>OY282606.1:115540663-117940663 GCA_958298945.1 Atherix ibis
AAAATTCGGTAATTTCTTACAAAGCCTATTCTGTTTATACTTAACGTTTTTTGGTGGTTAAACGATCCATAACAAATATAGGTTCAGCCAAGTTGCATTTATTTGGTTTAATGGCAAATCTTAATTTTTTTGCAAAACAAGCTTTATACTAATTTCCAAAAACAAAAATTTTGAAATTTGTACAAAGCCTATTCTGCTTATATATAACGTTTTTTGGTAGTTAAACGATCCATAACAAATATAGGTTCAGCCAAGTTGCATTTATTTGGTTTAATGGCATATCTTAATTTTTTCGAAACATGTGTTATAAGAATTTCGAAAAAAAAAATTTGGTAATTTTTTACAAAAGCCCGTTCTGCTTATATTGAACGTTTTTTGATGGTTAAACGATCCGTAACAAATATATGTTCAGCTAAGTTGCATTAAGTTGGTTTAATGGCATATCTTAATTTTTTTTCGAAACAAGCTTAATACAAATTTCGAAAAAAAAATTTTTGATTCAACATTTTTTTTTTAAAGCCAAGTTGCATTTATTTGGTTTAATGGCAAATCTTAATTTTTTTTTCAAAACAAGCTTTGTACAAAATTCAAAAAAAAATATTTATACAAATTTCGAAAAAAAAAAATTTCACTTTTTTCCCAAGTTGCATTTATTTAATGACAAATCTTAAAAGCAGACTTTGTACAAAATTTGGAAATTTTTTTGAAATTGTACAGTCTGTTTTGAGCAATTTTAGCATTGTTCGGTAGTTAAACGATCCATAACAAACAAATGTCAGCCAAGTCACATTTGTTTGGTATAATAGGACAATGTTAAACTAAACAAATGCCAGAGCTTGGATAAGACATACGCTCGACAGCTGTCAAATGCCAGTGCTGTACTTTCCGAACAACAAAATACATAACTCTTTATATAGTAACATTTACCAAAATAGTGCTGTTTTTAGACTTTAACAAGAAATTTTAAATAGATCTTTACTTACAAATTAAATATTTGTCATGTTATAAAGACAGGACGCATAGTAACAGACCAATAAAGGAGGCAGACCTTGAAAAATAACTCAAAAGAACGATTGAGAAATTATAAATTCTATTTGGAAAAATCCTCAGTTCTCATCTAAAGAAATCAAGGTTAGCCTATAATTAGATATTATCCATATTCAATAAGACGGAGGACTCTAAAAGTTAGACCAGCCAATGCTATAACACGTTAGGAACATGTTAGGAAGCCTAGAGGTCAGAGGCTTAACACGAGGTTTACCAATGGAACAGTGAAGCATGGTTATGATCTGGGGTTGTTTCTCCTAAACATATGATCCAATGGCTGCAAGACTATTTTGTAAAAAACCATTAGGCAAGGGTTAATGCCCCTTAATTAGTGGTTTCAACCAGACTATAACGCGATTGAGATCTTATGGGATAATAAGAACTATATGTTCACTCTTTTTTTTTGTCATACTTTTTTAATTTCTATTAAACAATAATACAAAAATTCCCAAATGAATCTGTTGAGTGAAATTATTCATTTAATCAAAGAAAACTTCTTAAATAATTTTACTGTTTCGGCTAGCATACAAATTCAATTAATTTTAATCAAATAAGTCAGCTAAACAAATTCATTTAAGTCAATTTAAATAAAGTACACACTATTTAACTACACTTGAGTAAACCGGATTAGTTTAATGATTTAGCATAACCCGATTTTGTTAAGACAATATAAATAAGTTATTTTCAGCTATAATCCGAGTAGTTGGGGTACTTTTTCTGTACACTCATTATAAGTAGCACTAGTTAAGTACTATAGTTGACACAAGGCTAATTTTAGTTAAATACTTTTAGTAAATACTACTCCTATAAACATAAATAAATGAGTGGATATAAAAAAACAATAGTTCTATTGATTTTTATTTCTACTCATCTTTTTTTTTATAATAGTTTTTCATTTAATAAAATTAGGAAAATTATCGATTGAAAAGCAAAAATAAACTATAAATATAAATGTAAATAAATTTATAAAAAAACACAAATAAACCTTAAATCCCCTCATAAGTATGCTAATAATGTTCATTAAGCTACGACAAGGTGAGTATTTAAAAATCGATCTCCAAACAATTAAAGAATGGCGGCTTTCACTTTTCATTCTAAGAAAATAGTTTGAAAATAATCGGATTCTTACACTTGTCGGAGAAAAAGTCCATAGAATTTCTACAAATTTAATAATTACAGCTACCAACCAAACCACATAAAAATCGCGTGCAATCGATTCTTAATTTACCGATTAAATTCCATAAGATTGAGACTGCTCTTGACCCTAATAGGAATCTACTCGGTCTGAAAAAGTTCAAAATGTTCGCAATTTGTCCATTTTCTATCTGTTCACGCGACTATACTTTTAGTATTTTCTTCTTATTTTGACCTTTCAAAGTACAAAATATTTAAAAATAACTTGAAATCTTCATTCATCAGAACAAGTATCCACAATGAGGTTACATGTTATATTGTAAATTACACTCGTCGTATACAATAAACCTTACAATGCAATATCATGACTAACGACATAAAAGAGTCCATTATTTACTCTGAACGTTTTTATATATAAAATTTTTTACCCTAAATGTTACCACTAAACAAATAAAAACCCTAAAAAAAACCACTGTTCTAAATGTGGAAAGGAACTTTGTAGTCGGCGCCAATAGTTCTCAAACTTTTTGGCACCAATGACGATTTATGTGCTACGGTCAAGGTTTTTCCCTATTCTTTCCAAGAACTTTCCAAACACTCATAGCAAAAGGTCAAATGGTTTTACAAGCAATACAATTCTGAAGCTACAAGTATGTGTGTACTCGTAAGTTTAGATTTATTAAAAACCTGCTCACTTACAGTTCATGTTAATGTTAAGAGTTCATTTGAAAAATTACCTCCTCCGAGAAGTAAATTCTATCATTCCCAATTCCCATTAGAATGTACACTCGTATACTCGAAAGACTTCATATTCATTTTAAATTAGTTTCATGAGTACCAATGTGAAAGACGCCGTTTTCCCAAAAACCATCTTAAAAGTACATGTAAGCATGTTGTATCAAGTAAGATTTTTCTTAAAATACTCAAAATAAATTGTGCACACATTTGTACCCTTGTTGTTTTAAAATAAACTGCATCCTTTCTGGGCACTAAAGTTGTTGTATAAGACTTTTTTGCTGTTCCGGTTGTCGATCACAATGTTACTGACTATTTGTTAATGCATTCTTCACTTTTTCCTTGCACAATTAGATGCATTCATCCATACGACGGCCATATGTGGAAAGAAGCATCAAAAACAAGCACCACAACCAGCTGAAGCAGAGACCAGCTCTATGCAATGGCTATATTAGTGATAGGTGACTGTTATCATATGGCAGTGACTCCAAGGACCTACCAGAGAGAATGCTGCTATAGGAGGGTTCCAAGTGTTCTTTAAGTGGTTCGGCCTTTTGTTTATAATAGCATCATTGTACCAACTTTGGAATATTTCAATAAACTGACTGGTAGACGCAACGACAGCAAAATATACAAAAAGAACAAGTAAAAGAATTCTTCTTGACATTTTCAAAATTCACCCTTTCAGTTAAGGTTCAACTGTTACAAGTACTCGTACAACACGTCCATATGCATATGGATAAGTGGACGTATAAATATTTTTCCATTTTGTATACTAAATTTAAAGAAACAATTTCTAAATTAAAGTCGAAACTCAACATGAAGAAAATATTTTCAATTTCTTTGCATTGATGTAAGATCAATTTCTTCAACAAAAAAAAGTATGCATGTCTACTGCTGTAAGAAAAACTTTCAGGGTTACATACGACTAGACATTGGAATCATTCTCAAGAACGCATTCAAAGGAAGATTATCCTTACATAAACTTCTGACTGATTATTATAATACCGACATTGAATGATTCCACAGACAAAGTATTCTAAAAATATACTAGACCTGATAATACGAGTACGATTCATCATCGGCTTTATGCAGTCTGTTTAGATTCTCTCATATTATATTTATATGAACTCGTATTATCAGTTAATATTATTTTTTATTAATACAAGTACACTAACGCCAAAAAAAAAAATGTTGGATATTTTTGAATCAAAATAAGAATTTCTTAGTATTATCTTCTACAGTTTATTTTCGTCACATTTCAAGTTAATTGCATTTGATATATTTTAATTACGAAATGAGATTATTATATTTAAATTTTTAGTTTGGCGACATGTCCAGCTCCTATTTTTAATAATTTTTGTGCACAATTTAGACGTTGTCGTCATTAATTTTTTAAAGTTTCTGGCAGTACTTGGAATAATTACTGATGCAAAACTCTCCATAAGTTCTCTGCGGATTTAGCGCAGTCTATCCTTAAGAAATTAACTCTAAGCAAGTTCATCCCAAAAGAGCTCAATAGGATTCAGGTCAGGCTATTGCCATTCAGAACTGCGACGTGAGCTTGGTATTGTTGTTATTCTGAAATATGAATTTTTGCTAGCAAAGGCAGGATTCTGATTGTAACATTTCTTAATCAAAAATATGAGGGTCGTTCAATAAGTCCTTAGAAAAAGATGGAAAAAAACTGTTTTTTAAAAAAATCTCTTTTTAGCTCTATACAGTTTTCCAACCGTTTTTCCAAAATTTTTATCCCGTCCAAAAAATAGGATTTCGGAAATTCTGCAAAATACTCATCCGTTTGAGCAATGACGTCCTCGTTGGAAGTGAACTATCGTCCGCCAAGCCATTTCTTCAGATTGGGGAAAAGAAAATAGTTACTCGGGGCCAAATCTGGTGAATAAGCGGGATGCTGCAACAATTCCATTCTCAATTCCAGAATTTTGGCCATGGAAACAGCGCAGGTGTGCACACGCGCATTGTCCTGATGCAAGAGGATTTTTTTCTTCTTCAGATGGGGGCGTTTCTCTTTGATTTACTCGCTCAACCGTTGCAATAACGACGCGTAATACGCTCCTGTTATTGTTTTTCCTTTTTCCAAGTAGTCGATGAAAATGATGCCCTGCGAATCCCAAAAGACCGTGGCCATCACCTTGCCGGCCGATGGCACAGTTTTTGTCTTCTTCGGAGCCCGTTCACCCTTGAAAATCCACTGTGATGACTGTCTCTTCGTTTCTGGAGTGTAGTAGTGTATCCAGGTTTCGTCCACAGTACATATCGACAAAGGAATTCGGCAGGATTGTGATGAAAGAGTGCCAACATAGCCTCAGAGTCCACTGCACGATTGCGCTTATTCTCCTCTGAGAGCAAACGCGGTACCCATCTTGCCGAAATTTTTTTCACAGACAATTTTTTATCCAAAACTGAAGTGATTGTACCTTGTGATATGCCCGTGGCCTCAACTAATTCGCGCACTTTAATTCGCCAATCGTTCAAAATCAGATCGTGGATTTTGTCGATGATTTCAGGAGTAGACACCTCAACTGGGCGTCCTGAACGATGTTCATCTTTTGTGGATGAACGGCCACGTTTAAATTCATTCACCCAATTGTAAACCGTCGCAAACACAGGTGCAGATGTGCCATGAACTGCATCCAACTCGGCTTTGATTTCTTTCGGGCTTAAGCCTTTCAAATGGAGATGTTTGATGACAGCCCTAAACTCGCTTTTTTCCATTGTTATGCACAAATAAATGTCGTTAACTTTAATCGACGATAGAAATTGACCTACGCTATGGATCGAGCTGAAATTTTGACAGCTTTCCTGTCGATAATGCTCCAAAAAAAAATCTTTACCGACACTACGAGCGCAATTTCTCGGATTTTCTAAGGACTTATTGAACGACCCTCGTATCTCTGTAGTTCTCCTTTATCATATTTCTCTTAATCAACTTTATATTGTCTACCTTATATACACTAAACCAACACCATATCATGACCAATCATTAATGCGACATTTCTTCTCCTACTGATACCATAGTAGGCGCTTCTTTTTATTTATAGCACCGAACAATGATTTTCTAACAACTATTCATTCGACCATGGAGATGTACTCCCTGAAGTTTTTAAAGCCTGCTTCACTTGACGCTTGTTTTCCTGCCTGTTTTCTTGCTTGCGACGGTTCTGACTGCGGTGCTAGCTGCGGTTCTGGCTGCGGTGCTGGCTGCGGTGCTGGCTGCGGTGCTGGCTACAGTTCTAGAAATGAATTCACTGTTTCCTGCGCCGCTTGATTTCAAACAATTTATTAGAACAAATTATTATTTTTCGTGCTTGTTTTGCTGCTTGTTTTAATGAGAACCAATGTCACGTTGGTTCCATGAGAAAATTACACTACATGCAGTCGTCCCTGTCAACATTTTAAAACCTTCACCGTCTTATGGGTGTGAATAAATCTCCGACTGTTTTATCGTCGGAATAGAAGTTGTTGATTTTGCTGTTGTAGTTCAAGTATTTCCATACTTTTCAGTGTTTTGTTATGTAGGAGGATCGATTTTTGACAATTGTAAACCAGCTAGAAAATGAACTTTAAAACTAGCAAAACGCATAATAACCATCACAAAATCAAGCGGCACAGCCAACTTGAAAACAAGTAGTAGATCTAGTAGGCAAAGAAGCGTCGTATATAGAGGACTTAAATATTTAATCCACCCAATATTTAATTGGAATATTATTTCCATTGTGATATGGCGTTTGTTTCGCTTGCTATAGAGTTATTGATTTAACATTTCGGAAAGTACAATCCTGTCATTTGACAGCTGTCAAACATATGTATGTGTCATACATTTGTTGCAAACCTCGTATTTATAACAATTTTTTTTCAGCAGAAAAAAATTTCTCGCTTGATAGATACGCCAATTTAGTAAAAATCTATGTATAGGGTTCTGAAAAATCACACGTGACTGCTAATAAGCTACTGTATACTCGAAAAACGACTGCCTAATGTGCCTAAAGGTGTCATTGGCACGTATTTCTTTGAAAATGAAGAAGGAGAGATCGTTATCTTAAACTCTAAGCACTATGGCCCTATTTTTTTTGCCTGAACTTAAATATTATAATCTGAACCTTATGTGGTTTCAAAAAAACCGAGCCCCAAACTACAAAATATGATAAATATTGGATTAATTAGGATGCGTAATTTCAAGATTTTTTTCAAAGATGCTAAGTCGCGTAATTTTCGGATTTGGTAATGTCAATTAACTCCTAAGATCGTTCAATTTGACACCGTTGGGCTATTTTCATGAGGCTACATGGAAGATCGTGTTTACACAAAAATCCTCAAACATTATAGCATCATAAAATCTATAATAAGTAATAACCGAATTAAAACCCGAAATTTCCGAAAAAGTCATCGAAAATTACCTAAAAAGGAACGAATCCTGCAAAATAAATATTTCGTGTACTATAAAAACAACGAATAATTGATTAATATAATTCAATTATTCGTTGTTTTTATAGTATATAATTTCTGCTTTGGAGACTTAAAATTCTTCTTTTTTAGTATTGATCGCAGTTCTAATTATCAACCATAAAAAGAAAAGAACGGATATCATGGCGCTATAAAGACACTCCTGGGCACATGTTTTAACGATCTTTAACAAAAAATAAATAAATAACAAATGACCACACCATCAGTAAGCGTGTGAAAAAATATTTTATTTTAAAATTGTTTTAATTAAAATTAAACAAGCAAATTGTAAAAGGATACAAACTGTATCAGTAATAAATCTGTCGGGATTTTCTCCTACATAAGTAACAAAGATTTATTTTCAATTTATCATCGATTTTGAAATCTGTTAAATAAATATCTTCTTTTGGAATGGCACTAAATTAAGATCTAGAAAGACTACCCCTTATGAGTAATTATTTGAGTGGCTGCTACTGGGCATTCGAGAACCGCTTTATATCTGTTGCTATGGTTCATATCGCTTGAGTCATCTGAACATATTCGGAATAGTTACTAAGCCTTTTAACTCTTCGTAATATTTCTTATAATGGCATTTATTAAAAATTCACAAAATTCAAATTATTAACGATTTAAACAGTTCCATCTTATTACAAAAAGGAAACAGAATAAATATGGAAACATTTTTTTGAGTTAACATACATTCCCATTATATGAACTATTAATCCCGAATCTATTAAATTATTTAATCCGAATCTAATTTGAAAAAAAATCTATTAAATCGAATTTTTCATCGAATTTTCATTAAAAGAATCTCTAGCAAGCGCGACAAATAATACGTAGTTTTGCTAATAGTTTATTTTTAAATACGAGTATGTATTGAATTATCTTAAATGCCATTAGTTCAATCGAATATGAACAAAAATAAATCGTTCGAAATAGATTTTTTCTTCTTCTTAATCGAAATGTTTAAAAATTGAGTTTTCCGGCCTAGTCGAGAATACATTTTTTGAATACTTGCCAACATTGAAGAGCTCTCAACAAATAGTTGTTGTTTTTTCTATGTACTCAACCAGATATTTATAAAAAAAATTATATTATAAGAATTAAGCATATGTTTATTGTGATTTTTTTTATAAATTAAATAAACACCTTTTTGATGGGAAAACTTTAATATAATCATTTTAAGTTTTTTTTTTTGCATAATTCAAGACTGGATCAAATTATTTATGTACGAATTTATAATCATTTTAAGTTTTTTTTTTGCATAATTCAAGACTGGATCAAATTATTTATGTACGAATTTATAAGTGGAATTATTTATCTTTCATGTAGAATGTATTGATATTACTATAATCGGTTTTCTAGAATATTAAAAATTAAACGTCCTGTACTAGTAAAAAAATTATGAAATTAGACAAATATTTACCCCCAAACAACAGTCGTAATATTATCAATATTTTTTTATTTTTTTTTGTAAATAAATAAGAACATAAATAAGAAAACTTTTTTCACATGGTATAAAAAATTCTTTGATTTTATTGAGAAATTTAAAGAAAAATTCGAACGTGCAGTTTTTTTCCAAATTACATTAATTTCAATTTTAAATATATTATCGAATTAAAAATATTATATTAAAAAATATACTTTAAATAAAAAATTCTTTTGTCGAAAAAGTCATTAGGTGTCGATCAGTTATTTATATCGTATTCTTTGAAATACTATTTCAGAATTGCAAGAGGATCCTTCACATCTTTAGATTATCCCATATACAATAGCTTATTCGTCTGATTGTGATGGGTATGTTTTAATTTTTAGGACCCCTACCCTACTGCATAATGAATCCTTCACCAATTAGCCCAAGTCCTTATAAAATAATGTTGCTCTCTTAAATATTTTTTACCATTTTTTTTATAAAAAATTCCATCAATCAGCACTAAGGATGTATCCCCAATCTTATAATCGACCCCTCGTCATGCTTCTCGCTAAGCAACATATCTGCTTCCGGTAGCATTTTTTCTCTCCCACTGCGAGGAATGTATTTTTTTATTTAAGTCCCAAAGATATGAAACTTCGGCTCATCCATACAGAGTACATTTCCAAAGTTCTCTCAGCAGTCTACTTGTGACGTAATAAACTGCAAACCATTTTTTTCTTCTTTCATTTAGAGTGTGTATTAATAATGGTTTCGTAACCGCAACGCGATTAAATAAACGAAAAGCTATTAATATTTTTTAACATCTGCGATGCTCCGCTAAAGCGCAATGAAATCAAGCTATTTCTGAAGCAAATTATAACTGGCGATAGAAAATGAATTTTTTACGAGAATATCGTTCGAAAGAGATCATAGAAAATAGAGATGAACGACCACAAACAATTTCAAAGCCAGGATTGACGGCCAATAAAGTTAGGGTGTGTGTATGGTGGGGCTGGAAGAGAATCGTTCATTATGAATAGCTGTTGTTCGGTCAAACTGTTAACTCGGTACTTTAGTATGAACAATTTGATATATTGCACCAAGCGATTGAGATAAAGCGGTCAGAATTGATCAATGTTGTTTTTCTCGCCAAAAATGAAAACAGCTTGTCTGGAAAGTTTTGATGTATCCGCCGTTTCGACTTGTTTCGATCTCTGCAGAACTATCTCAATGCAACCAAGCTGACTTAAAGAGATGCCTGTGCAAACCACTTGATTCAGTGTTTCAACCATTATTATCGAAAAATTACAAAATATTTTCGATAATAATAGAAAATATTTGGTATGAATAAATTGATTTTAACACCTCTCTTATATAAGTGTCTATATTTTATTCAATATACGCCACGAACTTTCTCGACTTCTTTCAACCAATACTAGTCTCAATACCACCACAATTTTTATTATCAATAACACATTTATTGAAATTTTGAAATTTTCTTTAAAGCTTCAATTAATATATTTAAGTGTTTTGACACTACACGAAGTCTGTTTAAAAAGTATCGCGAATTTTGCGCTATATTTGATTTTCGATTTTTTTTTGTGGCATTATGTTGGTACTCATGTCTCTCACTTATGCCGACAAGTTCGGCTATTTTGAATGGTAAATTAATTTTTGACAGCTGCTTTGCTTGCACGTGTTTTGGCTCGTCTATGATTTTTGGTCAATTTTCGACCTAAGGAGCTGTTGGACTCTGTCCGCGACGACCCAAATTTGCCTCATAACTGGTGACGAATCATGGGTTTATGGTCATGACGCGGAAACCAAAGTTCAATCATCCCAATAGAAGCTGCCGCACGAGCCAAGACCGAAAAAACTGCCAAGTTCCAAAAAAATGTGAAGGTTTTGCTTGCAGTTTTCTTCGATTGCAGGGGCGTGGTGCATCATAAGTTCTCGCCACAGGGTAGAACGGTCAATAAGGAATATTACCTGCAAGTTATGCGCAAGCTGCGCGAAGCAATCCGCCAGAAACGCCCGGATTTGTGGAAGAACAAAAATTGGCTTTTGTCATTTTTGACCAAAAACAACATACTAATAATGCCGCAGCCACCGTATTTTCCAGATCTGGCTCCCTGTGACTTTTTCTTGTTCCCGAAACTGAAGAGCCCCATGAAAGGACGATGAGGAGATAAAGACGGCATAGAAGGAGGAGCTGAACAAGATCACAAAAAATGATTTTTTGAAGTGCTTCGAGAAGATTGGAAAAAAAGTTGGCAACAGTGTATAATATCTGGTGGGGATTACTTTGAAGGGGACAAAATAGATATTCATGAATAAATAAATAATTTTTGAAAAAACACAAAATCCGCGATACTTTTTGTACAGACCTTGTATAGGAAACATAAACAGAACTTTTATAAATAAATCTCATAATAACTACTAGAAAATAGTAATATACCACCTCATATCCACCCGGAAAAAATTCTCACGCACAAAAAAAACAAACAAAATTATTTAAGTTCAAAATTAAACGCTTCTAAAGTTTCGTAATAAAGTAAGTATTTTTATTTATAATAGCTTGTTGTCTGTCTGGTATTATGTTGCCGATATTTAAAGAATATATACTCGGCTGAAAATGTACGAAATATTAAATAAAAAATGTTTACACAAAAAAAAAGTTATCTGTCTTGTCTGTCTAGTCATTGAAAAAAATAACAAGCAAAAAAATATGTTAACTTTATTCTGTTATCTATATTTCGTGACAAATATCATAATTGATAACATACAACATGTCTTATCATATTGTAAAAATCACTCTGTAAGGTACATTTTATGAATTTATAACAATGTGTCCCCGATTTGAATAAAGTAGAAATCGGAAATACAATATTCTGCATACCATAAACGTACAAACGCCCAATCAAAAAATATAATTCGTATGAGATTTAATTGACAAAAGCTAAAAGTTCACCAGGTATTTTCGAAATTTACTGGACTATTTTTTTTCATTCATCGATTTTTTTCAATTCACGGTTTGTTTTTGAATTTAAAATTTGTAACGGAAACATAATGAGACTGGGCATCATTGAAAGCGATCTGGCAACACTGAGCACTTTTACTCCAGTCAGTTAGTGAGTTAGTCCTGTCTAGGCGTGCAATACAAGTTTCAACTTCCTCCGGTAACTATGCGACCCTACAGGGCGTGATTAGTGAAGTCTTATTTTTGTAGTGCGTTATGAAATTTGGAATAACAATGTCCTATCAAATTTTGTGGTAAGATTGGTGAACTGACGCGTTTCTTTATAAAGAGCACATGGTTTGCGGCGACATAGAACATTTTGAGGGCCGAGAAGCAGTTAAAGACGAATCTCCCTCAGGGAGGCATTTTACATCAAAAGCTGATGAAAATGTTGAACGAGTTAAGGCGCTTGTGTGGTCAGACCGTCGTCGATTAACATTGAAGCTCCGTGAAAAGCTCAGAAAAATGGTAATTCGCGCCAGATTGGATATCGCAGACAATTGGATGTTCCGCCATGATAACGTCCCTTTTAGATGGTATCTGACTTTTTATCAGAAAAGAGGGTTCTTCCAAGATGAAAAACTACTTGAAAGGACATTCATAGAAATTTTTCGGAGGATCTTGGATTGTAAAAACTAGGATTGGAAATTGTAGATATAGGGCGTTAAATTATTGAAAGTTATGTTAGGATTTTTATGGGGAGTGAGTATGCCCGTATCATCTGCATAAATGGCAATGAAAGTCTTAGAATTAAAAGAGATGGTATGAACATAAATATTGTATAAAATGGGACCAAGGAGACTACCTTGGTAGGACTCCAGTTAAAATAGGATATATTTCTGAGGATTCTATATAAATTGCTACTTGGAAATGAAGTTGAGAGAGATAGGAATATATAATAAGATCCAGAGTATGGGTAATATCTAAGAATACTCATTCCTCTTTCCTCTTAAGAGAGAATGTAATGTAAACAATAAAACGATGAACTTTGTGAATTGTGGAGTGTTCCGAATTGGTGATCAGAAATAATTTTTTTTGGATAATATAGGAATGGATAGAGCCATTTTAATCGAAATTTATCAAACATTTTACCTAAGATTGCTAGGACACTAAAAGGTTGTCTACTTGTAAAACTAATAACGTAAAAATTATGATAAATTTTTGAGTGTACATAAATTTGAGAAAAAGTCCTTTTTTTAGAGATAAAATTAATTTTCATTTTTTATTTCTTACTTCAATTATTTTTATATTTTATTATAATACTAAATGATTAATAAAATAAGATTAAATATAATAAAAATTAACTTACATTTTTTAACGTTTTTTGAATAATATCATCACAGTTGAGATGGTGTTCTGATAACTTTCACAAACAGAAGACTTTTTTGAACAATTCATATAAGACTAGGTGTAAAATTATTCTCGATGACACGTTTTTCGTTGATGATATTCGTTCTGTTACTGTCATGAAACATCTGCAATAAAATAATATCAATAAATAAGAAATTCTTAACCAGTTTTCTTAACAAGATTCCAAATATGGTAAAAGTTATTTTTCCAATAAATACTGCTACGGCAATATACTATTGTGAATATTTTCAATCAATTTGTTATAACAATTATGGACACATATTCTTATAAATCTTAGTACTCATTTAGACAATTTGCTAATTAAACTTTTACAAAATATTTTGTATTTAAAAAAGTTTCACCTTTGTATAGGTTTTTTTTATAAATATGATAAGAAATGTGCTTTTCCCTAATAGAAATTAATTTTTGTATACTATTATTTACAGATACAAAAAGGACATGGCCTTGAATTTATTTAATATATTTTAGAATCTTTAAAGTAATTAGCAAAAGGAAATAAAAAATAACTGAGCCAGACTATTTATTTTAAAATAATTTTAAATGAAACAAGTGGAAAAAACTACAAGTGGAAAAATATATGGTTATCCATTTGACAGCTGTTAAAAGACAGAGAAACTAGAGCTCTGTCTTTTGACAGCTGTCAAACATATATTTTATCCAATCTGGTATTTGATTAGTTTAAGGTTAAGTAACCACCGACAATGCCTTAAAGTTGTAAGAACATTCTGCCATAACTGCGCTTCGAACAAAATTTTTTTCAGCGATGAGGCTCATTTCTCGCTTGGTTGATGTGTCAATGAGCAGAATTGCCATATACGAAATCTGTTCAAAATGTATCGCGAATTTTGTGTTTTTTTCAAAAATTATTTATTTATCCACGAATATCTATTTTGTCCCCTTTAAAGTAATCCCCACCAGATATTATACACTTGTGCCAACGTTTTTTCCAATCCTCGAAGTACTTCAAATAATCATTTTTTGTGATCTTGTTCAGCTCCTCCTTCGATGCCGTCTTTATCTCCTCAACCGTAGCGTAGCGTTGTCCATTCATGGGGCTCCTCTGTTTCGGGAACAAGCAAAAGTCACAAGGGGGACAGGTCTGGGGAATATGGTGGCTGCGGCATTATTAGTGTGTTGTTTTTGGCCAAAAATGGCAAAAGCAAATTTTTGTTCTTCCACAAATCCGAGCATTTCTGACGGATTGCTTCGTTCACCACGCCCCTGCAATCGAAGAAAACTGTAAGCAAAACATTCACATTCGACTGAACTTGACGCTTTTTTCGGTCTTGGCTCGTGCGGCAGCTTCCATTGGGATGATTGAGCTTTGGTTTCCACGTCATAACCATAAACCCATGATTCGTCACCAGTTATGACCCTCTGGAGCAAATTTAGGTCGTCGCGGACAGAGTCCAACAGCTCCTTAGCAATGTTAATGCGATGCTGTTTTTGGTCGAAATTGAGCAAAAATCAAAACACTTGCAAGCAAAGCAGCTGTAAAAAATTAACCGAACATTCAAAATGGCCGAACTTGTCGGCATTAGTGACCGACATGAGTACCAACATAACGCCACAAAAAATCGAATGTGCGTAACCCAAAATTCGCAAATTTTTTTGAACAGACGTCGTCCTGAAAACCCCAAAGTGACTGTGGCGAAGCCATTGTATCCGTAAAATGAGACAGTCTAGTGTGCATTTTGGTCTGAAGATGTCATTCTATGGAAATGAGGAAGGAGAGACGTTTATCGTTAATTCTAAGCGAAATTAAACGCAAAGATTTTAATCTGAACCATATGTGGTTTAAAGAAAACTGCGTCACAAGTCATACAACATGACAAATTTTCGTTTTATTGCGCAAAACGTTCCAGAACACGTAATTTCATGATTTGGTGATACCCATTGGGATCCAAGATCACGTGATTTGACGCCGTTCGATTTTTCTTGTTGTTCTACGCAAAAGATCGTGCTTCCTCAAACTTTAGCGAATTTAAAATTCAACATCCGTCAAGTAACAGACAGAAATGTGCAAAATATTTATCAAATATCACCTCTAAAAGATCAAGTCCAGCAAGAAGTCCCTTAGAAGGAATTTGAAATATGTTATCATTCTTTGTACAATATGGCAAGGTCCAAGCAAAATCTTAAATTAAAAATTTTATCGAAATCTAAATTTTAAGTGAAACCTTACTTTTCAAAGACTAAGTTGAATAGCCAATTACATTTACAAGTCATAATATTAGTCAAATTCACTTGATTAATATAAAAAATATTTAATATTAATAGAATATGACCGAATCGAATATGACAGCGTTGACAAATTTAGCTTAAAAACGAATTGAAACACAGCATAATTTTTAATTGATTACATTCAGTATGTACCCAAAATGTATGCCAAAAAAATTTATTATAAAAAATTCCAAAATAAATTAACGCAAATTTCCATTAGTAGTACATGATGTGATGAAATTATTAGGAAAACTCATCGGATGAATAATGGGAGTTGTGCTGACTATAAAAGCTCACCACTTCCAAAGCGATTGTTATAGCAACTCATAATATAGTATGAACAAAGGACTATATAAACGAGGCAAGAAATTGTACTTTTGGGGACGTAAATGCATATTTACTCTTATAGACATACTTTCGGCAGACAGGCGCCGAAAGCTGGGCGTTATTCTATAGCCAACTATTATATAAAAGGCAATAAATATTTATATTTCAAGGTTACTACAATATAACAACTAAGAGTTAATACAAAATGTATTATTTTATTAAAACGAGGAAGGATGTGGTCACTGTTATATACCATATTTGTCAATTAATATAAGCATCGATTATGACTCAGTGCAATTTTTATGAGCGAATTTTGAAAATAATCCAAATATTGCAAGACGCTTAAATAAGAAGAATTTCCCTTGTGAGTAAGTATAAAAAAAAACAATATCTGCTGAATTAATATTAAATTATTTTGAAATAAAAATAACCAAAAGTTCATTTATATTTACAGCACAATTAATCACCAATTTTTTTGAATTTATTTAAAAGTATTCGAAAATTTTAACCTACAAGAATTATTAAGAAAGAATATTGTTGCGTTTAATGGCTTGATGAATTTTCAATAGGGTTGTGGCGCCTAAAGGATAATTTACAAACGTTATTAGGTATGTCGAGTAACCTGGAAAAGTTTATCGTTTATTATTCATGGAATAACATTAACTATGTAAGAATTCATTGAACGTAAAGCAAAAAGCGTCGATTTACCCTTTTTGCCATTATAAACGGTCGGTCTCATGTATACAGAAAAACACGTAAACTCAGAATACTCTTTCTTTAAACAACAGTTCTTTCTTCTATAATATTTACCTTTTCGTGTAATATGTTTACAGCTATTAAACTGCAACTAGACATTCACGTATGTACATTCAATCGATACTATGGAAAAAAATCATTCGCAATACCAACTAACCGAATCTACCCCATAACCCATAATGTGACCGCTACTGAACTCTGAATAAACCCTCGACGGATGTCTGCCGTAAATAATAAAGGTCTGCCGCCAGGGTGTGGCGTTTCTCAACCGATAGACCAAATAAAATAATTGCAAATATTTACAATTTAAAATGGTTAAATTATTTATTTATTGTCAGTTTACATTGAAATTTTTATTTTTAAGTAATTTCTTGTAATATTTTTCTATTAAAAGGTCAATTCTCGAGCGTCACAACAACTCAGACTTTTCTAACATGAATAAAATGGCACTCCGTCTATGTCACTAGCTGGATTAAAACTATAAATATTTTTACTGTTAAGATTTTTTATAAATCAAAAAATAAAATTATTCAAATCACAAATTATTCTACTAATGTTGACTAGGCACTATGAATAAACGCAAGTCATCTACACACCTTAGAAGCGTTGTCATGATCAAAATAAAATTCTGCAAATATTTTAATACATTATGAAATCTTAAATTTGATACGTTCATGAGGTGTCAGCATAAATTTAATATGAAAAAAAAACAAATTCCTGTAATAGTCAATTCATTGTGGAATAAGACATTAAAGTTTATGCGTCGAATTTCACAATGAATAAAATAAAGAAAAAAAGCTTTACATTAAGGAATTATGATAGTGTGATGGCCACAACGCCCCTAAAATAAAAAAATAAAACTTTTAAAAAATAATTAACAAATTGTTTGTATTATTACTAAAATAGAAAATCAATTAATATCAACTTTAATGATCATATGGGAAAAATGGGAAAAAACTAATCAATTAAAAATAACTATTAATAGTTAAGGGTAATTAAAAGTAACTAAATTTTAGTTATTGTACAATGTATGTATGTTAATATTACTTTGTAGAAAAACGGATTAGAGAGGTGGTATTACTGATAAGTTCTAAAGCTTCATGAAATTTATTTTTTTATAACACGCACATAACGCCACCCATTGGTCTTTTTATTTCAATTTACAGAAGTGTTATTTTCACTATTAAAAATAATTCATTACTATTTAAATCTTAAAATATAAGAGATATTTAAAAATACTTTTTTTTAATGACTGTAGTTAATTTTAATTCAATATCCAAAAATACTTTTCAGATTTTTATACTTTACAAAACACAATTTTATTCTAAAATATGAATTTTTGTTTTTATAAATATTTTTTAAGATCTCTCTGAGAAAAGAAAAAGACGCCATTCATTTGGAACTACTTACGAGGTCTGTTCAAAAAGTACTGCGAAATTTGAATTTTTCACGGGTTACGTATATTCGATTTTCGATTTTTTGTGGTGTTATGTTGGTACTCATGTCTCTCACTTATGCCGACAAGTTCGGACATTCTGAATGTTCTGTTAATTTTTGACAGCTGCTTTGCTTGCACGTTTTTCTGGCTCGTCTTCGATTTTTGCTCAATTTCGACCAAAACCAGCATCGCATTAAAATAGAAGCTGCCGCACGAGCCAAGACCGAAAAAAAGCGCCAACTTCGGTCGAATGTGAAGGTTTTGCTTACAGTTTTCTTCGATGGCAGGGGCGTGGTGCATCATGAGTTCTTGCCACAGGATAGAACAGTCAATAAGGAATATTACCTGCAAGTTATGCGCAAGTTGCACGAAGCAATTCGCCAGAAACGCCCGGATTTGTGGAAGAACAAAAATTGGCTTTTGCCATTTTTGGCCAAAAATAACACATTAATAATGCCACACCCCCGAAGCAATTCCCTAGATATGGCTCCCTGTGACTTTTTTTTTGTTCCCGAAACTGAAGAGCCCCATGAAAGGACGATGCTACGCTACGATTGAGGGGATAAAGACGGCATAGAAGGAGGAGCTGAACAAGAACACAAAAAATGATTTTTTTAAGTTCTTCGAGGATTGGAAAAAACGTTGGCACAAGTGTATAATATCTGGTGGGGATTACTTTGAAGGGGACAAAATATATATTCATTAATAAATAAATAATTTTTGAAAAAAAAACATTATTCGCGTTACTTTTTTAACAGACCTCGTACATTAAAAATAAATATTCTTTTTTTAAATATAAATTTATATTATTATTAAATATAAATTTATACTCCTTATTTTCAACAATATTTTTCATTATAAACAAAAATTTTCACAATTTCAGAATGTTACGGATTATCCATTTTGTGGTTCGGAAATTACAGCCCTGTCATTTGATAAAGCTGTTAAACATGAATGTCATGATGATAGGCATTTTCTTAGATTAAAGTTTGCTATTTAACAATATTTATCATTTTATCACCCAACAACGTGTTTGAATTGTAGAAATGGTAATTCTTCCGCTTCCGCAGTTCGCACTTTTCCCAAGAAAATTTTTATCTACCCATGATCGGGGAATACGTCAAGAAGCTGAAATGCCATACCATATATGGGGCTTTTTAAAACCGCAAATGCCTATAAAGAAGCCATTGTCTTCGTCAAAAATGACTGTTTGGGGTGCATCTTGGTCTAAGGATGTCATTAGCTCGTATTTCTTTAAAAGTATAGAAAGAAAGACCTTTACCGTTAGTTCCAACTTGTTTGGTCTGATATTGATGATTTCATCCATACGTGGACTATGTATAGGTTCAAAAAATAAAGGCGTCATAAGCCACACAATTCGACAAATATTGTCTTATTTTATGTAAGACAAGCCTTAAGCTTTAGAGCACTCAAGAATTAACATTCCTTCAAGTAACGGCCGAATTACAACTCGAAATGTACGAAAAAGTTCTCAAAAAATTACCTCATAAGGATCAAGTCCTGAAAGAACTCTTGTAAAAGCCAATAGAATGTTAGATACATCGCACAAATTGCATAACCCTTCATTATCCGTTTCCAAAATGTTACTCGCAACATTTTTGGCAACATTTAACTTACTATAATTTTTTTTAATCAATTCTCATTAATAAAATTTTTCTTCTATTCCGTTTTATTAAAATTATTTTTATAAATATCAACTTTCATTTATAATTTAAATTTAAAGAAAAACTTCCTTTTTAGCGTTTCGTCATGATTTCTATGCTCATCCATAAAATATTGTAAAAATCAATAAAAATTTAATTCCATAAAGGCTGAATCCTAATAAACCACAATTGACATTAGAATGAATACTATTTAGATACTATCGTATCCAAATAGTTAGTAATAGTTGCTATCGTTAATGATGAGTGATAGTATGTTATTAGCTTATTACAATGTACTGTACCCGCGCTTGTATGTTACACATTTCATTTTTAAAAATAATTATGATCGAAGGGATTTCGTTATATTAGTACCTATAGGGATTATTTATTCTAATTGAAATAAAACAAAATTTATCAATTAATTTAAAGTAATATAAATTCTTCTTTTTTAATTTTGGTAATTGACATATACTGAAGAAATCAGCCTCTTTGCTGAATAAAATTTATTCGGGAAATTATCATTTTATAATGGCATCTTTAAACTAAACAATTTTTGATAGTATACGAGGTCTGTTCAAAAAGTATCACGAATTTTGAATTTTCGCGGGTTACGTATATTTTTTTGTGGCGTTATATTGGTACTCATGTCTCCCACTTATGCCGAAAAGTTCGGCCATTTTGAATGTTCAGTTAATGCTTGACTTAGATTAAAGAATACCTGGATAGGCCCTTACCGTATATGTATACGCAATTTTGTGTACAAATATTTACTAGGGGGATATGACTGTCAAAAATTTTATATGTAGACATGACATCCACTGCCATCTATGTGTCGTAATGGAAATTTATTTAATTGCAAAAGCATAATTTATACGTGGGCTACTATATATATTTCTGGCCTAATAATGAAAATGCGAATATTTATCAACGAAAAAGGTTTTATTGTTTTTCAAAATATTCTCCATCAAGATTTATACACTTTTGCATGCGCTCAAACCAATTTTCGAAGCACTTTTTCCACTCCGATTGAGACACCTCCAAAACATGGTTTTTGAATGCTTCAACAGCATCTTCTGGCGACGAAAATCGTTGAAAGTCATTGGGTGCCAAGTCAGGGCTGTACGGAGGATGACCCATCAATTCGACGTTTTGTCCGGTCAAAAAGGCGCTGGTTTGAGCCGATGTGTGAGAGCTCGCATTGTCATGGTGCACAATGATTCGACTTCTCTTGTTCGTTTTTCGAATTTCTCCGAAGACTTCAGGCAAACAAATGGTGGTGTACCACTCAGAATTGACCGTCCTACGTTGCACAAGCGGAACAGTCGCCACATGACCAGTTTTGCCAAAGAAACAAGCGACCATTTGCTTCGAAGTGCTTCTTCCACGAACAACTTTCGTTGGATTTGACTCGTCTTGGAAGACCCACACGGTCGATTGCTGTTTTGTTTCGGGCTCATACGCATAGATCCATGATTCGTCACCTGTGACGATCTTATAAACGTCTTTTGAAGCACCGCGATCGTATTTTTTCAGCATTTCTTTACACCAATCCACACGAGCCTTTTTTTGAGCGATTGTCAAATTGTGCGGGATCCAACGAGAACAAACCTTTTTTACGGCCAGGTGTTCATGCAATATCGAATGTATGCTGGTGGGAGAAATGCCTAGGCATGCCTCTATCTCACGGTATGTCACATGACGGTCTTGCATTATCAGTTCACGTACGGCATCGATGTTTTCTGGAACAACGGCTGTTTTTGGACGACCTTCACGGAATTCGTCTTTGAGCGAGCGTCGGCCACGATTGAATTCGTTGTACCAGTTTTTCACAGTGCTATAGGATGGTGCTTCATAGCCATACAAAGATTTAAGTTCATCGATGCACTCTTGTCGTGATAATCCACGTCGAAAGTTGTGAAAAATGATCGCACGAAAATGTTCACGAGTTAATTCCATTTTTTTGCCAAATTGATTTTTTCAAGTCACTGTAAACAACACAAATGATAGTCGTACGTCAAAATCTTCTGAGTACGTTTATGCTAAAAAATGTCAAACTTTCCAATGGAAATGTCAGATCGCACCTGGCAACACTTAGTGTTCCTAGGCCAGAAATATATATAGTAGCCTACGTATTTATTTTAATTCACTTACTGGAAACAAAAATACAATTTAAATACAACGATAGGTCATTTTTATTTTTTGTACAATCTTTTGATACGAAATGGAATTCTATTTTAGGTTTATTATACATTTCGTAAATATCAATCAAATATAAACCGCCTCAATATTGTAGACTTTCGGAGAGTTTGAAAACTTTAATTCTCCATGAAAGTGGAGACTTGGGGGTTAGCTTTGTCATTTGTGAAGCCGATGTTGACAGTTCAATGTTTACCATAAAATAGTACAGTGCCGGTGTATATAAAGTGTGTATAAGAAAGTTTAAGGGACCGAATTTTTCTGTCTATTTTCAATTGCTGTTTTCATTGTGTTATAATAAATAAAGTTTATTCTTCGGTAAGCTTATTATTTAAATAAATTTGTTTTGATTGCTCTATTAGACCATATTATAATGCATTTACTAAATAATATTGTTTTCATTTTTTTTAGAATATAAGTTATTAATTATTTAAGTACATTAAATTTTTCATATTGTAATTTAGTTTTAAAGCATTTCCTTTAATGTTGTATACGATTATTATCTTATTGTGCACATAATTGCTTTCATATAATCAAATAACTTACAATTCATATTTTTATATACTATTCCCCACTTTAAAAATTCTGTTTTAATAAATAATATACAGTGAAATAAATAAAATGAAAATACATAATAAATAAATAAATATTTAAAAATAGAATACTGTGTTTTATTGCATATTTACAAAACTAATTCCATCAAACAAGACCCGCAATATTAAAAAATCTGCTTCTTTACGCATATGTTCGTGTATGTGTAAATGATATCACACATGAAAAATGGTTTTAAACGAAACGCTTCAATCGCATACTGAACTTTTAAATTGGCCCCCAATGATTTACGCCGTTTCTGTTGTATTGCATGTGTGTGCGTTCTATGAATGTATTGCCAACAAAATTTGGACAGAATTTTTGTGTAGAGGCCTATCCAGTACTTCTTTAATCTAAGATGTGTGACAACTGCTTTGCTTGCATGTGTTTTGGCTCGTCTTCGATTTTTGCCCGTTCCAAAAAAAGGATCAAAGAATCTGTATCAAATTTTGTGTGAAAAATAAAATAAATTGTGCGGACGCATTCCGAATGATGACTGTGGCATATGGTGAAGCTACCTTGGACCGAAGCAACGTTAATCGGTGGTACAAAATGTTCTTACAGGGCCGGAAAGTTGTAAACGACGAAAAGCGTGTAGGACGCCCGAGTACGTCAACAACAGACGAAAACATTGATGAAGTGAAGAAAATAGTATTGGCCAATCGTCGAATCACCGTTAGAGAAGTTGCTGAGGACTTAAACATATCGATTGGCTCGTGCCATTCGATTTTTACCAATGATTTGAGCGTGGGACGGGTACCAAAATTGCTCAATTTCGACCAAAAATAGCATCGCATTAATATTGCTAAGGAGCTGTTGGATTCTGTATGTGACGACCCATATTTGCTCCAGAGGGTGACGAATCATGGGTTTATGGTTATGGAAGCATAAGCCAAGACCGAAAAAAGCGCGCAAAGTTCTGTCGAATTTAAAGGTTTTGCTTACAGTTTTCTTCGATTCCAGGGGCGTGGTGCATCATGAAGTTATGCGCAAGTTGCAAGTTATGTGCAAGTTGCGCGAAGCAATCCGCTAGAAACGCCCGGATTTGTGGGAGAACAAAAATTGGCTTTTGCCATTTTTGGCCAAAAACAACACACTAATAATGCCACAGCCACCGTATTCTCCAGATCTGGCCCCCTGTCACTTTTTCTTGTTCCCGAAACCGAAGAGCCCCATGAAAGGACGACGCTACGCTGAATAAGGTCACAATAAATGATTTTTTCATCGAAGTGCTTCGAGGATTGCAAAAAACGCTGGCACAAGTGTATAATATCTGGTGGGGATTACTTTGGAAGGGGACAAAATGGACATTCATGAATAAATAAATAATTTTTGAAAAAACACAAAATTCGCGATACTTTTTGAACAGACCTCGTATCAAATGACAGGGCTTTAGTTTCCGAACCACAATATAAATAAGTATATGTACTTACGTGTTTATAGAAGTTATTTATTTATTTTATTCAAATTCAATTGATTTAAATTTCAGCAAAAATTAATCAAATTCACCACACTCAGAATTTTGAAGAGGAATCAGACAATTTATCGGAATGACATTCGATACTTAAATTGAAATCATTCACATTAGAAGTGATCGATATTGTGTCAATATAATTTGACTTTTATGCAAGGGTAAAACAATGTATCTTAGCGGTCAAAATTATTTAAAATTTTATCTGAAATTTGATTTGTTTAAATAAAAACTAATTGATAAGTACTAAATAGCTCCAAAAAGTCGAATATTTAAAAGTATTTATAAAAAGACATTTCTCACATGTACTATCAAATAATGCTGAATACAATTTAAATCAATAAAATATTATTAAGAGATGAGATTATTAGCAAAACTGCAGCAAATTTTAATAGACGAAGAAAATGGGTAAATATTGAATATCCCCATCGGCGTACAAATACTATTTTCAAAGAGGTGCTAAGTAATGCGAAGCTTTTGTGTTTGAACTCGACTTTAAATATATTTTTTTATTTTTAAATAGTATTGCAGCAAATGTCTGCACTTTCAATGTTCATAAAGTATATTTTCTACGCACAATAAATGTGAATCATTTAAAAAAATGCACAACAAATTACTAACCTCAGCCCCTACCACCTTCCCCCCTTCAATATAACAATTTATCAAATTTCATTGGATCGTACTCGTATACTCGTATGAATTTTAATATAATTTTTTTATTTATTATTATTTTAATAAATTTTTTATTTCACCTTCTTCTTTTTTTATTACACCTTTTATTTTTTCAAAATTAGTTGTTAATGTCGCATACAAACAAATATTTCACTAACACTTCTAATTCAAGTAATTTTTTAATGAAATAATTAATAGCAAAATAAATTCATTGGATTTCCTAAAAATACTTTTACTTTTTAAAAGTTTCATAAATATTTTCATATACACGTATGATGATCACTAATTGTTCATTAATCTCTCGTAGATGTACAATACAATTTTCAAGCCTGTTTGATAACTACGTGACTCTGTAGAGCGTGATAAATGAAGAAAAATAACACAGCAAAATTTGGAGCAACGATATGCCATGAAATTTTGTGTTAAGATTAGTGAATCCGTGAGTTTAACTTATGATATGTTGCAACGAGCCTTGGCGAAAAATTCCTTATAAAAATCACAAGTTTTTCAGTGCCCTAAAACATTTTTAGAGCGCCTAGAAGTATCAGGTAGCGTAGCTCGCTCACAAAGGACGTTGATGAAAATATGGAACGACTTAAGAGTCTTGTGAGATCAGATCGTTGATTAACATTGAAGCTGATGAGCAGACCTTAAATTTATCAAAAAGAAAGAAGCTTTTTCGCATCAGATCGGGCATTTTAAAAGAACGCTCCCTGTCACAAGACCATCTGCAAACTCATTGACTTAATACCAATTACCTATTCGGAAAGCACCCTCCCATCTACCAATCATATCTACCACCCCCAATTAACCCAGAATCCGAAAATGATATCTTCCATTGTGGAGCTCCTGTATCCAGCAATTCCTTTTCCAAGTCCTTTATTTAAATTTCTCTCATAAACGATATTAGATAGACTTATTTGTTTATTTTTAAAGAAATCATTAAAATACACATTTTTTTGCTGTTCAAGTAAAAAATCATATAATTCGGTGTAAGGAGATTTGTTATGATTAATTTTTATACGAGGTTTGTTCAAAAAGTATTCATGAATATCTATTTTGTCCCCTTCAAAGTAATCCCCACCAGATATTATACACTCCTGCCAACGTTTTTTCCAATCCTCGAAGCACTTCGAAAAATCATTTGTTGTGATCTTGTTCAACTCCTCCTTCGATGCCGTCTTTATCTCCTCAATCGTAGCGTAGTGTCGTCCTTTCATGAGGCTCTTCAGTTTCGGGAACAAGAAATAGTCACAGGGGGCCAGATCTGGGGAATACGGTGGCTGCGGCATTATTAGTGTGATCTATTTTTTGGAATGGGCAAAAATCGCAGACAAGCCAAAACACGTGCAAGCAAAGCAGCTGTCAAAAATTAACTGAATATTCAAAATGGCCGAACTTGTCTGCATAAGTGAGAGACATGAGTACCAACATAACGCCACAAAAATCGAAAATCGAATATACGTAACCCGCGAAATTTCAAAATTCGCGATACTTTTTGAACAGACCTCGTATAGTGCTAATGGTTGCCTTAATCTCGAATGGCCTAATATGCCCGTTTTTCGGTATTTACCATCACATTTCCAAGTGTTTCTGCAGATATGACGGCTATTTTCTGGCGAATGTTGCTCTTCAGTTTGTCAAAAGTTCTTGGCTTGTTGATGAAAATCTTTAACACCAAGTAGCCCCACAGGAAAAAGTCAGGTGGCGTCATATCAGGTAAACGCGAAGACCAGTCAAAATCACCATTTTTTTTTTATATCAAACAACCAGCAGGGAACAATGACTTCAAAAAATCGAATGCGTTTTGAGCTGTGTGGAGTGGAACGCCGTCCTGTTGAAACCAGAAGTAATCCATATCGTTTTAACGAATAGTTAGCATAAAAAATCCGGGTACTTAGTCCGATAACACTCCTGAACGACGGTTGTTTTTTGACCACGTTCATCTTCAAAAAAAACCAGCACAAAACACACAACACAGTAACTTTTTGATCGTGAAGAGGCAGCTCCTAAATAATTTAAGGGTTTTCAGTCCCTGAAAGGTCTTCAGTTTCTAATTTGACGATTTTCAATGCCATTTAAGGTTTTATTTTTTATTCCACGCACGTTGAGTTTTTACAATTGAAAAGTTATTTTGACAGGTACCAGAGGTCATAAAAAGGTCGTTGCGCTTTTTTTATGGCCTCTGGCACATGTCAAAAGGTTCTTACAAACAAACAAAGAAACAAGATCGTCTCCATCAAGAAATATTTGTCGGAAAAAAGAGATTTCTGTGGTACCCTAGCTCATGTGATTCCCCAACCCTACTGATTTGAGGCCGTCTCAGGATCAAAATCAATTTGGAAGGAAGTCATTTTGGCTGAAGCCGATTCCAGTTGAATTTTTCGGGCACTGCTACGAAGAGTTAAAACAACGACAATGTACAGCTAAAAACAATGACAATTTTATTTTAAAAAGAGGACAACATTAATGTATAAAAATAAAATAAAAACTATTGCAAAAAAAAGAATAACCAGTCTAGTTTTATTTCTGACACACCTGTATTTTTTTGGAATTGGTTCTACGAGTGTAAATAAAGATCTATGTTTATGTACATGGAAAAAATTATACCCTTATTAGGACTAATTTTTTTTATTAATCCAACAACATTATAATTAAAGTGCCATCATATTTCAATTACACCATATTTTGAAATGAACAATATTATGCGAATGTGTGTGTACATAATTAATATACATATCTATGTGTACATAGGCAAAAAAAAATCGATGGAAAAATGAGAGCAATAAAATCGGAACTCTTCCTGCCGAATTAATAATTACCAAGTTTATGGATATTTTTCGCCTACATGGATATTGGGTATGGGCTTCACTTACATAGAGAAAAGGTGAAGAATTGTGGCTAAAGACCTTGGAAATATGTTAATTTCTTATTAATTAATATTCACATTGAGAAGTTTACTTTGAACTACATAGTAATCAGTTGAAATACACAATATAACCAGTATGCTAAGTCAAATGAGTTTACAATGAACTTTATCAAGAATTATAGCCAAGAAATAATATAAAGTAAGCATATTCGTAATGTTAATTCGTCGATCTTAGGTATATGGTATGTAGACTTTTATTTAATTTGACGCACGCGAAAATATGTTAATTTTATTATATTTAACTTAAATTTCTTAGCTTTTCGTGCGCAATATACACACCAAAATAAGTTTACATAAAATCAAAGTTCATCCATATCACAGAAAAAAAAATACGTAACGTATATAAATCAAATAGTTTTTTTCTTTAATTTATTATTTTTTTAATTGTATTTTTGATTTTGCACTAATGAAAATCAATTCAATGGACAAACACAGGTCTCTATGGTCCAAATACCATAAGTTGACTTACTTTCACGATTTACCTTTCCGCAGTATTCTCATTCGATTGGGTAAGAAAAATTTTGATTTTCATTTTCATTAAAAACTGATTTCGTGTAACACTTTCTTCAACTCGAAACGAAATAATATTTACTGCCATTATCAAGCTTTTACTTTGTGAATTTTTTTGGAGCAGAAGAGTATCATTTTTTTTCATATTACTTTTGGTACAGGGTGGTGCATCTATTGGTTTTTTTTTTAACTTTCAAATCATCTATCAAAACCCATACGAGGTCTGTCCAAAAAGGATCGCGAATTTTGAATTTCCGCGGGTTACGTATATTCGATTTTCGAATTTTTTGTGGTGTTATGTTGGTACTCATGTCTCTCACATATGCCGACCAGTTCGGACATTTTGACTGTTTAGTTAATTTTTGACAGCTGCTTTGCTTGCACGTGTTTTGGCTCGTCTTCGATTTCTGCTCAATTTAATATTGCTAAGGAGCTGTTGGACTCTGTCCGCGACGACCTAAATTTGCTGCAGACGGTCATAACTGGTGACGAATCATGGGTTTACGGTTATGACGTGGAAATCAAAACTCCATCATCCCAATGGAAGCTGCCGCACGAACCAAGACCGAAAAAAGCGCCAAGTTCGGTCGAATGTGAAGGTTTTGCTTACAGTTTTCTTCGATGGCAGGGGCGTGGTGCATCATGAGTTCTTGCCACAGGGTAGAACGGTCAATAAGGAATATTACCTGCAAGTTATGCGCAATTTTCGCGAAGCAATCCGCCAGAAATGCCCGGATTTGTGGAAGAACAAAAATTGGCTTTTGCCGTTTTCGGCCAAAAACAACACACTAATAATGCCACAGCCACCGTATTCCCCAGATCTGGGCCACTGTGACTTTTTCTTATTCCCGAAACTGAAGAGCCCCATGAAAAGACGAAAAAAATGAGTTTTTGAATTGCTTCGAGGATTGAAAAAAACGTTGGCACAAGTGTATAATATCTGGTGGGGATTACTTTGAAGAGGACAAAATAGATATTCATGAGTAAATAAATAGTTTTTGAAAAAACACAAAATGCGTGATACTTTTTGCACAGACCTCGTATGTTAAGAATATTTTTTTACAACTATCAATTATAAAGTAGTACAATTTCAGTTATGGAGTCATTAACAACAGAACAACACATTTTAATAATCCAAACTTACTACGAAAACGGCCGTTCTTCAATATAAAAATGCATTTTTAGCGACGAGGCACATAACATATACAAAAAACCGATCCATCCTAAAAAAGTCACTGTTTGGTGCGATTTCTTGTCTGGTGGAATTATTAAGCTGTTCTTCTTCGAAAATAATCGTGATACGCAATTATAGTGAATTCTGAACGATATCGTGACATGTTGACGCATTTCCTGTGGGCAAAACTGATTAAATATGAAAAACCTTTGATTTCAACAAAACGGTGCTTCGAACCAAATAACACGTCAAAACATCGATTTGTAGCGCACTAAATTCAGTGTCTGCCAAGATCTTGCAATTTGACACCGTTGGAATTTTTTCTTTGAGGTCAATTATCCAAGAGCAATCCAAACCCTAAAGAACAACATTCGATAAGAAATTCAGGCCGTTTATCCATTTTTATTGGGAAAAATCATCGAAAAAGTGATGATCATATTGAATGATATTGTTTTTCATACGTAATTATAAGACAATAAATTCAGATTTCATTTTCAATCAAAGTTTCCGATGTTTGCTTACGAGATGTGTGTTTTTTTTCAGTTTAAAAAAAAACCCACCTCTTAACATTTTAATCAACTTGTATACTTTTGAAAATTTTATTATAATTTGCATTAATATTTTATAATTAATTCTAATAGTTTTATTTAATTAAAAACAACACATTGAATATTAGATTTAATAAGTAAAAAAAAATCTGTTCATTTTAATATGATTTCATAATTATTGCTCTTTTTACCTAGAAAGTACAAAAGTTCGAGGTGGTAGCAAAATTTACTTTTGTCACAACATCTTAGGCACCTACTGATCCTACAATTTAATAAGAAATTATTACTCAAACCTTAGTTCAACTGTATTAGAAAATTTACATCTAATTTATATTCGACTTATCAAAAAAGTTACCAAAAAAAAAACATAGACAGAACTGTAGATACTATCTACAGTTCAATAACTTCTTTTTTTTAAATAATTAATTAACGTAACTTTTCCAAAAAAATTTATTAAAATATCTAAATTTTTTATACGTTTACATAAATTAATTTGTTTATTCTGAACCAAATAGGAATTTAACATTTTATATGGACTTTTTTTCTGTTACTTTTATACTTAACTGTATGATGTGATAGATAGTATACAGTAAATCAGCAAAAGAAAACTATTAAGAAAACCTTTAAAAATTCCAAAATCTATGTTAACTGATAGGAAAAAATGTAACAAATTTTAATTAAAACAAGAAACACGTAGAATTTTTTTTTTAACTACAAGCATTTTTTTTAAATAAAATGTTTTATAAGTTTTATTTTATGAAAAAATCTTCAATAATTAATAAGAATTTGCCACGTAGGTTATTTAATTTCATTAATATACAAACTTAATTCGTATTACACTATATATTACCTTTTTTTCATATTAATCTAATCGACAATTTAAAGATTTATTGACAAATCTATTAAGCTTACTTATCAATAATTAAGTAGTGCCAAATCATATTATTTCCAAACTGATTAGGAACCAAAAATTGCAATTATTTCACGTAGACCGGAATGACGTCTATACAAATACAAAACAATTGAAACTCTATATTGTAAATGCTATCGCGAAGATACATTTGAAGGAAATTCAAATGTTGACGTTATTTTACGTGACAAGTTAATATATTTCTCCATATAAAAAATTATCAATTTTATGATAAGGCAAGTACAGACCTGTAGTTTGACAACTCTCACACATATGTGTATCTATCATTTTTTGAGATTGATGTTTACCATTTTACATTAATTGAAGCCTGCCGACCAGTACGTCGATTGCTAAAAAAAATCATGAGGCTCTGATTTTTCAGACGAACCACACAAAATGACACATTTTGGCCATATAACATTAATTAAAGCCTGTCCACCAGTACGTAGATTGCTTAAAAAAAAGATTTCGATAGAGATTTTTCAGACAACCCAAAAAATCATGAGGCTCTGATTTTTTGGACAGCCCTTTTTAGCTATAAGGCTCATTGGTCTCAGTGAATGAGCGAAATACCCACATATAGTGCTATGAAAATTCAAAATTAGCTGTGGGGAAGCCATTGTATTCTCAAAAAGTGACTGCCTGGGGAGAAGCCATTGTATAATCAAAAAGTGACTGCCTGGGGTGAAAATTGTTAAGTTCATCTAAGGTGTTGTTGGATAATATTTTTTTGGTTATGATAGCCGACTTTTTTTGGTCTAAATTTGAAGATTTCAGTCTAAACTATATGTGGTTTCAATAGAACGGCGCTACAAGCCATACAAAATGACACATTTAGGCTTTATTGCATTGAAAGTTTTTAGGACTTTTTTAAGAAATCGCAATTTCAAAATTTGATGATGTCAATTTTGCGATTTACCGCCGTTAATTTTTTTTTTTTTTTTAGGGCTACACAAAAAAAATGTACTTCCTCTCACTTTGGAACGATTTAAAAACAACATTCCTCAAATATTATGCAAAAAAAGTCACCAAATATTATATAAAAAGGATTGAGTACAGCAAGAAGTTTTCTTACGTTCATTTAAATAATGTATAATCGCACTTGTTCAATAAAAATTATGAAATACCAGGTGTATAAGCTTAAATCCGCCGTTTTTTAATTTAAAAAAAAACGTTTTTTTCATGGAAAGCAAAAACAAATTTATTCAAAGTACTTGCCCTCGCTAGATACTTCACAATTTTCCCATCTCTTGGGCAATTTGTGGATGCCACGTCAAAAAAATTCCTTCTCTTTCGAGGTAAACCACTCATTAAGCCATTTTCGGACATCTTCATAAGAATCGAAGTGCTGCTCAGCGAGCGTGTGGCCCATCGACGAAAACATGTGGTAATCGGAAAGGGCCAGGTCTGGTGAATAAGCGGGGTGAGTAGTACCACCCAGTTGAGTGTCTCCTAGTAGTTTTGGACCATTTTTGACAAACGCGATGGTGCGTTGTCGTGGAGGAAAATCAGCTTGTCATGTCTTTGTTGATAATCCGTCCTTTTTTCACGCAGAGCACGGTGCAATTTGATCAGTTGTTGGTGGTAGCGGTGGGCATTGAACATCTCATAGTAGACGATACCCTGCTGATCCCACCAAACGCACAACATCGTCTTCCGTTCGAAGCTATTTGGTCTTGGGGAAGATGTTGATGGTTTACCAGGATTAACCCACGATTTCTTGCGTTTAGAATTCTCGAAATATATCCACTTTTCATCGCCTGTCACAATCCGATGCAGGAACGACTTTCTTTTTTGTCTGGCGAGCAAGATTTCGCATTTGTTTTGGCATTGCTCCATCTGCCTACCGTTCAATTCATGCGGTACCCATTTTCCGATCTTTTCAATCTTCCCCATGGCACGCAGACACATGCAAATGGCTGGTTGAGTAACAGCGGAGCAATTGGGTATCGTCTTCGTCCAAAAGAGCCTGCGGAGCAATTGGGTATCGTCTTCGTCCAATTGATGATTCTCAACCTTCCTAGGCCGATTTTCACGCTTCTTGTCCCACAAGTCAAAATTGCCGTCTTTGAACCGACAAAACCAATCTTGAACCAACGTTATTTCCGATAAAGCACTGTCACCACAGGCCTCCATAAGCATTCGATGCGATTCGGCAGCCGATTTCTTCAAATTAAAGCAGAAAAGCAGAGCTTCCCGCATATGCTCTTTTTCTGGCACAAAACTAGACATTATTACGAGTACCAAAGGAAAAATTTATTTTGTTGTACGAAATTGCTGACAATGTGCACTGATTAATGTTGACAGATGTCAAACTCATAAAAAAAGAAGTATGGCGTGCTCATGGTAGCTTAATACGCTCATCCACGCTATCTATGCTTATACACCTGGTAAATCTGATTTTTACTGTGTTTTATTTAAATTTACTTTCCAAAGCACAAATTGGATAACCTTTTTATACTTTCAATAATTTTATTATTAATAAATTAAGATACCAAAATCCCATATACCTAAAAAAAATATTGTTTTTTTTTTTAATGTGTACTAAGTAAATGTTTCCAACTGAAATTACTTCAAATATTTTCTAAAACAAAAAATAGATACATGGCTATCTGAGGCAAAAAATGTTTCAAGGTGAAATAAAAGGTGTTCAATTCACATGTTTTTCCTCATTTTTATAATACTAACTAACTGTATTTTGAGTATTTCGAAAATATAAAATGGAAAATAAACAATTTACCGATTAAAATTTAAATAGAATTGGATTCGCGTATGTACCTACCTTACATAGATACATTCATATATGGGTCCACGTGCCCATGTATCTATTGGATATAAAAGTTATGTTTATCGTAGAACCAGCATATGGAATAGGCTATGATTTTTGTTTTATATAAAAAATTAATGCTTGAGAAATATTCTATTTAAAAACATTTTCTATTTTTATTTGCTGATAATATAATTTGTAATTTACTTAAGTAATTTACTTAAGTTGTTAGAACCAGCACTAACATTGATAGCATGTTTTTTTTGCAGCCAAATAAACCATGATAGATTTGCAAGTAAAACGAAACAACCAAATTATTAGTAATCACGCCAAGTGTACAAATTTTATTAAATTAATATAAAAATGCATTTTAATACAATCAAATTCAACCCTCTCCATCGACTTAGTACTGTGTTGTAAACTATTTAATATCACATTAACTAAAATAGCTTATAAGATATTTAAAAAAACTATAAAATATTCACAATTTAAATTCGAATAGCAGTATTGGAAAATAAATCTTTGGAAACAATCCAGATATAAATTGTGTACCCCACAGAGTTGAAAAGTTCCCCATTTTTTCTTCTTCAAATTAGCATATAACAATAATTTTTGTGTACATATTAAAAATTATGAGCAAAATACTATGAATCTTAATGGTTCTTGCAAACCAAATATGAACTTTGTCGATTGCATAGATCCAACAATAGATTTTAAGAGTTTCGTTTGGTATTTGGTTAAAGATTTGGGAGTGTCGCCAACCACGCACAATCGAATTCGGTATGACTGATTATTTTTTTTGGGGGGAGTAAGGGGGAGATTGTGGATTTTTTCTTCAATATAATCTTCAAATTTTATGATATTGAACTCTAAAAAATTGAAAATGATCTGCAAAATTGTCACTAGCATTTGAAGCGTTGAAGTTTTAATGTTGATTCATCATAGAATTTGGAAAAAACCATGTAAAATTTTATTTATACTGTTCGTCACGAAGGCAGGCCCAAGTGTGCAAAGTATTCTTTCATTTTTCTGTCTAGACGCAACCAATCATAGCAATTACTTCAAGCCAATGCGTGGAATATGTCGTAAAACTCATTCATGATGAAAAATACTCATCATAGTTTAGGGATTGTTTACCAAAGAACAATTGTAGAAAAATTAACGATTAAATGAGAATTTAATAAAATTCCATTTATATCTGCCTGGAAAGTTCAATACGAATGTAGTCTGATAAGTTAGTGATAAAGGCAAGAAATGTAGTTGATATCAGCAAAACGATATTGTTTTTATGATTTGGCATTCTTAAAAAGACATCATACAAAATTTTATAAACATTTGTTTATTAATTTAGTTTTGACAATCATTAAGAGCAGACAAAGTTTGTAGTTTTTTTTTTTTATAAATGTGGAAAAATGTGAATTTTATGTTTTAATAAGGCACTATTTTTTGAGTAAAAAGAAATAATATCTGAAACCCAAATCAGGATTGAAAAATATTATGCAGACTCCTTCCCATCGTAAGGAATAATTCAGATGTGCCTGGAAAGTTTAATACGAATGTAGTCTGATAAGTCAGTGATAAATGCAAGAAATGTAGTTGATATCAGCAAAACGATATTGTTTTTATGATTTGGCATTCTTAAAAAGACATCATACAAAATTTTTTAAACATTTGTTTATTAAATTAGTTTTGACAATCATTAAGAGCAGACAAAGTTTGTAGTTTTTTTTAGGAACCAAAAATTGCAATTATTTCACGTAGACCGGAATGACGTCTATACAAATACAAAACAATTGAAACTCTACATTTAAAATTTTTTTAAACATTTGTTTATTAAATTAGTTTTGACAATCATTAAGAGCAGACAAAGTTTGTAGTTTTTTTTTTATAAATATGGAAAAATACGAATTTTATGTTTTAATAAGGTACTATTTTTTGAGTAAAAAGAAATAATATCTGAAACCCAAATCAGGATTGCAAAAAAAAATATTATGCAGACTCCTCACCATCGTAAAGAATGATTCAGATGTGCCTGGAAAGTTCTAGTCTGATAAGTCAGTGATAAATGCAAGAAATGTAGTTGATATCAGGAAAACGATATTGTTTTTATGATTTGGCATTCTTAAAAAGACATCATACAAAATTTTGTAAACATTTGTTTATTAATTTAGTTTTGACAATCATTAAGAGCAGACAAAGTTTGTAGTTTTTTTTTTTTATAAATGTGGAAAAATGTGAATTTTATGTTTTAATAAGGCACTATTTTTTGAGTAAAAAGAAATAATATCTGAAACCCAAATCAGGATTGCAAAAAAAAATATTATGCAGACTCCTCACCATCGTAAAGAATGATTCAGATGTGCCTGGAAAGTTCTAGTCTGATAAGTCAGTGATAAATGCAAGAAATGTAGTTGATATCAGGAAAACGATATTGTTTTTATGATTTGGCATTCTTAAAAAGACATCATACAAAATTTTGTAAACATTTGTTTATTAATTTAGTTTTGACAATCATTAAGAGCAGACAAAGTTTGTAGTTTTTTTTTTATAAATATGGAAAAATGTGATTTTCGTGTTTTAATAAACCACTATTTGCAAAATTTTATATAATATTAGAAAACTGATAAATGTGAATTTTATGTTTTAATAAAGCACTATTTTTTAGGTAAGAAAAAAATAATATCTGAAACCCAAATCAGGATTAAAAAATATTATGCAGACTCCTTCCCATCGTAAGGAATAATTCATATGTGCCTGGAAAGTTCAATACGAATGTAGTCTGATAAGTCAGTGATAAATGCAAGAAATGTAGTTGATATCAGCAAAACGATATTGTTTTTATGATTTGGCATTCTTAAAAACACACCATACAAAATTTTTTAAACATTTGTTTATTAATTTAGTTTTGACAATCATTAAGAGCAGACAAAGTTTGTAGTTTTTTTTTTTTTATAAATATGAACAAATGTGATTTTTGTGTTTTAATTAAGCACTATTTGCAAAATTTGATATAATATTAGAAAAATGATAACTGAATTTCATGTTTTAATTAGGCTCTATTTTTTCAGTAAATAAATAATAATATCTGGAATCAAAATCAGGATTAAAAAGTACTATGCAGACTCCTCCCCATCGTAAAGAATAATTCAGATGTGCCTGGAAAGTTCAATACGAATGTAATCTGATAAGTCAGTGATAAATGCAAGAAATGTAGTTGATATTCACAAAACGATATTGTTTTTATGATTTGGCATTCTTAAAAAGACATCATACAAAATTTTTTAAACATTTGTTTATTAATTTAGTTTTGACAATCATTAAGAGGAGACAAAGTTTGTAGTTTTTTTTTTTTATAAATATGGACAAATGTGATTTTCGTGTTTTAATTAAGCACTATTTGCAAAATTTGATATAATATTAGAAAAATGATAAATGTGAATTTCATGTTTTAATTAAGCACTATTTTTTGAGTAAAAAATAATAATATCTGAAACCAAAATCAGGATTGAAAAATATTATGCAGACTCCTCCCCATCGTAAAGAATAATTCAGAAGTGGTCCTACAAGCTCAACTCAATTTTATTATGATCCTACAAGCATAAAGTGATGCTGAGCACCCAGGACCACCGAGAAAATAATAAATAAAATCTATAATATCGTTTTAAAAGAATGTTGAATGATAGTGTTTGAGATAGCTGACATGGTAAACATCTCAACACAAATTGTAGGCAAAATCTTACATGAAATTTTTGGTATGATAAAGGAATGGGTGAGATTATGGACCTTCGGAGTTTTTTTTATCGTAATCTAAACATAATCCAACCCTACAATTTTTTCCCTGTTTCCAAATATGTATAGAAACTTACCCTCAAGTTATAGCTGAGACGAAAGTATTTTTCCAAACATGGATAGAAACTTCAATTCTGAAGTTATAGCTGGAACGAAAGCCTATTTTGCAAATTTTCATAAACCATACTGCACATATGGTATCTGTGCTGTATAAATCAATTTTCATTGAGGAAATTAATTTTACTGTTTAATTTATCACTGACTTATCAGACAGCCGTCATATATATCCAACATTACTACTGTTGATACCAATCCCATCAGAAACCCTTACAGACAATTTTATTATTTTCCCCTTTCCATATAATATAATATAGGTCAAAAATGTTAAAACGTGCGGAATTCAATTTTACTGACTTTTATAAAAAATATTTTGTATTGTTTTTAGAGATTTTTTTTTTTGGTAATATGATTAGCGGAAACAACACATTCCTTAGCATGACCTAAATTTAGAAAATACATCGTTTTTTTTTTAATTATTTTAGAGCAAAATAAACTAGAAGCACATATTTAGATCAACACGTTAACCAAAAATCTTCATTAATACATTCTACTTGAATGCTTTCGAACTTTTTTCTTTTATATTATTATTATTTTTTTTTAAATAAAACCTGTATTATTACCTATAAATCCGTGTTTTGTTGTAAATTTACTAAATTTAAATCTAGTCGAAATTCAACTCTGGTCGAAATTTTAACTTTTGTTTATATTATATTTTTTATAATATTTGAAATTTCTTATTTTCATTTCTATGAATTCGACCATGAATCTAACATAAATCTTCTAAACAAATTAAAACTAAAAAAAATTTCACGTAAACAAATCAAGATAAAAATGTTTCACCTAATCTAAAATTAACAAGACGAATTCATAAATAAATTTGAGAAAATATTTTAAACAGAAAATTTAATTTTCTAAAGAAAATATTATATCTGATTATGTATTTCCTTGAGTTTATTATAATTGGAAAGTTAATAATTTAAACCAATAAAAAATTTTAAGTAAAAACCAACCTGAAATTTTCTTGAAATTTTAGAGTACGTATCCTTTTTTGGCACCTTTTTCTCCTACAACACCTTTACACTACTTAAAAAAAATTTTTGTGCAATTTTTTCTTATTTTTAATTATTATTTTTTTTTCCATAAATTATATGGCAAACATTTAACAGCAATTTTAAATTGAATTGATTTGAATATTTTTTTTCTTTATAAATACTTTTATTATCAGTATTATTTGTTTTTGATTAGATATTTATTATTGGAAATTTATAAAACAAAAATACACAGCTTCTCCAACACATACACTATTTCGGTACATTAAGGATTAGCGCACATCCGTCATTAGAATATATTCCCTAATACCGAAGGCCATTTCTTTTATCTTAAAACAATATAACGAATATGATTGCAGAAATGATGTTTTTAGTCACTATATTTTTATGAATTCGCTTTTTGTTTATTTATTCACATTTCTCCTTGTAGGAAATAAAACAAGAGAGATTATAGAAGAATTCGCGGCTGTTTACTGAGATTATAATTTATTCTAATAAATTAAGCTCATACATATAAGATTTTACAAGAAGAATAGAAAATACAAAACTACATTTGCAATTGTATTCGCTTAAATTATAAATAAATGCACTTTTTTCAATTCATCGAATATTGAAATACGAACTCAACCGATCGGTAAATTTCTTTAAATTTTGACTATTTCTTTCGGAATATCCACGAAAACGTCAACAAAATTTTACGTACCAACACTGAACGAAATACTGAGTAACCGATTTTCTACATTGCTTTTTTTCTCTCTACCTGCATGCAACTCTTTTACACATCTAGCTCTATTTCATTTCAATGCTCAGAAGTAGTCGCACCGCTCTAGCATCGAAAAGATCCAAAGCATCCACTTTACCGATTCGCTCTCAACCGATTCACTGACGTTCGTACAAAAAACACACGTAGTTTAAGAGAGAGAGTGGGGTAAGCATCAGTCGGCAAAACATACAAGTTCGTATAAATGTTTAGTTTGTAGGGCGGTTTAATAGCCGTCGCCAGAGTGACATTAATCGGGGAAATAGGAAATAAAACAAGAAAATGCAAAAATGTTGACTGACTCAAAACTGGCGACGGCCTTTGTTTTAATGAATTCCGTTCTAATGGACAGTTTTCTCTGGAAAAACATCCGATTCATTCTGTTCAAAGAAATTTACTCTAAATAAATTCTGTATTAATATTGTTAAAATTTATTTATTTTCCAAACGGTTGCACAAATCATACGTGTATTAATAAAAATATTTTTTGAATAATGAATTGAAAAAAATACATACAATAACACAGAGAATAAATCTTGTTGAAATAAACATATTTTACAAAACAAAACCAAAGCAAACATTTACATTAATTTATTTCTTAAAATACACAAAAACTAATAAATATCAATATCATTTCGTTAATCTTGTATGGCAGCACATTTTCTTTTCTTTCCAAATTCGTAAATACATACCATACAATCGTTCTTGACCGGTAATTTTAATTTTTCATTACACGTTATACAATTTAATTTATTTACACTTTGAAAGCATAATTTATCAATAATAATTAACAAGAATATATAATAATTTTCCATTTATATAAAAAGAAATTTTTTTTAAATAAATACAAAATTTTCAATGAAACAATTTGGAAACGGAACACAAAATTTGTTTGTCAATTAAATATGCTCTTTTTTTGACATTTGTTAATGTCAAATAATTTGCTTATTGCGAAGTTAGTGATTTCTTATTTGCAATAAGTTAAAAAAGCTATGCCGGCCGAAATAGAAAATTTAAACCCAAGCGTTTATAGTAAATTGGATGAAAGGATTACAACAGCATCTGAAGTAAATGAAGATGTACCAGATCCATTTGATAAACGGGAGATATTTGGTAATTATACGCTCAATGGAACCGATGAGAAAAGATTGTTTATAAAATTAGATTGATTACAGATTTGATTCGTGTAATTAACGATCCTGAACACCCGCTTACATTGGAAGAGCTGCACGTGGTACAAGAAGATTTAATATCTGTTAAAGATGGCGAAAATGAGGTGAAGGTTTGCTTTACACCAACTATTCCACACTGCAGTATGGCAACATTGATTGGTCTTTCAATACGTGTAAAGCTTCTTCGATCGTTGCCGCCGCGTTTTAAAGTATCCGTCGAAATAACCCCAGGTACACATACATCAGAACATGCGGTAAATAAACAATTAGCCGACAAAGAACGCGTAGCCGCGGCCCTTGAAAATAAACACCTTATAGAAGTGATCAACCAATGCATCGCATCCGCTAAATAGCTTTATTTTTATTTAATATTTTTTCTTTGTACAAATTAAATTAAATTCTAAATTGTTGTAAATTAATTATCTATTTAACACTCTCAACGTTCCTTCGCTTTTAATGCAGACGCCGGCGCCTCAGGTCGTATATTTGTCGGATCGTATTTATATGTTTTGACTAGTGGCCCTTTCCCAGCTTTTGCAAATCGAATTTCATCAATACGATGCCGTTCTTCTAGTTCCCTTGTCACTTTCATATTACTCCAGGCTAATAAATTCAATATTATATAATATTCAAACATTCAAAAATTTTATTTAAATACTTACACTCTTTCATGCCCTCAACAAATCCTTTCTTTTTTATAGGTAAATTTTCTACTTTATGATCGACAAGCTTTTCTATTTTAAAGTATTCTCTAACGGCTGGAATTTTCAGAAATGCTACCTAAAATAATAATTTTTCTCTTTGAGATTTTGTTTGGTTGGTGAGATTTCATTAGGACAACTTGCCTGTCCCAGGGATATAAAATTACTTGATGCCCAGTAGCACAATATTGCTCCTGGAAAATTCATGGTAAAAGGAAATATTGCAATTGGCAATGCCCGAAGAAAATATTTCATCATTTGCATATTTTGTGCGGACAATCTCGCACTGTCGGTTCCAATTTCAATAGTTAAAAACAAAGTGGCACTAGTTATTAACGGAAGCAGAAAATATGGATCTGACACAGTTAAATCTGTGAACCATAATATTCCGCCTTCTCGCATTGATTCAACGGGCGCATTTGCCATTCCACGCAAACCAATAAAAAATGATATGAAAAGTGGTGCTTGTGCTAGTGGGACTATCATATTTTTAAGAGGATTCATTTCTTTCTCCTTCATGAATAACATCATTTCTTGGGCATAACGTGCTGATTCAATAGCATTGCCAGATTGTCGTGCTTCAGTCATTTTCAATTGTAAAACCTGCAGTTGAGGCAGGTTATTATTCATTTTGGCACCGTTTCGTTGTGCGAGGATAACAAGTGGAAAAATTAAAATCCTGACTATTATTGTACCAATTACTATCGAACCCCACCAAGGCAAATCCAAGGCTACGTGGAAGTAGTCTAAACAGTTTTGCACCATTCCAACTGGTGACCAGCCTCCCAGTCCTAATGAAGCCAATGTGGGCTCTCCAAGAGCATTAACCTGTTCGACAATTACTTCTGGAATTGGAACTGATGGTGGTTGTGGTATTTGCGCAATTAAAGGTTCAATTTTTCCATCTCCGCTTTGATAGCGCAGCGATGTCGATCCCATAAACGTATATCTATTGCAGTTTTTATATAATTTCGAACGATTATCTGTGGCCACATGATAATTTCTAGTTGCAACTATATGACAAGGAGCTAATTTCTTTAGGCTTATCTGAAAGTAAACACTGTTTTTAGTACAAAATAACTAATGGAATTGTTTTCACTGAATAACCTTAAAATTCAAAGTTCTGTGTGTTGAAATTTTAGCATGCCTAAGTGCATTTATTGTACACAATAACATGATTTTATCTTATTTATTTTATTATTATTAAGGTATATTTTTTAGAAAAATTTATTAACTGTTAAAGTGAAACAAAATGTTCATGTGCACCTAATTCTAAACCGGCAAAAATAGGATAGAAAACTGGTGAACATAAATAACACGAGTAATGAATAAGAAATTTTACGATTAGAATTGTTTTATTTGCAAAATTTCATATAATATTAGAAAAATGATAATTTTTTTTACAAATAAACTTAGATTTTATTAATTATGAAGTACGAATGTATAGTACTTAGTTTTAATAAATTTTGATTCCATAACATCGCGTTTGACACTACTGCAGATAATTCATCTTCTTCTTCTTTTTCTTTTATAATTCTTAATTAGATAAGCCTTTACGCAGAATTATTATAAATTGTAATAATTGGGACATTATTATTATTGCTATAGTTAAAGGTTTTTCACATTTTAATTGTAATTTGAAACAATATATATTATATTAAAATATAGATAGTCAAAATAAATACTTTAATTAAATAAAGAATTCTGTATCATAGTATAGATAGAGATAATCCAATTTTGGGTTTATTGCAAGTATCTTTAAAACAAAACTTTGTTTTTATTATATATAATAATTTGAGAGTAAACTAAGACGATACAATATTCTTATAATAACAGGATGTGGATTTTAATCTCAAAATCCTTATCTAAACCCCTTAATTTGCAATGTTATTTCAAATATTTCAAAAGTTAAAATAAAGATTTCGTAATCAATCTAAAAAGTGGAATTATTTTGTTTATTTAAAAAAATTTAACATAATTAGTATCAATTTAAAGAAAGTCCAAAATTTCTTATTTGATTTGATATTTTCAATGGAAATCTGTGTACATTAATCCTCTATTCAATTTGTTGAATTCTAGTAGCTTTGATGAAGGAGCTTTCCAACCGCAAAGTCTATGCATTTGAGGTGAAAACTGTCGATTTGTTTACTTGCATTGCCCAAAGCTCTTATCGACAATTGGTCATCATCTGCTCAGGGAAATCATCGTGTCTTAATCCGTTTCCTTTGTGATTTTAATCACATTTACAGTGTTTGTACTTGTATAGGCCATCCGCCTATAAGAAGTGCGGCATCACTTCAAAATATCATCAATCCATAATCTTCCAATTGGAGAGCAGCTGGAAGATAAAATCAAATAAGTTAATCGAAGAAGTGTAGTGTATACTTAAAACGTCAAACGACGGGGTAAGTGACATCTGTCAAAATTTTAGCTTAATTTTTTTATGGAAGTGTTTGGATTTTTCACTATTACTGCTGTTGTTCTTTGGTAATTAAGTCAGCCAGAATAAAATTAATGATTCGAAATTCTATTATCGGTTTAGATATGATTTGAGAACTTGATAACATATGAAGCTATGAATAGTGATATTAATCTAATAAGATTTAATTAATATTGACGGTGAATTAATAAGTGAAAATAAGATTTATTGTGTTTTGGGGGGGAATTGATGGTAGTACTTATGATGTCCGTGCTATGTGTCGTGTATTCTGATTATTAATGCGCCATTAAAAAAAAGGCTGACAAGGTGTTCACATTTCAGAAAACAAATATAGAATTTAATTTTTATTTTTAGCAGTGCTTTTTCTACGGTAAGCGTGTAGCTGTTGCAATTTAAGTTGAAAGTAGAAATTGGGGAAAGCTGAATTGCGTGTCGATTTGAGCAAGGACACTAGTGATTCGACAGGTGCCAACTGAATGCTTAAATTTATGAACACTCTCAGCGCATATATGTGTTCTTTTATTTTGACATTTTATAAAAGTCTGTTTATATTATTTTGCATAAAATTGAATCTGTATGATAGATTAAAAATTGAACAAAATCCTCAATCAGGATCAATTGTTTTCAGAAAAGCAATTTTTTTTTAATCGAAGATCCTTTTAAATGCCACTTAAAATAATATTGGAGTTTTTCCTTGAAAGAATGCTACCATTTTACGCTCATTTAATTTTTTTTTTTTTTTACAAATAATACACGAAAAATATTATAAATTTTTTGTTTTCTTTTTTCATTAGCCAGAAAACACTGTCCGTATTTGTGACAGAAAATGAGTGGCCGTGTTCGTTTCAAAGAGAATGGAATCCTCAACGAGGATCTACCAACTTTACAAGAAACCGCCTATAATGTTTTGTCAAAAAATCTTTATATATTTTTTTATGAAGATCCAATAACGCATGAAAACATTTTACGTGAGAGCATTGTGCTTCCATTAGAAATATCGCAAAAAATTCTAGAATATCATCAGGACAATAATCGACAAATTGATAATAAAATAGTGAAAATTTTTCAAGATATTCGCCGAGTACCACTCAAATATGTACATCTTAGAAATAGCTCTATAACAAATGAAGGTAAGCAATGCCATACATCAATTTCAATGTGTAAATTTTCAATTATATTATATTAATGTGTAAATTTTCAATTTAAATTTTCTAGGATTAGAAATTCTTCTTCAGCACAGTTTAACATCACTGTCTATGTGGTATTGTGATGAGATCGATGTTGCGCCTAATCTATTAATGAAATGTAGAGATACCTTAAAATCACTTTTTTTGGGACTGAATGTAAATCTATTAAAATTCAGAGAGCCCAAAGAGAAGAAACCACTCAATTTCGTATTAGATTTGCCAAAATTGAGATATTTGGGTTTGAACGCTGTGGTTCTGCAGTTGAAGCTTAAATTTGAAAATCTCCAGCAACTAGTTTATTTAGATTTAACATCTTGTATTTTTGCTGATTTTAATTTAGAGCCTCTATGTGGCTTGCAAAATTTATCGACGTTAATACTTTTTAATGTTTGGCCTTTAGCAGAACACTTCCCAACAATAAGTCAATTGACGAATTTAACCACGCTTGATGTCTCCATATCAGGAAGTGGTTCCTTAAATCATGGAAAATACGTAAAGCCTGACGAGGTAATAATATTGAATATAAAATAAATTTTCTTCCAATAGTATGACGTGGAAAACTATTGGAAGATATCTAAATAATGAATTTCTTATCAATTTAGTGTAAAGAACTAATCTGTTAAAATAATTAATATTCTTGAATAGATATCATAATTATAGTAAAATGTTTTTTTTTTTTTAAATTTAAAGATGCTTGCAATGTTAGTAGAGAGCTTACCAAATTTGACACATTTGGACATATCGGGAACCAATTTAGCAGGGACAGGTGTAGCACAAAAACATGGATGTGATATACCTGGGCTCACAAGTCGAATAAATAGACCATTGCAATTCTTAGGTTTATATCATACAGAAAATTGGGCTTGTAAACGACATGATATTCCTGCCTTACAAGTAAGTTGTATAAAGTTAATACAATCATGCTTGTCCAGTGTTTATTTCATGAATTTGAACGAATAAATAATTATTTTTAGATAACTGGGGATGCTAATGAAGAGCAAATCCTAACTTCAGGAATTTACTATCATGATAGGCCAGCTGTGCTGACTAGGGTAATAAGGAATTCAATTCGGAAATAAATTTTATCAATATCAATCTTTCTTGTGGAATTTTAAAGGTTCTAAATGATCTCTACCATTTACTGCGGTTTGAGAGTTGCAGAAGTGTCCACATTGCTTTAGATATTGTTTTGACTGCTATGGATCGACATCTTAGATTTAAGCATATGCAAATAACCGGAAGGTATATTAGAAAAAAAAAACTTTTAACAATTTAATATTGATGGTTTGATGAATGCTAGTTCTAATTTATAATATCTTATTGTACAGTGCTACATTATTTTATATAGTCAAAGGAAGAGATAAAAGTAAATTTGGTACAGGTATTAAGAATCACATAATATCAACTTTGTTGAATGGAATGGAAAGCCATATAACAGATGAGACAATGCTGCGTAATGGCTATTTGACACTATGTCAGTTTTCAATGCCATACGATGTTGTAAGTTATAAATAATCATAATGTAGAATACGGGACTGCTTGGCTATTTTTAATAAATAATTACTATACTTACTTTTTTAGTTGTTCGAATATAAGCGATTGATTAAAATATTATTGCATGGTGTATCTAAAACTGAACAGGAAGGGTTCGTTCAGAGAATAGCAATATTTTTATTAAATACACTTGCTTGTCAAGTGGATAGTCGACAAAAATTATTTTTAGGCGATTTAGGTGTTATAAGTGTAAGTTTAATACTGTTAAGTAATTTTATTTTTATTGTAAAGAATCTGGACTATTGAACAATTTCAATTATTTCATTGTAGACTATGCTTGATTTAATAAAAGATCGTTTGTCAAGAACTGTACAAGATGATGTTTTGGAAGTGGCATGGTCAACTATGTGGAATGTAACCGATGAGACTGCTGTTAACTGTGAACGATTTTTGGATGGACGGGGAATGGAGTATTTTTTGACATGCTTAAATGTATATGATTGTTATTTATTATAGAGTCATTTTAATATAGTAAGATGCATATGTATGATTGTAGTCGTTCCCTGAAAGAGGTGAACTTCTGAGGAATATGATGGGTTTATTAGGAAATGTAGCCGAAGTAAAACGATTACGTTCGCGACTCATGACATCTAAGTTTATCAACGTATTCGCAAATCTTCTTGACTCAATTAGTGATGGCATTGAGGTAACTATAATAAATTTGCAATAAATATTTGAATAAAAAACATTGTTATTTAAATAAAAATAGGTGAGTTATAATGCGGCAGGTGTATTAGCTCATATTGCATCTGACGGCGATTTAGAATGGAAAGTCTCAACGCCTACAAGACAGGAAGTACTCGCTCGTATGGTAAAGGCTATTGAGCGTTGGGATTTAAATAGTGAACGTAATATCAACTATCGTAGTTTTCAACCAATTTTGGGACTAGTTAAATGTTATGTAACACCAGAGTGCCAGCATTGGGCTGTCTGGGCCTTAGCAAATTTAACAGCCGTAAGTCATTTAAAATTAAGGAGATATTTCCATAAATCCTAATTTATATATCATATATATAAATATTTAATTGAAATTTCTTTATATAGGTATATCCGGATAAATATTGCCGATTGGTTGAACAGGAAAATGGAATTCAAATCCTATCTGATCTAAATAATCATCCGTCACCATATAGACGTATAAAAGAATTAGCCTGTATTGTGATTGATCGTTGTCAAAATACAAAACATAAAAGTTTAGATTTGGAGGGATAACATCTCAATTGATCGATGTCATGCATATAAGGTTTATATGCTGTGGTAGTAATAAGTCACTAGAAATTACAAATAATAATTTTTCTTAAATAAGTGAATTTTTCAATTATGCACTATTTAATTTTTTTAAATATCGTAAAAGTGAGTGCATTAATTTTAATTATTTAGTTAATTTTTAATCTTTTTACTATATTTCATTAAAATTGTAGTAAATAGAGCTTGTTTTCTTTTTACATATACGATAATATTATTAAGCAATATCAGTAATGAAAAATTTATTTTGTTAAAATTATTATTTTATTATTTTTATATTTATGTAAAATTTGTTAATAGATAACAATAATTTTTTTTGTATTTATTTTTTATATATATAAAAAATCGATTGTAAATGATAAAGTTATAAAGGTATAGAGAAGAAATTTCATTCTTAAAGATTTGGTAATTTGAGGAAAACTTATAAACGTATTATTATATGTTTAAATTTTTTTAGAACGTTTTTATTTTCAATTAAGAAGATTAAAACATTTGAATGCGAATATTTGTCAGAGTTGAAAAGAATGCCTAACTTTTTAAAAGTGGCAATTAACTTATGAATGTGTGTGTACTATAAATGCAAAAGAATAAAACAAATCGCAAATGGTTTATTTACCATTTTTTATTTAAAAAAAAAAGGAAACAAAGGAGAAAATGAAAATTTGAAATGTAAACGGTTTTCGCATGTTTAATAATGCTCGTTTCGTATTACGATTGAACAGTAAATATTTCTTTAAAATCCTTATACTCTTTTGCATTACTTTTTAAAAAAAATTGTATGCATACATCTATATTTATATACTCAAGAATAAAAGATAGATATTCTTGTAAATTAAATTTAAGTGAAATAAAATTGTAAATGTATTTTTTTTTTATTTTAATTTGCGCTACAACATGTATATAGATATGAAGTGAACAAATTAATTATTAATATTTAAGAGTTAATATATATATTTAGAAAGATAATTCTATGAATATAGCTACTAAAAAATAAAATTTGAAAAAAAAATTTAATGTCTGAATTTTTTTTGTAGATATTTTACAAGATTAGAACATTTATAAAAAAAAAAAACTATTTAATATGCTCTTTTTGCACTTAAGAGTTGTAATATTTTTGTCGAACTATTGGTGTTATGCTAAAGACCACAATCGAAAATATAATCTCTGTCAATAATTGCAATGGTAAAATACTGAATTTAAAAATTCGCATTTTTTAATTTTGTGTACAATAGGGTCGAAATTTTCAAATTGTGTACACACAGATTTTCAGTTTTTTTTCCTTTAAAATCGACAACAATCTTGTTAGTCCTTTATTTTATTTTTGTAGTTATTAAGTTTATATTAAAATTATAAGTATAATTATAATTAAAACATCTAATTTATTTATTTACAAAATTATATAATATCAATTAATTAAATATGTTTTTTAACAATTTATTTTAGTTTTTTTTTTTAAATTTACATGACAATATCCAAAATTTGAAAAAGTTGCCATTTAAAATTTTCTTATACATAAATTGTATTCGAAATTAGCCATTTTATATTATGAATAAATGATATATTGTGCTAATATTATTTATTTTTATTACAAAATGTGTAGATTTTTTAAAAAAAATAATCTTGAAAAAATATTCTTCTGAGTCCCTATGCATGTAAATAGCAAATTAATAAATTATGCACTTGACAATTGCTTACTATAACAACAAATACCTTAAAAATATGTTAGTTGTCTACTTAATGTTAAAAAAAAAAAATTTATATTAATTAAATGCTTTTATTATTATTAGCTCATTTTAATATTATCAAATAAATAATTTTATATAATAAATAAAATTGCTTTCTTCACTTTTGAACTACTAGAAATCTACGATTTATATTCAGTATTTTATAAGTTTTTATTTTGTACGAAATATTAGAAGTCTATAATTTGTTCATTATAATTTTTTTCGAGTAGCATTTGCTTTTTTTCATAGAATATACATCTGATCCAGTTTGTATTCAAGAGTAACATAAAGTTTATTTATCTTTTGTAACAGAACTGCTATGAATTATGAGTAGTTATGATGTTCTTATCATCATAACTTACATACTCGCATGTGTTGTCATAGTATGTTGATAGAAAATATTATACTAATAAATAGAGGCCTATACCGTTATTTATATACGCTTTTATAAAATATTTCAAACTGCCTAATATTTTCATAAGTTTTTAAGAATAATTCCTATAAAACTAGACTGCACTAAACACTTAAACATTTATGGCAGGGAGGATTTTTATATTGTTGTTCTTCAATTTATCAATAATAGAAAAACGATAAAATTTAATTTAAGTTATTATATAAAAAAAAAGGAAATATTACAACCGAATTACTTTTGATTGATTTTTGTCTATCGTTTAAGAATTGATTGAAAACAAATAATAATGAGGTATCAGATATTGTTTAAATTAATTATAATTTAGAGAAAAGTGAAAATTAGAATTGAAAAACAGCCTGATAAAGCCTTCCCTGCGTAATAACTTTCATATTGAGATAATTCCTATGAGCAAATATTTATAAGGATTTTACGGGCTTGAAAGTGTATCTATTGAGGCTATTAATAGTCTAGAATTTTCCGGCTTCGATACAACTACTTCTGGCATGAAATTTTCCTGCACATGGTTGCTATCTGTCTCTTCTATACTTGGTGGAATTTCATCTATATTTGTTGGTGCCAATTTGATAACAGCATAGTCATCATCAAATACATCATCTTTATTTTCAGGCGAATTTATACCCAAATCTGGTTTTAATGTTGTTATTGTATTCGGATCGGGATCAAATGTTGATAAAATATCATTTGTTCGGTCGGTTGTCGAGAAATATACCGTTTCATCTTGTGTAGATTCAATAATTGGTTCCGTTATATTTATCGGAATTGGAGAGATCGTTGTTGTTGTCGTTGCTGTAGGACTAGTAGTGGAAGTTGTTATTAGTGCCGCTGTATGCATTGTGGTGTGTGGTGGTATTATAGGTGGTGCTGCAATTAGGGGTTGTGACATTGGCATAACTGGGGATGCTATGGTGATTATATTGCTTTGTCCTAGATTTGGAATTTCAGCGTTAATAACGGTTGGAGGTGCTGCATTAGGAGATGGAACGATCACTTGTACGATAGAAGGATGTGCAGCAGGGATGGATGCCTGCTGAAGCTGTGTTTGAATTATCTGTGGTATGAGGGGTAAAGGAGCATTTAATATTATTGGAGGATCTGCGCAAATTTCATTATTTGGATAGGTTTCGAAACAATGTGATCGTCCACGAATTCGAGCATCTTGAATAGCCATTGCTGGGCATAGTGCTTGTATTCTCTCGTCACACATGATTGGATTATCTAAAATTGTTCAAATAAAAAAATGAAAATGTTAGAAAATTGATTTTTAAAAAAAAATCCATTTCACATAATTAAAGAATAATAATATTAATTAACTGCATTCTTACTTTCAAGCCAAATTTCAAGTTTTCCAGCAACACCATGATTGTTACAACGGGTCTTCGATACTAAATCCGATGATATCGATACGATTTGATTGTGTGTTAAGTTAACTTGACAAAGAACTGGTAAACCATGGAAGTCCTTTTCCAATATTGTTAAATTATTAAATGCGGCTCGTAAATACTTCAATGAAGGTAAAAATGTCTGCAAATATTTATTCATCGAAATATTAGTAAAATGGTTAAATAAAAATAAATAAAATCATATAAATGAATAGATGGAATCCTATTTTATAAGGTTCAATACTAACTGTTGATGTTTCCTCTAAAGTGAGCAATTGATTGTGTGAAATATCCAAAAGTTCAAGGCTTTCGAGACCGATAAAATCATCTGGTAAGATTCTTTCTATTTGATTAAATGCGATATTTAACAAACGTAATTTATTCAATCCATTAAATGCTCCATCGAGTGATTTTAATCGGTTATGTTGTAATAGGATTTCCACCAGAAATGATGTTGGTTCTATAGCGTTTTCCATTCGACCAGTTAACTTTTCAATTTTATTATAGGAAATATCAAGCGATGTAAGATTTAATATGCCTCTTACTTCATTCATTGAAAATTCTTGTAGTTCGTTAAATGAGAAATTTGCCATTTTCAATTGTTTTATGGGCAACAATGATTTATTAAGAGCTTTAATTTGATTATAAGCCAACTCCAAATCTTGAAGCATTTCAGCTTCCTGAAACTCATCTTCGGCTAAATACTCTATTTCATTATGTGATGCTTTCAAACGTACTATCGATTTTCCATGTTTAAAAACTCCATCAAAAGATTTCAGTTTATTATTTTCCAAAAAAACTGCATCTAATTTTTGAAATTTCTTCATGCTCTGTGGTAGTTTTTCTAAGCTATTATTAATAGCAAGAATAAGCTGAAGATTTTCTGATCCAAGTGGTAATTCACCTTCCAATGTTGTTAAATTATTCATATTAATGAATAAATATTTCAACTCATTCAGATCCTTAATGGTACCATTTAGAGTAGATATCTGATTTCGTCCCAAATGTAAATTTTCAACACCCTGAGGGAATGAGTTCTTATCGATTTTTGTAATTTGATTGCTTACAAGAATCAAACTCTTCACATTCGGAATACCCTTAAAATCATCGGCATTAACAGATTTTATCCGCCCTTTACCAAGATCTAGAGTTGCTACTTTTGGCAAATGATTAAGAACATGCTTTGGGATTTCCTCCAAATCATTTTCAGCTAAACTCAAATATTCCACGTCAGATAATCCTCGAAACGGCAACTCGGGTACGGATCTGAAAACAATCAAAATTATACGATTAGTAGTACTCATTCAATTGATTATACAAAAATTTAATTGAAAATTCTATATAAAAAAATGTGAAACGAACTTAGTAGTTTCGTCTGTATTATTATACAAACTATTCTATTTATAATTTACACATGGAATTATGGTGTCATAACGTCTTTTTACAAGCTATTTGCTTACATACATCAAAATCTAGATAATGTCAATATTGCAAAATATATTTATTATAAAAGATTTTCATTTTGATTATATTTTAAATAATCAGACCTAAATATATTATGTAAAAGAAAATTGAATTTACGAGTATGTTTAGATTATATTACGTTGTGAAATGTGTGCTTTTATATGAGAAAATTGAAAAATGAACTTTTCATTAAAAGGTGTGCGGAAATATTTATACGAGAATAGAACTTTTCATTAAAAGATGCGTAAGTATTGTATTTACACATATACGAGAACAGAACTTTATTTTTAAGACAAGTAATTTCAAAATTTAGGCCGGCCATTTTGTCGCATTCTTCATCAAGAAAAAAAAATTGTATTTTGTTTGTTTTTGTTTTTTTTGCCTAATTGACTTTACTTTAAAATTCCACATATACTTATACTTAACATAGTAGTGTATAAATGCACAATTTTTTTTTCTATACAGCACTTACGCCAAAGGAATTTTGAACATTCTGGAAGCTGAGAAAAATGCTCCCAAAGCAGTATGTAGAACTGTTAACATCATACTTATCAGATAGATTATTTAGAATAAAGCAAGAGGCTGAATATTCTGATTTAAGAGTAGTAGAATCGGGAGTAAAACAGAGAAGCATTCTGCAACCAATACTATAAGTGCGACATTCCAAAATCGGAAAATGTATTTATTACCACGTTTGCAGACGACACAGTGTTATTAGCCAAGGGTCTATACATAAGAGGTCTGTTCAAAAAGTATCACGAATTTTGAATTTCCGCGGATTACGTATATTCCATTTTTTGTGGCGTTATGTTGGTACTCATGTCTCTCACGTATGCCGACAAATTCGGACATTTTTAATGTTCAGTTAATTTTTGACAGCTGTTTTGCTTGCACGTGTTTTGGCTCGTCTTCGATTTTTGCACAATTTCGATCAACAACAGCACCGCATTAACATTGCTAAGGAGCTGTTGGACTCTGTCCACGACGACCCAAATTTGCTCCAGAGGGTCATAACTGGTGATGAATCATGGGTTTATGGTTATGACGTGGAAACCAAAGTTCTATCATCCCAATGGAAGCTGCCGCACGAGCCAAGACCGAACAAAGCGCCAAGTTCAGTCGAATGTGAAGGTTTTACTTTCATTTTTTTTTCGATTGCAGGGTCGTGGTGCATCATGAGTTCTTGCCACAGGGTAGAACGGTTAATAAGGAATATTACCTGCAAGTTATGCACAAGTTGCGCGAAGTAATCCGTCAGAAACGCCCGGATTTGTGGAAGGACAAAAATTGGCTTTTGCCATTTTTGTCCAAAAACTTTTTCTTGTCCTGAAATTGAAGAGGCCAATGAAAGCATGACGCTACGCTACGATTGAGGAGATAAAGACGGCATCGAAGGAGGAGCTGAACAAGATCACAACAAATGATTTTTTGAAGTTCTTCGAGGATTTGAAAAAACGTTGGCACAAGTGTATAATATCTGGTGGTGATTATTTTGAAGGGGATAAAATAGATATTTTTTTTGAAAAACATAAAATTCACGATAGTTTTTGAACAGACCTCGTAAACAAAACTACAGAGAATCTTCAACGAACAACTGACAATGTTTACAATTGCACAATGAAGTGGCAAATTAAACTTAACGAGACAAAATCTATACATATAAACTTTACTAGCAAAGTCAGATATAAACTTAAACGGAACAATAATCACAGACGAAAATACAGCGATTAATATTTAGGGATGACGCTGGATACAAAATAAGATGGAAGGAAAATGTAAAAAAGAAAAATTTGGAATTATAAATAAAATATAGCAAATGAACTGGCTGTTGGGACGTAAGTCAAAACTGTCAACGCATAATAAAATACTAATATATAACCAGACACTAAAACCAGTCTGGACATACGGCATACAACTGTGGGGATGTGCCAAACAGTGTCATGTCAGGAAAATGCAAATATTCCAAAACCAGATACTAAGAAATATAATCAATCCTCCGTGGTATATACGTAACGACAATCTACACCGAGACCTAGGAATTCGGAAAGTAGTCAGCGAAATAGAAAAAATTGTTGCTAAACACGAAATTAGATTACCACATCACGTCAATATCCATGTAGTCAAACTTCTTGATTACCAAAACCAAATCAGAAGGTTGAAAAGAACTAAACCACTCGATTTGGTATATTTGCAATGTTGGACTTACAGACTAGAAAAAACTGTAGGACAACTTTGGTTGATTTATCAATGAACAAAAATTAGTTTAAAAACTCAGAAAAAAATTAATCGTTAGTATTATACTAGTTTTAATTACACAGGAGGTGTTTTTAGTGGGTGAGGGTCCCATAGTACTAAGTGTACATTCAAACAAAAAAACACATATATTTTACAGTACGTCCGAAAAGGACATTCAGGGTAAACTGATTCTTGGCGAAACGGTGGAATGCAACAAGCCAATTTACTAAAACACTGTTTATAAAAAATACAATAAGGAAACACGAGACATTACGTTGATGTTCTAATGAGTCCAATAGCTCCGTGATATTTTTGTCTCCTATTAAAAAATTTTATCGTTTGATTTTGTATCCCATCTAGTAAGTCCAATGGATATTTTAGAACTGCCTGCCCATATATTGGCTAGATCAGATGGGATGAAAAATTTCTTGCATCGCTTAAGCAAATCTAAGCATTTTGCCTAAGTTTTTGGTAATATTAACTATACGAGGTCTGTTCAAAAAGTATCGCAAATTTTTTGTTTTTTCAAAAATTATTTATTTATTCATGAATATCTATTTTGTTCCCTTCAAAGTAATCCCCACCAGATATTATACACGTTTTTTCCAATCCTAGAAGCACTTCAAAAAATAATTTTTTGTGATCTTGTTCAGCTCCTCCTTCGATACCGTCTTTATCTCCTCAATCGTAGCGTAGCGTCGTCCTTTCATGGAGCTCTTCCAGATTTGGGGAATATGGTGGCCAAAAATTCGCAACGATGCGTAAGCAGGGGCGTTATCATGGTGCAACAGTCAATTTTTGTTCTTCCACAAATCCAGGCATTTCTGGCGGATTGCTTCGCGTAACTTGCGCATAAGTTGCAGGTAATATTCCTTATTGACAGTTGTACCCTGTGGCAAGTACTCATGATGCACCACGCCCCTGTAATCGAAGAAAACTGTAAGCAAAACCTTCACATTCGACCGAACTTGGCGCTTTTTTCGGTCTTGGCTCGTGCGGCAGCTTCCATTGGGATGATTGAGCTTTGGTTTCCACGTCATAACCATAAACCCATGATTCGTCACCAGTTATGACCCTCTGGAGTAAATTTGGTCGAAATTGAGACCCTCTGCTTTTGGTCGAAATTGAGGCAAAAATCGAAGACGAGCAAAAACACGTGCAAGCAAAGCAGCTGTCAAAAATTAACGGAACATTCAAAATGGCCGCACTTGCGGGCATAAGTGAGAGACATAAGTACCAACATAACGCCACAAAAATTCTAAAATCGATTATATGTAACCCGCGGAAATTCAAAATTCGTGATACTTTTTGAACAGACCTCGTATGTGGCCATTCCAACGGAGCTAAAAAATAAACACTAACTTTTTAAACAAAAATTACCTATGCATATGCTTATATATAAAATACTAATTACTTAGGCATTACAAACAAATCAGATGCCATTGAATGAAGAAAAATACAATATATTAGGATATTGATAAAAATTTATGATAAAGATAATCATATTTACATAACTTGATTTTACGGAAATAAACGTTACATTCGCGGATTTCCCATAGATCTAAAAATAGTATCCTATGGTGGTATTCTTCAATTTGCACAAGTGATCGACGGCTATAAATTTCTACTGGAATCCGAAGAATGTGCCTCAATAAATCATCAAGAAAAGAAAGAAGAATTCCATTTACTCGTATATGGCTAGTGCATCCTTGAAAAACTAGAATATATCAATTTGTTAGAATATATTAAACAGGTCAAGAGTTGTAGAACTAGTGAGGAGGCCAGGATTATCTTGTCTAAAGAAAATGGTGATTTGGTTATCAGTCAGTCTTAAGGGAGAATCGCAAATATGTAATTGTATTTGCCATTCTATGTTATGTAATCAATTAATTGAGTAATATAGTGCGATTAAGATATCTTCATACTATAGAATTTCGAATGGGTTTTTGAAATTCTTTCTGCAAACTATACTTGATACTTGAAACTCAAGTTGAGGTCTTGTGGTGTCTGGAGTCTGGGCATCTCATTAGTTTCCAGGTTTGCTGCGTTAGTGATGATAAAGTGGCGAGAGTGAAGATGAATGAATTTGTATTGCCATCGTAATGATGGATATCGGATGAGATTTTTCGCTATGGAATATATTCAAAAGGCGATTGCAATACGATAGACGAACCCTTTGGGCGATCATTTTAATGAATTGCAATGAGGAAATTCCAGTTGCCAGCTACTGCTTGGCGCCAGACATTAACTTCATCCAGAATGGGGACAAAAACTGCTAAAAGCCACTCTTTATGCTTTCAATAATGTGCCTACAACATGATGGATTCTAATATAGATTTAAGTCGCCGGTCATATTTTTCAAATGCATGGCATACACATATGCGTACATCACATCATCATATGACATATATACTTTTAGATTTAAATTGTTTGTTATTTTATTAAATAAATATTATCGTCCTCGCTCTATCTATGCACATATGACGGCGTCACACAATAAATTAAGTGGCGCGCGCTTGACATGATTAGTGGCAATACTGGATTTCGATCGTGTCAATATAAAAAATATGATACGGCATTCCATCTATTTTTAATCAATTGATTTTAAAGCCAAGCTTGCCGGTATGAGAAATTCCTTGTAGCTATTAGATCTTCTTTTTTTGGCCTAAACAATTATTTAATTCAGTAGACTGCCAACCGTAGACCAATAATCCTATTATAATTTTTTATTATCAGAAATTGATTTTCCTTTTTTTTAAAAAAAAAAGAAAAAAAATCTATTTAGAAATAGAATAGTTTTTCTTCAACTTCAATATAATATACTTTCTCTATCATTAAGTTTCATGTTATTTTTATTAATACTTTATGAAGGACGCATGCATATTTGTAAATGATTGAATTAAAAGTTTAAACAGAGCTAAAAAGCTTTCATTTCTATAAGATCCTAGCAATTAATCATTGAAATAATTTTTGTTTTTCCCAAAATCAATATGCTAAAATATAATGACTCTTCAAAAAAAAAAGCGCTGTTTAATAATTAAATCGAAGCATTACATATTTTTGAGTAATTTATAAACATATACGATAGAGGATCACAATCTGTTAGCTACAATTATTTTAAACATAATTGTAATATAGCTGATATATTTATTGAATTTTAATTGTTCTTATGAAATTTTTTTTTTAATTATTTCGAAGAATAATTATTTAAATAAATAATTTTGATTTGAAAACTATTCTAGGAATCAGTAAAATATGATCATTTAGTAGACATCAATACGATTAGTAATAAAAGTGGAGCTAACAAAAAAAAAAACGGATTTTTTTTAAATGACAAATTAAAAAATGCTATTATGTTAATAATGTCAATTTTTTATGGTATTTGTACAAAGATTAATTTGTTTGCAATATATACATAACTATAGAATTTTGTCGTAAAAATTCTGATATATGCAACTAAATGAATATTTTTAAATAATAAATTCAACAATAATCAAATTATGGGAAATGGAAAAACATTAAAAAACAATAAAAGTTAAGAAAAATCCGAATTGCTGGCGCCGATCGTAAAAGTTACTAGTCTTGTGACGATAATAATAATAATAATAATTATTATTATTATATTGGTGTTATGGTATCACGCCGCCAACGAAGGCGATTCCATATATTGATTAGGAATGATCCAGGCCTCGATCTTGCCAATTATAGGGTGGGCCTCGAGTCTCTATAATCACAAAAATATTACGCACTGGAGTGAGTCGTATAACTACACATATGAACACACATACAAACTTTGGTTCTTTGAATATTTCCCTTGGATTTCCAAATCCAATTTATAAAAATTACATATATACACATGCACATAAGTAAGTTTTAATATATTCAGGATTTAATACTAAGTTTCAATCAGAATAATTACATTTTATTGTAGCATTAAAATTATGGAGTATTCATTTTTGTAATAATAATTACGAGCAGAAGTTTTGTCTGTAAAATAATTTATTTTTATAATATTATATTGACATACACATATATTGTAAAATAATATTATATTTTATAATATTATATTGACATGATAGATCGGGCATAGAAAAACATGTTTTTCGAAAACAAATTTGCGAATTAAGTATGGTTTTCGAAAATATAATTGGATATACGAGATCTGTTCAAAAAGTATCGCGAATTTTTGAATTTCCGCGGGTTACGTATATTTGATTTTCGATTTTTTGTGGCGTTATGTTGGTACTCATGTCTTACAACTCACTTATCCCGACAGTTCAGCTATTTTGAATGTTTAGTTAATTTTTGACAGCTGCTTTGCTTGCACGTGTTTTGGCTCGTCTTAGATTTTTGCCTATTCCAAAAAATGGATCAAAGAATCTGTTTCGGGAACAAGAAAAAGTCACAGAGGGCCAGATCTGGGGAATACGGTGGCTGCGATATTATTAGTGTGTTGTTTTTGGCCAGGGGCGTTATCGTGGTGCAAAAGCTAATTTTTGTTCTTCCACAAACTTGGGCTTTTCTGGCGGATTACTTCGCGCAACTTGAGCATAACTTGCAAGTAATATTCTATATTGACCGTTCTACCCTGTGGCAAGAACTCATGATGCACCATGACCCTGCAATCGATGAAAACTGTACACAAAACCTTTACGTTCGACCCAACTTGGCGCGCTTTTTTCGGTCTTGGCTCGTGCGGCAGCTTTCATTGGGATGATTGAGCTTTGGTTTCCACGTCATAACCATACACCCATGATTCGTCACCAGTTATGACCCTCTGGAGCAAATGTGGGTCGTCGCGGACAGAGTCCTTAGCAATGTTAATGCGATGCTGTTTTTGGTCGAAAATGGGCAAAAATCGGAGACAAGCCAAAACACGTGCAAGCAAAGCAGCTGTTAAAAATTAACGGAACATTCAGAATGGTCGAACTTGTCGGCATAAGTGAGAGACATGAATACCAACAAAACGCCACAAAAAACCGAAATTCGAATAAACGAAACCCGCAGAAATTCAAAATTCGCGATACTTTCTGAACACACCTCGTATACAATTTGTTTAGTTGAGTTTTATTTTTTAATTAATTTAAAATTTTAGGTATCATATTAAAAATATCAACGAAATTCCGATAATTTAATAAAATTCACATCAATCTATATTTTTTAGACATAGTTATTTAAAGGGCATTAAAAAATATATAAAACTATTAAGACTACACGAATCCTGAAAAAAATAAGGTTAAGTACCGAAAAAAATTGTATCCGCTTAGATACGCATATTGATTGCATAACAATTAGGCGCTTGCTTTATCAAAAAGTACACAACATTAACAAAGTGCTTGCGCTAGTATTTTTTAAATAGTAATAAATGCTTAATTTGTGCCTATATTCTTCGATAAAAATTTATTAAATAAATATCTAATAATATTTCTAATCAGAATTGACAGAAAATGCTCTGGCATGTATTTAAAATAGTATAAAAGCTATGTGAAACAATATATTATACGGTTGCATTCCGAACATATATTTTTAAAAAAAAAACTTATTTTTAATAGATAAATTAAATCAACTTTTGAACAAATTGAAATTTGATTGAAATATTTTGACATTTGTTTATAAATATTGTCAAAAATAAATTAATTGTTACATCAGAAATTTTTGTCATTTGAATGTTTTCCCATTGCTTTTATCATTTACAAGTAAGTACAAATTTAACTGATAATACAACCGCCTAAATATATTATATTAAATATTTATTATGCAGTTAAAAATATACGAGTATATAATTTTTTTTCAAATATCTCAAATTTTATAATATATTTCAGGTAGAAGTAAAAAACATTTTGTAAAATCCTTCTAGCATCACTGCCTTTTTTTTTTACTTTCAACTTATATATTTTAAACAATATTAATTAATGGAAAAAAGACATTCTTTATATTATTGTTTATTTTAATTATAAGTTTTTGTTATATAGGCAATTGCTCTTATTTCAAACCTAGTATCGAAGAAAATAATAAAACATACGGAATTTATTAGTTTTTCTTTTTTTGTTGAGAATGAATTCTTCGCATATGCGTATTTTCATTCCGACAATAGTTATGCCGAGATTTTCTTTTAATATAATTGAGAAAAGATCAATTGTGATCAACTTTAAAGTCAAAGGTCACTTAGGGTCGTGCGACAATTTTATTAAACTGATCAATTTTATTATATCGAAGTATCGGAAAGAAATATGTTACTTAGAGTGGAATTATAATTTTTCTATTAACGAAAATACGTACATATGTAGATTATAAAAACTAAATGTAAACAGGAGAAATGATATTAAGTGTGACAATATTTTTAAGATAGTCAATACTTGTTAAAGTTTAATCGTGATAAATCAATTTTTTTTAATAACAATAAACTAGAAAATAAATGTACTAAATAGATAATATTGGATAAACTATTTTGAATGTAAAAATTCAGAGAATTAAAGGAATTGAATATTTGATATGTGTGTTACGGCAGGACGAGTACATATACACATATAATGTACATGGAGAAAAATTCTGAAAGTGACAATATTTGCACACTATTATTTTGTTTTCATTTATTTTATAAAATATGCACGAGAAACGTCCAATGAATCTAATTGTTAAATTTTCTTACGTCAAAAATAATTTTTATATTTTCAAATAAAAGTATTTTTTCAAATTACAGAAAAAAAAATATTTTTTTTGGTTTTTTTTTTGAAGATTTTTTCTTGGAATTTCTAAAATTTACCAAAACTTTGTGTAGGGGTTCCTTCTTTTAAATATTGATCTGGTTCATTTATTGTATAAACTAAAGTGACTAAAAATTAAAATAATTCTAACGTCAAACTAGACCCGATGAGGTCATCATCATCATCATCAATGGCGCAATGATACAATAAGTGTTGGTCAAGTCTAAGACGGAAAATTCCACACCACTGAATTGTATAGTTTTATTATAGTGAATGAATGAGAATTTTTGATTTGAAGATTTTCTGTTTTTAATTAGATTTATCAATCATTTTAATAATGTCAACGGACATGTCCTGATTAAATTTGCAAAAACAATAAATTAATAGAGTTCCTCGTACCAGAGAAATTACAATATAAAGCTAAGATCTATCCACAGTAGAAGAAGTAAACAACGATCATCGTATGGCATTGATCGGTAGTAGCAATGTTCGTATTATGTACATACAAGTTAGTTCCAAGATCTTCAATCGTAAGAAATTTAATTGCTTATAATTGCGTTATGGTGTATTATATAAAGGTGTATGCGTGTCCATTCTTATACATACTAACGCGATAGCCGGATGTAAGTACATTAAACTAGTGAAAATTTGTTTTTTAATTTCAAGTAATTTACAAATTAGTATAGTGTTTTGTTTGCCGGTGAACTAAATACACCCGCGCATACACATATGTATATATCTAGCTGAAATATATTTTTTCCAATATAATCACATAGGTTCTATGTGCTAAAGTAGAGTGGATACAAGATGGTATAAATTTGTAGTTGGCGGATTTTACTCGACAAAACAATGAGTAAATTCGCGTATTATTGAGCATTCTTCAAAGTCATTTTTATCAAATAACAGGACGTGATGTATTAAGCACCGTACCACCATTTAATCTCTTCTTTTTTTTTGTTAATTGATTACGACGAGTTTAATTATGATATGTGTACATACATGCATACATACGTGTACATGTTGGATTCTATTGACTACCATATCGATTTCCAATACATAGTTTAGTATTTTCCCTTACCAATGATTGTATAAGTAATCATATACATTTATGTATATGAAAACAAACAAATCAATAATAGCCAATTTAACAATTTTAAAATTTACATAAATCGAAAATCATAGATTAAAAATTATATTGAAAAATTCCCCCAGATTATTCTACTCATTTGGGGAAATTATGTACTCGCAACAACAACAAAAAATGCGTACTTTTATCATTGGTACTAACGAAATATATAAATAAAAAAACCTAAAAATTGACAACTAAATTTATTTATTAAAAATAATTTTTTGCTAAAAATAACGAAACAATATACGAGTTAGAGAGAATAAATTTAGCTCGTGATTTTTTAAAATTACAATATGTGCTGAATATACTTTAAATTTAGATTTTGAAATTTTTTTTAATAAATTTTAATTTATTTCTAAATATACTTTAAATTCAGACGTTAATTTTGTTATTATGTATAAAATATAACATTACTGGAATAGCTGCCACGAGACTTCTTCCAAAACTCGATCACTTTAAGATCATTTTTTATGACATTTTCCAAATAATTCAACCATTACTTGACGGATGTTGGTTTTTAAATACTTTAAAGTTTGAATTTTTTCTGCACAAATATAATATTTTACGTTATTCTACAAAAAAAAATCCAACCATTATTATCAAATTGCACAATATTGGGGTGGTATATTGACATCAACATATCTAGAAAATACGTATTCTTGCAATTAAACCAAAAGTTGTCATGTTGCCGCATCGTCTTTTTGAAATTAAATATGGTCCAGAGTAAAATCTTCAAGTTCAGACCAAAAGACGTCGATTATCGTACGGCCATAGTCTCTCCTTCTTCTTTCTCGAAAAAAAAAATCGGAGCCAATGGTACCGTCAGGCCAAAATGCAAATCAGACCAATAACATTTTGTGGTTACAATGGCTTCTTTATAATCACTTATGGCTTTTGGGAGCCTCACAAATGAGAAAGTTTGCTTATTGACGTACTTATCGAAAGAGAAATGAGCCTCATTATGACGGTCTTAATGTCCTCTTAAAGAGCAAAACGTGAGTGACTATGGCGGAATTAACTTTTTTTATTAAAAATATCATCGTATTATTTGGTAATAAAACAATTTATAATATAAAATGGCAAATTTTAAACTATATTAATTCTATATTAATTAGTATACAAGGTCTGTTCAAAAAGTATCGCGAATTTTGTGTTTTTTCAAAAATTATTTACTTATTTATGAATATCTATTTTGTCCCATTCAAAGTAATCCCCACCAGATATTATACACTTGTGCCAACTTTTTTTCTAATTCTCGAAGCACTTAAAAAAATCAGGAAAGCTCCTCCTTCGATGCCGTATTTAGCGTAGTGTCGTCATGGGGCTCTTCGCGTAACTTGCGCATAAGTTGCAGGTTATATTCCTTATTGACAGTTGTACCCTGTGGCAAGTACTCATGATACACCACGACCCTGCCATCGATGAAAACTGTAAGCAAAACCTTCACATTCGATCGAACTTGGCGCTTTTTTCGGTCTTGGCTCGTGCGGCAGCTTCCATTGGGATGATTGAGCTTTGGTTTCCACGTCATAACCATAAACACATGATTCGTCACCAGTTATGACCCTTTGGAGTAAATTTGGTCGAAGTGTAGACCCTCTGCTTTTGGTCGAAATTGAGGCAATTTAAGACGAGCCAAAACACGTGCAAGCAAAGCAGCTGTCAAAAAATTAACGGAACATTCAAAATGGCCGGACTTATCGGCATAATTGAAAGACATGAGTACCAACATAACGCCACAAAAAATCGAAAATCGAATATACGTAACGAGCGGAAATTCAAAATCCGTTACTTTTTGAACAGACCTCGTATATATTTGATATCTGCGAAACGACAGGACTATACTTTTCAAACTATAAAATGAATAACTCTATACTATCAAGTGTAATATTTGTAAATTATTATTAAATATTAATTCTGAAAATCAGTACTATAAATTTTATTAGTAATTATATTAATATAAATAAAAAACTTATAAAATAAAATGTTCCTTTTTTATTTAGTTGAATTAATAAAATGGTAATATTTGAAATTTATTATACAGAAAATTTTGAAAGCATTCATTCAATTTAAACATTTGAAAAATGATAGTGATTATTTATTTATAGTAGACAAGGTCACAATAATATTTGTTATATTTACTTAGGTTTAAAGATAATTGAATTTAACGAAGAGAATAGAATTTTTGTCTTAATTCTTATTTCATATGCCGGTATTTTGTGTCGGTTTTTTTTCTGTTGTCAGTTTTCAGATAACCTGATACTTACTATATACGATTGGTATTGGAACAAAAAAAAAACCAATACTATTTAAAAATTATATATATTATATATACAATCAAAAGGAAACTTTATTTTCATAATTGTTTGAATATTTTGAACTTTCCAGATTTTATAGATTGATTTGAATTTAAATTAAGAACATATTGATTATTGAATATAATTATTTAAATTAATGCGTACCATAACTAAATGGATGAGCGTGGTTTTTTTTTGTAAATTAAATTTGTTGTATTATCAATGAATGAATAAATAAACGACATAAAAGCGATAAAATGCACCAAGCAATAAAGCTTCATTATGTGCTGCTGAGTTCATTATGGAATTGAAATGATTTCTAGGAAATTTGAAGAGTATCAGAATACTAAGATTAGTGATATTTTATTCAAGAGTTTAATTAATAAGAATATGAGTCGTGAAAGTCAGATAATATTAAATGAAGATTCTCCGAGGAATTGTTAATGTGAAGCGATTATCGAAACTGTAATACTGCCTAATAAGCAAATTAATATTAACAAAACAGAAAATATTCAGTTTTGTCAGAAGTCTTTTTTTTGGCTTGAACCAAAAAATCCATACGCTTATGAACAAACAACTACAAGCAGATTATATTTATGTGTGCATTCATACATACGATTATGTATATGCATGGCTACATGAATATTTTCATAAATGATAAGTTCATCTTCTCATTATGTTATTATCAATTTGTACTTCTTTTTAATGATGCAAACCAATTACTGATAAATAATCACTATCAAACTCAACTTTGTATCTATACTTATATCTATTATAGTTCACGTTGATGATGGATATTTATGTTCTTAGAAAAAATAAATAAATATACATATATATTTTTTACAACGTTTATCCTTTGTAAATTCTTTAAATGTATAGTAGCAAACTCAGAAGAAAATATATTTTCTGAAAGTCACTTTGAAAAATCCTTTTTTAATATTATATATAGAATGTATAGCTTCTAAAATGTTAATAATAACAGAAAATATTGTCTTATAAAGTAATCACAAGAAAATATAACAAATAAATTTAATGGACTCTGGAATTTGATAATATTTTGCCCCAAATTTCACAGTTTTAATGTTTTTACTATTACTTTTATGAATAAAAATAAATTTATAATCATATAGTAGAGATTTTCAGTTTTGCCATCAAAAAGATTAGAACACTGCAAAAAAAAACCTAACCAAATAATTAACAAATAAAATGTTTGTTTAAATTACTAATATCTTATTGATGATAGTTTTAGGTATATGTACTTTTAAAATATTTCGACAAGGTGTAAATATAAGTGATCGGTCGAGTAAAACTCTCTAGGTTATCGGTTGAAAATATTTCAAAAGGCTAAAAAAGGTTATCTGTTTTAGTAATAAAAATAGAATACAAATGAAAATATTATTATTAAATAAATTCATATAGATTGATTTGAAAATTTGACATTTTATAAAATGAAGAATATTTTCTTTAAAAAATATTAAAAAAAAAAAAAATAATAATAATTAACTCTTACCGTAAATTGTTTGATATCAATCTCAGTTTCCTGACGTTCAAATTCATTTCACTAAACGATCTCATCTCTAAATCATCCAATTGAGAATGGGATATTCTTAAACTAATACTTATGTTCGGGGTGAATTTGTTTGATAGTGCATCGACAATTTGATGAAAAGAATCAACCCTTTCACAAAACAAATCCACCGTATTACTTTGATAAATTGGCTCGCATGTGCATGGCGATAGTTCCGGCCTTACAGAACAATGCATCGAAGCCACATTCGTAATGCTCCAAACAGCATATACAAACGATGCCATTTTTCTTCAATTTTTTTTTGTCTATTTCAAATTATTAAAGAATTACTCTAATTTTTAACAAAAAACTTTAATTATTTAAAGGACAATCGCGAAGATTTCTTTTTAATTGTCAATCAAATCACAATAATATGAATTAATAAACGCACAAATCTAAAACCAATTTTTAGGGACTATCCCCTAAAATTAGAATTTAAAATAGTTGATTTTTTTTTTTGATTCAATAAGAATCAATATGCTAAATAAATATTTACACTTTTTTTTCGTTTTTCGAAAAAAAAACAGCTTTAATAATTTGTATGGAAAAAACAACCGTTTACGATTTTCTTAATAATAAAAAGAATTCAAAACTATGTCGATAATACGAGTGTATGCAACTGCCAAGAATCATTAATAAAACGTTCACTTATTTTTCTATAAAATTATTAAGTATATTTATTATTACCATATAAAAATTTCAATCTATTATGAATATTTTTTTTTAGCACAATATACACTTTACATCACTCGACAGTTAAATAATCGACAAATTTATTGTACTTATATTTTGTTTGCCAATAGCATAGTTTAAATGATAGCGCAAATCTATTCAAAATTAATTTAAAAACCAAACGAATAAATATTTTGTTTGCACTTTTCACATTTTCACGTCTATTTTCCACCACGTTCTGGGATCGACTGAGAGATGATTTTCAGTCTCGATATCCATGGATTCGACTATATTCGAAAGACGTAACCAAAATCGTCTTGAAGTGGAATCGTTATAATTGTAGTCGCATAATCAGTGAATCACGACGAATGTAAAGTGAATATTCGTATCAAAGTTGTTCACTGTGATCTATATACTATTGTACTTGGATGTGTCCCCTCCTTCAGGAATTCAGCAAGAGCCAGTCCTCTAATAAATCCATATAATATAGTCAACTGAGAACCCACCTCTAAAGCTTTTGGATGGAGATTCTTAGCGTTTTTTTTTACGGTAGGCGGTTTAATCGAGCTACATCAAGTTCAAACCGATTCTTCAGTATATTAAAAAGAAGGATGAATCTCAACAATGTTTTTATAGCAAAAATAATATTGTAAAATAGTGGTTATCATTTGAAAATGAATTTGTATGTTTCCTTATCTATTATGGGATTGTAAACATTGTTAAACTTGTCATGGCATCTGTGATATTTGTGCACTCTCTACTGCAGTGTTAATAATATGAAGAAAATTCACTTTACGAGAGACTTATTGTGAATGTAAAAGTATGAAGATTTTGGCAAAAATTCTTGTCCACAAAATGATAATCTATCTACCAAAAAATCTCACTGATTGTTCAAATACACTGATTGAAATTTTTTTTATTTTGTTAAAATTAGTTTTTCGGCCATTGCTTAACAGATATTGGTGTTTTAAAAGTTCTAAAAATTGAAAATTGTTTGTTTTTTTAATCATAATCTTTTGCGTTTTTCAAATTCAAATGGTATCAAATCACACGATCTTGAAAGCCAAATAACACAACAATCTTTAAATTACGTGTTTTGGGAGTTGTTGTGAAATGAAACCAATATTTGTTGTTTTGTATAGCTTGTGGCACCGATTTTTTTTTTAAAACGCGAATAGTCCAGATCGAAATTTTTAAGACCACGCCAAAAAAAATGTCGGTTATTGTATGGTCATAGCGCTCAGAATGGTCGGTAACGGTCTCTCTTTCTTCACTTTCGAAGAAATACAGAACAATGACATCCTCAAAACAAATCTATATCAGATGCTTGTGGGTTTTCAGAGTCCCATATATGGCAATTTGGCTTATTGACGTATCGCCCCGAGCAAAAACCGAGCTTTATCGCTGATGAAAATTTTGCGCGAAACATGAAATTAGCAGAATCACCACTTTTGTAAATTTTTTTTTACAATTTTAACGTATTTTTTTGATTATTTATTAATTTATAATATTAAATATCCTAGATTAAGTAAAACAAATGTCTTCTTCGATGGCATATATATTTGACAGCTGTCAAATAATAGGGCTGTACTTTTCGTACCACGAAATGGATAACCCTTTTCAAATATAGTTTCACCAAATTTTCAATAAATATACATTATAGTATTAATCTTTAGAACTTTTAATAACTAGAAAAAAATATATATGTTTTTAATAATATATATTGGTAATTATTATAAAACGAATATCCTCAATATGATTAGATTTTTATTAATATCGGACTAGCAATTACCTAACTTAACTTATCGATTAAAGAACATCTGTTTTTCGCCTTAAACCCTTTTCTATTTAAATGGGCGGTTACTTGTTTTATACTATTCTAGATATTCAAAAGATAAACTCATATACGAGCAGGTCCTAAAATTTATAATTATTAAATTTACTTTACTGTGCAATTAAATAAAAATTGAAAACTATCCGAAACTTGGTTTGATAATTTTTTAGTAACAATTCATTTTAATACTTACAAAATTTTAATTTTATTTCTTTTAATCTATTCTTAGATATGTATTCAATATTTATGCATATTATCCTATCTAATATATAATATAAATAGTAATTTTGTTCGTTAAAAATTTTATAATCGAAATAACAAAAACCAAAGTTTATATAAAAATAGCATTCAGTTAGTCACTAATTTATTTTTATATAAGAAATCATATTATTTTTATATCTATTCTATTTGTATATTCTATCTTTAAAGGTTATAGAAATTTTTGCTGAGAAAAACTTTCGCCGTGGGCTTTTTATTTGCAATAAAAATTTTCAAAATAACATTCCATTTGATTTGGATAAAAATTTCATTAAAAATCATGTTCCTGAAAAATAGAAGAATTTCAAATTTATAGGCTGATAAATGATTTAGCGCCTATTGACAAGATAAATAACTACAAAGTATGTAAAACGCGCGCATATTTGAATAGCAGATGAAATTTATTCGTAAATTTTTATTAACGAATTAAATATAAAATGGTGACACAATTTTTTTATATGGTAAAAAGAAAAACAAAAACAGAAATATTGCTCAATTCTATTTATATAGAAATATGAATTTTTATAAAAATATATCAAAATATTATTAATTTTAGCGCTGAAACGTACTAAATTTAGAAAGAATTTTATTTTAAGTTTGTAAAGGAATTGAAAATATGTAGGCGATTATAGGAATTCCTGTTTAACCGGGAATTATTTGATTTTGTATAGAGTTGACCTTAAAACTAAATTTCTGAAACGTATATTAATTATATTTAAAGATATATTTAATAATATTTTAAATATAGAAATTTTTTGTTAAAATATTTATCAAATATTTATTTTGATTTAGTAGTATTTGAAAAATCCCACATCTGCTCCTGATATTGGTTTTGGGAAAAAGAAATCCATTTTTTTTCTTTATTTCAAGATTTTATTTAACATGGTTTGGACTGAACAATTTGCGTCAAATATGCACCATTTTGTTTTATAATTTGTCGACATTTTAAAGGTAATTTCATAATGTCTCGCTTATAGAAGCGCTGGTTCATATTGACGAAAAATTTTTTCTTGATGCCAATTTCTTATTTCTTATAGACAGTTTTGCAATGATAAAAAAGATTTGTAATCGCTTGGTGCTACGTCTGGACTATAAGGTGGATGAATCAAAACTTCCCAACTAGGATCCCGGAGTTTCTGGCGAGTCACTATAGATGTGGGTAGCCTGTAGTTGTACCCTGATGAAACACAATACCTCTCATGTTGGCCAATTTTTGCCGCTTCTGGTCAATCCCTAGCTTCAAACGGTCCAATTGTTAATAGCAGATGTCCGAATTTAGTGTTTGGCCATATGGAAGCAGCTCAAAATAGATGATTTCTTTCCAGTCCCACCTAATGCACAACATAACATTTTTGACGATCGTTTTCGCACAATATTGTCCACCGATAATCTCATCCCCAATTACCATCTGACGATCGTTTTCGCACAATATTGTCCACCGATAATCTCATCCCCAAAATTCATCAAACATCAAACTTCTTTTTGCTAGCCTACTTCGATTATTTGCATGATTTTATCGACATTTTCTACGAGGTGTATCTTTAACATCGAAAATACCGAAACGGAATCGACGATTATAATAAAATAATTTAATAGAGAATTACCATTTTAAGAAAATATTTTAATTTTAATTGCGTATCAAACTAATTATTACGATGGCGTCTACATATCATAAGAAATATGACCACACCAAGAGGAATTCATTAGGCTACCTGTTTCAGTAGTTCATTTTTACATTAATCTCACTCAGGTAAGTGCATTTGTTTTGTACACTAATTAATTTTGCAATTTTCATAATTATTGCAGCCAGGTAAGAATGTAAAATATTCAGTTTTTGTTATATAATCTCAAGCAAAATGTTAGTAATTTTATCGATTCGATCCAACATCTACCTTACCACTAGTGAATATCTTGTTTCGCATAGGTGCGCTTGCTTTGTCACATTGGAAAATTGTTTGAATTTGTTTGCTTCTGTTGGTTAGTTTCAGTAAATCTTGGGCGGGACTATAAAAGTTATCGAATCTCAAATTATTAGTACAACCAATCGACTACAGACTACAGCGGTAGTAATCTTGTCAGTGTCCAGTCGGGGCACGTTCCACTAATCAAAATAGAGCCACTTAATATTGAGAGTTAGTTAGCTACTTTGTGTAACTTCTTCGATTTAATATGGCGTTTTCTGATTAACTAGTTTCATAAATAAAATTATTAGAACTGCAGTGGCTGTGTTTCCTTGTCGCCAAACTATAGAATATATGTAGATGATTTCTTTCGTTTACGCATGTAGTCAGGTATTCACAACTAGTTATTCATCATTTAAATTAATTGGAAATTTTTTTAAATTTTGTATAATTTATTTGAATTTTCCATCTGAAATAATGTTGTTAGAAAACAAGTTCATACGCTTCCGTGCATTTGAAAAACCTTCTATAAAAAACGCATCAAACAGACATGTTTAAAGTAACATAAATATATATTTGTTATAAACTAAATATATATTTATTATCAATAAACTATTGAAGATAGAATTAACGATGAGTTGCTATTAGAAGAACTTTAAAATGTATTCTTAATTTTGAAAAAATATAATTTGGAATTATGGGAATTTTTTTGAGATTGGCACGTGGCCTTCAAAATGATCAATTGATTCTTGAGTATTCATTATTATAAAAATTCCATTGAATCGAATGGAATTTAGATGATATCCATTAGCTGTCTCTTGTGAGTTTATTTGCGTATAATCTACGTCAGGAATTTGTGAATGAATAGATTATATTGTATGTTCTGGTCAGTTGACGCACCTAATCACGAGGATTCCATCAACTTAATATGCTACGGCTACAACGCACACGATAATGACGTCGATAATTCGAAAATTGGTAGAAAAAATTTACTGCATCTTAACATTCCTTCTCTTGCCAAATTGCTCCTAAAGTAGACAACTTATAAATCGTTGAATTTTAATTTATCCAGAAAAATGTTTTTATATTTTTTAACTCATTTTACTGATATATGCTAGTTCGATGAATTGCTTTCATTTTTTATAAAATTGGTCCATATGAATTTTAATATTTTTCTGTAATAGTAATAACCTTTTTTTTAAAAATATTTATCAAGAACATTTAGTAGCGTGATGCAAATCCTATGATTGAACATTTTGCAGAAGACATTATATTTCCCTTTGTTGTCGTTATGTCCAAAAAAAAATAAATTTTAAATACTTTTATATTGAATTCTGTAGCAGATTTATTACTATTAAAAATATCAGATTATCCTCATATTACAATTGATCTTATCATAGGTTTAATAGAGAATATTCAAAAAAAACGTCAAATTAAAGCCGAATTCAAAATATTTTTTTTTTTAAATTTATTTATTTTATAAGTAAAACAAAATGCATAATATTGGTGGAAAAAAGTAAAATACAATCTACTACATATGTAGATGTAAGATTTAACATGTTCGTCCTTAAACATTTTTAGTTTCATAGTTAATTATCAATGCCTGTAAATTTAAATTTTACATCTTCCATACAAATATATTAAAATAATAAGTTCTGTTCTTACAGATAATAATTAAAGACGTCCACCAGAAACTATAAATTTAATCATACAGATCGACTATTTCTTTATTATTATTAATTGTAATTTTTTTTCTTTGCTTATTTTAATTTAGTCTAGTTGTTTAAATATAAAATGTGTACCTCTTGTTATAATGGTATTAACAAAACAAATTCTAATCCGTCGTTATTTTAGTCAAAAAGAAAAAATAAATATAAGGATTAACAATCCTTTTTAAACTGAAAAATTCTTGTTCAAACATAAGCTTTGTGAAATTTGTATTTACAATACTAACGATTAAAATTAACCAATTATAATAGGGCGATGATAAATTTCTACAAACAAATAACTATTTCTATGCGTGAGTATAAGCCCTCTCGCAGTTGACCAAGTAATTTGGTCACAGTAGTTAAATTATCATGTTTTTTTTTTTAATCATTCATTTATACAATATAATGTGATATTTATTCTGTGTTAGTTTATTATTGCTAAAATGTTCATTTATTATTTATTTAGTATTTATGTAACAAACAACCAATTTTTTATTTTACTTAGTGAAAAATTTCGAGCTATTTGGAAATTTATCAGGCGAAAAATCTGGATCAGATTTTAGTCGTTCTTGAACATTAGTCCGCAAAGCTTCTCGATAAGAACTCTGCGCTGTTGGATCGGTTGAAATTGCTGCTGACACATCATCAACTGATGGTGAAGCATTATTTGTAGTACAACCCGCAGTCTGTAGCGCTTTTCTTACACCATCAGACAGTAATGATGGAACATCAGTGGGCAACTTTGAATTCGCTACTAGTTTTCTGCGTTTCGATGACATTCCCGATATATATGCATCAGAAAATGGACTTTGTGGATTCTGTAAATATTTTTCATGTATGCACAATCTTTGTAATTTAGAATATTCGAATTTAACCTGTCGTCGTTGGCACCCTATATCTCTAGTAATGATTGGAAGCCAGTTTGATGGGAAGTTGTTATGCCAGGGTTCAGAACCAATTACAACTGATGGTAAAGGATCGCCTGAAGCTGTAATAGGTGTTGGTAATGCTACATCATTATTATGATCCTCTAAAGCAATCGGTTGTGGTAATTGTGATGTTTCTTTTGTTTGATTCTGTACAGCTGTTGACTGATTTGCTACTGGTTGCTCATCTATCTCACTTGTATCCATCGGCTAATTAAAATATCAGTTGCAGATCAAAAAAAAAAAAAATTTGAATAGTTATTATTTACCGTTACTGTGTTATTCGAAGATGTTTCTGGTCCTGGCCGTCTTATTACCAGATATTCGCGAACATCATCTATATTATTCTGGTTCGAATCTAATTCACGAATGAGTTCACTTATAAAATTCCGTTGCAGTGCAAGAAGAGTATTTTCCGGTTCTGAAAATGTAAATTATTTAAGAATAAAGATTAAATTAATATATTTTTAAGAAAATAATATAATTATTATTTGTTTACCCAAGCTTGTTGCAATTGACATTTCAGTTATTTGGGTAATGTAACGTTCAGCATTATCTCGACCAATACATGTAACCAGAATAGTAAAGAATCCTCGGGCAAAATTCAATAGTTCACGAAGTAAACGAGTACCAAACTCATTGCTATCGTCGTAACGAATTAGATTTATTATAATTGGTACAGTATGTTTAATAAGATTTTCAACTGATGCTCTCGAATCGTAATCTGGTAACTCAAACGGAGGTAAGCACGTCAGAGCTTCATTCAACAGCTGGATTACAGCATTAATGGCTTCATCCATATTTTCATTGGTAATAGATCCTCCAAAAAGATTGTTAATAATGAATTCACGTATCTCTACTCTGAACTGATTCAGTGTACTTGGATTTGGAGCGATATTTGCAATATCTCTGAACGTTAAATTGCTACCGAAAATATGTATAGGAAAATTCATGTCTGCAAGAACACTATTGGTATTTTCACTAGGTGTTGCACGAGGTACTGAAGGTGTTGCAGTTTGCCCTTGCTCTGTAGCATTATTCGTGGTTCTCGCTGATGAGGCGGCTGCTGGTGTTGCTGGTTGTGATCGTTGGCTAGTTTGCCCTCGTGGCCGTGCGTAAATATTGGGAATTTGAACATTAATATCAGTAACTTCTGAATTTTCATCCCGAATATGATGACTATTGCACGGCAAAAATCTACATAAATTAAAAATTTCAAAAATTAAATAGAAAATTTATTAACGATAACCGCTCAAATTATACCTGTCGAAGGAAGAAAATAGATTGGTTGGTAGTAAGCGTGTATTCCACATTTGTGACGAAGGCACATTAGCGACATGGACGTGAGGTCTCGATGTCGACCGTGTCTGTGTCGCTGTTGTTGGATGTGTAGCGGTTGTTACACGCGGCTGACTAGTTTCTCTGTTGCTATTCGTATCATTCGAATTAGTTGATGTAGTCGTTGCTGTTCCGGTAACCGGTGTCTGTGCGTTCTGTTGTTGGCCAGATGATTGTTGCGGAGCTGCAGAAGAGTTTGAATTTTGTGGTGGTATACCAAATGTGAGTAGATTTGGTGCATTAATTTGAACGTGAACATCAGCATCTAGAGATGAATCAACTACAGCTTGAATCAATCGTAACACTGATTGTTGTTGATTAGCTAAAAATACATATTATATAAAAATTTATATTAAAGATGAAAAATTATTGCAATAGTTGCAATGAATTATTTTTATCAAATAAAAGCAATAAAATCAAACTCAACGCCGTCCTTAGACAGTTTTAAAAATATTTTCCTTTTTAGTACTTTCTTTTAAATTGCAAATAGAAGTTCAATAATAAACTTCATCAGAATTTTTAATGGTCCCCATTTTTTGGGTGTCATGTTAAATATGATGGTTTATTTTCACTTTTAATTCTTACTATTCAAAAATATTGTTGATTCTTAAATTTGCTTGGAGGATTCGCAAAAGTTGTCAAATTATTCATATATTATTTGGGATATTGCGTTTTTCCTGCCGTATATTAGTAAATTTATAAATAATTATTATTTATCTTTAAAATTTTTACTGATTGCAATTAAGAAAATTTGTAAAAAAAATAATCAAGGAAACTTTTTAAAATCGCTATTAAACAGCATAATTGATAAATACTGGTAACATAGAAACTATTTGCCATAGATATTGTATAATATAAATATACAAATCATTCATTCCAGTATAATACTGATTAACATTTGTTAGTTGTTGACGCATAAAGTCAAATAACAATGCACAAAACAAAATAACGAACAACGCGAAAAGCCACGAATTTCATTTTTTTGATTGAATTTTAAAATCAAAAATATTCACATACAACAAATTGTATTGCTTTTTATAATTTTGTTAATTAAAAAAAAAACATTATTTAAAGTCATAACATAAACCACATACGAATATATATTCGCCTTGGTACTAAGTTGAGAACAGCTGCAGTTGGCAGATCTTCTACGAAATATTGAAAAAATACAGAAATAACTATGAAAATAAATTAAAAAAAAATTTAAAAAAATGATCTATAATTAAAAAGATTTATAATCAATTCCGTTGGTAAATTGGATTGCTTATACATGGAAATGTGGCAAAAATATTTCTGAAAGAAAGTAGGAATTCGAACGCAATTTAAAAGTAAAAAGTAGTGAGGGACTCTCTAACCTTGACGTGCGTTGTCAGAATTAGGACCGCTTCCAGCGGAAGTTGATGAACGGCTTGGCATCGGTATATAAATTGGGTTCAGAACTCGATGCAAGCCTCTTATGTGACGCGGAGACTGACCTTGTGCAATATTTGCAGCAGTTGGGCCTGTTTGCGTTTGAGCAGCTGCACCAGATGTGGTTCTTCCAACACTGCCATTACCTGTACCGGTTTCCATTGGCGCATTTGAAGCTGTATTTGCTGAAGATAATGTAGGGGGTGTTATTACAGCTGCTTGTGGATCTGTTGCTGGTGTCTCTGGTGCTGAACGTGCTTGACTAGATGAATTAGCAGATGGTCGCATAAATAATTGTTCAGTAGCACGTAATCGAAGACCACCCATATGTCCTTGTGTTTGATTAGATGCAGTCGAATTGTTATTATTCACTGTCGATTCATTGTTATTACCGTTGGGATTCAAAAATGCTGCTATCGGTGTATTTGTATTAACTAAATTGCTTTGCTCCACAAGAATTGGCCTGCAACATAAATCGCGTGGCGTAGGTTGCGACAAGTCAAGCATTAGATCCGAAATAGCGTGTTGGGCATGAGACAAATAATGCAATGCTTCCGAGACTCGATCAAATATTCGTTGAGAATTTTCGACTGCTTCAGTATCCTAAATATATTTTTCGAAACGTAAAATAAATCTATTTTGTAGAACTATACTTCATTTACATTTTCTTCGAATTGTGGATCACCCATAAGAATTTGGTAATATTGCTGCAAGAAAGGCTCTAATCGACTTTGCACTTCGAACAAACGCTGCATAACTTCTCCTAGAGTACGTGGACCAGTTCGGTGTCGACGACTATATGAAATTTAATCAAAATGAAATTATTAACATGTGAAACAATTTATTAAAAAGTTTTTATAAACTTACTTCGTTGGGCTACCAGATGCTGATTGGGATTCGCTTTCTTGTGATGCGTCATCAACTCTTTGTTGTTCGGATGCATTTAACGTAGAGGACGATGGTCCTGCTGTTCTTCTCGGCGCAGTAGCGGCTTCTGGATCATGGTCTGCATTTTGAGAAGATGCGTCAGCATTAAGACTGGCGTCTGTTGCTACAGATGATTCATTTCTGTCTCCTGGAGGTGCTGCATTTGTATCTGTAGACGCATTATTTGGAGCAACACTCGATCCGAATACACCTGGTATTTGAAGAACCCGTACGTTTGGATTACCGTTTTGATGAAGTGACCCAGCCACAGCACCTTGGATGGCTTCAGCAATATTCTGATTCAGTGGAATGTCTATGTTAGTTGTTGTAACAGTTGCTGATATTCCAACCTCAACTATTGTCGAATTCATTGTCCATCCATTCTGAGATAGTATATCTAATGAAGTATTGTTTAGACCCTTTGTTCGGCAAAACATTTTTCAAGAAAAATGAAACAAAAAACATTTATAATTTATTCAATTATTGCATATGCGATAACTAACCCTTTCTGGATTCTCTAAATACACAGCAATGTTGTTAGCGCATTCTAGCATATGGCGTGCAACTCGAATTCGATTCATACAAAATGTCGAAGATGGATTCAAAGCTTGAGCTGCTGGTTGCGATCCCTATTGAATAACGAAATTATTCAAATAAGATCATTTATATCAAAATCGAAATGCATATTGCAATTTGTAACGTACTCTTACCGATCCGTTGGCAGTAACCGGAATCGACATAGCACCCAACACCATACCATCGAAAGCACGGAATATTGGAGAACCACGGACATTTCCTTCAACATTGTCACCCGGTCTGCGCGCATTATTTTCCGATGCGTTAGCCGCTGGACGAGCCGATGGCGGCGCTCGTTCGACTAAATGCACAACTTTACCGTTCACATCTGATGAAATTGAATAGATATAAAAAAAATTTTACGTTTGTCCTGTTATTATATTATAAATTATCTACTATACCGTAATCTTTAAGCTTCTTATCATCAAGAAGCAAACGTCCACAATAGATAATCCTTTGTTGTTCAGTTGATATATTCGTCTTCTCAGAAATTGCCTCTTTAAATTGTTGTACACTGATCTAAATTGCGCAAAAACCAAAAAAAAAAGAGAAAAAAAAGCATATTAACTTTATTGGTATAATTAATGAAACGGCTTTTTAATAAAATATTCTTTTAAAATATACAACCCACCTCATCATCCACTGTAAAGTCATATGTCTGCGAATCAAGTGTCTTAACTTTCAAACTAATAACCATCTTGGTTACCTGAAAATAAAATCGATATTTTACTTGAACTTCTTATAAAAATTGTCATAAGATATCAAAATCGATATTATTTGCTTGCTAAATAATCAATATATGATGCAATAAAATTTAGTTTTTAGTTTAAAAAAAGAAAACATTTACTATGGAACATTCAAATTCTGCTGAATTATAGTTTTGCTCACCAACAAAATGATTCACATAACCTCAAATTTGGAAAAATACATTTTAATAATTTACTAGCAAATAAATAACAAATGCTATGAAATCGAATGATTTTATAATAATGATATAAAGAGAATATATATATTAATTATGTTTATCACCTTTTATTTTCGAATTAATTTATGTCTTGTTACGATTTATGGCGTCCAATTGTCAAAAGACCATCACATTTGCAAACACAATTTTAATGCAACGTATCCGTGTTTGATGATAAGCACACTGAATCAAAATTTTAATATAATATCCGAATATTAGGATAGTTTTATTTAAAAATTAAATTATTTCACAATTGAATTTATACTGAATGCATTTGCATTTATCAAGGAAACGCACTGACACGACAAACTACAGTATGAAAAATTTCTGGCGCAGCCGCTTAACCTGTAATACGTACTATAAAGTTAGGACTGCCATACATTTTTTTTTCTATGTTCATGCTTCGATAAGTATATATCGTTAACGAATATATAAGAATTTATTTTCATTAAACATAAAAACTAAACGATAAAAATTATTTTGAAATTTTTTTTATTAAATATAATAGGAAATAAAAATGATATACGGTAAAAAAATATATACATATTTATCAGGGTTCATAAAAATGTAAAACAAATTTAAAACATCGCAAAGGTTTGCCTTATAGGTTGGATGCGATATTTATAGATCATAGTTTATGGTATAGATTCGGTTTTTAAGTTGGTATGCAAATATATTTTTTTAACAAAATATTTTATTATCCTTTATTGAATGTTATTGGAATTATTTGTAAAATTAACTAAGAAAAATTTTCATATCCTAAGAGCAGAAAATCTTTCTTTTTTTACAATATATCTGTCGATTTGCGTATATTTTGGCTAGTCAAGTTTATTATTATAGGCCAATAGTTCGTTACGTCTTCGTCCTTACACCCCAAGAGTTACTATCTAATCTTGTTAAACGTTTTATGAATTTTAAATTAATAGACCATTATAATTGGTATTCAGTATATTTCGAATAGTTTTACTAAACGATTCCAGAGCGGACTTGTTCAAATCAATAAAAAGGGATAACAACAAAACTATTTTATCGCTACAAATAAGTAAGATCGTGGGGGAGCTAACCACCAACAATTGATTTATAGTTAAATTTTGGTTTCTAGAAATAAAAGCGTAGGTACTATATGGAAATCGAACGGCAAAGCGAAGCCCTCGGGTCATTCCAACAACAATGTATTAAATTCCTGAAACACGTTTTGTATTAATTAATAATTTGTCATAAATTTATGCGTGCATGCAATAGACATTTACTCACATTCATGTTGGAGTGTTATTCTATATGAAAACATTATGGACAATAGTGCATACCATATATTGAGAGTCAATTCGTTTCTATGAAGTGCACTTTGCCTGAAGTCGACTGATAAAGCACAACAGAATATTTAATTACATTTTGGGTAATTTCCTCCAACTAAGAGAATTCCGTCACGGGTTTATTGTTAGTAAATTTTTTTACACTTAAAAGTTAATTGAATTTACATTTTTTGTGGCATTTAGTCCTGATAATTGGTTCCGTTAATTTCAATTAATTTATTATGAAAATGCAAACGTTTGTATATATTTTAGCTGTAATCATTTGGAAATTACAAAAGATTATTGTGAATTATTTAAAAAAAATTATTAAGGATTAAAAAAGTAAAATTATTGTTAGTGTCCTTCAGTTTCTATTAACATTATTGATTTGGATGCAGTATAACCAGTTTTCCAATATATTTTTTTTTTTTGGTATTTTTTCAAATACCTATTGAACACGATTTATTAATTTTTTTCAACAATCATATTATTTATTAGTCTTTATCTTACATTATGTTATATGCTGGTTATTAAAATTTTTTCAATAAATTAATTTATTTAAAAGTTAATTATGTATAATAATATGTATTTTTTTGATTAGGAAAATCAAATTCAATATTGTTTGTAATTAATTTTTTAAAGTTTTCTTAAATAAAATAAAAGGAAAATGTGCATAGGAAAAATTTGTATAATAATGAAAAATGATATCCTCTCTCTATTCGATTGCATGAAACAAAATGTAAACTGGAAAAATTGTCCAATTTCCGCACTAGCTACAACATGCAAAGTGAATGGATAAAGTAAAATTAAATATCCGTTATTAAATGAAAACATCAACGGATTCAAATAAATTACGAAAGCGTCCCTTTCCTATCTTCATTTAGCGTTGTTTTATAGAGCAATTTTTCTGCCCTTTGAAATTATTCTACTTGAGAAGATTATTTTTTGTCATTTATATCTTAGTTTTGGTTTTACTTTATTTATATCGTTTGCCTATTGTTTTGATGAGTAGTTACTCTTGGCTAGGAAAGAAGGCGATCTCCAATCAGGCATTTGGGATATTTTGTGAGGCATAATTTGCATACAAAGTGGATTCGAATATTTTAACTCCTTTTAAATCCCATATTGTACGATAAAAAGTTTTTTGCGAATATGGAATACAATATTAAAAAAATATTCCTAAACCGAAAGCTTTAAAAGTAATGCTTGAAATACATTTTATTAAAGCATGTAAGTTATTATTCGACATGGAATTTGATTTATTATTTTTTTCTTTTTTTTTAATAGCATATTTTACAATTAAACTAAATATAAATATGCTTCATATAAAATCTTTTCTTGTAAATAATTTTATTAAAATATTTAATAATAATAGAAAATTATTCATGTTTAAAGATTTGGTTATATGTAACGACAACATGAAGTTGGAAGCAGTAGACATTTTATACAATTTTACTTTCGATCTCAGGTTTAGCAAAGATACCAACCATAACGAATTTGATGTTGGGTATGGTGGTGAGAATGACTACCTGTCATCTCGATTCGAAAAATTTCAGTTTATATTTAAGATTAATAATCACGATAAAAATTTAGGAAGGAATGACTTCACGACCGAGAAGAACTGCCGAGCTCGGCGAGTTATCAGATCCAAGAACTAAAGTGTAAGATTTCAATTAGACATGAACTAAAATAAATGAAATTTAATGTAAAAATTTATTAATAAACAGTCGAGTAAGTCGTATCGCCCAACCGATTCGCAGTTCGAAACGAAGCAATTCATTGGAGGGACAGTCTCGTGGTCGATCGCTAGAAAGGGTATCAAATGCTCCGTTTATGCCCTCATCGGCATTGAAATCAAAGCGAAGCATAAGTGCTACACCATTGAGGACACCCATTCGACCTGTGCCATATACTGCTGTTTGCGGCACTAGTGAAAAAGAGCGTATTCCGTTAGAAGATAAACAATGGTTGCAAGGACAAATCAACAAAGTAATTGACTATTTATGCACATTAGAACACCTTCTGGGTAAGGAGTTTCTACAGCGTGGTGGACTAAAAACAATGAGTACGAAACAATTCATTCTGATCGTCAATAATTTATTGAATTTTATTGCTGGTAACCGATACGTTGTAAATTTAACTAATTACATTGACGATATTGTTAAGATTCTTTCACAAATCGGTTATCCGTACACCATAAATAAGTCGTGGTTGAAGACTCCTACTGCACCACATGCATTCAATAATATAGTTGCTCTTCTGGGTTGGCTGGTGGAATTTGTTCCAAAAACTGAAGCAATTAATACGTTCGAGAGAGAGATGATTATTGAAACTGACGAGCTAATTGATAAGGATTATGCTCAAGATTTGGCAAACAAAATCGCCGATGTATTTCCACTCTGGAACAATGCAAAGGATCAAGAATTCGAAGAGAGGAAACATCAAATGGTTGACGATTACGTATATCGAAAATTGGGTATTAAGAATTTTAATACGTTGGAACAAGAAATAACCAAACTGCATGAGGACTATGATTACCTTGTCAGACATAAGACTGTTGTTAAAAGGCAAGATGAATACCTTAATCTTGACAAAGAAAATAGGCAAAAGAAGAAAATTCTGGCGAATCTGGAAGAAGCAGTTAAAGAAAAAGCAGCCGAACTTCGGCGAGTACAGGAGACAACCAATGGAAAGTTACACATGGTGACTGAATTACAAAAGAGCATTGCCAGCATCCAAAAGACAATCAGCTCTCAGAAATATACTATACAAGATCGTGACAAGTTCATTGGCGAAGTCCATCATCTTAATCAATTGCTTGCTTCGAAGAAAGAATCCATTTTACAGCTTCAAGAGTTAGGAGCGTGTGATCAAATATCTGTTTCGCGCTTGATAAAGAAGAAAATTGATGAAGTGACTATGTTCAATAATTATTTAACGAAAATTTATAAAAATTTCGCAAATAAACTTGAAGTTGATTTAAAGCAATTTTTTTTAGATCAGAGTTCGGAGGAAACATTTTCAGAACAAATCAAACATATTCTTCCATATTTAAATGGTATCAAAAAGAAGAACTCTGAAATAATCGCCAAATATACGACATCATTGTTTGAGCTAGAAAATGAATTGAGACTTCTTACCTATGAACATGACACAGTGTTAGAGACAAAGCTTGTCGATACAGCAAATCGATGTCGTAATATTGAACAACTTATATCAAAGCTCGATATCGAAACTATCAATACTAAAGGTACTATGATGAAAGAAATTGATGATTTGGAAATTAAACAAAAGTACTTGGTTGATCTTAATAAGCAAATTATTGAAGAATTCAATACCAAAGAAGAAGAATTGCAATCTTTGCAAGAGGAAAATATAAAACTGATGTCAGAAATCATGAACAAAGGCAATGCTATTCTTGATAGAAAAGAAAAAGCTATCGACGAACTTGGTGAAGCTGTAGATCGATTCGTTCAAGTTGTCGAAGCAGCTAATCGCCAATTAAAAGATATTTAAAATAAATCTTTTTAAAATAAATGTTCACGTTTTTTATTTTCATATTTCAAAAATATTTTTCAAAATGTTTACTCTGCATTATGCGTGGAGGTCTTGCCGGTTTCGGACCTAGAGAACTTTAAGAAGAAAATCACCTTAAAGAATACCGGAGCAGATAATAAATTCTAGCAGTTGCACAGGACAAATAACTACGATAAAACTTCGAGGATACACGGGCCATACCGAAATCATTAAAAATAGGAGACGTCAACAGGAAGAATCGATGTTACTTCGCATTGTACTCTATTAAGACTAGAGACATTGCATTTCATTTCTACTAGGCACGTAACGGTACCTTAAAATATTGGTTCCCATTCGGATCCTAATCAAATTCAAATTCACTGACAAAGAATACTCTGCCTTAATGCTCAACCTAAGTGTGGCTAATACTTATCAAGTAATAATTTTATAAAGAAATTATGGTAAGATTAAATTATTACCCCCTGTAATAGTATATAAAGCAATAAAAAAATGCGCAAAATATTGAATTTATTTTTAATTTATCATACATGCATTTATTTATTGTACGTGTAATTTATCTTATTTGTAAGTGTATAGCAGCTAGGTTGAAATATAAATGAAAACGATCAAATAATTTAAAAAAATCTTTTTTCTATGCAAACACTTTGATTTCTGTAGCATTAGTTAGTCGAAAAAGTTCGAGGCATTTCTGACATGGGCATAAATGCAAATAACTCAGTAACTTATAGTCACATTGAACCAATAGTTGGCGAGCGATTGAAAGGTGATACTTAAAAAAAAGTGGCAACGAATCGCAAACTTGTGTAAATATTTGTGGTATTTACATTGGAGGTGCTGTATCAAAATCGGCAACACGAAAATGGTTGCATCGCTTTTATTCTGGAAATTTAAAAAAAAATGAACGAGATCGGCATATCAACAGTCATGACATAACTTATGAATTAAACAATCATCATCAAACCGCTTTAAAATATTTATGAAATGCTGGGTTCAAAAAGAAACTCAATGAATTAAGTGTGAAAAACAAGATGGACGCACATAACATTCGCGATACGCTGCTGAAGCTTAATGAAATCGAGGCCTTTCGGAAACAAATCATAATTGTCAATGGGAAATGAGTAAAATACGAGCTAATAAGGTCATGGTGTGTGTATTGTGGGACTGGAAGAGAATCATTCATTATTAACTTCTACCGTTCGGTCAAACTGTTAACTCGGTACTTTACTGTGCACAACTCGAGAGATTACGCCAAGTGATTGAGAGAAAACGGCCAGAATTGATCAATAAGAAGGGTGTCGTATTCCACCACGATAATGCACGACCAACATTAAGGGAGCTTTTCTCGGAAGTTTTGATGCATCCACCGTATAGCCCATAGACTAGAACTCGTTTTTATCTCTGCAGAACTCAATTAATTGAACCAAGCTGGTTGGAAGAGAGGCCTGTGAGAACCACTTGATTCAGTTTTTCAATCAGAAACAACAGAAGTTCTAACGTCACGAACTTTTTCGACTAACAAATATTTATCATCATTATTTTTTATGAAGTTTGCATTCGACTTTAACGCTTTATCACAAGCCATTTACACGTTTTAAAAAAATAAAAATACTATTGTAATATCGTGAAATCAAGAAAGTAATTATTTTTAGTTAGAAAAATATTGGGGTTGAAGTGTGTACGAATTTTGTATACACTTTAAAACTATTTTTTTTACCGCCCAAAATCTTGGAGTATGCAATTTTAATTTTGAATTTGATAGAAAAATTAAATAAATTATTCCAAATTTTAAACGATGGGCCTGTTTTTGTTACAAATTATGCTGGACTTTCTTTTTCGTAATCTTCTACTCACCATGGTAATATTCAATATATTTCATTGCTGCCGAATCGCATCGAATGCTTATGGAGATTGGTTTCGTCGGTTCAAAGACGGCCATTTTGACTTGTGGGACAAGAAGCCTGAAAATCGGCCTAGGAAGGTTGAGGACCATCAATTGCAGGCTCTTTTGGATGAACACGATACCCAAACGCAAAAAATGCTCGTGGAGCAATTGGGTGTTACTCAACCAGCCATTTCCATGCGTCTGTGTGCCATGGGGAAGATTGAAAAGATCGGAAAATGGGTGCCGCATGAATTGAACGATAGGAAGATGGAGCGATGCCAAAACACATGCGAAATCTTGCTCGCCAGACAAAAAAAAGTCGTTCCTCCATCAGATTGTAACGGGCGATGAAAAATGGATATATTTCGACAAATACATCTTCCCCAAGACCAAATCGCTTCGGACGGAAAACGATGCTGTGCGTTTGGTGGGATCAGCAGGGTATCGTCTACTATGATATGTTGAAACCTGGTGAAACTGGCAATGCCCACCGCTACCAGCAACAACTGATCAAATTGCACTAAGCTCTACGTGAAAGAAAGGACGGATTATCAACAAAGACATGACAAGCTGATTTTCCTCCACGACAACGCACCATCGCACACGTCAAAAATGGTCCAAAACTACGTGGAGACACTCAACTGGGAGGTACTACCCCACCCCGCTTATTCATAAGACCTGGCCCCTTCTGACTGTCACCTGTTCTCGTCGATGGGCCACGCGCTCGCTGAGCAGCACTTCGATTCTTTTGAAGGCGTCCGAAAATGGCTTGATGGGTGGTTTGTCTCGAAAGAGAAGGAATTTTTTTGGCGTGGTATCCACAAATTGCCCGAGATATGGGAAAAATGTGTAGCTAGGGAGAGCAAGTACTTTGAATAAATTTGTTTTTGCTTTTTATAAAAAAAAACGTGTTTTTTTGACTAAAAAACAGCGGATTTAAGCTTATACACCCGGTAAAAAAACTTGAAATGCGAAAAAGCACACGCAACATTAATGACTTGTCCCAATGAGATGTGCCAGTTTTCAATCTTTCGAAAATAGTTAAGTAAAAATATTATTTTTTTTTCAGATATACTAAAAAATTTTTCAGATTTTTGAAAAAATAGATACAAAATTATTATAAAAATAAACTTTCATTTAAAACATATGTGTACGTTTGATAAGACTGAGGAACTAGATATATTTGCAATAAAACTAAGTGGACGATAGCAATTTTTAAAAATAAATATTGTTGAAAATCTTACCAATTAAATAAAGATAGCTTTATAAATATTTGCACAAGTAGAAAAATATTTACAGAAGTAGTTTGATTTCTTTTTAGAAAAATTTCTATGTTAATATAGTAGTGCTCTTCGTTCTATTCATTTAGAAAATTGGACAAAAAATACAACCGTCTAAACTTTTATATAATTTTACCATTTCTAATAAATAAACAGAAAATATTAAAAAATAAAATTCTTTCAGTTTTCCGAGCAATCTGCTTTCGATTTAATATTTCAACATTTATATAAATAAATGAATGGAAAATAAGTTGTTTTAGAAAAGCCATCAAACATGAAAAGATATATGTCCTTTTATATACCTATTCAATCATTTAGGATGCATTTTCAAGTTGAAATAAATGCAAACTAAAAGCCATGCTAATATAATCATATATGGTATGTATGGGCACTATACAATTTGTGTTCATGTTTACTCTTCAAAGCGTGAAACCGAAAATTTAAACAAAAATATTCCACAAACATTGCTCAATTCATTGCGTTCTACCTATTTGGCTAGTACATTGTGCCTTATTCGCTTTCCCATCGAATTTATTTAAAAGATATTTTGGATTTTTTCACTCTGACCAATCAAGTAGATTTACTTCTCTAAAAGTGAACCTGTTAAATTATGCGTTAGTATTTTAAAAATACATTTTTGTTGTTGTTAGAATTTCTAATTTCTATAGTGAATTAAGTAATATTGTACGATTAATTCTTAGTAAAAGGATTAAAATTAATAATTTGGTTAAATTAATTAAACTACACGCAAAAAAAATCTTTTTAAATAATAATGAAATTAATAAGTTTTTGCGTTTATTTTCTCAATTAAATAAAAAAAAAATACTAACAACTTATATTTTTATTATGAAAAATTTTTTTTTTAAGTATGCATTTGATTGGTATAATCTATATTATTGTATATAGAGTTTTCCAAAAAGAGTGATATGATTTCTTTAAAAAAAAACACACTAATTGTTAAGGAAATTCAAATGTTTTTTATTTAATATGAAGTACAATCGATACAATTAAGTTCTGAATAAAACGTCATTCAAATGGCCTCCACCCAATTTTCGAGCACTTTTTCCACTAAATCAAGTGGTATGTCATGAATAGCATGTTCAATATTGACTTCTAAAGCTTGAAGAGAGTCTGGTTTATTGCTAAAGACCAATGACTTCAAATAACCTCAAAAGAAATAGTCTAATGGTGTTAAATCACAACTTCTTGGAGGCCATTCAATGTCACAATTTCTTGAAATAATCGAATCTCCTAACTTTTCTCGCAATAATTCGGTTGTTGCACGTGCTGTGTGGCACGTAGCCCCGTCTTGTTGGAACCAAATGTTGTCAAGATCAACTTCTTCCAATTTCGGCCATAAAAAGTTGGTTATCATCAATCTATACCGCTCTCCATTGACAGTAACGGTGTTACCAGCTTCATTTCGAAAGAAGCTGGTAACACCGTTACTGATTCCACCAGACCAAAAACCACACCAACCTGTCAATTTAGGTGAATGTAATGGGTGTTCATTAATAATTTGTGGATTTTCTTCGCACCAGAATCGACAGTTTTGTTTATTTACCGCACCACTCAGTTGAAAGTGAGCCTCATCGGAGAAGATGATTTTCTCAAAAAAATCGTTATCGTTTTCAAGTTGTTCCAAGACAAAATCAGCAAATTCACGACGTTTACGGTGGTCAAATGGCTTCAGTTCTTGAGTGATAACAATTTTATACGGATGCAAGCCCAAATCCTTTCTCAAAATCCGCCAGGTTGTGGTTTGAGACAGTCCCAATTCTTGAGAACGTCTTGGAATCGACAAATTGCGGTCTTCAGCAACACTTGCCTGAACGGCAGCAATATTTTCATTACTTCGAGCGGTTCTTTATCTTATTGGCACTTGAACATTATGTTAAGAAAATGTACGCTCGAAATTTGTTACAATTCGATGAATAGCGAGCACAGTTGGACAATTATTACGACCATAAAATGGCAAAAGCGCACGAAAAGTTGCAATTGGAGAACTGGTATTTTGATAAAAAAAATTGAATAATTTGTAAACGTTGTTCTTGCGTATATCTCTCCATGATAAAATTGTAAACATTACTGAATACAATGAAAAAAAAGAAGACAAATCATGACATATTACAAATGGCCGAAACGTCAAATCATATCACTCTTATTGGAAAACCCTATATATGGTTTGGGGAAAAAGAAATTCATCAAGATATTATTTAACATGGTTCGCATTGTCGGATTTGGATCGAATATGCACCGTTTTTTAAAAATAATTTGTTGGCATTTTAAAGGTAACTTCATAATGCCTCTCTCATAGAAGCCCTGGTCTCTATTGCCGAAAAGCTCGACTAAGCGATGTTCACAATTTCCTCTTGACTAAGGAAGTTTTGCAATGATAAAAAAGATGGTAATCGCTTGATGCCAGGTCCGGACTATAAGGTTCCCAACCAAGGTACCGGAGTTTCTGGCTAGTCGCTATTGACGTGTGTGGCCTAGCGTTGTCCTGATGGAACACAACACCTCTCCTGTTGGCCAATTTTTTCCGTTTACCGTCAATCGCTAGCTTTAAACGGCCAAATTGTTAACAGCAGATGTTCGAATTTAGTGTTGGGGTATATGGAAGAAGCTCAAAGTAGACGATTTCTTTCCAGTCCCGCCAAATGCACAACGACAACTTTCTGGCCGTTAGTCCTGGTTTGGGCATTGTTTGAACCGCTTCACCGCCACCGTATAGCCCATAGACTAGAACTCACCGCGCATTGAACGAAAGGCCTACCCTTGCGACGTGTATCTTCAACATCGAAAATACCGAAACGAAATCGACGAAACCAAAATTGCTCGTAATTGGCTGTGACAATATTGGGACCATAAACACCATTCACAATTTAAGACGCCTGGCTTCCATTTTCTCCTTTATCAAAGCAAAATTGTAAAATATACCGAATTTTCGTTTTGTTTCCTTCTATATTTTACACCATATAACTCACAACTGAATCGACAATCTAAAAACTATAAAATAATTTTTTTAGTACTGAAGGTCTCTTTTCCAACGAGCACAAGTCTGAACTAATTGTAGTCGTATGCCTGTCCCTAACGTTTTAACTGTAATATTTTATTTGTAACTAATGTTGATAGATGGCGCTGTTAGCAAACTACAGAATTAAATAATAGATGGCAATGTTTAGTATTTTTTTTAGTAAACTTTTTAGTACAAAACTGTAGTTTGAATTGTAATTTGTTTAAAAAAAAACTATCAAACATTGAATTTCGGTTGTTAAAATATAATTGGCCTTCAACGAATTAAATACACATATTTGGTATTATTTGAATTTGTTTGTTTATTAACTTGATTAGTTAACATTACATTTTCAGTCAAATTATTTGACTGAAAAATTAATTTGAATTGAAAAGAATTTTATTCTACTTTCCAAAAAATGGATGAAGTGTCAAAGTTGCGGATGAATCATGAGTCAAGACTTTCTGCAGCGTTTGACATCGTCATTTTATTGATGGATTATCGATAGTAATAAATAAAAACCAAAAACAAAAAAAATTGTTTAAAAAATATCATTTTTGCAATTTTTTTAAACGCTTTGCATTAATTATTAAAAAATAAACATAAAAATAATTATTTGAATACAAATGTTCGAAAATAGCGTTTTTTGCAGCAATTAATTTCCATGCTTTTAAACTACATTTGGATTACAATTTTAACTATTAATCCAATAGGAAACAATTGAAAAAAAACAATATTCTTTTTAAAAAGATTTGAATCAAATTTTGCAATAAATCTTTCGCAGAAAACCGAAATCAAAATAAGTATAACTATTCGTAAGTGTGCAGATAATATTAGTCTGCTCTTAACTGAGTCCACCTTTTGTAGATACTTCAGTCATAATTAAGACAGATACCACAACAATAGTTGTTCTTTGGCCACTTGCTGCTAAGAATACGATGTAATTGTCCCACTTGAAATTGCGAAACTTTCTTGTAGTAAGAAGTCTTATATGAAGTGTACCATCTGTACTGCCGGTATTTGGATGTGTGAATTGGAGCAAACGGAATCTTATTATTCCGTGTACGTAATGGAAACCGGCGCAAATAATGCTCAAAACACATTATGGTCTGATTTTTATATACTTTTACGTTGGGGATCATAGGACTCTGAATCGTCTGTCTGTCCAGCTGTTTGTACTCTAGCCTCTTGATAGTTCCGTATGGTTGATATACCAACATTGTGGCGGATATCGGGGAGATGAACATACACTTCGTTTCGACAGACCAGAACGAGAGAGAAATGACATTATTTTTAAGAGTTATTTAGGAATCGTGTAGCTGGACCTCACGTGAATCCCACAATTCATACAGTTCTGTGGATGTCGGCTACGTGATATGAATCTCAACAATGAATGTATTTTGGAAACAGGTAGGCTTTTCACTACTGACTGTCTAGTAAACAACTGAGAGCAACCATGGTGTAAAGGATATCCCAACAGAGTCGATGGGAAAACGACACAAGTAATTTTTTTAAGGGTAACTTTTATTTTGTTGTTCACATTTCCGCCCATAAATTTTGGTGCGATTCAAATAATGCAGAAGACAGAATTCTGAAATCTGTTCTAACGAGAAGTGCAAATTGCCATTGAATACCTTCATAGTCCAGCTGACCATTCGATTATTGCGTAATAAATACCATCAACGATCGATGTGGAATGGTTAATGTTATTGCGGTGTTCATTTCAGTAGCAAAAATCAGTAGAAAATCTCATAAGATATAGCCCAATCTGAATTGAGTGCTAATACATTGCATCCGTTTTTGGTTTTTCCTCAGCCATATTAACAATTCATTCTATAATAAATTTCGTGATGTAATAAAATTATTTCGAATTATTGCTACCAAATTTATACTATCATGAACATATATCCTTATACATGAACGAACATGTAATTTGTACACCATATTTCTGTATGCTCGATCAGATTGATTATATGTACCGGACTAGCTAACTTAGATTATCCTTTTCTTTATAATTTCTACATTTTTGCGATCTTAATTTTTTTTCATTTTTGTTTTTTCTTCTTCTACAGATTATAAAGATTTTTATGAATTTTTATAATCGCTTATATCAGGTGTGGGCACGCATGAGGTCAAAGAGAACCGCATTCCGGTTATTCATATAATATAAAGAGACATTGCCAAATATTCATTATCCGCTTAATTGGTCATATACACAACATCCTTAAGACGCACTTTTACACTTGATCTAAAGATTTTTGCATAAAAGATTCAATTAGTCCAAGAGTTATTAACACGGGGGACAGAATAACGACTACGATTTATAAACAATCTAATTATGAGCTATGAAACACATTTTCATATAAATAAATTCATAAATAAAGGTAATTGAGGTACAAGGAATCCGAGAGCATTACATCTGCATCAATTTTAGCGTATACCGCGAGTGCAATATTGGAGCTTTTTCGGAAACTTTTTGGTGACCAAATTAGATGAGTTCAGTCCGATAAGTCCGTGAAAAATGAAGCAAAAAATTAATTTATTCAATAAAAATTGATTTCTTTCTTTTACATAGTCTGTTTTAAGCTTGTACATGGATAGTATTATTGCTGATAGCTTTCTCATATCAAAAATTTTATATAAGATTTTGCTTACATGTTATTTTGAGATGTTAACCATGTCAGCTATCTCATAGATTTTCACACGATGGTCTTCTAAAATAATACCATTGATTTTAATTATAATTTATTCGGTGGTGCTTAGTTTGGTTTTGGTTTTAGATATTGTTTTATTCTTCAACAAATAGTGTTTAATTAACACACGAAATTTGATTTTTTTCATATTAATAAAAAAAAAACATTGACTATTTTCAATGCCTGCCAAAACTAAACTAATCAACAGATGTTTATATAAATATTGTATAACGTCTTTTTAAGAATACCTAATGATAAAAATAATATTGTTTTTCTTATATCAGGTACATCTCTTGCATTTATCGTTGACTTATCAGACTACTCTCGTAGTTTTCGCTTGGCCTTTCTATTGTAGAGACTTAATGATGCCTGATTTATTTTTATTAGGCTACCCAAAAGGACGGCATTAAATGAATAAACCATAAACAGCTCAGCAGTGCATGCAAATTATTCATATAGAAATAATAAATTTTGGGACATTTTCGGTGCAAAAATGCTTTAGAAAATGTTATAACTTGTTAACAAATAAATGGAATTAATTTATATGATATTATTTTCTCCACGCATAGATAAAAAAAATTAACAAATTCGACTTATATGTAAAAAAATTCCATTAAATACTTAATATTACAAAAATTATATGCATTCTTTATCAGTTAGTCCAAGTTGGCCTTATATTCATTGCCGTAATGGAAGGTAAAAAAAATCCATTTATTTATTATTTCGTAATCTGCCTATTATAATTTGTATAATCTCTATAATTGATTAAAAACAAATATCAATTATAATACATAAATTAAAATTTCACAAAATAATTGAACAGTATAACTTTTTCATTTATTCTGATTGAAAAGAAAAACTTCTTATTAATATTCATATATGATTATTATCTGGTATTCGTTATAAATGTTCAAATATACCAGAATTTTGATTGAAAATTTGTTCATTTTAATTTGACTTAAAATTTGTTTGTTGTTCTATTTATTCATTCGTGTATTCATCCAACCAGTTACCAGTCAGTCAGCCATCCATGCATCCTGTCTGAAAAAATAGTTATTTTATGTTTTGAAAATTTGCCAAAAAAATATAATCTTCCCATTTTTTCCATCACAATATCAACTGGAGCAGAGTTTTGTACAAAATCATTTCAGTTAAAGTTGGTATTTAAAATTTTTTTAAATAATCAACAAATAAATTTGGTAAAAATTTTAATATAGAAAAATATACGTTTAAGTTTATTTTAATTATTGTAATAAATAAAATAAATCCACGAATTTCGGGTAATAATTCATCCAATATTTGACGGATGTTGATTTTTAAATGATCTATAGTTTCGAAATTATGTGTATTTGAGTTTATACAATATTTTACATTATTTTAGAAAAAAAATCCGACGGCGTCAAACCGCTCGATCTTGGAAGCCAATAGACATCAACAAATTATGCAAATAAGCGAATAATGCGAAATTTTCTCGTGTTGTGTAATTTGTGGTATTTGTTTTTGTCAAAACCATATATAATCAAAATTAAAATCTTAAAATTGTGGTCGAAAAAGGTCAGTTATCCTACGGTCATTGCGCTTAGAATCTATGGTAACAGTCTTTTCTTCTTCATTTTCAGAGAAATGACAACTTCAGACCAAAATGGACATCATATTTCATAGATATAAGAGTTTCTATACAATTACTTGTGGGTATTTATAAACCCATATATATCAGTTGTGCTTATTCGCGTATCTGTCGAACGAGAAATGAGCCTCGATGCACGATACACGACTACGACAGAATTACAACTTTTGTAGAAAGTTTTTAAAATAATATACATTAAAAAATATTCAAAATATCCATTATATAAAATTTGGCAAACTTTAACCTAAATAAATAATATCTTAAATAGTATATATGTTAATTAGCTATAAAATAAAAGGGCTATACTTTTCAAACCACAAAATGAATAATCGTTTATTTTTATATTAATAATTTTTACACTGTGCTGAAAAAATTTCCTTAATAATAAACAATATTTGAAAATGTTAAAATTTTATTGTATTATAGATGTACAAATAAATTTATAATAATAATGAAGAATAAGTAATAAAATATTTTGGTCTTTTACAGTTGAACCAATACTTCATAGGTGTCCAATCGAATTTCTTGTCCTCCGAACGGAATGTATAGGCATCCATGTGAACAATGAACTTTTCCAGGTGTTTGGCTACCCTGATAAAAACCTCTGCCCACATATAAAGGTTCTCCACTAGCTGTTCTTCCAACAGGTACAGCACCCCTCGGCACTGATCCACGACTCCCCGGTTGCCATATAAATTTTGGTGCTCGAAGAATTTCAAAATTATGTTTAGCAATTTCGAAGCCACCATAAGAGACGTACGCAACATCTTTTGATGGTATTACTTTGGCCGGAATTAGATCACCTTCATGGTAAGCTCGTCCAACAAAAATTGGTGCACGATCAACATCGTAACCGGCTACAATTGCATTTTCATGTGGAAAAGGATCGTACTTCTTTAACGATTGCCAATTAAGATCTAAATTTATTTAAAAAACCAAAAAAAAAATAAATATATTAAATCATATTTAAATGATATTTTTAATAAAGTTATTTATATTTAAAAAAAAAAATAATTATATTGTATATTGTTAATTTTTTTTGTTATTTTAATCACTTTAATCATTGATAGTTGAATTCGTAATTAGTGGAGATATTTTTTACGGTCATTGAGCTTAACAGAAAATTATGAGTTTTTTTTTTTATTTCCAGTAGAAAATCTACTACGCTATAAGTAAACTTATTATAATTATTTAACTTCCCCACTAGCTTAATTTTTTGGTAAATATTTTTATTGCTAAAAATTAATGTATTTACAAATACTATTAAAATTAATAATTTTTAATTTAGTTAACCAACTTTGAGCGTACTGCATTTTAATATGATCAATATTTTCTAATCCAAAAAGTTAAACTGTTCTGTTAAACTCATTAAATGCCACCTCACTAATTTTTGCGAACGAAATTTTTAAACATCTGTAACCTATGTTTGCAATTATTAATAATTTATAATGTTTTATCACTTATTTAAAAAAAGAAGAAAAAGAAATGATAAGCGAAATATCAGAAAATTAGTTTTTATCAAAATTTTTTTTTCGATAAAGTTTAAAATTAAAGAAGCAATACTTAGACTTAATATAATATTGATAATTAAAAATTGTATCAACTCACTATGACCCATAGTATTTCAAATTTTTTTAAATCGACGCCTTTTTATATTTAAAAAAAAATTATGTATTATGATAAGAATATGTTGATATTTTTATATTCCTCTACTTTAATCTATTTAACAACTAAGTAATTTTTCTAAAGAACTTAACTTTAAATTGGAAACTTCTCATTTCTGATGTATTCATCATTTATTTGGTTGTGTGTGTGTATAGATACTTATAATACTGTTCAAAAGTAATAATATTAAATTTTTACTTTTTAATAAATCAGCATTTTTTTTTACATAAAAAGCTAATTGGTTTTGAAATTTGTTAATATACAATTTAATGTCTTCTTTACATTTATAAACTAGTCTTTCAGTATACCACAATATGATGGATAAAATTTCTTTCAGTTTTTAAATAGAAAATAAAAGTTTTCATTTTGAATGTAAAGAGTTTTAGTGTAAAATATTTTTAATAAACAAAATTCTTGTCCATCTCTCGGGTAATTTGTGGATAGCACGCCAAAAAAAATTCCATCTCTTTCGAGGTAAACCACTCATCAAGCCATTTTCGGACGTCTTCGTAAGAATCGAAGTGCTGCTCAGGGAGCGCGTGGCCCATCGACGAAAACAGGTGATAGTCAGAAGGGGTCAGGTCTGATGAATAAGCGGGGTGGGGTTGCACCTCTCAGTTGAGTGTCTCCAAGTAGTTTTGGACCATTTTTGACGTGTGCGATGGTGCGTTGTCGTGGAGGAAAATCAGCATGTCATGTCTTTGTTGATAATCCGTCCTTTTTTCATGCAGAGCACAGTGCAATTGGATCAGTTGTTAGTGCTAACGGTGGGCATTGACAGTTTCACCAGGTTTTAACATCTCATAGTAGATGATACCCAAGCTGATCCCACCAAACGCACAACATCGTCTTCCGTCCGAAGCGATTTGGTCTTGGGGAAGATGTTGATGGTTGGCCGGGATCAACCCACGATTTCTTGCGTTTAGGATTCATGAAATATATCCACTTTTCATCGCCTGTCACAATCCGATACAGGAACGACTTTCTTTTTTGTCTAGTGAGCAAGATTCCGCATGTGTTTTGGCGTCGCTCCATCTGCCTATCGTTCAATTCATGCGGCACCCATTTTCCGATCTTTTCAAGCTTTCCCATAGCACGCAGACGCACGGAAATGGCTGGTTGAGTAACACCCAATTGCTCCGCGAACATTTTTTGCGATTGGGTATCGTCTTCGTCCAAAAGAGTCTGCAATTGATGGTCATCAACCTTCCTAGGCCGATTTTCACGCTTATTCTCCCACAAGTCAAAATTGCTGTCTTTGAACCGACGAAACCAATATCGGCAGGTTATTTCCGCTAAAGCACTGTTACCATAGGCATCCATAAGCATTCGATGCGATACGGTAGCCGATTTCTTCAAATTGAAGCAGAAAAGCAGAGCTTCCCGCATATGCTCTTTTTCTGGCACAAAACTTGACATGATTATTAAAGGAAAAATGTTTGTTGTTGTACGAAATTGCTGACAATGTGCACTGATTAATGTTGACAAATGTCGAACACATAAAAAAAGTATGGCGTGTCCATGGTAGCTTAATACGCTAACACACGCCATCTATGTCTAAACAGCGGATTTAAGCTTAAACATCTGGTAAGTATGTATTAGCTAATGAGGCTGTCATCACTGAGAGCGATTTTGGTAATACTGCGGACTTCGCCTTCACATAGTTTGTACGTTAGTCCCTCCTAGACGTATAAAACAAGCTACAACTTCGTCTGAACCCTATATCGTATAATAAGTGAAGTTGTATTTTTGTAGTGTGTTATGAAAAATGGAATACCAAAATTTGGTGTTAAGCTTACTGAACTCGTAAGTTTCACTTATAAAAAATTTGTAACAAGCTTACCGTTATTATTCATTATTAAGAGGACAAGTTTTTTTGGTGAGCGAAATCATTTGTTGAGGCTCAAGAAGCAGTGGAAGATGAACTTCGCTAGACGAGGCCTTCAACATTGAATACTGACCAAAATATGAAACTAATGATAATTCATGTAAGGTTAGACCATCGATTAACATTGAAACTGATGAGTCGTCATTCAAACGCCCTAAAAATTGGGGTTCTTTGCTTTAGATTGGGCATTTTAGATGTTTGTCACATGGTTATTGCTAAAGTGGTTACTCCCTACTTTTACCCCACTATTTACCTGATCTAAGTCCGTATGACGTTGCTTTTGGTCCACAAGGTCACAAACTGGTTGAAAGCACGTTAAAAAAATACTGTTGATAGCATCCAAAGAAGTGTAACCGATGAGCTGAACGTTTTTTTTCCTTTCCCAAAATCAAGAAAACACTTCTGGAATCACTGAGAGCTCTCGTGAGGTCATTGCAGTTTTTACAAGGCTCAGAAAAAACGATTCTGTGCTTCAGATCGAACATTTTAGACACTTGCATTCTCTAGCATGACAACATCCCCCGTCACACGGATATCGAGGTCTATTCAAAAAGTATCGCGAATTTTGAATTTCTGCGGGTTATGTATATTCGATGTTCGATTTTTTTATGACGTTATGTTGGTACTCTTGTCTCTCACTTATGCCGACAAGTTCGGCCATTTTGAATGTTCAGTTAAATTTTGACAGCTGCTTTGCTTGCACGTGTTTTGGCTCGTCTTCAATTTTTGCCCATTCCAAAAAATGGATCAAAGAGAATCTGTTTTGGGAACAAGAAAAAGTCACAGGGGGCCAGATCTAGGAAATATAGCGGCTGCGGCATTATTAATGTATTGTTTTTGGCCAAAAATACGCGCACAAACAACGATGCGTGAGCAGGTGCAAAAGCCAATTTTTGTTCTTCCGGGCGTTTCTGGCGGATTACTTCGCGCAACTTGCGCAAAAGTTGCAGGTAATATTCCTTATTGACCGTTGTTCCCTGTGGTAAGAACTCATGATGCACCACGTCCCTGCAATCGAAGAAAACTGTAAGCAAAACCATTCGACCGAACTTGACGCGCTTTTTTCAGTCTTGGCTCGTGCGGCAGCTTACAATGGCATGATTGAGCTTTGGTTTCCACGTTATAACCATAAAACCCGATGATTCGTCACCAGTTATGACCCTCTAGAGCAAATTTGGGTCGTCGAGGACAGAGTCCAACAGCTCCTTAGCAATGTTAATGGGATGCTGTTTTTGGTTGAAAATGGGCAAAAATCGATGACGAGCCAAAACACGTGCGAACAAAGCAGCAGTCAAAAATTAACTGAACATTCAAAATGGCTGAACTTGTCGACATAAGTGAGAGATATGAGTACCAACATAACGCCACAAAAAATTGAAAATCGAATATACATAAATAGCGGAAATTCAAAATTTACGATATTTTTTGAACAGACCTCGTACTAATAAAAATGTAATAAAATTGTTAAAAAAAAATATTTTATATTATTACTTTTCTGGCACATCTCGTAGAATTGTTCGAATTATTTTCCCAACGTAAAATCTACTTAATTTTCTAACAAGATATAAGTTAAGGGAATATTTTTGTATAGTAATGTACCACTGTATTAGTTATTATCAGTTTACGAGCAGTTTTTGGAAATATTTGTACAGTTGTTAAAACAAACTACCGCATTTTCTCACATTATTCAACTATGATAATACTCCCACTTTTATGCAATATTTTTTTTTTATCGAAACAAGATCAAGTGTAGCAAAATATGAATAATATAACAAAATTTATATAAATTTTTTGTCCTTCCAAAAATAAATGAGAACATTTTATATGTATGGGTACATATACAATATTTTAGAGAAATTTTGAAAAAAAAACAACTTTTTGTAGAATATATTGGTCATAAGCTTAACAAAAATATCCAAAAGTTGCTTGGATCTTTTTGTTAAGCTTATGACTAATATATTTAACTGATCTTTACATATTTTTACTATGTAAATATTATAATTTTCAATATTTTCAAGTAAAATTTCTTTTTAAATATTATACTTTGTATAATACAAGCAATTATTATTCAAGGTAAGTCAGCGAATGTATGCCTTCAAAGTGAATGACTCTTTTATCATTTTAATGAATTAATAAGTACATAAATTGATAAATACACATACACATGCATGTATGCTTATCTATATAGATTATAATTATTGTATTGAATTAAATAATTAATTAAATTGTATGTTTTTTATGGAGCGTTTATCATTTTAGTCTAAAAATAGAAAGAGTGTCAGTAAATTATCTAATATTATATACGAGGTGTGGCAGAAAAGTAATGATAATCATTTTTTTCTTATTAATTGAATTTAATTTTTATATTATATATCAATATAATCCCCTTTAAAATAGTTAGTTCCCTTGGGTAGTTATATGACGTGATTTTTTTGCTGTTTGGTTTTTTATATTTTTATTTTTAATAGATTACGCATGACACATAACATACGAGTATATTAAAGTTATAAGTGCTTAACTAGTTATCATTGCCATTAAAAAGACTTATAACCGAACAACGCTTAAAAATTATTGAATTTTATAACAAAAATTCATGCTTTGTGAAAATATAGTATGTTTCGAGCACTTCGATCATTTTATGGTCGTCATAATCGACCGACTGAGCCATAGTAACAAAATTTTGCAGCAATTGTACGCTATTTGACATCAAACCACCAACCTGTGTGTGTAGAGTGCGTACAGAGGAAAATATTGCTGCAGTAGCGTCCAGTGTTGGTGAAGATCACGATTTGGCTTTACGTTGCCGTTCACAGCATTTGGGATTGTGTTACTCGACTATGTGGAATATTTTAAGCAATGATCTTGGTCTAAAAATATTGTATTGTATATAAAATAGATTCGGATTTTCCTCAAGTAGAACAAAACACGTATTTTCCTCAAGCAGCACAACTTGTGGAAAATCCGTTTTTTTTATCAAAAAATTGACTTCAGCAACGCAGCTTATTTCTGGTTGAATGGGTATGTGTGGCCAACATTTACATAACATAATCTTTAAAAAGTAAATGGCAAACATTGATTTATTAATTCAAATAAAAATTTTGAGTGTTTACAAACACTTAAAAAAATCACCCGTTACATAAGGGGAGTGCTTCGGTTCCTTCGTTACAGTCCATTTTTTTTTGGAGAACAAAAAAGTCACATGGACTTGGATCAGGTTATTAGGTGACAGGGAAATTACAGGAATCAATTTTTCTTATCAAAACTCGTTGACGGAGATGGAATTGTGATAGGGGCTGCAATGTCTAATCGGACGTAAAGAACCATTTTTCTGACTCTTTCAAGGAGCTTCAAAGTAAATCTTAGATCTGACTTCACAAGAGCCCTGAGACTTGCGAACCTGAGTTGGTTCAGCAGTGCCTGGCACTCATACCCTCCGAGTGGGACCGTGTCCGCCTAAGGTGAGGTGCCTTTAGCAGAAACATGGTGGCTTGTGGTTAATATTCACGTCGCGGACACCGGCTTAGAATTGGTGATCATCAGGGATACCAGTCATCACAGGTGCTATCACTGCAGTTAGCATAGTTGTGAAAGAATACACAGGAAACGGTTTGGCTGAAAGCTGAAGGTGTGAAAGAGGATTATATGGTAGAGTTAAGTAGAGGCAACTTACTATAGGATGGAAACCGATTTGAGCATTCGGTTACATGAAGTAATTGAAGCAATAAGTTGAAAACGGAATAGAGTGCTGGTGGGATTGAAATGAGCGTTCTGAGTACAAGTATCAGCGCACTCCAACTTGGACTAACTGATTTAAAATGCATACGAGGTCTGTTCAAAAAATCGAAAATCAAATATACGTAATTTCGCGGGTTACGTATATTTGATTTTCGATTTTTTGTGGCGTTATGTTGGTACTGATGTCTCTCAGTTCGGCCATTTTGAATGTTCAGTTAATTTTTGACAGCTGCTTTGCTTGCACGTGTTTTGGTTCGTCTTCGATTTTTGCTCAACTTCGATCAAAAACAGCATCGCATTTACATTGCCAAGGAGCTGTTGGACTCTGTCCTCGACGACCCAAATTTGCTCCAGACGGTTATAACTGGTGACGAATTATGGATTTATGGTTATGACGTGGAAACCAAAGCTCAATCATCCCAGTTCGGTCGAATGTGAAGGTTTTGCTTACAGTTTTCTTCGATTGTAGGGGCGTGGTGCATCATGAGTTCTTGCCACAGGGTAGAACGGTCAATAAGGAATATTACCTGCAAGTTTTGTACAAGTTGCGAATTTTGAATTTCCGCGGGTTACGTATATTCGATTTTCGATTGTTTGTGGCGTTATGTTGGTACTGATGTCTCTCACTTAAGCCGATAAGTTCGGCCATTTTGAATATTCAGTTAATTTTTGACAGCTGCTTTGCTTGCACGTGTTTTGGCTCGTCTTCGATTTTTGCTCAATTTCGACCAAAAACAGCATTGCATTAACATTGCTAAGGAGCTGTTGGACTCTATCCGCGACGACCCAAATTTGCTCCAGAGGGTCATAACTGGTGACAAATTACGGGTTTATGGTTATGACGTGGAAACCAAAGCTCAATCATCCCAATGGATGCTGCCGACCGAGCCAAGAACGAAAAAAGCGCGAATGTGAAGGTTTTGCTTACAGTTTTCTTCGATTGTAGGGACGTGGTGCATCATGAGTTCTTACCACAGGGTAGAACGGTCAATAAGGAATATTACCTGCAAGTTTTGCATAAGTTGCGTGAATCAATCCGCCAAAAACGCCCGGATTTGTGGAAGAATAAAAATTGGCTTTTGACATTTTTGTCCAAAAACAACACACTAATAATGCCGCAGCTACCGTATTCCCCGGATCTGGCCCCCTGTGATTTTTTCTTGTTCCTGAAACTGAAGAGCCCCATGAAAGGACGACGCTACACTACGATTGAGGCGATAAAGAAGACATAGAAGGAGGAGCTGAACAAGATCACAAAAAATAATTTTTTGAAGTGCTTCGAAGATTAGATAAAACGTTGTCACAAGTGTATAATATCTGGTGGGAATTACTTGAATTTTTGAAAAAAAACCTCGTAAAACTTTTTATTTTTTAAAATTTTTTTAATTTGTTTTTTTTTGTACAGATTTTTAAAAAAATTTCATAAATGTTTATAATATCTTATTGCTCAGTGCAAGAACGTGTCAAAATTGTTGAATATTATTTTTTCTTCCAGACGATCTATTGTTATTGTACAACACAAAGAAAATATCGGCAGCATTTTAGTAATAGTTGTATTCGATTGCACCCAATTTACTACTGCAGTAGTTGCGTAGCTGTCATCATCTACTGTACCTTGAACAGAACAGTAGATTGTCGCAGGAGTTGCGCATACAATTTACGTTAGGTGGATTCTAGTTGCTAAAGTGAAAATAGATAGTTTTGCGGGTTCGTTGGTTATGTTGAACAGTCATATTATTGTCAGTATTGTTTATATGTTAATAAACTCAGTTTTATTGTTTATGTGTGAGTAAACTCAGTATTATTGTTGATTATTTTGAGGTTATATTTTACTGCTGTCAGTAAATTGTTCATTTTATTGAGAATGTCACAGCTGCCAGTGCAAATATGATAAGAAACTTAATAAATCATTTTGAGTTATTTGATGAGCCGTATTTGATGAGCAGATTTTAATCGAACTATTGGCAATGAACAAGCTTTGGAGGCTGTACGAGAAAATGTCAACCATGATCCATCTGTGTCTACACATCGGCGTGCTACTCAATTGAGCAGCTCCAGAACATAGCTACGATATATTTCGAAATTAGCAATATTCCTTATAGGCTCTTGTCAACTTTTTGTAAGTCAAACTCATTAATTGACCAAGCTTAACTCAAAATTCCATGGCGCATCCGTACTCAAAATTTCGCTGATCCATTTTTCGTAATGTACAAAAATATTCACTTATTATGCTCTACAGGTTTGCATTATTATCGGACGCAATTGAGAACTAACCTACAAGCTTACTGAATATTTACTAATATACGATTAATTACCAGTGTCATTACTTTTCTGCTATACCTTGTATATCAGCAAATTCATTAAAGAAAAAGGCCTTTTAGAAGTTCTTGATATATTTACTTTGTTTCAAAACAGCAGATTAATATGATAAATTTTATGATAGAATTAAGTCAACGATTAAGGGTGGAGTTATATGAGTATAGTTGACGAATTAGCACAATTACTATTGCCTGTCAGGAATTCGTTTATGATGCTAATAAAGTGAGTGTCTAATTTTGCAATTCATGATTTTCTATGATCCAATTGACACAGCACAATGGCTTACAAACATATACATACAATATATAAATATCCTTATGTGTATTTAAATATTGGATGCAGATTTCGTACTCGATACAAATTCAGATTTCGAAAGGATATTAGTAATTCGATTGTTTTGTATGAATGGCGGTATTTGTGTCTGTCTATTGTGCAATATGTAAACACTATTACAATTCGATACTGTTCATTCTGATTTCAAATTAAATTTAACCCAATCAACCTTGCAATTATTGTATAAAGGAATCCATTCTAATAATAATTTATTTATCAATTTAGCTAATAAATTATAAGTTTGAATACAAATTTATTCATTTAATGTAATTTAATAATTTTCATTTTAATATTAGAGAAAATTTATGTAATAATTACAATTGAAATTTTGTATTTTTAAGTTAGCTCTAATTATCATTAATTATGATACATATTTAGAATATTTGAAATATTACTTTTTTAATTAATTTTTATTTATTTCGTCGAATAAAGGATAAGAATTCAAGGTTCTCAAAAAAACCAGTTGATTATGTACTCAGAAATTTCTTTTTTATATGGTTCATATTAGTTTTATATTTAAGACTAACAAATTAACTATTTAAAATTTATCGTTTTTTTCAGGTAGCTAAAAATAACGAGCATTCTGTCTGACATCTCTATCCTATCATCGCCGGTGTCCCTTAGGGTAGCATGCTAGATCCAATCTTTTACAATATTTATACCAATGGTATTACTTTTTATAATGATATCCTAACTGTAAGATATACCGATGATAGAGCTATTCTAAACTATCAACAAAATTTGACCACAATCACCACTATTTTATAAAAAAATAATTTAATTCTTTAGAAGTTTGGTTCAAAGGATGGAGAATAAAGGTGAATGAGCAAAAATGTGCTCACGTTACTTTTACACCAGATTGCTGATATATATACGAAGTCTGTTCGCGGTACCATCTATAAGATATTCTCCAATATCTTACAAGGCAGGATATCCCCATTCGCCCAAAAAATTATTGGCTCATATCAAAGGGGCTTAAACTGTTGGAATATGGTCAACGGATCCACCACCTGTTCATCGACTTTAAGGCCGCTTATGATAGCAAAGCCAAGGTAAAACTCTACACATCCATGAGAGAGTTCGGCATACCAGAAAATTTATTAGACTGACTAGGCTGACCTTGACTTGCGTAAGAGGCAAATTAAATGCAGCCGAATCAATTTTAGAGCCATTTAACATCTACAAAGATCTCCGGCAAGGAGAGGCACTGAAAACCTTGCGTTAAAAAAATACATTTGGGACTCGGGGTAAGTACGAGGTCTGTTCAAAAAGTATCGCGAATTTCCGCGGGTTACGTATACAACATTTTCGATTTTTTTATGGCGTTATATTGGTACTCATGTCTCTCACTTATGCTGACAAGTTCAGCCATTTTGAATGTTCAGCTAATTTTTGGTAGCTGCTTTGCTTGCATGTGCTTTGGCTCGTCTTCGATTTTTGCCCATTCCAAAAAATGGATCAAAGAATCTGTATCAAATTTTGTGTGAAAAACAAAATTAATTGCGCGGATGCATTCCGAATGTTGACTGTGACATATGGTGAAGCTACCTTGAACCCAACCAACGTTAATCGGTGGTACAAAATGTTCTCAGAGGGCCGAGAAGATGTGAACGACGACAAGCGTGCCGGACGCCCGAGCACGTCAACAAAAGACGAAAATATTGATGAAGTGAAGAAATTAGTATTGGCCAATCGTCGAATCACCGTTAGAGAAGTTACTGAGGACTTAAACATATCGATTGGCTCGTGCCATTCGATTTTTACTAACGATTTGGCGTGAGATGGGGCGCCGCGAAATTCGTACCAAAATTGCTTATTTTCGACCAAAAACAGCATCGCATTAACATTGCTAAGGAGCTGTTTGACTCTGTCCGCGACGACCTAAATATGCTCCAGAGGGTCATAACTGGTGACGAATCATGGGTTTATGGTTATGACGTGGAAACCAAAGCTCAATCATCCCAATGGAAGCTACCGCACGAGCCAAGACTGAAAAAAGCACGCCAAATTCTCTCGAATGTCAAGGTTTTGGTTACAGTTTTCTTCGATTGCAGGGGTGTGGTGCATCATGAGTTCTTGCCACAGGATAGAACGGTTAATAAGGAATATTACCTGCAACTTATACGCAAGTTGCGTGAAGCAATCCGCCAGAAACGCCCGGATTTGTGGAAGAACAAAAATTGGCTTTTGCACTATGATAACGCCCTTACGCGAATTTTTGGCCAAAAACATTACACAATAATACCGCAGCCACCGTATTCCCCAGATCTGGCTCCCTGTCACTTTCTCGTGTTCCCGAAACTGAAGAGCCCCATAAAAGGACGACGCTACGCTACGATTGAGGAGATAAAGACGGCATCGAAGAAGGAGCTGAACTTTTTTGAAGTGCTTCGAGGATTGGAAAAAACGTTGGCACAAGTGTATAATATCTGGTGGGGATTACTTTGAAGAAGACAAAATAGATATTCATGAATAAATAAATAATTTTTGAAAAATACAAAATTCACTATACTTTTTGAACATAACTCGTAATCCTAAATAACAGTAATATTGCATAGAAAACGAGTGTGCATTGCAAAGGGATTAATAACACCTTCAGACCAAAGTGCACACTTTATGACAATCAATCTCTTTTGGTGGCTACAAAATTAGCTTCTCTCTAGTCATCTATGGGTTTTAAAATCCCCATTTAATATAATTTCACCTATTAATGTAGAAATCATGTGAGAAATTACCCATATCTTATATGGCTGGAGAAAATTTTCTGCTATTAAAGCGTATAAATGGGGTTATGAGAGAATTACAGGTTTTGTAGACATAATTTGCAATTTTTATACATTATTTTATAGTTAAATAATTTACAATATAAAATGACAAGTTTTAAAGTTAATAAAAATTATTCTTAATAATATGTGTTTTTAATGATTAATAATTTATAGAATTGCACTTTCCAAACTTTAAAATGAATAATCCAATGCCATTAAAAAGGTGACAGTCTTCTTTTTTTCTTTTAATTGAATTTATTATATAAAATTAATAATAGTATAGAAACTTTTTAAGAGAAAAAAAATATTGAATAAGCAAATAAATGCCATATGATACCTGTGATTTTTTTTATACCAAAATTTCACTGACATCCATACGAGCAATACCAAACATAATACAATATGGGATTTAATGTTAGCACTTAAGTTGTTAACCGTTGAACTGCTAGTCTATAGCATGACATAATGTCAACATAATTATCATCCATTTGAACCTAATAAAAACAAATAATACATTTTATAACCGTACCCTCATAGTGCTTAGGATCATTCAACATTTGCAGAGTTTAATAGGCTGTTGTATGCCATCAAAACATTATCTAACTTTTGATATTGGTGTGATTTTAAATGCCAACCCAAATACGTATTTTGGTGTAAAAGAATTTTTGTTTTTTCATTATTATTTCCTGTTGAAATATGTTCACGATGAAATTGATGGAATTCCCATTGAACGGTTATAAAATAGAAAGGAGATTCTTCATAAAATTAGATACTAGGACGATGACCGATATTACAGAATCAAATAACGTTGAGAATACAAAAGTATTTTCTATCCAGGAATATGGTGGTTCTCTTTTATTATGGACACATTGACCAACATTCCGGTGATGGTAAAAAAAAAACATCCCCCTTCAATATTGCCACAGCTTTTATGTTTCCCTATTATCCAAGCTCAATTTGGTGTTCAATATGGCTTTATCGGCCGGCATCAATATTTATTGGCTACTTAGCCGTTTACAGATAATTTTCTGTGCTCAATTTTCTTCCCATCATGAACTAATATTCAGGATCCTTTGCCATCGATTCGAAACCATACAGAATATTTCATTTTAACCTTTATTACATGGTTTCATTAGTAGTTATTGCCAAATAAAAATTAGTTTCAAAAAAATTAAGCCATTTAATAGAGTTGGTGGAATTATATATATTTAAAGTTAATCAAATGTTATTTCATTATATTTTATAAATCCTACAAATATTCATAAATTGTATAACACTATTCAAATGGTTACTAGGAGACTTCTTGCAGGACTCGAACCTTTTGAAGTAATTTTTTCATGATTTTTTTTGCATATTTTGAATTATAATTCGCCCATTACTGGACGAATATTGGTTTTAATTGGTCTAAAATTTGAGAATTGTCTGTTTAAAAGTATAGTCTGATAAGTTAGCGATAAATTAAATAAAGAAATTATTTATTCAATAAAAATTGATTTCAATTTCAACAGCTCGATACATTTCCACCAATGATATTTCAACTTCTTTAAACTATCTACGCAATACGATTTGTCAGAGTCTATAAAATAAGCCTTTATTTCAGCTTTAACTTCAGAATTGGACGTAAATTTCTTTCCACCAAATTATATCTTCATGTTTGGAAACTGAAATAAGTCTCAGGAAACCAAATCTAGGGGAAAACGTTGCATAATGAAGCAAATTAATAATGTAATTCTACTAATTTGGCCGATAAATATGCAAGTATATTTTCATGATGAAGCAAAATATACTTCAAAATTTTCAAACAGTATATTGAAGTCGTTATAAAAACACGTTTTAGTATTAGCAAACGAGATGACCATCTCGCCGATAGCTTTTTCATACCCAAAATTTTATTTAAAATATTGCCTACAAATTCTTTTGAGATATTTACTAAGTCAGCTATCTCATACTCTTTCACTTGACGTTGTTTTGAAACGATATTACAGATTTTGTAACTATTTCTTCGGTGGTGACCTCAATTGGATGTCCTAGCCGCTTAGCGTCATTTGTCCTCGTACAACCACAATGAAATTCAGTAAACCACTTCTGAATTATTTCATACGATAGTGAGAAGTCTTCATAATATTTTTCAAGCATGGTTTTAGTTTCAGTAATTGTTTTTTTCTCTCCAAAAATAACGCTTTTTTCATACGAAAAATTCATTTATTACCATATTAATAAAAAAAATACCAATCTTATCTGTTTTAAAAAGTTCTCAGAACTAAATTAATAAACAGATATTTATAAAATATTGTTTTGATAATATAAGCTATATCTCTTGCAGTTATCACTAACTTATCAGACTGCCCATGTGGTTACAATATTTGGCGTAATTATATGAAAAAAGAATAACGGAGGCTAATTAACATCAAAAAATCTCAAAGTTATCTAGCCTGGGAAATTTTAGCGGAAAAAAAGTCAAATTTGGTTGGTTTATGTGGTTTATGACGCCGTCTTGTTGAAACCATATGTTATATGGTTCAAATTAAAATCTTCATGTTCAAATGAAGATAAGTTGGTTATCATATGTATTTTATTATTACGTTTAGAAAATAAACTCTTAACTATTAGACAAATACAGACAATAAGACTAGGTAAGGGTTCAGAATTATTTATTACAAACTTGAAGGATCAATGTACATTTTATAGTATAAAATTTATATAATAGGGTCAGGTTCTCTTCACTTATTACTTAAGAGTTTCGAATATTTTTAATTTAGAATGAACCATAATTAAGTTAGGATTTATTTTTGAGTTTTTTTTTTTAGTATAAATATTCTTTAATGTGATTTGGTAAGCGAATAATTTTACATAGCCAAATAAGGAGTAGTATAGAACTTAAAACCATTAAAAGTATTTAAAAACAATTTGAAAGTAAAAAAAGTAAAATTCAATTTTTTTTTCGAATAATATCTATGTAACATAACGAAAGGGATTAAAATGTGAAAATTTTTTAATTAACGTTACACACGTTTTCCAATACTGTTGAAGGACTTTTCTATTGTTGATGAAAGCTTGGTGTTTTTCGCATTGATGATGGATATTGTGTAATCAATTGATTTGTATTTAAAAAAAATCTATGACGAATGTCGAATATTATTGATTATATAAACGGAAGTCGAAATCAAGAAATAGTTAACAAATTGATAGAAGAAATGTGCAACAGCTGTAAAAATGCAAAAAAGGATGTAGCCAAAATTTTTTTTAGAGTTGTTAAATATTCGAATTTTTATTCAGATTTTGCTGATATCTGCTTTGTTGTGTTTACATAATAATTTTTGATGGTTTTTGAATTCGTTAGGACTAAGGTTTTAGGTAAAAAAAAACACTACGTTGTATAATATTGTATTCTTTTGATGTTTGTGCGGTTAGTTATATGAATTTCTAGGATTGAATTTCGCATTTCACTAAACTAAATGTGCCCATTAGGATACGTATATGTGTATATACATACATATTTATATATTTGATAGGGAATTCAGCTACGATTGCATCTCTAACTTCAGTAACGATTGGAATTTCAGTTTTAACTTAGATATCAGCCCATTTTTGCACATGGGATAGTTGAACGATGAAGAATAGATGATAAAAGATGCACGGGATTGGCGAGAGCGCATCATACGAGTAGCATCTAAAGAGTTGGATAGATAAAAGGATAAAGTACGTTATTGCATGAAGGTTCTAATATGGAAAAGCATCCCTTAGTTGTATGTAATGATCTATGTTTGTATATAAGTAGCGAGTTTATCTAGCCGGAAATCGCAACGAGAAAATATATATTGTAGAATGGGAAAAACGAATGTTTACAAATTGGCTTTATAACTGCAAGGATATAGAGCTGACGCTGGACAGTGTTCATAGGACTCACTTTACGCCGGATACGGATATATTCATATGCTAACGAAGAGGAATTGCCGTGGATTTTAAGAGTTTCCAGAGCAACAGCCCTTCAGCGTTTCATCAGAAAAATATCGGTTTTGTCTCATTCAACATTCACAAATAAAAGCAATCGTTGAAAGCCTTTTTTGTACTTTGGTTATTATTATTTGTGTTCTTTGTTTGAAATATTTATATTTGAGGTTAGAGAATCGTGGAACTTACTGGAGGAATAATTGCCCATTGCTGCATGCTGAATCCCCGCATGAAATATCATTCGACAAAAAACTTATTTATGAATGTACACGATTTTGTAGAATGTCTATTCATGCATGTAAATTACCTCCCCATCTATGGATGAATCCTTAATTTCTAGATGGGCTTCAGTAGAAGTGGCAGCATAATCGGAAAAATGTGGACGGCAGTTAGACTTGATCCTGAAACTAAAGTTGAAGCAGAAGCAAAATATCTTTGGCAGTTCTTGCCAGCTAAATGCGAATTTTGAATAGAGGAATATCTTGCCGTATTTGCACATCTCATCTAGTCGGACTTTCGATTCTATCTATGCAAATAGCTGCTGAATAAAGGAGTGGAATTCTTTTCGGAAATTTTTGGTATTGATATCAATTCGTTAAAAAAAAACAGAGATTAGGGATGGACAGACGTTTAAATGAATTAGAAATTATGAATGTCAAATTTTCGAAGCTTGCCTTTTGGGTTTTATTTTCATACTGTTGCATTTCTTATGATATGTTTTGTATATATTTTACTGATATGTTTTGTATATATTTTACACGTCAAGAACGTATTTTTGAACACGTCAAGAACGTATTCTTGTTCAGCTAGGCAAGATGGAGTAGTATTTTGAACGCGCTACGTCGCCTGAAAATCTCTGAGAATACCAGAAAGATAATTGCAGATTATCTCGCTGATATACGATACTAAAATTGGGATGAAAGCATATAATATAAGTGGAGGAGTCCCGAAGGATCTGGAACTTGCTGATAAAAAAATCGGGTCAATACTAGTCAGGTTGAGCTGAAAATCGCTGCTGAAAAGGTAAGTCGGGTTGTAAAACCCTTAGCAAGGGCCATGTCTTATCATGGGGGGCCCAAACAGATCTTATCAGTTGTATGATACTCTAAGCAGTCCTATTTTGTTCACAAGAACACACTGTCTATGTTATTGCTAAAATGCCCTCAATCAAGGCTTTGGCGAATGAAAAATCCAGAATATACAGGGTGGACCAATTAAAAGTTGCATTTTAAAAAGTAAATAAAAAAAAAATAGTGCATAATTTTTTAAATTTCCGATTTTATTAGAAAGATTGAACCTTGAAATTTAAGAATGAAACACAACATCATTAAATGACTGCCACGGCTGCCTTATAGTACCCCATTCGCTCGACCCAATTTTTCAGTACATTCTCGATTGTCTGGGCCTGTATCTCTTCATTGGCAACTTTGATTTCGTGTTTCAAAGCCTCAATTGTCTCTGGATAGCTTGCGTAACATTTATCCTTAACGGCTCCCCACAGAAAATAATCCAACGGGCTCAAATCACAGCTCCGAGGCGGCCTATTGGCATCAGAATTTCGGCTGATTATTCGGTTTTCGAAAGCAGTGCCCAAAAGTTGGATTGTTACGTTGGCTGTGTGGCAAGTTAAAACCAAATATCGTCCATGCCATTCTCTTCAAGTTTTGGAAACAAAAATTCGTTGAGCATGCCACGATAGCGCTCACCATTGACCGTAACGGCGGCTCCTTCATCGTTTTCGAAGAAAAATGGGCCAATGATGCCTCCAGTCCAAAATCCGCACCAAACCGTGACTCGTTGTGGATGCATCAGCTTTTCCATGGTGACGTATGGATTTTCTGAGCCCCAGATGCGACAATTTTGTTTGTTGACATACCCACCGAGGTGGAAATGAGCCTCATCCGAAAAGATGATTTTTTGGTAAAAATGCTCATCTTCGGCCAATTGATCTTGAGCTCATTGGGCAAACCGAAGACGCATCGGATGGTCATGCGGCTTTAGCTATTGGACTAATTGAACTTTCTAAGCTTTCATACCGACGTCTTTGTTTAAAATTCTCAACAGAGATGTGCGAGAAATGTTCAATTCCTGAGAATGGTGACGAGTTGATGTTGATGAAAGATCACGGATATTTTCAGCAACGGTTGATGTTGATGTATGATCACGGATATTAGAGCGGGACCGAGTTGCTTTGACAATCAACAAACCAGTTTCGGGAACTCGATTCACGAATTTGTCCACAAGTTGACGTGATGGCATACGATCTTTGCTGCTATTTTTTTTTTAAATTTCTTACAGTTTGGGTTGAAGACTCACCACTTTGGAATTAAGTTCTCAATATTTCCCAGTTTTCTTCAAGCGTATATGTGTAGATTACCATTTCGTAAAATTCAGACTTTCAACTAACAATCTGTCAATTCGTGATGACATTTAACACTCAAGTACTTCAAATAAACAGTGGTTCAAAATGCAACCACTAGATGGACCACCCTATATAATCGACGCATTATCCCATTCCTGTCATAGCCACAGGGACTGGAAGATACTACTATTGTTTACAGGACATGTGTACTTCAGGTTACATATATACTTCTTTAAAGTGGAAGTTAATGTGATATGCCCCAATTAAAAGATGGAAAATATGCCTTTTTCCATTATCCAAGCTTTAGCGGAGAAAGGATGGAAGTAGAAAAAATAATCGTTGATCGACTATCCCAGAGGGCCTTATTTGCCTAAATAATAACATTGCCAGCATGTTGAAGTGCGATAGATGAATATGCCTCTCAAGTAATAAAGAAGCTCTGCCAGAAAGAAATAATGAGAAAGGGCAGCCAGCAGTATTAAATAGGAGTAATAAAAATACCTGTTGGTGGTCTTATGGGGAGTCATATTTTCAGAAAAGAAAAGTGGGTTTTAGCGGTTTTTAGAAATGTATCGAGTATTTATATTTTTGGCCATTTTTTTTATATCTACGAGTAATTTTTTGTTTTTTTTCAACATTTATAAGTATGTACAATACGAGTATAAGCAAAATGTACGTTACTATTTTGCTTTTAAACAAAATTAAAATGTATATTAAAAAGTATATAAAGTCATTTATAAATATTAAATGGATTAATAAGATCAGAGAAAATAATATCAAAAAAATTAAAAGTGAGAAAATCAATTTGAAAAAAAAAACAACCGACTTTAGTTCAAAGTTTATCTCGTCAATAACTGATTTTCTATCATCAATTTACCTGGAAAATGGATTAAAAGTTTTGAAAGTTTCTATTTTTATTATATTTTTGTGAATAAAATATTTTTTGCTATCCATTTTGTACTTGGTTGGCTAAGCAAAATGTCGGTGTGAATCGCAGTAAATTGCAAAAGTTTTCTTAGTTTTCATGTCTTTTAGTAGTATCTGCGCTTAGTTTTTTTTACTTACGAGTATGTGAATGTGTTTGGATAATACTATCGATGTACTTTTTACCAATTTTCTTTATTTTACTAAGAGATACTCAGCATTTAATTTACGTGTTTTTCTTTTTTTATTTTCAGGTTGTTTAAGCACTTTATTGAATGGCACTTCATTCATGATAAAATAGGGCAACAAACTAGATGATGTAAAAACTGAATAAAGAAAAAAATTGCCAAAAAATCATTGGAGTGAAAATGGAGGATTGGTGGTGAAAGTAAATAGAGGAAACTAAAACGAGTGAAAAATCATCTTTGAAACTTGTTCTCAAATAGAGTAATCAATGTTAACATTATGTTATTTGAAGAAAATGAAACTTTTTCAATAATTTTCCTTTGCTTTTTATAAAGTAAAACTTTTCTGAACTGGCCGTTCTATTTTTCCAATATTCTCATACTTAGCGAATACCTAAGAGTTGCTACTACCTAGACTATATTCATTCAATCCCTACTATATGTTTGGTTGTTGAATTCTTTTGAAAGTAGAAGTACATCTATTTCTTCGGAATGATTCTACTTATATGCGTGCTATTATATTTCGATTGAACTTTGAATTACTTGAAAATTACTCTTTTGAATTAAATCTTGAAAATAAAATAATATTATATTTTAGAAGAGTATTAGATTTGATATGAAATTTTAACTGATTTGATATAAGTTCATTATCGAAATATAATTTGAAATTTTTTTGAAAAGGATAATCTTCAAATTTTTATAGAAATTGAATTATTTTCCATCAGATATTTCGAATATCTAACATAAAATTGCCAGAAAATAATGTAATTAGGTACATTTTAACTGCATAGGAGCCAACATATTTTAATTTGAAGCATGAAGCTGAAATTTATGTTTCGGGAGAAAAATCGCGAATAGTAAAAAAATATATTTTCAAAATTTCCAAAATTAACGATGCCGCTCAGTAGGTATTAATACTAAATGTATTTGGAATATGCTTACTCCTTTAATGTAATATTACGTCAGACTAGCGAGACGGGAATTTTTTTTCACAAGAATCAGTCCACCACTTAAACAATTTTCACCTAAAAACTTTCACCGTAAATAAACCAGCTCAGCAACGTTGAAAAATTTTTCAATAAGAAATAGGTTTGACACGTGCTTAGTCCTTTAAGGTGAAAAAAGATTTTTTTTGACTCTAAGTCAATTCTACACTACAGCTAATTTTCAATGTCAAATTTCAAAAAAAAAAATCGCTTTTAAAAACACGAAATAGGCTCCACGCGTGCATAGTCCTTCAATTTTTCTTTTACAAGGATCAGTAATAAGGAAAAATTGAAGGACTATCCAAAACGGGAATTTTTTTTTTAAAGGCTCGGTCCTCCAAATATACAATTTCAACCATAAAACTTCAACTATAAATAAACCCGCTCATCGACATTTAAAGTAAGACTAGGTAAAAATGTCGAAACATTTTTTTTTTTTAAATTGGGTCAAAATTTTCAATTAGAAAAATTTCGACTTTAAACTTTAAAAATTCTTTGTTTAATTCTGTAATTAGACAATTTTAAACTCAAAACTTCAACTCCGATCAGTGACCTCGAAAATTTGTTCCAAACACCAAAATATATATTCGGTACGTGCCTAGTTCTTTAATCCGAAACTAGGTCAGACTTGTGGGACCAGATTTTATCTCGATTCCAGATCAATTCTCCAATTCGAAAATGTTCAACTGAAAACTTCACATGTAAACAAACACGCCGCCAGTGACTTCAAATATTTTTTTCCACACTAAATTGGTTCGGAACATGCCGTGTCCTTCAATCTAAAACTAGGTCAGAGTGTTGAGATGACTGTGTCAAGCTTGCAATTAGAAAATGTTCATTTAATGATTATTTAAATTAAATTCTTCAATTATAAAATTTTTTTCTGAGAATTTCAAAAATAAACAACCTTTAAAAATTTTTTTGCTACGAAATAGATTTGTGAGATTAGGTCAGACTGGCGAGACAAATATTTTTACACACTAAGTCGTCAATCGGATAATTAGAAAAGTTCAAATTTAAAACGTCAAATATAAATGAACCAGTTTATTAACCATTGAAGTTTTTCCAACATGAATTAGGTTTGGTTTATTGAAAGTCCTTTAATTTGAAACTAGGTCAAACCGGTGAGACGCGATTTTTTTTTCTCGCCGTCAGTGACTTCAAATATTTTTTTCCACACTAAATTGGTTCGGAACATGCCTTGTCCTTCAATCTAAAACTAGGTCAGAGTGTTGAGATGACATTTTTTTCACACTGTATCAATTTTGCAACTAGAAAATGTTTATTTAAAGACTTGACTAAAGTTTGACTATTTAAACTCAATTTCTCCAATTAGAAAATTATTAACTGAGAACTTCAAAAAAAAAACAAATCCGCTTAGTGACTTTAAAATTTTTTTTGGCCACGAAATAGATTTATAGGACTAGGTCAGACTGGCGAGACAAATATTTTTTCACACTAGGTCAATCGGATAATTAGAAAAGTTCCGATTTAAAACGTCAAATGTAAATGACTCAGTTTATTACCCATTTAAATTTTTCCAACATGAATTAGGTTTGGATTATTAAAAGTCCTTTAATTTAAAATTAGGTCAAATTGGTAAGGCGCGATTTTTTTTTGTTGGATTCTTGATCAATTTTCCAATTAGAAAATGTTCAATTAAAAACTTCAAATATAAACAAACCCGCCAGTTATTTTGAATATCTTTTTCTACACTAAATTGATTCGGCACATGCTTTGTCCTTCAATCTGAAACTAGGTCACACTGGCGAGACGCGATTTTTTTAAAATTCTGAATCGATTTTATCAATCAAAAAATTTTTTAACTCGGAACTTTAAAAGTAAACAAATCCGCTCAATGATCTTTAATTTTTTTTTATGAATTCAACACGTGCCTTGACTTGTTTTTCAATCTGAGATTAGATCAGAACTGTTAAGTAGCAAATTTTCTCTCGCACAGTATCAAATCTCCAATTAGAAAATTTTCAATAATAAACTTTAAAAGTAATTCGAATATATTAAAAATTAAGAGTACAAAAATATTATCTTATGAAATAAACCAATTTATAGTTATTAGGATTCGGATACTTCTTATGCTGTTTGTGCCCTTTTAGATTATGTTCAATTGCATGCTGTGTGGGAATTGGTTAAATATAGAGAATTGGGTTTTATATTATAATACTACCACCTATATCAGTACCAAATTCTATTCGCATATCCATGTATGTATGTGTATGTATTAACTAGCTATGGCTGGTGGAGCTTTCACTGCATTTCTCCGAATCTTGATACTAAAATCGGTTTTGGCAAATATTTGAATTAGCTGCCGGTGCTGAAATTGGTTACACACAATAAAAACTTCCAACTATCACCAAACTATAGTAGATAGAAGAATCATTGGAACAGGTTGGTAAATACCAGGTGGGGTAACAATTATTTCGACAGCTTTCACCTTTCAACAAATCGAATTTCGTTGGCATCGATAAAAGTGAAAACGGTACGGCAGTTAGAGAAATTGCAATGGTATCAATATTGTTAGAGTTTTCTATAATAATAGTTGAAATGGCCCAACTTTAGCTCAACAATCGATGATGATGTTTCGAAGGTTTGGATCATCTTAGCTCTTTTGTTACTGCCCGAAAGCGTTTGAAGAGTCCAAAAGTAAACAGGAGTAGACATTTTTGAAGAAATGTTTGCATTGATAGTGGGCGATTCTATCACAAATCTAGGTGCGTATAAAAGGTAACTATTATCCAATTGATGATTAGAATTATCCTCTATGGTATATATAAATATATATTTATACATATACATATATATGTCAGTCCATATTGTAAATAAAATACATTTATTGACACATACGATTATTGTTCTATAGACGACAGGTTTCTCTGTAAACCAATGCATTCGTATGATATTCTCTGATCCTGTGATTCCCCTCCATTAGTACAGGATGTGCAAATACAAATCGGTATGAAGCTCAAATATTTGTCCAAGGAATTAGCTAATCTATATCTGATTTCGGTTTATTATTCGCTCATTGTTTGATGAAGAGAAGTACGAGTTGCGGTTTTGCAGATTTCATAGCAAACATTATTGTGGCATCGTCATAATTGTTGAGGATTTAATAAAATAACCGAACATACTAATACATTCTTAATTGCATACAATATCGACAATTCCATTGAAATTTGTAATTATGTTCATATGTACATGGATCTCGTATTTGTATATGCGACTATGAAATCATCTATGCATGCATGTGAACTTAGTTGGGAAAATAAAACGAAGAACATTTATTCTCTACTTCAACATCAAATTGGAAATCATCCAATCAACAGGAATAGATTTTCACTACCAATTTAATGAACTACACGTAATCGTATGTATACGGAAGTTAATATAAATTTATGAAAATCAAATTCTTCCGTCTACACGTTGTTCATGTTACAAAATTCCAATTCAAAATGTGGATAATTTTTGCTGAATAGTAAAGATAATAAGAGAATTTGTTCTTACTATTATTTTTTGATCATATAAGTAACTAAGAGTCTATTTGAAATTTGTAATTTTATTGATTAAATAAATGGAACGTGTGATTTTTATTTGTAATTTGGATTGATTTTTTTTAGGCTAGACATCTACACCCATTTATAATAAAAAGAATATTTGTTGTTTAAAATTACTTAACAATTACTCAAAAGATGATGGAGGATTAAACACCCATCAGTGAATACCTTTTCAATATTCGCTAGTATTTATAAAATCTACAATTTCTAAAAAATCGATAGTTGAATCTGTTCTTATTTGTAGAATAATATGTTGCAAACCTCCTTTGCAACATATTCAGATTTTTATAGAAAATTATTGAAATAAATTTGTAGAAAATTAGTGGATAAAAATCAATTTTTAATAACAATAATAAAGGAAAAACTCAAGAGGATTCATTCCTTAAATAATCGGTATTTTTAGTAATATTCGCTAGCGTTCCAAAGGGTAGCATTACCAGGTGTATAAGCTTAAATCCGCCGCTTTTTAGTCAAAAAAACACATGTTTTTTTTTCATAGAAAGCAAAAACAAATTTATTCAAAGTACTTGCCCTCCTCGCTAACTACACATTTTTCCCATCTCTCGGGCAATTTGTGGATACCACGCCAAAAAAATTCCTTCTCTTTCGAGGCAAACCACTCATCAAGCCATTTTGAACGTTTTCGTAAGAATCGAAGTGCTGCTCAACGAGCGCGTGGTCCATCGAACAAAACAGGTGGTTGTCGGAAAGGGCCAGGTCTGGTGATTAAGCGGCGTGGGGTAGCACCCCTCAGTTGAGTGTCCCTGTCGGGGAGGAAAATCAGCTTGTCATGTCTTTGTTGATAATCCATCCTTTTTTCACGCAGAAAACGGTGCAATTTGATCAGTTGTTGGTGGTAGCGGTGGGCATTGACAGTTTCACCAGGTTTCAAAATCTTATACTAGACGATACCCTGCCGATCCCACCAAACGTACAGCGTCGTCTTCCGTCCGAAGCGATTTGGTCTTTGGGAAGATGTTGATGGTTGGCCGGGATCAACCCACGATTTCTTACGTTTTCATCGCTTCTGAAAATCCGATGCAGGAACGACTTTTTTTTTTGTCTGGCGAGCAGGATTTTGCATGTGTTTTGGCGTCACTCCATTTGCCTATCGTTCAATTCATGCGGCACCCATTTTCCGTTCTTTTCAATCTTCCCCATGGCACGCAGACATATGAAAATAGCTGGTTGAGTAACAGCTAATTGCTCCGCGAGCATTTTTCGCGATTCGGTACCTTTTTAGTCCAAAAGAGCCTGAAATTGATGGTCTTCAACCTTCCTAGGCCGATTTTCACGCTTCTTGTCCCACAAGTCAAAATTGCCGTCTTTGAACCGACAAAACCAATCTCGGTACGTTGTTTCTGATAAAGCATTGTCACCAAAGGCCTCCATAAGCATTCGATGCGATTCGGCAACCGATGTCTTCAAATTGAAGCAGAAAAGCAGAGCTTCCCGCATATCCTCTTTTGCTGGCACAAAACTAGACATGATTACCAAAGGAAAAATGTATGTTCTTGTACGAAATTGCTGATAATGTGCACTGATTAATGTAAAAAAGTTTGGCGAGCCCATGATAGCTTAATATGCTCACTCACGTCGTTTATGTGTATGACCAAACAGCGGATTTAAGCTTATAAACCTGGTATTATTTCCATCGTCTAAAATATTTCTACAGCCAATATTCTAGTATTACCGTACTACATTACATCTAAAAAATATCCCCAAACTGCTTTCAAAATTCTTCAAACCCAAAAAGAACTGGTATACCAATGGTTAAATAAAAGTTAACGAATGCAAATGTGTCCGCGTAACTTTTACTCTCTGTCATGAAAAATTTCCTTTTATATATTTTAATGATAGTGAAATACCACAAAATACTAAAGCCGGTGCCTAGCACAGAACTTGACAAACGTTTGTTTTAATGAGATTTGTTAAGATTTCTTACAATCTGAACAAATCTCACTAAACCCTAGTCTGTAATAACTTTTGCTTTCCAAACTATCCTCATCAGCATCTTTCTCAATAAATAATTTCTCCCGAATATTGATATTTTTTAAAAAATAAATTAATTCTTCTTTATGACCTCTAAGTTGAACTGAGATCAATCCACACTTTCGCTTGCTTTTCAAACCTCCTTTCTACACCTGGAATGAAGAACGTAGATACAAAAAAGTTAACCCCGAACCATCGTTACATATGTATTATAAATTTGTTCTTGAATTGGTTGATGGATTAGATGGTTCCATACTTATGTTAACAGATGCTGATGTTGACGACTACAAAACAGCCTTTGTTGTCATCTAACTTTTTAGTGTTGTACATGCCAAAATCAATTCGTCTAGAATATAGGACCAGCTTATTGTGGAGTTCCTTGATTCAATAACTTCTTATCCAAGTTCTCTATTTAATACTTCTTCCAAATTTAACCTCAACAAGTTTGATTCGTTACGATACAATATGACTTCTAGCTCTTGTTTCAAAAGCCTTTTAAACAACGGCAATATGATAAGTCAGTTATAAATGCTCCAGGGATACATAATTTTGAGATTTGTTAATGTTAATTAGCCTCCTTTGTTCATCTTTTTTTATAGAACTACGTAAAACACTGCATCCACGTGGGTAGTGTGATAAGTCAGTTATAAATGTAAAAGATGTAGCTGATTTTAGCAAAACGACATTTTTTATATAATTTGTTGCCCTTAAAAAAGAGGTTATATACAATTTTATAAATATTTATTATTTAGTTTAGTTTTGACAGGTCTTGAAAGCAGATAAGGTTTTGTTTTTATATTTATATGGTGAAATAGAATTTTGTTCTGAAACCAAAACCTAAAAAAATATTATGGAAATAAAGAAGCAATATCTAAAACTAAAACTAAGCTTGAAAAATATTCTGGATACTCCTTGAACATCGTATGGAATAATTCAGCAGTGAATTTCGTATTGTTCGTATGAATACAAGTGACGCTGAGCGCCGAGGATGTCCAATTGAGGTTACTATTTAAAAAATCCTTGAGTAAAAGTATGTAAGATATATGAGATAGTATTTATCTCAAAAGAACGTTTAGGCAACATCTAGGATGACATTTTGTCGAGTCATATGTGTTTTTGAAATATGAATTCACCATTACATACCTGAAACCGAAGTTCAGTCCAAATAATGGATTTGTAGTAGCGAACGTACACCAAAGAAGGCTAAAACGGTTTAATCAAAGAAATTTGCATCCAATTCAGAAATTATAGCCAAAAGTGAAGCCTATTTTTGCAGAGTTTAACAAATCGTACTACAAGAATCATATAAAGAAGTTTAAATATCGTTGGATCTAGTCTATGAAGCTGAAATGAGATTATGTTGAAAAATAAATCAATTTATGTTGAATAAATAAAGTCTTTATTTCATTTATCACTGACTTATCATACTAAAATCATACAATACAACAACAAAAAAATTAACTATTTTCATTTATTGAATATGGTATTACTAATTGCACAAAATGAACTTTTTTTTTTTTGTAAATACTTTTATACAATTAATTTTTTTGTTTTTAATTTAACTAGATGAGAAAAAATGTATTATACTCGTATTATAAACAACAAATGAATTTGACAACCCCTAACAAATGTGCAATTGTTTTTCATACGACGTAACTGAGAATGATTGTGTATCCACATACTCGTACGAGGACTATCAAATTGTTGGCAGTTTATTTATCTTGAAACAATTAATCAAAAAAAGCAGGGCAACGAAAAGGCCATCAATTTGTTGGCAATAAAAGTGATAACAATTTTGAAGAGTATCGTTTGTTCTTAATACGAATGGAACCGTTGGTTTAGGGTAGAAAACATTGTAGCTGTTACAGCTAATATTGGAACTGTGTTTGGGGAGCACTTGTAGCATTTTCACAATAAATTGGACTAAACGAACCGATGAGACACAAAACATGCCACTGTTCAGTTTTCGTTAGTCGTGTGTCAGGCTGTTGGCACAACAATCAATCACTTCAAAGTACTACGAAAAATTGCGTTTTGCCTGAAGAGAAGTTAACCGCATGAATTTAACTTTGGTACAGGTTGTTATACATTTGTTTTCCAGGTGGTTGTTGATGGTAACTTTTATGGTAAATTGCTAGGAACAGGCAAGATTTCTCACAATTTACAAAAGTCTGGTTACGGAAGAAAGTCAATCAGTTTCTATACCGTAATTTGTGAATTAAACAACAACAATATTTCCGCATCTTTTTTTTTTTTTTTAGAGAATATTTATCTGTTCTTCGCGCATATGTCGATTAATATAGATAAAATGTTATCTATTTTTTAAGAATGAAAAATAATTCCAAATATAATTTATAAGGTACTATAGAAATTTTAAAAAAAATTTTAGGAACAAGAAGTAGTACCACTTTTGATTTTGAATTTAATCAGTGAACATCAAACTTATTTGAGTAGTTCAACAAATTTTATTGAAAAATTACTTTTCTAGTTGTGATGCTGATATGGTTTTTTTTTAGACCAAAGAAGCTAGTTAAAGCATGCATTCGAGTTTACGGAAGTAACAATTTCGAAACTTTTCCTTCGTTGGAATTTTTTGACTGCCTTTAGCCAAAGTGCTTTAATTTTTGTACCAAGTCATCCTCCTTTTTTTAAATTAAAACTTTTTTGTATACTATGTTTTCTAATTTTAACATAGATAGACAAATTAATATATTTTATACCAAAAGAGTTTCTTGCCAAATTAGGTTCTCAGTAAAAAGTGAATAGGTTTTTTGATTTTCACAAATACATTTGGTTCTATTTTTAAAGTTTGCTTATAAAAAATTTATTTATCTTTAAAGAATAATAAAAAGCTATCCAATTTGTATTTTGAAAAGTAAAATTAAATAAAATATTCTTAAAATTAAGATATTAATAAAATTTGTATTTAATTGGTTTATCGGAGAAGTCATGATGCACTTTCATAATAGATGGCGTTTGTTCATTTTTGGAAGTATTAGAGTTATGTGCATCTATATTATTGTTATGTCATTTAATAGCTGATATAGGGTGGTCCATCTAGCGGTTCCATTTTGAAGTACTAGAGTGTTAAATGTCAACACGAATTGACAGATTGTTAGTTGAAAGTCAGTATTTTACAAAATGGTAATCCATACGCTTGAAGAAAAATCAAGAGAGTCTTCAACCCAAACTGTGAGAAATTTAAAAAAAAATGAGTAAAGATCGCATGCCATCACGTGAATTTGTGGGCAAATTCGTGAAGCGAGTTCCCGAAACTGGTTTGTTGGTTGGCAAAGCAACTCGCTCCCGATCTAAGACAGTGCGCGTACCACCGAGAATATTGCCGCCGTTGCTGAAAATATCCGTGATTATCCATCAACTCGTCACCGTTCTCAGGAATTGAACATTTCTCGCACTTCTCTATTGAGAATTTTAAACAAAGACGTCGGTATGAAAGCTTACAAAGTTCAATTAATCCAATAGCTAAAGCCGCATGACCATCCCATGCGTTTTCGGTTTGCCCAATGGGCTCAAGATCAATTGGCCGAAGATGAGCATTTTTACCGAAAAATCATCTTTTCGGAAGAGGCCCATTTCCACCTCGGTGGGTCGAAAATGTACTGAAAAATTGGGTCGAGCCAATGGGGTACTGTAACGCAAGCCGTGGCAGTCATATAAATGATGTTGTGTTTCGTTCTTAAATTTCAAAGTTCAATCTTTTTAATAAAACCGGAAATTTAAAAAAACATATACTAGTTTTTTTAATTTACTTTTTAAAATGGAACTTCTAAATGGTCCACCCTGTGGTTTAAGCTTTATTTTTAAAATAAACCTGATTCGTTTTGTTTATTTTTTATAGATTTTATAACAAGTTGAAAATGGAATACCAAACTTTGCATTATCGCAATATTTTATTATTTTATTGTACTTTCATAAAGAGAAAAATGCGCGCGAAGCTTCTGAAAAGTTAAAGGTGATAATAATCTACAAAAGCGTCAGTGCCAACGATGATTGACAGATTCCATGCTGGTGATTTTCATCTTAACAACGATCTATGGTCAGGTAGGCGTAACTTTGCGTTATCAGACTTCCATTTGCTTAACTGTCTTGAAAACTCTTTATGTGGTATAACGTTTCTTTCTGATGAGACTGTACCAGGTGTATAAGCTTAAATCCGCTGTTTTTTAGTCAAAAGAAACACATGTTTTTTTAATAGAAAGCAAAGACAAATTTATTCAAAGTACTTGGCCTCCCTAACTACATATTTTTCCCATCTCTCGGGCAATTTGTGGATAGCACGCCAAAACAATTCCTTCTCTTTCGAGGCAAACCACTCATCAAGCCATTTTCGGACGTCTTCATAAAAATCGAAGTGCTGCTCAGCGAGCGCGTGGCCCATCGACGAAAACAGGTGGTAGTCGGAAGTGGCTAGGTCTGATGAATAAGGGGGGTGGGGTAGCGACTCCCAGTTGAGTGTCTCCAAGTAGTTTCGGACCATTTTTGACGTATGCGAAGATGCGTTGTCGTGGAGGAAAATCAGCTTGTCATGTCTTTGTTGATAATCCGTCCTTTTTAACGTAGAGCACGGTGCAATTTAATCAGTTGTTGGTGGTAGTGGTGGGCATTGACAGTTTTACCAGGTTTTAACATCTCATAGTAGATGATACCTGCTGATCCCACCAAACGCACAGCATCGTCTTCCTTCCGAAGCGATTTGGTCTTAAGGAAGATGTTGTTATTTGGCCGAGATCAACCCACGATTTCTTGCCTTTAGGATTCACGAAATATATCCACTTTTCATCGCGTGTCATAATCCAATGTAGGAACGACTACCTTTTCTGTCTGGCGAGCAAGATTCCGCATGTGTTGTGGCGTCGCTCCATCTGCCTATCGTTTAATTTATGCGGCACCCATTTTCCGATCTTTTCAATCTTCCCCATGGCACGCAGACGCATGGAAATGGCTGGTTGAGTAACATCCAATTACTCCGTGAGCATTTTTTGCGATTGGGCATCGTCTTCGTCCAAAAGAGCCTGAAATTGATGGTCCCCAACCTTCCTAGGCCGATTTACACGCTTCTTGTCACAAGTCAAAATTGCCGTCTTTGAACCGACGAAACTAATCTCGGTACGTTGTTTCCGCTAAAGCACTGTTACCATAGACCTCCATTAGTATTCGATGCGATTCGGCAACCGATTTCTTAAAATTGAAGCAGAAAAGCAGAGCTTCCCCCATATGCTCTTTTTCTGGCACAAAACTAGACATGATTACCAAAGGAAAAATGTATGTTGTTACACGAAATTGCTGACAATGTGCACTGATTAATGTTGACAGATGTCAAACTCATAAACAAAAATGTATGGCGTGTTCATGGTAGCTTAATACGCTCACTCACGCCATCTATGACCAAACAGCGGATTTAAGCGTATACACCTGGTAAATCGGCACGTTATTCAGTTTTCTGCTGATAAAGACAAACCCTTTTATAAACGAGGAATTATAAAGCTTGCTGAAAGATGGCTAAAGGTTATCGAGCAATATGGGCAATATATTTGTATCATTATTGATCTTCGTTCTTTATATAAATAAATACACTTCTGAAAATAAGAAGCAACCCAATATTATATTTTCAAAATTTTGCAAACGGATATTGGTTTTTAAATATTCTTCATAAATGTGATAATTATTTTGATATATATGATCCTGTTTGTAATTTTTAAAGAAGAAGACCAACGGCGTCAAATCGCACGATCTTGGAGGCAATTTGACATTTCAAGATTTCGAAATTACATATGCAAAAAAGCAAAGATTTTTCGTCTATTTTCACACCAAAATTCACATCAGAAATCACTTTTCTTGGATATAATGACCTTTTCATAGTTACTTATACGATTTTAAAGCTTTAAATACTTTTATAAACATTTTATGAGAAAATGTAAAACAAAAATAATTTTATGAAAATTGTAGAAAGATATAAATTTAATGTTGTTCATTCAATTATTTTCTGAATTATTTTTAAGTATTGTAGTAGAAATTGTTTCCTTTAAAATTGATTTTATTGAAAAGTTACTTAAAGGAAATAAATCCTAATTATCTTATAATTGATTCATGTATATTTTTTTTCCAATAATACTATGTCAAGTCAAAATTGTGCTAACTTTTTCCGAAAAATAGATATTCAAATAAAAATTTAGTTATAGATAGAAAATAATTTATAACAGAAGGGAGAAAAAAAAACCAAAGTCTAAGTTCTCTAATACTATGACAGGTGCCAGTTAGTTGAAGAGTAAAATATTTTTGTACAGAAAAATAAAACAACAAAAAAAAACACAAAAAACACGTTTGATTTCAGATCCTGTCAAGAGTCAATGTTTATCTTCTTAGGAAGTGAAAGTTGCTTATTAGATTGAAAACTTTGCCCGTTATTGAGGACCCATTGTATGAGTATTAATGCATTGAAAGTGAAAATGAACCAAATGGGCTTTTGCCATTAAGTATAAGTCGATAAATTGGGTGGCAAATGTTGCTGTTAACATGTTCACTTACTCATAATATCATCCCGTTTTCGAATGAAATTCTATGGTAAAGAATAAGGTACGGACTCTAAGATCCTGGGGGTAAAGATTTCAGAAAAATAAAAAGGACCAAAAAAGATTCTTATGAATATTTATTTAGTTTGTTTGCACCTCTCGCGACTAAGAAATTGATATTTATATCAAAATTGGGCAAAAGTTTCAAAATTATCTGACATTCACGTTTTGATAATGCAAAAGTTCCAAGTGGATATTAGACAAAACTTTTTATATTTACGAATATCTATATAGGGTTTGGGGATCAAAAGAATCTGCCTTACATATTCCTATTTTCGCAAAAAGAGTACATGTGTGCGCTCACGTTTAGGATATTTTTTATGTAATAAATTCACTCATATAGCAGAAGGGGATGATTGTAAAAGAGAAAGGAGCAATTTGCTTTTATATGAATTTAACCAACTTTTGCTATTCCATTCTATTATTCATTTTTTTTCTATTGTTGTTTTTTTTGTTGTTGTTTTGTTGACCGAATTGCATTTACTTCATTTTAGCGTTCAATTCACACTTAATATTTATAAGATGCGTGTATTGTAAGCTAATGCAGAGTACACATAGAACAAATGTGATTGGAAAAAGTTAATGCTCAAGGTTGAAAAAAGGACACATCTACTAACAGTGAGTACATATTATTTTAGGATATTTTTTTTTTAATCTAATAAAGAAGAAAGTTACGCAATTTCGAAAATGAAAAACACTTCCAACTTTGAATGAACATTAAAGAATTTATATAAATAAGATTAAGAAATGAGCTCATAATAAAAATTTCTTGTGGAAAGAGTTCCGTCCGGTTTGCAATATTGGATATAATATTTAGTTTTTGCCTTTTTCTTGAAATTACTTTTTTCCTATTCCTTAAACAAATGAGATGGCACTTCCTGAAGTTTAACAATTATAAACAAATTTGCTCTGTAAATGTCCTTCGTTTTTCTTTTATTTTTTTTTTCTGTAATTCGTGTTGGACAACTTCATTTCCACCCTCTAGTAAATAAGGGGCAGTAGAGTAAAAAAAATGGTTGTAGAATAAACTGAGAAACAGAAAAAAATATTCCAACTACAATAACAGCCATAATATCAACACTTCAGGTCTACATTCATTGTGGATAATTTTTTGAAAACTTATCTGAACAATGTCAAAAGCACCGCGGATGGTGCTTTTTTGTTTTTATTTGCCTTACAAGCAAATAATCTTTTCATTTTCTTTCGTCAGTGAACCACAAAAATGGTGAAACCGGAAAAAATGCATGGAACGGGACAAAAAGTGGCAGAAAGAAGTAAGTGGTAAAAAATAGGGGTGGCTGGTTGTTATACTGGCAACAGCAGAACATCAAGAACATCGTTCAAAACCATTCGAATATTTCTAGTGATGAGTGGAAAAAGTCGAGTATAAAAAAGGAAATTGTGTGAAAAATACTGTCGGAAAGATGTGTAAAGTTGGGAAAAAAGCCAACAAAATTGAATGAAATTATGTTGGAGGCAAATAAAAAAGAAAATTACATTATTAAATAAAATACATCAGGAAAATTAGATGGGCGGGTCGATCGTAATGGCGACATAATAAACAGAGACAATAGAGCACGAATTGAGTTCGGTACTATGTAAAGAGCAGACGACAATACAAACTAATCAAAAATGTGGAATTTTTCAGAAAATTAGATTCTTTTCACATTACCATGCAGTGCTTTTCAATCAGCCTTGTGGTTTAACCAAAAATATCGCCAAAACTTCTAATTTTGTTATTGGCAGATTATTTTGACTGAAAATTTTTAACAAACTTTTCTACTGAAAATTTTTACTGAAAATTTTTAACAAACACTTTTCGTGAAAATTTTTACTGTTTACTGAAAATTTTTACTGAAAATTTTTATTGAACATTTTTACTTTAAATTTTTTATTAAAAATTTGTACTGAAAATTTTTTTTAACTGAAAATTTTTACTGAAAATTTTTACTGAACATTTTTTTTTACTGAAAATTTTTTTTTACTGAACATTTTTACTGTTTACTGAAAATTTTTAACGAACATTTTTACTAAAAATTTTTACTGAAAATTTTTACTGAAAATTTTTACTGACAATTTTTAACTGTGAATTTTTAACTGAAAATTTTTAACTGAAAATTTTTAACTGAAAATTTTTAACTGAAAATTTTTAACTGAAAATTTTTAACTGAAAATTTTTACTGAAAATTTTTACTGAAAATTTTTACTGAAATTTTTACTGAAAATTTTTACTGAAAATTTTTACTGAAAATTTTTACTGAAAATTTTTACTGAAAATTTTTACTGAAAATTTTTACTGAAAATTTTTACTGAAAATTTTTACTGAAAATTTTTACTGAAAATTTTTACTGAAAATTTTTACTGAAAATTTTTACTGAAAATTTTTACTGAAAATTTTTACTGAAAATTTTTACTGAAAATTTTTACTGAAAATTTTTACTGAAAATTTTTACTGAAAATTTTTACTGAAAATTTTTACTGAAAATTTTTACTGAAAATTTTTACTGAAAATTTTTACTGAAAATTTTTACTGAAAATTTTTACTGAAAATTTTTACTGAAAATTTTTACTGAAAATTTTTACTGAAAATTTTTACTGAAAATTTTTACTGAAAATTTTTACTGAAAATTTTTACTGAAAATTTTTACTGAAAATTTTTACTGAAAATTTTTACTGAAAATTTTTACTGAAAATTTTTACTGAAAATTTTTACTGAAAATTTTTACTGAAAATTTTTACTGAAAATTTTTACTGAAAATTTTTACTGAAAATTTTTACTGAAAATTTTTACTGAAAATTTTTATTCAAAATTTTTACTGAAAATTTTTAAGGAACATTTTTATTGAAAATTTTTACTGAAAATTTTTATTCAAAATTTTTACTGAAAATTTTTATTAAAAATTTTTACTGAAAATTTTCACATTTTTACTGAAAATTTTTACTGAAAATTGTTAAGGAACATTTTTATTGAAAATTTTTACTGTTTACTGAAAATTTTTATTGAAAATTTTTACTGAAAATTTTTTAAAAAAATTTTTACTCAACATTTTTATAAAAAATTTTTACTGAAAATTTTTACTGAAATTTTTTACTGAAATTTTTTACTAATTTTCAATATTTATCCTTTAGTAGAATGGATTTAATATTTATTAATATTAAAATGGATTTAATATACTCTGCTTTACTGAACTTTTTAAAATGGCATATTTAGTACAGTTTTGTAAATATGTATTTTACTAAAGACCTTTTGAATGTATAAAATTCAAATTAAATATTTTGAACAGTTTGTGAGTAAAAATTTTACATTTTCGATTTAGTACTCAAAAGTAATTTTCTTTCCTGTTTAATAATCAACAATGAATAGAAGGAAATTCACAAATTATTGTTGGTATCATTGCTAAACTGGGAAACGGTAAGCAATTTCATTTAAATATTCTCTTCAATTCAAATTTTCTAATCGGAGGGGTTTACGCCAGTAGCGCAAGATCACATTTATTTTTATGCGATATTAACAGCACTGTTAATATTCTACCACGTGCGAAAAACATCATAAAACATGAAAAATTAATTTTCGGTTTTTTTACCCCAAAAATATTTGGTAAAAACAGTTTCTAGGCTCATTCCAAGAAGCATATTTCTTCGGATTTTTTTCATGTTTTTGGCGATTTTGTTAGTATTTGGCGCTGCATCTGAGCTCCAATCATCTGTGAAATGTTCGCGGACTATCTATATAATATAGACTACAGTTAACGAAGATCATATGAACTGGTAGAGCTTGTGAATTCTTAGGGTGTTCTTATCAACGCAGGAGAGACTTTTTCCTCTTCAAGACTGTCGTCACAGTCTCCCCACTGTTATTTTTGTACATATTATGTTTCTGTGTTTTTATTTTTCTGTACGTACAATTTCATTGTTTGGTCTTTCATTCAATGATTCAAATAAAAAATTCATTTATTTTGCTTCTGTTGGGTACATTTTTTCTCTTTCCGACTATCTTCAATTTATTTTTGGAGCTTTTATACATAGAGAGAAAATAAACGACTACAAATCCTTCTGTTTTTTTCAATTTTTTTACAAAAGTTGATGTGAATTTTTACTTTAAGAATTTATAGGAAAAATTCAAGATTTTTTATTTCCATTGAATGACTTTCACGAATTTTAACAATAAAAATTATACAACTTATTAAATTAAATTCTGTATGCAAGATATTAAATACTATCCAAAATATACTATATTACTTCACGACTTATGCAAGGATCTAAAAAATGGTAATTTGAAGGTGCGACGGTGCAAAGAAACCAAGATTCTATGATTTGACGCCGTTGAACTATTTTTATAAATTTCTGTAAAAACTCTTATATGTGAAAATAATTTTTAAACTTAACAGCTTTTAAAAATCAATATTTATCAAGTAATAGCCGAATTACAACCCAAAATGTGCGAAAAAGTCATTAAAAATTACCTCAATAGAATCGAATCCTGCAAGAAATTTTATACCCGTAATTTGAATAATATTATATTTTTTAATAATGGCAAAATATTAAAAATTTAACATATTATAAATTTATTCAAAATCTAAATTTTAAAGGTGTTTGATTTTATAAATTGTATAACCCTTTATCTTAGCATATTAAAATCTTTCTCTTTCCCATAAATTAAAAATATCAAATCAATTTTTCCTAACAAATATTTTGCCTAATCAAAGAGTCTATTACGTTCTACTCGTAATTATGGCAATCTATTTCTCCGCAATTCTCTTCACATTTTCCATAAAAAATCAAACGAATAATAATAATAGTTAATGATTTAATGCGCAAATGAAACAGTATTTAAACAAGAATATCTAATTAGATTAATTGAATCTAAAAGTAGCTTATACGAATTTCACCCACTTCTATCAAGCGCGCATACAATTATTAATGATGCTTTGCCTAATGCAGCTGTATATAATTGATAATTTCCATATTGTCAATGTTAATTATATAATTAAAAGAGCTAAGATATACAATTTAGGAATAATTAAAAAGGAATCAACTGTATAAATCTGGATGGCAATTACGTACACTAGATCCGATTATGAACATAATCTAAAGGCATACTTTCTTCAATGAACATCACTTTGTCGCTTATCATTTTCGTGGAAAATTAATATTATACCGTATCTACTAAATATATGTGACAGAAAGGATAATATAATTTTTTCAATAAGCTAGCAAAAGATATACCACTGACTACTAATAAATTCATTCAAAGTATATTTATAGATATCCTATATGTCCTTCGTAAAAGGAATATCAATTGAAGAAATTTTGTCAGAAACAGAAGTACATTTTCTTATCTGAATGTTAGATCAAACACTCGTATGGGAAAATTGTTTTCCTTTCAGATATTCGTTTATATCTTCATTCTTCACTTTGTTTAATATTTTCACGAATTGAATCCTTTAACATTTCTTATTCTGCGATACGTTATATTCATGGTACTTTGAATGAAAAGAATCCACAAAGAATAATATAGCCTATAAACACAAACAATCACATATATTTAAAATGATTTCAAGGAATCCACAATACAAATATATCAGTCAGAATTAATTCAAATCTAGATCTATTAAAAAAAAAAGGATAATATCATAGGTAAAAGAAGTTTCTAAGATAATGAAATGTAGATATTTCGTTTAAAAAAAAATATAATTTATAAAGAGATTTTTGAAAAAGAATAACCATTTATAAAAGAGGAGATCAAAGAAATTCCTGTAATACGAGGGCAATCTGATTAGTCAGTGATAAATTTGGGAAATATTGCTGATATAATTAAAATGGCCATTAAAGATACCATAAAAAAATTTATAAATATTTGTTTATTAGTTCAATTCTGACAGCCATCGAAAACAAGCAAGGTTTGTGTATTTTTTTCTATTATATTAATATGGAAAAAAAGGAATAAAAAATAATATCTGGAATAATAAAATTATTATTTTTAAATAAAAGTTAAAACTAGCCTAAAAAAAATTTATGGAAACTCCTCACTATCATATGCATTAATTTAGAAGTGTTTTACTGAATTTCGCTGTGATCCTACGAGCACAAGTAATGTTGAGCGCTCATGACATCCAATTAATGTTTTATCACTGACTTATCAGGCTGTCCTCTTATAAGAATTTTTTTATTTAATTTTTAAATATAAATAAAAGGTAAAAATAAAGTCGCAGATAAATTTTTAACCATAATAATATTCGCTGTAGCATATACGTTATATATTAACTGAAAAACGGGAAAATCTATTATGCATATAAGGGAGAACGGGTCAAGTGGAAAATATCTATAATGAGAACGTGGAAGAAAATTTAATCTAATCCACCGGTAAGTATCGAAAAAAATTAGATCCTAATTTGTGCGTACAAATAATATGCTCCAACAACAAAGGATCCACTAATATTAAGATTTTCATTACTTGAAATTGAATTTTCCACCTGTTTGGCCTCATTCGAATGTACACTAAGAAGTGAGCAGTGTTCACTTCTTTTACTTACTTCTCAAGTTTATTTTTTTCTTCTCTTTTTTTTTTGATTTTTATTTTTCAAATCATCTTAATAAGATTATATACTTAAGAGTTTTTGAAAAGTTAAAAAGCAAATTAACAGCATTAAAGTTTGAACAGTTGTATGAATAAATTATCAATAATTTGTTTTTAAGTCCATCAACCAAATAATAATCATCTTTATTAGGAAAGATTTGAATTAAAGCAAAAAAAAATTATATATTATACTCAATTTTTATTTTAGATTATTCCATTTAATCAATGATTTGTTATAATCATAAAAGCTATTTTAAGTTAATTTTTTTTAAAAAATATTAATTAAATATTAGTGAATAAAAAAAATTCTTCGGATTACTTAGTCTGCGAGTATCTTTGTGGAAATATATTTTATTATGAATAAATCAAGTATTTTAGATAAGAATATTAATAAATTAACAATTATTTAAAATTAGATAGTAAATCAGTGGGTCAAACTATTCTAAAAAAAAATTTGATTTAATATGCACAATTATCGACGTTAATTTTTTTGTTGTTGATATTTTCAGGTACGAGTATCTATAATTATAAAATAATAAGAAGTAGATCTTGATAATAGTATTGATTATTGTGAAGGGACGTTCATGTTGTGAGCGGGTGTTTATGGGAAAGGAAAAGAGGGAGAGATCTTGAACAAGTTGATAAGTATGGTGGAAAAGAAGAGAGTAAATCTTTTTATAACCAGATAAAGTAATATCACGAACTTAAGGACTTTAAGGTTATTACTAAAATAAAAGGGAGCAGAAGCAATTTTACGAAGAACGAATAGCTTCGACTGAAAGGATTAGATTCGATGAGAATTGGAGGACTTAGTAAAGCCCCAGAGTTCTTGTTTATAAGTCTATATTGGTTTCAAAAGTACTTTGCTATCTATAGTATGTTTAGAACATTTGTCTGGAAGGGTGAGTAGTTGCCAATATCGTCTATTTGGTTCTATTCTTTTAAGTGTTGTATGTGGATTTCATGTCAAGCATTTATTTGAGTTTAGTTCTAGGTACCTATTAAGATATATTGTAGAAGAGTGAAAGTTGCGTTTTCTTTTATATTAAAATAAAATTTGTAATTAAAATAATTGAAATAAACGAAGGGAAAAATACAATCAATCATTAAAATCGCATTTAGTTTCTTTGTACATATACACATATATATGTATTTATTTATGGAATTATTTCTGATTAATATATAATATTTAGGAAAATTGTACGGAAAACTAATTGTGTTAGCCTCAAAATTTTTCTCCAAAAAATATTTATATATAAAAATTGTTATGCCATCTAAATAAGTTAAATAAAATATTTCGGCTCAGTACATTTTTATTATTAAATTATTTCTGTTTTTAATTATAATAATTTTTTTTTATATAAAAAATAGGAAAATTTATTGTAAGTAAAAAAAAGAAACAAAAAATGGAAATAAAAATATAAAAAAAATGGGTAAAAAAACTTTTTATTTCTTAAAAATATTGGAAAAATTATTTTAATTAAAGAAAGTTAAAAAAAAATCATTCTTGTAAAATATTGATAAATTTATTTCAAGTAAAAATGAAAGATAATTTTTATTCAAAAATATTTTGAAAAAAATTATTAGTAAAAATAATAAAAAAATTGCTTTTAAGTAGAAAAATTTCTTATAAGAATCTTTATGAAAAACATTTAAAAAAATGTTATAAGCAAAATTAAGGTTAAACAAATTTTGCTTAAAAAAAATTATTATAAGTAAAAAAGCAGGAAATTTAGCTATGAGAATATTTTATTTGGAAAATATATAGGAAAATTAAATAGAAGTAAAATTGCAAAATTTCATACTTATTTTTACTTTAAAATAATTTTTATTATTATTTTTATAAATAAAATCTATTATTAAATTTTTCTTATATTTTTCTCATTAAAATGTTGTAATGATAAAAACTATTATTTAAATATATGTAAGTAAAAGTTAGGATCGACATGATTTCTCCCGACGCCATCTGGAGTGCTCTGGCTGAACTAGGCATCCCACAGGCCATCATCGATCTCATCCGAGAACTATACCGTGAGGCCCCGTGTAGAGTGCGCTTCAAAGGACAAAACAGCGATCCATTCAACATCTCGAGAGGAGTCAGGCAGGGTTGCGTAATATCGCCTATTCTCTTCATAATCGCCCTAGACCTAGTCCTTCAACGCACTAACAACACAGCCAGCAACGGTATCCAGTGGACACTGCGTGAGAAGCTCCACGACCTGGACTACGCCGACGACATTAGCCTCATGTCCCACACCTTCAACGGCATTCAGGAGAAACTGAATGCTCTGGCCTCCAACGCCGAAGAAGTGGGAATGAGAATCAACATCAACAAGACCAAATTGATGCGTATCGGCGACACCTGCGAGAGGCCCTTGATGCAACACGGTACCCAAGTTGAAGATGTCGAAAAGTTCTGTTACCTTGGCAGCATGCTCAGCAAGAATGGTGGAACTGAAACAGACATCCAAACGCGCATCAACAAGGCGCGACAAGCGTACACCTCACTTGGGAACGTGTGGCGTTCCAACCACCTCTCCATAGCACTCAAACTTCAAATATTCAGTTCAAACGTCAAGCCAGTCCTGCTGTACGGCTGCGAAACATGGAAAGTAACCGACAGCACGACTCGTAAGCCTCAAACATTTGTGAACAGATGCTTGAGGCGTATAAGCAAGATCTTCTGGCCGAACTGGATAACGAACGATGAGCTGCTTCTTTTCACGAAGCAAATACCCCTGCTAGATGACATCAAACGCAGGAAATGGAGTTGGATTGGCCACACCTTGCGAAAACCACCTACGGACATAGCAAGGATGGCACTAGATTGGAACCCACAGGGCAATCGCAGCAGAGGATGACCAAGCACCACTAGTGCCGCTATATGCTTCATAGGAGCGACTGTGTCTAAATGCATATATGTGTTATGTAAAAATTGTACAATGACGTAGAAATGAAAAACCTGTCAAATAAAATTAAAAAAAAAAGTTAGGATAAATTTTTTTATTATGAAAAAGTTGTAATTAATATTTATTATAAGTAAAAGTCAGTACCAAATATTTTTCCCAGCAAAAAAAATTAAAACTAAAAAAAAGAAGGAACATTTTGCAATACGGAAAAATAATGATAAAAATATTGTATTAGAAACTTTTTTTTTTCTAAATACAACATTTTTATCATTATTTTTCCGTAAAATAGGATAAAAATTTTTTTTATTATATCAAAAATAGAATTTTTTAAATATAAATTCATAAAAGATAAGAAAATGTGTTATTGCATTTTGTTTCCCTCAAAAATATAGACAACTTATTTACAGTAAAAATTAAAAAAAATTTTTTTTAAAAAAAGGTGGAAATATTTTGTTTAACAAAACACGAAAATTATTTTTAATGAATAAACAATTTTACTAATTGTAAAAATATTTTATAAGCGAAAATAATAATGAACAAATTTTTTCTTGAAAAACGGAAAATTTTTTATTAAGATATATTAGAGGAGAGTAAAAGTTGCATGGACATATTTGCGTTCGTTTAATTTTATTATTCCACTTCGTAAACCAGTTCTGCAGGGTTTGTATTTGAGTTTGGAAAATTTCGGAAGCATGTTGGCAATTTTTTGCTAGATGCAATATAGATCGTATTTGCAGCATATTTAGCAAAAAATGTTCGAATATCAGACGAATAAATATTGTAGAGGATGGGACCAAATTTCAGCTCAGATTGTAGCCATTTTTCATAATGTAAAACTAGAAGATGGTGTACATATTTTACTTTTAAGCTTTGTTGTGAGTCTATATTTTATCAATATTTTGTTTAAAAATATTTCAGTTTATGAATTCATTTATGAGGCTTAGAATTTTGGCTTTAGAAATATTTGGGACTTTTTGGAAGGAATTTACATAACATAAATTTCGAAGAAAAAACCTACTTAACTTTAAGAAATTTTATAAATTTTTATTAATATTCTGCAAATAAAAAAAACATTATTTCTATTAATTATTTTGACTGTTTTTTTCCTTTTAAAAATATTTTTCAAAATTTTTAATTATTGCAATATCTATTATAAAAAAAAAACTAAAAATAATTTACTTGTGTGTATATTTTCCAACAGAGAAACTTTCTATTTTATTCAATTAAAATTCCTATCATACGAGTATATAGTGTTGAGTATGTATTTTCTTCTTCTTTAAATTGCATAAACAAAACTTTAAACTAAACAAAATATAGTATAAACTATTCGAAATATTTTCCTTTACATTTTGGTTTTAAACATGGAAATTTTTATATATTTTTAGTAGGTTTAGGATTGTTTTTTTTTTAATTTTTTTTTTTAAAAAGAAATACTAGAAATTTTTGTTTTTTTTTATTTTGAAAGAAATTAATTCCATTTATGAGATTTCTTAATAGGAAAAAAAAACTATAAATAAGAGAATATATTTTGTATTTAAAAAGCTTAGTTGTGTATATTGGCTGTTGTTGTTAAATGGATGGGTTGGAAACTGGTTGGAATTATTAACGAAAACTGCCTCGAATAAAGGGCAAACAATGAAAAAATGAATGCAATTTTGAAAATTGTCCAAATAGGATTTTTAATTTGCGTTCGCCCATTTCCAGGATTATGGCATTGTTCGTTTTGATTTCGTCCTTTTTGCTGATGGACATAGAACAACAACCGAAATGATGTGATCCTCTACTGAATGGTTGGCTGCACTGCATACAATTCCACTAGAACGTTTTTTTTTCCTTTTTACCAAAGTCTCTTTAGTAGGGAAGAGATTTAAGTTATATTTTTATACTAAAAGTGGTGATGAATGAAAAACGGATCTCAAACGGATAGAAATCATTCTGATACATATAGAGCTATAAATTTATGGCTGCTAGTTAAATGCCATGGTTTCTACCATGTATTCAAAAATGTCAGTCTATACTTTTAATCTCTGATGCGGGAAGTTTCCTTTTTCAATTCGAAATCAACCGATTTAATTGGAACAATATATTGAAAGTTTTGTTGGTATTTCGATTTATTTGAAAAGCTTTATTAATTTAATATATTAAATTTATTATATTAAATTTGTTAAAAATATTAAAGATTGGATTTGTTGAATTTCGAATGTAATAAAACGTCAATTTGATTTTTATTCAATGAAAAATTGTAAATTGTTCACATTTTTCTCTAAATATCCTTATGAAAGAAATATTTTTAATAGGTAACTGTAATCTTATGTACCTCAGATATCTATATTATTTGCTTTTCTTTATGTTTTTATAAGGAGTAAACATTTAGAAAATAAAAATAAATGCTTACATTAATGTATAAAAGGTACTGAATAGCCATTCAGAAAAGATAAATATAAATGTTCTGTTCATAATAGACGAAGCTTTCATATGAACTGATAAAATAAAGATATTGTTATAAATATTGTTGCAATATTGTACTACTTTTTGTTATCATCATCCAACAGTGTTTTTATAATACTTTGTTGAATATTTTGCTTTGAATTTGCAACGTTTGTCCAAAGTACGTTATTTGTTTTGTTATTTAAAAGAGGACTTGATGGGTCCATTTTAATGTAAACATTTATGGTAATGGTATATGAAAATTTCAATATTGATTATAATATATTTAAATATAGTTTATAATGTACTAATATATGTGAGACATTTTAAAATTGACATTCTTATAGAGTAAAATTATATTTGTGAGCATAACAATACACTTAATTTTGGTAATTTTGAATAATATGGCAAATATGTTGGTAAATTATATCATACGGCCATTTCTATTTAATAGTTTTTGTTTAAAAAGGGGGTTTGTATTGTTTCTCAACCTACCTCCCCCATCGCAATTCCCCCTTTCAATTTATCTCATTTATTTTGACTTTATTTTATGTTCCCTTAGATATAAAAAACTTGTGAAATTTGCGTGAGGACTCTTTTGAGTTCAGAACGTCCATTAATATTATTCTTGAAAGTTTAAGAAAACACATTCTTGGACATTGCAGACATTCAGATACTCCACCAATGTCAATGTCAGCTGCCACGCTGCCATTTTTATTAACGAGTTTTTGTCGAGCAAACAAATTTCTTCAAATAACATCACTTAACGAAACTTCTCGTGGAATAATGTAAATCGGAAAATCGCTTCACCACCATTTTTGATCAATTTCAGAATTTTGGTTTTAATTTAACTCGTAAATGAATTGCAAACAAAAACTTCCAGAACGAATGTTCACGGTCGACCGTCGTTTAAGCGAGTAAGCAATGGTGATTTTTGACTGATCGTGAGAGCATTATTTCAACAGATCCTCTCTTACAAACATCAACTGTCAATAAATTTAAAAATGACAGTTTTTGAGCGTCCTTCGATGTATTCAGTTGATTAATATGAACTCGAATTATTTAAATATATTTTTAATATATTTCCTACAGTTGGTTGACATTTGTTTCCATCGGAGGATAATTGTGGAAATAAGAGGTCAGCCCTTGTTTTTATTGATTCCAAATACTAAATGATATAAATGATCTTCCAACTGTAGAAATAAAAATACTTTCAACTTAATCTGAAAATTGCTGGACCAAACCCGATTTTGTTTACATACGCTTGGATCGAAAAATTAGTTTGGTAAAATAAAATTATACCACTTTAAAGGTGAGTCCTTCTTTATTGTTTTAATAATTATAAAACGACAATAAATAAAACTGAAGCTTCATTTCATAAATGATTTTTCAATTGTAGAAATAAAAAAGGAAGTTCTTTAAAAATGACTAAATTGCCGGACAGACATAAAAAATTTATATTAATCGATGGGAAAATAAGCAAAATCATACCTCTAGGATAATTGTCATAATCAGCATGATTATTTAAGTCATGAAATGTTTAAATAAATAAACACTTCAAATTACACACATGCATATTAAAGAAACTTGAAATGCCTTCTTGTCCGGAAACAAAATTATATAAAATATTTTATTTTAATTGATTTATTAAATAAAACCTTTAATTTTAGAATAAAAATACTAATTGTTGGAATACATTGAAGACCGTATATCATTGTACATTATAGAGATCACTCCCAATTATTTGTGGAAGAGTGCGTATTGTGATCGTAGTTCGTTAAGCAAAAATAGGAAATTATATTGTTGAACATTTTTGGATACCTACTTCATTTATCAAAATACAGAGAAACTTTTTTCTACAGACAACTAGCATATACTTTTATCTATAGAATACTATCGAAAAAATATTGATAGTCCTTAAGAATATTGAATCAGAACACCTCACCTTCGGCTTATTTGAAATGAAAATGTACAGAGAGGAATCGGAAAGAACTGAATATTCACATGATATCGGAATATATTTTAAATATTATTATATATACACGAAGATTAATTTTTATTCTATAATTAAAGATGAAATTTATCCAAAACGGATAATTGATAAATTTCTTCATACAATTTTCTTCACTTATAGTATTATTACTTTTTCTTATATATTGTAATACATAATTAAAAATATTTTTCAGCCAAATCCTGGACCATTTCTAGACCTTTCATTTAGTATATAGATTGTAAGAAATGGTGCCCAAATGCGCCCCCTAGGTGAGAAAATACAACTGGTCTAGTCGAAAAATTTGGAATTATTCTGAAAATTTAATATTTTTTAGTATATTTTCTCAATGAAGATATGTGTTTAAAATTAAATAGTCTAGACAGCTAGATCTTATTATGACCTTTCATTTGATATATAATTTGTTAAGATTGGTGAGTAAGTTTGGACTTACGAGCACAAAACGTAATTAAAATTTCACAATTCCCCGATTTTTTTAGAGGCTTTTTTATTTATCTCACCACTACATATACATAATAATAAGCTTATTATGTCATCATATAGTCATACTAGTTGCGGTGGATTTGGCACTTAATTTATTTCGATCGGTTTAGAAATAACGATTCTAGAGTAAAAAGTGTGTTCTATAGTCGAAAAATCCCTCGAATACATTTTTTTGCCGCCTGAAACAATTTCAGCCATCGACGATTTCTACGATTTTCGTTCTGCGTAGTCGGTCAAACTGAATTTTTGCTCGCTTGGCGAACTTTTCGGTTTTCTCATGAAAGGATTAACGTATTGACTTAAATTTTTTTTTATTCTCTTGGAAAATTATGATTCTTTACCGATAAGGATATGGTTTTCCTTTCGTCCTTATAAGGATATATTTTTTTTACTAATTAATTATAATTTTTACTTTTTTTAAACAATGCCCAAATAGATGTCTTGCTCCGGTGAAGGGGTTTCATCCTCATCATCCCGATAAGGACGAACATTTTTTTCAAAAAGATTAAAAATCTTTACTAGAACAGTAAAATCAATGAAGATTTTCAGTAAAGTTGAAATAATTTTCCCAGAAAGTAAATATTTTCAGTAAAAATTTTCAGTAAAATCATTCTAGTAAAAATTGGCAGTCTTTTTGAAAAAAAAGTTGTTCGTCCTTACCAGGATGATGAGGATGAAACCCCTTCACCGGAGCCAGAAATCTATTTGGGAATTTTAAAAAAAAATAAAAATTATAGTTAATTAGTAAAAAAATATATCCTTGTAAGGACGAAGAGAGGGCCATGTCCTTATCGATAAATAATGATCATTTTCCAAGAGAATAAAAAAAAATTCAAGTCAATACGTTAATCCTTTCATGAGAAAACCGAAAAGTTCGCCAAGCGAGCAAAAATTCAGTTTGACCGACTACGCAGAACGAAAATCGTAGAAATCGTCGTTGACTGAAATTGTTTAAGGCGGCAAAAAAATGTATTCGAGGGATTTTTCGACTATAGAACACACTTTTTACTCTAGAATCGTTATTTCTAAACCGATCGAAATAAATTAAGTGCCAAATCCACCGCAACTAGTGTGACTATATGATGATATAATAAGCTTATTATTATGTATATGTAGTGGTGAGATAAATAAAAAAGCCTCTAAAAAAATCGGGGAATTGTGAAATTTTAATTCCGTTTTGTGCTCGTAAGTCCAAACTTACTCACCAATCTTAACAAATTATATATCAAATGAAAGGTCGTAATAAGATCTAGCTGTCAAGACTATTTATTTTAAACAGATATCTTCATTGAGAAAATATACTAAAAAATATGAAATTTTCAGAATAATTCCAAATTTTTCGACTAGACCCGTTGTATTTTCTCACCTAGGGGACGCATTTGGGCACCATTTCTTACAGTCTATATACTAAATGAAAGATCTAGAAATGGTCTAGGATTTGGCTGAAAAATATTTTTAATTATGTATTACAATATATAAAAAAAAGTAATAATACTATAAGTGAAGGAAAATTGTATGAAGAAATTTATCAACTATCCGTTTTGGATAAATTTTATCTTAAATTATAGAATGAAAATTAATCTTCGTGTATATATAATAATATTCAAAATATATTCCGATATCATGTGAATATTCAGTTTTTTCCGATTCCTCTCTGTACATTTTCATTTCAAATAAGCCAAAGTTGAGGTGTCCTGATTCAATATTCTTAATGATTATCAATATTTTTTTGATAGCATTCTATAGATAAAAGTATAGGCTAGTTGTCTGTAGAAAAAAGTTTCTCTGTATCTTGATAAATGAAGGAGGTATCCAAAAATGTTCAACAGCATAATTTCGTATTTTTGCTTAACGAACTACGCTCACATTACGCATTCCTCCATATATAATTGGGAGTGATTTCGATAATGTCAATGACGTAAGGTCTTCAACATATTCCAACAATTAGTATTTTTATTCTGAAATTAAAGGTTTTATTAAATAAATCAATTAAAATAAAATATTTTATATAATTTTGTTTCCGGACAAGAAGGCATTTTAAGTTTCTGTTATATGCATGTGTGTAATTTGAAGTGTTTATTTATTCAAACATTTCATGACTTAAATAATCATGCTGATTATGACAATTATCCTAGAGGTATAATTTTGGTTATTTTCCCATCGATTAATATAAATTTTCTGTGTCTGTCCGGCAATTTAGTCATTTTTACAGAAGTTCCTTTTTTATTCCTACAATTGAAAAATCATTTATGAAATAAAGCTTAAGTTTTATTTATCGTCGTTTTATAATTATTAAAATAATAAAAAGGAACTCACCTCTAAAGTGGTACAATTTTATTTTACTAAACTAATTTTCCGATCCAAGCGTATGTAAACAAAACCGGGTTCGGTCCAGCAATTTTCAGATTAAGTTGAACGTATTTTTATTTCTACAGTTGGAAGATCATTTATATCATTTAGTATTTGGAATCAATAAAAACAAGGGCTGACCTCTTATTTCCACAATTATCCTCCGATGGAAACGAATGTTAATCAACTGTAGGAAATATATTAAAAATATATTTAAATAATTCGAGTTCATATTAATCAACTGAATTGACCGAAGGATGCTCAGAAACTGTCATTTTTAAATTCATTGACGGTTGATGTTTGTGAGAGAGTATCTGTTAAAATAATGCTCTCACAATCAGATAAAATTCACCATCGCTTTCAGCCCGCTTACTCGCGTGAGTATGTAATGTACAGCAAGTTTTCTCTTCGTTCTCACCGAATTCCTTTGGCGGAACTATGCTTTTCAACTAAAACGTGACAATTTCTGATCGATACTACTTCTCTCAGAAGCTGGTTTTGATCTTCTGCTCGCATTCACTTTTATAAGTTAGGAAAGTAAAAATTAAGCAGAAAAAATACTCACACTGCAGCCAGAACATAGAAGAAAATGGAAATTGTTTAACAATAAAATTGGATTTCTGTTTTTATATTAAATCATTTTGAAAAGTTTTTCGCATATAAAATGTCTTACACGAATATTAATTTAGATAAATTTTATGAAATAATTAATTTGTTTTGGTATATTTTTTTCATGCGGCCGTTTAAGCTGTAAATTCATATTTTTCAATTTAATTACTCTCGAAACATTTTATAATAGACGGCTTATTGGTAGAAGAGTTGATTCAGTTTGTAACGAATTATAGACAAGAAATTACTAGATCTCGACGCTAGAACAAAAACGAGAGCCTGGTAATACGTGCATGTCAGTTTGAGATTGTGTATGATGCACATTGGCTAAAATCACGTTTCTTGCTTTGAGAAGAAAACAGAGTAAACAATCCTGTCACGTGACAGATGTCAAACATATATATCATCCAAAATGACATTTGTTTAATCGACAGTTTATAAATATAATAATATTTTTTTACTATGGAAACAAAACTCTTAAATTGAAAAAAAATTCCACAAAAATGGTAATTCTGTTAATTTTTATGCTAATACAATTTTGAAGCAAAATTATCTTATATGGGGCTTTAAAACTTACAAGTGATGATAACTGTCTGGTACGTCTTTGGGTATGAACGTGTCTTTGGGCTGTATTTTTTGAAAATGAAGTAGAAGAGACCATTTCCGTTAATTCCGGGTATACCGCAGAAAAACCTGAACTTGAATATTATAGTCTGGACCATATGTTTTTGCTACAACACAGCGCCACAAGTCACACAACATGAATAATTTTGACTTTATTGCGCAAAAAGTTCCTGAAAAAATCTCGTGGAGTGATGTCATTCGATTGATTTTATATTTCATTCATAATGGATATATAAAATCAATCAAATAACAATAATACACGTAATTTTGGTAATTTTGTAAATTATATCATACGGCCATTTCCATTAAAGAGTTTTTATTTAGAAAGGGGTTTGTATAGTTTCTAAAAAAAACCCTTCCCCCTTTCGGTTGATCAAATTTATTTTGACTTCATTTTATGTTCCCTTAGATCTAAAAAACTTGTGAAATTTGAGTGAGGACTCTTGTGAGTTCAGAACGTCGATTAACATTATTCTTGACAGTTTAAGAAAAAGCATTCTTGGACATTGCAGACACTCAGATACTCCACCAATGTCAACGTCAGCTGCCACGCTGCCATTTTCATTAACGAGTTTTTGTGGAGCAAACAAATTTTTTTTGGTGCCCTTGCACTTTATTTACTTGATCCAAGTTTGTATAATATTTTTTTCCTCTCAAATATTAAAAACCACTTGAAATTATGTCATCTTGGTACTGTTGGTTAATATTCAATGGAGTGTAAAAAATTAGCTGAAGGCAAGTCCAGTGCAAGTCATCTAGCACTATTACAAAGAGTGGAAACAACACCTTCGCCGATGTGTACCTGCCCAAGAGAACTACTTTGAAAGGAATAAATAAAAGAATAGAATTTTTGCAAACAAAAAAATCAGTCTCCTTATTTTTCAGCCACAACTCATGTACTTGAAATAAGGAAAAGCTTCTGAAACGAAATTATTACATTTCGAAAAATTACCATCAATTATCTGTTAGAAAAGTATCTTATTTAAAAAAAAAGTCTTTTATTAGTAAGGAACCTAAATGTTCAATTATGAATTGAGAAATATTCTTTTTAGTTATGATAATAAAACTTTTTTTTACCCCCTTAAAAGGCAGTCTGGATTGCAACAACTAATTCGTCTATTTGTTCAGCTTAATAAATTCTGACATTAGAGTATTCACCTGCAGAATAAATTTTTTCCAAGCAATTTGCTTTTGAACTTAATAAAAGGTAAAGTTTGAAGAAATTTGCAGAGAAAACTTATTAATGAGGAACAAAACTATTACTCTATAATGTCACGCGAGTTACCTATCTTCTGTTACAAAAAAGGGGAAGATATTCGGAAGAATTGCAAAGTTGGTGTTGGTTAAAGTTTTGAATTTGTTATATTTTCATATTTTACTTCTTTTCATTATAATAACACTGGTAGATGTGCATATTTAAGAAGTTGTTCTTTCTATTATTTCTATTGTTGTATAGTTTCTTTTTGATCAAATTTAACCTAGGAACATCATAAAAATATCATTAATAAATATGAACAAATTGTTTTACAAAGTTTACCTCAAGAAAGTTATTTAGATCGAAATTCATGTTTATAGAAAAAATGCTACAATATAACATGAATCATGGAGATGCCACTATGCTAATACATCTAATACATCAAAAGTATTTTATAAAAAAAAAAACTGATAATATTAACAGTTCTTATTTTAAGAATAATTCTGAACTTAAATTAATGCAAATAATATTTAAAAAAATTATACTATTACAGAATCTGAAAGCATTCAGTAAAAATCTAAATAGTTTGAAATTATCCTTTTCTTATTTACTCAAAACTATGCTGAACATAAGTATGTATGTACATACATAAGAATATATACAAAGATAGTGAATAGTTTTCGAAAATAAGAATATTATTGTCTAAAAAGTAATTTTTCCCATTACTTTGGTATTTAGCTATAAGCTAAGATGTTTTTAATTTGCTTCAACTCTAACGAAGTTTTTCTGAAGTTTTCTCACAAAGGTACCATTGGGTACCTGGCAATTCAAACATTATTTGCTATTTTTCCAAATTTTTTTCTTTATTGCTAAAATGCAATTTACTTTCTTCCGGATACATTTGCTGCGTGATTATATTGTACAATACATAATTGTTGGAATGAAACTGATATTGTCCTTAAATGAATTACAAAACTTTTAAATCGAGATTTGTTTCGGAAAAGTTTTCTTTTATATTAAAATAAAATTTGTAATTAAAATAATTGAAATAAACGGTAGGAAAAATACAATCAATCATTAAAATCGCATTTAGTTTCTTTATACATACATATATAAGAGAATATGTATTAATTTATGGAATTGTTTCTGATTAACATATAATATTGAGGAAAATTTTACACGGAATTAATTGTGGTAGACTAAAAATTTTTCTAGAAAAAAATATTTTGATTGTAAATAAAATATATGGGCTCAGTAAATTTTTTATTATTAAATTGTTTCTATTTTTTAATATTATTATATTTTTTTTTTCATTTAAAAAAAAATTTATTGTAAATAAAAAAAAGAAACAAAAAATAGGAATAAAAAATTTAAAAAAAATGGTAAATATACGAAAAATATTGATAAATTTATTTCACGTAAAAATGAAAGATAATTTTTTACTCAAAATTATTTAAAAAAATTTATTATTAATAAAAATAATAACAATATTTATTATAAGTAGAAATAAAAAAAAAAAAAAAAATTTTTTTATGAAAAAATTTAAAAAAAATATAAGTTAAAATAAGGATAAACAATTTTTGCTTAAAAAAAATTATTATAAGTAAAAAGGTAGGAAATTTAGCTATGAGAATATTTTATTTGGAAAATATAGGAAAATTTAATGGAAGTAAAATTGTAATATTTCATACTTATAAATTGTAATATTTTTATTATTATTTTTATAAGTAAAAACTATTATTAAATTTTTAGTCTATTTTTTCTCATTAAAATGTTTTAATGACAAAAAATAGGAAAATTTACGTAAGTAAAAGTTACGATAAATTTTTTTATTTTGAAAATATTGTAAAATTTATTATAAGTAAAAGTCAGTATCAAAGAAAGAAAATTTTAAATATGGAATAATAAGGATAAAAATGTTATATTTTGAAACTATTGATAAATTTCTTATAAGTAAAAATCAGGATGAATCTTTTTTTTACAATATAAAAAATAGAATTTTTATATATAATTTCATAAAAGATAAGAAAATGTGTTATTGTATTTTCTTTCCCTAAAAAATATAAAGAAAATTTATTTGAATTAAATTCTAAAACATGTTTTTTTTAAAAGCAAAAATTTTATTTAACAAAACAGAAAAATTATTTTTAAGTAATAGAACTATTTTACTATTGGTAAAAAAAATTTTTGGGTTAAAAAACTAATCGAAAATTTGGTTAAATATAAAAAAAGGTGAAAAACATAACTCTACAAAATATTAATAAATTTATTTCAAGTAAAAATAAAACATTTTGTTTTATAAAAAAATAAAAGAAGATTTTTTATTGGTAAACAAAATAATAAAAATTATTATAAATAGAAATTAGAACAAAATTTCTTTATGAAAAAGTTTTGCAAATTGTTATAAGCGAAACTAATAGTAAACAATTGTTTTCTTAAAAAAAAAGAAAATTTTTTTCAAGAAAACAATTTTTTTCAAGAAAAGAAAAGTTGGAAATTTTGTTATGATAAAATTTTTTTTTTGATAGTAAATTGTAAAAATTTTTTATCATTATTTTTATAAAAAAAATAAATTTTTTTAAAGTGAAACTAAAGTAACAAATTAAAAAAAAAACGAAAATAAATTAAAACTAAAGTAAAAGATGGAATTATAAATTAATGAAAATTTTTCCTAAAAAAAGGGAAAATTTACTTTAAATTGCAAAAAAACTAACAAAAATTTATTATAAGTAAAAATAGGATTAAATGCTTTTTTTGAAAAGAAATTGGAAAATTTATTTTAACTAAAACTACAGCAACAATTTTATCCAAAAAAAAAAACAACAGGAAAATATTACTTTATAAGTAAAAATTCTATTTTTACTTATAATAAATTTTTGTTAGTTACACTCGTAAGTAAAAATAAGAAAACACTTTTTTCTTAAAAATTAAAAAAATTAACATTTATAAAAAAAAAATGAAAAATTTATTATAAGTAAATATTATTCTTAAAAAATTATTTATTCTCAAAAACTTATGAGAATTTCGAATGAGTAAAAATAAGACTAAAAAGGTTTTTGGGAAAAGAAGGAAAAATTTATTATAAACAAAATAAAAAAGGAAATTTTTTTAAAAGGAAAATTTATAAAAAAAAATAAAAAAATTTAACAAATATTTATTATAAGGAAAATAAAAATTTTTATGAAAAAAAAAATATAAAATTTCCCTTAAATAACAAAAAATTAACAAAAATTTATTATACGTAAAAATAAAATAAAATGTGTGTTTGAAAAGAAATTGGAAAATTTATTTTAACTAAAACAACAGCAACACTTTTATCAAAAAAAAAAAAAAACTACAGGAAAATTTTATTTTATAAGTAAAAATCCTATTTTTACTTATAATTAATTTTTGTTAGTTACACTCGTAAGTAAAAATAAGAAAACACTTTTTTCTTTAAAATAAGAAAAATTAACCTTTATAAAAAAAAATGGAAAATTTATTATAAGTAAATATTATTCTTAAAAAATTATGAGAATTTCGAATGAGTAAAAATAAGACTAAAAAGGTTTTTGGGAAAAGAAGGAAAAATTTATTATAAACAAAATAATAAGAAAATTTTTTTAAAAGGAAAATAAAAAAATTTTACAAATATTTATTATAAGGAAAATAAAAATTTTTGTAAAAAAAAAGTATAAAATTTCCCTTAAATAACAAAAAATTATTATTATTTATGAAAAAAAATGGAAAATTTATAAAAAGCAATAAAAAATAGAAAAATTTATTGGAAGTAAATAATGAGAAATAATATTTGTTTTTAATAAAAAAAAAAGGAATATTTACTTTAAATAAAATTATTATTATTAATTTATTATAAGTTAAAATAAGGATGAAATTGTTACCATGAAAGAGAAATAGAAAAATTCCTTATAAAAAAGTATTGACTTCTTAGAATAATTTCCCAAAGTTTTATAATAAATATTGTATAATATATATTGAAAACTTTGACAGTTTATTATTAAAAAAAAAGAGTTTCTTTTTTTTTGTTTATGTGAAGGTCGAAGCATACAATTTGTAATTCAGTGGTATTAATCACGTCTGATTTGCATTTGAATATAAATTTGCAACAGAGTCGCCACGACCTAAAAAATATACCGTCTACCTTTTTAAATAGATGCATTATCGATTTGAACTTTTACCGAACAGAATACTGTATATTATGCATTTTTCATGTTGGGGTGATGAACTTATGTGGAAACCTTATAATTCACAAGAAATCCATTTGCCTTGCATATTTCTTCCTGAACTTTGAGCAGAGACCAGAAAAACTTTAAAAGTCGCCAAAGCCGCAACAGAAAAACCTATCATTGCTAGTATTTTTTAGTACCAGTGGGAACACAACCTATGCTTTCTTTTTACCACTACCGGAGATCCAAATGCACATAGATTTTTGAGTAAAATTGTATCATAGGAGGTAACGTTCCATCAAATAGTATATGATGGTGTGAGAAATAGTATAAAACGAACAGGAAATCGTGTAGAATTGCCGATGGTTCTGTAACAAAAGCTGTGGAGCAACATATCAACATAAACATATCTCGAATCTCTTTTCGCACTCTTATGCAAATTTTCCGTTTGTAGTTTTCCTTTCCGAGTTTTTCACGGCTAGCTTCCGATAGTTATATTAGGGTATATTTCTAGATATTTCATGGTGGTACTAGATAGCTTATATTGCATAGGCGTAGAGATATTCGGTTTCTTTGTGAGACAAAGTCGACCTAGGTGTGTTTGTGTAGATCTATGCTCGTATCTGCGATATCTAACCCACTATAAAGAAGTTATTTTCAAATTCAAAGTTCGCTGGAATAGTGTCTTTTTACTGCTGCAGGCTAAATACTTACAAGTCTTTTGGAAATTTTCAATATCTTCCGAAGCTTCTCGGCGAATCTGGCTGCTCGACAAATGCATTCTGCCTATGAGTACACCTATGCGCCGACCACAAGACTACAATACGACGGTGATAATAGTGAAAATAATTCTATAGAATGGGTAAAAATGACGTTAGTAAATAGAATTGGTGGAATCGTCAGAATTAGCGTGTTTGGTGTTGATGGTGGTTGGGCGAGACACACTTCCGGCTGGTGTCAGCGAAAGGCCGCTGAAGAAAGTCGAGAAAGTTTACGATCTTCGTTCAGAGATTTCACATTTGTATGCAAATTTTAATGATGTCGTAATAATAGTAAATTTCTTGTCAGATGTATGCGCAGTCATTGCACAACAACGCCTTGCAAAACCATTCTTGAGATTGTCTCGACTAGACGTACTTGCAGAATTCAACTGATTACAAGGTGCATTAATACTGATATGTTATAGGCTATACACTAAGAATGTGCACATTGTTTAAGATTTAGTATTTGCGGTAAGCTTTCAAGTTTATTAGTTCAACACTGATTCCTAATTACAATATATACTAGGTATATATATATGAAAACCTTTACTTCTTTGCTTATCATTATATAATATAAGCAGTCTTTTTATGCGTTTCTTGTTCCTAAATGACAAAAGAAATTAAAGTTAAAAGTATAGAAAATTATCTGCTCTAAAAACTATACAAGTCTTGATGTTATATGATATTTTTTCAAAAAAAAATATAAAAATTTTACTCTATGAGAAAAGCCAAATGAATTAAATTCTGCTCAGCAATTGTTTGGACCATCCACATTTTTATAAATATTTTTGTTGCTTAAGATTTCATTTGTGAAAAAAAATATATTTTTCTGAGTAGATAAAATGAAATTACTTTTGCTTTAGTAAAATATAAGGAAATTCTCAAGGTTTTATATTTTTTTTTTGGTGAAAAAGAACTGCTGGCAGTGCGACAACTGTTTGGGTCCATTAGCAAAACTCTGATTATTTTGTCAATCACAATTGTAATAAAGTAAGTTTTGATTTGAATCATGCAGTTTTCTTAAAATATTATTAAAAGTATGATGAAAATATATTTTTTTTTTATTAGTATTTATCAATTCTGCTGTTTCCTTATACTGCATTGCTCCTTAATACATTTTCCGCATCAGTATTCCTCATACAGTTTTTGTTGATATTTAGATAAGGAGATTGTGTTGGCCAGTCTAAAGAATCAATATTTTTTTTTCAATAAATCAATCCTTTGGCGCATTGTCCTGTTTTAAAATCTATCATCGATGTTAAATAAGATTGTTCATTTTGTTAATTATATTTTGTTGCTGTTTTTTCCTGATAAAAAAATAAAAATGATTGAACTAAGCCTATGACGGTGGTATGCCATATCTTGTTAAGATATCTGTGTACGGCAGAACCTTTATTTTTATGTTATGATTGTTTATATTTCAACCATTTGCCGTCTGCCATAATTTTTAATTCTCTCAAAAAACTGCAAACCGATTTTTCTAAATGTAAAGTCAATGTAATTTTCTACTCTTAAATTTCTCCTTTACTTGTACCTCAAATAAAATTGCGCCTCCAATCACAATATTTACTGAGAAAAAACTATTGAACCCAAGCAGTTGTCGCACCGACGGCAGCTATTTTTCAACAAATAATTAAAAAAAGAGATAATAATGGGAATATTTCCCCATATTGCTCATAATAGAATGATCCTTATTTTTAACCAATACAAGCTAAAAGAAAAATATTCGTAAAAACATATCGGGGTGGTTCCAAACAGTTGTCGGTCAATGTATAAACATTTTTCAAATGAATTAAAAGTTTTTATAATAATATTTTTTAATTAATTTTCACTTCTTATGTTTATTGAAAATAAATAATCTGAAAAAAAATAAAATTGCTAAAGAATAAAGTTCTTCAGTCTTCTTGTTAATTAGATTAATTGAATATGAATTTCTTGAATGAAAATTTGCCATATAATTTATTAACAAACAATTATAATGAAATGTTTACGCCACCCAATTTTAATTATAATTAGTATTTATTTTCTCTAATAAATTAAACCGATTCATTCGAAAGTTACTTTTACTAGGGTCGAAAAAAATACTCAGCAAACCAAATACAGGGCAGGAGGATTGTACTCCATCATATTCTGTACGCGATTATAAATTGCCGTTCATTCGCATATTTTGTAATAGTGATAAATTGCCAACATGTCATGAACAGCTAATCAAATTTTTGAGTTTTCCAGTAAACAAATCGTTCTTAGATGAATTTGTTCAAGCATAATGAAGAACTTCAAAGCATATATTTTGCCTCTCTTTTAATATTAATTTACCGCAGGCCATTTCTTTTACTACAAAAGTGAATTTTTATCATAACAAACCATTTTCGAAAGCATCTAATTTCTTTAGACCATGTTTACAAAAACAACTCTAAATTAATCAAACTTGTATTCATATAAAATAATTATATTTATTGATAAATTTGGTGGGGAATTTTTTATTATAAACATATAAATATATACCAGGTAAATAAGCTTAAAACCGCTGTTTGGTCATAGATGGTGTGAGTGAGTGTATAAAGCTACCATGGGCACGCCATACTTCTTTTTTTATGAGTTTGACATATGTCAACATTAATCAGTGCACACTGTCAGCAATTTTGTATAAAAACATACATTTTTCCTTTGGTAATCATGTCTAGATTTGTGCCAGAAAAAGAGCATATGCGGGAAGGTCTGCTTTTCTGCTTCAATTTCAAGAAATTGGTTGCCGAATCGCATCGAATGCTTATGGATGCCTATGGTGACAATGCTTTATCGAAAACAACGTATCGAAATTGGTTTCGGAGGTTCAAAGAGCGCAATTTTGACTTGTGGGACAAGAAGCGTGAAAATCGGCCTAGGAAGGTTGAGGACCATCAATTGCAGACTCTTTTGGACGAAAACGATACCCAATCATAAAAAGTGATCGCGGAGCACTTGGGTGTTACTCAACCAGCCATTTCCATGCGTCTGTGTGCCATGGGGAAGATTAGAAAGATAGGAAAATGGGTGCCGCATGAATTGAACGATAGGCAGATGGAGCGACGCCAAAACACATGCAAAATCTTGCTCACCAGACAAAAAAGAAAGTCGTTCCTGCATTGGATTGTCAGAGGCGATGAAAACGCAAGAAATCGTGGGTTGATCCAGGCCAACCATCAACATCTTCCCCAAAACCAAATCGCTTCGGACGGAAGACGATGCTGTGCGTTTGGTGGGATCAGCAGGGTATCGTCTACTATGAGATTTTGAAACCTGATGAAACTGTCAATGCCCACCGCTACCACCAACAACTGATCAAATTGCACCGTGTGCTGCGTGAAAAAAGGGTGGATAATCAACAAAGACATGACACGCTGATTTTCGTCCCCGACAACGCCCCATCGCACACGTCAAAAATGGTCCGAAACTACTGGGAGACACTCAACTGGGAGGTGCTACCTCACCCCGCTTATTCACCAGACCTAATCCCTTCCGACTACCACCTGTTTTCGTCGATGGGCCTCGCGCTTACTGAGCAGCACTTCGATTCTTACAAAGACTACCGAAAATGGCTTGATGAATGGTTTGCCTCGAAAGAGAAGGAATTTTTTGGCGTGGTATCCACAAATTGCTCGAAAAATTGGAAAATGTATAGCTAGCGAAAGCAAGTACTTTGAATAAATTTGCTTTTGCTTTTTTGACTAAAAAACAGCGGATTTAAGCTTATACACCTGGTTGTGTAGCAGAAAACGAACTGGATTGGAATTACTGGGAGGAGTCTCCTTCTAGACGTAAAGTACATATTTCAACCACGAAATGGTTCGGAGAGCTTTTTTTTGGAGAGTCGAGAAGTAGTGGAAGTTAAATCCCGTCCAGGGGACGAAAACTGATAAAAATATGAAACGAATGTTCGATACGCTTTAAAACTAATAAGTAGTTATTGAAGGGCTCCGATAAAGAATCCTTCGCATCAGATCGGATATTTCAGACACTTCGATACTCTACCTTGGCAACGCCACAATATTATTTATTTCAAAGAGCTTTCTTGAAAATAATTTCAAGGGCCATCTTTCCAGCCCCGCTAATTTACCTGATCCAAGTCCGTAAGCCTTTTTTCCTTCCTAAGATAAAAAAAAAACACTTGAAAGGACATCATCTTGGGCCTATCGATAATATCCAAAGAAGGTGGTCGAGAAGCTGAAGTCGATTCCTTTTGAATTCTTCCACCATTGTTGCGAAAAGTGTGATTCATAAATAAGAATTTTTGTTAGAAAAATGAATTCAGTGCTCTCTCGCCCCTCTTATTCATCTGATCCAAGTCCATGTGAATTTGTTTTTATTCCCCAAGATCAACAAATACTTGTGCAATTAGTGGAGGCCCTTGTAAGGTCAACTTCGTCAATAATTTTTGGAGCCAATAAGTGGTTTTTGAAAGAGTTAGAAAAACTTGTCCTATTGGACTTTGCAGATACTTCGATGGCCCATCCTGATAACAACAAGTTTTTTTTGCCAAAAAAACTAGGAAAAACGGCATTTGGCACTATCGATAACATCCAAAGGAATCTAACCGAGGATTTGAAAGCGATTCCAGTTAAAGGCTTCGAGCGCTACTACAAACAGTATGATTCTCCATTATGACAGCCTCCTATTCACCTGATCTACACCCAATTTCCCTAAGATAAAAAAAAAATACTTGTAAAATAAATGTGGACTGTCACGAGGTCAGATTAATATCGAAGCTGACGGTTGAGGCCTTGAAAAGCTCAGAAAAAGGATTTTTCGCGTCAGAACCCTGTAACATTATCATCTCCAACAATGAGTTTTTGTTGGAAAAATGGATTCTTGTACACGTAGTTACCAAGCCCATCAGTTTACCTGATCCAAGTCCGTGTGACTTTTTATTTTGTTCTCCAAAAAGGGAGTGTAACCGACGAGCTGAAGGCGATTCCAGGCGAACCAGTCTCAATACTTTTCTGCAATCCCACATATTTTAACAATCTGATCCTGAAAAACAAAAACAAAATACAAACAAAATTTTATTTAGTTACTGCCTAAATATTAAAATATTTATAAAATTCCTTATTTTCTGTAAATAGTTTATATAAAAAATACATCTAATTATTTCCAAACGAAAGTTTAGATTTTTCAAATTTATTTTCTTGTTTTTTTTTTAACTTCAAACTTTTTTATTTATATAATATTTAGTTAATATATAAAATCAAATAATAATTTATTTTCAACAGATAAATTCCTATAGACCTCAGGACATTTTTATTTACTTTGATGAAAACCTTCTAAAACTGTAATTTACTTTTGATCAAACCAAACATATTTACTTTGGATAAATTGAACTTATCTTCTCCTTTTTGCGGATTATTTTTCTTCCTACCAAACAGATAAACTTCATTCTTTCATTTATCGGACGAGATGAATGTCATATAATCAAAAAAATATAGAAGAAATCTCCAGAAATATTTTGAAAGTAATTCCTACATTTTAGCTATGGAAAAATAAATAAATAAGCTGAAAATATTGTGAAAAGAAAGGAAACTTTTTGCGAAAAATAATATTGAAGGTTTTTTTTTATCCTGAGAATACAGGATTTTTTTTCGTCTCACCAGTATTTTAGTTCTTCAAAATACAAAGGAGCAGTGTAAATTGTATCCTTTGAAATGTAAAATAAATTCGAATAGGTACATACTTGTATTATTTCAGGACATCTTTCCCTATAAAATATCTCCGGCAATATTTCCTTTTCAGTTTTCTCTACACAAAATTTACGCTTTTTTATTTTTTATCATGTTTTTTTTTATTTATCCTATTTACAGTCTTACCCTCTTAACTGTACTCTATAGTCTCATATTCCTTTTTTTTTTAGATTATTGTAAAATGGATAAATGAATAAATTCAGGATATGAGACAATATTTGCTACCATTGTTCAAAAGAGAAAGTAATTTTCTATTAATATTTATAATCACCCTATAAAAAATAAATATTACATTTAAGATAAAAAGATAAATAATCAATTTAAGTATTTAGATAGTATATTTTTCAATAGAAGAAAAATTTAATAAATAAATTTAATTGAACTTAAAAGAAATGTCTTGAGTTCTTATACAGTGCTGGTCAGAAAATTTTGCTCACTTTGATCTTTGAAAATGAAATTGTTTGCTTTACAAAAATGATAATTATCTTTTTTTTTTTTATTTTAATAATATAATAAAATAGTTGTTATAAAGAAAAGTTTTATTTAATATTTTAAAAATTTTTGTTTTTTTAACGAAAAACTTTAAAAAGGTAAATTTAACTTCTTTCAGATATGAAACAATAAAAAAAATTTTAAAATTTTTAAAATTCATTTTGGAAAAAAAAAATAAAAAATTATTGGTTGGACCTTCCACGAAATTCAATCGATACTAAAGATGGGAGCTTGGCAGCGGGTTTTCATTGATCTTGTTAATTTTCTAAGAAACTACGCTGGAATTTTTTATTCCCACTGTAAATTGTTGAAAGACGTCTGGGCATATTCTTGCTACTCTCAATTTGATTGAGGACCAGATATTTTTAATTAGGTTCAGAAGAGGATTATATGGCGACCAGTTCAACATGCGCTGTTTTGTCTACGTTCCAAATTTGAAGTTTAAATTTAGATTTTCAAAAAAATTTGAAGTTTAAATTTAGATTTGTCAGAAAAGATAGCATCTACGCAGTCCAATTGATGTGCTTACAGGGCCCAAGTCAAGCGATTCTTACGAGCTTAATGACTGATCGCCGTGCAGCATTTAAAAAAGAACACTAATCTGCTTCTTAAGGTCCTACTGGAAATAGGATCTTAAGAAGCAGATTAGTATTTTTTCTAATCTTTATCTGTCAGTCTCGAAAAAGATCTGCTTTTAATACCATGGAGGGCTTAAAAAGATTTCTTAAAAATCGTAGTAAAAAATATTTGACAATCGTCGTTTTTCGTGGTCTCCCTGATCTATTTTGTCCAGTTTCCTTGTACCACTTCCCAATTGCTACAATCATTCTTTGTGCATATGCCAATCGAGCAGCAAAAGCCCTCGTCGATAAGTTTTCTCGCATAAGAGTCAAAATCGACACTTATTCTTATTTTCATTATAATTTAGTAGTGAAAATGATACCAAATTAGAGTCAAAATCGACACTTAATTTAGTAGTGAAAATGATACCAAATTATATCGCATAAGAGTCAAAATCGACACTTATTCTTATTTTCATTATAATTTAGTAGTGAAAATGATACCAAATTTTATCGGCTACGAGGGTCATTCAATAAGTACTTAGCCTCACCGCCCGATAGAACTGCTGTCACAAAAGAAATTTACCATCGTGCAGTACATTCTTTTAGTAGCCTACTCTCAAAGTTTCAGTTTTGAGAGCCTTTGAAAGCGAGCGTGTCGGTCGGTTGCACAAAAATGGAAAAAGAACAATATCGTTCGGTGATAATATTCGTGTGTTTGGAAGGGAAAACGCGCAGCGAAATCAAAGATCGCTTGGATGCTGTGTATGGTGACTTTTCTCTTTCGATGGCGACCGTCAAGAATTGGTTCAACGAGTTTGTTCGTGGCCGCACGTCGGTTTTTGATGAACCACGCCCAGGTGCCCCGAAAACGGCTGCTACGGAGGAAAACGTTAAAAGAGTGTTGGTAGACCGTCGATTGAAGGTTCACGAGATAGCTGAGACTGTGGGCATCGCAGTAGAAACGGTACATTATATTCTACACGAAGAAATGGGCATGAGAAAGCTGTCGGCGCGATGGGTGCCGCGTTTGTTCACACCGGAAAACAACCGCAACCGTGAGACCACATCGGCGACGTGTTTGGCGCTGTTTCAGCGCAATCCAGCGGAGTTCTTGCGTCGTTTCGTGACTATCGACGAAACATGGATTCACTGGTACACACCATGTACCAGTGATTCACTGGTCGAAACAGTGGACTTCACCCGGCGAACGTGCTCCAAAGAAGGCGAAGACTGTTCGATCGGCCGGAAAGGTGATGGCCACCGTTTTCTGGGATTCACAAGGTGTGATCCACATCGATTACCTCGAGAAGGGTAAAACAATCACGGGGCGCTACTATGCTGACTTATTGGGCCGATTTGACGTCGAATTGAAGAAAAAGCGGCCCCGCTTTGCGAAGAAAAAAGTGATGTTCCACCACGATAACGCGCCGGCTCACACCTCCGCCGTCGCCATGGCCAAATTGGTCGAATTGCGCTACGAATTGCTGCCCCATCCACCGTACTCTCCAGATTTGGCCCCCTGTGACTACTTTTTGTTTCCAAACCTGAAAAAATCACTCGCCGGGAATAGATTTGGGTCGAATGAGGAGGTCATCGTCGCCACGGAAGCCTATTTTGCTTCCCTCGAGAAAATGTATTTTTTGGACGGGTTAAAAAAGTTAGAGCATCACTGGGCCAAGTGTATCGAGCTTGAGGGAGATTATGTGGAAAAATAAATTGCCACCTTTCCAAAATTTTCGTTTTTCTTTTGTAGGCTAAGTACTTGTTGAATAACCCTCGTATGTATAGTAAATTTGTCATTTTCAAATAAAAACTATTTGAAAATAAAAAATTTACCAATTAAGTAGCAAAACTGAACTGATCAAAAATTTTATGGCTAGCACTGTATGTATCTGAATAAAATAATGGGGGTGTGATGAATAAAAATCTATAAACTATTTTGTGATGTTCCTATATAATTATTGATTATATATTTTAAGATTACAAAGGATTTTTCCTCTTCTTTCAATTTCGAATAAAATCCCAAATTCGATAATGTCTTAAACTCTAACGGATACTATTTACTTTTATCCCAACAATATAAAATTAATGGTTTTCTTAATTATTCAAGAATTTACATATTTTATAGTCAATTAATCATTGCAGAGTCTACCTATGAAAATCTAATTTGGATTTTTCATTTCTTATAACATCAAATCTTCCATTATATGTGACATAGACCGTTTGTAAAATGTAATTTTAATTAATCAATTATGCATCGAATTAAAAGAAGACGAACGAACATAAACGCAACAATATATGAAAATGTTTGCTTGTAAATATATTTAAATTAAATAAATTGATGTGAATCAAAATTAAATCCCTAGAAGATTTAGGAAGTTGCATACTTTTAAACGTATTACCATCGTGGATTGTGTTAATCAAAAAGTATACTACATGTCACATTTTTGTGAATATAAACCACAGCATAGAACTTGGATATTCATAAGAGTGGGTAAGAAGAAATTTCCCATCTGTTTAGGTATTCTTTTCGTAAAGGTAGTTTAGTGAAAATGTTATGAGCATAAAGTTATGGGGGGCAGCAAAGACAGATCTACTTCATACAACTTGATTATTAATTAAGCACATAAATCTGTGCTCAGCACTCATATAAACATTAACAGCACATTTATGAGGTGACTTTTAATTACAGTGACATGAATTAAATACCCCAATTTAATTAAGGATAATATAATGATAGTATAGTAGCTGCTATCATTCCGTATATTATAGAATGAACGAACGCTCACTGCCTCCTTTGAATCCTAAGGAGTTTCAGTTAGAGTAGTCTGCGAATCAACGGAACATGCACAATACGCAAATGGAACATTCTCAACGCTGACACTTTCCTATCATATCATTACTTAACTATGTCTATCTCTAGTTAAAGATAATAATCTGGTCTTGTACACACACACATACACACACATATATAAATGAATATTTTTTTGTCCATTGGTCTATAGTCACAGCTCAAGGAAAATAAAATATAAAAAAATGTTCCTTAGATTTCTAGATTAGCATAAAAAAATCCTCAAAAGACTGGATACTTTAGTCTAAAGTGTTTGCAAGCATCCGTTTTAATACGACGGCTACTCAAGGATTAGTATTCAAATTCACTTTTTTGATTTGAAAGCATGTAACATACAGGACACAGACATCCCAAATCCTGCAATTATCCATGAAGAATAGATATTAGCTGAGTGAATATTTGCCCGACTAGTTAGATTCTTCAGTAGCTGACTTGTTAGATACTACAACCGTCAGTTCAGATGGGTCCCAAGCCGGTGAGCTCTGTTGTTATATGGTATGGTTCGATGTCTGCTATTTTCTCCTATATTGTATGTAAATTAACAATGACTTCCAACACGCTAAAATTCACCAGAAGTTCTCTGGATAGTCGCACCAGAAAGATAGAAATACATAAAACGATTTTAGCAATTTATCGAACATGTGACCATCGATGTTACCAAGGCAAATATGCATGCCCAAACAGGAATACGAACGCAAACAAACTTACATCATGGCTAGGGTAGTCTCTTGATAAAAGTCTAGGATTAACCATTGTAACATTCTAAACGCTGGATCTTTATTAGAAAACCACGCGAGCATATAGTAGCTATTAAATGGAAAACGGCTGTTAAAAATAAGACTATGAACATACTTTATATATGAGAAAATTTCCTATATTTACCAAGACACATATTTATTCTCTAATGTTCGTCGTGACTATAATAGTTTTTCCCCAGTCTCCCTTTAAAGAAAAATGGATTCATTTTTAATCAGGATTGAAATTTGAATAAAATAAATATTATAAAAATTCGATACTCGAAAAATTTAGTTGTTCAATCAAATAATTCTAATCTATAAAAGTTGAGTTTTTAAATAATACAAAATAGAAAATATTCAATGAAAATAAATCTTCGTTTATAGTAATATGGATTGTTGTATGCTGCCAAATGACCTCATGGTCTAGGCGCTATATAATTGTCTCAGAGACCTTAAAATATAATAATATCCTTATTTGATGGAAGTTAAACCCAAAAAAATCATTTATTTGTAACGATTCCATATTACTGCCCGACAATAACTGTTAAATCACGCACATTTTTACCAATATTTTTTGTTTTATTTTTGGTTGTATGAATTGTTGTTGGCTGGTAAATCAATAAGCCGAATTTTAGCAAAATAAAAATAAAAATTTTTGATTACTTATTTTTATAAATTTATTTGATGAAAAAAAATCTGCTGATAGTACGACAACTGTTTGGGTCCATTAGTTATTTTTCAGCAGCTATTGTCATTACCCTCAACCTTGCCCTCCATGGACTGTTTTACCCTTTTTTCGCTCTTTTGTGACTGAGTAACAACATTTATGACTGACCCCCTTGAATTCCCTTGTCTTGGTCTTGTTCGTTTGACGATGTGTTTTTTCACACATCGTCAAACGAACAAGCCTAAGACAAGGGAATTCAAGGGGGTCAGTCGGATCGCCTTCTCCGACCTTGCAAGCGTTGGGATGGGGTTCAACTTACTAGCACTATTGTCGGTACCCTCACCCTTGTTTTTCTTGAACTATTTTATGATTGAAAAAAAAACTGCTGCCTTGGACGTATGATAAATTGAACCAAAATTTTGAGTGTCCAGTGAATTTGTTAATCTTTTCCGATATTGAAAAGGCTGCATCTTAAAGAAACGCCTTCATAACAAGATCTCCTCCATAAGCCCAATTGAAATTAGTGCGGAATCATATAAATATGATTACAGACTGAAAAGCGATCATCCTTTCCAGTAAAAATTGGTTTTGTTTCGATGAACCAAGAAACTTTTATTATTTTTCCCACGATTTGAGGACTTGTATTTGTCATGCTCTGGGAGTCATTTCTTACTATGATGCTGTAAACCTTATTGTTCTATTAAAAAATATGAACTCAAACACGTGTCGCACTTCCAGTAGCTTATTTTCAATATGTAAATTGAAAAAAAAAATAATTAAAAACCATCTACGGTTGCTCACACAAAAAGTATACAGCAATACAATTTAATGGCAACAAAAGTATTCATCAAAATGGAGGCGGTTCTAAATAGTTGTCGGGAAGTGTATGTATATAATAGAGATTCAGCAGGCCTTTGCATTTAATATAAATACTTTCAAATTCAATTTTTCTTTATATTTTGAAATCCTTTTTTTTCGTAATAATTTTTATTTAATGAATTTTAAAAAAAAAATCTATTTAAATGTTATTTATTTTATTAAAAGATATTTTTTACATAAAAATATTATATTTTTTAATTTAAAGTGAATGTTTATATAGTTTTATTTTTTTATTTTATTTTAAATGTTATCTACAATTACTTATGCTAGTAACAAGCAGATTTTTTAAGGGAATATACATGGACATGAAGACATGTGGAGGAAAACACCCATCGATGTTACCTCTAGAACAGGGTAATTTTATTTTATAATTTTAGAGAATCTCTCGGCAATCGCCGTTTTAAACGTCGATGGGTGTATACTGGAAGGGTGGGAGTGAAAAGTTCCCTTCCTAAAGGATTAGGGGGGAAGGATAGATGCGAATGGAATTTTTTATATCGGGAGATGCATAGTTCACGAACAAATGGAACATTTAGGTGACGGAGGATAACAGTGTTTCGCACATAAAAGGGGGCATTGACAATTTTACGAAGGATTCGGGATTTTAGGGATTGGATTGGAAGGGAGTTGGAATGCTTAGTCGAACCCCAAAGTTCTAGACCATATGTCCATATTGGTTTCAGAACCGTATTGTATAGTAATAGTTTACTTGTTGTTGTAAGTTTTGATTTACTCTCTAGGAGACGTAATAATTGTTTGTATCGTCCGTTAAGTTCACGTCTTTTAGTTTTCGTATGAAGGTACTAGGTTAACCTTTGGAGGTTCCAGATTTTTTTTTGTGGAATATTACTGCCGTTTAGGGTTATGTCGGGAATTTGTTCTCGGCAGAGTGTGAAAGTTACATGAGCAGATTTTTTCTCATTTACCTTCATTCTCCACCTTTTGAACCAAGTTTCTAAGGAGTGGATATGGTTCTGTAGGATACTAATGGCTGTGGAAGGATCTTTGTGATATGTCAGGATGGCTGTATCGTCAGCATATGTTGCGGTTAGGATGTTGTTGTAGCAAGGAATGTCATGGATATAAATGTTATAAAGGATAGGACCTAGGATACTTCCTTGAGGGACACCGGTGGAAATTGAAAAAATGTCAGAGTACTCAATATTTTCAGCTACCTGAAAATATCGGTCTGAGAGATAAGATTTAAGGATGTGGAAATAACCCGAGGGTAGGACTCGCTGCAACTTCCAAAGCAATCCAGGGTGCCATACACGGTCGAAAGCATGCGAAATGTCAAGAAACACGCCTGGGCAGTATTCCTTTCGCTCTAGCGAACACGCTATGTAGTCGACTTCGCAATGACACTGCTGGATAGTGGAATGCTCAGGTCGAAATCCAAACTGATGCTGAGGAATGAAACCCTCGGTTTCAAAAATCGGATAAAGGCGTTTTAGGATTAATTTTTCTAGGATTTTTGATAACATGGGAAGGAGGGTTATAGGTCAATATGAGGTAGGAAGGTTTTTGGGCTTATAGGGTTTTGGGATCATCTTAATTATGGAAAACTTCCACAGGGAAGGAAAAAATGATGTGCGGAGAATACTATTATAAATATAGGTTATAAGGACGAGGGTTTTTTTTGGAAATTTGCCTCAGAATTTCTGAAGTTATTAGGTCATATCCTGGGGCTTTTTTATTGGAAAGGCGTTCTATTATGAATTTAACTTCAGAAGGAGTGAAAAACTTAGGAGTATTTATATTATACTAAAATATAAGGTGAAATATTTTGAAAGTGTTGCGATTATAAAATAATCTATTTAATAATTATTATAGTATTTAAAAAAAATTAATTACCAAATTACCAAAACTATTATTTATTCATTATTATAAAAATAATAATAACAATAATAATAACAAGATAAAATTGAAATATAATAAATTATTTAAATATTCAAAATAAATTGACAGAATTAAAATACCATAAAATCGTATAAATCTATTTAGGATAAATTTTTCGGTTTTTATATTATAAGAGACAGTAGCTGTTGAAAACTCATTAAAACTTTTTTCGTCTCTATTAAAAAAGCAATTTCAACTTCAATGAATATTTTTTATGTATAAGAAATTTTCAATTTTTTTCTCCTCAGTGTGTCCTTTTTTATAGTAAAGAATTTTTTTTTTCATTTCCGCTCATTTTACTGGTAAATAATAAGGTTATCAAAATGCCCTTGTCCTTAATACCTGTGACACTGTTAGGGGGAGGACGATAATCTATGCGGTGAAAGTACTTTTGTATACAATATAAAGAAAGTGAGAAAAGTCATTTTATAATGGCATCAAGTTACGGAATTTAATTTTCATAGTAAACACAAGTAAAATGGGAAAAAATGAAATAACTTTTATGGAAAAATTAATGATGAAAAAATGATGAATAATAATATGTTATACAAGGCATGAAAATGTTCATAATAGAAACACAACCAAGTATACAATTAGATTATTCGTGTTGGAATTGTTCGAAAATTAAAATTGGGGGAGAACTTTTATTCTTAACACTTTTGATGACTTTTTATTTATTCATTTCCTTAGTTCTTAAGGTCCTTAGAATAAATAAGAATAAACTAGAGATTAATGTAAGGAAAAATTCAACAACAAAAAAATAAGAGAATTTTTTTTCAATAACCTATTACCAAGTTATTCATTTTATAGTTTGAAAAGTATAGCTCTGTCACGTGACAGTTGTTATATATTTATATCGTTTAAGGTTATATCTTATTAACATCAATGTAGCCATATTTTTTAATATAGATTATTTTTTTATATCAAAATAATGCATTAAAAATGTCGTAGAAAATACGGGTGCTAGAACAACAGGCTATACAATACCTTCGATAAAGTCACTTGTGGATTTTTAGAGCCTCATATAATTTTACTTATTTTATGTATCCAAGGATTTGGTTCCTAAAATCAACAGGAAAAGTGACGGTTTTAAACATATTTTGGTCGTATATAGGTGTAATTGACACGTATTTCTTTGAAAATGAATGACGAAAGAGCGTTTACGTTAATTCTGAGCAATATAGCTACTTTCGTCTAAGTTTTATCTTAAATATTTTAATTTAGAACATATGCGATTTTAACGAAAAGGTGCCATAATCTATAGAAAATGTGAAAAATTTGTCTTTCTTGCGCGAAAATCACCTGTAATTTCTAGATTTTGTGATCTCAATTGTCCTCCAAGATCGTATGTTTTGATGCCGTTAGATTATTTTTATTAAACTATCTAAAAAATTATATTTATACAAATAATTTTTAAACTAAAGAGAATTTAAAAATCTACTCAATATTCTTAAAACTCATTATAAATTAACTCAAAAGATTTGAATCCTGGAAGAAATATCTTAACAAATACTTGAATTATACAATATTTAAATTTTTATATAATGGCAAAATAGAATACGTATTAATAAATAAAAGTTTTATCATAATCTAATATTTAATTATATTTTCTTTAATTTTACAATTTTAAACACTAAATTGGATAATAGTTTAAATGTTGAAAAGGATTTTCAAGTTTATCTATTGTGAATTTTTTAATTTAAAATTAAATAATGCGTCTAGAAACTTTTATATATTTATGTTGGAATAATTTTTTTTCTATTACCAGGTGTATAAGCTTAAATCTGCTGTTTGGTTATAGATGGCCTGAGTGAGCGTATTATGCTCTTATGGAAGCGCCATACTTTTTTTTTATTAGTTTGACAGCTGTCAACATTAATCAGTGCATATTGTCAGCAACTTCGTACAACATCATACATTTTCCCTTTGGTAATCATGTTTACACGTAGTTTTGTGCCAGAAAAAGAGCATATGCGAGAAGGTCTGCTTTTCTGCCTCAATTTGAAGAAATCGGCTGCCAAATCGCATCGAATGCTCATGGAGGCCTATGGTGACAGTGCTTTATCGGAAACAACGTACCGATATTGGTTTTGTCGGTTCAAAGACGGCAATTTTGACTTGAGGAACAAGAAGCGTGAAAATCGGCCTAGGAAGGTTGAGGACCATCAATTGCAAGCTCTTTTGGACGAAGACGATTGGGTGTGTTACTCAACCAGCTATTTCAATGCGTCTGCATGCCATGGGGAAGATTGAAAAGATCGGAAAATAGGTGTCACATGAATTGAACGATAGGCAGACGGAGCAACGCCAAAACACATGCAAAATCTTCTTCGCCAGACAAAAATGAAAGTCGTTTCTGCATCGGATTGTAACAGGCGATTAAAAGTGGATGTATTTCGAGAATTCTAAACGCAAGAAATCGTTGGTTGATCCCGGCCAACCATCAACATCTTCCCCAAAACCAAATCGCTTCGGACGGAAGACGATGCTGTGCGTTTGGTGGGATCGGCAGGGTATCGTCTACTATGAGATGTTGAAGTCTGGTGAAACTGTCAATGCCCTTCGCTACCACCAACAACTGATCAAATTACACCATGCTTTTTCCTTCACGAAATCAGCTTGTCATGTCTTTTGTTGATAATCCGTCCAAAATGGTCTGAAACTAATTGGGGACACTCAACAACGTTTGAGCATACGTCAAAAATGGTCCAAAAGTACTTGAAGACACTCAACTGGGAGGTGCTACCCCACCCTGCTTATTTACCAGACCTGACCCCTTCCGACTACTACCGGTTTTCTTCGATGGGCCACGCGCTCGCTGAGTAGCACTTCAATTACGATGGGCCACGCGCTCGCTGAGCAGCACTTACGAAGACGTCCGAAAATGGCGCCATTTTTTTGGCGTGGTATCCACAAATTGCCCGAGAGAGGGGAAAAATGTGTAGCTAGCAAGGGCAAGTACTTTGAATAAATTTGTTTTAACTAAAAAACAGCGCATTTAAGCTTATACACCTGGTAAAAATTTTGAAGAATGACCTACTCCATACTAATATCATTATATTATTTTTTTAATAATTTTTGAGAAATATCTAAATTTCTAATTGTTACATAAAAATTGTTTAGTTGAATAGATAATTCGATATCTCTAAACGTATATTTTCTTTATTATAAATTCATAAATTCCAACAAATATAAATACCACTAATCCTTTTTTGTTAAAGCATTGAACTTCACCCCATCATATTTACATTTGAATACGTTACTTCCAAAACATTTACAAAGGCGGGGAGGTATACATAAACACAAACACAAATATACTACAGTGGTAAATGAACTGGGGTGTAACAAGTAGCTTATATTACCTTTAGAGTACTTGTAAGGAGCCTCCCCACCGTCTGCTATTCAAAGATAAATTAAACAAATCTCCTTGAAATAAGCCAAAGTCTTAAGGAAACGAAAAAGCTGACTATAGAAACCACAAAGTAGCTGCGAAAGTCGAGGATTATAGGCGTCTGGAAAATTTCATTCGTCTCGAATAATCTACAATATAACTTCTTGAACAAATACATGTAACTGCTCACTTATATAACTGTGTATACATCAACAACAAAAAATCCTTCTACAATTTCCTGCTATCATTTAAGACACCACTGTATCAGTGGTTGACCTATTTTGTGGAAACAATTTTTCTTGGTCATATTTTTATGTTCTCTTAAAGATGGTGTAATTAGTTAATTAGATGTTGACATTTAATAGTTGGTTATTTGTAGATAATAAATAATCTGTAATTGACCTTTTATGAGACTCTACATTTTTGTATTTAGTTTTCCATTAACGTCTTTAAAAGGAACTGTACTGATAAATAATTATTGTTTCATAGCAAATATTACGTAAATGTGTCGAGAGGATATACTTTTTATTATTAAAAATCGGAGTTTATCGAAATAGAAAAATTTCAGAAAATTTTTATGTAAACAAAATCATTTTTTTTTGGGGTAAGAATTTATTTTAGTTTGTAAATATTGTTGAGACGTTTTTGTATTTTGTAAAAATTTATATCCAATAATTTTGAAAATTTATTAAAATTTAGTATTTAAAAAAATCACTTGATCATTAATTGCTAAGCTCTTGATGGGTGTTTATAGAAACGGAAGCGCAGGACAAATCTTGAACAAGCGGATTAGTATAATTGAAAAGACGAGAACAAAACTTTGATAATTTACGAACCAATTTTGGCTAAATGGATTAAATTTAATGGAAATTAATAGGCTTAGAAAGTTTCAGAATTCTAGTCCGTAAGTCCAAATTGGTTTCAATAGAGAGCGATGCTTAACAGTTGAAGTATTTGTCCCAAAACTTAAAAACCTACTTGTTTCTAGGTTTTTAAGTTTTGGGAATAGATTCCATGTTAAACGTTTGACTAAGTACAATCTAAGGTAAGGAATTCTAGCATGTTTTATTATTTTACTGCCAATAAGATATATGAGAGTATATAGCCTATGGCGGAGAGTAAAAGTTACAAAGACACATTTGTTAACTTTTATTTCCATTTAGTAAAGTGTTACTAAAAATTCTCGCGTTTTGGATTTATATATCTAGAATTTTGCGAATGTTAGGGACTTTTGCTAGATGAATGACATCTGTTCAAAAAGAATCCCGAAATTTGTGTTTTTTCAAAAATTATTTATTTATTCATGAATATCTATTTTGTCCTCTTCAAAGTAATCCCCACCAGATATTATACACTTGTGCCAACGTTTTTGTCCAATCCTCGAAGCACTTCAAAAAATCATTTTTTTTTGTAGTGTAGCGTCGTCGTCCTTTCATGTGGCTCTTCAGCTTTAGGAACAATAAAAAGTCACAGGGGGCCAGATCTGGGGAATACGGTAGCTGGCGCATTATTAGTGTGTTGTTTTTGGACAAAAATGGCAAAAGCAAAATTTTTGTCCTTCCACAAATCCGAGCGTTTCTGGCGGATTGCTTCGGGGAACTACCGCATAACTTGCAGATAATATTCCTTATTGACCGTTCTACCCTGTGGCGAGAACTCATGATGCACCACGCCCCTGCAATCGAAAAAAAAGTGTAAGCAAAACCTTTACATTCGACTGAACTTGGCGCGCTTTTTTCGGTCTTGGCTCGTGCGGCAGCTGATGATTGAGCTTTGGTTTCCACGTCATAACCATAAACCCATGATTCGTCACCAGTTATGACCTTCTGGAACAAATTTGGGTCATCGCGGACAGAGTCCAACAGCTCCTTTGTAACGTTAATGCGATGCTGTTTTTGGTCGAAACTGAGCAATTTTGGTACGAATTTCGCGGCGCCCCGTCTCACGCCAAATCATTGGTAAAAATCGAATGGCACGAGCCAATCGATATGTTTAAGTCCTCAGCAACTTCTCTAACGATGCTTCGATGATTGGCCAATACTGTTTGTTTGTTTGTTTGTAAGGTCCCTTAGACATATGCCAGGGGCCACGACCGTGCAAAATACTATTTTCTTCACTTCATCAATGTTTTCGTCTGTTGTTGACTTGCTCGGGCGTCCGGCACGCTTTTCGTCGTTCACATCTTCTCGGCCCTCTGAGAACATTTTGTACCACCGATAAACGTTGCTTCGGTCCAAGGTAGCTTCACCATATGCCACACCAAAATACATCTGCGCAATTAATTTTGTTTTTCACACAAAATCTGATACAGATTCTTAGATCAATTTTTTGGAATGGGCAAAAATCGAAGACGAGCCAAAACACGTGCAAGCAAAGCAGCTGTCAAAAATTAACTGAACATTCAAAATGGCCGAACTTGTCGGCATAAATGAGAGACATGACCACCGACATAACCCCACAAAAATCTAAAATCGAATATACGTAACCCGAGGAAATTCAAAATTCGCGATACTTTTTGAACAGACCTCGTACAGTTGTACCAAAGAACTAGTAAGGATAAATTGGAATAACGGATCATGAAATGTTGTATAGGATGAGACCAAGTAATCCAACCTGTGGAACGCCAGTAATTAGCGGAGGATATTCGAGAACTCGTTAACTTCATGTGCTTGAAAAGACCGATGTGTAAGGCATTGGATTATGTGTGCAAGGAAGGATCCTCTTGATTTTTCAGACTAAAGCCGGGTGCCAGACTTGTATTTTGTATAAATTTTTATTCAATAATTATCCAAAAAATAATCTAAATATTTTCGATAGATTTTTTAAATATTATATATTTTTATTGTATATAAATAATGAGATTTTATCAATTTCATATATTTTTATTTGATTCACAAATATTTGTAAATATTTTCTTTTCAATTCGTTGGGAATCATCAATAAACAAACCAGCAGGAATATTGAAAACATCAGCACCATATTATCTATTATTGCACACTAAATATTTACCATCTTTATATATGCTGAATTGTGAATCTGTATCTATAATACTATACATTAATATTTATATAATTATAGCCCTCATGCGGGTGGATATATTGTATAATATTTCACTTATATAGAGCGAATAAAGCAGCCACAACGACACAGTGTCCTTATTACCAGTTCAATTCTATCTACTTTACCATCAACTGGGCATCCATTAATAAGTTGGGTTACCAGCCATTACCCGTTAGTAACTAATGACTTTAATTAATCGGTCAATTAATTGGTTTTTGGTGAAAATATTATTGGTACATTGATTTTTGGTAAAGTAATTTTTCACAATTTCAACGCAATTTTGCCAACAGTATAACCACCAACAAATAAATAATCAATTTCCATCAATTTACATTTTTATTTTTCGAATTGATTTCTTTTATTATTATTATTAATAATATTTTCATAATTTTTTTAAGCACTATATAATATGAATAATGATTATTATTATATGAAAATTATTTAAAAAATTTGATTGTTTGGAATTTTTCATTATTAAATATTTTTGGAAAAATTTATTACTAAAATTCTTTTTATAATAAGTTAAATATTATTTCAATGTTAAAGATAATATAATTTTTAATATTATGATTCGAATTCCATATTGAATTTTATTTCATGTACTCGTATATATTTAAGGAATGTGTTTATTAATATATACTATTTTGTTATTAATATATTAATAATAAAATAATTAATAAAGGCGATCATTTTTACCGCATTGATGAATAAATAATTACCTTTGGTATATAATGCAAGGATTAAGAAAATATAAATTTATTTAAAATAGAAGACGTTTTTCATTCTTGATAACTCAAGATGTAAAAAATAAATAAATGGTAATTAAAAACTTTACACCCTCAATTCACAAAAGAGGGGAAAATTAGTTTAAAAAAACCATTTACGTGTAAGATTTTTTTTGTTGAGAAAATAATTTCAGGCCATTTTCTCAAATAACGTATTTGGACGCCAACATAAAAAAATGTTGCTAATAAAAAATTAAGAAAAAAAATCTGCTAAAATTCTTATTTATTAATTTTAAATTTTTTAAAGCTGTTCATTAAATTTGTAGGTTAGTAATTATTTTTAAATTTCCGAAACTGCGACTAAGCTTAGCATAAATAAATAAACGGTTTTCGAATAAGAGTGATATGATTTCTTTTAAAAAAAGCATACTAATTGTTAAGGAAATTCAAATGTTTTTTATTTAATGTAAAGTACAATCGATACAATTGATTGGCAAGTCGTATGTCATGAATCGCACCTTCAATATTGATTTCTAAAGCTTGAAGAGAGTCTGGTTTATTGCTAAAGACCAATGCCTTCAAATAACCCCACAAAAAATAGTCTAATAGTGTTAAATCACAACTTCTTTGAGGCCATTCAATGTCACACTTTCTTGAAATAATCGAACCTCCAAACTTTTCTCGCAATAATTCGGTTGTTGCACGTGCTGTGTGGTACGTAGCCCCGTCTTGTTGGAACCAGATGATGTCAAGATCAACTTCTTCCAATTTCGGCCATAAAAAGTTGGTTATCATCGATCTATACCGCTCTCCATTGACAGTAACGGTGTTACCAGCTTCATTTCGAAAGAAATACGGACCGATGAGTCCACCAGACCAAAAACCACACCAAACTGTCAATTTAGGTGAATGTAATGGGTGTTCATGAATAATTTGAAGATTTTCTTCGCAACCGAATCAACATTTTTGTTTATTTACCGCACAACTCAGATGAAAGTGAGCCTCGTTATCGTTTTCAAGTTGTTCTAAGACAAAATCAGCAAATTGACGACTTTTACGGTGGTTCAATGGCTTCAGTTCTTGAGTGATAACAATTTTATACGGATGCAAGCCCAAATCCTTTCTCAAAATCCGCGAGGTTGTGGTTTGAGACAGTCCCAATTCTTGAGAACGTCTTGGAATCGACAAATTGCGGTCTTCAGCAACACTTGCCTGAACGGCAGCAATATTTTCATTACTTCGAGCGCTTCTTTATCTTATTGGCAGTTGAACATTAGTTAAAGAAAATTTACGCTTCAAATTTTTAACAATTCGACGAATAGCGAGCACAGTTGAACGATTATTACGACCATAAAATGGCGAAAGCGCTCGAAAAGTTGCAATTGGAGAACGATTATTTTGATAATAAATTTGAATAATTTGTAAACGTTGTTCTTGCGTATATCTCTCTACAATAAAATTGTAAACATTACTGAATACAATAAAAAAAAAACAGATCATGACATATTACAAATAGCCGAAGCGTCACTTGGAAATTATATTACTCTTATTGGAAAACCCTATATAAATTGCATAAGAATGTGCTTTTTAAATAAATATACTTAATATTTGACTAAATAAATAAAATTATATATAAATATTATATTATATAAGAATATATCCTAAAATATTTGTTACTGAAGTGCTAAAAAAAATATGCATAAGCGTCTAGAATTTTTACCGGAACAACTTTTGCTAAAATTGTTATCGCGGCTAATAAAGCACATCTACCTACCGCAAATACAAATTTAAACCTAATTAGTTAAGTAAATTTTAGTAAAAGTGCAAATTTCTTCTACAAAATGGAAAAAAAAAGATTATAAGAACAGGATACAAAGCAGAAAATCAAATAAAACTCGCTGGATACAGAGTCCTTTAAGCTGTTTCAACAAAGATTTTCGTATTTAGTCATTTACTTAGCGAAAATTGCATATAAGTTATTATTAGTTCTACGTGTTTTTATCGTAATTCCTCTATAATAATATGGTGGTAAAATTACAAATAATCTATGTGGGTATCATTTGCTTCGGAATATTTAATACACTTTAATCGAATAGTATTTATAAACTAATTAATTTTTGACTTACTTAAAATCAAATTGATAACGTTTCAGGTAGATAAGAAAATTACAATTAATTTTGTTATCGCTAAAACTCTCTTTTGAATATTTTTATATTTCAAAACGAATGTTTTTATCTTTAAGCTATTAAGTAAATTACTTTAAAATTCATAAAATTTAATATTACAGTAAATTTGCTGAATATCCTTTTTATTAGAGCTGTTTTAGCTCAAACTATCAAATTTGAATTTATAAAATATCTCCAATAGTTTTTTTTTGAATTTAAATAGAAATAAAAATAAATAATTATTCTGCGTGAATATTTTCTTATTTTTTATATAAGAAAAATAGTTTCATCAAAAATAATAAATTAAAAAATTAACAAATCAAATAGAAAGTATAATAAATCATTTTACATCATATTTCTTGTGTTAACTATGTCAATTTCCAACTGTTTATTACCCCATTTAGTGGTCATTTATTAAAAATACAAATGTATAGTGTTAAATATTAAAGAAATATATTTATATATATATAAGTACATGAATATTTACTAAAGACATGTTGCATGCATGAAATTTTATCATAAATTATATGGTAAAATGTGAAAAGCTGACATAAAATACAAAAAACAAAATGTATTATTAGTTGGCGTAAATGAATATGAGAAAACAATGTTGTAAATGGACGTCAACAAAAAACAAGATTATTAATTAATAAATAAGCAATCCTTTTAAGAATTTTCACCTGCCCAGTATGTTTTCTATTTGGTCATGGCTAAAGGAATAAAACAAACGTATTTGGACACGTTTGCTAAATATGTGGTAACACGAAATGAGTACCGTGGTCACGCCAATAATAATACCTTAAATATAGGGTTGAATATACTCATATTAGTCGATAGACCTCCTACAGTTTTATATAGTAGATCATTAATATGGAAAAAATTGCCAACAAACGTTTCACTTTATACAAATCTGGTGCAAATAGAAAGCAAGAGTTGTCCTTTCTTATGAAATGTTCTTGGTGTGCCATGAATTGCAAAAAAAGAAAATATAGATTAATTCTGGTTAAATTAAATCCTAACATCAATATTTCGGTCACAGTTGAAGGATTGAATCTATTTTGATGGACTGCAAATCCATCGGATTGTTAAGACCCCATCGTTATCGTCAAAATAAATAAAAATAGTATTTATTGAGTGCCTAATCCTGTACATATTTATTAGGTCAAAGTTTTGTCTAAAGTAAAAATAATTTTATTTAAAAAAACTCCTTTTTGCAAGTAGAATTAATCTTCCGAAAATTCTATTTTCTCATGCGGAGTTCCGCAGTTGCTGAAAAAAAATATGCAAATTTTTCGTATATTTTCGACAGAAAATGTAGTAAAATTTCTTCTTTTAAAATAATGCACATCAAATATTTCAAATAACTTTCAAGTTTTCTGTTTTTTTGCCCATTTATTTAAATCAATGAGCTTGCACTATCCATTATCTGCAGTTATGCTGTATTCAAGTATAATTAATGGTCTATTATCGTACTAATCTTAAAAGTAAGTCATTAAAAAGAAATAGAAAACAAAACCCGAAATTGAAAAAAATTTTATTTCCTATAATAGAAAAAAAAATACTCCGAATACTGTCATTTTTTCACTATAATTTCATTCAGCTTCGATGAAGCTTTATGGCAAAATTTACACGTGGATTTTGAATATTTATTTTAGACTCTAGTCACCTTTTCTACATCTAAGTGAATATTAATTTAATTGGTCTACGATTATTTACAATCAATTTTTGTGTGTACACCCGCGAGCGTGCTTTAAGGCAAGAAGGCAACACCAGTGGGCTCGTAAGCGAGACAGGGCCTCGACAGAGGAACTCAGACGGACCTACGAAGAGAAAAGGCGTCTTCTCAGAAACGTCATCAACTCGAGTAAACGAGAATGTTGGAAAGAACTCTGCGAACATTTGTTCCCGGAGAAACCAGAGCTCCCCGACTACCACCCGGAGGATGAAGAAGTGGTAATTCCTGTAGTGACCATGGAAGATCTCACGAGGACCTGCACTAGATTGCAGAACGGCAAGCCACCAGGACCAGGCGGCATGCCCAACATCGCACTGAAGAGTGCAATTTCCGCCAGGCCAGACATGTTCATAAGCATGTACGATGCCTGCCTGCGACAAGGCGTATTTCCGACTCGATGGAAACAACAAAGATTGGTTCTTCTCCCGAAAGGAAAGAAACCACCGGACGAACCAGCATCCTATCGTCCACTTTTTATGCTGGACTCGGACGGGAAGAACTTGGAGCGGATAGTGGCCGATAGATTGGAGCAATGCATTGATCCTCAACTCTCCGAATTCCAATTCGGATTCAGGAAGGGGAGATCGACCATCGACGCGCTGGAACTCGTCACGAGCATCGCAAAGGAAATCATCTCAGGAAAGAGATGAAAAGGCGGTTCCAAAAAGTATTACCTCATTGTCACTCTGGACATCAAAAATGCGTTTAACTCGGCCCGCTGGGATAGAGTCTTGGAGGCTCTTGAGAACATGGGGGTGCCCTACTTCTTACGGAGGAAGGTCAGACCATACTTCAGTGATCGACTACTGCACTACGAGACGGAGGAGGGACCAGCGGAGCATGAGGTCACGGGAGGGATACCTTAGGGCTCTGTCCTGAGGCCACTCTTGTGGAACGTCATGTACGACGGTATACTTTATCTGGAATTGCCGACGAACACAATACTCGTCGCTATCGGGGACGACGTAGCGGTTGTCCTTGTATCCAAACACATGGAAGAACTGGAAGGCACATTCTCCACCACCATTTGGAGGATAAAACAGTGGATGACATCGGCAGACCTGTCTTTGGCAGAACATAAGACCGAGGCACTCCTTGTGAGTAGCCGGAAGAGAATGGAGATCATCACCATAAGAGTAGGTGACCACGACATCAAGTCGCTACCGTACATCCGGTATCTGGGAGTGGTCTTGGATGCCAGACTCAACTACAAGGAGCACATCTCCAGCGTCAGCGGTACAGGGCGCGCTCTCGCGGATAATGCCCAATATCGAAGGATCCAGGCAAATCCGAAGGCGACTACTGGCAACTGTAGTTACCTCCGTCCTGCTATACGGAGCACTAGTGTGGGCGAAGTCGGTAGAGCTAACAACATACCGCAAGGTAATGTCATTAGTCCAGCGGCTCTCAGCGATCAGAGTAGCGTCAGCATACCGAACGGTTTCACACAATGCAGTCAACGTCGTGGCATCATGCCCACCCATCGACATCCTGGCAAGAGAGCGGGAACGCCAATATTGTGGGAAGAAGGAAGAGCGGCGAAAGGTACGATGTGAAGAGGAGATACCCGAGAGTCTTCGCCTCTGCCAAGAGTGGTGGGACAGCTCGACGAAGGGTCGGTGGACTCGTCGGCTGATCCCAGATGTCACCAAATGCAAAATACTTGCAAAGATTCAAGAGAACTGACTCCCCAAACTGTCATCATTGCCGCGATGTGATCGAAGATGCAGAACACGTGTTCTTCCAATGTCCCTTATACGAGGGGACACGGGCAGAACTGGAGAGAAATCTACACCATTCCATCAGTCCAGGAAACACTACATGCTAAAGAGCCCATTGGCTTGGAACAAAGTTGCAGAGTACGCGGAAACCATCATCAAGGTACTTTGCACCACGTACAAAGAATAGGCCGCTAGGCGTCATAACATCAGGACAGCAGTAACATCAAAAAGAATACCCCAGCGAAGTAGTATTTACAAAGAGTGCCGCCGGGAAACCATCGTTCCGAGAGCGAGGTTAGAGGTGCAGGTTAGGTTTTAGCGAGACTAAAATCCCGCATGACTCGTCTCACAGGTAGAAGGTCTTCCAGGCGAGTACCTTTTAAAGGTTTCCCCCTGTACCTCATTAATCTAAATATAAAAAAAAAAACTTTTGTATGGACATATTTTTATGGCAATCGATTAGAAAATAGCTTTTGGTATCGTATCGCTCAGAATATATTGTACATTTCACTACTAATGTTACTTGAAATGATAATAAACAAATAAAAAAATAATATTAGTATGATCAAATTAAATAAAAGAAAATTGTTTTTATAATTTTGAATATAGCAAAATTTTTAAATAGGAGAATTCAAAATTTAAATTTTTTTTGTATATCTAATCTATCTGAAATTAATATCAAATATAATTAAGGTAGTAGACTGAAAATATTTTAATGAAATCTATACAGGAATATATTACTAAGATGATGTATGTAATTGATCCTTTAGAATAGTAAATTTAAGACAGTCTGAAAATCGAAAAGGATAGCTTGAAAATTTGTTGCACAAAATCTTTATGGGAAAAGGTTATTCAAAATAAATGGTGTAGGAAATTGCTTAGACATACAACTTCATATTGTTCATTTACAGTTTACTTGTAATCAATCTACACGGATACTATCTATTGTAATAAAGATTTATTGAAAGTCAAAATGAATTTGAATATTTATTCAGTTTTTAAGAATCTTCAATCGATTTTTTCCCTATTTATATTAATAAACATTGAGATTGATTCTTGAATAAAATATGAGTTTAAAGCACAATATTTTAGGTAATTTTTATTTAAATATAAAAATCTCATATATCTTTTTCCTTTTGTAAATGATATTTAGAAATATAAATAAATAAATATATTGAAAATAATCAAATATATTTTTTAATTCTTTTTTTTTTCTGTTGAATTTTCAGACGAAATTTATAAACATGATCAACGACCACAAAAATGATTCGTCCTTAGCAATTATTTTTGCTGTATGCATACGAGGACATAGAAGAAAGTTTAAAAGTTAACATTTAACATTAATTTTGGTTGCGGTTTTTGTTAATTGCATTTAAGCTCAGGATTACAAATCATAGTCTAGGCAACTAACAGTAGAATATAATTCATATGAAAAGCAGCTTTATAGTAGCCATCAACATTGGTATAATGTAATTAATTTGTGTTCTTTATTATATTGTAAATTACGGAATGAAAAATAATTCTAGATAAATGGTAAAAATTCGAAATATTTTGCAATTTATATTGGTTTGAGCTTGCAGATGAGTATGTATTTTTTTTAAATTATAATTTATAGCATTTATGTTTAGATTATCTGGTAATTGTAAATATAGTATTATAAATCGTATGCAAAAATTGCATATTTGAGTTAACTTTAAATAATATTTGTGATTAAACATTTAAATACGTTCGAATAATGACCTAAGGAAATAACACTGTGTTTTGTTTGAGGCACATTTTTAGTTAAACCTTATAAGTGTCATTAAAAAATGGTGAATTTGATGATAAAAAGTATAATCTAAATTTTTTAATACGAGGATATTTAAATATTATTAAATATTAATATTGAAACATACTCGTATTTAATGATATAGCAAGTAAATCAATTTCAGTTAAACACTACAAGTGTCTTTATAAAATAACGTACTTTTGTCAGTAGGAAATTTTCATTTTCATAACTGATTTAAATATGGAATTTAATATGATTAAATATCGAAATTTAAATTAATATTTAATAATATAGTAAATAAAGTAGGTTTTCTTACAGAAGCATATTTATTTAAACCTTACAAATGACTTATATTTGACCGAAATGCATAAGTTTCGATAATTGAAAACAACGGAAAATTTGATAATTATTAAATACGAGTATCAAATTAAATTGCAGTAATATATTAGATAGTAAATTTCTCATAAATTCAAAAAATGGACTAAGCAAATAAATCAGTTTCTTGCTTAAACCACATTTTTAGTTAAACCTTACATGTGCATTAAAAATTGTTGAATTTCTGTCATAGGAAATTTGATGATAAAACGTTTGATTTGAAGTTTTAAAAACGATATTTAAAAATCATTAGAAATTTCAGTTTAAATCAATATTTGATAATATTTACTAATATAGCAAATAAGTCAGTTTCTTGCTTAAGGCACAATATTCAATTAAACCTTATAAGTGTCTCTGTTAAATGGCGAACTTTTTTTCGGTTGCAAATTTGACCAAAATACAATTGTTTTGAAATTTGAAAATAGAGGAAAATTTGAATATTATTATATATAAAATTAAATTGAAATAATATATGAGATCGTGCATTTCAAAAAGTTCGAAACAGTTTTTTAATTAAAGGACATTTTCACTTAAGCACTACAAGTGTTATTTTTTTTTAAAATGGCAAATTACTGTGAGGGATTGTTAATCTTTTTAACCAGATACTGGTATCCTTCAGCTTTTATAGCCTGTTTCTTTGCTTAGATTTAGAAAAAGCTTTTGACATGAGTTGGCAGAGTGGCGTATCGTATTGATACCCAAAATCCCACGTTTACCCGGGTCGTATCTCGTCGTTAGAATTTTTATGGCTCAAATGAATGGTTACCACTCAGCCTACCGCATTATTAAGAATGGAATTCCTCAGGGATGTCTACTATTCCTTACCCACTATTATATTTTTGTGTTGGTTGCTGAAATAACCACAATAGATGCCGTCTCATCTATAAGTCATATAGGTAGGTCCTGGTGCATTAAAAATGGCGTTATTATTAATATTAGCAAAATACCCTTTCTACATAAAGTTCTGTCAATCTAAGAGTTAGTAAAAGTTCTTTTTAGCAGTAAGTGTAAGGTCAGATAGGATAAAGAAAAACTAACGTTCTTCTCGATGATATCTTCCTGCATTGCTGCATAAGGCCGTGCTTTACCGATAATTGAAACTGGCCGATTATTCTGACTATTCATTATACTCTTAGAGTAAGAATTTTTTGAATACTCAATTTATTAATATCTGCTAATAATCACGTTCTTCCTTATGAGTTCTTATCACTAAATCCAATAAAGGACTGATTATTATTAGAAGATATAAAATGTATCATTTTTAATTTACCTTCAAATTTTAATTAAAATTATTATATTTTTCTATAAACCGATAATATTATACTTTTTTTTTTAACTAAAAAGATTTTACGTAATTATTAGTCTTTCGGAATAATAATACTAAACAAGAAAAAACTAGAATATTTATTAAAGTTGGAAAAAAAATAAGTTCTTATGGCAGTTTCTATTTTGTAACAGATTTACTGGGCAACGTGACATTAACAAAGTCCTTTTTCGATATTCAAGTTTTAATTTTTGATGCTTTGACTATTAATTAAAGCATTCTGAATGTGTGTTTTTCTTCTTTTTTTTTAGGTTATAATTCTTTTGTAACTGTGTCCCCAGTTGTTGCTAGTAGATTGTTTTATTTTTTCTTTTTAATAGTCGTAGTTCTTCAGAGTGTTAATTTTTTTTTCTCTATTTCTTTGAGATTTAATTAAAGAACTCTACTCAATCTTGGTCTCAGCTATTTTCCCTGCCACTGGATGTTAGTATTATCCTGTTACTCAATTTTCTTTAATTGTAACTTGGCCAGTGTATTTTTCTGCTCGAAATACTAAAAGGACTTGAAGCTTATGTCGGAGAGTGTGGTAGATTTGAACGAAAAATGAAATGAAATCAAATGGCAAACGTAGAAAAACGGAGAGGAAATATTGAGGCGGAAAAAATGGTAGAAATTAGAAAAGAAATGGAAAACGTCTGTACAAAACGTGAGAAGTTAACAGCTCCCATGCTAACAATATATTCCTATTGAATTTTTTGGGGTGGTGGACAGTATTGTATGCTTTTGTCTATAGTATTGCACCCCAGCACTAAATTCTACACTACTCTATACCGTGTCATCGTAGACTGTAGGAAAAAAAAACCTGTGCAAAATATAAGAATTGGGAATGGTCTCTTCTTATAGTCTCGATAGTACGTAATATTGATGTTGGCTTAGTTTAGTAGGGATTGTAATACATTTGCAACAGCTATCGAATGTTTTATTTCAACTAAGAATTATTTCGATTTCAGTTCCAGTTTCAAGAAGCCAATTACTTGGCATTGGAAATAAAATCCTTCCAAACTTAATTGGAATTGGAATAAAATAAGAAATAAAAGTCTTACTCAGATATTATGACTCACAACTGAAATTAAACGATTCACACTATTTTTTTTTTCGGTTCAGTAATTTTTAATTATATTTATTTTTTTTTTACTTTTGCAGAGGTATTTAATAGTAGAGTAAGTATTTCATTTACCATAGCATGGAAAAGAACGATGTTTCGGTGAAGAATTTCCCATTAAGTTTATTATATGATAAATTCCAAAAAATAGTATGCCATTTTTGATTTCAACTCTTAACAATATTAACATTTATATATAATCGTTAGTAATATTGTTGCTATGCAAATTGTGTCCAACTATTTCGATATACTCGTTCAGATGAGAATATTTTAAAGCTGAGTATTAGTATTAAATCTATAGTTCAGTACTGTATTATTGGAATACAAGGAGTAGTAAGTAGAGAAATGGTAAGCTTTAGATGATAAATCTGCATTTGGCGACACTTAGCCAGTGTGAATTTTCTATAAACATTGAAGTGAAACGAAATCGGATTGTCTGGTTTAATATTCAAGACATCGCTTTACACTTATTCAATCAGAGCCAAGAAAATTTGTCATCTAAAGGACATGTGACATTTGCGAATTTAAATTTTATTACCTATTTGAAAGCGATACTTGTTTCAAGTATGTATTTATGTACATTTTGTTTATACACAATCGTGACAATGTATCCCGAGAGAGAGCATTCTTTTGTTAATTCAATCATCGAATGCTTTTTATGCATTAGTTTTTTAAACTTTCAAGGTAATGATAGTAAAATGCATTATAAGATAAATTTTGTAAGATAATTGCTGAAGTTTTTTTTTGTCATTAAAGGATAATTTTTTTTTATTCTCCGGAATCTATTATGTTTGTTTATTAATAATAATGGAAAAATGTAAAATAATTCGCAATACCAGAGATATAAGCTTAAATCCGCTGTTTGGTCATAGATGGTGTAAATGAGCTTATTAAGCTACCATGGGCACGCAATACTTTTTTTTATGAGTTTGACATCTGTCAACATTAATCAGTGCAAATTGTCAGCAATTTCGTACAATAAAATACATTTTTCCTTTAATAATCATGTCTAGTTTTGTGCCAGAAAAAGAGCATATGCGGGATGCTCTGCTTTTCTGCTTCAATTTGAAGAAATCGGTTGCCGAATCGCATCGAATGCTTATGGATGTCTATGGTGACAGTGCTTTTTCGGAAACAATGTGCCGAGATTGGTTTCGTCGGTTCAAAGACGGCAATTTTGACTTGTGGGACAAGAAGCGTGAAAATCGGCGTAGGAAGGTTGAGGACAGTCAATTGCAGGCTCTTTTGGACGAAGACAATATTCAATCGCAAAAAATGCTCTCGGAGTAATTGGGTATTACTCAATCAACCATTTCAATGCGTCCGCATGCCATGGGGGAGATTGAAAAGATCGGCGGAAAATGGGTGCCGCATGAATTGAACGATAGGCAGATGGAGCGACGCCAAAACACATGCGAAATCTTGCTCACCAGACAAAAAAGAAAGTCGTTGCAGCATCGGATTGTAACAGGCGATGAAAAGTGTGTGAGTTTGTTGGGATAAGCAGGGTATCGTCTACTATGATATGTTGAAACCTGGTAAAACTGTCAATGCCCACCGCTACCACCAACAACTGATGAAATTGCACCGTGCTCTGCGTGAAAAAAGGACGGCCCTGACAAGCTGATTTTTCTCCACGACAACAGACCATCGCACACGTCAAAAATGGTCCGAAACTACTTGTAGACACTCAACTGGGTGGTGCTACCCCACCCCGATTTTTCACCCTTTTGGTTCAGATGGCACTTGTCTGTTGGCATTTGACAGTCTTACAGTGTAATCGATAACAATTTATCATAAAGCATCTAACAGAGTAGAAATTTGTTGAAATTATTAAAACATTTTATTTAAATAGTTGTTCAATTGTGAATACTCCGAGAAAATTACGTGCCATTTTTGGTGTTAATAATATGCCGAACAAGTCAACAATTAAGCGTGTCACCAGACCTGGCTCCTTCCGACTACCACTCTCGGCGATGGGCCATGCACTCGCTGAGCAGCACTTCGATTCTTACGAAGAGGTCCGAAAATGGCTTGATGAGTGGTTTGTCCACAAATTGTCCGAGAGATGGGAAAAATGTGTAGCTAGCGAGGGTAAGTACTTTGAATAAATTTGTTTTTGCTTTCTATGAAAAAAACATGTATTTTTTTGACTAAAAAACAACGAATTTAAGCTTATTCATCTTTTATTTCCGAGAGTGATTATAGAATTTGAAGTTTTTTCAAAATTGTGAAATGTCAGACTGACGAAAGGCCAAGATATTAGATAGCCAGACAACTTATTTGACTCGTCAGCCAAATCTGCACAGAGTCATCAGCTACCGTTAGTCAATTTTACCAAATTGGCTGAAGGTGCCTCACGGTAGCTGACACACAAAATCAGGCTATTAAATTCTGTATGAATTTTAAAATGCTCAATCAACGCAACACCAAATCTTATTAGCGATTACCAATAAGCAATCAGTTATAAACTGACTACCCCAATGAGGCCTTTCTAAACCTCTGTTATCATAAGCAGTGGCAGCGATCGAGATAAAGGCCGGTATCTCCAAACAGCGGTCTGAAGACCGTACCCTTGATATAGGTATTAACCACAGCCCATACGTTGTAGCCTAACGCACCTTAAAATTATCGGGCACAGTGTGTTTTAACGCCATGAGGCACCCGATTCCCCTGGTACCAATTTTTATTTTATGAGTACTGCAGTTTGTTCGCAACTAGAAAGCAACCAGTTATAAGCTGATTACCTCAATTGTTCGTGGGAGCAATTTTTTGGGTTATCTAAACGTCTGTTGGCATAAGCATTGAAAGCGATCGAGATAAAAACTGGTACAGCCAGCACGTTGCACCCTAACGCATCTGACCATGCGGCACCCGATTCCCCTGGTACCAATTTTTGTTTTAAGAAAACATCGGTTTGCTCTACGCTCATTGAGTTACAGAAAAGAACTTTGTAAATTCCTATGCATCACTGGTGGGTTCGCCAAAATCCTAAGGTACCATTGGAATCAACCATGGTCTTTCACCCGGTGGTGACCAGCTTGCGTATAACTCGTACAACATCCACCCATTCAACATTCGTGCCCTTCTCTCAAACAGTGCTATGGCAAACCTATTCAAATATTCATACCTCTCACGGGTAGTCACTAGCATCGCTCAGATTCACTCCACTCTCATTCTCTCTAGGACTAGAGCTTGGCCTAGGTCCTGGATTTTCTCATTCAGAATAGGACATACCCCCTCCAACACAATGCCCCGCGCAACCGGTACAGGATACTCATACAAACCACCTCCATATCCCACAGACTTTCTCCCATCAAGATCAGTAGAGATGATCTTGTCTCTAGCATACTAAAACCATATTGCATCACACCAGATATATACACCGTACACCATGCAGACTATAAACAGACCCTCGCATTCTTACTGCCCTACCTCAAATTCCCCATTCCTTCGTCAACACTCTCCTCAGACATCCAGTGACCTGACGTGGTTCACATGGGGTCCGAAGCTATTAAATATATAGCCAACTTTTAGTTTCTTCATGGCAGACAACTTTAAATTTTTGACAGACAAGTTATATGCCTATTAAACAGTCAGTCAGTAATCAGCCGTCAGCAAGTTCTTAATTGATCTGATTTTATTTTTCTCTTCTTCTTTTTTACTGAAAACAATTTTAGTCATTTTTTAATTTTTTATTGAAAAAAAAAATTCTCATTAAAAATTTTAGATCAATTTATTAAAAATCAATTATAAACAATTAGAATTTTTAATATCAACATTTTTTTGAAAATTATTATATTTCATAGTAGAAAGTCAGGCGTAATTTTAGCGTAACGTTGGCTGACGTCAGCCAATCTGGCTGACCACTTTTATACTCTTGAATTTAAAAAAAAAAATGTTTCATAGTAAATAATATATTCAAAATTATATAATAAGTAAAATAATAATTTAAAATACATTTTATTCATTTAAGTTGTGGTTTTTATCTTAAAACTATTTAGCATAGTTCATGTTTTAGTCAATACTGTTAGTTAACAATTTCATCTTTAGCATATATTTGCATACTAAAATAGTATTATTTACTATATTCAAATCATAGCCATATTCAACTAAAGTAATTTAGTAGCTTTTGACAACGTAAAATGCATTTAAATTGTTACATCTTTCGACTATAATGCGAAAAAGTCACATACAAATTTTATTCCTTTTCTGAAGATAACGTTGACAAACTCATCGAAGAATATTAAAATTTAATGTTAAATTGAAATAAATATTGAATGGATAATATGCTTACATAAAAGGATATAAAATCGTTGGTAATTTTCACCAAGTACAATATTAATTCCAATAGAATCACGACTAAAGTGTCATATCCGTTTAAGGATAAAGTGTTATTTTTTTTTCTTTTTGAATACCATTAGCAATTCTAAAATAGATAAGAACAATTTATGTCTATTTAAATTCATGAAACGAATAAGGACATTTTCTCCATTTTTGCGTGTACATGTTTTTGCTTTCAAACATTCTCTGTGCAGTTACGATGTTGTAGGATATTTTTAGGAAATCTTTTCCACTGTTGTTTAGCTGTTTAGTCTTGATAAAAAAACTCTCAATATTAAATGTCCTTTTTTGGAGTGAAAATTTTGGAAATGCAAATAATGACAACCGATGTAATATGATATTTAGTTTTATTTTTCATCCATTGTGCAATATCGGAGATGCATTTGCCTTTTCTCACTACCATTGTCGCAAAGATTGTTCTATAACAGATATGACCGTAAAATTTTATTCTTCCCTTTGGTAGGTACTAAGTAGTTAAGTTTTTAAAATAAGAAACTCAATCTTAAGTGAATCGCATGTCCTCTTTGGATTACCTGATCCGCTGAAGATTTCACATGTTTGATTGAAAAATATTGTTTTGCTTCTTTATATAAGTATTTTGTTTGATAACTTTTTTTTTATTGTTGAAATTCTTTCTTTGAATATTGTAATGGAATTCATACGAGATCCTATCGCTATAAAGAGTTCAAAACTAAATTATGTACTTAAAAGTAATAAGAAATGTTTGGAGAAGATTTGAAAATTCTCTTTTAAATTTTTTCTTGTAGAAATTGTAATAAAATTTTTGATTAAATGAAAATATATTTAATATTATTACTTTAATTTTTTTGAAAATGCCCAAAAGCCATAGAATTGCATATAAAATTTCTTATTTCGAAAATAAGGTATTATCCAGTTTGGGCTTTAGAAAATTAAATAAAACTAATTATACTGTTTATATAAATTTTAATAATTCTTTTATTTTTTATTATTTATTAACTTTTGCCATTATGTAATAAATTTAAAAATATATAAATAACTGCTACAAGACTTCTGTCAGATCTTAATCTTCTTTTGTGGCAATTTTCAATAATTTTACCGCCCATTTCGGGGTGTAATTCGGCCATTACTTCATAAATAATGGTTTTTTAAAAGTTTTAAAATTTTAAAATTTATTTATTTAAATATATTTTTTATATAACTTAATAAAAAAAAAACAAAGCTGTCAAATCGTACGATCTTGTAGGCCAATTGACATCACCAGATCTTAAATTTATGTATTCGGAGAACTACAATATGAATCGCGCAATAAAACTAATATTTATCGTATTGCATAGATTTTGATGCTGTTTTATATTCAAAATAAATTTTTTAATATTTAGACTAAAAATAATTGGTTATTATACGACCATGGCACTCAAAATTGAAGGTGACGGTACCTTTTTCTTCAATTTTGTCTGATAGTGTCATTGGCACGACAAATACGAGCCAATGACACCGTCAGACTAAAATGCACGCCAGATAGTCACTTTTTGTATTAATACGAAAAATTATTTATTTATTCATGAATATCTATTTTGTCTCCTTCAAAGTAATCCCCACCAGATATTATACACTTGTGCCAACGTTTTTTCCAAACCTCGAAGCCCTTCAAAAAAGCATTTTTTGTGATCTTGTTCAGCTCCTCATTCGATGCCGTCTTTATCTCCTCAATCATAGCGTAGCGTCATCCCTTGATAGGGCTCTTCAGTTTCAGGAAAAAGAAAATGTCACAAGGGGCTACATCTGGGGAAAACGGTGTCTGGGGCATTATTAGTGTGTTGTTTTTGCACAAAAATGGCAAAAGCCAATTTTTGTTCTTCCACAAATCCCGGCGTTTCTGGTGGATTGCTTTGCACAACTTGCACATAACTTGCAGGTAATATTTCTTATTGATCGTTCTACCCTGTGGCAAGAACTCATGATGTACCATGCCCCTGCAATCGAAGAAAACTGTAAGCAAAACCTTCAAATTCGACCGAACTTGGCGCGCTTTTTTCGGTCTTGGCTCGTGCGGCAGCTTCTATTGGGATGATTGACCTTTGGTTTCCACGTCATAACCATAAACCCATGATTCGTCACCAGTTATAACCCTCTGGAGCAAATTTAGATCAGAGTCCAACAGCTCCATAGCAATGTTAATGCGATGCTGTTTTTGGTTGAAATTGAGCAAAAATCGAAGACGAGCCAAAACACGTGCAAGCAAAGTAGCTGTCAAAAACTAACTGAACATTCAAAATGGCCGAACTTGTCGTAAATATACGTAACCCGTGAAAATTCAAAATTCGCGATACTTTTTGAACAGACCTCGTACTAGCCTCTTTATAATTAATTGTAGATATTTAGAGTCTCATATTTGGTAGTTTTACCTATTGACGTATCCACTGAGTGAGCCTCATCGCTGATGAACATTTTATTGCTAAGACCAGCATCCATAGTCTATTGTTCAGAAAGTCAGTACCAGACTTATCTTATTAACTAACCAAGCCATAATCCTAAATGGCAAACTTTTCAACAAACAAATATTATCTTAGATTTTCCGAATCACGAAATAGAAAGCCTAGCATGTAATCTACTAAAATGACTAGTAACAAATTGGTCTTTATTTTTCAATTAGTTTCTTTATTATTTTAATGGGTCTCTATTTTTTATCAAGCAAAATGAAATAATTGGTAAAAAATTTATACTTTAAGGAGCAAATTACAAAAAAGGTAATTATTTTTGAATAGATGGTCTCAGCAACAGAATATATTGGTATAATACTAAGTTGAATAAATATCACGCAATTCCAAAGTGCTCCCAAATCCAATTCCGAAAGTGAGTGAGCCACTTACCAAATAGGTTTTCTCCTATATACATGCCATTAGGTATTTTCTGCAAATTCTATATGAAATTCCAATGGAAATCATAATAAATTAAATATATTTATTGATGTTGTAACCAGAATAAACAAGGATGATGTCGGTAATAATAAAGAAAATAATTTGCACCGGAAATGTTATGCTCAAGGCAACAAGTCATTATCACCTCATCGGAGCGTACTGTCATGTTATATTGGATCCCTGGAGCAACTTATACCAGCAATGGAGTATAAACGTGCAAATGAATCTTGTTGTGGTTTTAATATTTTTTTCTGTAATTTAACCTGTTTTTTTTTTCAAACATTTTTTCTCATTTTTCTATTTTAGCCGTTTTGCTCTTTGCAAAAAACTGTTTAGATATATTTTCAAAAATTCATAGCCGTCATCATCAGCACCAGTTTCCAAACTAGCTTCAATGTCAGATCCATACCAACTTCTATATATAAAGAATATGTGTGTATATTGGTGAATCTACCAGTAGCTATTTATTAGGATTCGCAGCACTTTGGCCATCCAGTTACCCATTCTTCCATTGATTCGCGACATCCCAGAATAATTCTACCAGTCATCTCTGCTGTTACGAACGTCGTCGTTCTGCTAGTCGTATTTTGCCTCGTGGCAATTTTGCATGAAATACATACTTTATCACGTTTAATGCCTTAAATAAGGCAATTTACAGTCATACAGGCTTCAATTTCCATAATGCATGTGGGCTATAGCAGTGGCGACGTGCCGGAATGCCAGCGTTACTGTTTAGCTTGAACCGAATGATTTTGGGCGTGTATGAAATCAATGCCACGCCAAAAGAGAAAGTGGCCTAGCACCCTCGTGCTCTCGCAACCACTTATTGACTTTCAAAACACGATGCCAGCACGATTTTGTGCTTCAGAACATTTCGAAAACTGCATCTTAAATTGAACGAATATTTCTGCTTATATGGGGGGATAATTTCTCTTGATGATAAGTCGCGTAAAGAAAAAATGGAGCCACTTCACCCAATCCAATAACATACTGAGTGGAAATCCTTTAAGACCATGGTAATTTACCATTAAAGAAACCGCTATTTTGAATCATAGGAATTCTAAATCGTCCCCAAGTCAGGAAAGACTCTTTCTATGTCCATAAGGATCATACTGTATATGGTCAACTGCTCAGATGTGGTACACATGCAATTACTTTATTATTCATGCATATTTTATGTTTCGATTTACTTAAACTATGAATCGAGTACATGGTACTGCTAAGTGGATCTGTCAATAGCAAATTGGCAATGCTGTCGTATTTTTATGGCGTGTGGAGCAGCTTTTCCATTTAAAAAAGTACTTTGGGTAGAGTTCTACGACTAACTGTCAAGTCAATTTCTTCCCCGACTCACATATTCGAATCGGTCTATTTACATATCAATATTCCGCCACATATTCCACTTATGGATTTTTCTCAATATTCATAACTTATAATAATGTTATTGAAAAACATGTTTAACATCAAGTTGCCTTGTAAAATGTTATTTTTTTTTGCTTTAATATAAATAAATATTAATAATGAATTTATATTTTAAATAGAATCGTGATCAATAAAATATAAATTTTAATAATTTCGTATAAGATATTGAACGCACTAGAAATACTAAAAGAAAACTTCAAATGAAAATTGGATAAGTTGTTAGAAAAAAATATTTTTCAAATAATTTTAGTTGAAATCTTTTCATAATATTTTTATTTATCTTTTTAAATAATTGTATATTAATATATGGTATGGAATAACAATTATTTAAAGATGATATTGCAGAACAAATGAAACAAGCAAAAATAATACCAAATTCAATATTTTTGAAATTATTCTTTAAATTGAAGTTTACAAAATATTTTTGTATAGTAGTAAAAAGTTTTAGCAAGAATTTTCAGTTAAAATTTTTAGTAAGACTTTTCGGTAAAAATTTACAGTAAAAAAATAATATTCAGTAAATAATTTTCAGTAAAAATAACTTTCAATCATAATAATTTTCAGTAAAAATAATTTTCAATAAAAATAATTTTCAGTCATAATAATTCTTAGTAAAAACAGTAAAAATAATTTTCAGTTAAAATAATTTTTAGTAAAAATAAGTTTCAGTAAAAATATTTTTCAGTAAAAATAATTTTCAGTAAAAAATAATTTTCAGCAAAAATAATTTTCAGTAAAAATAATTGTCAGTAAAAATAAATTTCAGTAAAAATTATTGTCAGTAAAAATAACTTTCAGTCATAAAAATTTTCAGTAAAACTAATTTTCATTAAAAATAACTTTCAGTCATAATAATTTTCAGTAAAAATAATTTTCAATAAAAATAATTGTCAGTAAAAAAAATTTTCAGTAAAAATAAATTTCAGTAAAAATCATTTTCAGTAAATAATATAGTTTTCAGTTAAAGTAATTTTCAGTAAAAATAATTTTCAGTAAAAATAACTTTCAGTCATAAAAATTTTCAGTAAAACTAATTTTCATTAAAAATAACTTTCAGTCATAATAATTTTCAGTAAAAATAATTTTCAATCAAAATAATTGTCAGTAAAAAAAATTTTCAGTAAAAATAATTTTCAGTAAAAATAATTTTCAGTAAATACTATAGTTTTCAGTTAAAGTAATTTTCAGTAAAAATAATTTTCAGTAAAAATAACTTTCAGTCATAAAAAATTTTCAGTAAAACTAATTTTCAGCAAAAATAATTTTCAGTAAAAAATTTTCAGTAAAAATAATTGTCAGTAAAAATATATTTCAGTAAAAATAATTTTCAGTAAAAATAAATTTCAGTCATAATGATTTCCAGTAAAAATAATTTTCAGCAAAACTAATTTTCAGCAAAAATAATTTTCAGTAAAAAATTTTCGGTAAAAATAACTGTCAGTAAAAATAATTTTTAGTAAAAACAAGTTTCAGTAATAATATTTTTCAGCAAAAATAATTTTCAATAAAAAATAATTTTCAGCAAAATTAATTTTCAGCAAAAATAATTTTCAGTAAAAAATTTTCGGTAAAAATAATTGTCAATAAAAATAAATTTCAGTAAAAATTATTGTCAGTAAAAATAACTTTCAGTAAAAATAATTTTCAATAAAAATAATTGTCAGTAAAGAAAATTTTCAGTCATAATAATTTTCAGTAAAAATAATTTTCAGTAAAAACAAGTTTCAGTAAAAATATTTTTCAGTAAAAATAATTTTCAATAAAAAATAATTGTCAGTAAAAATAATTTTCAGTAAAAATAATTTTCAAAAAAAATTTTCAGTAAAAATAATTGTCAGTAAAAATAACTTTCAGTAAAAATAATTTTCAATAAAAATAATTGTCAGTAAAAAAAATTTACAGTAAATAAATTTTTAGTAAAAATATTTAATAAGCTTTTTTGCTGATGTCTAATTTAATATTTTTACTTCGAAAGCGTCTATCATAGAAGAAAAATATTTTTAAAATGGGAGAATTTTACAAATCGATAATATAAAATACAATATTTTGAAGAAAAGAAAAATTAAAACATTATTCAGGTAAATTGTATTTAGGTAAGAAAAGCCAATTTCATCTTATTGCACTCGAATAGAACGCCAAGAATCGAAAGCGATATGAACTGTAAACGTTGTCATTTGTCATTCTGGTGGAGAGTCGCAATTTTCTTGCATTGCAAATTGCACTTAATTCGCTGAATGTTACCGTAGCAACTAAAAAGTAATTTTTTTCTTAAATTTGTAGTATATTTTCTGATAAAAATTTCAATGAACATATGTACACATGCACGTTATCAATGGAATAAGTGTACACTTGCATGACTGTATCGTAAAACATTTGATTCTGGTTGAGGAACTAAAATCCAAATACCAAAACCTAAATGGATGCAATAAATTCAAATTGAAATTATTCTTAAATTCATGTGTTTCTTGAATGCGTTCTGCAAAACAACGTTCATACATGCGACGAGATGGCATCCTTTTATGAGATTTTTCATTTTCGATTTTGTCCTCGATACGACACAGAATAATATGGGGCTGCATATTATATTTTCTGCAATCATAAAACTGCTTTGCATTCAATCAACCATGATGAAAATTCATATTCAATCGACCGTGGTTTCAATCGTACTGTCTTATTGGGAACCACTATTGTGAACATTGTCTGAACATTGCATTGTGGACAACCAGCTGACGGTGGCCGGAACTGTGCAGAACCCACGATCGATAGTCCTTCAATACACTTTTGCAGACGGACTCTAATATAAGAGGATGATTTTTACTATGAGTACTTTAGGAATAATCTCATCCGATTTTTCATTTTTCACTAGTCTTTATAATTCCATAATATCGTTTATTTCAAATATTTCTGTGGTCAGTATACAATGCACTTGCCAAACAAGTTGCATCATTTCCATAAATAATTAGTTTATTAAAACGATTGTAAAATTTTGGGTAGAATAATCTATTTAAATGTAAACAATTTATTGTAAGAAGTTTCAATGAATTCCATTTCTACTAAACTAACAAATTCTACTAAAAATATGAACTGAGAATTATTACGAAAATTTTTTAAATAAATTATTTACTGAAAGTTTTTACCGAAAATTTTAACTAAAAATTTTTACCAAAAATTTTAACAGAAAACATTTACTGAACATTTTAACGGAAAATTTTTACTGAAATTTATATTTAACTGAGAATTATTTTTACTGAGATTTATTTTTACTGAAAATTATTTTTACTGAAAAATATTTTTACAGAAAATTATTTTTCTTGAAAATTATTATGACTGAAATTTAGTTTTACTAAATATTTAAACTAATAATATTTACTGAGATTTATTTTTACTGAAATTTATTGTTACTGACAATAATTTTTACTGAAATTTATTTTTATTGACAATTATTTTTACTGACAATTATTTTTACTAAATATTTAAACTAACAATTTTTACTGAGATTTATTTTTAATGAAATTTATTGTTACGTAAAATTATTATGACTGAAAGTTACTTTTACTGAACATTATTACTGAAAATTTTTACTGAAAATAATTTTTACTTAAAATTATATTTATTAAAAATTATTTTTACTGATAACTATTTTTATTGAAAATTATTTTTACTAAAAATTATTTTTACTGACAATTATTTTTACTGAAATTTTTTTACTGAAAATTATTTTTACTGACAATTATTTTTACTGACAATTATTTTTTACTGAAAATTATTTTTACTGAAAAATATTTTTACTGAAAGTTATTTTTACTGACAATAATTTTTACTGAAATTTATTTTTATTGACAATTATTTTTACTGACATTTATTTTTTACTGAAAATTATTTTTACTGAAAAATATTTTTACTAAAAATTATTTTTACTGACAATTATTTTTACTATAAAATTTTTACTGACAATTATTTTTACTGACAATTATTTTTACTGAAAATTATTTTTAATGGAAATTATTTTTACGGAAAATTATTTTTACTGAAATTATTTTTACTGACAAATATTTTTACTGAAAATTATTTTTACTTAAAATTAATTTTACCGAAAATATTTTGTACTGAAAGTTATTTTTACTGACAATTATTTTAACTGAAAATTTTTTACTGAAAATTATTTTTGCTGAAAATTAATTTTGCTGAAAATTATTTTTACTAAAAGCAATTTTTAATGAAAATTATTTTTACGGAAAATTATTTTTATTGACAATTATTTTTACTGAAAGTTATTTTGACTGAAAATTATTTTTACTGAAAATTATTTTTAATTAAAATTATAATTCCTGAAAACTATTTTTACTGAAAATTATTTTTAATGGAAATTATTTTTACTGACAATTATTTTTACTGAAAATTATTTTTGCTGACAGTTACTTTTACTGAAATTTGTTTTTACTGACAATTATTTTTACTTAAAATTAATATTACTGATAATTATTTTTACTTAAAATTATTTTAACTGACAATTATTTTTACTGACAAATATTTTTACTGAAAATTATTTTTACTAAAAATTGTTTTGACTTATAATTATTTCAACTTAAAATTATTTTTACCGAAAATTACTTTTACTGAAAATTATTTTTACTGTAATTTATTTTTACTGAAAATTATTTTTTCTAAAAGCTATTTTTAATGCAAATTCTTTTTACTGAAAATTATTTTTATTGACAATTATTTTTACTGAAACTTATTTTTACTGACAATTATTTTTACTGAAAACTAATTTTACTGACAATTATTTTTACTGAAAACTTTTTATATTAAAATTTATTTTTATAAAAAAATTTTTACTGAAAATTAAAAAAAAATTGAACTTAAAATTTCTATTGAAAATTTATACTAAAAATTTATACGAAAATCTTCTACAGAACTTTTTTTTAAATAAATGAATTTAATTAAAGACATTATCACTAAATATTCAATAGTTTACCTCTAAAAATAATAAAAAACACTAACCAATTTTAGTTATGAAAAAAAAGCAATAAAATCCATTATTTTTCGAAATTAAATAAATTGAAGTAAATAAATAAAAATTGAATAAACAAATTGGGCGAAAACTATGACGCATTTAAACATCTGTTGGCCATTTTGTTGAACACTCTGAAAAATCACTCAGCCTATCAGGTAGGAAACGCTTCCAAATTGCAGCAACTGTAAATTAATTGCGGAAACTGTCATTTGCATGGATTAATTGCAATTTGTAGTCTGTCATTCATCAGCTCAGTTTTATTCGTAATTTAAGCGACAAAGCAATTGTTTTCCGTTGATTCATTTATGACGTGATTATGTGCAATTTTTTTTTTCGTGTTTTCCCATTTTCAATTAAAATTAATTTTTTTGTCGCCATCGTTTTTTTTCCATTTGAAAGGAAATGCATTTTGGTGATGGGATCCATTTAAACTTTTATTACCAAAACAAAATGAATTTTTCATTTCCTAACAACAATAATTGATTTCTTAAAAGACCCATTAGGTATTATTTTTTACTAATAGAATTTTCTATCTATAATTTTTGTAATTATGTAATTTCGTAATATTTTTCATAATTTATTTATAAATTTGTGTCTTTATTTCAAGAGTTGGTATTGCTTCCATCGTCCGATCTAATATAAATTTTTTTCTTATTTTTTCTTATTTATTCGTATGTGTATGCATTCAAAAAAAAGGTAAAGGTAATTTTTTTTTATATACCACGTCCGATAAATAAAATTTCCTTTTATAAAATGTATAAAAATTATTATTTGTGTAGAAGGAATTTTATCATAAAATTTACGAATATTACTATCGGCAATATTCACTTTTACTCGTAGTTGATAAGAAAAACGTTGTTTAGGGTTTCTTAACGAAAGTAACCCCCTTGAATGACGTACAGGATGCCATTTGATATTGATATATGGCATCGTTACATCTTTCGATAAGTGCCATTTGATACTGACATAAGAGAATGTAGAGTTGCTACAAGTGATACAACATATCATTCGGAATGGTGCCTGACATATTATTATATAGAGAGGAAGGAGTATATATAAAAGTAATCCATAAATTATCTAATCATACAATATTTAATAGGGTCTACAAGGTCAAAATGGTCTTTTTCCAGTCATACTCGAAATTATTATGTTTGCATTTAAGTTAATTGAGAATGTTGCATTTAGTATTTCTTAAAATGTTTCTTCCTAAATTGTTATCCATTTCACCATATTAAAAAGTACTGCTCTATTATTTCATAGTTATTAAATAAATATAATACAAAATGATTAATTTATTTACATAAAAAATTGCCATTTTTTTTTTAAATATTAATTAATTTGAAAAATGTGACAAAATTGTAAAAACTTTTTAAAAAGGTGTTAATTTTGCGGAAGCACGTTTCTTTAAAAAAAAACTACGAATAGCTGCAAAGAAGCTACTGTATCCGCGATAAGTTACTGTTTGGTATTGATTTGAGTCTAAAGATGTCATTGGCCTGTATTTCTTTGAAAATACAGAAGGAAAGATCGTTATCGTTGATACTCAGCGCTATGACCGTATCAGCACCTAGTTATTTTGGTTTAAACTTAAAATGTTACGTATATTCGATTTTCGATTTTTTATGGCGTTATATTGGTACTCATGTCTCTCACTTATGCCGACAAGTTCGGCCATTTTAAATGTTCAGTTAATTTTTGGCAGCTGCTTTGCTTGCACGTGTTTTGGCTCGTCTTCGATTTTTGCCCCATTCCAAAAAATGGATCTAAGAATCTATATCAGATTTTGTGTGAAAAATAAAATTAATTGCGCAGATGCATTTTGGTGTGGCATATGGTGAAGATACCTTGGACCGAAGCAACGTTTATCGGTGGTACAAAATGTTCTCAGAGGTCCGAGAAGATGTGAATGAAGAAAAGCGTGACGGACGCCCGAGCACGTCAACAACAGATGAAAATATTGATGAAGTGAAGCAAATAGTATTGGCCAATAGTCGAATCACCGTTGGAGAAGTTGTTGAGGACTTAAACATATCGATTGGGTTGTGCCATTCGATTTTTACCAAAGATTTGGTCGTGAGACGGGTCACCGCGAAATTCGTACCAAAATTGCTCAAAATTCGACCAAAAACAAAATCGCATTAACATTGCTAAGGAGCTGTTGGACTCTGTCCGTGACGACCTAAATTTGCTCCAGAGGGTCATAACTGGTGACGAATCATGAGTTTATGGTTATGACGTGAGAACCAAAGTTCAATCATCCCAATGGAAGCTGCTGCACGAGTCAAGACCGAAAAATGCGCAAAGTTCGGTCGAATGTGAAGGTTTTGCTTACAGTTTTGTTCGATTGCAGGGGCGTGGTGCATCACGAGTTCTTACCGCAGGGTAGAACGGTCAATAAGGAATATAACCTGCAAGCGCAAGTTGCGCGAAGCAATCAGCCAGAAACGGCCGGATTTGTTGAAGAACAAAAATTTGCTCTTGCACCATGATAACGCCCCTGTTCACGCATCGTTGCTTGTGCACGAATTTTTGGCCAAAAACAACATACTAAAAATGCCACAGCCACCGTATTCCTCAGATCTGGCCCCCTGTGACTTTTTCTTGTTCCCGAAACTAAAGAGCCCCAAGAAAGGACGACGCTACGCTACGATTGAGGAGATAAAGACGGCATCGAAGGAGGAGCTGAACAAGATCACAAAAAATGATTTTTTGAAGTGCTTCGAGGATTGGAATAAATAAATAATTTTTGACAAAACACAAAATTCGGGATACTTTTTGAACAGACCTCGTATATGTGGTTTTAATAAAATACTACTACAAACAAAATAATATGGCAAATCTTGGGTTTTTAGCAGAAAAATTTCCAGGACGCGAAATTTGAAGATTTGGTGTTGTCAACTGGCATCCAAGATCGCGTAATTTGACGCCGTCGGACTTCTTATTTTAAAAATATGTTAAAAAATAATTTATTTTACTTAAATAATCATTAAATTTAAGATTATTGAAAATCAATATTCTTCAAGTATTAGACAAATTTTAGTTGCGAAATGTGTGAAAAATTCATCAACATTTACCTCAAAAGGATCGAGTCCTGAAAGAAGTTGTGTGACCAAACAAAAACAAAAAAAAATAAAATTTATATAAAAGATTGAATAAGAATTTTTTTAAATTTCAAATTACTTTCCAAAGAATAAATTGGATAACCCTTTATATTCATTTACTTTTGATCTTCCAAATATCCAGTTATAGAAACTATCTAAAATGTACATCTGATAATTAAAACCATTTATTTTTTAATATATAAATTAACTCCCATGCTAATATTTACTTTTCATATTTGAATGAATATCGCATTGATAATTTGTAGATAAAAGATTTATTTTAGTTAACTAATAGTAAAGAACTTTTATGATACATTTGAATATAGTTTTTTTTAACTATGATGGAGAAAAAATAAAAATTGTTCAAAAATTTCATTTCGTTGAAATCCGTTGATCTCTTTTTGGAAATCATTTTATAAAAAGCACAAAGGAAACTATAAACTGAATATTGAGTATCCTTTTCCGTAGGGAAAAATTCAGATACATTTCTAGACTGTATTTCATTTTATTTATATTATGATGCTTACTACCTTGGTATAAATTCATATATCGTAGAAAACTGAAATCGAACTGCATCAAGGGAGAAATATACACCAAATTCACAGTACTCTCAACCGATGCTTGGCAAAGAACGGCCAGACATCCTTGGTACAAATTCAGCTACAACTACACCATTGCCATAATTCGTGCATTGGATATCTAAATAAAAGTAACAAATAGAAAGATGTATGTTGGGATTCTATCAGTGGCTAGTTCTGTAGTAGAGTAAAAATCTTCCGTTCTGCGGAAAGGATAGTAATGGTTTTACAAATGTAGACTGGCTGAAATGTGTACATTTTGTAAAAAAGTTGACCTCTCAAAGCAATTTTCTATTTCTATGTCAGTTCTGCTATGTTTACTTGGTCAATTGTTTCCTGTTATCGTAAATCCAAACGATTAGCTATCGAACATGTTTCTATTAGATTTAAAGTGATCATAAAAGAGAAGTTATTGAATTTGTCAGTAAATTTTTTGTATAGAAAGATTTATGTTACTATAACGGATTTTAAAAAAAATATTTCAATAAGAATGTATAATTTAATAATTTGTTAATATTGATACCTCCTTATTTAATCTAAATGTAGCATCTGTATATTGTCCTCCCAATAAATCCATAACTGGTTCCGTATTTTTATGCTTCTTACACGCACTTGGAGCCTCGTTCCTGGTGGTGATTATAATGCTAAACACCCTCAATGGGGTTCTATCCCATACATCATATCAAATAACCTCCCTTTCCAAATCCAACATTTTGGCCAACATCTATTTCAAAACGACCTGATATCCTCGATTACTTCATTAACACTCCTTCAATTACCATGAATTCTATTATAGAAACTCTTTTCGATTTAAACTCTGATCATAGTCCTGTTTTCCTTACTCTTAATTCTACGCCAATCTTAAAGACTCTTCATCCTAGGCTGATAAATAGCAAAATAGACCAACAAATTGACTTGAAACGAATGTTAAAAACAGCAAATGACATTAATGATGAGAACGCGTACGAATGCCTAGCTACAAACAGGAACTTAACCGACTACAACGTGAACTAAAAATGGGAATTAGAAAGCACTATAATGAACGGTATGAAAGTTATACAAAATCGCTTAGTGACAATATTTCTTTATGGCAAGCTACTAGACGAATACTTTCGTACAAAAGAACATCACACCCACTGAAACAAAATGACGGTTGTCACACATGATGATATAGAAGACAAATCACATGCGTGTATTAACAAAATCATCGAAGAACTAATGTTCCCATTCTCTATGGGTCTTCCTCCCAAAAATTTCAAGCCCTCGGAAATTAAATCTACTCGTACAATTCTGCGCCTTCCCAATAAAAAAGCTCCCGGTTATGATCTAAAAGCTTTGGTTTTAATCACATATATTTTTAATAGTATCCTGCGCTTAACCTATTTTCCCTTACTCTGGAAATATTCTGTCATTAAAATGATTCCTTAACCAAATAAACCCATTAATTCTTCTTCCTCCTATAGACCTATCACCCTCTTACAATTCTTGGTAAGATATTCGAAAAATCCTATTAAAACGACTCTGCCCAGTTCTAGTTAATGAAAAATTTATTCCTGATCACCAATTTGGCTTCTGATCAATGCCATCCCATTGTTGATCATATTGCAACCTCTCTTGAGAGGAAAGAGTGTTGTCCAGGAGTATTTCTAGATATCTCCCAAGCTTTTGATCGTGTGTGGCATCCTGGACTCCTCTGGAAACTCAAGAGCTTTCTTCCTTCAACATACTACCTTATCATAAATTCATATCTCTCACAACGTCATTTTCAAGTTACAATTAACTCAGAATCCTCAGAAATATATCCTATTCTAACCGGAGTCCCACAAGGCAGTATTTTTGGTCCCATCTTATATAATATTTATACGCATGACATTCCAGCTTATCCTAATACTATCATTGCTACTTATGCAGACAATACGGCCATACTTGCTACCCATTCAAATCCTGACATAGCTTCTAACAATTTACAATCCCATATCCACAACCATCAATCCTGGCTTAAGAGATGGAGAGTAAAGGTAAATGAACAGAAGAGTGCTCACATTACTTTCACATTTTGTCAGAAAAAACCTACCCCTTTATACCTTAATAGCAACATAATACGACAATATGATAAAGTGCGCTATTTGGGACTTTACCTGGACAAGAGACTAACATGGAACCCTACAAAATACAATTATAAAACCTATTTGGACATATGGAATTGAACTTTGGGGTTCAACGAATCGTTCCAATTATTATCGCGTCTAGGCCTTACAATCCAAGATCCTCCTTAAAATTGTTGATGCCCCTTTTATGTTCGTAACACTGTAATACATCGTGATCTAAATATGGTATTCCCTTTGTTTATGACCTGTGCATTTGGCTATCAAAAATTTCACTCCCGATTATCCTATCATCATAATCCACTTCTCAGATAATTGTCCTGTACTGCCCTCCCCGGAAACACTCATCGGAGACTTAAGAGACAATGGCCTAGAGATTTTCTAGAGGAATCTAACTTCCGTTAGTTGGAGAAACGCCGTTGGGTGTTTACTCCCACTTTATGATGCACAAGATTGTTAATTAAAATGTTATGTAAATCTGCTTCTTACAATAAAATTGTAGTTGCACATAAAAAAAAAATAAAAATAAAATTATTTGACAGAATTTTAAGATTTTCTTTTAAATATTGCATTCAGAATATAAAAATACAATGAGTCGTAAGAAAACTAGTATCAGTTGATCTGACAATAATGTGGACTACCGCTTGAAAGTGGTCTGGCAACGATGTAAGTGGAAGAATTGTGCTTTAATTGCAAATCAATTGGAATCATGAAATTTAAAGCAACGATGTGTGGTGGATCTTCAAATTTGACTTACGATGAGTTGCAACGAGTTTATGGCCAATATTTTTTATCAAGAAAATGATGTTTGGAGGGGCAACAAAAAATGGAAGACGAGGCTTTTAACAACGAAAACTAATGAAAATATGCAATGAATGACCTACGATTGGCAAGTTTTAAAAAAAATAAATTCTTCAAAAGCTGAGAAAAATGGTTATTCTGTTTTAGGAGGGGTGACTGAAAATAATTGAGATTGGAATTACTGAGAGAAATCTGGCAACAATGCGAAATTCCCTCAGCATGTTTATGGTAAACATTTTTTATGAAGAGTACAAGTTTTTTGGTGGAAAAAAGCATTTTTGATGGGCTGAGTAGCTGTGGAACACGAACCTTGCTGAGGGAGGCCTTCCACATCAAAAACTCATGAAAATATTGAACCAGTGAGAGCTTTTGTGAGGCCAGACCATCGACTGACTTGGAAATTCCTTGAAAGGCTTAGAAAAGGGTTTTTTTCCGGACATTGCCAATATTTGGCAAATCAAAGAACGTATTTTTAGTCCTGTTCGGACTTCAAAGAACGTATTTTTAGTCCTGTCGATAACATCTAAAAGATTGCACACGGGGAAGTTAAAGGTGATTCCAGTTTAAGCATTGCACCATTGTTACGAAGGGTAGAAATAACGTTCCCGTTGATGTACATATAACTGCTATAGGGAACTACTGTCAAGAGAGTAAAATGGACTTATAAACATAAAATAAAATTATTACAGAGAGGGGAAAACCGCAATCTTTAACTTTGTTTGTGTTTTAATCTGTCAATGATCTTATAATTTTTATTTTAATTCAAAAACAATATTTTAATTATAATTCTTTTTTTTTTGTTGAGACTAAAAAGAAGGAACGCTTTTTTTTCTGGAATTAATTCTCAATAAAGCATTTAAAGTTAATCAATAAATAGTATAGAAAAATGTAAAAGATTAAGAAAAAAAAATTTCCCATTTGATTTTTACACATTTTTTCAGAGAATTCTTCGATGAAAATTCGGTACAGAATGATGAATATTTATAAAAAAATTCCATAATGACAATACCTATTCATTATATCAAGGGATGATTATTTGTGAATGCATTCCAAAATATTTTCCCTACCCATTAAATAGCTGCCCGTATGAGAACAACAATTTAAATCTAAATCTTTGGAAGATTTCCATGGCCTTATCATAGTACGTGGTAAGTCAAGGCGCGAAGAAAGTGCAATTAATAATGAAATTCTCGTGATTAAAAATTCCAAAACATTCTAAATCCAGACATGAATTTATTTCTGGGTCTGCATTAGTACCGATATTCATTCTTGAGCAGTTGTGGTTCAGCCTGCTTATTTTAATGGAATTCCATTGAAAATGTCTTCCTGTCTGGTAGGGTCTTATAGCCGTACTTACAACGTTCATTTAAGAATTAAGATATTCATCTGATATCCTAACAAATGTTAAGTGTGCTATTTGTGGTTATAGATACAGATACATATATTTAGCAAAAGTTCCTTAAAAATATAAGTAGTTCCTATGGAAAATCAGCTAAATAGTTGGAAGGTTGCTAGAATTACCGTAGTAAGGAAGCATGGGTAAAAAATATTTGCAAAAAGAATTATCGAATTTTACTGCGCTGACTTTAGAAAATTTTCTATTTTTTTTTTCGAGGGATTTCCTTAATAAAATATTAATGCAGTGTAAATGAAAAAAAATTCTCTCATTCTTCAAGAAAACAATTATTTTGGTGCATACCATATGTAGAGCTCGTGGAATATATATTAAAAAAGAAGCCTTACTTTGCTTTTACCTTGCACATGAATATTATTCTGGCACTTTTCTTTTTTTATATTCATAAAAATTTTTGAGGAAAATATTTTAAGGATATCTCAAGTAAGCCCAAAAAAAATATGAGAAAAACTTTTAATTTATTGTAATGGGTTTGCAGAAAGCTTCGCTGAATGGACCCTTTTCCGATTAACATAGAAGATAATTTTTCCGACTTTTTCAAGCCATAAACGTCTTACACAATTATTCTTCAACATATTTTTACCTCTAACCTCAAACGTAAGTAAAATTTACTTAGCGGTTATTGTTTTTGAAATTAATAAAAAAAAAGATGAATTATAATTTCTTTACCTATTTTGGCGAAAATTTGCATAAATAATATGAACAGTTTTCACACAGTATTATCCAATTGCTAGTTTTAAAATTAATAATTCGATTATTTTATAGTTTTTCAATATTTATATTATATAAGAAAAAAAATTATTTACATTAAATATTGCCATTTAATATTAACTATCAATAAATTAACAAAAATACGCCAATTTGGTACTGGAACACACCGATTTTGGATGCTGATTTTTCGAGCAAAATTTTGTTCAATGATAAGGCATATTTTTTGCTCGTTGGATACATAAATAAGTTAAATTGCTATAAAAATCCTTAAGTGACTATAAAAAAATCATTTAATTGATTTTCGGTATGTATTTTGATCAGAAGGTGTCCTTTGTCCGTATTACTTCAGAAATAGAAGAGCAGACACCTCTGCCGTCAATTCTGAATGCTATGACCGTACGATTAACTAATTTTTCTGATATTTTGAAAGCTTTTAACCACAAATTTATGTGATTTCAAGAAAATGACTCTAAAAGACACAATACTTAATTTGTACAAAATAAAAAAAAATTAAAAAAAATTAACTAATCACTGGAGAAATTCCGACGAAAAGGATAAAAAAAAAATTAGTAAAACATTGGAATAAATTGTTTTTTATTATAAGGAATATATTTTTAGTGGGTAAAATCTCACAATACCTTAAGTCGCGCGCGTTTAACATTCCTACCTACTTAAAAAAAAACTTTTTAGCATATTTAGCTTACAAATTAATATAATTGTCGTAAATCAATAAAGTGGAACTAAAACAGGACATATCACGACATAGTACAACATTACGAACATAAAAGAGGCCATCAACAATGGTGATTTGCGGAGGATCTTTAATTGTAAGTCGTGGTCCTATTTGAACTTACAGAACTTAACGATTCGAACCGAAATTTTTGTAAGTCCAAATAGGTTGTATATTAAAAAAGCTGCTATTTATTGTTAGCGTCGAACAAATTTTTGGGTCCAAAAACCTTTAGGTCCAGTAATCTAAGTATTAGATTAGTCCCTTGTGATGAAGTCTTAAGGAAACATACTTTAATACATTGTGTAATCATGTTCTCATTAATATATAAGGCGATAGGAGGCTTTTTGCAAATAATGCAAATAATCTGAATATTTCATTTCATAAACTAGGATTAGTAATTTATTAGAAACCATATCAGAAAATAGGACCAAAAACACTACCTTGTGGGACTCCAATTAAAATAGGATATATTTCTGAGGATTCTAAATTAATTACTATAAAAAATATCATTGTGGTTATAATAAGATAATATGTAGAAAAAAGGAAGCTCTAAAATTTTCAGAGGAGTCTAGGATAACACACACGATCAAAAGCATAAGATATACGAGGTCTGATAAAAAAGTATTGCGAATTTCGAATTTCCGCGGGTAATGTATATTCGATTTTCTTTGTGCCGTTATGTTGGTACTCATGTCTCTCACTTATGTCGATAAGTTCGACCATTTTGAATGTTCAGTTAATTTTTTACAGCTGCCTTGCTTGCACGTATTTTGGCTCGTCTTCCAAAAAATGGATCAATTAATCTATTTCGGGAACAAGAAAAAGTCACAGGGGGCCAGATCTGGGGAATACGGTAGCTGTGGTATTATTAGTGTGTTGTTTTTGGCCTAAAATTCGAGCATAAGCAACGATGCGTAAGTAGGGGCGTTATCATGATGCAGAAGCCAATTTTTGTTCTTCGATAAATCCGGGCCTTTCTGGCGAGACTTTTTGAAAAGACCTCATCTAAGACTACTCCCAGACAAAGCTATTTTATCTTAAATGTGGAGGTAATATAATCAACACTGTGATTGTTTAGTATTTAGACCGGAATCCAAATAGGTGATCAGGAATAATTTTTTGTTTTTCTACGAATGTATAGTATAATAAAGTTTTTAAAAATTTTACCAATGATTGATAGAAGTCTAGTAGAAAAGAAATTCATTTAAGTATTTGTAGAATTTATTTTATTAATAGTATTCTTAAAAATATATATTTATATAACTATAAAATGGCTAAAATTTGATATATATATACTCGTAGTAAGAAATGCTATAAAATAAGAAATGTTATAGCATCCATACGCTCTTATATTGTATAAAAAGTTAAGCAAAAATATCGTAACAACGCTCGAAAACAATTTATGGTGAATATGTCACAGTCGAATAGAAACTTTATTGCCACTTTATATTCATACTTGACTGTCTCCTCATCGGGCAGGTAATCATTCTTAAAAAGCATCATACTCATATATTTTTATAGTTTGAAATAAGAGTAATATTCTTTCATTCATAAGAAGTAATAAAATATAAAACTGAATATACAGAAGCAAAAAAAAATTATATATATATCTGGCCTCATTTTGAAAATATTATATTCCTTTTCAAATAGGAACAACCTTTCGTTGTCGTAATATGCATTTTGTGAATAAATGTTCATTTGTTTTTTTTCTCCCCCATATTATTATCTCATATAAAAATTCATTTGTAATATATTCAGTTCTTAAGACAATTTGTTGATGGATAAGATGAGGTATATAAGATTACTTAGGACAGAAATATACCATCAAATTGAAGTGGTAAAACTTGAATACGATTATGTGCATCATAGTCCTAGAATAGTCAAAAATTGAATTTTTATTTTTCCTTGTTTTAAATAAAATTAGGTTATTTGAAAAGTAATTTTGTTTATTAAAAAAATTGTTACAACTATATACAATTTTTAATAAGCAGATTTTTAAGAAAAAGTATAGGATGGCCGCTGAAAGCTTAGACCATTTGGATCTTGTATGGAAATATTATTCTGACGATGCCTAATCGAACATAAATTAATTCTCAAATACACTACACCATACATTTATTTATCTATTTCGTCCCCTTCAAAGTAATCCCCACCAGATATTATACACTTGTGCCAAGGTTTTTTCCAATCCTCGAAGCACTTCAAAAAAGTCTCGAAGCACTTCATTTTTTGTGATTTTGTTCAGCTCCTCCTTCGATACCGTCTTTATTTCCCCAATCGTAGCGTAGCGTCGTCCTTTCATGAGGCTCTTCATTTTCGAGTACAAGAAAAAGTCACAGGGGGTCATATCTGGGGAATACGGTGGCTGCGGCATTATTGGTGTGTTGTTTTTGCCCAAAAATTCGCGCACAAGCAACGATGCGTGATCAGGGGCGTTATCATGGTGCAAGAGCCAATTTTTGTTCTTCCACAGATTGCTTCACGCAACTTGCGCATAACTTGCAGGTAATATTTCTTATTGACCGTTCTACCCTGTGGTAAGAACTCATGCACCACGCCTCTGCAATCAAAGAAAACTGTAAGCAAAACCTTCACATTCGACCGAACTTGGCGATTTTTTCGGTCTTGATTCGTGCGGCAGCTTCCATTGGGATGATTGAGCTTTGGTTTCTACGTCATAACTATAAACCCATGATTCGTCATCAGTTATGACCCTCTGGAGCAAATTTGGATCGTCACGGACAGAGTCCAACAGCTCCTTAGCAATGTTAATGCGATTTTGTTTTTGGTCGAAATTGAGCAATTTTGGTACGAATTTCGTGGCAACCCGTCTCACGACCAAATCATTGGTAAAAATCGAATGGCACGAACCAATCGATATGTTTAAGTCCTCAGCAACTTCTCTAACGGTGATTCGATGATTGGCCAATACTATTTTCTTCAATTCATCAATGTTTTCGTCTGTTGTTGACGTGCTCGGGCGTTCGGCACGCGTTTCGTCGTTCATAGCTTCTTGGTCCTCTGAGAACATTTCGTACCACCGATAAACGTTTCTTCGGTCCAAGGTAGCTTCACCATATGGCACAGTCAACATTCGGAATGCGTCCGCGCAATTAATTTTTTCACGCAAAATTTGATACAGATTCTTTGATCCATTTTTGGAATGGGCAAAAATCGAAGACGAGCCAAAGCACGTGCAAGCAAAGCAGCTTTCAAAAATTAACTGAACATTGAAAATTTCTGAAATTTTCGGCATAAGTGAGAGACATGAGTACCAATATAACGCCACAAAAAAAATCTAAAATCGAATATACGTAACCCGCGGAAATTCAAAATTCAGACCTCTTTTAAGGACATGAGCATATGTAAAGGATAATACTCGTCGATGTTTACCGTTCTTCATTTTATCGGTAATGTTACTGCCATTTAGAATTATAACAGAAGTCTTCTCTCGGAAAAGTGTAAAATTAACAAAAGTAGCGGTTAGAATATCGTTGTGAGAAGAAATATCATTATCAGAAAGTATCGGACTTAGAATGCTACCTTGAAGTACAATGGCGATGATAGAATAGAAATGCCAGAATACTCCATATTTGCAGTCTGAAAGATAGGATTTTAGTTCTAAATCCAAAGACTTGATTTCAATAATAGAAAAAAAGTATTTAACGTTTAATTTTTCAAGTATTTTTATTATAAAATAGGACGATGATTTGTAGAAGGCTTTTGTATTTGTAGTTTGGATTTATGATAAAAAACTTCCAAAGTAAAGGAAAATCATGATATGCAAAGGATGCTCTTATAAAATAAGTTATCAGGATGAGGATATTTTTTAAATATTTATTTTAGCATTTTATAGGTGTTATACTATATTATGGAGTTAAGGTATTTTTTAGGTGCTGGAAAAGGATGAGGAAGGTATTAAAATTTGGATTAAAAATAACTATTTTCTGAACGTTAAGTTCCACAGAAGTGTGATCAATGACGACCATACTCAGAGAGAACAAAGCTTGAAGCTAGCTTTCAGGGAAGATTGTATGGGAGGTTGGAAATTGGTGCTAAGGTGGGCTCTCATACTCACCTTAAGCAGAAAAGTATCATACCAACAAAAACGTAAAGGGGATAATTAAAACACCCGAGGATGTTAAGTTCTCTATGGGAGGAGAAGGGAGTAAAAAAATAATAATAAAAAAAGAAGTGAGAATATAAAGAAATTATAAAAAAAAAATTAAAAACGAGAAACAAAAAAAAACCTCAAAGTTGTGGAATGATAGGGAAAAGGAGGGAAGTTAAAAACTCGCGAAAGTAAAAATGGAAAGGCAAGAAAAAATTGGAACAAAAAAAATATTTTTGAAGAAACAGGAAAAAAAAATTAAAACTAAGAACGAGTCCCAAAGGAAATAACCCCCTACACCCCACAGCACCTAAAAAAATAAAAAGAAGAGGAAAAAAAAGGAATGAAGCCGACCGTTGACCGGGTTAGGAGAGCCTTACTTACATTATTCAGTCAAAAGCGTAATAAACAAAAATTTAAGTTTTATAATTTGTATCTAGTAGTAAAGATATTTCTAGATTTGGAAAACATTTCGGACTTTTGCCGAAGTTTCTTAGTTGCATGGATTCGTTTTTTTCTAAAATTTTTTTCTTCAAAAAATATATAAAAAACAGTTTAATCTAACAGCGATTTTTTTATTTTATAAAAAATATAGTTCTGTCTTTTCAATATTAGTTATTATAATCGAATCTATTAGTTTTACTAAACAAATCGAAATTACGGTGTACGAGGGTCATTCAACAAGTACTTAGCCTACAAAAGAAAAACGAAAATTTTGGAAAGATGGCAATTTATTTTTCCACATAATCTCCTTCAAGCTCGATACACTTGGCCCAGCGATGCTCTAACTTTTTTAACCTGTCCAAAAAATACATTTTCTCGAGGGAAGCAAAATAGGCCTCCGTGGCGACGATGACCTCCTCATTCGACCCAAATCTATTCCCGGCGAGTGATATTTTCAGTTTTGGAAACAAAAAGTAGTCACAGGGGGCCAAATCTGGAGAGTACGGTGGATGGGGCAGCAACTCGTAGCGCAATTCGACCAATTTGGCCATGGCGACGGCGGAGGTGTGAGCCGGCGCGTTGTCGTGGTGGAACAGCACTTTTTTCTTCGCAAAGCGGGGCCGCTTTTTCTTCAATTCGACGTCAAATCGGCCCAATAAGTCAGCATAGTAGCGCCCCGTGATTGTTTTACCCTTCTCGAGGTAATCGATGTGGATTACACCTTGTGAATCCCAGAAAACGGTAGCCATCACCTTTCCGGCCGATCGAACAGTCTTCGCCTTCTTCGGAGCACGTTCGCCTGGTGAAGTCCACTGTTTCGACTGTTCCTTGGTCTCTGGTGTGTACCAGTGAATCCATGTTTCGTCGACGGTCACGAAACGACGCAAGAACTCCGCTGGATTGCGCTGAAACAGCGCCAAACACGTCGCCGATGTGGTCTCACGGTTGCGTTTGTTTTCCGTTGTGAGCAAACGCGGCACCCATCGCCCACCCGACAGCTTTCTCATGCCCAGTTCTTCGTGTAGAATATGATGCACCGTTCCTACTGCGATGCCCACAGTCTCGGCTTTCTCGTGAACCTTCAATCGACGGTCTGCCAACACGAGATCGTGGACTTTTTTAACGTTTTCCTCCGTAGCAGCCGTTTTCGGGGCACCTGGGCGTGGCTCATCAAAAACCGACGTGCGGTCACGAACAAACTCGTTGAACCAATTCTTGACGGTCATCATCGAAGGAGAAGAGTCACCATACACAGCATCCAAGCGATCTTTGATTTCTCTGCGCGTTTTCCCTTCCAAAAACAAGAATCTAATCACCGAACGATATTGTTCTTTTTCCATTTTTGTGCAACCGACCGACACGCTCGCTTTCAAAGGCTCTCAAAACAAAACTAAAAAAGGGAATCGACCGACACTTTGACAGTAGGTTACTGAAAAAATGTACTGCACGATGGTAAATTTCTTTTGTGACAGCAGTTCCATCGGGCGGTGAGGCTAAGTACTTATTGAATGACTCTCGTAATTATTAAGTAAAATATTTAAACTGAAGTCTAATAAATACAAAAACCGTATTCTAATATAAAGAGTCAATATTTTATTGCAAATGTCTGACATTTTCTTTGCCAAAAACCTTAAAAAAAATTCTAATAACACGAATCAAAATTGATTTCTAATGTCAAAGGTGAATTCTGATGCATTTTCGAATAACAAATCACCGTAACTATTTTATAAATGGCATAATGTATAAATTTTTTTTAAACTGTTGAATGGAGTCAATTTTATAAGGGAAGATATTAGACAAGTGAAAAGAAAATTGATTACAGTTGTTTTGGTATACTTTCCGGTGACATTTATTATTGATAGTATAACGAAGGAATGCAACCAAACGCAGATGACATGCAATCACGATACGTATTATAGGATCTGGGGTTGGGTGGACATGACACAAATTTCTATTCTGAGTATTCTCATTAAAGCTATTTTAACAAACTGCAGTTATTGGAAACCATTTCATTTTTAATTTTCAATTACGACCAGGCAATTTCAAGAAGTATCAGCCTTTTTTTTTACGAATATAATTCGACCACATCCTTTGTAATATCTTTTTGGTGAACAATTTAGAATGAGTTAAAAAAAATTGCCCAAGAATTCTATACAGGTAAGAGGTATAAATGTTAAAATAGATAGTATCGTATGTGTGGTAACTGAAAAGAACAATACGCAATAAATTTACGCTGTCGACATTGTGTAAGAATCCAAAGTGCTAAGTGCTGACGTTGCAATCAAGTGCCTGAACTCTGCGAATATATCCAGTAGAGACCACCCATAAAAAAGGCGTTGTATCCTCGTTCTAATACAATGGAATGGTTTTATTGCTATTTTTTATCATTCTGGCCTAGTTTCAATTATAGTACAGGTAAGGAAAATTGCTTTCCTGGCACCATTCATATTGGCTATCTGCCCAAAGAAATTCATTCTCCTTTTGGCTTTTATTACCCAAGAAAGTGAAACATTTGATTTGATTGAATCCAATATCGATGAGGTTAAAATTAATTAGACATTTGAACAAATTGTTACCATGATTTGATGATTTCCCCAATCGAAAACTTTAGTAATTTTTCTTTTATTTTGTTAGTTGTTACATAGACTTTTTCGTATCGAATCATAAAATGTGTATTGTTCTTACAAAATAATTAAGAATTTTCTTTCTGTTAAAGCATATTAAATTCATACATAAAAAAAAATTTTGTTTTTTTTGAAAATTTCTTTGCAATTTTATAGTTTTCCATAATAGATACAATGAATTTTTCGGAAATGCCTAACGTAATGAAAAGGTTACGTTGTATACGTGATTGCTATTATATCAACGAATTTATGATATTTGATTTGGAAAAGAAAAATGTTTATTTTTTGTGAACATTTTCTTAATGTTTAATGGTAAAACTCAATTTGCAATCATAATCATATATATATAATAGCATTGGACATTTGGTCATCGAAAACGACTTTTGTCGCTTTGGATCTTCCAATTGGGAATCATTTTGGTAGCCATCATTGCGAAAATATATAAAGTTTGGTAGATTTTTTTCCAATTTTTTCTTTTTTTTTCCCTATATTGATGGAATACAGTGTTCAGAATAAGTACCTATGTGTATGATCGAGATGAAGTTCACGATAATGTAATAATTTTCTTCTTGTATGCTTTTTACAGATTTTATTTTATTTCCTTTCGAAGTAAAATGTCATTTGTAGAAAGAGCTCTAATAAATCCGTTGGTTGTCTTTTTGGTCTTATTTCTGTTTTCTCCAATTTTCTACTAACCAACTACTTACAAGAAACTCACATAATACGAAGAACATAGAAATAGTCTAACGTGATATTGGTCAATCTACTATGATGACTTTGGCTGAGGGTGTAGAATTGAAAGTAAATCAAATAAAATATAAGTTGAGCTGGCAATCATCATGAAACAAGGCCAAACGAAAATCATATTATCAGTCAATTGTTAGAAAAATTGGATTTAGATCAAAACAGTCATTTTTATATTTAATAAGAAAACCAATCGAATTTTTTTGTCAACTGGGGGTAGTAGTTATAAGTACTTGGTCACATCAGTAAATTTTATCTTAAAATCTTATGTATTGAGTATATTTTTCTTAGATAAGTTTTCGTCAACAAAATATATTTTTTTTTTAAATTTTATTCAATCTAGCAAATTTTATCTGATTTATAAATCTACTACTCTCTAAAAGAGCAATAATTTTCGTTGCTATATTATATAGTTCCATTATTGGAACATTATATTTCTCAATCCGTTTTTCAATCTGGTGCAAAATAATTTGGACATATATTCAGAAAACTCAAGAGGATTCTTAATTGCCTATATTACCTTATAACTAAATCATTCCTTAAAAATTGATATTATTAACTAAATAAAGCTAACAAATTATCGGAAATCTCCTCGATATTCGACGGGGTTCCGCAGGATATTAATTGATCCCATATTTTATAAAATTTCTACATTCAAAATTCCAATTTATCTTAACTCTTTCCTTGCTATATATGCAGATCATAAAATCATCCAAACCATACTCCAAGTACCAAGAGGAAAATAAAATTGAGCGAACGCAAATGTGTCCACTTAACTTTTACTCTTCGCCGTAAGCCATACCCTCCTGTATATATCTTATTAGCAGTGAAATACTATAAGGCACTAGGACTGTACTTAGACAAACGTTTGATATGTATTCTCTATTTAAGACTAAACAAAACTTTTATTCAATGCCTTACTGAAACCACTATGGGCTTTTCGACTAGAATTCTGGGACGCTACTAAGCCGTTAACTGTCATCTTCAAAATGTGACCTTAAAGCCTCTTATATTAATTATGTATCTTCATCTCATTATAAAAAGGATTTTGCTATGCTCTTAAATTGGAGGATTATCTGTTCCATATGAAAAAATCGAACAGCGTAAAATTGCAACCATCTTGAAGACCTATTGAAATCCACAGAAATTTAATAGCAAGGCCATAATCTTCTTTTAATGTGATAAACATGGCGCGATGGATAAACCGTAAACTAAACATATACTATCTTAGATGACATACATGTTTTGCAGCTGTCAACTGACAGGGCTGTACTTATCAAACTCGTTTATATAAATAGTAAGGCTAGGCCGGTTATGGGATACTTTTTGAAATATAGATTGCGTTTTATTTCCACGTCGAAATTTTTTTTTTACAATATTAACAGGGGATCGTTGGGGCAAGTCCATATAACCTTTTTTTAATATTATTCGGCTGGGAAAAATTTCTCTCAAAATTTGCATTGTACCACGAGTTGTGTGTGATATGGCTCCATCATTTTAGAGTCACATGTTTTGTAGGCCTAATTGATCCAATTTGGGAAGAAGAAAGTTTTCCAAAATGTGCCGATAGCGGTCAACAGTAACTTTTGCAGCATTGCCTCCACCATCCTTACAAAAATATGGCCCAATGATGCCGTCGGTTCAAATGCCTCACCATACAATTACTCTACGAGGGTATAGTGGTCTTTAAGAGATGGAAAGGCGGTTCCAAAAACCGCCTTGATTGTCTCATTGTCACCCTGAACATCAAAAATGCTTTTAACTCGGCCCGCTGGGATCGAGTCCTGGAGGCTCTTAAGAACATGGGGGTGCCCTACTACCTACGGAGGATGGTCAGATCATACTTCAGTGATCGACTTCTACACTACGAAACGGAGGATGGACCAGCGTAGTATGGGGTCACGGGTGGGGTACCTCAGGGCTCTGTCCTGGCGCCACTCTTGTGGAACGTCATGTACGACGGCATACTCCATCTGGAATTACCGACGAATACAACGCTCGTGGCCTTCGCGGACGACGTAGCGGTTGTCCTTGTAGCCAAACACCTGAAAGATCTGGAAGCCGCATTCTCCACCACCATCCGGAGGATAAGACAGTGGATGACATCGGCAGACCTGTCATTGGCGGAACATAAGACCGAAGCACTCCTTGTGAGTAGCCGGAAGAAAATGGAGACCATCACCATAAGAGTAGGCGACCACGACATCCGGTCGCTACCCTACATCCGGTATCTAGGAGTGGTCTTGGATGCCAGACTCAACTACAAAGAGCACATCTCCAGCGTCAGCAGGAAGGCATCAGCAGTACAGGGTGTACTTCCGCGGATAATGCCTAATATCGGAGGCCCCAGGCAAATCCGAAGGCGACTACTGGCAACTGTTGTTACCTCCGTCTTGCTATACGGAGCACCAGTGTGGGAGAAATCGCTAGAGCTAACAACATACTGCAAGACAATGTCATCAGTCCAGCGGCTCTCAGCGATCAGAGTGGCATCAGCATACCGAACGGTATTACACGATGCGGTTAACGTTGTGGCATCATGCCCACCCATCGACATCCTGGCAAGAGAGCGAGAACGCCAATATCGTAGGAAGAAAGAAGAGCGGCGAAAGGTCCTCTGTGAAGAGGAGAGACCCGAGAGTCCTCGCCTCTGGCAAGAAAGATGGGACAGCTCGACTAAGGGTCGGTGGACCCATCGACTGATCCCAGATGTCACAAAATGGGTCACTCGCCTGCACGGGGAGGTCGGGTATTACATCACCCAACTCTTAACTGGACATGGATGCTTTTGGGCATACTTGCACAGATTCAAGAGAACTGACTCCCCAAATTGTCATCATTGCCGCGATGTGCTGGAAGATGCTGAACACGTGTTCTTCCAATGCCCCTTTTACGAGGGGATACGGGCAGAACTGGAGAAAAATCTGGACCTTTCCATCAGTCCAGATAACATAGTGGAGTGCATGCTGAAGAACCAATCGGCTTGGAACAAAGTTGCCGAGCACGCGGAATGTATCATCAAGGATCTTCACACCACGTACGAAGAATAGGCCGCGAGGCGTCATAACATCGAGACAGCAGTAAAATATAATAAATAGTAAATAATTATAAGAACACCCCGGCGAAGTAGTATTTACAAAGAGTGCCGCCGGGGAACCATCGTTCCGGGAGCAAGGGTAGAGGTACAGGTTAGGTTTTAGCGAGGTAAAAATCTCGCATAACTCGTCTGACAGGCAGAAGGCCTCCCAGTCAAATACCTTTTGAAGGTTTCCCCCTGTACCTCAATAATCTAAATAAAAAAAAAAATTTAAAAAAAAAAAATGGTCTTTAGTGTATCAGTTGAGGATTTTCAGTTCCCCAATAGCGGCTGTTCTGTTCCTTAACAAAACCAGCCAAGTCGAAGTATGCTTACCGAGCTGCAAAACTCGAGTACTCCAGTCTCGCCGCCGTTCATGGTCATTTACCTATAGTTGTGTGTTAATTGAATTTCATACGGGTAAAAAAAGAAATATTTTTTGAGAATTTTTAACAAACATGATGAAAATATTTCCAATTCTGGTGCACGGCGTCGATTAGAGGAACCTGGTCATTCAGAAACACTCTGCTTCACCGCATCAATCTTTTCAGGTGTACGTTAGTCTAATTGGCGCACAGACTTCGCTTTATGCATATTTTCAAAGTTACTCATGACACGCTTAATTGGTGACTTGTTCGGCATATGATTAACACCAAAAATGTCACGTAATTTTCTCGGAGTATTCACAATTGAACTACTATTTAAATAAAATGTTTTAATAATTTCAACAAATTTCTACTCTGTTAGATGCTTTATGATAAATTGTTATCGATTACACTTTAAGACTGTCAAATGCCAACACACAAATGCCATTTGAACCAAAATGGTGAAAAATCGAGGTGGTGTAGCACCTCCTAGTTGAGTGTCTCCAAGTAGTTTCGGGGCATTTTTGACGGGTGCGTTGTCGTGGAGGAAAATCAGCTTGTCATGTCTTTGTTGATAATCCATCCTTTTTTCACGCAGAACACGGTGCAATTTGATCAGTTGCTGCTGGTAGCGGTGGGCATTGACAGTTTCACCAGGTTTCAACATGTCGTAGTAGACGATACCCTACTGATCCCACCAAACGCGCAGTCTTCCACTTTTCATCGCCTGTCACAATCCGATGCAGGAACGACTTTCTTTTTGATCTGGCGAGCAAGATTTCGAGTGTGTTTTGGCATCGCTCCATCTGCCTATCGTTCAATTCATGCGGTACCCATTTTCCGATCTTTTCAATCTTCCCCATGGCACGCAGACGCATGGAAATGGCTGGTTGAGTAACACCCAATTGCTCTGAGAGCATTTTTTGCGATTGGGTATCGTCTTCGTCCAAAAAAGCCTGCAATTATGGTCCTCAACCTTCCTAGACCGATTTTCACGCTTCTTGTCCCACAAGTGAAAATTGCCGTCTTTGGACTGACGAAACCAATCTCAACATGTTGTTTCCAATAAAGCACTGTCATCATAGGCCTCTATAAGCATTCAATGTGATTTGGTAACCGATTTATTCAAATTGAAGCAGAAAAGCAGAGCTTCCCGCATATGCTCTTTTTCTGGCCAAAACTAGACATGATTACCAAAGGAAAAATGTATGTTATTGTACGAAATTGCTGAAAATGTGCACTGATTAATGTTGACAGATGTCAAACTTATAAAAAAAAGTCACGGTAGCTTAATACGCTCACTCACGCCATCTAAGACCAAACAGCGGATTTAAGCTTATACCCTTGGTAAATCTGATAATTAATTGGAATATTACTAATTATCTTAGAATTATTGCTAAGTATGGTAAACTAGGAAATTGGAAGACATCATTTTAGTCATATACAAATTTATGATATTGACTCCTTCGCTAGCCCCATGTAGATACAAATCAGATTCGTTGAGACTATATCCAACTCTAGCTACAACAAAATATGAGTAATTGAGCCCAAAAATTAATATTTATTTTTGATTATAATTTTGTTTACTAAATATCCATAATCTTATAATGATATCATTTCTAAATTATGCATAAGCAGTTGTCGTCATGCTTAAAAAAAATCATTAATTTTTCTGTTCGACTTTGATTTTTAATATTTTTTTGCGGTTTTAATCTTAGTATAAAAAATATATAATTCGATATTGTTGTCACGTTTCAAACATATTTTCGTTAATTTTTTTTTTTGAAAATAACCTCATTTAATATCAAACAAAGTTAAGAGAAAAAATAAATTGTCAGAAAAAAGCTGTAATAATTTAAAGATTTTTTCAAAAGACGAGTAAGAGAAAAAACTGCGGAAAAATTGACTATGAATACACAGGACTGACTATATGCATTAGAGAAAATCCATTTAACTAAACCAAACAAGATTCCATGGTATGATTTATGATTTGTCGTGCAAATTCCCTTCGAATCGTCCTCATTTATATGCCAAAATTTCGTCTGTAAAATATTCTCTAGTTGTTTGTGTATTTTTCCATCATCTGCAAGAACGAAGATATTTGGATATGAGCACTGAAAATCGCTAGAGGCTCAGTCAAGATTACTTTTGGTCGGGAAATCAAATCTCTGAAAATATTGTTGTAATGAAAAATAAAATAAAATTCAGTTTTTCGAATAGTTTCATGCACAAGTCAAAATGCTAGATTGAATAATTCAAAATTTAATAAAGGGATTCAGATAATGGAGAGACTTTGTAAGTCGCTGGTATAGTTTATTGGTTGCAGTATGTAAAACCGCAACTTTTGAAGGTACTGCACCCTAGCGGCATAGTGGAGTTCTGCACTTACTTTACTAAAAAAATAATATAACAAAACAAATAATCTAAAGGTAAGAATATTTTCTAAGATTTTCGTCTTTAACGTATGTGAAATATATTTAGGCTGCCGGTAAAAGTTACTCAGCTAGTAGAATGGAAAAAAATGAATTTCTTAGCGCAAAATAGGATAAAGTATCTACGAAGCACCTTTGGAACACTCGTAATACATATCTGGGCATCCTCATTTCTATTAGTCTGTAAAGTATATCTGCAATACACGTACTATCAGAGTATACTCGTAGATATAAGCATCGGATAGGTGAGTCACTCATTGTAAGTGAATTGGGGAAGTTTCCGTTTCCGTTTTCCTAACATGATGTTGGTTACTGGTTTCACAAGTACGCTAGGTGATCACAACGAAGAAGTACTTTGAAAATTTCCCCTGGGTGCACTAAACATGCATCTCTCCGATTCGCATGGTTTTACGACGAAGATAATGTGAGCTTGATGTAAAATGTGTAGGCTTTCGAAAATATAATCGTACATTTACGAGGCAACTACCAAACCTTGATACGTACATACATACGTGTATGTTCGTTAAAATAGCCTTAAAACTCGACTGTATTCTTTTTGCTAGAATACTACTCATTTTTTTTGAAATATTCCCTTTGTCTGCCTGCTCTATGTACATATGTTTATTATGGCTAGAATAGATTCCAAAATTAGGTCACAAAATAAAAGGAACATTTCCTTAACACAGATTCCAACCATTCGAACCTCATCCATATATCTGCCGACAAAAAGGTGGTACAATTTTTGGCAGCACATCGGTCAGAAGGGATCAACAAAACGAAATCGAATTAATTTTTTTTTATTCGGACATTATTGCCTTTGGGATATGTTATAATCCATGGTTTTGGAAGATATTTCATCGTCGATTCATATATATAATTTTTTTCTGCTATTTTTAATCGAATCAGAATAAATGAAATCAAAAAATTCTGATTTTTTAATTTTTATTTATCATTAGTTTAGTAATATAGTAAAAAAATTATATTAATCACATATTGCATAAGCTCAAAAACTGGCACATACGAGTTATGTTTAAAAAGTATCGCAAATTTTGATTTTTTTGTGGCGTTATGTTGGTACTCATGTCTCTCATTTATGCCGACGAGTTCGGCCATTTTGAATTTTCAGCTAATTTTTGACAGCTGCTTTGCTTGCACGTGTTTTAGCACGTCTTCGATTTTTGCCCATTCCTCAAAATGGATCAAAGAATCTTTTTCGGGAACAAGAAAAAGTCACATGGGGCCTGATCTGGGGAATACGGTGGCTGCGGCATTATTAGTGTATTGTTTTTGCCCAAGAATTCGTGCACAAGAAACGATCCATGAGCAGGGGCGTTATCATGGTGCAAAAGGCAATTTTTGTTTTTTCACAAACCCGGGCGTTTCTGGCGGATTGCTTCACGCAACTTACGCATAACTTGCAGTAATATTCCTTATTGACCGTTCTACCTTGTGGCAAGAACTCATGATGCACCACGCCCATGCAATTGAAGAAAAACTGTAAGCAAAATCTTCACATTCGACCGAACTTGGTGCGCTTTTTTCGGTATTGGCTCATGCGGCAGCTTCCATTGGGATGATTGAGCTTTGGTTTCCACTTCGTAACCATAAACCCATAATTTGTCACCAGTTATGACCCTCTGGGAGTAAATTTGGGTCGTCGCAGACAGAGTCCAACAGCTCCTTAGCAATGTTAATGCGATGCTGTTTTTGGTCGAAATTGAGCAAAAATCGAAGACGAGCCAAAACACGTGAAAGCGAAGCAGCTGTCAAAAACTAACTGAACATTCAAAATGGCCGAAGTGAAAAACATGAGTACCAACATAACGGCATAAAGAAATTTAAAATCGCATATACGTAACCCGCGGAAATTCAAAATTCGCAATACTTTTTGAACGGACCTCATATACATATCGTACGTATTAGCTGGCTCTCGACCTGTCTCTCGTTCCAAACTTTCGGCGTCATAATTTTTTTCTAGTTATTTCTTCTCTATGCTATAGTTTAAAGAAGGATATATCAAAAATATACAGCAAATAATCAAATAAAGTCTTATATTCTATTTAATAAAATAACTAAAAAAAAAAACGTTTTATTTTCTATATTATTATTTGAAATTACTATCAATAACAAATGAATGATAAACTAAATAAACTAATATGAAGTCTGTTCATATTTTTATAAAATTATAAAAGAAAAATGTTGACATGTTGAAAAATGATTGATTTAATAGCAGAAGAAAAGCTGAAACTAAATATAAATGGTATTAGCTATTAGACGGGCAATTTTGGAAGGAGAAGAGATTGTTAGACAATAAAATCGACTTGTAAATAGTAGTTCGCTGTTCACTTTATCATCAATGATCGAAATTAATAAAAGTTATAATTACATTTAAGGCAATAAGCGAACATGCTGACTTATACCTTGTACAAGTACATGTACTCGTATAATATCAGGGCAGCAGTAGAGGTATTCGTTACAGCAACTATCGAAGCAGAGAAATATAACTAACTGTGCTGGATAGTGTTCTTGAAAGGAATTCATTTTTCATATAGTCGTAATTCCTACCGAGTGGCTGCAGCACATGTATTCTTAGCGATGGCAGGAGCAGAAAGCAAATCTTTATGGCAATACCTCCAGAACTATGGTCACTACTTTAGATGTATTTGCTTCCCAACTTAAATTCCGAAGTAGGATGGAGATGATTAGATTCGATGAGAACGCGAACAAGGACATAAGATCGAGCTGATTGGTTGTATTGGAAATTGTAGTCTTTTAAACCATTTCGGTACTATAGACTATCCTTACTACCCACACCATCTATAATGGGTAACAAAGGGGAATGGCCAACGGATCCTGACCGGGGAAACGGACCACGGCAAATATAAATTACTTTGAAATTGTTCCTCTATGCTTTTTATGATTTATGATTGTAGCCCGTCTAGCCTTTCACCATTCTTTAACGTATCCTACAGGACTAAATTATTTAAACTTAATACACTGTGCGCTTAAATTTGTACGAGGTTAATTAAGTCCGAATGTTTATGGTTCCTATGGTGTACTATGGCTGGTAGTCATAGCCACTATTCGCGGACACAATCTACAACTGGCGGCTGCTCTGGATTGTTTTAAAGGTTTTATTTCTTCATTCATGAATTTCAGTGAGTTTCTGGATTTCTAGGTGTTTGCCATTTTTCGATTTACACACTTCTAAATGTATGGAATTGCATCCGAACAACGTTTGGTTGTACATTCATTTCCACGTATAGAGACATAAATTCTTCTAATTTTTTTTTATTTTGTTAATTTTATTTGTTTGTTAGTTGAAAATGTGTTCATTGTTCATTAGTTAACATATGTTATAGAGCTTTACTAGCTATTTCATATATAAAGTATATAGTGATTGTAGAGCCTCGGAATTGACCAATTCTAAATGTTAAATGTATACTCTACAATTGTACATCTTCCGGTCTAACTAACCACCCTTCCGCTAGCCACATCAACCAATAAGATACGAGTACATACACATCCGTTCAAATATACACCAAAGTCATAGAAGAAGTGCTCAAATCGAGTCTAGGATTAATGGGCTGCAGAAGGATATTTTCTTCAGGAATTAGGTGCATGTAATGTTGTTTGGCGAAAGTAATTAGTTGTGGCCTCGAGTACAACTATTCCACTGCTATAAAGTGCTTTTGTTGTCTACACCACCACTGAAAAATGAGTTTATTGACCATTGTTACTACTCTTATTTTAATTTAATTTTTCCCATTCAACTCGACTGTTGAAGTCGTAATGGTCTGTAATATTTAAAATGATAAAAAAAATAATTGAACAGTCTCATTTTGATAAATTTTAAATTCAATTTTGATTCGGATAACATTTTATGATCAATCATAATTTAATTACTTAGTTAAAGAACTTTGATATTTTCACAAATCGTTAGTTATTATTGGTAAGTGAATGAATACTCGTAGTTGTATTTTTCCAATCGAAAATGCTATCAAAATTCTAACTTAAAATTTCGAATAGAACAAAATTTGAATTCGAGCCAAATTGATGACGACTGTATGTAGTATGTAGATTGGTTGGAATGGATTCGTGGCCATCAATTTACATTCAGTGTTGGAAAACTATTAACTAGCTAGTTCGATAGTAGTTGGCTATTTATTCACTTTGTCATTTCGGTTTGCGTGCGAAAATGACTGCATACAAGCAATATCTATACTGGAAGAGTAAATTCATTCTTGCTATTTTATATCATCGTGCTACCAAATTGCATTTATCCAAATGCTGTTCGACATTCGATTCGTTTGCCTACCATTGAAACGATGACATAAATCAAATTGGGCAAAATCATAAAAGTGAATCTATTCCTCAACCATGGTGTATATTGGTTATTTAGGGGTGGGGGGGTGGGTGGGTAGGGGTATGGTGAAGGTTTTGCTCATACAGATAGCAGTCACTTTGCACGCTTTCTGCTGGTAAAAAGTTATGCAGTTACATTAATTTCTTTAGAGAATTTCCAAGGGTCTATGGGAATATATGAGTAACTGATCTAACCGATATTAAGTTTTAATGGAAAATCAATAGCGTTGAAGAAAATTTATTTTTTCTTGAATCACTGATAAGTACTGAGTAAATTTTATAATTTTTTATTTTTTTTCCCCCTGAAACAAGAAATGAAAACGATATGAACGAGAAGAGAAAAAAAAGCCATTTACGTTCTGGAAAACTTTCGAGGGTGAATACCGATTATACCGAAAGTATTTGCTCTTTTTTAACTCACTCATAAATCACATTCCAACAATATATTATATAATATTGAAAAATTCGATTTTTTTATTAAGTGGAAAAAAATTGGCTATTGAAAAAAAAATTCCATAAATTGAATGCAATTTTTCCTAGTAGAAGATATTTATTTTCATAATCGTATTTTATATTATCAGCATTAAAAAAAACACATAAAAATAGTATTTTTGATAAGTAGGCCATTAAAATGGCAAAAAAATATTAAGCACCAAAATATGAATATTTGAAATTCAATCTTAAAAAGGATTAATTCTTACATTGATAATAAAAAATTACATATCCTTAGTAGTTAGTTAGAAATAAATATTTTATTAATAAATTAAATTCATTAACTTGGTTACGAATCGTACAAGGTGTGGCAAAAAAGTAATACGGACTAACCACTCCTTCTACCTAACAAAGCTTGTATTTTTCATTATTTTTATTGAAGATTAAAAAATATTTAGGACAATTATTATTTAAAAATAGTTTCTTTCTACGAAATTGTTTGCTGGAGGTGTTATGAGGGATCCAATTTTTAATGATTCTTGCGCAAAAATCGGGTTAAGTGTTACCAATTTTTAGATTTTAGATCTCTGAAAGTATTATCGGTTTATTTTCATAGACCATTGATTTAACGTAGCCCAATGGAAAAACGTCTAAGGTTGTTATATTGCATGATATTGGCAGCTAGCTGACATCGGCATAATTTGAAACAACGCGACGTGAAAACTTCGTCTGCAATAAGTTCCTCGTTTCAACTGCTATATGACAAGTTGCACTGTCCTGTTAGAACCAGATATTGTCCAACTCTATATCGTCTAATTGAAGCAAAAAAAAATTAACTATCATCACTCGACACCACTCACCGTGGATGATGCTAGCCGAAAAAAATCCCTTCCCGAAAAGAAAGCTCCTGGAACTGTTGTGGTCTCTATTTGTCCCACATCTGACAGTTTTGCTTGTTTACGTACCCATTAAGCCAAAAATATGCTTCATAGTCGAAAATGATCTTCTCACCAAATCTTGGATGTCTGAACATGTAGACTGTCATTTGATATGTTCAAGTAATGGGTTATCAAAGATTAAACGTTCCCATTGAAAAGCCCCTCCTTTATCAGCCTTTTAAGGACGTCACCTTCAATGATTAACATTGAAGCTGATGTCCTTAGAAAAGACTTATAAAAACGGTTTTTTACTTAAGGTTGGCCGTTGCCAACCTAAGGTAAAAAACGCTTTTATGAAAAGGACATTTTCTTGGTATTGACAATAACATCCAAAGGACTGTATCTTAGGTGCTGAAGGTGATTATGGTAGAAGCTTTCTAGCATTGCTAAAAAGAGTAACAACAATGCCTCCGCCGATGTATAACTGTCCATGTGGGAAAAGGGGAAAACATTATAAAAATTAAAGTTTATAGCAAAAATTAGTCTCATAATTATTTTCTGGAACACCTTTTTTTAAAAATAAATTCCCCCTAACCTCAAATTTCTTTTCGAACTGGACCTATCACCATTGAAAACCTTCTGAATCTGGCAATTTCTCTTCAAAGCTTTCTTTTCAATCTCCACAAATTTATTAAAATGTTCTACAAAATTTAGCAATTATCGACCAGTTAACAGATGCGGAAACCCACACCAAACCGGAAGTCGCACATATGGTCATATGGTTATGACGCCACCAAATGAGCGCCGATTTTTGTTTCAGACATATAACAAGAAAAAAAAACAAATATCAAGGCTAGAAACTACAAACTAAAAATGACTGAAATCACGAAATTTTGTTAAAATGTGTTCACTTTTCAACAAAATTTTTGTTGCTATCAACTAAAAATGTGTCTAGAAAGTCTAAAAATGTTCCTAAGGAAGTGCTCATCAATAAATTGATAATAATCATTTTTTCAATTAGAAAATGTTTTTTTTCAAATAAAAATTGAGCATTTTTTATGGTTTCAAGTTTTTCTTCTTTTAATTATTATGTATTTGTGTTAGTGAAAAATTGTAAAAATAACTGTCGTAAAAATGGAAAAAATTTCCGATTTTTTTAATAATTGTAAGTCCAAATTTACCCGCCCATTAATCCTAAAGTTTCATACATAAAATTAAAGATTTTTAAAAAATAATTTATAATAAACATGGCTATATGATCTAAAATAGATAATTTATTTATTGATCTAACGTCTTGATGAGTTCTTAGTTTTAGATTATTAAGGTATAAATATTTTAAATTATACATTATTTAGGAAACAGAAATTTTATAAATTATATCTATAGAAAACAAGAAAATTGTTTAAATATTTTTAATATAGGATTTTCCAATAAGAGTGATATGATTTCTAAATGACATTTCGGCCATTTGTAATATGTCATGATCTGTCTTTTTTTTTAATTGTATTCAGTAATGTTTACAATTTTATCAAAAAGAGATATATGCAAGAACAATGTTTAAAAATTTTTCAATTTTATTATCAAAATAATTGTTCTCCATTTGCAACTTTTCGTGCGCTTTTGCCATTTAATGGTCGTAATAATCGTCCAACTGCGCTCGTTGGAATTTCGAGCGTATATTTTCTTTACATAATGTTCAAGTGCCAATAAGACAAAGAACTGCTCGAAGTAATGAAAATATTGCTGCCGTTCAGGCAAGTGTTGCTGAAGACCGCAATTTGTCGATTCCAAGACGTTCTCAAGAATTGGCACTGTCTCAAACCACAATCTGGCGGATTTTGAGAAAGGATTTGCGCTTGCATCCATATAAAGTTATTATCACTCAAGAACTGAAGCTATTTGACAATCGTTAATGTCGTGATTTTGCTGATTTTGTCTTGGAACAACTTGAAAACGATAACGATTTTTTTAAGAAAATCATCTTCTCCGATGAGGCTCACTTGCATCTGAGTTGTGCGGTAAATAAACAAAACTGTCGATTCTGTTTATTTACCGCACAACTCAGATGTCGATTCTGTTTTATTTACCGCACAACTCAGATATGGCCGAAATTGGAAGAAGTTGATCTTGACAACTTCTGGTTCCAACAAGACGGGGCTAAGTGCCACACAGCACGTGCAACAACCGAATTATTGCGAGAAAAGTTTGGAGATTCGATTATTTCAAGAAATTGTGACATTGAATGGCCTCCAAGAAGTTGTGAATTAACACCATTAGACTATTTCTTGTGGGGTTATTTGAAGCCATTGGTCTTCAAGCTTTAGAAGTCAATATTGAACGTGCTATTCATGACATATGACTTGATTTAGTGGAAAAAGTTCTCGAAAATTGGGTTCATCGAATTTGTTCCTATTCGGAACTTAATTGTATTTTAAGAAGTCGTGGAGGCCATTTGAATGACGTTTTATTCAGAACTTAATTGTATTTATTCAGATTGTATTCAGATTGTACTTCACATTAAATAAAAAACATTTGAATTTCCTTAATAATTAGTGTGTTTTTTTTAAAAGAAATCATATCACTCTTATTTGAAAACCCGGTAGTAATAGCATAATTTCTTACCATTTTCCTTTGAACGACCAGTATTTATTCCCTAATTTAGCCGTAATCCTAGGTTGTCTTTTCTCTTTATTCTCAAGAACACTTTAATTTTTTTAAATAGAATTTCTTTAATAATATTGTATATAAATAAATACATTAATATAAAAGTATATAAAAATATGAAAAAGTCATATTTTATAAAATAATAAATATTCACTATTTTGACATAAGTTTTAAATGATATTATCAATAATTCATTATCAGATGAGTATTTGTAGGTTTTGTAATTAAATGAATATAAATTTTGTCCACCAGAAATTTGATATTTTCTTTTATTTAATATATGTATGTATATGTAACTCTTGCAAAATAATTGTTTAAAGAACTATTCATAAATAGTAGAATTGAGTAAACCGGAAAACAGGAAGTGTACATTTGAGTATTTTTGCTTTATGTAAAGTCAGGGAATGCGATATGAATCCGACTGTTTTTATGTAAATAAACTGATTCTTCCTAAATGGATGATATGCAGGTGGTATATGTGTGGCTGATGTTAATGAAGCTAGCAAAACTATATTATACTCAACAGAATAGTTATCGGAGTTTCTGTCCATCCAGAAAGAGGGCTGAATATGTGGTCTCACACTTATGGAAGCAGCTTCATTTGTTCCGTTCTACTCAACTGCATCTGCACTCATTTACCTTTAACTCGAACATTTCGCAGGTGGTTTCTTTCTTTGGATACCTAATGCAACCAGCATAACAACATGATCTGCAAACAACATCCGTATCTATCTAACTCCTTTCATCCATCTTCATTTTAGTATCTCTTCCTTCAATGGTTGAGATGGTTTAGCAGCAGCTATTATACGATTAAACGTGACTAGAACTCACCTACTATTGCCATAGTTTTGCCATTTGTATTGATGTAGTATGATTTTGCAACTTTCAAATATTTAGTTTTGGCTTGTTTCATATTCTTCCGGGATTTCTTGGGCAGAAAATTCTCTATAGATCCCCGTTGCTGTTCATAATGATGCTAACTTATAATATATGGTTGATATGTGAATGTTTCTCTTCTATGGTCAGTTTTGCAAACGGATACCTCATCCGAATTTCCAACTCGACACTCTGTATACCGTTTCCCACGTCCATCAGACAGACATTTTTGTTACCATTTTCCATTACCTGAATTTTCCCTCTTTTATGATTTTTATCTTTATTTTAAAAACGATGCCATTCATTCGAGATTGAAAGCCATTCAACGCATTTAAACGGAATGTAAATAATTTGAAAAGTAAAAACTACTTTTTATAAAAAAAAAACCTTCTGAAGCTTTTCGTCCCAGTTGAGTTCTCACTCAATGATGGGTAATTTGTTAATAATAGTTGAAAGTATTTAGTAAGCCTAGATATGAGCACATTCATTCGGACGATTGCTTAACAGATCGGTTCAAACAAAAATTTTCTTTCATAGTCCTCCTGGACGAATGAGTATTTACACTTTCTTCTTCCCATTAATACTTTTGTTTTTGAGTGTTTGCAAAAATACTTCAAAGCTATTTGGTTTTTACTAAAAGAATATTATTCTATATATATATATACTCGTATTAACATATATATCGTATAAATAAATATATTTTATTTGAAAGATCTCAATGGTTAATGGTAGTCAATTTTTTTAATCAGTTTCCATATAATTTACAAAGGATGCAAAAAACTACTTTGCATAAAAAAAAACAGTTGCAAATTTCTGAAGAGTAATGAGATTTTTAAATGGAATGAAATTAATGCTCTTACAAATGTCTATATTTTATCTTTGTATATATGATATATATTATGATATTATGGTTGAATATAAGAGTTATTTATTTATTTAAGTTTTGAGAAAATTCTTAAATTGAAAAGAAATTTACAGCTTTTAAGCTTATTTAGTTTGGTGTTTTTATTTTTCATTTGTTTATAATTACCACATTCATGGGTATTTTTTTTCGTCATTAATATAATTTAATGTGTTAAAAAAAATTTGAAAATAAATAAAAAAATGTCAAAAAACTGAATAAAAAATTTAAATAACTTCACATTTATTCATCTCGAAAACAGTTTCATCATTTTCGAAAAGGTTTACTTCTTTTCATTTACTAATGGTTCATTAAATAATTGAAAATTCTGCAGTTTATTTATGAATTGATGTAAGAAGAGTCCTGCCTAATTTTTCTTTACATAATACCCTTTTTATATATAATATATATTAAAATTATTCATTATTATTATTAAACCATTTTTTTAAAATTTTAATAAAAACATAACATAAAATCCATTTTACAATTTGGAAAATTAATAATTATTTTTTTATAGTTGTTATTAAAAAATATAATTTTTATTTTAATTTATTTATATAAAAATATGCCATTTAGTTATTTAGTTTATTTAATAATTTTACACAGAAAATACGTTAATTATGTGCTGGATTAACAGACCTTGGAAACGATAAGGCTATTTTCTGTTTGGTGGATACGTTAATATACAAAGTTTTTACTCTAAAATTAACTTTAAAAAAGCAAGTATATTTATAAAAAGTAACTAATTTTTGATCTGAAAGTGTCGTTGGCTCGTTTTCCTTTGTAAATGATTAAGGAAAGATCAACACCGACAATTCTGAGCATGTGGCAGTATAATTACTGAGTAAATTATCTGACTAAATTAACAGATATTAATTTAAATATGTAATTTTAACAAAATAATACTATAAACTACACAACACAACAAATTTTGTATTTACTTGGTGAACAGTTTCCAGGACGCATAATTTCGAGATTTGGTGATGTCGATTGGCGTCAAAGATCGTTCGATTTGACGCTGTTGGTTTTTTTTTTGTAAAATCACGTAAAAAATTATAATAAATCAGATAATTTTTAAGTGTTTGTGCATTCGGAAATCAATATGCGTAAGGTAATGGTCAGAATTACACCTCGAAATATGTGAAGCAGTCATCCAAAATCTACAAAAGTACAAGAAGTCTAGTTGCAGTTACTTTAATAATTTAATAAATTGTATATAATAACAATATTTATTCAAAAAGCGAAAGTTAATTTGTCTTTACAAATTAAAAATTAGATAACTCTTTGCAAGCTTCTAATAATTCAAAAGTCCTTCGAATTATAACAAAAAAAATTGATAAAAATAAATTTACTGCTGTGATCAATTAAAATTAAGAAAATATCTTATTAAATTGAACCGTTTGTAAGTGATTTTACGTTCAATTTGGTCAAGTTATAATTTATATTTAATCCAGATTTTCGTGTTTGGTGTCGTACGACCACAAGCAATGGCAGACGGTTGGGTGAATCATGTCAATCGAAAAGTTGCAACATTCATTATGCTTTTAAACCTGTTTGATATTGAGATGAGCTCAATTGTTTCAAATTTCAATAAAACTAAATGATCCGAAAGTAATCCTGTATCAAAGCTACTAAATAGGTTCTGGTGTAAGTACATTCAGCTAGAACTAGAGACGACGCAGGCTTTGCAACATAAACTCTGATATCTGTTGGAGAACTGGCCAGACATACCATATATTATTTGGATATGTGTGTATATGGCTATTATTTTGGTTTCATTATTAGTTTATACATGTATGTACATTCATCTGACTTCTGCATAAAGAGTACTTTGTATACTATCGGGTTACTGTTTACTACACTTAAACTTTATTAATCCCATCTGGGCTAAACTGTGCAAACTGCATTTGGTGTGCTCACTTTTGAATAGTTTCGCCTAGCATCGACTATCGAGTCGGGGATCAAAACTTGTGATTTAGGAGACATATTGGCTATGAAAACAATAGCATATTCCCAGGATTTTAGAAACTGAAATCAAAACAAATCAGTATTAACTAATAGAAGTTAAATCGCCAGGTACTCGAGAAGGTGTACACAAAATGCTTAGCAACAAATTTCAATGAACATCATTACGTCTAATGGTTGATAATAATTAAATTTGTTCATATTTTTTTCAGAAACTTTACTAAATGAATTTTTTTCGAATATCAAATTATTATTAAGTAAATATAAAAGGTGTGCTAAAGATATACTTACAACTTATTTATTAGATAATTTTTTAATGAAATAAACTACACTAATTTGGTTAACTGAAATTTTTGAAATAGACTTCGGAATTATGTCTGAAATATAATATAGGCTTAAAAAAATAATATTAGATAATGTCATAAACGTCTGGGTTTTTCATAGCCACAGGAAGATATTCGGGATCACTTAAATCTGGGGAGCATGGATCTAATAGACATTACCACTTTTGGACATAATTCGGTCTGATATCTTCGGCCGCAGAATTTTTATTTTAACGCATGCGCCAAATCCACATACTTTTGCTGGCTCAGCGGTGCTTAGGAATTTACAAGGTTCCTCACTGTTTGAACCTAGGAAATGAAGAGGATGAAGAATATAAAGAAGATGGAGAAGAAAATGAAGACGAAAAAGGTTAAGAATATGAAGAAAATGAGGAAGATGAATAAGGAGAAGAAAATAAAGAAGATGAAGAAGATAAAGAAGATGAACAAGATGGAGACGATAAAGAAGATAAAGAAGATGAAGAAGATGATAAAGATGCAGAAGACGAAGCAGATAAAAAAGGTGAAGAAGATGAAGAAGATAAAGAAAATGAAGAAGATAAAGAATATAAAGAAGATAGAAAAGATGAAGCATATGAAGAAGATAAAGAAGGTGAAGAAGATGATAAAGATAAAGAAGATAAAGAAGATGAAGAAGATGATAAAGATGAAGAAGATGAAGCAGATAAAAACGGTGAAGTAGATGAAGAAGATGACGAAAATGAAGAAAATGAAGAAGATAAAGAATATAAAGAAGATAAAAAGGATGAAGAAGATGAAGAAGATAAAAAAGGTGAAGAAGATGATGAAGATGAATAAAATGAAGAAGATGAAGAAGGAGAAGAAAATGAAGAAGATGAAGAAAATGAAAAAGATGAATAACATGAAGAAGATGAAGAATATGAAGAAGATGGAGAAGATAAAGATAATGAATAAGATGAAGAAGATGAACAAGTTGAAGAAGATGAAGAAGAAAGGACCATAAAGAAGATGCAGAAGAGGAAGAAGATGAAGAAGATAAAGAAGAAGAAGAAGATGAAGAAAACGAAGAAGATAAAGAAGATAAAAAAGATAAAGAAGATGAAGAAGATGGAGAAATTTGAGATGGTACACCTGAATATACTTCTTATAGGGACGTATCCATACTGAGTGTCCCTGCATATTATAGTGCAGGTAGGAAATCAAATTGAGCGTTGGATTTGAGCGAACTGGGTAATCCGCTGAGATGTGTGCAACTATCTGGATCTAGTCAGCTAAGTTGACGAATTCCATTACTGGTCAGATCTGGTTTGCGCGTTTATTCGGCGTATCTCAATCCCTATGGTCGTAGGCGACCTGTGATAATATGTTTATCGATAGGAAAACAAGAGAATTATTCTATTGGAACCTAAGAATTTATAAAATCTCCTACATGATGCTTAGGAATTTACAAGGTTCTTTACTTACTGAGTGGAGTGTGAATCAAACTACCTTTAAAACCAAAATTTGTGTGAAAAAAAAATCCTTGTAAATAAAATGTGTTGTACAAGTTTTAAATTCATCCGATAACTATGCGATCCTATAGAGTATCATAAATGAAGTTGTAACAGGGGAATATAAACCTCGCTCAGGGTGGTCTTTAATATCAAAAACTAATGAAAATATAGATCGACTGAGGGCCCTTGTGAGGTCAGACATTCAATAACAATAGAAACTAGCATCAGTTTTTGCTAGTTTTATAGTAATCGAATCCTTGAAAGGATCAGAAAAAGGATTCTATGAGTTAGATCGGTTTTTAAATGCCTCAAAAAGAGTTCATTGCAGAAACTTCAATGCTCTACCATCACAAGGCCATCTCCTTTTATGAGTTTTTCTTGGAAAAAGGGATTGCTATTGTTCTCTAACCTTTCTATTGGAAATCACTTGAAAGGAACTTTACTCCAGCATAGTCGATATAATCTAAAAGAAGATAAACAAGGAGCTGAAGACTATTCAAGTTGATGTCTTCCCGCATTGCTATGAAGGTTGGCAGGCCTAGGGAATTACTTTGAGGGGGATAACATTTTTGTGTAAAAATAAAATAAAATTGTTGCCAACAAAAAAGTCAGAATCATTTTATAAGGTTTTTTTTTTAACGTAAAGTGTATATTGAATTCATGATGCCGAGACCTTAGAATACTTTCTATATAAGATGTCATTGACCTTGTTTCACTGAGCATATCAATAACCTTGACTTTTTCAAAATGTCAATAACCTCGGCTTATATGTACGAGGGTCATTCAACCAGTACTTAGCCTACAAAAGAAAAACTAAAATTTTGGAAAGTTGGCAATTTATTTTTCCACATAATCTCCTTCAAGCTCGATACACTTGGCCCAGCGATGCTCTAACTTTTTAGAAAACAAAAAGTAGTCACAGGGGGCCAAATCTGGAGAGAACGGTGGATGGGGCAGCAATTCGTGGCGCAATTCGACCAATTTGGCCATGGCGACGGCGGAGGTGTGAGCCGGCGCGTTGTCGTGGTGGAACAGCACTTTTTTCTTCGCAAAGCGGGGCCGCTTTTTCTTCAATTCGACGTCAAATCGGCCCAATAAGTCAGCATAGTAGCGCCCCGTGATTGTTTTACCCTTCTCAAGGTAATCGATGTGGATCACACCTTGCGAATCCCAGAAAACGGTGGCCATCACATTTCCGGCCGATCGAACAGTCTTCGCCTTCTTCGGAGCACGTTCGCCGGGTGAAGTCCACTGTTTCGACTGTTCCTTGGTCTCTGGTGTGTACCAGTGAATCCATGTTTCATCGACGTTCACGAAACGACGCAAGAACTCCATTGGATTGCGCTGAAACAGCGCCAAACACGTCGCCGATGTGGTCTCACGGTTGCGCTTGTTTTCCGGTGTGAGCAAACGCGGCACCCATCGCGCCGACAGCTTTCTCATGCCCAGTTCTTCGTGTAGAATATGATGCACCATTTCTTCTGCGATGCCCACAGTCTCAGCTATCTCGTGAACCTTCAATCGACGGTCTGCCAACAAGAGATCGTGGAATTTTTTAACGTTTTCCTTCGTAGCAGCCGTTTTCGGGGCACCTGGGCGTGGCTCATCAAAAACCGACGTGCGGCCACGAACAAACTCGTTGAACCAATTCTTGACGGTCGCCATCGAAGGAGAAGAGTCACCATACACAGCATCCAAGCGATCTTTGATTTCGCTGCGCGTTTTCCCTTCCAAAACAAGAATCTAATCACCGAACGATATTGTTCTTTTTCCATTTTCGTGCAACCGACCGACACGCTCGCTTTTAAAGGCTCTCAAAACAAAACTGATGAAGGGAAATTCACTGAAACTTTGACAGTAGACTACCAAAAGAATGTACTGCACGATGGTAAATTTCTTTTGTGACAGCAGTTCCATTGGGCGGTGAGGCTAAGTACTTGTTGAATGACCCTCGTAAACAAACATGTTGATTGCCCTTAAACAAAATTTAATTTTCGCTACTTTATAAGTTAAAATTGGCTATTAAACTATTTTTCTATTCAACAATTTTTATCATGTACACCAGGTTTCGATTAAAGTTGCGGAAGAATTTAGAAATTGTGGGTTATTTTTGACAAAGTCAAACATTTACCAAATAATGTAAATTTGCTGCAAGTAGTTGTAATGAAGTTATCTGATTAATATGAAAAAATTTTCCTTTTTAGTATAATTTATTGTAGAAACAAAACAAAACTATGTTTATTAACGATATGTAACAAATTAAATGAGTGCGGACGGGTAGGTGTGTGTTTTTCTGTGCATGTGTGCTAAATTCATATTAGCTAGAATCAGAAAAAGTTTGAGAATTTTATTATACAATAAATACGAGTATACTCTTATACAGGATACCATATGGGAAAAAGGTTGGAATATACTGGAGAATTGTGTTGTTTCTACAATTGGACTCATTTGTTCTATAAGAAATTCCAACGAAAAGCAACAACTTTGCACGATATATACATGTGTGTATGTATGTGTGTACCTTAAAGAATAGTTAAGGGTATTTAGTGCGTAGAAAAGTTTTACTTTTCATGTACGCATGAGGGCAGCTCGAATTTGCGTGACTTGTCAAACGTGCTGGCAATACGACCGTAAAAAAGTTATGAGGAAGTGAATTTCCATATGGTATTCTTTGTATTCTTCCTATTGATTTTTTTTTCAGGCAAATGTCATATATTACCTACATTCAACAGACTTTGTTAATGGGTGGACCCACTATCCTACTGTTCTAGTATTCTAAAAATTTACGAGTCCTATTCAAGTAGTAGGCTTTTTTAATGGTTCCAGAGTGGTTGTACATTTTCGTGATATTCCGTCATTGATCTCAGCCCAAGAACATTGTATGATTTGTTAACATTATGATATCATGATGTCAATTACAACTTTGGATTCATTGTACGACTGAACTCCGGAAATTTATTTCATCGAAAAATGTGCAAACAAGAAGAGTTTAGGTTTTTTTTTTTATTTAGGTCAAAATTCAATGTACATTCATTGAAAGGAAGATGTATTTTTCAGTCTTTAAATATGAGTAAAAATTATTGTTTTTTCATTCTTTCTAATAAATATGACAGCAGTACAAAATGACATATATGAAGGCAGTATGATAAGTCAATGATAAAGGAAATAGATGTAACTGATATTAGAAGAACGATATTTTTTTTATTAGTTGGAATTTTTAATAGAATGTCATATAAAATTTTCTGAATATCGGTTTATTAGTTTAGTTTTGATAGCCATTGAAAGAACATAAGGTTTGTGTTTTTATTATTAATATGGAAAAAATTAAAGAAATATTAATAAAACACTTTTATTTGAGTAAAAAATAATATATGAAAATAAAACCAAGCTTATAATTATAATGGGGACTCTTTACCATTGTATAAAATGATTCGGTAGTGTTTAACCAAATGGTGTTATTGTCGTGAGAGCGTCCTAGTACGTCAAATTAATTAAATCGATGAAATTATTTTATAAAATTATTGAATAAAAGTGTATCATCTCAAAAGAACTTTAAGGGAATATGTTACATGAAATTTTTAGTTTTGAGAAAGCTATCGGCGAGATGGGATTACCACGTTTGCTAATACTTGACCAAACAATTGTTCGAATAATGATTTGAATGGAGTATTTGAATATTTTTAAGTATTATTCAAATATCAATTTATATGAACTCTTAACTATAGATGGAAACTAAAGTTCAATCAAAACAATGGACTTCAACTGGGTAACGTGTACCAAAGACGGCAAAAACGGTTCCATCGACAGGAAGATTTATGGCTTCAATTTTTTGGAATGCACATTGTATAGATTATGTTCTTCAAAAAAAGTAAATAATATCATAGCAGTATTATACAGCTTCATTAGAGCAAATTTAGCAAAGGAGAAAGGTCAGTTCTACCATGACAATGAAGCTGTACATTCATCGGTAAATACAACAGCAAAATATGTAGAATTGCTTTCCAACCCACCGTTTTTCTCTAGATTTGACTCCTATTGACTTTTTCCTACATGAAAAATTAGCTTGATAGAAAGAAATTTCTATACAATTCTGAGGTTATTGACAAATCATACTACCTGGATGGTATAAAAAAGTTGGAATATCATTGCATGAGCTGTATTGGGCTTAAACATATTATGTTGCTAAGTAAATAAATTTTTGTTGAATAAATTAATTTATTGTTTCATTTATCATTGACTTATCAGACCACTTCGTAGTACTAATAAAAGGTGGTGGAAAGGAAATTCAAAGGAAAAAGTGAAGGTCATTAAATTAGAAATTAGTGAATTCAAACTGAAAAGAATTTATTGAAAACTAAGTATGTGCCACGACATTAAAGACCATTTGGCGACAGGATGTCCTTAGCCATATATTTGAGTTCAAATAATTTTAAGCCTACTAAATGTCGTCAAATTGAATGACATAGTGATAATAGTTTTCATAGTAATTCTATTTAAACCGAATATTACACCATTTCTTTTATAAAAATCATAATCAAATAAATTAAATAGAAAAATTAGTGAATACGATTATACTAAAAGGCGAAATATTCAAGGAATTTAATATGTTCAAACGAACAGTTTTTATAGTTTTTTGTCGACAGACGATCCTTTCGATTTTCCAATCTGGAAATTTGAAACATTTTTTTGTTGTTGTTGTTATGAAAAGTTAAAGCTCAATTGTAGACAATATGCTAACAGTACTGAAGGTAGAGTGGCATAGTATTTATGTGGTGGAAATCATATCTGGTATTAGTCTCATAGGATGGTATTAGCAGTCAGTGTTAGCATTCGTCTATATAGAAAAGGAAAGAATTAGAAGCACAGGAAAGGAGTAATAGCAATGTGTTGGGAAAAAAATCCCGTGAATTGGGGAAATCCTCTTTATTGACTTGACACGAAACATTCGGGAGTGGAAACTCATGTTTGCCAAATTGAAAAAGCAAACGAAGGGTGGGCTAAAAACGTGCACACTGATAAGGGTGGCACTTACTTCATTCTTACTCGATATCTAACCGATTCTTGTTGAGCTAATGTTAAGCTTGGATTTTCACCCGATTTTATTTGGCGATCCGATTTAATGGAGGCACTTTTCTTACTTTTGTAACCGACTCAATCCGTTGATAAAATAATATCTTTAAAAGATCAAAATACTCTCAAAAAGAAAAGAAAAGAAAAGACGAAATGAATGCCTAGAACTAAAATAGCACCAACAACAAAATTACGGAAAAGATAATAGAAGCAAATGTGTACGTGTCGAACTTGGAATGAATTTTCGAAAGGCAATGCCAACGTTTTGGTGATTTTTCTAAATAGGATTCACCAAAGAAGTGATGGGATTTTTCTCATAAAATACAATTCAGATATTTCAATGTATTTCAAAAAGGATATGCATATGTGTCTTTATGAATGTAGGCATTTTTTCCTTTTTTTCTACCCTTAAAATTTGGTATTATCGATGATTGTTATAAATAAAATTTTTTTTTTTTTGTAATAACTTTTCAGCATTTATGAATTGAGTTTAGAATATAATCTTGGAATTGTGAGATTCTTTCTACATAAGTTATTAGAATATCAAAATAAAGGGTTGTCCAAAATTGTACTTTGTAAAGAAAAATTAAATAAAATATATTTAAAATTTATATTTTGATAAAAGTTTTGTTTTAATATATTTATTAAAGCCTATAATTAGGCATTAAATATAATATTATGCAAATGATTGGAAAAAATTTATTTGCAGGATAAGATCCTTTAGAGGTAATTTTTAATGACTGTTTTGCATATTTTCAGCTCTTATTCTAATATTAATTGATAAATGTAAGTTTTTAGATGCTTCAAGGTATAAAAACTATTTAAAAAAAGACAATCTTCTACATAACACTACACAGAAAAGTCAAACGGCATCAAAATGCACGATCTTAGAGGTTAATTCTCTTCCCCAAATTTTAAAATTACGCATTTTGAAAAATTTTGCTTTTTATTAAGGCCAAAATTTATTGTATTGTATGACTTGTGGCATCGTATTACTAAAATAAAATGTGTAAACAATTAGATTAGATTAAAATCTTCAAGTTCGGGCAGACGTTAACCGTCTCTCTTTCTTCATTTTCAAAAAATGCTACCGGTAAGTCATCTTTTCTTAGAACCTCAAATATCTTTTAAATTTTGAGAAATGAGCCTCATCGCTGCATAAACTATGCGCAAAACTTAGCTATGGCATTAATGAATATGAAAATAGTTAATAATTAAAGCGCATTGGTAAGTTATAAAATAATTCATAAACAAAATTGGCAATTTATATAATAAATTAAAAATATATCATAATATAAATTTATTTTATAAAGAATAATTGACGGAGCTGTAATTTCCAAACTTTAAAATGGATAACACAATACCAGATGTATAAGCTTAAAGCCGCTGTTTATTAGTCAAAAAAAACACATGTTTTTTCATTGAAAGCAAAAACAAATTTATTCAAAGTACTTGACCTCGCTAGCTACACATTTTCCCCATCTCTCGGGCAATTTGTGAATACCACGCCAAAAAAATTCCTTCTCTTTCGAGGCAAACCACTCATCAAGCCATTTTCGGACGTCTTCGTAAGAATCGAAGTGCTGCTCAGCGAGCGCGTGGCCCATCGACGAAACCAGGTGGTAGTCGGGAGGAGCCAGGTCTGGTGAATAAGCTGGGTAGGATAGCACCTCCCAGTTGAGTATGTCCAAGTAGTTTCGGACCATTTTTGAGGTGTGCGATGGTGCGTTGTCGTGGAGGAAAATCAGCTTGTCATGGCTTTGTTAAGAATCTGTCCTTTTTTCACACAGAGCACGGTGAAATTTGATCAGTTGTTGGTGGTAGTGGTGGGAATTTACAGTTTCATCAGGTTTCAACATGTGATAGTAGACGATACCCTGCTGACCCCACCAAACGCACAGCATCGTCTTCCGTCCGAAGCGATTTGGTCTTGGGGAAGATGTTGATGGTTGGCCGTTTAGGAATCAACCCACGATTTCTTGCATTTAAAATTCTTGAAATATATCCACTATTCAATCGCCTGTCACAATCCGACGCGGAAACGACATTCTTTTTTGTCTGCCGAGCAAGATTTCGCATGTGTTTTGGCGTTGCCCCATCTACCTATCGTACAGTTCATACGGCACCCATTTTCCGATCTTTTCAATCTTCCCGATGGCACGCAGACGCATAGAAATGGCTATTGAGCATTTTTTGTGATTGGGTATCGGCTTCGTCCAAAAGAGCCTGCAATTGATGGTCCTCAACCTTCCTAAGCTGATTTTCACGATTCTCGTTCCATTAGTCTAAATTGCCATCTTTGAACCGACGAAACCAATCTCGGCATGTTGTTTCCGATAAAGCACTATCACCATAGCCATCCATAAGTATTCGATCCGATTCAACAGCAAATTTCTTCAAATTGAAGCACAAAAGCAGAGCCTCCCGCATATGCTCTTTTTCTGGCACAAAACTAGACATGATTACCAAAGGAAAAATGTCTGTTATTGTAAAAAATTGCTGACAATGTGCACTGATTAATGTTGACAGATGTCAAACTCATAAAAAAAAAGTATGGCGTGCCAATGGTAGCTTAATACGCTCCCTCACGCCATCTATGACCGAACAGCGAATTTAAGCTTATACACCTGGTATATTTTAAAGATGTTCGTGGATGAGCATCTAATATTTTTGCCCAGGATTTATTTGGTTTATTATAACTTTTAAATTTATCGTAAGAAGAGTTTAAGCATTTCAGCAGTATTTTTGAATACTCTTAAAAAAATATTGGTAATATTTCCTAGAATTAGTAGTAGATATAAATTTTTCATTTAATTAATTCTATTTCCAGTGTGCGGGTTTTGTATTTAGATTACTGCCATTTTCATATATAATTGATTAATAACTAGTATCTTTAGTATTATTTAGAGAGAAATAAACCAAATTTCAATTACTTTTAATTTACTCTAATTTATTTGGAATAAATAGCAATATAGCAGGTGCATACACGTATTCAGCAAAGAGCATATGTAATATGTATACTCATGGAGTGCATAGCTTTTATTCAATTGAACTTGAGTAAATTTTATCAAATTCTACGATACATGGCTCTGATGGATACTGAGATTTAAAATTGACAAGCATATGCACATTCCTTTTCAAAAATCTCAATACAATCCTTCATTCTGAATGGTAACGAACTTCTTTTAAAATCAAAACTCAATCGATGTTCCCTTACAGAAAGAAGAAGTTCATGAAGAAAAAATCTGATCGGGCAATTGAATCAATGGATAAGCTCTAAAGTCCAAACTTAATTCTTCTCAGCTTTATTTTATGCTTACCCATACCTATTGAACTTTGTTTATTGATTGAATAGAGGGTAAGTCGTCTTCGTATTGAGTCAATATGGAATGTTCCATTTTCTTTAGAAAGTTGTTCCTTTAACAAATACCAATACTTTGTAGATAGTGAAGGCGAATTCCATAGACGAGACAAGAAACTGGAGAAGGAATTGCTTCAGACTGCAGTTTGATTTGTACGCGAGGACGTGACAAGAAAGGGCTTTACGATTGTGTACAAAAGGAGTCAACTTAAGAACTTAATTGGATTCGAATGACAAATAGAAACTTAAAGCCATCTCAGTATCGATACGAAATCAATTTGGGTGAACAAATCGTATCGACGCGAACGGGGAAAACTTTCTGCAATCATTTACTTTCCATTTAATGATCTTCAACCATTTACTTTTAACCATTTAATATTATGAGGTAATTGATTTTAGATTTTCGATTCATGACTTAATTAGATATATTATCGAATATGGATTTTCGTAATTACGAATTTTCTTTTAAATTGCATTGCTGTTTCTGCATTATTTGAGGAAAGGTTGTTCTTTTTCACACTATCGAAATTTAATATTTATAGCGATTATTATATACATTTTATGGTTAAAAATTTGGATTTAAAAAAAAATATCTAAGATTAATCGCTTCGAAAGGCCTCGGCATCGAAATTTGATTAAAATCTGTAACAAGTGAGGGCTCTTGTTAGGTGAGACAATTATTAAACATTAAAGCTCATGAGATATCCTTGAAATACCGAGAAAAACAGATTTTTTCCAGATACTTAGATGCTCTACCATTACAACATTCTCTATCATATTGCTTTCTTCATCAAGCAGTTTTTGGTGGAATAAAGTATTTCTGTGATAAAACTTTTAAACTCACATCCCTTTGAGAAGAGAGGATGAAAGTTGAGTAAAATAAGACAAGAAAAAAGCGATTTTTTTGCAAGAAAATTAATAATAGTATTTACATCTAATAAAGATAATAAAAATATAGCTATTATTTAAAAAATTCCAAAATGCATTTTTCTTTGAAACCCTTGATGTACTTATTATAAGCTTAAATCCGCTCTTTGGTCATAGATGGCGTGAGTGAGCGTATTAAGTTACCATGGGTACGCCATACTTTTTTTTTATGAGTTTGACATCTGTCAACATTAATCAGTGCACATTGTCAGCAATTTCGCACAATAACAGACATTTTTCCTTTGGTAATCATGTCTAGTTTTATGCCAGAAAAAGAGCATATGCGGGAAGCTCTGCTTTTGTGCTTCAATTTGAAGAAATCTGCTGTTGAATCGCATCGAATACTTATGGAGGCCTATGGTGACAGTGCTTTATCGGAAACAACATGCCGAGATTGGCAAAGACGGAAATTTTGACTTGTGGGACAAGAAGCGTGAAAATCACTTCTTTTGGACGAAGACGATACAGGCTCTTTTGGACGAAGACGATACCCTATCGCAAAAAATGCTCTCGGAGCAATTGGGTGTTACTCAACCAGCCATTTACATGCGTCTGCGTGCCATGGGGAAGGTTGAAAATATCGGAAAATGGGTGCCGCATGAATTGAACGATAGGCAGATGGAGCGATTCCAAACACATGCGAAATCTTGCTCACCAGACAAAAAAGAAAGTCATTTCTGCATCGGATTGTGATAGGCGATGAAAAGTGGATATATTTCGAGAATCCCAAATGCAAGAAATCTTGGGTTGATTCCTAAACGGCCAACCATCAACATCTTCCCCAAGACCAAATCGCTTCGGACGGAAGACGATGCTGTGCGTTTGGTGGGATCAGCAGAGTATCGTCTACTATGAGATGTTGAAACCTGATGAAACTGTCAATTCCCACTGCTACCACCAACAACTGATCAATTTGCACCGCGCTCTGCGTGAAAAAAGGACGTATTATCATGACAAGCTGATTTTCCTGCTCGACAACGCACCATCGCACGCGTCAAAAATGCTCCGAAACAACTTGGAGACACTCAACTGGGAGGTGGTACCCCATCCCGGTTATTCACCAGACCTAGCCCCTTCCGACTACCATCTGTTTTCGTCGATGGACCACGCGCTCTCTGAGCAGCACTTCGATTCTTACGAAGACGTCCGAAAATGGCTTGATGAGTGGTTTGAACGAAAGAGAAGGAATTTTTTAGGCGTGGTATCCACAAATTGCCCGAGAGATGGAAAAAATATGAATCTAGCGAGGGCAAGTACTTTGAATAAATTTGTTTTTGCTTTCTATGGAAAAAACATTTGTTGTTTTTGATGAAAAAAAACAGCGGATTTAAGCGTATACACCTGATATTTTATATCTCTTCTTCCTTTGTTGCTGACTTCTTTTTCAAGACTCATTAGCCCTTCTCCATTATTAAGGGAAATATCTGAAAAAATTAGCCTAAGACCTCTTTGTCCTTTCTATCATATTTTAGAATCCCTTAATATTATCCCTGATTTAGTATTCAAACTCTAATATTATTCTTGACCATCCGTTTTGTGTCCGAACTAGACATTCCACCACCATACAACCATATCAACGCATTATTAATTACATTAAAAGAAGCATTGTCCATGTGACTTCTTAGTCATATCTCATAATTTTAATCAAGTATTGTAATCTGGACTGATCTATTTTGTCCTATTCTGTACAGTATTTATACTGCTGATATTCCTACTAACAATAATATTCTAATGATTACATATGCCAATAATAAAGCAAAATTCCTCCATTTTTTATCTATAATCAAATAAATTTTTTAGCACTAATATAAACTGCAATATTTATAAATACTATATATGCTTATTACTAAAACCCATCTGGACTTACGGAATTGAGTGTGGTTTCAACCAAAGGCTACCAATTTCCGTCAAATCTAATCTTCCTTTCTTTGTGCATCAGAATGTGATCCACTACAAAGTAAATGCTGATTTTGTCTGGGATTTGTTATTTTGTAGCTCTTCCTAGAATCACCTATCGTCGATTAATAATAGTGTTAAATAGTACTGAACATGCTATGTAGGAGAAACGCCGATGGATGTTTACTGTTTCCGCATTGTTTCTTTGAATTGATTATTACATGTAACCGATTTACTTGTTATTTATATATTAGTAGTTGTAATTATAAAATAAAATTAAAATAAAAAATCTAAAAAATTGTATAGAAAAATTTTCATAAATTTTATTCACTAAAAATAAGTTCATATCTTCCTTATATTAATGGTATAAGTATGATAAGAGTAGATAGAAGAGCTTAAAAGGTAAATTTTGCATCATCATGTAAACTCAATATCAGAAAAATTATACATTCAAAATTTAAGTGGTGGATTTTTATTTGACAAGTGATTTACGAAAAAAAAACGAATATTGAATAATTTTTATTGCTATTTATCATCGGTGTACCTTTCTATAAGCAGGCATATTATATGATTTGAATTGGCACAATTGGAGATTATCTGAAGGAAAATATAGAAAAATTGTCACCATCTGCATAACATAATCGGGAATGATTGATAACCATAACAATAACACCCAATGGCTGTTGCAGAGAAACAAATATGGAAATCTGAAAATCATCAACGTAATTGGTTGTCAAAATGATTGACATTTTCTTTTATTAATTTTTTTTTATATTCATTTATATTTCATCTATCGAAAATGTAGTAATTGTGTGCAATAGATAAATTAATATTAAATCTTTTTATACGCGATTAATTTGTTTTTATTGAATCTATCAATTTTATATAAGATATAAGATGATAATTATGGAGCAATTAGATTTTTATTGAAATTTCATATAACAATAACAAAATACACTAACAGTTCGGCTGAAAAGTTTATAAGGTTGACGTCTAGATGGCGCCTCTTGCAAAAATCTACTTAATTATCACAAAGCACCATCAAATTTGACAGCAATCGGTCGATTGGTTCGTGAGATATAGCATTTTGAGTGAAGCAGCTTTTGTTGTTGAAAAAAAAATGGATAAAGACGAATTTCGTGTATTGATAAAGCATTGCTTTTTGATGAAAAAAAATACAGTGGAAACCAAAGCATGGTTTGACAAACGTTATCCGGACTCTGCTCCAGCTATTTCAACTGCGGAATATTGGTTTCGTCAATTTCGAACTGGTCGTACGAGCACAGTTGATGCAGAACGCAGTGGACAAAATAATTTTAAATGACCGTAAAGTGAAGTTGAGCGAGATAGCTGAGACTCTGAAGATATCGAAAGAGCGTGTTGGACATATCGTGCATGAATATTTGGACATGCGAAAGCTGTGTGCAAAGTGGGTGCCGCGTGAGCTCACTGTGGACCAAAACCAACAACGTGTTGATGATTCTGAGCAGTGTTTGGAGCTGTTCAAGCGCAATAAAGCCAAATTTTTGCATCGATATGTGACAATGGATGAAACATGGCTCCGTCACTACACTCCAGAGTCCAATCGCCAGTCGGCAGAGTGGAGAGCGAGCGACGAACCGAATCCAAAGCGTGGAAAGACGCAACAGTCGGCTGGCAAGGTGATGGCGTCTGTATTTTGGGATGCGCATGGTATAATATTCATTGACTATCTCCAGAAGGGACAGACGATCAACAGCGACTATTATATAGCGTTATTGGATCGTTTGCAGAAAGGAATCGCCAAGAAACGGCCTCATTTGAAGAAGAAAAAAGTGTTGTTTCACCAAGACAATGCACCGTGTCACAAGTCGATGAAAACGATGGTCAAACTCAATGAATTGGGCTACGAATTGCTTCCCCATCCACCGTATTCTCCAGATCTGGCCCCCAGCGACTTTTTCCTGTTTGCAGACCTCAAGAGAATGCTCGCTGGCAAGAAATTTAAGACCGATGATGAAGTGATTGCCGAAACTGAGGCCTATTTTGAGACAAAACCGAAAGAGTACTATAAAAATGGTATCGAAAAGTTGGAAGATCGCTATAATCGCTGTATCGCCCTCGAATGCAATTATGTTGAAAAATAAAAATGAATTTTGCAAAAAAAAAATTTTTTACTGTGTTACATCATAAACTTTTCAGCCGATCTGTTATATTATATCTAAATATTGAGTGTATAACTTAAAAATGCGGGATTGACAACAGATGGCATAACTTTTACACATGGTTTGCGTTAATAATAACTCATATGGCATTTTAGAGGTTAAACATCTGTCATTCATTCTTGATTAGTCATTGAACGAAATAGTGTAAACAACAAAGTTTTTTTTTGCTTCAAAAATGTCGAATTTCGTACCAAAAAAGTCCCATTTGCGGGAAGTGTTGATTTACTTCTTCAATTTGAAAAAAAGTGCAGCGATTGCTCACCGAAGCTTATCCTGATTATGTTCCATCGATTTCAACGTGCGAGAGATGGTTTGTGCAGTTCAGAAGTGGTGATTTTGACACGGAAGACAAAGAACGACCAGGTCAGTCAAAAAAGTTTGAAGATGAAGATTTGGAGGCATTACTCGAGGAAGACTGTTGTCGAACTCAAGATGAAATTGCAAAAAAATTATTTTATATATTTATTTGCCATTATATATTAAGAATTGATTATTTGAATAAAAAAATTCGTAGAAGGTAAGAAAACAGTTTTGGATGGTGATTTTTTGAACAAAATTTCCATCAGCCATGAGGTTTAATTCTCAAGAAGAAATTGCAAAATCATTAGGAGTTACTCAAGCAGCCATTTCAAAACGTTTGAAAGCAGCAGTATTCATCCAAAAGCAAGGAAATTGGGTCCCATATGAATTGAAGCCGAGAGACGTTGAAAGGCGATTTTGCATGTCCGAAATGCTGCTTGAACGGCAGAAAAATAAGTCGTTTTTGAATCGAATCATTACTGGCGACGAAAAATGGATTCATTACGACAACCCAAAGCGCAAAAAATCGTATGTGAAGCCCGGCCAACCAGCCAAATCAACGCCAAAGCCAAATATCCATGGCGCCAAGGTAATGCTCTGTATTTGGTGGGATCAGAAAGGTGTGATCTATTATGAGCTATTGAAATCGGGCCAGACGATCACAGGCGACCTCTACCGAACACAATTAATCCGTTTGAAGCGAGCATTGGCCGAAAAACGCCCGCAATATGCGACCAGACACGAAGCCATAATTTTCCATCATGACAACGCTCGGCCTCATGTTGCAAGACCGGTTAAAAATTATTTAGAAAACAGTGGCTGGGAAGTTTTGCCTCATCCGCCTTATAGCCCAGACCTTGCCCCGTCCGACTACCATTTGTTTAGATCCATGCAAAACGCCCTCACCGGAATTCGCTTCACTTTAGAACAGGGCATCAAAAATTGGCTCGATTCATTAGGCGTTTTCCATTGGACCAATTTTGCTACTAGTCGGTAGTTCTAGCTGTCATCATCTACTCTACCTCGAACAAACGAGCACATTGAACTGGGAGTTACGCGTACAATTTACATTAGGTGGATTCTAGTTGCTAAAGTGAAAATAGATAGTTTTGCGGGTTCGTTGGTTATGTTGAAGAGTCATATTTTTGTCAGTATTGTTCATGGCTGAATAAACTCAGTTTTTATTGTTTGTGTGTGAGTAAACTCAGTATTGTTGCCGACTATTTTGAGGTTATGTATCTACTAGTGTTATAAATTTGGCTTTCCTTTCGTCATCTACCGATTAGTAGCAAAATTGGTCTAAAGGAAAACGCCTATTCTTGGCCTCAAAACCGGAGCAGTTTTTTTGGCGCGGAATCCATATGTTGCCAGAAAGATGGCAACATCCCGCATTTTTAAGTTATACACCCAATATAATTGATATTGTACTAAGAAAAAATATCATAGATACTAATAACATAGCTGTAGAATAGTATTAGGACAGCAAAAACTAAACTTGAACTGTAATTATCAATTCTGCACCAGATTATTCATTTTGTAATTTGGAAAGTATAGCCTTATTATTTTTTATATCTTAAATAAATATATTATAAAGAACTGAGTTTATTTAGATTTAAATACACCGAATTCTCTTTTTGCACGAATTTTTTTACACGATTTACAATATTCTATGAAATTTTTTATGAATTTTTTCGAGAATTTTTCTGATGAATTTGTTTCATTCTCACTCCTCCCAAAATAAGCGTTACATTTTTCACAATTCAGTTAGATTATATCGATTATATGAGTTGGATTCCCCGAATTATGCGTAGGGTAAGGACGTAATGTATTTTTTTACGCAATTTAGTTTGGTTTTGAGAGTTAAAAAGAAAAGATGTTTAGTTGATGTGGATATTTAAAAAGTTGTAAGTAAAATAAAGTTAGTGCTCGTATAGGTTTATTAACTCAATAACACTTCATCTCAGTCAAAACAACCTGAATTTTCTGCAAGTACAGGTTTGATGACAAGTTTTCTTAAAAAACATGCTCTCCATAATATAAAAATTAAGGGAGAAAGAATTTCCTCAAAAACTTAGAAAAATTATTGAAGATGGAGGATACACTCCAGATCAAGTTTGGAATATAGATGAAAGTAGCCTAGGAGAACTTATGTTACAAAATCGCAGAAAACTGACGGTGGTTTTAAAGTAGCCAAAGACCGTACAACATTGTTATTTTGTCTTTAGGAGAACGTATGTTAAAACCACTGTTAGTAAATGGCGCCTTAAGACCACGCTCGATGCATGGTGTAGATATCAATAAATTTCCAATTCACTAGATAGAAAACAAAAAGGCTTTGGTGACCAGTGCAATCTTCACAGAATGGTTTCAGAAATACTTCATCCCAGAAGTTAGACACTACATGAATGCAAAATGTCTATTATTTAAAGTTCTTTTAATTCTGGACAATGTACCTGGCCATCTGGTCTTGGAGCACCCAAATGTGCAATTTTGTTTTATTCCGCCTAATACTACATCTTTAATACAACCGCTAGACCAAGGGATAATTGCTACTTTTAAAACGTACTACATAAAATGTTAATTTGAATACGTGCTAGACAAACTAGACCATAATGAGGATTTAACAGTCATTGAAGTGTGGAACAAATTTTCCATTATGGACTGTATTAATCAAGTTGGGTTAGCGTTAGCTGACTTAAAGCCATCAACGTTGAACTCATGTTGGAAAAATGTTTGGCCAGAATGTGTCAAAAGCAAAGATCCTGTTCTTGTCATCCATAATAACGCTGCTTTTACTGACATCACAACACTGGCGCATACAATTGGTGGAGATGGATTTGATGATCTATCATTTGCTGATATAGAGGAATTATTAGTTGATAAAAGATTGAGTGAAAATGAAATTATAGACCTCACCCTTGAGACTCATCATGACAGAGAAGATAGCGATAATGACGAAGAAGGTCCTAACTTGCCAGGAAATTTTAGGACCTAATTAAAGAAGGTCTTAATCTTGCCAGGAAATTAGGTAATTATTTTGAACAACATGATCCTGATGAGGAACGAGCTGCAAACGTCATTTAAACGTGAACTGAAACCATTAATGGCATCTCATAGGGAACTTTAAAATGGTTTATCACGAAATCAAACACAATCTTTAATGACTGATTTCCTTCTAAAAACTACTGAATTATCAACACAGGAGAATAGAGATGATAATATAGAAATATTTTCACAAAATAATTCTAGTGATAGCAGTGATATTGTATTCTTACGCAAACGTATGCGTTTATTGTCAGAAAGTAACAATGCATAACTAACTACAGACCCATCAGTCTGATGTCGAACGTATATAAAATCTTTTCCAAAATACTGTTGAATCGTTTTACAAAGACTTTGGATGAAAACCAACCCAGAGAACAAGCAGGCTTTCGCAAGGACTTTTCAACAATCGACCACATACACACCATAAAACAAGTTATCCAGAAATGTACAGAATATGGTATCAATTACTATTTGGCGTTTGTAGACTATAATAAAGCTTTTGACTCATTAAAACATACAAAAATATGGGAAGCGCTTACAACACAAGGGGTTGAAAACAAGTACATACAAATTGTTAAAAATATATACAAGAACTTGAAAGCGAAAATAAGAACAGAAAAAGTAGGCTTATACTTCCCTATAAAAAGAGAAGCCCGACAGGGAGACCCACTATCACCCAAACTTTTCTCGGCGGTGCTTGAATATATATTTAGACGTCTCGAATGGAGTCAATATGGACTAAACATTAACGGAATGCAACTAAACCATTTAAGATTTGCAGACGATCTAATTCTAATCTGTGAAGACCCGAGAAGCCTGCAAGCAATGCTTGAACAGTTGGTATACGAAAGTGACAAAGTCGGACTCTCCATGAATAATACAAAAACCAAAGTAATGACTAATTCCGACAAAATCACCATTACAGTCAACGGCAACAAAATAGAGTACGTCTATTAATATACATAACATACCTATGTAGGACAGATGATATCACCAAAAGACCTTACAATCAAAGAAATAAACAACAGAGTACAATTAGCATGGAAAAGATACTGGTCTTTTAAAGAAATTGTCAAAAACCCGCAGGTACCACTTAAAGCTAAGAAAAAAATATTTGATTCCTGTATTCTACCTATCATGACATGTTACGATTGTCAAACTCGGAGTCTAACAAAACAAAACTTACACAAACTACGACGGTCGTTCAATAATTCCTTAGAAAATCCGAGAAATTGCGCTCGTGGTGTCGGTGAAGATTTTTTTTGTAAGAAGCATTATCGACAGCAAAGCTGTCAAAATTTCAGCTCGATCCATAGCGTAGGTCAATTTCTATCGTCGATTAAAGTTAACGACATTTATTTGTGCATAACAATGGAAAAAAGCGAGTTTAGGGCTGTCATCAAACATCTCCATTTGAAAGGCTTCAGCCCGAAAGAAATCAAAGCCGAGTTGGATGCAGTTCATGGCACATCTGCACCTGTGTTTGCGACGGTTTACAATTGGGTGAATAAATTTAAACGTGGCCGTTCATCCACAAAAGATGAACATCGTTCAGGACGCCCAGTTGAGGTGTCTACTCTTGAAATCATCGACAAAATCGACGATCTGATTTTGAACGATCGGCGAATTAAAGTGCGCGAATTAGTTGAGGCCACGGGCATATCACAAGGTACAGTCGCTTCATTTTTGCATGAAAAATTGTCTGTGAAAAATTTTTTTGCAAGATGGGTGCCGCGTTTGCTCTCAGAGGAGAATAAGCGCAATCGTGTAGTGGACTCTGAGGCTATGTTGGCACTCTTTCATCGCAATCCTGCCGAATTCCTTCGTCGATATGTCACTGTGGACGAAACCTGGATACACTACTACACTCCAGAAACGAAAAGACAGTAATCACAGTGGATTTTCAAGGGTGAACGGGCTCCGAAGAAGGCAATAACTGTGCCGGCAAGGTGATGGCCACGGTCTTTTGGGATTCGCAGGGCATCATTTTTATCGACTACTTGGAAAAAGGAGAAACAATAATAGGAGCGTATTACGCGTCGTAATTGCAACGGTTGAGCGAGGAAATCAAAGAGAAACGCCCCCATCTGAAGCAGAAAAAATCCTCTTGCATCAGGACAATGCACGTGTGCACACCTGCGCTGTTTCCATGGCCAAAATTGTGGAATTGAGAATGGAATTGTTGCAGCATCCCGCTTATTCACCAGATTTGGCCCCGAGTGACTATTTTCTTTTCCCCAATCTGAAGAAATGGCTTGGCGGACGACGGTTCACTTCCAACGAGGACGTCATTGCTCAAACGGATGAGTATTTTGCAGAACTTCCGAAATCCTATTTTTTGGACGGGATAAAAATTTTGAAAATACGGTTGGAAAAGTGTATAGAGCTAAAAAGAGATTATGTTAAAAAATAAAATTTTTTTTTTTTTTAAAACAGTTTTTTTCTATCTTTTTCTAAGGACTTATTGAGCGACCCTCTTAGAAACCTGTCAACACAGCATGGAGCGAAGTATGCTCAAAGTCAAGTTAAGAGACAAAGTAAAACTAGGAACATTACGGAACCAAACTAAAATTAACGATGTAACATACTGCATAAGAAAATTAAAATGGAGCTGGGAAGGTCATATGATGAGGAGTAAACAAGAAAAATGGGCTAAGGATGCAACCGAATGGTGTCCAAGACAAAATAAAAGAAAGAAAGGGAGGCAGCATCTGAGATGGGAGGACGATATTCGGAAAATAGCCGGTGCTACTTGGAAGAGGACGACTCATGACCGGAAAGTGTGGCAAGCTCTAGGGGAGGCCTTTGCGGAAACGCAAGACAATCTCAAAACCGGTGTCAATTAACATAAGTGATAGTAACTTTTTTCTAAGATTGTTAAATAAAGGCTATTATTATTATTATTATTATTATTATATTGTACTTTTTAGTTGCTTTTTTAGGTCTGGAACCAATCTACTATTCTTCCATTTGGCCAATATCTTTTTTTACACGAATTTTTTCGGAACGTATCTATTGTGTAAAAAGAGAATTAGGTGTATACCATTTTATAAAATTAATTAAATAATTGATTATTAAATAAATAAGAGATACATCTAATGGGAGAACAAGCTTTGGATGCCGATTTTTCGAACAAAATATGTTCAGCTAAATGAAGAAGAAGAGTCCATTACCGTCAATTATGAGCGTATTGGCCATATAATATTCTACTTTTTTTATTTGAAATAATAACATGCAATTTAAGAGCATTTAATAAACCAATCTTTGTCAAGTAATTGTTTAATTACAGCCCGAAATGTGCAGAAAAAGTCATTAAAAACTTATCTCAAAAGAATCGAGTCTTGAAAGAAATCCTACGGCTATAGTTTGAATAAAGTTGAATTTTTTTATATAATGCCAAAGTTAGGAAAATATAATTATTTTAGAGTTTTGTAAAAATCTAAGCTAAAAATAATTTTTTTGGAATTTTAATTTACGTAACGAAAATTGGATAATGCTTCATTTTGAAATTATGCTTAACCAAAATGTTGCGGTTTAGCCGCGAACATTTTTGTAAGACTTAGCAGCATGGTAAGCTATAAAAACAACTATGATAGTGATAATTATGATTATTAAAAATATGCCCTCGTATTCTCTTTAGCATAGTTTTTAGATAAGTACAGTTATTTTATTCATTTAATTTTCATTAAGATATATTCACCGTGAAAGAATAAGAATACACTACCTTAGAAATCCATTAGGGCAAATAAATACCATCTTTTTATAGTTGAAAATGAAAGAAGTCATTGCAGAATATCTTGTGGGGATCATTTCGAATAGATATGTAGGTTCTATGGGGGGTGTATCCCATCTTGCCACCATGGCAGTACTATATTTTGCCTGTGGCAGCCCATTGAGAATCTTATAGCTATGAGTTGGGCGGCGGCTACAGAGACTGGTTGTAGCCGCATCATTATCTCGACATAAATAAACCATTAGACACGATTTTCTCTCTGGTTTTTAATAGACCTATTAAAAGTCCTTTACATCTCTTCACATATGTAGACCGTATCCCTTTGGCCATTCCAAATATTTTCCGCAATAGAACGTTAGGTCCCCAGTGCAAGCGGACGATACGTATTTGCACGAAAATTCTTAATGTAATGAGCTTAGTGCTGAGGGTTGTCGTACGTGAAGGGTTTCTTCCCTATCCAAACGATATTGTATCTATTCTAAGGTGTGAGTGTTTATCTGTGCATATCTATGGTGAAAGGTAAGTGGGTGTTTTAAAGCCATTGCTTCAACGATTCAACAGCAGTCATTTTTAACCAAAATAAAATCAAACTTAAATAAGTATTTGTATTGTACAGTTCTATAATAATATAACGTATCTTACTATGTTCAAAATATGTATATATATATATATATATATGTATGTATATAGGTGTAAAGATGGCTTTAACATATTCAAGTGTATTCATACTTTTCATGACTTCGAATTATCCGTTTTGTTCACTAGGAAGATGCTTTGCCTAGAATGTTCGGGGAGCTGTAGTTACGTGATGGCTTTATTTGAAAATTGTCCCATTTCCAACTGGAAATCCTAACGTCATAAAAAGGATAATACTGTTCTTAATGTCAAACACATCCTCACTAGGGATTTCCTAAACAACTGTTGATTCGTGTTCTTGCTTCTTACCGAGACGAGGCGTTCTTCTTATTCGTCGCGCAATATGTATTTCGTCTTTCGAACTTTATTCGGTTTAGTACCCGTCATTTCAACAGATTTTCTGTAATCAGCTCAACCTTGTCCTGAAAAGGATTAAATAAATGTAATGAAATCAAAAACTTTCAATATATAAATCCATCTTGATGAATTCAAATATCGATCGCTGTAAAGCACTTACCACATATTCTTGAATGAAAATTATCATTTATACACACATACACATACACAATCAAAAATTTAATTAATTATGTTTTTATGATTTTGTAATAAAAATTGCAATTTTTTTTTAAATAATTTTTATTAGTTTAAAAGAAATTAACCACGGAAAATAAGAGTAGAAAACCAAAAGCATTATTTCATTAAAAATTTTTTGCCAAATGCTTACTTCATTTTAGATAAAAGTATATATATTGTATCTATACTTGCAGAAGAGAAAATTCTTTACACATTAAAAGAAAAAAAAATTACTATTTCGTCTTTATGAGTATTTTGGTAAAAGCGTTTGGTGCTTGGACTTTTCCAAGTTGAAAAATCCATGAATCATAATTTCAATGAAAGAAACTGAAAAAAAAATTTTACCATTTATTTCAAGTATAATAAATATTTAGCAATGAAAAACAAGTAATTTGATAACCGCAAAATAAAGTAATTAAACGTTGTCCTTACGGCGGTCAAGGAAATATTCACAAACATTTAGCAAAAGTACTCCAACGTTTAAACTCTCTGAACTAGTTGGTGGTACAAATACTCGTATTATAGAATAATAGCAAGGCACTGTAATAACAACAACAAAAATATAAGAAACAGGGTGTAATGAAAAGTTGTACTTTTCAAATTGGGTCACTTAAAAAACTTACCACATCCGTGACGAAAAAGTGTAATTACTGCAAAATGTGAAAACTGTTAACTACTTTGCTTGGAAACTTTTCTGTTTGGAATAAAATGCTCTAAGGTTAGTACATCATAACTTCTGTTTGATTATTCACAGTTATGAAAATGTCATCAGACTGCAAAGTACTTAGAAATATTCTTAAGGAAGAGCAAAATAACTTTAAAAAAAAATAAATAATTTTTACACATGTAAGAAAAGATGTCTAACTTTCTTTTGATGTAAGTTTATATCAAAAGAAAAGGTGTTCATCGTCGTTTAATTTTAAGAAAGTTTTTTTTTGTTCATAAACTCAACAATTTATACAGTCAGTGTTCTAGCTTTGACACGATGAAAATATTGTAACGTAATAATGATAAATTTTAAGTTTTCAAAAAAAGAAAAGAAAAGTGCTGTAACACCTTTTGTGGCTGCATCTAGTAAATACGAGTACTAGCCTCTTTTTGCCTTTTTTTTACTTCATCGCTACCACAGTCATTAATGCTGAGCTACTATACTCAGAACTTCAAAAAAAGGATATATCAAAGATACTTCAGTAGCTCTATAATATACACTTTCGGAAAATATTTATTGTTTCTTTTTCTTCTTAAATAAATATATATACGAAGGCAGTCTGATAAGTCAGTGATAAATGAATAAACAAATTTAATTTATTCAACAAAAGTTTGATATATTTTGCAACATAATCTCTATTTAGTTTGATAAACTTCATGCAATAATATTTCAACTTCTTTATACTCTAAGCTCTCAGTTTCAGTTATAGCTTTAGAATTGAACATAAGTTTCTTTTCCCCAAATGATTAATTTATGTTAAGAAATTGTAAAAAATCGTAGAATATCAAATATGGAGATTATGATGGGTAGGGAAATAATTTATAATGTAATTTTCACTAATATCAATCATTTCTGCGATGGTCAACTTAATTGGATGTGCTGAGTGCTCAGTGACACGTGTACTCGTACGACTGCAACGATATTTAGTAAACCACTTCTGGATTATTCTATACATCAGTGAAAATTCTTTATAATACATTCCATGCTTGATTTTGGTTCCAGATATTATTTTTTTCCTTAAGCACACACACGAAACTCACTTTTATCCATATTAATACAAAAACACAAACCTTGTCTACCTTCAATGGCTGCCAAAACTAAACTACAAAATAGATGTTTACAAAATTTTATTTGTCATCTAAGAATTGTAAATAATAAACAAATATTGGTTTTTTAATATTTGCTATATTACTTGCATTTATCACTGACTTATCAGACTGCCTCCGTATATGTTATACGGAGATATGGTATTGATACTGTACTATAAGATGGTGCGGATACTGTACTATTTATTGTACTTGGTTTAGAACTTTTACTACACTATTTTGAAAAATAACTTAAATTTGTTGACACATTTTTTTACCCTATAAAATTTTCTATAGTCTATTGGCAAGACAACATCTAGTGAATATATGAGCTTTTTTAATATATTTCATCATTTTTCAGATAAATATTTCAAGTTTATTTGATAAAGATGAGTGTTGCAAAGTTTCCAAAATTTTAAATAAATTTAAGCTAATGTCTCTCAAGTTTTTCGTTCCCCGCATGAAAATGAATTTTGTCAACCTCTTCAAAATACCAGACTTCAGCGTCTAAGGCCTTATTATCCGAGGAAATTTTCTTTTCAGGTTAGAATATTTTCAGTATCTATAACCAATAAAAGGTTTTCTCTTATTTAATGTAATCAATTAAGAGAAATCCTGCTGCATCCCAAAAAAATTGTTGTCTCGTAGAATGGATAAAATATTCTTCGCTTTCCTTAGAAATATTCTACTGCTTTCAGCCTAGTTTGACTACCTTTCTATTGATGGGTTATAGAGATTAACCTTGCTTCATCCATGGTAATAAAACGTCATTTAAAATCTATTGAATTTGTTTTTAAAAAAAAGCCAACTACCGGCTTATGTTTAGACATTTTTATTCTACTTTAAGCAAACGCGACACCCATCTTGTAGAAAGCTTTTATGCGAAACCAACAACACTCTCCAATTTCACGCTCTTTTATTTGTCTTTACGACACAACAAAGTTGTGGAAATTATCAACAGTTTCATGTGTGACAGCAAATATTGATGGTAAGTGCTGCCACGTCGAAATTTAATAACCCAAAAACTACCGATTAAAAATGATCATGATCAATCTGCGGGTAACGAAATCTGATTTTAATTTTGTATTTTTGTCAGTTCTTTCATCAAAAAAAATAATTATAATATTGATCTGCTTTTAAATTTTTTATATTCCTTTTTCAAAATTACAAGCAATGCGATCAATATAAAAAAATAAAAAAAACATGGCGGATTAACTGTCCAAAAATAAAAAGATGGCGGATTAATTCGATGTTGCCAAGTATAGATAGTATCGGAGTTGTCAATATAAGGACATGAAAATATTTGAGAAAAATACTTCCCATCTTGTAGTATATTCCGGAAACTTCTCAATCCATCTTTGTACTTCAAAAAATATGTGTACATACGTGGTGTGACAGAAAACGAAACTGATTTTTGTTGATCTTTGAGAATAAAAAACGAAACACGGGCTGTGGATCAGGTGAATAGAGGAGTTAAAAAGCGTCATGTGAGAGGCGGCATTTACTAGAACTAGTTTCAAAAATTTGGAGATTCGTCTTGCTATAGCAAGTGTATAAGCTTAAATCTCTCGGGCAATTTGTGGATACCACGCCAAAAAAAATTCCTTCTCTTTCGAGGCAATGCACTCATCAAGCCATTTTCGGACGTTTCCGCAAGAATCGAAGTACTGCTCAGCGAGCGCGTGGCCCATCGACGAAAACAGATGGTAGTCGGAAAGGATCAGGTCTGGTGAATAAGCGGGGTGGGGTAGCATCTCCCAGTAGAGTGTCTCCAAGTAGTTTCGGACCGTTTTCGATGTGTGCGATGGTGCATTGTCGTGGAGGAAAATCAGCTTGTCATGTCTTTGTTGATAATCCGTCCTTTTTTCAAGCAGAGCATGGTGCAATTCGATCAGTTGTTGATGGTAGCGGTGGGCATTGACAGTTTCACCAGGTTTCAACATGATATCCTGCTGATCCCACCAATCGCACAGCATCGTCTTCCGTCCAAATCAATTTGGTCTTGACGAAGATGTTGATGGTTCTCGAAATATATCCACTATTCATCGCCTGTCATAATCCGATGCAGGAACGACTTTCTTTTTTGTCTGACGAGCAAGATTCCATATGTGTTTTGGCGTCGCTCCATCTTCCTATCGTTCAATTCATGCGGCACCCATTTTTCGATCTTTTCAATCTTCCCCATGGCATGCAGACGCATTGAAATAGTTGGTTGAGTAATACCCAATTACTCCGATAGCATTTTTCGCGATTGGGTATCGTCTTCGTCCAAAAAGAGCGTTCAATTAATGTTCCTCAACCTTCCTAGGCCGATTTTCACTCTTCTTGGCCCACAAGTCGAAATTGCTGTCTCTGAACTGACGAAATCAATCTCGGCACGTTGTTTCCGATAAAGCACTATCACCATAGACCTCAATAAGCATTCGATGCGATTCGACAGCCGATTTCTTCAAATTGAACCAGAAAAGCAGAGCTTCCCGCATATGCTCTTTTTCTGGCACAAAACTAGACACGATTACCAAAGAAAAAATGTTTGTTATTGTACGAAATTGCTGACAATATGCACTGATTAATGTTGACAGATGTCAAACTCATAAAAAAAATTATGGCGTGCCCATGGTAGCTTAAGATGCTCACTCACGCCATCTATGACCAAACAGCGGATTTAAGCTTATACACCTGATATTTTCATAAGTTTTTTATATTGTAGGCTTTCCTGAGCAAGGTTTATTTTCCACTGCTTCTCGGACCTCCAAAAATGGATTTTTCAAGTTCAACACAATATCGTAACGTACTATAAATGCACAACTTCTTTTATTACGCTCTGTAGGAACTGAAATTTCTACTCTACATCTATGTGGAAGACGGAAATCCGCACTGTTGCCAGTTTTCTGTCTTTTCCGCCATCGCTTGTATATGAACTTTTCAATTTTTGGTTAAATCTTAATTAACAAAATAATTTCATTTTATATTATTTTAAATATTTTGATTATTCTGTGCAGAAAGAAATTGAAAATAAAAAAATACAAATATTATTCTAATGAGAAAATATTATATTTCTAAAATTGTATTGTAATAACAGTGTACTATTGAAATGGTTATGAATCCTTCGCTAGCTCCGATGGGAGAAGATTCCTTCGTAATAACGACTTTTGTTTAATCGTACATTTCAGGCTGATTTTCTGCATTCTTCCTAGAAATTTTTACTACTATTATATAAAAATCTAATTGCTATTTACGAGCATCAACTTACTACCAGAATGTAGATGGCAAAATTTCACAACCGAGGACTAGAATTAGCATTCATTTCTATTAGAGTTTGTGGTGCAATGGACAGCATTGTCCAAATCCACAAGGTATCGTCACTCAGGTTTATATATATCCTGGTAAGAAATGAATTTTATTTCGCAACCACAAGGGTATCATTACTGTGTACGAAATATAACGTATATAAAAACGTGAAAATATTAAATAAAATTCTAATATGAGACCAAAAATTGAATGTAAAATATCTCTTCAGGGAGCTGTTTTTCGTTTTGTATTATTTCATTATTTTTTGTTTATTTTTTATCTTTTTTAAACATATTTTAACCGTTCTTGCTGAGGTCTTAATCTTATACTGGCTCGTTTTATTTATTTTCATACTTGTATAAATACGCATATATGTATTGCATATAAAAAAGTTAAGAAGACAAGATATTTCTTCAGATACTGTAGGACTCTTATTGCCTCATTCACAATTGCAATTGGCATTAAATCGCTTTTTAATGATATTAAAAATAAGAAATATTGTTATAAAATTTTTTTATTTTTCCATGTCACTCAAATAAAGTTTATTTCCATTTCTTTATTCTTTTATCATATAATATTATTATTATTTTTGATAAATTTTATCTTTCTAACACTTTTGAAAATAATATTTGAAAAAAAATTACACTTTTAATTTGGTTTTAATTACAAATTAAAATCAACTAATTGGAAAATATTAAATTTTCTATTATAAAATATAATTTGAATATCTTTCAGGTAAACTGATTTTAATAAAATGTTCAATGGTTGTTTAACCTATTTTAGATATTACAATAAATAACGACAAACTTCTCATTTGATTTGAAAATGTAAGAAATGAAATTTTACCAATGTTGTTTCTGAAGTTTTTGCGGATAGCATTGAATGCATTCCTTTTTGTATATATAAAAAATTAAATGTATAAGGATATTTTTCGATTTTGACTTTTTCGAATTTATCAAATAAAAATAATTGTTTTACAGTGGCAATGACAGATTTAATGAAAATCAACCAACCCAAGGCGATATTGTTTTTGGGGATGAAATTAACAATAAAATTGAAAATTCAAAAGTCACTAGCATCAAATACGAAAAAGGGATAAATTGTGTCCAACTGAAGAGAATTTAATTAAAAAGTTTTTAATTTGTTACAAATATAATTATTATTGTTTGTTTCGTTAACGTTACCAACTATTCTTGTTTAACTTGTGAATACACTATAAAGATATGGATTAGTACATGTTTGTTTGTATGGCAATTGCTCTTTGGAAAGGGAAATTTGGCTAAAAGAAGATTATAAGTTCTTTTTTTTTTATAGTGAATATAGTTTCTGAACGAAAATTATTATTTTATGATTGGGATTTTTGAATTATTTTGGTTATAAGAGTTCTTACTATACCTTGTCTGTTATTTAATTAAATTAAGGTACTTTTGCTAAAAATTTAGATACTTTTATTTTTCGAAATCAGTACGAATCAAACTAATACAAAGGAACGGCAGGAGCTATTAAATAGACGGAAATGATGAGAAATTCACAAAGTGGAACATTACCATTGATAGTATACAATTACATATGTTTACAGATTGAATGCCACGCTGGTATCAACCTCAACTTTACGTTTCACTATTTCACTTTGGACATCAAGTCTCTGTAAGCTTATCCAATATATCCATCTTAAAAGTAAAGGTTGATTCCGGAAGGAAAGGAGAAGAGTTCTCTATCAATTCAAAGGTGATACTAAAGTATAAAAGAAGGAAAAATAGTATAAACAGATCCTTTCTTGCTTTAGCGTCTCAAATCCTTTTCTATCTTCTCTTGGGAATTATTAAACGTATTCTGAATGTTTTGTTTATTCTATTCTTTTTCTTTCGATTTGTATGGTAGCTCAGATACTTTACAAAAAAAAGGATATTCTATGATTTGAAATCTGATTTAATCTTGTTTTGGTATTTTTATTATATTTTGAAGACTTTCCGGTTGCAGATGTATATGCTTTGTGCATCTTAACATTTTACGTTTTTGCTGATAGAAAGCTTTACCGTAACGAAAATATCGATGTTGATATTATAGAAAACTTTTCTCAATTCGCGTATTCAATACATACAATATAAGAAATGAAATTTCTCATAAATTCTAGATTATTTCTTTGTCATATTTTATTGCATTTTTCTTTGAAACTGGTTGAGACTTTATGCCATTTCTAATATTCAATAGTAGGAAATTTTACAGAAAATTGTTGGTGAAAATTGAACGAAAATTCTATTTGTATCTATTTCGTAAATCATTTGGAACATTTAACTTTTGAAGTAATAATAGTTTTGAGTATTTTGAATACTAATTGAAAATTTATTTTATTATAAAAAAAAACGTAGATATGATTTCAGAATTATTTCGTTCATTCAAAAAAAATTACTTAAATGCTTAATTTTACTATTATTTAATCCTCGTAATAAAAACTATAAGAAATGTTTTTAGGAAGGCCAAATTAAAAAGAAACTCTTGGACACCAATAGAACTTGTAGTTTTAATATAATGTTTGTAAAGTCCAATGTACAGGTCAGACAAGATGAAGAACTGTTCTCGGCAGCAGTTTCTTCTATTACCTTACACTATGATGAGTGCCAGAAATGGATGAGATCAATTTGGTAGCATTGAAAATGTTCGCTAATTTAGCAAAGGTTGAAACGAGTCTATGATCAGTGCCATAAAAAATTTTTGCATGGACAATAAGCATTGGATGAGGAACCTCTCCTCAGAGAGGTGTCAAACATTGAGAAATGATGAAAATGTGTAACGAATTGGGGATCTTTTTTGGGTTATACACAATATTTCAATTGGATATTATATGATGATAAAACCCGCCATCGTAAGACAATCTTCATAAAATTGTTTCTATCGGAAAAAATAATTCCTGTGGATCCTCCAGTCCTCCTATTTATTTGATCATATTCCGGCTGAGTTTTTTGTCCTCAAAGATCCAAAAATAATTTAAACGACATAATTTTGACACTGTCGATATCATCCAAATTAGTGTAACCGAGTAGTTGAAGACCGGAATTACTTTGAAAGGATAAGGGAGACCCTTTTTTAGGAGCGGTATTGAGAATTTCAGTGGATTTCATATCATTTTTAATCATAAGCAGGTTGTTACTTTGAGGAAATATTCTATGGATATATTTAAATACTAACCCAGCTACACTACAATCAGCAGTAGAAAATATTTTAAGATGGAAATTTGAAAATAACTACGAGGATTTGCTGGTAAAAGCAAACTAATTCTTGCCTCTATTAAACCAATTCTTGGCCAAAAAGGACTTATAGCTTGATGAAACTAAAGATCGTTTATTATAAAATCCTTTTATTCCGCCAAGTTCCCAACATTCATTAAACTCATGGCAACAAACAGCATCGACATCTACCACATGCACAGACTGGGATAAGAAAATTACTAAAAATTCGTATTTGTCATACCACCACTACCCACGATTATCCATTCGGTAAACATGGAAATCCTCTCTGCCAATCCTGTGGCATTCGCTTAACTACGAGTATACAAAATATGCTAGCAAACTGTCATGCTACAAGGATATTTTTTAAGGGGTTGAACTTCTTCTATTATTGTATTACTAACTAAGCATACGAGGTCTGTTCAAAAAGTATCGCGAATTTTGTATTTTTTCAAAAAAAATTTATTTATTCATGAATATCTATTTTGTCCTCTCCAAATAATCCCTACCAGATATTATACACTTCTGCCAACATTTTTTCCAATCTTCAAAGCACTTTAAAAAATAATTTTTTGTGATCTCGTTCAGCTCCTCGTAGCGTAGCGTCGTCCTTTCATGGGGCTCTTCAGTTTCGGGAACAAAAAAAAGTCACAGTGGGCCAGATCTGAGGAATACGGTGGCTGCGGCATTATTAGTGGGTAGTTTTTGACCATAAATTTGCGTACAAGCAATGATGCGTGAACAGGGGCGTTGTCACGGTACAAAAGCCAATTTTTGTTCTTCTACAAATCCGGGCGTTTCTGGCGGATTGCTTGGCGCAACTTGCGCACAACTTGCAGGTAATATTCCTTATTAACCGTTCTATCCTGTAGCAAGAACTCATGATGCACCACGCCCCTGCAATCAAAAAAAACTGTAAGCAAAACCTTCACATTCGACCGAACTTGGCGCGCTATTTTCGGTTTTGGCTCGTGCGGCAGCTTCCATTGGGATGATTGAGCTTTGGTTTCCATGTCATAACCATAAACCTACGATTCGTCACCAGTTATAACCCTTTGGAGCAAATTTGTGTCGTCGCCGACAGAGTCCAACAGCTCCTTAGCAATGTTAATGCGATGCTGTTTTTGGTTGAAATTGAGCAATTTTGGTACGAATTTCATGGCGACCCGTCTCACAACCAAATTATTGGTAAAAATCGAATGGCACGAACCAATCGATATGTTTAAGTCCTCAGCAACTTCTCTAATGGTGATTCGACTATTGGCCAATACTATTTTCTTCACTTCATCAATATTTTCGTCTGTTGTTGACGTGCTCGGGCGTCCGGCACGCTTTTCGTCGTTCACATCTTCTCGGCTCTCTGACAACATTATGTACCACCGATAAACGTTGCTTTGATCCAAGGTAGCTTCACCATATGCCACAGTTCACACAATTAAATTTGTTTTTTCACACAAAATTTGATACAGATTCTTTGATCTATTTTTTGGAATGTGCAAAAATCGAAGACGAGCCAAAACACGTGCAAGCAAAGCAGCTGTCAAAAATTAACTGAACATTCAAAATGGCCGAACTGTCGGCATAAGTGAGAAATATAATTATCAATATAACGGCACAAAAAATCGAAAATCTTCACGATAATTTTTGAACAGACCTCGTATACGTCCCTCTACGTATCCCAAACTACCTTTGTCTTCCTGTAAAACTAGCAATATTAGAAAAATTACATAATAACAAAATTTATTCTATATAATCTATTTTTTGTTTTGTTTTTTTTTTGTATTGAATAATCCAATTGATTAGTGAATTTTTCATAATAATACCTTCTCAACTTGTTATTATGATTAAATTTGGCAAAATTCAAATTAATTTTAAAAAATGTTTGTAACAAGTGCCCTTCAAATTTATAAATCTACTCCATAATAAGTACTTAATATAAAGAAGAAAAAAAACAAAAGGCAAAAACAATATGAAATTATTAGAATTACGTTCATTGTTCTTGAATTCATGTATTTAGGCTAAATTGAAGATGATTTGTATAGAAAATACATGTTTTATTTATAAATTAATAATCTGAAAATAAAATTCTACGTCAATTAATTTCCATATTTCGTTTGAATAGAAAAATGAAAAAAAAATAAAATCGCTAGTATTTTTATATAAACTTAACCAGACGCATTTTTTTTTGTATACGTCCTACTGCTATTATGTCCTTGACAGACTAAACATTCAGTGGATGATATTTACTTAAAATTGAATTAATTTCTTTGTTGATCCTTGAATTTCGTCAAAGTATCTTATAGTCTTCAGCTTCTTAGAAACAATTGCAAAGTGGTTAAACAGTACTATTCAGACCACCGACCGACCTACCACCCATCATCACGCCAAAAATGGTGTAATACCATCGAATTATGTCGCACCATTCGGCGGCCCGCGTTTGACATCCAACTGCACCCTATTTAGCGTCACAAAGACTGGGGCTGTCATTCGGATTCAATGAATTTTAAGTGATATTACTTTTATTTATTCAAACGAGAAGCTCATCAGGATGTATTTTCATTGCTTTCAATTTGCATAAATTTCCTAGTATTCTTTGTCATCATCCATCGTTGTGCAAGAGATCACAACGTATCACTTTGAATATTGTTATATGAAGCTGTGTCTGTAGACTCTGTGGTATTTTTAGAAATTTTTTTTTCTCTACTAATATATAGCCTCAACTAACATAATATTCAATTCCACACAGTGTTGCGAATAATGAAATTATTCTATGTGTATTAAAGGCTTTTGCCTCTGGTACACGCTCAATTAAATATGAATTGATTGGTTTCATAGGTTTTTTATTTTATTTTGATCAATTCAGTTAAGTTTGGTACTATTTATATCGAAAGAAGAAGTTTTTTATTATTTGATAATATCCTTGAATTTCGAGTAAACTGTATTTGGTTTCAGCGAATATAATATGAAAAATGGTTAGGCAGTGTTAAGGGGCATATTTAATACAGGAAATTAAAAAATTCAATACTAAATAACAAAAAATTCAATATTAAATTTATGATTAATATGAAAAAAAAAAATGAATAGATTCTTTGTTTTCCAATATTCATTATGGGACTAAGTTCTTGACCACTTTTGAATACAGTTTGTCGTTAATTTACATAATAACATACAAAGTAATTTTATTCAAAGTATGGCTCATTTGAAACGACAAGTTTCTTATATCCTTTTGATAATTAATGGATACCTGCAAGTAGTATTATGTTATTTAGCGTGACTTATCTGTCATTAAACATAAAACCACGAGTCGCCTACGACCATACGAATTGAGTTACGTTCAATCAACGCATCACCATTACTGGCAGTTTACAGTCATTAACCAATTACAAGTTGATTATCCCAACTGTTAGTGGCGAAGCCTATCTAAACCTCTACTGTCATAAGTAGTGACAGCGGTCGAAATAAGGGCCAGTATCTTCAACCAAGGATTCGGCAGCTACCACGTTGCTGCCTAAGGCGCCTCACAATTGTCGTGCACAGTGTGTTTTTACATCATGGGTCACCTCGATTCTCGTGCTACCAATTATTGTTTTAAGATTACTTCGGTTTGTACTCTGCTCAGTAAGAAATGGTAAGGAACCCTGTAAATCCCTAGGCACCGCTAAGCCAGCTCAGGTACGCGGGTTAACCAAGACCGTAAAGTACAACCGGAATCGACCTTAGACTTCCACACTCATTCACGCACCATTCTCGCTCTCCTCTCAAAAAGTGCTACGGCAAACCTATTGAAACATTTACACCGTTCTCTCATACCTAATAAACCACTCACTACAGTTCCATATGCACCTAGGTCACGCAAATCCCCTTACGGACCACACTCGATGAGCAAGCACCTTCTCTTGGGCCTCTGAGAAGGTGCTTGGCCCTCTCCTCCATAACCCCACAAGGGCATCTCGCCACCGTAGCCAGTTCAGCCCGGACAGGAACCCATTCATTCAGTCATATCCCGTGAGTAAATACCCAAGAAACAGACCAAATTCAAATCCAGACGCAGACACAAAGCACACATCTGAAATGAACATGTGCGTCCATCTGCCATTCACACTTTGATCCCATCGACGTTGCCAAATTTCATACATTTTATTCAGGACCAGTAGACGCCGCTGGCGTGGACTAAGATCCTGAACCTTTTCATTTGTAAACGAACAACCAGCAAGTGGTATGCCCCGCCATAGACGGTAGTAGATGCTTCCACGCAGCATCTCTCGGTCTCATGGAATTTCTCCCAGAACTTTCGCAGCTCTGAAAATCCCATTTCTTGGTAAATACTCGCACCAGCATGCTAATGAAACCAGCCACGCGCCCCATTTAGATGTTACAAGTAAAGCCGAAAGTTCAGTCTTTCTCCAACCTTTACTCCAAGGTTGGCTCCCGACCACCTCTAAGCAAAGATTGGGCGGCCTACTGGGCGCCAAAAACCCCTCAACAACATATACACAGTCGTCCTTTCTAAGACACTCCCTCCCATTCTATTACCCCATTTACGCACCATCTGCATATGGCGGCTTCCCGCTACCTCTACCGCATACCTACTCTTTTCATCTGCATATGCGATCACACCGCAAGCAGTCTCCTCTAATTACACCAAGGCACCGTTCATCATCATATTCCAGATGGCATATGCAGATGAAAAGAGTAGGTATGCGGTAGCCTACGCACCATCTGGCGAACAACCCTCCCATTAAACCCGCACATGGCCGCATACCTTTTATGGAAGTAACATCTCCATAGAGAAGTTTCTTCACATGAAATCTCCTGAAGCCGCTCAATGGAGCGATCCCATCGCATGCAATTGAAGGTACTACAAAGGATACCTGCAAGGAAAAATATTAGTTCTTTTGAGTAGATCGAATCATTAAGACATTTTTCGGTGACGATGACGATCATCTGTAATGCTTCCGAACTGACAAGTTCGGCCATTTTGCATGTTCAGTTAATTTTTGACAGCTGCTTTGCTTGCACGTGTTTTGGCTCGTCTTCGATTTTTGCTAAATTTCCACCAAAAATATCATCGCATTAACATTGCTAAGGAGCTGTTGTACTCTGTTCGCGACAACCCAAATTTGCTTCAGAGGGTCATAACTGGTGACGAATCATAGGTTTATGGTTATGACGTGGAAATCAAAGGTCAATCATCCCAGTGGAAGCTGCCGCACGAGCCAAGACCGAAAAAAGCGTGCCAAGGTCGGTCGAATGTGAAGGTTTTGCTAACAGTTTTTTTCGATTGCAGGGGCGTGGTGCATCATGAGTTCTTGCCACAGGGTAGAAAGGTCAATAAAGAAACGCCCGGATTTATGGAAGAACAAAAATTGACTTTTGCCCTGCTCACGCATCGTTGCTTGTGCGCGAATTTTTTGGCCAAAAACAACACACTAATAATGCCGCAGCCACCGTATTCCACAGATTTGACCCCCTGTGACTTTTTATTGTTCCCGAAACTGAAGAGCCCCATGAAAAGACGACGCTACGCTATGATTGAGCAGATAAAGACGGCATCGAAGGAGAAGCTGAACAAGATCACAAAAAATGATTTTTTGAAGTGTTTCGAGGATTGGAAGAAACGTTGGCACAAGTGTATAATATCTGGTGGGGATAACTTTGAAGGGGGAAAAATAGATATTCACAAATAAATAAATAATTTTTGAAAAAACACAAAATTCGCAATGTTTTTTTGACATCAAAATGTAATAACCACAGATCCTTAAACTGTGGGTATTATATTTTGATATTAAAAGGCTTGTTTCTTTTGGATTTGTCCATGCTTTTATTATTTTAGGATTGCCGTAGTAAATCCATTTTTAATCGCTTATTAAAGTCCATAAAAAAAACATTCCTTTTTGTCGTAAAAATTGATAAGGAATCTAATTTACTAATTTTTAGGACTATTCCCACTGTATTCAAACGCTTACCAATAGTAGATCTATCAACATTTAACGCAGTTGACAGATCCTTGAGCGTTTAGGTTGGATTTTCATCAAGTAATACTAACAGTTGGATTGCCCCTTCGCGTTTATTGTCACTCACGCCTAATTTACCATCTTGATTATTTTCTACTTTTTTTTTCTAAAACAACATTATTTTCAATTCTTTAATTTTTACAAACCTAAGGAGTTGTTAATAAAAAAAATATTTTCTAATTCTAAACATTATAAATAAAGAAGGATTTAGTCAAAATGAAATTAAACGGTATCAAACGCATACCAGGTGTTCTTTGATATTATGAAAAAATTACCATTATCTACCCAAGCTGACAGTAAATTGGCCATTCTTTTCCATGCAATTTAAAATTTGGTCACTTGAGTAATCACAACTGTTATTAATGCTACACTATCCAAACGTATATACATACGAGTATAGATATGTGCAAATAATTGTAGAGCCTAGAATTTTGGATGAAATGTTACGTGCTATAATAGATTTCGTCCTCAAAATTATGATACAATTTTCTCGCCTGATAATAGATGCCATAAATTTATCGTTGAACAACCTTTAAACGTATGGGAATGTACGAGAACTTCTTCAGATGTTCTCCAAGATATCCAAAGTTGTGTAGGTAGAGACTATGGAAGGATGTGAACGCACAGCCGAAAATATTTTCAATAAAATGATAGCATCGCAATTTACAGGTCATCATCGGTGGACAAATTCCTTTTCATAATGTCCATGTTGTGGGGGTGAAACGATGAAGAATCCTATGAGAATAATAAAACAGTTACGGAATTGCCAAAATGTGAGGGTGACAATCTTAAATGAGGCATTCACCTTTTATAGCCACTATGGATCACGGACAGTTGCCTGATTCTATTCTATTTCTATTTTTATAAATTATTTCATAAATTCGTCTATATTTTTGCACATTTTTGACCAATTGTGCTATTGTTTGGATCACTTAAATATGCGTTATTTATCAAATTTTTAATTTTATTATATTTTCTTTTTATGCTTAAATATATTCTGCTTGAATTGAAAAAGGGTATTTATTTTAAGTGTATAAAATTGAATAAATTATTGCAAATATCCGGAAGATTATCTTAATGGAATAGTTAAGAGATTATGTGAAAAAAATGAAGGCTGCCTAGTAAAAGTGCTAGGACCCCCCAAGGATTGTTATCGTATTCTACTTGAAATTTAACGAAAAAGCTTAAATGAGAAATGTTTTAATTTCTTTGTAGTCCTGAAGGCCATTAATTAATAATTTTATTAATTGTGAATTTATGGTTGGAAATTTTTATTCTCAATTACATGAAAATTTAATTAGAGCAAGAATCATCTGAAAAGTTTTTGGACGATAGGCTAGCAAACAGCTAGTAAATAGCACCATGCCTAATTGAGTTGGAACAAAAAAAATTATTATATATTTCGCCTAAGGTGAGGTTCTGTGGGTTTTACAAATGATAAATTATTTTCGAGTGTACTAATAAGTATTAATTTTTCTTCTTTTTTTTCACTTTCATTTTAATTTTCATTTTCCATTTTTAATGGGAATATAATAAAACTTTTGTACATCTGTTTTGCCTTAAGATACTTTTGAAAAATATTGGAATTTTTGTTTGCTTTGAGGCATGCAATAACCTTAGAGAAAAAGAAAAGGGATTTGAATATTATTTCAAATGAAAAGTTAAGTAATTGGAAAGTATTTCATAACCAAAAAATCATTGTTTTTATTTTGAAAGTTTTCAATTCGATAGGAGTTTTGTTGAAAAGGATATTTTCATAATAGAAGGATGGTGATTGACAATCAAAAAAAAAAATTATCTTTTAGGGGATGGATGGTCAGTGTTGTAGAAGAAATTATTATTGTTTTCCCTATTATGTGATCAGTTTCATCAGGAAAAGGAATATTTAATAATTTTGGTAAATTATTAACTTTAATTTTAAATTTCAAAAGAAATTCTCTTTTCAATAAAGCATATTTTGGATAATAATATTGTTTTTTTTTTTGTATAACAATTCAAAAAATTATTAATTTAAGTAGCCTGTGTCGTTGACGATATTGGTGTAATCGAATTTTGCTGATATTTTGAAAAATATTTATTATTTGAATATATTTATAGAATTTTGAAATAAATACTATAATTTGCTTAGATCTATATATTTGTACATAAACTGTGCGACAACTATTTGAAACCACCAAAAAATTTCGCCGAATAATTGTTTTATTTTTGGGAATTTTTTTTTGCGAGCAGCTGAGAAACTGAACCTAGTTTAAGTAAAATTAGGGAAGATTAAAAATTTTTTTAAAATTTATTTTTGGAAAAAAGGCACTAGCAGTACGACAACTGATTGAGTCCACTACAAAAAATATAAACATTTTTAAAATTATCGGTTAGTAAATGAGACTGTAAAAATTAATATTTTTATTCATTTTTTAATAGTTATAATAAACTGAATTATTATGAAAAATTGCAATTTTTATATTTAGTTATGTCCTTGCACTTCAATCCCATGTCATAAATTTTCCGTGGCGGTATTTTGCAAACATTTTCGATGATGTTCAAATGAGGAGATTTTGTTGGTAAGTACAAACTGTCAATCATTACTATACAATTTTTACAGTTTGTTTGTTTTATTATCCTATTAAAAAATCTATCACCTGTGTTGCAGTATATCATTAACTTTCCTTATTTGACTTTTAAGCAACTGCTGGTTTGACAGTGTTGCGGTTTTTTCCCCCACAGAACAACAAGACTTATTAATACCATAGCAAAATATTGTTCTCCAAACTATTATTGAACCAACCCTACTATGATAGATAATTTTTTTTAAATTTTATTTATCAAAAAAAAGTCACCAGCAGTACGACAACTGTTTGAGTCCACTAACCAAAAATATGAGATTCTATGAGATTGTGTTAGCCAGTCCAAATATTCTATTATAAAGAAAGTATTCCTTTTGCCAAATAGCTTTTTTTTCTTTCTTAAATCGTGAAATTAATAAAAGAAGTTGTCTGGACTATTTAGACAGAATCCGATTTTTATTGACAAAAATGACCGGTTGCTAGACTGTTTTTTCAGTCATGTGATATCGCTTTTAATGAGATTCTTTTTAGGCGGGTTTTTATTAAGATCAACTTTTACTGCAATATATCAGGTTTTTCAATAGCAACTTGACACTTTTGATTTCTTGCTTTAGTTTTTGAGTTAACTTGATCTTAAAGTCTTTAGTTAACTTAAGATCATGTTAACTCAAGAACTAAAGCCACTTGACCATATGAAGCGATGCACGTTCTCAGATTGGGCTCTAAAGAAGTTTGCCAAAAATGACGACTTTCAACGCAAAATCATCTTCAGTGATGAACAAAACATGCGTTATTGGAGTGCTGCAAATCCTCATGTGCTTCATGAAACACCACTTCATCCACAAAAAGTGACTGTATGGTGCGGTTTTCATGCCGGTGGTGTCATTGAGCCATTTTTCTTCGTTGATGAAAATGACTATCACGTTACAGTCAATGGTGAACCCTACAGAGACATGTTGCACCGTTAATTCTTCAATCAAAATGCATGGGCTGGACATCAGTGATATGTGGTTTTAACAAGACGGTGCCACATCCCACAATAATCGACTTATTGAAGATCTTCTGATTTAACACCTCTAGACTTTTTTCTATGGAGCTATGTTAAATCGATGGTCTATGCCAATAAGCTGGCAACGTTAGAGGACCTAAAAGCCAACATCGAACGAGAAATAGCGGTCATTCCCGTCGATTTGTGTGGTCGAGTTATGGAAAATTGGCTTTAACGAATCGACCGCTGCAAGCGTGCCCGTGGTGGACATATGACCGAACTCGAGTTTCATTCATGATTGATTTGATTTTACTTTGAGACAATAATAAAAGTTTTGCTATATCTTAAACGGTTTGCGAGATATTTAAAAAAAAAGTTGTCAAGTTCTTATTCAAAAAGTCTATATAATATCTTGTGCCGATATTTTCCTTGAAAAAAAAACTTTCTAGTAGAATGTATTTTTTCGTCCCAGTTTCATATTTGCTATAATTTTATGCATCTCTGAAAAAGAAAGTTCTTAATTAGAACAATACATCTTATTTATTTACTACTTAAATAAAATAATGTTATCAATCACAATAAGTGCTGAAGAATAACTACTGGATCCAAACAGTTGTCGTACTGCCATAGTCAGATATTTCTCCACAAATCAATTAAAATGAAGAAAAAAAATCACCAAAACTAGACCTATTTCACACTTATACAACCTAAACTAAAAAAAAAATTTCGTAAAAATATGACTGCCTTCAAACAGTTGTCGGGCTTTTATATATTTAGATTTAAGCTAATGCACAAAACTAAGACTATTTAGAACACCTTGAGATATTACATAAAATTATCTGAAAATTGGTAAATTAAATATTGAAATTTTTTTTAAATATCCTTTTTATTGATAAGAAGATTATTTTTAATGGATTACTAAATACATTATTAACAAAATGCCTAAAATAATAAAATAACTAAAATTGTTTTTTAAAAATGCCTAATAAGAATATAAATAAAGATTAAGGCTGTTGAAAAAAATTAATCAATTTACTTTAGATCGATTTATGAATTTTTTTTTCTATTTATCTATTTTTAAAGAATATTAAAAAAAATCAGTAAATATAATAAACAGAATATAAGATATGATAAAAATCTATAGTATTTATAGATAAAATTTTTTTTTTAAATGAAATTTTTAATAAATTCAAAGTCATTATTATTTATGCAAATTTGTTTGTACTTCACTAAATAAACCTTCTATCGAAGGGTTGCATTTAAGAAAACAACAACAAATTAAAACACTTCATTTTCAGGTCTGTCTTCCAATCTTACAAAGCCGTAGAAAAGGATCAAAAGGAAAAGTACCGAAACATTTTTTTTTCTTCATATTATTGTATATTAATACTTGGATAATTTTAATGATGGAATAGTTGTAAAATTCCCTAAGGATTTACTTCTTGAAGATAAAAATCATTTGTTGTTAAAATCAGCTAAATTGCTGTTAAAGTGAAAAGGTTACTCCTGACAAATACATCAATACCTCTAGACATCACACCTGATTTACACCCTTTTAACAGATTGAATCCTAAATTTTATCCAAATAACAGATTGCCTGGGTAAATGGAAGGTCACACTTAATGAGAAGCACACCGAAAATGCTAAGGGTTGGTCGAAATTCGATAGACCCAAAGGATTTGTTTATAGTATTCCGTAATCGAATCATTTCTAACACTAAAAATACACAATATAGAAAGGGACAAGAAGTTGCCATTGTATCCAATACGATTTATAAGCATTTGCAAGAAGGATGACGTTTCCTATATTCTCCCCTAAAATCGGTACATTTTTTGTACTAATTTTATTTCTATTTTCAGATTTCGGTTTAGGTTGCGACTTTGTCAGTTTATGGTCCAGTTGCGGCCACCTTCTGTCAAGACGAACCAAGTTCACCAATGGACCACAGATTTGGACGATAACCAAAAAAGCCTTAAAATTTCACTTTCGATATTCATCCCTAAGGGATTGGAGTTTGTTTGCAAATATGTGTGTATGTATATATGTGTATAGCATACGATAGAGCTATTCCTGTACAATGTAAAAGGGATGAAGACTAAAAATTCTATTAAATCTTAATGTTGGTGACGAAATCGCTCGGAATGGAATTTTAATCAACTTTTGAATTTAAATTGCGGAATTAATGCGGGAACTTAATTGTGAGAGAAAGTTGGTCACGAGACTGAAAAAAAAAATTTCTTCTAGAAAAGTACACACCAAAATCATCCATTCCCATCCATTCCACATTTAATACAGAGGGTTACAGGTCCTCGTATAGCGATGACTTCTTTGGATGCTTCTATGGCAGGACTTTAGTCACAAACAAGTTTAGCGATGGGTTACCACCAGTTACGAAGGGTTACGGGTTATATTTTCTGTATTTTGCCTTCGGGTTTGTATGCGGTTTTAAGATTATTACGCACTTTAAGGGATGGCTAAAACGAAAAACGATGTCTCCCACTTTTCGTATCTTTCTTTGGGTATTATTTTGCCATCTATTTGTCATGTTGTGATTTCTTACATTTAAGTGGAAGGTTAATGTCTTATTTTTTAATAGAATTTAAATATTCTCACTCTTCTTTTTTTAATATCCTTTTAATGTTTTGAATTTTCAATATTAATTATGTTAATTTTTTCTAAATTTTTATAGTGTTTTTCAGTTGGAAATGATTTGATTTATTTTTGTTGATAGGAAAAACAAATTTTCATATGCATTTTTTTTGGAGATTTATTTCCTATTTTATTTTAAAATATAATAAATATATTGTAAAAAAAAATATATAATAAATTTTCAACTCTTTACCATAAATTATTCTATAAGATATTTGGTTTTTAATAGTTATTTAATAAATAAACTGCACAGAATTCGTTACGATTTAGTCGATTTTTTCCATCTTTTAGTAACAAGAATATAGATAAAAGTAAATATATCTTTAAAAAATTGCAAGATTTGAAATACATAATCAATTAAAACTACCTAAATAAGTGTGTGCGAGTGATAATAATTACCAAATATGATCGCTTATTTGCATATGACATTTATAAGGTTTAGCTTACTATCCAATTTACGGTACAGAAAATAGATTTATATAAAACTCATTAAAAATTCAGCTTTTAAAAAAATTTATATTTTATTAGAATATATAAATTTTGGCATTATTTATTAAAAATAAAAATTTTGTAAACAGTTTTCACAAAATTTCTTATAGAACTTAATTCTTGAAGGTAGTTTTTCAAGAATTTTTTGAATATTTTGCCCTAAGCTATGTTAATTAATAAATGCTCTAAAAATTATAGGTTATCTAAGTAAATAAGATATTATTCGTTACTTTTCCACAAAAAGTCCCAATCTTATACCATATTGGTGAAATATTTAAATTACGCGTTCTGAAATTTTTTTGCGTAATAGAGCCATCATTTTTCATGTTGTGTGGCTTGTGGTGCTGTTTTGTTAAAATCGCTTTTTTTCAGGGAAAAAATGGCGGTTATAATAAGGCAAAAGCTTTCAGAATTAATGGTGATCTTTATTTTTAAATAACACCGTCAGACCAAAATGCAGACAAGAAACTTCCTTATCGTAGATACAATGGCTTCTCTACAGTCACTTGTGGATTTAAAAGGCCCAACATATAGAAATTTGGCTAATTAAAGTATTCGTGAAGTGAAAAATAAGACACATTACATAAGAAAATGGTGGTATAAAAATCAAAGGCATCCAAAGCCTACTATTACAGCACCCAATCAGCATATCTATAGCCCATTTTATGCATCTATAGCCCAACAACCTTAAAAATTTTAAATAGGCAATTTTTTACCTAAATAAATCTTAATTATAATAAAAAAATTTTAAAATCAAATTTTTAAATTACAAAATCGATAACTCAGTACTACTTACCAGTTGAATGCACGGAATTATTTTCATAATAAGATATTTTGAATAATAAATTTGTTGTCAACTTTTTTTTACAAATAAAAACACGAATACTTACCCTATTTTTTTATAATATTCAATTTGACAACAATCATTATTGAAAAGCCCCAAACCTGACAGAATTTCAATACGATGTAAAAAATCGAAGACGAGCCAAAACTCGTGCAAGCAAAGCAGCTGTCAAAAATTAACTGAACATTCAAAATGGCTGAACTTGTCGGCATAAGTGAGAGACATAAGTACCAACATAACGCCATAAAAATCAATATTCGGGGATGTACGTAACCCGCGGTACTTTTTGAACAGACCTCGTATAATAAAAAATATAATTGAATAAAACATAATAGATTTTAATAAATGGAGGACATTTATTTATAGCAACTTGATAAATTTGTATTTTTTATATATATATAATTTTGTTGTTGTTGTTGTTGTTGTTGTTGTTATTAATAATATAATAATAGATTTTTTTTTTTTAGTACAATATAATTTTTTTTTTGTTCACTTAACCTAAATATTAATGTTAATAACATTTCTTCACTTTGCTGACAAGAATACGAATAGCATCCTAGCAATATTCGAGTATCTATTTTTACAAATTCAATGATAATCGCATCTCAATTCATTACTAGACTTTAAGACTATGTATGCATGCATGTATTTATCTTATTATTTTATAAATAGTAATTTGATTCCATCATTTTCGAGGGTGAAATAATAATTTCAAATTTCTCCCTCTTCCTAATATAGTTCTTACTCTAGTTTCTATCCGGTTTAAAAAAAAATTAGTCATACTTTGTTGATGATGATATACGAAAGTTATAATTTAATTGATTTCTGATTTAAAAAGTTATTAAGTTTTATTATATATACATACATAAATGTATTTATGTATATATTTAGGTAGATTTATGTTAGTGATTATAGATTTTTTTTTGGATGTTTAATTTTCAATTAAATTTCTCCTAAATCATATCCTTTCAAGAATATTCTTAGTTTTTGTTGATATTTTTAATTTCTCATATTTGAATCTTAAATTAATTCTGTTTACCTGTTTGTATGTTAGGTCTCTAAAATAAGAGCCAGAGGCCATTTGAAACTATATATAGTAATTTTTTTTTCTCCAAATTCTATATATAATTTCTATATGAGAATTTAGTTTTATTTTTCTTTTAATTATTTATTATAGATTTTATAAAATTTTTTAATAAAATATTTATAATAAAAAAGAAAATATTTTTTTTAACTGAATAGAAGAAATATTTTAATAAGAATTAAAAAAATTTTCCATATAAGATAAGACCTTTTTTGTTTTTGTTTTAATAGAGAAATTTTCGCATTGAATGTCCTGAGATTAAACGCGTTGTACATTAATACAATATACCAATATTCCTAAATATGTATGTATGTATGTATGTATGTATGTATGTAGTGTATGTATGTATGTACAAAAAAGCTCAAATATATTTTCGTTCGTGTTTCATCATTATTGGTTCTTTTTATTTGTTTTTACGATAAATTAAATAATATCCTTGATAGGATTATTATTTAATTAATATATATTGTATGTATATGTATTTATTTATTAAACTTTTTCTATGATATTTTCACCCTCTTTTTAATTTACATACATATATTATAATAGTAAACAAGTGTTTTTTTTTTTTATTAAAAATTCTCTTTTTAATAAATTTTTATTCTTCTAAAGTTAAGTTTTGAAAAATACTTACTTAAATTCTTCTAATTTTTTTTTTTTAATAATATTAATTTATATTTTTATGTCACAACAATTTTCCAATGGGTATAATTTTGTGTGTGTGTGTGTGTGTTTTCTATTTTACATATATATATAAAATTAACAATTATTTATTAATATTTTTTTTTTCAACATTTTTCTCTTAAATGTGTTTAATAAATTGCATTTATTTTTATTTAAATTTTCATTTTTTTTACCTGTTTGTAGATTGATATCACTGATATGTACATTACTTTTATAATATGATAATTTGTTATTATTTATTAAATAATTTTCTTTTTTTTATTTCTTCCTGTTGGTATATATTTTTTTCTTTTTTGGATTGAAAAAATCAACTAAAGCTCAATTTCCAAAGTTCTAAATGTGATATTTTTTTAAAAATAAGGTACAGAGAAATTTTTTTTTCTTAAATTTGAAAAACTAATTGAATATTATATAAATAACTTTAAAAATTGTTTTTCAATTTTAGATTAGGCTTTAATAGAATTGAATTTAGTGAATATTTATTTGTAAAAAGATAATCTGAATAGAATAAAATTATTTTTGTTTTTCTTTTTTTCTCTTAATTATGTTATCATTATTTTGTAAAATATATTTTATTATATATAATTTTTTTTTAATTTATTGTTTTGACCATTTTGGCAAAATGTACGATATGTACTTTGATATATATTTCATGTTTTTTTTATTAATTAATTAATTTTCTTCACATCCTAACATATTTTATGTTAATTAATTTTAATTTGAATGAAAAATTGACTATATAAAAGCTTTTTTCATTTGAGAAAATAATATTTAAAAAAAAATTGTTTTTTTTTCATTAAATATAAAATAAAAAAACTGATTTTAAACAAATGCAAGTGTGTATATGAATAGACATAATAATTTTTTTGTTGCTAATATTTACAGGTGATTTTTTTAAATTTATTTTCTAGAATATATTATCTAAATTTGCACTAATTTTTGTTTTTTCATATATAATTTAATAAATTTATTCAAATTTTCCAAATATTGTGTTCGAAAACTATTCATGAAAATATCAAAATTTCGTTATAAAAATTATATATTTTTAATTTGAATTATTTGCAAGAAAACACTTAGCAGCATTTTTGATTAGATAAAATTAACTAGATTTATTCAAATTTTCTTTTAAATAAATTTATTAATAGTTTAGAAGTTGTTTATTTATATCAATTCGGTTGTTAAATTATATCATAACTGCCCGTTTAATTGGCATTTAAATAAGATAATATTTCGAGCTGTTATTAAATTAAATTTGAGTCAATTAACAGATTGATTTATATTGTTTTTTTTAAACGATTTAATAATAAAAAAAAAAAAATCTAGTTTCTTTCTAATAATACTTTAGTTTTTAAAAAAACCGATGTTATTTTAAAAAAATTCTGTAATAATAATTAAAAATAAATACATTTTCTTAGATTTTAAATTGCCATTTTTATATTATAGATAAATTATGGATTTTTAAAAAGTTTTACTTGTAAGAATTTTCTGAAAAATTATGCAGTCTGGAGTAGACACGTTTTACTCTTTAAAGGGGATTATTTATTTGTGGATTTTTGGATATATGAGGGTCCAAAAATCCACAAATAACTGTAAAAGAGCCATTGTATCTGCGAAAAGTGACTGTGTGGTGGACTTTTTGTGGTCTCAACTTATAGATTTGAAAAATATCGGGAAGCTTGAACTAGAAGATTTTCATATCAACCAAATGTGGTTCTCAGAAAATAGTGCCACAAGTTAGGAAATATACTGAATTTTGGATTTATTGCGCGAAAAGTTTCAAGAACGTGTATTTTGTAGATTTGGTGTCGCGAATTTTTATAAAAAATTATATTTACGTAAAGAATCTCTGAATTCGTCAAGTAATGTTTGATTGATAGTCTAAAAAATCATCAAAAATTACCTTAAAATGATCGAATCTTATAAGATGCTTTTTAGTAGCCTATTAAAATAAAGTTTATTTTTTACAAAATGGTAAAATTTATTTAATAAAAGTTTATAATATTTTTTATAATTTAAATAAAAATATAAATTTGATGAAACTTTACTGTACAAATTTTAAATTGGATAAATCTTTATTAAAAGTTCTCTGATATTAAAAATTTTATAACTATTTTCGTATTTATAGGATTCTGTTTGGACTAAAAATTCTTCGAGTTTTTATTAAATATTTAATAGAAAAACTGATCTATTACTTCAAAAATTGTTAAGTTGATTTCCGCAGAAATGTTAAGGTTGGATACAATTTTGCTCGAAGTGAAAAATAAAATTTCTTTTTATTATATTTAACAACAAAGAAAAAAAAATATAACATAAAAGCTATGCAAAAGCTTAAAATTCTGAACCCTATTTATATGAATAAGTCGAAAAATTAATTATAATTAATATTAAATACAATAAATTGATGTGACTGTAAATATTGATGCTGCGCTATTTTAGTGCTACTATTCCTGCTTTTGCTATTATTTGATATTTTGTAAAATTATTACAATAAGTACACTGATATTTAATTATAATTGATAAGGTAATAACAACATATTAAAAAATAATGTATAATATTATATATATTAACTTCTGATTAAATACGCTATTTGTTGTTTGTTATCATCATTTCGACGCAATAATATAACAAATTTTATTCTACTGGGAAGTCACTGTAGTTGCGGCAGGTCCATTTGTTAAGCTAATCCCCAGAGATGAAGCCATCATTTCGAGGGCAGGCGATGTCGGTTGAGTAGGCGATGTAGCCTCCTATTTAATAATTATTATTTCAAAATAAAATTGTTCATACAATATTTAAATTTGTTTTTTTTTTCTATAATATTTTATAGGTTGTTTAAAATTATCCATTTTCTATATGATAAATGGTTTTTAAAGTTTAAAAATTTTAAAGTTTATTAAAAAAATATTTTTTAGTGAATATAAAAGTGCATGATAATGAAATCCTTTTTAAATAGAATATAAATAATATGCAATTTTACTTACAATACTCAATGCAATGCATGCTCGGGGTGGTTCATTCTCTAATGCTGGTGAGCTTCCACGTGACGATGAGGATCCATTCAATTTCATGTCCTCCGATTGGGGAGCCGGTGAGGATGACATACGACCATCAAGTGATGCATCATCTGTATGAACGTCCTTTTTTGCAAGGGTTAGAAAATATTCCGTTTTGTTGTTGAAAAATGAATGGAAAATCAGCCATGGTAGATGGGGTTGTCGTCGGTAGAATTGTGATAGTACGAGTATGTATGATTATGTTGTTTGGTTTAGGGTAGATCGGGTGCAATTCCAGACGGCAGGGGAGATGAAACAAAAATAGAAATAATGAAAATTAATTAAGTTTACCCAAAAAATGTTTGCGGTGCCGTCATCAATCATCTTCAATTAGTTTTGTTGCGAAAGGAAAAGTTCGAAGTGTAGACTTTCTTAATGAATATTTAAAGCGAAAACGGTATACTATGGGACTTTCTTAAATGGATTGAATTGAACTCAGTATGCCAATGTCAGTAAGGAGCATCTTAAAGTAACAAACTTCTATAATCATTTTGATATGCAGATAGTATACATACAAATTAGTGACCGCATACAAAGATATATTCTACAAAAAGCCCATTTTATTCTTTGTCCAATTGGGAAAACTTTACTAACCCTTTAGTGGACGAAGAAGAGGTTATTTAAGGTTATTTTTCTCGTTCATCTTTTATTATAAAGTTTAACTCTTTTTTTTTCGTAATTTTCATTTCTTTCAAAAAATTACATAATTTAATAATAAAAGTTAAATTGTATTGCTTTTGAGTAATTGAGTTTTTATGCCAAATTAAATTATTTTTGTTTTTGTTTTTTTTTTTTTTTTTTTTGAGTGAAATTTTGATTAAATTTTTCCATTATATATATCATAGAGAAAATTAATTAAATTATTATAAATAATAAAAAAATTCGAAATTGTTTTTAACCATTTTAAAAAATGGTTTAGAAATCGTTTTTTTTACTGAGTTAATAAAATTAAACAAATAGTTTTCTAATATCCATTTGGTAGTTTGGCAAGTATAATTATGTTATTTAAATATTTTTGATAATAAATATTAATTTGTAGGAAAAATTATTTTATATATTTATTTACCATTATATATTAAGAATTGATTATTTGAATAAAAAAATTCATAGAAGGTAGTAGCGCTGTTTGTGTGGTAAGAAAACAGTTTTGGATGGTGATTTTTTGAACAAAATTTCCATCAGCCATTAGGGCTTAATTCTTCCTCGGTGGATAAGTCGATAAGCAAAATTGATATATTTGAGGTTCTGATAACCCACAATTGATGATGGGGAAGCTATTGTATTTGCGAAAAATGACTGTTTGGTGAGTATTTTGGTCTGAATTTCTCGTTGGCAGTATTTCTTTGCAAATGAAAAAGGACAGACCTTACCGTCAATTTTGAGCGCTATGACCGTATGCTAACCTTTTACCTTTTAGTCTAGGATTAAATATTATAATTATATGTGGTTTTAACAAAAACTATCTCACATACCACAAAATACTACAAATTTGGATTATATTACGATAAAATTTACCAGGACGCATATTTGCGCGATTTTGTGATGTCAATTGTCCTTCAAGAAAAGCATATAATTTGATAATATTGGATTTTTTCTTTTAAAACTTTGTAAAACAGTTTTTAATATTTATCACATTTAATTAAAGGCCGAAATATTCGAAAAAGTCATCAAAAATTACCTCAAAAGGATCAAGCACTGCCTGAAGTTTTGTACCAATTTTTTTTTAAAAATAATTTTATATATTTCTACCAATGGCAATGCATATGCAATATAATCAAATAAAATTTTAATCAAAATCTAAAATTTTATTATATATTATTAACTTTTAATTTCTATACCATAAATTGGATAACTCTTTAGTTTCAGCTCCATTTTTTGTTATATAAAAATTATTAACAAAAATTATAAAGAGTTTTAATTTTAGTAACTATAAAATTTTTATGGTATCCTTATTGAAATTAATAAAAAATCTATTTTTTCCTCTGTTGTGATCTAATTTATGAGAATATATTTTTTTACAAACTAATTGAATAAATTTCATAACAAATCGAATGATGAAATTTCCATAAAATCGTCTTAAATCGAAAATAATTAACAATATTCAATTGTTACCAATCAATATGAGCCTACCTCCTTTAAGATGCTTCCACTCGGGCTTCCTATATCACCATTTAATTCAATTGTCTGTTCGGTGTCGCTGCCACCATTTGCGCGTCCATTCACGCTTCCATTAACACTGCCATTACAATTTCCATTCACGTTCCCACTATTGATGTTATTATCTTTAGTCGTTGCTGGCTCTTCAGCCTCCCCATTGCTGTTCCCCTCATTTCCCAACTCGTAAATATTCACCATGTGGGCTGTCTGGGCATGAACCATTAGATCCCAAGGATTTGTGAAGGCATCCTTACAAACAGCACACAACAATTTTGTTGCTGGCAGTGGAGTTTCTATTGTTAATGTTTATGATTTCATTTCGATTAGCAAATAGAAAATGGTCTCATAAAAAAATGATTATCGATTAAATTTTAAAAAAAAAATAAACCTAATTTATATCTTTATTTTGCTTATTAAAATTCAATAAATCATAAAAAAAGAAAATTGTCTTCTTCAACATGATCATCCCCATAATATGAGAGATTCTTCCGAAAAGAGCGTCAAAACCAAATCGATTTAAAAAAAAAAGCTCTTCGAAAAGAAACTTTTTGTCTCAAAATTCAAATATTGTAAAAATTCCATAAAAATCAACAAAAAAAAAATAGGAAAAAAAATAACAAAAAATTGTGCAAAATAAATTTGTGAAAAATTATTTACTTGAAGCCAAAATTGGATCTTGACATTTGCATGTAAACCTTAATTTGCAGTAGCTCCGTTTGTGGTCCAATAATTCACCAAGATTTGAAAAGCATTCCCTGCAATTGCCGCAAATTAATGTGTCCGGATTACCTAAAAGTATAAACAAATACAAATGCAAAAATTTGTCACCGATAACAATGGAGGAATGTGGAGACAAGGAGAAGACGACGGTACTGTTGATTTCGGAGCAGGTGCAGAAGTTGAAGCAGCAACACTTGACTGGACATAAGCTATAAGTTGTTAGCCAAATAAAGTCCTTGCAATTGTTTATACATTATCCTTTCGTTCACTCTCATAAATCCAGACATTGTGAACATTTTAGATGCGGATGTTTTCAGATCCGCATCTAAATAACGAATCCTCTCGAAACGAAACGCATATCATATACTCGTAGAGTCGTTGAGAAGCGAATTGATGCGATAAAATTTATAGAAAAGCCGAGGGGACGGGACACAATACGAATAAATTTCGAATGGCCGAACGAACAAAAGGATACGAAATCGAAACGATGCAAATGGGTAGAAATTAAGGGTAAATCGTATATCGGGGGATCGGGCTCCAATGGTGTTTGTATTGGACTTGGAATTACTTACTGTATACTTTGAAAGGTCCCAGTAATTGGTGCTGCTGCTCCTGTTGTAGTTGTTGTTGTTGGTGCTGCTGCTGTTGCTGCTGCTGTTGTTGAAGCATCTGCTGTTGCTGTTGCTGTTGCAGTTGTGGATGCTGCTGCTGATGCTGCTGCTGATACTGCTGTTGCTGGGGCACTAGTTGTGACTGTTGATTGAGTAATGATTGTTGTTGCATTTGCTGCCCATTCATACAGAGAGCTGATATTTGTTCACAATTAGCTAACGACGTGTGTCCGTTATTAGTGGCCGATGCTACTGAACCAACTGTCGGTGTCGCCTGCTGGAGAAGCATCCCACCCCCAGAGCCGAGTCCTGGCATGTTACCACCACTAAAACTGTGGCTATGCGTGGTCGATGTTCCATTGCACGAGGCAACCATATTATTAACGGTGGTACTATTCTGTAATAGCGCCTGCTGGTGATGTAGGACTATCTGCTGCTGTGGCAGCATGTTTGCTTGTACCGCTTGAGCGGCGGCTGCTGATGCGGCCATGGCAGCCATTGCAGCTGCTGCCGCTTGATGTTGATGCTGTTGTTGTTGCTGTTGTTGATGTTGAACCGCATTCAATTTGTTGTTCATTGCGTTACCCATGATCCGGTTCTGTGGTGTCATTAATCTCTGACGTTTCATAGGTCTCGGTGCCGATGCTGGGAATAGTGTCGATGCATAGTAACTGCGAACGATAGAACAAAATCCAAACCATCGAATCCGATTAAATATTGTCGAAACGGTGGCAAAATGAAATAAAATACATACAATAAAATGAAAAAGTTACAATTTTCTCGATGCTTAATGAAAAATACCAAATTTGTAAAAATACCGACCAACTTTAACAATAGGAACAGAAAAAATAATCCTGAAAATAAATTAACACCGCAGTGTACATTTGATTTTATGTCGTCGACACCGATGACGTGAATTATTTATGAACGCGACACAAATTCGATTCGTTTCCAAAAATTCGCAGTCGATTTTTTGGGTAGCCTTAATCCCTATCCAGTTGATACCTTATCATTTTATAAAAATTTAATAATATCCTTAGCATTGGAGTTTTACAACAATTTTAATGGTTTTTTTTTTGCTTCCGCTTTGATTCGCAGAATATTTGAACGCGTGATTTGAATTATAAATACACCGTGGAAAGAGGGTATTTAATATAATTTTTGGAAACTTTTGTAGATATCGTTTTTTTCATCCTTTTTATGAGTATATTAGTAATGTTTATTTGGATAAATTTTAGGTTGATAGATTTTAGAGAAAAATTTCAAATCATGAATTATAGAGCAAGCGTGCTTATATAGAAATTTATATTTTTAAAAAGACTATTTAAATTTTATATTTGCAACAATATAAAAGGAAGTACTTTTATCTGATGGTATTTAAATAAATATTACCATAAATCTTTTGTATATAAAGAGATAAATTTTATTACTTTTTCTCTAAAGACTTAATTTTAGTGAATTTTTCTCTAAAGACTTAATTTCAGTGAATTAACAAGATTATCAATTTAAAGGTTCGGAAAGTATAAATTTATTATTTATCAGAATTTAGTTTTATGTATCAATAAAAATAAAATATTTTTAGCAACAAATTTGCCATTTGATATTTTAAATTAAACAAAAAATTATTTTAATAAAATGGTATCAGAAAAGACACACAGCTCGAAAAATTTTGGATTTAATTTACGAAAAGTTCCCAGGTGATGTAAATTCATCTCCAAATTCGGTTTTTGAACTTTTTTATAGTTTTAATAAAACTATAAAAATAATTATATTTATGTTTATAATTTTTAAATTGAAAATCATTTCAAAACTAACATCTCTAATAGCCGAATTAAAGTGCGAAATGTGTGCAAAAGTTTTTTTAAATTACGTCAAAAGTTTTAAGTTTTTCAAAAAGTACTGTGACACTAATATCAATATTATGATATAAAATATTTAATGACAGTATTTATTTAGTATAACTAATTAAAAATATAATTAAAATTTTGATTATAAATATATTTAATAAAATTTTACTTTCCGTAGCTTAAATTGAATAACATTTTAAATGTGTACTTTTAAACGATTAAATTTGTATGTGTGTTCAGCAATAATGTGTTTTTTTTTTAAAACTCATCAATAATTTTAATTTTAAACTTTAATAATAATCTATTATAATTAATTTCTAATTAAATTAAAGTCAAAATCTTATCAATTTTGTTAACACTCACCTGTCATAGTAATAATCCCTGTAAATAGAAAATCAATTCATTAAATACCATAAAATATTTTATTTAATTTATTTCGTTTATTATAAATTTATTAAATAGTAGTAGAAAGAGAAAAAAAATAATATTTTAATTTTCATTCAATCTTCTTCCGACTAGCACACTTCATATTTTTCCGTTTGGCTTTTAAAGAATAAACAATTGCTAAATCTAATATTATGTCAAACGCATAGACATTCTCCCTAAAGGACTATTTGTTAGCTAGAGTGAAGATGTTTTAAAAAAAAAAAGAGTTCCCAACTGTGTTGCTTTGGAACTTATAGCTACATCGTCACAGGCATCTCTACCCTCACCAATTTCCCCAAACAAATTTCAGGATTCTTCATAATAAAAAGACAAACAAGTAAATACGCAAACAAATTGATTTAACCTCAACGTAAATATTGACTTCAAGAAGATGACAAGAAGGGCTCGGCAACAAGCTATTCGCCACAGGGTGGAGGATTCATACAAGACGACATGGGCCATGGAGTAGCCCACTTTGTCTCGATTAGTTGCTCGATTCAGTTGCAAATCGGTTATTGGATATATTTGTGCCCGTTGTCGAAGCGAAAATAGTCTAACGGAAGGGTGGATTTTGTGAATTGGTAGTGTTGCTGTATGGGGAGACTCTGCTATAAGTGAGTACTTTGTTGGAAACACTGTGGGATTGTGAACGATGAAATTCTTGTCTCAATCGTAGAACCGAATCAAAACGAATTGAATGGGCAATTTCGACCGAAAGGATTACACGATCAACAAATTGAACAGAACCAATATTTGCATTAAAACGATTTTTTTTTCATCAATGCATACTATTCAGACGTTTTTCGTTCGTCCTTCTACTGAATGCGTTTGCAGTCGTATTTTAGTCAATGAACAATTGGAATCAATCGCCTTTTACATCTCTCATTGGCCAACTAGCATTTGTACAAAATCACTTTAATGTTTTCGCATAATATTTTTTTGCACTTATTCTACCTTCAGTGTCCTTTTTTTCATTCTATCATCCTGTGTAGTCGGGTTTCATATTCAATTACAAACTGATTCATTTTGTTCATCATTCATTCAATAAAATGTATGAACGTACGTACGTGCTTAAAATGTTGGGGATAGTATATTTTTCAAATACGTGTATTAGTCATATTATATAATCATCCCCTGGCGATTTTCCTTTTCTTTATATTGAATTTTCCAAATGATCAAATTCAAAAGGAAAACATTTACCATTATTGAAGATATTTCTGTGATTTTTACCATGGTTGATGACAGTATCATTTGTTATTGTACCTCCTTTATTGGAAATACGATTTGGTGATAATGTATCCACAATATGGGGTAGTGTAAATATTGTAAAGAAAAGTGCTAATTTGATTGGTTGGATAAAACTCATTTTCATCACATAGCAGGATATAATTTTTAAATAAACTCTTATGATTATTAAAAATTGATTCCATTTAAATTAAAAATTAAAAATTAAAAAGGTAAATTTTTATATTATATTTGATTAAAAAGGAAATTTTACTTTGTGTAACGAGTTATCCATTTTAAAGTTTGAAAAGTACAGACCAGTTTTTTTTTTTAATAGTTTATAAATAAATATATTAATTGAGATTCCAGAGACAGCCGAGATATTTGCGAACAAGCTGGAAGAAGTTAGCCACAATGCCGAAAGGCTGACATGGCCTTCTCTACTGCGCAAACTAAAGTCCGCTGCAGAGGAAGCAACGGGCTTTCGGAACTACAAGAGGAAAGAGTGGATCCGCGAGTCAACCTGGACTCATATAGGAAAACGAAGAAAGCTGAAAGGTCTACTCCAAACTGCTTAAACCCACGAGGAAAGGCCCATTTACAGACGAGGTACAACCTTGCTCAAAAGATGGTCCAACACATGGCAAGGGATGACAAGAGGAACTACTTCAACGAAAAAGCGAGCAAAGCAGAAGCCGCTGCACACCGGAGCGATATCCGCAGTGTCTATGCATCAATTCGCAAACTATCCGGAAAAAAAACACCATCACTGCCACCACTTAAGGTCAAACTCTCTCCACGGATGAAGAACAACTCGACCGTTGGAAGGAATTCTTCTCAGAATCCCTTCCAATAGCTCCAAAATTGCATCCTCCTCCTCCACAAAGATCCATCCCAACAGCAGAAACCCACGAAGATCAATCCCAACAACACCGCCCACGATTACGGAGATCACAACAGCAATCAACAAGCTTAAGTACAGCAAAGCACCCGGACCTGACAACTTGGCCCCCGAAGTTCTGAAGTTTGATCCACCACTCCTGGCCTCGCTGTTGCATCCTATAATCGCAAAAGCCTGGACACAATGCCCCTTCCCGGACAGCTAGAAAGAAGGAGTAATTATCACCATCCCGAAGAAAGGTGACCTTGGCGATTGCAAAAACTGGAGGGGAATCACTCTGCTGAACACCATCCAGAAACTAATCGCATCAATCATCCTGACTCGCATCACTCCAACAGTGAAAAGTGCCCTCCGCAACGAGAAGTCTGGCTTTAGACCAAACCGCTCCTGTATTGATCACATCAACAGCCTAAGAATGATCATTGATCAGTCGAACGAATGGAACAGCCCGCTCTATCTTCTTTTCGTTGACTTCGAAAGAGCCTTTGACATGATTTCTCACGACTCCATCTAGAGTGCTCTGGCGGAACTAGGCATCCCTCAGGCCATCACCGATCTCATCCGAGAACTATACCGAGAGGCCCCGTGTAGAATGCGCTTCAAAGGACGAAACAATGATCCATTCAACATCTCGAGAGGAGTCAGGCAGGGTTGCGTAATCTCGCCCATCCTCTTCATAATCGCCCTAGACCTAGTCCTTCAACGCACTAACAACACAGCCAGCAACGGTATCCAGTGGATACTGCGTGAGAAGCTCCACGACCTGTACTACGCCGACGACATATGCCTCATGTCCCACAGCTCAGGAGAAACTGAATGCTCTGGCCTCCAACGCCGAAGAAGTTGGGATGAGAATCAACATCAAGAAGACCTAATTGATGCGTATCGGCGGCACCTGCGAGAGACCCTTGATGCTATACGGTACCCAAGTTGAAGATGTCGAAAAGTTCTGTTACCTTGGCAGCATGCTCAGCAAGGATGCTGGAACTGAAATAGACATCCAAACGCACATCAACAAGGCGCGACAAGCGTACACCTCACTTGGGAACGTGTGGCGTTCCAATCACCTCTCCATAGCACTCAAACTTCAAATATTCAACTTAAACGTCAAGCCAGTCAAGCTGTATGGCTGCAAAACATGGAAAGTAACCGACAGCACCACTCGTCAGCCTCAAACATTTGTGAACAGATGCTTGAGGCGTATAAGCAAGATCTTCTGGCCGAACTGGATAACGAAGGATGAGCTGCTTCTTCCCATGAAGCAAAAATCCCCTGCTAGATAACATCAAACGCAGGAAATGGAGTTGGATTGGCCACACCTTGCGAAAACCACCTACGGACATAGCAAGGATGGCACTAGATTGGAACCCACAGGGCAATCGCAGCAGAGGACGTCCAAGGATCACTTGGAGAAGATCAGTCGAGCGCGAACACCAACAAACTGGCAAATCATGGTCGGAAATAAAAAGGCTAGCTCAAGACAGAAGCAGATGGAGAGAATTCACAGAGTCTCTAGTGCCGCTATATGCTCCATAGGAGCGACTATGTGTAACGTAGAAATGAAAACCTGTCAAATAAAAAATAAAATTGAAATTATTTTTTAATTAGGATTTAAATTGCCATTTTAAATTATTTTTTTTTTAGTCTCCGAAAAATTTTTGAAAATATTTATAATTTTTGCGTAGACACGTTTCAAACAACAAATTGTCTTGCGGCTATAAGGCTTATTATTGTGCTATGGATGCGTTAATAAGAAATAATTTATAAATGATTGTAGAAAAAATATTGTTTTGGTATGCATTTTAGTCTTAAAATTAAAAAAGGAAAGACAGTTAATGACAATTACGAGCCCCAAAACTGTATGATAAAAGAGTTTCTTTAAGAGATTTTAATATACAAACATCCGCTGGTGCAGATGGTATATCCGCGCCATAGTTTTGAAGAGATGTTCTTCTATATTGGCAAAACCACTGCGTAAGCTTTTTCATCTATTTTTTTCTTCTGGAATTCTTTCGAAACGAAGAGCATTCATTCAACCAATTCCTAAAAAAATCCCTTTTTAATTTGGGAGTCCTCTTCTTCCTCCAATTACCATGACCCTACAAAGAAGGGATGTTAGATTATACTAACATCACTCCTTTCTACGGTCATGGAAATACTGATAAGCTATCAGCTAATGAAATATCTAGAATCAAGGAAATTCCCAGAATACGGTTTCCGTAGAAATAGATCCATATCTAGCTGAAAAGTTCCTCTGGGAAGTGGAATCCATATCTAGCTTCAAATAAATTCTGGTGTTCCGCAGGGTTCCCTTCTATATCCGATCATTTTTTCTAACTTTCATAAATGATCTCGTTTCTGTTACTTCTAATCAAATCTACTGTTTCGCTGATGATAGTAGTACTCTTAGTTTTTTATACTTGTTGCCTAAAATTTTTTACTCCATCTGATCTAGCCAATATATGGACAGGCGCTTCTAAAATGTCATTGCATTTACTAAACGGGACATAATATCAAGCGATAGAATTAATAGGAGCCATAGACGTCGTAATGTCTCCTATTTTTTTTCCATAAACAGTATCGTATTTTATCGCATTTTCCATAAACAGTGATCCAGGAAATTGTCCAGTTGTATTTCACACATGCCACCCCCCCCCCCCTCCCCAATTTCAATTATTTCACTATAATAATACCCGTTTCGGCAAAAATGCATATTAGTTTACGCTGAATCCGCTTTTCAGAGATTCTGGTTTGTGCCACTTCATAGAGCCACGACCGTGAGGCCATTTGGCGACTTCATAGGACTTGTGGGAAACTACGAGTATCTAAAAGAGACTGGTCTATGGTTAGTAGTATAGAATATTGAGAATTTTGTTATATTTTGTGGAGTAGATTAGTATAATTAGTATGAGTAGATTAGAGAAGCTCCCGCATCCAGAAATTCCAATCCGAATTCTGAGGAGCTCCCGCATCCAGAAATTCAGTGTGGATGTTAATTAGACTGGTTTATTGGTGGTTATCCAATGAGTCGACAAAAAAGTGGCCCTATTTATCCAGTCATCGTGTCTACGGATAGCTAATGGTATTAGTTGCAATTCTGTTAGGAAGCGATGCATCTTGGGAATGACTGTGATCAGCGGTCGGCGGAGTGTTTCTCTAGCCAAAAATTCCCACATGCCCCAGTACCCATCACAACTCGACACTTCTTTAAACACCGAGATTCATTTTTTAACCGATCAATCCCAATGTACAATGCTCTTTCTCACTCGGGTTTCCCCAATTATTTAAATCAATAGCAAAGTGCACCAAAATCTTTCTCTTTATCCCTTCTAATACTTTCTACACGATCGATGTTCCTTAACATTATAAGAACATTCATAAATCCTTTACCACAACTGATTTTTTTTAAAAAAAAGACCTTATTTAATTTTAAGAAGACTATACCACAAAAAGTTCCTATAACGTTTAATTTCGTGGTAAATTGACATTCAAAACCATTCGATTTGATTATGTTGTGCCTTTTTTTGATAGAATATAAAAAATTTAGTATTTGCACAGATAAAACATAAATTTATAATTATTCTAAATTTAACCAGAAAAGTGGGAAAAAGTCATTAGAAAATTTATACCCAGAAATGGGTGACAAATTTATTAAAAAATTATTTCAAAAAGATTTTGTCCTGAAAGATATTTTGGAAAAATTATTATCTAAATAATATAATTTTAATATTAAATGGCAAAATTAAGTCAATACAATAAAGTAATTATTATTAAAAAATTCAAATAATAAATATATTTGATATAACTTTAGTTTCCAAACTAAAGTTGGATATAAAATTGTATAAAACAGATTGGCCTGTGTTTGCTTCAGTTTGTTTTTGTAAAGATTTGATATTTAAAATATCAGGTGTTGTTATTAATTCGTAGCGTTTTTTTTGCAAAGTTTCGTGGTTTATTATGAGAGTATCATTACAGAAGCGTTATTCAAAGTATTTTCCTTCGTTATACACTACTTTTTGCCATCTTTCTGGTAATGCTTGGATACCGCGTCGAAAAAATTCTTCTTCTTTACATTCGATGAAAGAATCGATCCAATTTTTGGTCATTTCGTAGTTATCAGGTGCTGCTCTGACAAGCCATGCGCCATGGATCGAAACAAATGATAATCAGTTGGGGCAATGTCTGGTGAATATGGCGGGTGAGGCAGAACTTCCCATTTCAGCGTATTTAAATAAGTTTTCACGACTTTCGCAACATGGGGTCTTGCATTGTCGTGGAGCAAAATTACTTTGTCGTGTCGATCTTATATTGCAGTCGCTTTTCTTGTAATGCTCTGTTCAAACGCATCAATTGTCGGGTGTATACGTCCCCAGTGATGGTTTCACCCTGTTGGAGGAGCTCATAATATATAACACCCACCTGATCCCACCAAATATACAGTAAGATCTTCTTTCCATGAATATTTGACCTGGGGGACGATGTCGATTCATACCCGGGCAAGCCCCACGATTTTCTGCGTTTGGGATTCTCGTAGAGTACTCACTTCTCGTCACCAGTGACGATTCGATGCAGAAATCCCTTCCTTGACTGCCGTTGGAGAAGAATCTCACAGGTGACTAAACGCCGTTCGACGTCCATTGGCTTCGACTCATGTGGAACTCACGTTCCCTGTTTTTGTACCATTCCTATGGCTTTCAGGCGTTTTCCGACTGTCGAAAAGTAGACTCCAAGCGATGTGGACAACTCCCGGAGTGTTTGGCACGGGTCTTCATCGAGCAACGTCACCAAATCTTCATCTTTGAACTTTTTCGGCTGTCCGGGACGTTCCATGTTTTCCAAATCAAAATTTCAATTTTTAAACCGCGTAAACCACTTTCTGCAAGTTTGTTCAGTAAAAGCACGATGACTTTCCGCGGCACTTTTCTTGATGTTGAAGTAATGGAGTAACACTCCCCGCAAAAACGAACTTCGTAACAAGTGCTACTGACACTATAGCAAAATGTCATATAGTGGAAAAGTTGCGTTATGTCAGTAGCTTCTGGGAGAATATTTACTTTTGTATGTGTGACTCTGGATAGTTGGCTAACGCCATCTTTTGTAAAACGCTACGAATTAATTCTAACAGCTGGTAAATTTTTGATTTAGAAAAAATTATTATGCGAAACGTTTCTAGCATGCGTAATTTGGAGATTTGGTGATGTGAATTGGAGTTCAAGATCAGTTGATTTGACACCGTTAGTCCATTTTAAAAAAAATAGATAATAACGTATAGATTTGGAATAATAATGTACAAACTTGAGAGCATTTAAAAATGATCTCAAAATGTGCGAAAAAATGAACAAAAACTACTTCAAAAAGATCGAGTTTTTAAAGAAGCCACGTGGCAACTATTTGAAAAAAATTTTATTTTAAATATAATGTCAAAATTTTTTCAATATAATTAATAAAATCGCAATATGTAGAAATATTTAATTTAATTTTACTTTGAAAATTATAATTGGATACAGAATTTCATAAAGTTTTTTGCAGTTTAATTATAAAAAGCTTTCTTATTTAAAATAAAAAAAATTTGGTTTTAGAAGAGTTTACTTCTTTAACTATATAATTTTTAATATCTTTTTTACTATAAAAAATGATAATTTTTAATTTAAGAAATAATTATAAAATATGAAAATTCTCTAAAGAAATGTAACGATTTCTACTTAATAAAAGTTACAATTTCTTACATTCTTCTTATTATAGTCAATAGAGAATTTCATTTTGCCAATAAAGTATTTATGTACATACATAAAACATGTAAATAGTGATATTCCCTTCAATAGAGAGTAAATTTCACAGTCAATCAATCAGAAGAAAGAACATTATTGGCCCTACTATACACTTTGTGGACAGTACTCGTAGTACTACGGCTTCACTATAGCAGCGATTCACACAAACAGACCTCAGTGGTAGAACCATCGTACAAAATTCACACATGGTAAATACTCTCCTTAAAAAGGAAGCATTTTTCCAGTTGAGATACTCTAAAGGCAACTTACCAGTCATTTCCTGTTTTCGTAATGTTCTGTCGTTTTCGCCCAATTTGATGTGCTTTCGGCTCTGCCACCATGTTAACGTCTGTGAAAGAGAAATCAAAAAACAAATGTTGCATGTTAGTCCTTTTATATAAAAGAAAAAAATATATATTATTTTCTAGATTTAAAACTCATGCCACTTATACTATTTCAGTTAAGTTTCTCTTTAGTAGTGTGTGATTTGTCACCATTCGGGGTGATATATGGGAAAGGGGTGACATTCTTTGTTAAGAAGTTAAATTTAAAAATTATAAGAAAAAATCTTTTCTAGTTGTGGTGGTCGGCTTGTCAGCTTTCGGATAAATAAAAATTTTATCAACTTCAAATGAGGTTTTGTCAAGTACTGTGTTTTTTTGTTTTTTTTTGTTTCAAGTTTATAACGACCTAAAAATCGAATAGCAGAATTTGAGTGACACAGAAATGTTAACCAAATCGATACGATGCACTGCAGATAAAACGACGGCGTTACGAAACACAAACTATTGCCAACTGGACCGATAGTTGGTCAACAAGAGTACTTGTTGTCGATGAAAGAGCTGCAGTTGTTCGTATAAGGATTTAGGAAAACTTACAATGCACTCACATTCCAAATGTGAAATATAGAATAAGATTTGTGCCACAGGAAATACTAATTGAAATTTGAAAAAAAAATGTCAGTTTTGTCGATGGTATTCATTTCCGAATGGGAAGTATGCAGTTGAATGGCATGTGCTATACTAAGTCTGATGGTATCACATTTCATCAGAGGCTTCAATCAATTTGGAAAAAATAGTGGTCGCGATTTATTCACTATGTCAAGGGACAGACTTTAGGGAAAATTTCATCATTTCGGTCAAGTGCGCCATGGTATCCGATACTATTCCAGTTTGCAGTTTATCGGTCATAGTGGTTGTTCCCTTTCGATTGTGATGGTTTCATTTGTAATTACGATTTGTGGCTATTGATCTCTATACTCAAACCACTCCAATTTCCTTTTATTCGCTAATTTCCTGTTCAATAAATCGCTGATAGATTTTCCCAAAATATAATAGACCAAAATGATTGTTGAGCCCAATCAATTAATAATTAGCATTTCTGCTTGTTGACTCAATTACAATCGAAACATCGAAAATCGTTTTACGAACAACATTCAAATTCAATTGATGACGACGGACATTGCAAATAATCGAGAATATTTCTGTTCGATTTTATGCACGGAATATGCAGTTTTTTTTTATCAATAAAAAACTATTTAACGATAATTTTATTTATGACACTGATCATAACTAGAAATTGTTTTTTGCCAGTTGTCTGCTTCTGTAGGTATATACTCGTAGTTTAGTCACTTCTTATTGGTTTCGGTTTGCCAATTTCCCATTGCCAGTTTCTGGTTTGGCAGTTGCCAGTTACTGTTTGCCACTTAGTTTTCATCATGCAAATAATAGAGCAAAAAATATGAATATCATTTCGACAAGTATCTTCGAATCAACGATTTCTCTATATTTAAATATTGTATATTATTAATAATAAATTGGCAGACGGTGGAATTTAAATTGATTTCGACAAGAATATGAGCGCGTGCAATAAGGTCATCAGAGAATATGAGTTTCAGCTTTTTAGATGAAACTGGGAACATAATTTTTTTTGTTTTACTAAAGGAAATTTATTACTTAATTTTTTTTTTGGATTCTATTTTTATTATTAAAAAAAGTAAAAAACTAGAAGAATATTACAAAATTAGTGATGTTAGACTTTATTTTTGAGGGCGATCAGTCTTTAGGATTGAATTATTTTTGTTTTTAATTAAACAAAAAATGGTTTTTGAAAAATTAAAAATGGTTTTTGTTGCTACAAATTAGTCTTTTTTTTTATTAAATAATCTGATTTGAAATTAAGTGAAAATTTGATGGAAAAGAATTTGCATATAAATAATTATGTGATTGCCTATTATTAGGCGTAAGAATATTCTACTCAGCTCAGAAATGCACATTTTCTGAATACAGTATTATCCATTTTTATGGCTTAGAAATTATAATATTGTCGTTAAATAGCTGTTATAAACAAAAATCAACTTCAGAAATTTTTATTTATAAAAGGAATTGCCATTTTATATTTTGATTTATTTTAAAATATTTTAGAGATACACCGATTAGTTGCTGTGATCACACAATCACTGTGATCACAAGTTTTGATTGCTGATATTTCAAATAGAAATTTCTTCAGCGATGAGGCTTGTTTCTCTTGTTGTAACTGGGGCTCTAAAAATCCACAAATAGCTAAAGAAAAGCTATTGGAATTAAAAAAAATAACCTATTGTTGTCCATTTTGGTTTGATGGTGTCATTTATAGATATTTCTATGAAAAAGTTAGTGTAAATTCTGAGCACTATGGCCTTGAGATAGCATTTTTTCAAAGTCTAAACTTACAGATTACAGTTTGTCGTTTATGTACAATAACTTTAACAAAACTATATCATAAGATACATACGAGAATATAACATATTTTGGCTCTACTATGCTAAATAATTCTCAGGACACATAATTTCGAAATTTAATGATGATTAGACGCTTCAAGACTTTTTCTTATAAAACTATTCAAGAGGTCATGTAGATAATTTGTAAACTTAAGAGCATTTAAAAAGATAAGAAGTATTACAAGAAGTTGTAGCTAACGTTTAGTAGCTTCAAGTTTTTTTAGTCTAGTATATGGATTCCAATGTTAATCTCTTGTCCAGGTACCAGGTGTATAAGCTTAAATCCGCTGTTTGGTCATAGATGGCGTAAGTGAGCGTATTAAGCTACCATGGGCACGCCATACTTTTTTTTATGAGTTTGACATCTGTCAACATTAATCAGTACACATTGTCAACAATTTTGTACAATAGCAGTTATTTTTTCTTTGGTAATCATGTCTAGTTTTGTGGCAGAAAAAGATAATATGCGGGAAGCTCTGCTTTTGTGTTTCAATTTGAAGAAATCGGCTGCCGAATCGCATCGAATGCTTTTGGGGGCCCATGGTGTTAGTGCTTTATCGGAAACAACGTGTTGAGATTGATTTCGTCTGTTCAAAGACGGCAATTTTGACTTGTGGGAGAAGAAGCGTAAAAATCGGCCGAGCAAGGTTGAGGACCATCTATTGCAGGCTCTTTTGGACGAAGACGATACCCAATCGCAAAAAATGCTTGCAGAGCAATTGGGTGTTATTCAACCAACCATTTCAATGCGTTTGCGTGCCATGGGGAAGATTGAAAAGATCGGAAAATGGGTGCCGCATGAATTGAACGATAGGCAGATGGAGCGACACCAAAACACATGCGAAATCTTGCTCGCCGGACAAAAAGGAAAGTTTTTCCTGCATCGGATTGTGACAGGCGATGAAAAGTGGATATATATCGAGAATCCTAAATGCAAGAAATCGTGGGTTGATCCCGGCCAACCATCAACATCTTCGTCAAGACCAAATCGCTTCGGACGGATGACGATGCTGTGCGTTTGTTGGGATCAGCAGGGTATCTACTATGAGATATTGTGCACCACCGCACACGTCACAAATGGTCCAAAACTACTTGGAGACGCTCAACTGGAAGGTGCTACCCCACCCCGTTTATTCACCAGACCTTGCTCCTTACGACTACCACCTGTTTTCGTCGACGGACCACGCGCTCGCTGAGCAGCACTTCGATTCTTACGAAGACGTCCGAAAATGGCTTGATGAGTGGTTTGCCTCTAGAGAGAAGGCATTTTTTTGGCGTGTTATCCACAAATTGCCCGAGAGATGGGAAAAATGTGTAACTATCGAGAAGCCAAATTGAAGGTCAGGAATAATTTTTTCCATTAACTAGGAATGAGTACAGTCGTTCCAAGAGGAGGCTGATAGGTCTATAGGAGGAACGAGAATTAAGGGGTTTATTTGGTTTAGAAATCACGTTAATGACAAAAAATTTCCAGAGTAAGGGAAAATAGATTGTGTGTAGGATACCAAGTTTTTCAGGACATTTGGTTCAGGATAGGAACTGTTATTAGATCATAACTAGGAGTTTTTTTTATTGGGAACGAGCAGAATAGTAGATTTAAGTTCCGAGGGCTTAAAATTTTTGGGCGGAAGACTAATAGGGATTGGGAACATTAGTTCTTCGATAATTTTGTTAATATGCGATTTGCATATCGTCATGTAGAGCAAAAGTATTTACCAAATGTTTTGAGCAAATATTTTAGCTTATTCTTTGTCTGCTTTTGCCCAGTTTCTGTCATTTTGCTTTAGTAGGTGTGATGTTTTCTTGTACGAGAGTATTCGTCTAGTGGCCCTTTCATAAATACGAGGAAATTTTGAATTTCCGCGGGTTATGTATATTCGGTTTTCGATTTTTTTGTGGCGTAATGTTGGTGCTTATGTCTCTCAGCAATGCCGATAAGTTCGGCCATTTTGAATGTTTAGTTAATTTTTGACACCTTCTTTCATTGCACGTGTTTTGGCTCGTCTTCGATTTTTGCCCATTCCAAAAAAATGCATCAAAGAATGTGTTTCGGGAACAAGAAAAAGTCACAGGGGGCCAGATCTGGGAAATACGGTCACTGCGGCATTATTAGTGTGTTGTTTTTGGCAAAAAATTCGCTCACAAGACACGATGCTTGAGCAAGGGCATTGTCATGGTGCAAAAGCCAATTTTTGTTCTTCCACAAATCCGGGCGTTTCTGGCGGATTGCTTGACGCAACTTGCGCATAACTTACAGGTAATATTCCTTATTGACTGTTCTACCATGTGGCACAAACTCCTGATGCACCACGCCTCTGCAATCGAAAAAAACTGTAAGCAAAACCTTCACATTCGACCGAACTTGGCGCGCTTTTTTCGTTCTTGGTTTCCACGTCAAAACCATAAATCTATTATTCGTCATCATTTATGATCTTCTGGAGCAAGTTTGGGTCTTCGCAGACAGAGTCCAACAGCTCCTTAGCAATGTTAATGCGATGCTGTTTTTGGTCGAAAATGGGCAAAAATCGAAGACGAGCCAAAACACGTGCAAGAAAAGCAGCTGTCAAAAATTAACTGAACATTCAAAATGGCCGAACTTGTCAGCATAAGTGAGAGACATGAGTACCACCATAACGCCACAAAAAATCGAAAATCGAATAAACGTAACCCGCGGAAATTCAAAATTCGCGATACTTTTTGAACAGACTTTTTAAAACACTTTGTCACTTAAATCTTTAACGAAAATTTTCGTTTTTTTCAAATACCAAAGAATCACTCTATAAAATTATGAGCCCATTTTTTGCAAAGCATCTTGTATATAATCAGTTAACTTGATGAACATTATTTGGAATTTTAAAAAAAATAACTCAATTACGTTTTTTGATATTAATAATTTTATTAAAGGATGTATACAACGGCTTATATGAATGGATGAAATAGCTCCTTTTAAATTGGTTAACAATTATAATCGATTTAATGTAATTATTATAACTAAAAACACACTATTGAATAATTGTATGAAAAATTGCGTGTTATTACACTCTCGTCAATTTATTTTCATAGTCATACACGTACCTTTTTGTTGAAAGCGGGTGTCAAATATGAGCGTACGTCTCTCTACCTATGATTTGGTCTCTAAATTGGCAAACAGGTGCTATATATTCGTCTCCACGATATGGTAAATATTGTTTACGTGCTGTGGTATTTTTATGTTGTTATTAGAAATAAATTCGACTCGCTTAGAGACTTAGTTCTGCTTGAGAAATCGTGAATAAAACTCATAAAAGCAATCATACGCGTATGGAAACATACAAAAATACGAATTCTGGCTTGATAATATCGTGAGTTATGAAAAAAAGTCATATTCTATAAATAAACCTCGCCTAAAGGTAAATAATAATATTCATATATAAAAAGATACTGAGTGCATATTTGAAAGCCTGTTGATTTTGAAACTTTTTCGATGCCTTAATTTCAGGAAAAGTTTTTGTGGTGAAAACTCATTATCGACAATGAAATAGTTTTCAGCATTAATCAAGTTTAGTGTAAAATAAAGAGAATTACATAAAATGAATTAAATAATTATAAAAATTTTATGATGGATTTTCTTCTATGAGGTTGTATTTTTTTTTATACTTTGTGTATATAAAAGCTGATAACTTTCAATTTGACTTTTATAATTTCATAGTCAGTACATATCGGAGCACTTTTTCAATTACGAAATTCTTTAGGACATTCCACAAGTCTTAAATTTTAACGCTGTCACTATACACACGATGAACAAAGCAAGATTGACGTTCTTGCTTCTGTTCGTTCTGGGGAGGGTTTCTTCCTGCTACAGGTCTCCTGTCGAGATACTACTTTTCATTGTTTTTAATTGATCTGTTTCGTTAGCAAGGAGCGGACTCATAGAAAGGCAACTGTTCATCCTGTCGGGTGGAAAGGATTCTTACTCATTCGGAGGGACACTGAAACGAACGTTAATTGTTTTTAAGGAAATATCCGTGAGAGATTTTGCCAACTGTTGAGTTAAGCTATTGAGGAAGGCAGTTCCATGCAAACCTGTCCCATCTCATTTGTGGTACATACAATAGCAAAAGTAATGAATGCTATGTTATAATAAAGCACTACAGATCCATTCAGAGTGTTTAGACTTGTTCTGAATGGAAGCTGTAAGGGTTTTTATTTGTGCGTTTTTGTCATCTATTCTCAGCTGAGTGACTTATTTACTTCGGAAAGGGGTGCAAGTCGTTCGCAAATGGCAAAGAAAAGAAAAAATATTGTTGATAACAACTACAAATTCCTTTCGACCGAGTATTTTTCACTTTGTTATCAGACCTGAATTCCTACGCAGATACGAGTACGATGAAAACATACCAAACTAATATAATGAAAATCTTTATAGAAGGGATAGATCTTACCGTCTGAAAGGATGTCAACATTTTTATCCCAACTTGGCTTCTTATTTGCAATGTCATTTAATATTTTTAGGGGGAAAAAAAGGACTACCTCTTGGACAAGAACTTCGCCAACACTTCATTCTTATAGTGACAGTGGAAAAATTCCTGAACCCGATCTAAATACAAGTCTACATATTTTTTTTTCTTTTTGCTTTTGCACAAGTCAATAAAATTAAGTGTTTAGAATTTTTCTTAAATAAAATAACAGAAAAACCTACTTGATTAATTTAGAAAAAGTTGTCTGCATGTTTGCTTGTTTTTTTTTTTATTTATAATTATAATTATTCGAATAGAGTAAGAAATTTTAAAAATAGTTTATAAATAGATTAGAATTTTTGCCCTTGAAAGAGTTAATCCTTGTTGACGCAAGATAATATTAACTTTGAGGTTCATAAAAAATTCTTGAACAAATCATCAAATGCAAATGTTAATAAAGGATTGACATGTGGCAAAATTGCCGGATTATAAAAGTTTAGCCAATTTGTAATTTGAAAAGTGAGATTTTATTAAATTTATCTAAAATTTATATTTTTAACAAATTTTTTCATCAATTACAATATTTTTAAAAAACAAACCACCACGAGACTTTGTGCACGATTTGATGCTTTTGATATAAATTTTGATGAATTTTTCGTACATTTCAAGGTGTAATTCGGCAATTACATAACACACGTCTGATTTTTATATGCTCTAATCTTTAAAAAAATTTCTATTATAATACGAGTTTTTACATAATTCAATAATAAATAGTCCAACAAAGTCGAATGACATAATTGTGGAGTCCAGTTGGCATTATCAAATCTCGCAATAAGGCGTTCTGGGAAGCTTTCGTATAATTGCAAGCTTTTTGAACCTTATACTACGAGTATATATAGTAATTTTTTGAGCCTTATAAATAGTAATTTATCTTATAGATATATCAATCAAATAAGTCATGAACATAATTACTATAGTAAACAATCTCATTCTAAAACGCGAAAAGTGTCTACGTTGAAATTTTTTACAATTTCAATATATTATTTAGTATTTAAATAATAATTAGTATATAAATGGCAATTTTTAGTCTAAAAAGTTATTATGCGCACTTATATCAATTAAAATTATTTGTAAACTAACAGCTCATTATTTTTAAAACTATAAATTGGATAACGCTTTTGTACAAGTCGATCACGGGAAAATGGTGCGTGAACGACGCGTCCGTGAGGTTTAGTCGTACCACCGCACGTCGTCTCTGCCACAACGCAACAATTAAGCGACCACCAAACAAGTTTTCACGTGCGTGCCATTTACAGAGCAGAACGGGTGCGGCAATTTATGACTACGGATGCGAGTTTTTATATATTTTTTAAATACTTCTAAGACATTTTAAAAATTATCTAAATAACAGATTATGAAAGTAATATGTGTAATTTCAATTTAATAAATAGAAAATCCTTTAAGAAATAATTTTCTTAAAGTCTTCAATAAGAAAAGACTCTATCGTCCCGGAAATTTTTTTTTTTTTTTGAATTTTTGAATTTTCAATACTAAACCAATATTGTATGTTTATTAAAAATACCCTTTTAAAATAAGATAATTATTTAATAAAGGCATATTTTTAAGGAAAAATGTCCAAAGAACAGAATCTTATTTATTAATTGATAATTAGGCCTGTCCCACTTAAATGGTTTTATGTAGTTTAATCCTAAACATGTAATAATTTAAAAGCTTTTCTCTATTCTCATTATACTTAAACAAATTGGTACACATTTGCCATTAAACATATTTATGAGAATTCCATATATTTTAAGAAAATTTAAATTTATCCCTAACACTTATAAAAATAAGTTTATTTATAAAATTATTTTTCTATTTTACGATTTCTACAAAAAAAAAATAATTGTGTGTTTATATAATTTTATACTAGCAACAGTTGCTAGTATATTCAAAGTTGATTTAGTAAATTTTATCTAAAATGCGTCCTTGATTTTATTTTTTCTATTCCTTAGTAAAAATATAAAAAATTTTCCTAATCAAATTTTATTATCAAAAAAATTTTTTATTTTTATTTGAAATGAGATAATTTAAAATATTTTTTATGGGAAAATTAAGTTTTTTTTGTGTTCACTTTTGATGTAGAATCATATAAATCACTTGGACTTGGTGACTATTCTTGTCAACCAATATGAGGTGAGCAAAATCGTTAATAATATTGTACACCGGCAAGATATTTGCAGTAAAACACATACGAATGAGATATTTTTAGATTTTTTATTTTTATTCGAAATACTTTTGAAAATTCACCACGCATGACACATACTGTACAGTCAAATTGAGTTTTTGTGAAATTTCGGATATGTTTTTATTTTTATCATATGGAAATCTTCTGGTTCAGGTAGGATGATTCCAAATTGAAAAGAGAAAACATCAAAAAGATTTTACAAAAATTTTTGACATAATTTCATCAAATAGAAATTCAAAAAATGAGGAAAATACAGAAAATCATGTCAAAAATTTAGTGAACTGAGAAATTTTTTTTTTAATAACTTGGAAAAATTGGGTTAGTTTAAATTTTTTCCCTCTTGTACCTTATGTAAATAAGAAATATGTTAAGAAATTATTGAATAGACTCTAATAGTTTATAATTTTATAAGGTAAACATTGTCACAGGAAGCCAGATCTGGGGAATACAGTGGCTGCTGCAATATTAGTGTGTTGTTTTTGGCCAAAAGTTCGCCATTATATTCCTTATTAACCATTCTACCTCGTGGTGCAATCGAATAAAACTGTAAGCCAAACCGTCCGGCACGCTTTTTGTCGTTCACATCTTCTCGTTCCTCTGAGAACATTTTGTACCACCGATAAACGTTGCTTCGGTCCAAGGTAGCGTTACCATATGCCACAGTCAACATTCGGAATGCGTCCGCACAATTAATTTTGTTTTTCACACAAAATTTGATACAGATTCTTTGATCTATTTTTTGGAATGGCCAAAAATCGAAGACGAGCCAAAACACGTGCAAGCAAAGCAGCTGTCAAAAATTAACTGAACATTCAAAATGGCCGAAATTATCGGCATGAGTAAGAGACTCATCTGAATGTTCAGTTGTCCAAAATTAACTGAACATTCAAAATGGCCGAAATTATCGGCATGAGTAAAAGACATGAGTCCCAACATAACGCCACAAAAAATCGAAAATAGAATATAAGTAACCTGCGGAAATTCAAAATTCGCGATACTTTTTGAACAGAACTTGTATACAAATATTTCCAATTAAACTGAATTATCCATATTACAGATTTAAAAGCTTGGCCCCGCCATTTTTAGATTTTTTATTACTAAAAATTATGCCATTTAGTAATTTAATTTATATAATTATAAAATATTTTTAAAAAAACGTTGATTAGCTTTGAATGCCAATTTTTCAAACAAATTTTTTTCACCGATGAAGCCTGTTTTTTTTTAGTAGGATGACATTAATATAGAGACATAGGTTGTTATCATATTATCGATATTGGTTATACCATATATATTATCGAAATACATTTCCATTAAATTATATACAAATAAATTCAAGTTTTTTTTCAAAAATTTATTTAAAAAAACTTTCGAAAATATTTTACAATTAATATTTAAGTTATTATAAAGTTTATATATTTGCACTTTTATTTTTTTTTAGTTTTATTAAATCAGACTTTTCTTAACAAATCATTAATAAAATTTTTATAAATCCTTATCGTATATTAAACTCTTAAAATCTTGACACAGAATTTTTTTTACGTCGGTAGTGGGAAATGTTCTAATGACAATATACATTGTCATTGGATACCCATCCCTACAGTATGTGTCATTTTTACGTACTAAATAAAATATTATTTTCCTTTTGTGCAAATATATCTCCCCATGCAACCACCATCAGATCTTATTTCATGGAAAGCAGACTGACATCAAGCTAAAGTATGGACAGTGGAATATGACATGTTCCACATCCTCGATTGTGGGCTGAAAATTGTGGCATGTCGTATAAAATTCCATCTACAAGTGATTTAGATACACCTTGAAGCATCCATGTTGTGTCAGAAATTTGAACCATATAGTAGCCAGCTTCTACATAGCCCATTCCGGAATCAAAAGATCCCAGTGTCGCTGTCTCATTTGTTTTCTTGCTGCTGACGGTAAGCCGATAGATTTCAGTTTCCCCTTCTGTCATCAATTGTTTGATTCTTTTTTTTCATCCAGCAAAAGCTCGATTGGAAGTATGTTAGTGATAACGAACGACAGCGTCATACAAGTTAGTACGGAATGCTCTCGAGATCCGAAGATACCACGTTTCCGTCATGATAGCTTTTATCAAAATAGAAGTTGTGTAGATATATGAGAATTGGCCCTGTCTGAATCCTCCGTGGTTAGGCATGGTCCTTGACAAAGTATTACCATACCGACTTCCTTTTCCAACCAAAATCCTCAGATACTCGCCAAAGCTTAATCTTGCATCTATCTGAACTTCCAGGTATCGAAGCGATGACTGCGAAATAATCATTAATCGAGAAAGTAATAGACAAGATTTGTACTATGTTATTGACTTTGCTGCACATTTGAGTATATTGGTTCCGGTTAATGAATTTAAAAAAAAATGATGTACTATATTCAGTGTACTATGTACAACTAACTCAGAACTTAAACATTAAAATACAAACGGACATTTTCCTTAAATAAAATTATTTGAAATTTATTCACGTTGTCAGCAAAGTTATGAGGCCAATTTTTTTTATAGCCTACGTTCGATGGTATTCACATGGGATTGTCTTCGGCTATTCGGTTATACTCCTTTGATGGTTATCGACAGTAACTTGTTTTCAGTGTTTTTTGATCTTAGGAAACAAATAAAATTCATACGGACTTATAAAAGATGAATTAAGAGTAGTTTGAGCTTATAAGGGGGGTGGGGAAACAGACTGTTTTATGTGTCTTTTTGCCTAAAAGTGTCATTGGTTCGTATTTTTTTTTTTGAAAATAAAGAAGGATAGACCGTTATCTTTAATTATGAACTCTATAAAAATTTTAATTTTGATAATATGTGATTTTAAAGCTATACATCAGAACAAATTTTATCTTCATTGAGCGAAAATTTCTCAGGACCAGTAAAATTGGAAATATCAATTGGTCTCCAAGATCGTGCAATTTGACACTCTAGAACTTTTTTTGTATGCAATTCTGTAAAAATTTATGATAGTTACAAATAGTTTTTAAACTTAAGAGTATTTAAAAATCTAAAATCTTAAAGTAATGAACGAATTGCAGCCCAAAATGTGCGAAAAAGTTAACAAAAAAAAAACTTCTAAAGGATTGAGTCTTGAAAATAGTTACGTAAAAATTATTTAAATAACATTTTATATTTTAATACATAATGGCAAAGTATATGTAATTAAATTTATTAAAGGGTTTTGTAAAATTAATATTAAAAATATTTTTCAAGAAAATTTATTTTCCAAAATAATAATTGGATTTGACCATTTATCAAAAAAAAATATTACGATAGTTTGAAATTGATTATCTGCCGATGAACCCCAACTGAAATAGTAAAATAATTACTATTCATCCTGATTTAGATTAATACTAATGTCAATATTCATCTAAACACTAAATTAAGGATCCATTAAAATAAATTACAAAAATCCACTCACCCAAAATTTGGCTAAGTATTGTTCTTCCGTCTTCGCCATGGCATGCATTCCGGGCGTCAAATGGATTTGTGAACTGAACGAACGCATAACCTTTATGCATTGAAATTCCTGTAAAATATATAAAGTCAAATTGTATATAATAAAATAAATATTTGTGTGTGTGTTTGTAAATGGCCAGGAGAGCATGTACATATCTATATCAATAAATGCATACATTTGCATGTACAGAAGTATGCTTAGATGTTACTAATAGTATTAAATGGATTAGATTGCATTTTGCTCTATCAGATCAGGATGGCTGCTATCAAAATCTGAGTATTACTGGGAACTCGTTACTACTGAGATGGGTGTATCTCCAGTTTTACATAGATGCATAAACATGCATGAATAGTGGATAAATGATTGGGGGTATATTTCGAGCATGGGCATGTCTGTACCCACTCAGTCGACTTGTGTCTTACCTGCTAATCTGCCATATCGCTGGAACATCCGTTCAACATCGGTTTTCGAGCACTGAAATGTGTTCAAGTTACCCACAAAGACCCGGGAATTCACGGCCTGTGGATCCTGTGAATTAGTCTGATTGGACAGCTTTGACATCTTCATGTTGACTTCCTTGATGGTGAACAGCTTGCGTAGATTTATTTTCGTCACTATGGCAGATTCTCCAGCTGTTGCACTGCCAAACCGCTAGATGGCAGCGGTATTTCTATTCACTTTCTGTGGGTTGAATTTCCCAATTTTAGTTCACTTTTCAAATGCTTCTTCTAGTACCCGTAATGATCTGAAACAATAAATCCAACCGTAAATTAATATATTCTTTGGCATGTGTGAGTATGTAAAGATAATCTAGTATTAAGAAAAACCCATTAGAGTTAAATAGTTTTTTTTAATAACAAAAAAAAAAATTATGAAAAATCACACTTATTTCCACAAACTGAGTCAATGATTCTTCAAAATGTAGAAAATCAGAAAATGAAAAAGCAAATATACTCCAAACATAACAATGGAAAATCATGGAAAATACGAGTAATTCACAACGAATCGATAAATTGATTTTGAATCGGAAATATGTGTTTTTCGTGGACTAAATTCCACAATTGGATGAGGAATGTTCTATCTTAATCCAGGATAAATTTTCAATGCTCGCTAAATTCAGCTTATCTCATTCGATTTTCAATACTTCCCAATATAATACTACAAAACACTCACTGTTTGTGAAAATTTATTTGCTATTATTTCGATTTTCCAATTTCACTTTAAATCGAACATGTTCGGTTTTAATGAAAGTTAATATTACCGCCCTTTAAATTTTCTTTTCAATATTTTTATTCAGCTATACTTACCCTTACATTTGGTAAACAAATGAGTAGAGTCATAATTAAAAATAATGCAGCAAATTTATTGATTTTCAATCGGTGGAGTATAACGAGTCGATAAATAGCGATTGCTTATGCGATAATTTAAATTTAAGACGATTTTTCTTAGAGTCATGGTTCAAAGAGTTTGATATCAAACAGGTGCTACTGACTATCAAAGAATACAGAAAATTGAAAAATTCATCGAAATATATTCTAAATAATGATCGGTTTGTTTGGATTTAAATGGTGATGAGAAAATTCTCTGGTTTTATCGGCATCAAAGTATTCGGTATGTTTATCTATTTGGGTGGCTTGTGAACAGGTAAGTAAGTGAGTGGGTGGTTTTTATTTTTCAACATAGAAATGGAATTTTTGGTTTGAGCTTTTCAATAACCGATAATCTAATATTCAATAAGATTTCATATTTACATAAAATCTACTTTAATTATTATATTATTCTTGTTTGTAGAAGCAGAATTCATCTGTTATAGCAATAAGGAAGATTCGTAGCAGATATTTTCAATTTCTATCAAACTAACTTTGTTAAATAAATACAATAAAATTATAGATAACAAAATTATCCTCCATTTTACCTTTTGAAAAGTATAGCCTCATTATTTGATAGTTTGTTAAATATCTTAACTATTAATGGTTAAATTTATTTTGACCAAAATGTGACATTTCACATATTAAATTGTTTACATACCCAACAATGCGTTAGATTAAGTTTTTAAAAATTTTCTACAATTATGATAGTTTTTTTCATAGTAATAATAATACACGCGTCAACAAAAAAAAAAAAATTTCTGAAAATCAATTTTATAGTTTGGAAAATGCAATTGTTAAAATTGTTTATTATTTAAAGTAATAGTTATTTAGAAAAAAATCTGCCATTTTATAATATAAATTTTTTTAATTATAAATCAAAGCAAAAAATTGTAAAACTCTCTTAAAATTTTGGTGACTCTGCCTTACGTAAGTTGCGCACAATATTTTTATCAGTTTAAAGCGCAGTTTTCGCTCAATACGTCAAAAGTTCAAATTTATTTAGACTTTAAAGACTAACAAGGAATGGTCAAGAAAAAAAATTAGTGTTTGGTGTGATTTTTGGTCTGCACTAGTCATAAGGCGCAGTATTTCTTTGAAAATGAATATGAGATAGACCGTAACCCACAATGCTGAGCGCTATTACCGTATCATAACCAAATTTTTTTTACCTGTGCTTGAGCGTTTTCATCTGGCCTATATGGGGATTTATCAAAATAATGTTACAAGTTACACAACCCGATAAATATTGGCTTTATTGTGCAAAAAATTCCTAGGACCCTTAATTTGGATATTAGCCTGCAAGATCATACGATTTAATGCTTTTAAATTATTATTTTCTAATGCTATGTAAAAAAATTTATTTAAAAATGAAAAATCTGTTGTAAAATTAACATCCCTTTAGTAATGGCCAAAATACAGTCCAATATGTGCAAAAAAGTTATCAAAAGTAATATACAGGGTGGACCATTTAAAAGTTGAATTTTAAAAAGTAAATAAAAAACAAAAACTAGTGAATATTTTTATAAATTTCCGGTTTTATTAGAAAGACTAAGCCTTGAAATTTAAGAATAAAATACAACATCTTTTAAATGACTGCCACGGCTGGCCTTAGAGTACCCCATTCGCTCGACCCAATATTTCAGTACATTTTCGATTGTCTGGGCCTGTATCTCTTCAATGGCAACTTTGATTTTGTGTTTCAAGGCCTCAATTGTCTCTGGATGGCTTGCGTAACATTTATTCTTAACGGCTCCCTACAGAAAATAATCCAACGGGCTCAAATTATAACTCCGAGGCGGCCAATTGACATCAGAATTTCGGCTGATTATTCGGTTTTCGAAAGCAGTGACAAAAAGTTGGATTGTTACGTTGGCTGTGTTGCAAGTGGGCCAGTCCTGTTAAAACCAAATGTTGTCCATGCCATTCTCTTCAACTTTTGGAAACAAAAATTCGTTGAGCATGCTATGATAGCGCTCACCATAGACTGTAACGGCGGCTCCTTCATCGTTTTCGAAGAAAAACTGGCCAATGATGCCTCCAGTCCAAAATCGGCACCAAACCGTGATTCGTTGTGGATGCATCGGCTTTTCCATGGTGATGTATGGATTTTCTGAGCCCCAGATGCGACCATTTTGTTTATTGACATACTCACCGAGGTGGAAATGGGCCTCATCCGAAAAGATGTTTTTTCGGTAAAAATGCTCATCTTCGGCCAATTGATCTGGAGCCCATTGGGCAGACTGAAAACGCATCGGATGGCGATGCGGCTTTAGTTGTTGGACTAATTGAACTTTGTAAGCTTTTATACCGAGGGCTTTGTGCAAAATTCTCAACAGAGAAGTGCGAGAAATGTTCAATTCCTGAGAACTGTGACGAATGGATGTTAATGGATGATCACGGACATTTTCAGATATGGCGGCACTATTCGCGGTCGTACGCACTGTGTTAGAGGGGGAACGAGTTGCTTTGGCAACCAACAAACCAGTTTCGCGAACTCGCTTCACGAATTTATCCACAAGTTGACGTGATGGCATTTGATCTTTGCTCATTTTTTTTTTAAATTTCTCACAGTTTCGGTTGAAGACTCACCACTTTAGATGTACGAGGGTCGTTCAATAAGTCCTTAGAAAATTTAAGAAATTGCGCTCGTAGTGTCGGTAAAGATTTTTGTAAGTAGCATTATCGACAGGAAAGCAGTCAACATTTCAGGTCGATCCATAGCGTAGGTCAATTTCTATCGTCGATTAAAGTTAACGACATTTATTTGTGCATAACAATGGAAAAAAGTGAGTTTAGGGCTGTCATCAAACATCTCCATTTGAAAGGCTTAAGCCCGAAAGAAATCAAAGCCGAGTTGGATGCAGTTCATGGCACATCTGCACCTGTGTTTGCGACGGTTTACAATTGGGTGAATGAATTTAAACGTGTCCGTTCATCAACACAAGATGAACACCGTTCAGGACGCCCAGTTAAGGTGTCTACTCCTGAAATCATCGACAAAATCCACGATCTGATTTTGAACGATCGGCGAATTAAAGTGCGCGAATTAGTTGAGGCAACGGGCATATCACAAGGTACAGTCGCTTCAATTTTGCATGAAAAATTGTCTGTGAAAAAAATTTCGGCAAAATGGGTGCCGCGTTTGCTCTCAGAGGAGAATAAGCGCAATCGTGTAGTGGACTCTGAGGCTATGTTGGCACTCTTTCATCGCAATCCTGCCGAATTCCTTCGTTGATATGTCACTGTGGACAAAACCTGGATACACTACTACACTCCAGAAACAAAGAGACAGTCATCACAGTGGATTTTCAAGGGTCCACGGGCTCCGAAGAAGGCAAAAACTGTGCCATCGGCCGGCAAGGTGATGGCCACGGTCTTTTGGGATTCGCAGGACAAACGAGGAAATCAAAGAGAAACGCCCCCATCTGAAGAAGAAAAAAATCCTCTTGCATCAGGACAATGCGCGTGTGCACACCTGCGCTGTTTCCATGGCCAAAATTATGGAATTGAGAATGGAATTGTTGCAGCATCCCGCTTATTCACCAGATTTGGCCCCGAATGACTATTTTCTTTTCCCCAATCTGAAGAAATGGCTTGGCGGACGACGGTTCACTTCCAACGAGGACGTCATTGCTCAAACGGATGAGTATTTTGCAGAACTTCCGAAATCCTATTTTTTGGACGGGATAAAAATTTTGGAAAAACGGTTACGAAAGTGTATAGAGCTTAAAGGAGATTATGTTAAAAAATAAAAAAAATTTTTTTTTAAAAAACAGTTTTTTTCCATCTTTTTCTAAGGACTTATTGAACGACCCTCGTAAGTTCTCAATATTTCCCAGTTTTCTTCAAGCGTATGGATTATCATTTCGTAAAATTCTGACTTCCAACTAACAATCTGTCAATTCGTGATGACATTTAACACTAAAGTAGTTCAAATAAATAGTAGTTTCAAAATGCAACCGCTAGATGGACCACCCTATAATGCAGATTTAAATTTAAAAAAAAAACATAATGGCCAAATATTTTTAATATATTTTAATAAAAATATTATCAAAAACTATATTTAAACATATTTTTATTTGTCTTTTATTTCAAAATTTTAACTTGGATAATCATTTGTTTTTATCTCATGACCTTAACCTATAAAATTGATCAACTTTTTCTCAAAAGTTATTGTTTTTTCATAGCGACGTGTACAGAATATTTTTGTTTTAAAAAACAAACTTAAACAAATTACTCAAAGCACACTATTTTTTTTTATTGAAAATTAAGTATTGATATTTTAGAAAAAAGAATAGTTTTAAAAGAGACATACTGACACCAAAAACTTATCCTTGGCATTGACTTAGAGAAACTTAAAAATTTCTTTTAAAAAAAAAATAAAACAGAAAAATTAATTAACTTTTGTCAAAATATTGGAATGCTAAAAAGCAAATCGACTATAGTTACAAGTTATAATTTGTAAAAGATAAATTTCTAAGCATTTCTGCAGAATTTCTTTAATCGAAAATTGTTACAAAAACTTTTGCATTTATTAAAAAAAGTGTATTTTTAATCACGTTTTTTTTGCCACCCAAAATTTTTTATACCTTTATAAATAAAAATGTTCAAAAGTCTACTTAAGTTGTTAGTATATTTTTCTTTGGCCTTAAATTTCGTAAACTTAAGAAAGATAAATCGATGTGTGAAAATATCTTATGAGTCATTTCTGCTTTATTCAATGTTGAAAGAAAATCTGTTCTGTTTAGTACATTAAAAAAAAACACCGAAATAAATTTTTCCGATTAGTTTGGTTGGAAAAAATTATTTTGATCAATTTGGTGAGAAGAAAATTTACTTAGATTTACGCTAGCTTTTATTTGTCAGAGTTAAGAATTAATTTGAAATTTATTCGTAAAAGCTGTGACGAAAAATGCGATCACGAAATAAATTCTATTTTACGTGACGTTTTTGTATTTTTAATAAGCTGATGAAACGAAAAGTTTTTTTTTTTTTTTTTATTAATATTGATAATAGAGAATAGTTGTTTTAATTTGCCCTTTTTTCAAAAATACTCTTAAAAATGAAATAATAGTACTACGACTCAGAAAGATTTATTTTAATATTAACTATGTACAATGTCAGGGGTATAAGCTTAAATCCGCTGTTTTTCAGTCACAAAAACACATTTTTTTTTTCATAGAAAGCAAAAACAAATTTATTCAAAGTACTTTCCCTCACTAGCTACATATTTTTCCCATCTCTCGGGCAATTTGTGGATACCACGCCAAAAAAAATCCATCTCTTTCGAGGCAAACCACTCATTAAGCCATTTTCGGACGTCTTCGTAAAAATCGAAGTGCTGCTCAGGGAGCGCGTGGTCCATCGACGGAAACAGGTGATAATCGGAAGGAGCCAGGTCTGGTGAATAAGCGGGGTAGGGTAGCACCTCCCAGTTGAGTGTTTCCAAGTAGTTTTTAACCATTATTGACGTGTGCGATGGTGCGTTGCCGTGGAGAAAAATCAGCTCGTCATGTCTTTGTTGATAATCCGTCCTTTTTTCACGCAGAGCACGGTACAATTTGATCAGTTGTTGGTGGTAGTGATAGGCATTGACAGTTTCACCAGGTTTCAATATCTCATAGCAGGCGATACTCTGCCGACCCCACCAAACGCACAGCATCGTCTTCCGTCCGAAGCGATTTGGTTTTGGGGAAGATGTTGATGGTTGGCCGGAACAACCCACGATTTTTTGCGTTTACGATTCTCGGAATACGTCCACTTTTCATCGCTTGTTACAATCCGATGCAGGAACGACTTTCTTTTTGTCTGGCGAGCAAGATTTCGCATGTGTTTTGGTGTCGCTCCATCTGCCTATCGTTCAATTCATGCGGCACCCATTTTCCGATCTTTTCAATCTTCCCTATGTCACGCAGACGTATGGAAATGTCTGTTTGAGTAACACCCAATTGCTCCGCGAGCATTTTTTGCGATTGGGTATCGTCTTCGTCCAAAAAAGCCTGCAATTGATGATCCTCAACCTTCTTAGGTCGATTTTCACGCTTCTTGTCCCACAAGTCAAAATTGCCGTCTTTGAACTGACGAAACCAATCTCAACACATTGTTTCCGATAAAGCACTGTCACCATAGGCATCAATAAGCATTCGATGCGATTCTGCAGTCGATTTCTTCAAATTGAAGCAGAAAAGCAGAGCTTCACGCAAATGCTCTTTTTCTGGCACAAAACTAGACATGATTACCAAAGGAAAAATGTATGTTGTTGTACAAAATTACTGACAATGTGCAGTGATTAATATTGACAGATGTCATACTCATAAAAAAAAGTATGGCGTGCCCATGGTAACTTAATACGCTCACTCACGCCATCTATTATCGGATTTAAGCATAACAGTAAAAACTACTTGTACTACGGTAGTTGTTGGGTAACTAAAATTATTGACTTAAATTAGGTTTGAGATCGTGCTGGTATCCTCAACGATCAGGGGACTACCGCATCGAGACCAAATGACATTTATCATCTTTGAACATTCATATAATCAGTGGTTTAAGAAAATCAGTAGAAGATTTCTTAACAAACATTGGCCAAATATTAGCAAACTTCTCTAGCCAAATTCTGGACGATCATTTCCATTCTCCATATCATAATAGAATGTGTCTGAACCCAGAATATCTTTTGATCGAAACTCATTCCATTGCAAAGCTCCTCGGCCTAACCATTCCTTTTCCAAACCCTTTTTTACATTTCTTAAACAATCAACCATGCTCCTCAAAATTTAACAATGTCTTATAGTCGTGGCACTATAGAATGGCCGCGAGCTTTGCTGTCAGAGACCTTAAATAAACTAGCTCTAAATACAAACAACCAATTTTATAAACAAGTGAAATTTTAAAGCCTCGCTATATCAGACTATTTTGTGTATTAAAAGAAGCATCGATAATTTCACAAAGGATTTTTTTATTGCAGTGATTTAGTTGGACGAGAATCGGAATGCTTCGTTGAGCCCCAAAGTTCTCGACCGTATGTCCATATTGGCTTCAGTATAATTTTTGATAATTAATCTAGGAGTCATTTTTTATTGTTTTTCTAAAATTCTTTGTAGTTATTTGTAAGTTGAATAGGTGCAGCTTATTTTAATTTTTGTGCCGATTCTAGATTAAGCAATTGTCTCAAGTACAGCATGGTTATTTATTTTTCCTGTGTAATATTTCTGTTCAGGTGTGTATAAGGTGATATTCCTCGGTAAAGGTTTAAAGTGATATGAATACAAATTTGCTTTAAATTTCCACTTTCAGAACCACTGAAAGGTATATCCAAATTATAAATGCTATATAACACAGGAGCTTGAATACTTCCTCGAGGAGATCCAGTACAGATAGGATATATTTTGGTAAATTTTATATTTTAATTAATCTGAGAAAATCGATATGACAGGCATGAATTGCTGAATGAGCAATTGATAGAGGGGTAGATTATTTTTAGTCCTCCTCTCTACCAATTTTTGTCCAAAAAAAAGACTGAAAGCATACACGATCAAATGCCTGGGCAATATTTTAAAATACTCTCGGTGAGAACTCCTTTACCTTTAATTAAATCCCTTACAACACTGTGATACTATTAAAAATAATAGTATTCTATAGCAAATGTCTATTACCAAAAAATCATAATAATTAATAAATTGATTCTGTTGAAAGATTTCGAATGTGTTTTTGGTGATCGGAAATCATGTTCAATATTCAACAGCTTCTAACAAAATTCTTGAATGTGCTTCATGTTAGTTGATTATAAATTCGAAGAAGCAAGTTTATTTTAATTTTTTGAGATCAAAAGGATTTTACTTTGAGTTTATATGTGCTCCTCCACACTTTGGTAGTATTTCCAATATTTTTTATTGTTGCTTTTACATATCACTTACAACGAAGTTATTTTAATGAAAACTTTTCAAAAGGTAATATTTACTGAATAGTTGCTGATTAATTTTTTATTTTAAGTGAAACTGCATTTTAATAAATATTTTTGTTAAATTGTAATGTGATTGTTTGCTATTGCTGATCCGCTTCATTTGCGTCATAAAAATTAACTGATATATTATATATAAATTTTTTAAATATTTCCATCTTATAGTATGGTAACTTTCAATTGTCGAACGCAAACATATTTTTTTTAAAATTTTTTAGCGGTAATCCAATGTGCGTTTCGGAAAATAAGGTTAAATAAATGATATTTTCTTTTATAGTAATATAGCCATAAACGATATTTTACGTAAGTTTATAAGAAAAAGTCAAACAATGTCAAATTGCACGATCTTGCAAACCAATTGCCATCACGAAATCTTACAATTATGTGTGATGGGATCTTTTCGCGCATTAAAATGAATATTTGTCATTTTGTTTAGCTTGTACCTTCGTCTTGTTAAAACTGCAAGTGATCGTAATGAAAAATTTTAAGTTTAGCCTAAAAAAAGTCGATTATTATACGGTCATAGCGTAGTGCTCAGAAAAGACGGTAACGGTCTCTCCTTTATTTTTAAAGTAATGCGAGATATTTATAGCTTCAGATCAATTAATCCACCGAAAAGCTACTTTTTGAGAATGCATTGCCTTCTTTACAGCCACTTGTGGATTCTTAAAGCCCCATATATGGCAATTTTGCTTATCGACATATCTACTGAGCGAGCAACTACCCTCATTATAGTGATTATATTCTTTACTGGAAAGGCGAATCGCGGCTAGGGTAGAATGTAAACCACGTTTGTAAAGTTTTTGCAATTTTACTGCTTTTTTTCTACATCATGTCAAAGAACCAAGCTATCCTCATGGTCTCAAATCAGCTAGCTGGATACAACAATGTAACTTTGATTTGGATGCCAGGTTATGAGGGTAACGAACTAGTAGAGAAAAAGGAGAGCAAATTATTGGACTAGAACCTTTCTGTAGCAATCCAAAAAAGGACGCCCTAGGCAGACACTTGGAATTATTCTGAAAAAAAAGGCGGTAGAGAGCCTAAAACTCAAAAATCCATACCTAAGGCTGCTTACTGGCCTACTTACTTCCTATTGTCTTTTAAGATATCATCTCTGGCACTAACATACAATCTGTAGTTTCTGCTCTGAAGACACTGAAACTTCGGAGCATCTACTCAGCAATTGTGAGGCCATTATTTCACGGTTACCTGCCAATATGATGTTGAGGTTCGCTAAAAGCCTCAGTATGAGTATTATTTGAGTTAAGGTTATTGGTCTCAAAAGTCGAAGTGTTTGTTTCTTCTTTGAACTATTCGAGAATATTACACATTTCCAATTTACTACATTAGAATGCGTAGCAATTTTCTTATGAGTAAATTTTTTTCTCTCCTGAAATCATTGTGCTATAACCGAGTTACCACCTCTAAATGACAAAGCCAGCAATTCCGAAAAAAAGCTATTCATCTGTGCTTTTAAAATGATATTATCGGAAATCGAATATTAATGCAATTCAGTACAAGTTGTTGGCTATTAATACACCAGATGTATAGAATTTAAAAAATTACATGCTTAATTAAAGTCCCACTATCGTATCGAAGCAATTAAATAACGATTGAGGGGGGGGGGGGAGGTTACACACGTGTTCGAGTATAGTAACGTCTATGATTTTAATACTAAAAATAAAGTGCTCATCGGACAAAAAGTCACTACAGTCCTGTCAAATTTATGCATTGAAAAATAATTTGAAATCTTAAAATAAGTCCACGAAAATAGCGTTCATATTCGCTCTTGATAATAATTGAATTTGATATATTGTAGTTTGAATTATTTGAAAATAGTTTTGAATATTAAAAATTCGTAGGCAATAAAATGCAAAAGAAAAGTTGAAAAATATTTATGAAGATTATAAAATTTACTATTTTCACGCATAGAATTAAAAGAATTCCGAAAGAAATTTCAGTGCAAAACTAAAAACAAAACAAAAACCTCAAAATACACGACAACTCGTAAATATGTTTTAATCTTTAAATTTTCATGTTATACTCATATGAGTGTGTGTATAAATATATTTTGTGATTATTTGCAAATGTACGAGTATGAGTAAATATATATAAAGTCTACAAATTCCAAGTGAGTAAGTTTTAATCAAAACTTTAATGGAAATTATGTAAGCAGTTTTACGATTGCTCGCATTCTAATGTGAAAATATGGAATTTTTCAATGTTTCATAGTGTAAAAGCAGAAAGTAAACAGATATATAAACGAAACATCACCGAAACAAGGAAATATACTTTAATTTCTTCATGCAAATTCTCTGGTTGGTATTATAAAGTGGCAACAACCCAAACACTGAACAAGAGGTTGGAATGTGCCCTAAATGGCAATCATAAAAATATACTATGAATGCACAAATGTATACACATGCATAGATAGGTTCATGGTCCATAAGGATATTTTACGATTTATCCCTCCATCGCCCTCAATCCATAACTACAAAAAAGAAAGAAAAGAAACGACCTTGCTGACTGCCAGAAAAGGAATAAAATAAGCTTGAGACGACGACCCATCTTGTTGCTTGAAAATTGATATGATGTTAAAGGACACGGTCAGAGATATAGTCTTTTCCACATGATAGAATAATGTAGGGCCAGAAAAATATACCTAGAAAAAATGTGTAAAACCGTTTATTGTCACATTTTCTACTTGGGTTCGAAGCTTCTTCAATTTCACATTCTTTGCTTTTTGCTTTCTGCTCGTCTCCACGATAGTCGTCTTGGTATGTTGTCGATTTTGTTTCTTTGCCAGTCTGTTTTGGCAATTATTGTTTTTTTTTTTTTGATTCAACTCTGCCCTGAAATTTTTCTCTTTAAATCGGGCAAAGCCAACCCGCAGTAAACTAAACATGAAGGTCGAAAGGAAATGTCGACGGCCACCAAACAACCAACCAACAACACCAAATGCTAAATACCAACCACGAAATATCAAATATTGTTGTCGACAAAACAGACCACCACCAGAATATTACCCTTAAAGTTTTGGTCTCGAGCATGGGGGTAAAATATGCTGATGTGAATAGAACCGTAAAAACAAGATCATGTGATAAGAGCAGGTGGCTAGAAATTTACGAGACTCGAATATTCCACTGGGTTGGTTTTATGACACTCTCAAATGATTAGACATTGAAATTAAACCGATGGCACTACAACACGACCCTCCCTGCTAAGTAGATCTTTTATTGGCCTAGTCAAAAGGTGCTCAACGTGTAATGTAGCTTAATGATAACATAATGACCGACCTCTCAACGGTATTATTTTCACCCAGAATATTTGCGGGTATATGGGCAATCTTCCCTCTTTGGAGTAAAATTTTATTGCGCCTATTGTGTTTTGGTATTCAGGATGTTGGAGAACGAAAAATTGGCCTGCTTTTCTAGTGATTTGGTCACAAATAATAGCAGATGGAAAATCATTATTGCTTGTTTGATTTCTTAATTTTGAAGAATTTTTCACCCAGGTTATTTTTTTAACAAATATTTTCAAACTCTAATTTTATTGAGTTCAGTTTTGCATTTTCTTACCTTTTTTGTTATTGCTAATTGAAAAAATTTAGATTTACTAACAAATCTGAACACCGGCAGAGGAAATTCTTGTGAATGTGAATTTTTTTTTTAAAGAACATTTGGATTTTTTTGCAATTATAAAATTTGCAAAGTTTACTATAATTAAAAAGTACTTTTATGGACGGAATATTCACATTATAACTACAAGCTTATTTAGTGACAATAGTCAAGCGTAGCGGGTAATAGCCGTTTATCGTCGGAGCATACTTTGAGTTTCGAGTGCTTTCCGTACTGTATCATAGTTTTATCGTTAACATATCGCCAATCGAGCTTTTTATGGATAAAAGGACCAGCGAGGAAAAATAAATTTATCAGCCGCCAGCAAGGCGAGATGGCAACGACATTGCAATTTATGGCCACACGGCATGTTCCGAAAGACGTCAGGTTGATCTGGAGATCGCTATTAAAAAGGCAGGTTCGATTGATAATGCCTTAGTAAGGTCTATGCCTAAAAATATATGACCCAGACAGACACGAATTAGGCTCCTGGTCACTCCTATCAGTTTTATTATACTCTACATAGTCCCTATTTGAATAGAAGCTGTGGTGACTGCAACGTACAAGCGTCAGCTGCTGGCGGTTTATCGTTGGAGCGCACTTTGAGTCTGAAGTGCATTCCGTACTTTCTCATATGACGCTATCTGTGTTATCGATAATATGCCGCTAATTGAGATTTAGGAGGATGTAACAGCCAGAATCAATCATCGATGACGGAAGGAAAATTGAATTTTATCTGCTCAATGTCAGCAGGGAGGAAAGAACATTGAGATTTATTGACTAAAGAAAGAAGCATCATCTGGTTCTTGGCATAGCCACGTGGCATAAAATGGACCACGGAGAAATGGAACATAATATAGCCTAATTTCTTATAGGCATTCTATATTACTTTAAAAAGGACGTTGATGCTATATGTCCTAATGTTCGCTCGTAATTAAGGATACGGAATATGTCTTTTTTCACTGTTCACACTCTACCGGAGAAAGGTGGGAAGTGAAGCAAATCCCAGAAGAGCATTACTGCTCAAATGATAAAATCGCATGCTTGTTAGGGTGCGGTAGCTGGATATGCATCCTGAATAATAATGAAGCTTTGCCAGATAGAAGTAATGAGAAGAGGCAGCCTACAGCCTAGATAGGATAATAGGTTTGATTCTCCAGTCTACTCCCCATGAAGTGATACCTATCGATGGTCCTATCAAGAGTTGCATTTAAAAAAAAGGAAGGTGGCTTTAGTGTGTAAAATATCCACAAATTAAGACAGAACCTTAAGAAGATTTTTCACTATCGACGCAAAATAGATAATAAAATTATGGTAATTGGGAAAAAACAAACTAAAAAAATGTTCAGATTTTTGACAAATATTTAGTAAAAAAATCTAATAAAAAATAAGAAAGAACTAATGTTTCCACATCCTATGTATTTTTGGCTAAGAATTTTAAGCTTTTAAAATTAAATATGCTATTCTGTAGCCTTTCCAATAAAAAAAAACCATCTGGTTAGGACCCAAGTACAGCTTCTATCCAGAAAAACTTTAGTTGTGATTACGTATTTTTTTAATGGTATCCTGGGTACAATATATTTGAACTTACTCTGAAAATTTTCAGTCTTAAAAATGATTCTTATACCATATAAACATATTTGTCTTTACTAAATCCTTGATAAAATTCCCTATCATAAACGATACAAAAGTTATTGCTGGTCACCAAAATAACTTCTGATCGTAACATTCCATAACCGTCAATGCCGTAGGGTTCTTTGGTAAGTTAAGAGCTTCTTTATGTCTTCAAACCATTTTATTATCAATTTGTATCTTATCCAATATCATTTCGAAGAAGCATTTAATAGAAAATCCTTAGAAATCCATCCTTTTTAAGTTGGACTCCCACAAGGCAGTATTTTTGGTACTATTTTATGTAATATTTAAGAGATGGTTATTCAACAAGTACTTAGCCTCACCGTCCGATGGAGTTGCTGTCACAAAAAAAATTTACCTTCGTGCAGTACATTTTTTTAGTAGCCTACAGTCAAAGTTTCAGTCGATTCCCTTTTTTAGTTTTGTTTTGAGAGCCTTTGAAAGCGAGCGTGTCGGTTGGTTGCACAAAAATGGAAAAAGAACAATATCGTTCGGTGATTAGATTCTTGTTTTTGGAAGGGAAAACGCGCAGCGAAATCAAAGATCGCTTGGATGCTGTGTATGGTGACTCTTCTCCTTCGATGGCGACCGTCAAGAATTGGTTCAACGAGTTTGTTCGTGGCCGCACGTCGGTTTTTGATGAGCCAGGCCCAGGTGCCCCGAAAACGGCTGCTACGGAGGAAAACGTTAAAAAAGTCCACGATCTCGTGTTGGCAGACCGTCGATTGAAGGTTCACGAGATAGCTGAGACTGTGGGCATCGCAGTAGGAATGGTGTATCATATTCTACACGAAAAACTGGGTATGAGAAAGCTGTCGGCGCGATGGGTGCCGCGTTTGCTCACACCGGAAAACAAGCGCAACCGTGAAACCACATCGGCGACGTGTTTGGCGCTGTTTCAACGCAATCCAGCGGAGTTCTGGCGTCGTTTCGTGACCGTCGACGAAACATGGATTCACTGGTACACACCAGAGACCAAGGAACATTCGAAACAGTGGACTTCACCCGGCGAACGTGCTTCAAAGAAGGCGAAAACTGTTTGATCGGCCGAAAAGGTGATGGCCACCGTTTTCTGGGATTCACAAGGTGTGATCCACATCGATTACCTCGAGAAGTGTAAAACAATCACGGGGCGCTACTATGCTGACTTATTGGGTCGATTTGACGTCGAATTGAAGAAAAAGCGACCCCGCTTTGCGAAGAAAAAAGTGCTGTTCCACCACGACAACGCGCCGGCTCACACCTCCGCCGTCGCCATGGCCAAATTGGTCAAATTGCGCTACGAATTGCTGCCCCATCCACCGTACTCTCCAGATTTGGCCCCCTGTGACTACTTTTTGTTTCCAAACCTGAAAAAATCACTCGCCGGGAATAGATTTGGGTCGAATGAGGAGGTCATCGTCGCCACGGAGGCCTATTTTGCTTCCCTCGAGAAAATGTATTTTTTGGACGGGTTAAAAAAGTTAGAGCATCGCTGGGCCAAGTGTATCAAGCTTGAAAGAGATTATGTGGAAAAATAAATTGCCACCTTTTCAAAATTTTCGTTTTTCTTTTGTAGGCTAAGTACTTGTTGAATGACTCTCGTATACCCTAATATACTCTCGTAAAGCCTTTCAAATCAGTAACTAAGACAATCATTTGAAACAATTTTCGTTGTTGTAAGATCTCTGAGATAAGAGCTCCGGAGGCTATTTAATAGTGCCACAACTATGAGGCCATTTGACGACCAACCCAATTGAAAATTTTAATGTTCAACCAATTTTGACTTATGAAATAGAATTTTGAAGTTAATGAAAAACATTTCATTTCTTGTAGCATGTTGTCCTTATATTCTTATAATAAATGTTGTAAAAAAACATGTTGTTTTCCTTTATTCTATCATCAGAATGCACTCCTTAAAGAACTCTCTAATCCTAAAGGTGGACCTAAAGGTCGACCCCCACAACATTTCTTTATAATATTCCAAATTAATTTATGATATAAATCTGCTTATTATAATATATTTTTTTCAGTTGTAAATATGAAAACAAAAATTATTCTATAATAAAAATGAATTATGTATTATTAAAACAATCAAATTTACCAAATAAAAAAAAACCATTTTATTTGATTAGAAATATGAAAAAAGAAGAATTTTAAAAATTTATATTAATTATTATTAAGGCTCTATTAATAAAATTTTTAAAGGATTTTCATAATAAGAATTTCACTAAAAATCGATTTTTCCCAAGAAACAAATTTTCACAAAAGTAAAAGCTTCTGTAAAATAAATAATGCCAAATTTAAATTTTGTAAAACTTTAATCCGGAAATTCACCTAAATAGATGCCTAAAATTTGAACAGAGGTAAGCTGCTCTTCAGATCCTTATTAAAATTCGTCAGCATAAACGACTAAAAGCCTATAAATTTACTATGAAATCTGTACTAAAGTGCTTTTGTGCAATACTTCCCAGCACTTATTTCTCACTTACATGAGCATGTTAGGTAATTAAACGCGTTTACAAAACAACTTGACACGATGTCGTTTAAGAAAAAATTTTATTCTCCTTTTCTGTACATGATTTTTAGCAAAAGGCACACGGGAATCTCGGTCGTGCTTTCATTAGCTCTTTCTATATACGAAAGAAGAATTTATGTAAAAGAATAGAATCAAGGCAGCCTAAACTTTCAATTGGAGTCGAGAGCCTGAGGACTAGCGGAAGTCCTATATTAACATGAAAGAAGATGATGATGCCCTTGTGGTGGTGGTATTCTTTGAATTACACATAAAACGTTCGCGTCTTAAAATCGAAAACGTATAAAGAAACGCAACGAGTAATTTCGGCATAGGAGGACAGAATTCAAAATTGGTAGTTACGTGGACGAAGGGTTGAATTGGGGGGGTAAAAGGGCGCAGTGAGAAAACATTTGCGAATTCAAAACCAAAATGCTGTGAAAAATTGTTTCGTTATAGTGCCGTGTTATGCAAGGAGAAAATTGTACCAGGATCGGCAGACTGCTGTACTCGCTATTCACAAAAAGTAATTCAATGAATGTATGAATAAATGGCAAGGGTGGCAATAAAAAGGATAAACAGCAGTATACAATATGCTCATCCATTTGGGTGTGCACGCCAGTTACCACATCTAACATTAAGGATGCTATAAATACGAGCACATATGGTAAATATTGTCTTAACCTAAAACTTTTATTTCATGCTTTACTTTGCCGCTTATTTATGAGCGTAAGCTATCGTTTTCCTATTCTATTCGAAAAGAATACGAAATGGATAGCTTCAAAAATATTCCATCCGTTCGTCCACCCAGTATTGTTCGTTCAAGGATCAACAGCATTTAATAGGTGTACTGTAATAATATTGTTTGAATACAAAGGATTCTACTAACTAGACTCGAGCCATACCGAATACTTCCATACGTGCTTTGGAGGTTATTCGTTTTTATCACTAAAGTTACATTGGTCCAGTAAAAGGACCAACTATCAAATATTTTCGATTATGCGCTAGTAATTTTGATAACCATTCTGATCGGTGAGACTATGAAAAGATTGCCCACCTGGAAATGAGAATAGCCATCACCACAGAACAAAAAAGAAAATTTCTACCCATTTCGGTAACTATGTTGGTGACCTTTCTTCTCATCTTCATTCAGTATTTCTCTTCTTTTTTTTTTAAATTCTATAATATTGTCATTTTCAGTAAATGTACTCAGGTTGGCATAAAAGAAAGCGGCATCGAATTTCTTGAATATAGTTCAGCTAACTCATCATATATGACACATGCACAGTCAGTCTGCTCTATAAGGCTTTATTAGATATGAAAAGTGGTAGTGACCATTGGTGCTGGGAAAAGTTTTGCTCTAGCAACAGGGCTTTTATCACATTGCACACACATTGCTGGTAAATAATATTGAATATAAAGCCTTTCAAATCAGTAACCTCAGGCCTTTGTCTAGTTTTAATGGAACATTTCTGTACTGAATAGAAGTCGACGGACATTCCCTTCTGGCTGTATTATAGCTTTCAGCTAAAGAAAATGCGTGCAACCATAGTATGAGTAGCATACAGTCAACCGTATACAATGTCAGTTCATATTCTATAGAAGGACGAATGAATAAAACGATTGAGGAATTTTTTTTTTTTTAGGGTGAGTTCGCAAACTTACCCTATCACCTACTATATAGTAGTCTGTATTACTTGCGATGATTACATGGTGGTGCACTGAACTGTAGAAGATGAGTTGAACATTAATCGAATGAACATAATCGATTTGCCATTGGTGGTACGTTCTTGAAAATCAATTCTAGCTCCATATGTGCTCATACATAATATTCTTAATGAACTTTTGATTTTTCACTTTAAAATAATACTAATTGATATGGTTCAAAAGTATAAAATTTTTTTTTTATTAAATGGAGAATGGTATTTACTCAATCAGAGAACTATTATTGAAAAATATCAAATAAGAGTGATTTTTTTGGTAGGAAAATTTTCTTGAATAGTCCTTGCTTCAATGAGTTTTTTAATTAATGTAATCGATTTTTTTGTTTTTTGTTAAAAAAATGTAAGCAAAATTATAACGAGTATGATTGTGGATAGTGTCTGTGGGGTATAGAAGAGTTAAACGATTACAACTAAACAGACGATATTGTCAACTATTAACTTTGACTTATAGACAGCAAAATACTTTTATATAAAACGCTTTTTCAACCAAATTGGACTTACAAACTAGAACTTAGATGTTCTTTCATCCAGTAGAATCCAATTTATTCAGTCAAAAATATTTCGCGACATTATCAATGCCTCCTTTTATGTTCGCAATAATAATTTGTCTTAAGCGTAAAGTACAATTTACTCATGATGGGACTGTGTCTCGTTATAAAAAGATTATAACGAGACATATTCCTTTGCTATAAACGCTTGTCGACGATTGAAGCATCTCTGATAAATTTTTTACTTTGGTGATGCGGTAGAAAATTAATCAGACATCACCGACAGCAATTTGGCAACAATGCGTACTTTTCCTTTTACTTTAGCCCCTCTATTAAGAGCAAAATAAGTTTCAACTTCGTCCGATGTACATTATATATGGTAATGAATGAAGTTGTAATTTTATAGTGCATTACAAAAAGTGGAGCAGCAAAATTTGGAGTAAGGATGTGCTACAAACGTTTTGTGTAAAGCTTGGTGAATTCAAGAGATTGGCTTGTGAAAAGTTGCAACGAGCCCAAGACGAACTTTTATTATCAAGAGCATAAATTCTCCGGTGCCATAGCGCATTTTTTGAAAGGATATACACGTATTTAGACCAGGTAAATTTTCAATAAGTAAGGGCTCGTGTGATGGTGCACGTTGATTAACATTAAAGTTGCTGAGTAATGAGTGAAAAGATCAGAAAAATGGTTTTTCGTGTCAGATCGGCATTTATAGACATTTAGATGCTCTACCATGAAAACGCTTTCTATCGGAAAAAAGATTTTTATACCTCTATAGATCCCCCCTCTCCCTTCCCTTTCATAATATTTACCTGATGACAGTCTGTGTTATTTTTTACATTTCAAGATAAAAAAAAACTTTGAAAGGACATCATCTTCATACTGTAAATAACAAAAAAAGGAGTGAAGCTCGCGCATTCATCAAGATTAGTTCCAAAATTTGTATTAAGCTTGGCGAATCCACCAGTTTGACTTAGGACAAGTTTCAATTAGCCTTTATGAAACATTCCCCATCAGAAGTATACGCTTTTCGTTAGCATTAAACATTTCTGGAGGATCGAGAAGCAGTGGATAAAGTACCTCATACAGGGGAGGCCTTCAACATCGAAAATAGATAAAAATGAAGGAAGACAAACCTTCTGGAATACTGTCAACCAAGTTTGTTATGAAAAAAAAACACTTGGAAAAGCTCAAAAATGAGTTTTTTGTTAGATTATTGCAGGTACTTGGAAGCCTGTGTCACACGACCATTTACATTAATTAAATTTTTTTAGGAAAAAAACCAGCTTACCCTATCACCAGATCTAAGATTGTGTTCCTTTTCTATGTTTTCCAAAATAAAAAGCACTTGAAAGGATATTAACTTGGTACTGTCGATAATATTAAACCTCGTTTATGGCCCCTTATCATATTTTTTACATATGTAGGAGGGAATAGGACAATTTTTCGATGGTTATTAACTTCCAATAACTCATCACACGAATTAATACTATTATCGAAAAATTTAAATTGCAAATATATACAAAATTATTGATAAAAAAATATGTCACCAAACAGAATTTCCAGAATTAGTTTTTTTCTAAAAGATTTTCCCTTAAAAATATCAGAAAATAAACGCCATTTTTAACAGTTCAAATTTTTCCTATCCAAGCTTCAAACCTCCCCGGTCATACTCAAAAATGCACTGCAATATCGACATTGATCATTGACTATTTGGTATATTCTTTCCGAAAAGGATTTTCTTAAATTCAATAACATATTTTTTGTAGTCTAAAATAAAAATATCCTTTAGAGAATGTATCCTTCTGATTGAGAAATCATTGGGAAAAGTTTTTCTATTTTAAATAAAGCTTTAACGTTGAGAAAAGCATATATTTAAAATTAGATATTTCTTAGAAAATCTGATATTAAAGTATTGTTATTGCTAATTTTAATGAAATGTACAAAAAAAAATTCTCCAAAAAAAATAAGGAATTCATTCCATATTTATCCTATATGGCAGAATTGAATAAAATTCAAACAATATCGATTGTTGCACACTCTAAATTATTAAATTAATTAGGAAAATTGTTCGATAGAACAAAAAACAAACTTAAAATCATGCATATACTTCTGTATGTATGTGTATTATGTCCTGTCCAACCCTCAGTTGGAAATTTGTTGCACGTTTTCCTTTCTAGGTATACGTGCTCGATTACAATATGATCCAATTGTTGGGTTTGTGATTTTTAAATCAATAATTTGTCTGTGTTTGTAAAAATAACAAATAAAAAAAAAATTCTTGTACTCATGCATACGAGTATTCTGATGAGGCTAAGAGAAATAGAAGATTTTTTTTTCTGAATAAAACATAAACAGGAAATGGATGAGAAGTACTTTAATGTTTAAAGATAGAGAAAATATTCTAGATATTCTGATTGATAAGCAGAAAATATAGACCATATATTTTTCAGATGAAGGAATGTACAATTTTTAGATAAAAGTACACGAGATTAAAGCTTACCAGCAAATGATGAAGAAGCCTCCAAAACAGGTCAACAATTTTCAGGGTAGTATGTCAAGCAAGGCCAAAGTGATGATTTATCTTAATGAAATCAAAAATGTTCCTTTTGAAGTTATCCTGCAAAAATAGTATAGAAGAAAAAAACTAGCAAAGTCCATGGCATTTAGTACCTGATACATATTTGTTGGGAATATTATAACTAACAACAATCTCCGTATCAAAGTCACATGCATATCGTACAATATCAGCACAGGATCAACAAATAAAAATAAAAAATTCTGAAATTTTTACCAAAACAATCTTGATAGTAGACCTTTTTGTGGATTGAAATGACAAGAAGAGGAGCAAATTGTATAGAATTATATGCTTTTCATTAAGACTGAAGGATACAATGGCTCTTTAATAAGTAATAAGCTAAGAACAGAGAATTATTAAATACTCTTTTTAGCAAAAGAAGTAGTTTTTTTTTTATTAAAGTGTTGTTAAAACTGCTGTCAGTATTTTGTACAGAATTCCGATAAGTGTCGAATTTCAATTGGAATTCGAAAACGAGGTCATTTTCTTATTTTTGCCGTCGAATAAAATAAGAAATTCTATTGTATAAAAGCTGAATTTTGCCTTGTCAAGAATTTTCGAATTTAATTAATCTAAAAACTATCCGACAATGTCACTTGTTTGGTTTCTTCGTCGATGCTGCGTAAGGAATTCACTGCTATTCGATATGTTCTTATGGCCGTTAGTCGACTGTCAGCGTGCAAAATACTAAATAGTTGGTCGAATCGATTCCTTTATTGTACGCCATTCGCAACAACTGGCTTCCCCTTCCTCCATCCACTGGCAAGACATTTAATTGTCCTTATGTCGACTTTAATTCTGCATATGTCAACTTAATTACAAGGAATTTAACGCTTCTTTTCATTTTTTGTTCAATTCCATTATGACTGTTTGTCATTGTTAAGTTTTGGTTCAGTTTAGTTTTTGGTTGCGTGCAGACTCTGTACAAAATCGAAAATCCATCGGTGAATCCAATTAGGTGACAAACCGAACATGAAGAGCTCAGTACGTATTTGACATGCACGCAGTTACACTATATACAATAATTGTATAGTACAGAGACGAAAAGGGATATTTGCCAAGTGTTACCGTTTCTGTTTGCTTGTATCGATTGCGAAATGCCAACGAGAATGGAACGAGATCCCACACAACAATTTAAAGTCATTTCCTTCACTTTTGTGTCTTGTTTTATGCTGTTTTGTGTCAATTACTGAAATTTGCATACGAAAGTGCTCGACATCTCCGCTTTCTTTCCGTACCGCTTCAGGCGTCAACACGACCGATTATCCACACTCAAAAATTTTCTCGCACTGTTTATTCTGAGGATGAAAATTCTCAATAGACTATCCGTTAACACCAACATCCCAAAACCCAATTCAACCAGAAGCAAGCTTTATCAAACCACCCACCAAAAGACGAGAATATGCCAAGATATCCTATACTATAAAATTGTTTTCTGTATTGTATAAAAGAGGTGCTGCTGGCAAAAACTCACTCTACCTCCATTCTATGAAAAGTAATTCCGCAAATATGAATATAAAAATCGCATTCCCATTATTACGAAACAATCAACTTGAAAGTCATTGTATGATGATGTGTGCTCGAATCGTTTGTCGTCTATACGTCGTATATGATGTACGTTATACTAAATGTCGAATGGAAAATAGAAGAAAAATCCACCCCAAACTAATATTTTAAAAAAAAAGAAGATATAAAAAAAATAATAATAATTTTACTTAAAATGTTAAGTAAAAAAGAGATGGAGGCAATAATAAGGACGAAAAATGAAAATTCCTATTTTTACCAATCTTCTTCCATTCATCCCTTACAGTCTTTACGAATAGTGAAAAGCGTTGAACGGGGAAAAAATGAATAATAATAACTGAAAACCTCTGAACGAATGAGCTTAAATAATGATTAAGTGTGAGATGAATATATTTTCAGGCACCAAGCAGCAGTAATTCTTCTAGTAGGTAGCAAAGGGGATGATTAAGAAGGTAGAGTGTATTGAAATCGCGTCGAGGAGATTCCAACCAGGACAAATAAGATAAATGAAAATATGGTGGTGAGTCCCCATGGGATATATTCCATCATCAACATCGCCATCATCATGATCATTGGTAGCGGTCCTGTGGGTTTTCATTCAGTCCCGATCCAATGGAGCAATCGGTCACCAACTTTATTCACCTCCGTCGAAGCTGCGTTCTTCACACATTTTTTGTATCCAAATCACAACAGCAGAAGCACATGCGAAATGATATTTTAGCAACAACAAAATGCTGCCTTTGAACTGTCACTCAAATTTACTATGACGGCGTATATTGTACACGAATCGAGGGTGGAAAATACACGATTGTATTGATTGGAGTGAATGGTGTGAGTTTGTTCTATCGTCCTTGTCACTCGCTAATACAGCATTGCACTATATCTCATAAACTGTCTAATACAGAACCAATGATTATGGTTACAACAGGGCATTGAAAATTATTTGTGACTATAACAGTGACGGACAGAAAGAGCTCCAGTGGCGGCGGTGTTGGTACTGAATCCGGCGTGTAATAGCAAACAAGTAGCAGCTCATTCTATGTCTCAGTTCATCGTGTAAGGCTATTGTTGATGAAAATCTGTATAATGAATAGTAGGGATGCGAAGATGCGGAGAGACATTGTGTGTCTAGTTACTTCCCAGGACCTAACCACCATCCATTCTGACTCGACAAAAACCCAAATCCAACTAGACTGTTGCCTTCCCTTCATAGCCTTTTTTCTGCCCATTCCAAATTGTTGCAATGACAATACGAATGAGATATGCATTCAGAATTCATTTATCAGTGTACTTGTCGAATTGTTTTCCATTTTGTTCCCTTTTCATAAAATTTCAAGTGTGCACATTTTTCCAACATCTACCACCAAGTCTTATAAATGAATCTTTTTAAATTTAAATACTCATAGCTAATATGGATGAAAATTACAACATGAAAAAATCAAGTACGCAAATGGCATTTTCTAAAAAATATCTTCAGAAAATTAATCTTAAGAAATGAGAAGAGAATATTGAAAAGTTGGAGAAATTTTACTCCTTCGAAATTTTAAAAACTTAATGGGAAGAAATTGTTTAGATAATTTGCAATTGTTTGAAATTAGTTGTAGTGTAAAATTATTTCCAACCGTGAGACTATATTTAGCCCCATTTAACTAGTCTAGTACAATAGAATCGAATTTAAAAAGTCCTTTCTATACAAACAAATATCAACACCATCCACCTCCTAAGGTTTTCACTCCTTCTGACCTACCCAATTAAAAATACCCAGAATAAGACATGATAACTTCGGAAATACCTAAACAAATATCAAAAAAAAATCTCGTCATAATAACTTATATTTATAATAGTATCCTCCGCACATAATTTTATCAAAAACCCTAGAAAAATTAATCCTAAAATGCCTTAATCCCATTTTTGAAGCCGAGGGTGTGATTCTGCAGCATCAGTTGGATTTAGAGCTGAGCATTCTACTATCCAGCAGTGTTATCAGCAGTGTTCTCTTTGCACATAGGACCACTGCCCAGGTCTATTTCTTGACATTTCGCACGCTTTCAATCGTGTATGGCATGCTGGATTGCTTTGGAAGTTGTAACGAGTCGTACCCGCTGGTTATTTCTACATCATAACATCCTATCTCTTAAATCGATAATTTCAGGTAGCTGAAAATATTGAGAATTATGGTGGTGCCCCTCAGGGTAGCATCCTAGATTCAATCCTTTACAATATTTTTTTATTTTTTATTTATTTGACAGGTTTTTTATTTCTACGTTATTGTACAATTTTTACATAACACATATATGCATTTATACACATAGACATGAGACACAGTCGCTCCTATGGATCATATAGCGGCACTAGAGACTCTGTGAACTCTCTCCATCTGCTTCTGTCTTGGGCTAGCCTTTTCACTTCCGACCATGACTTGTCAATTTGTCCGAGAAGTGGCATTGTGTCCAGGCTTCTGCGATTATAGGATGCAACAGCGAGGCCAGGAGTGGCGGGTCAAACTTCAGAACCTCTGGGGCCAGGTTGTCAGGTCCGGGTGCTTTGCTGTTCTTGAGCTTGTTGACTGCTGTTGTGATCTCCATAATCGTGGGCGGTGTTGTTGGGATGGATCTTCGTGGGTTTCTGCGCATCACTGGAGGAGGAGGATGGAATTCTGGAGCTATTGGAAGCGATTCTGAGAAGAATTCCTTCCAGCGGTCGAGTTGTTCTTCATCCGTGGAGAGAGTTTGACCTTAAATGGTGGCAGTGAGGGTGTTTTTTTCCGGATAGTTTGCGAATTGATGCATAGACACTGCGAATATCGCTCCGGTATGCAGCGGCTTCTGCTTCGCTCGCTATTTCGTTGAAGTAGTTCCTCTAGTCATCCCTTGCCATGCGTTTGACCATCTTTTGAGCAAGGTTGTACCTCGTCTGTCGATGGTGCCTTTCCTCGCGGATTTGAGCAGTTTGGAGTAGACCTTTCAGCTTTCTTCGTTCTTATATTTGAGTCCAGGTTGACTCGCAGATCCACTCTTTCCTCTTGTAGTTCCGGAAGCCCGTTGCTTCCTCTGCAGCGGACTTTAGTTTGCGCAGTAGAGAAGGCCATGTCAGCCTTTCGGCATTGTTCAGCTGAACTTCTTCCAGCTTGTTCGCAAATATCTCGGCTGTCTCTGGATTCTGCAGGCGTTTGATGTCGTGGCGGCGTTCTGCGCGACCTTGTTGTTAAGTTGCCGCAGGCCTTAGTTTGACCACCCCAAGTAACAGCTGATGGTCGCTGTATATGTCAGCTCCTCGGATTGTCTTGACGTCTAGGAGCGATCCGAGGAATTTTTTGCTTATCAGGATGTGGTCTATCTGGTTGCGGGTCACACGATCCGGAGACTGCCAGGTGTATTTGTGGATGTTCTTGTGAGGAAACTTGGTGCCACCGATGAAGAGTTGATGAGCTGAACAGAGGTCAGTAAGACGGTTCCAGTTGTCGTTTCCCTCTGCGTGGATGCTGTGTGTTCCAATGACCGAGCAAAGATCTGTGTTGTCCTGGCCTACTTTAGCGTTAAAGTCACCCATGACAATTTTGATATCGCTCTTCGGGGCAGATTGAATACACGTCTCTAGTTGGTGGTAGAAGGCTTCTTTGTTGGCGTCATCATCTACTTCGGCTGGGGCATAGCACTGCACGATGGTGATGTTTCGGAACTTCGAGTGGAACCTGGCTGTCAGAAGGCGGTCGGAGACCGGTTTGTAGCCCATGAGAGATCTCTTTGCGTTGGCTGATAGGATCAGTCCGACTCCACAGTGGTGGTCGCTGTCGTTGCCGCTGTAGATGAAGTGTTCACCCGTCTGCGTTGTGAGGGTTCTTTGATATTTCCATCTTGTCTCGGAGATTCCCAGGATGTCGAGGTGGTAGCGTCGCATTTCGGAGGTAGCTTGCGCCAGTCGAGAAGTTTGGGAGAGAGTCCGCACGTTCCAGGTACCTATTCGGGTTGTTCGATGAAAGCCAAATGAGTTTTTGCCTGAGGTATGGTCCGGATGCTTCTTCTTGTGCTGTTTCTTGATAAGGTGTTTTTTTTATAGCTTGCGGCTTATCAGGTCAGCGAAGCAACCCCCAGTGACGTTGGGGAACCCTACGGACTACATATATTTAAGGCTTATAGTCGGCCTCTCACTCCGGTACCAATGCCGAGATGGCGGCAGCGGGAATCGAACCCGCTGCCTACCGAGTGTGAGTCGGTCGACTTGACAATATTTACACCCATGATATTGATTGTGTCAATGGTATCCTTACCGCAATATATGCTGATGATACAGATATCCTTATACATGATAAAGATCCTTCCACAGCCATCAATATTCTACAGAACCATATTCACTCCTTAGAAACTTGGTTCAAAAGATGAAGAGTATAAATCTGCTCATGTTACTTTTACACCCTGAGCCGAGAACATATTCCCGATATTTAACAAACGGTTATCTTGGAATCCTCACATTAGGCAAACTAAAAGAAGTAAACTTAACGGACGATAAAAATAATTACTACTGTTAAAACTGACAATAACAATCAAAGTTTTACTATACAATATGGTACCGAAACCGATATGGACTTACGGACTCGAGTGCAATTTCCGAAGCATCGTTATACATCGTAAGCTAAACGTTCTATTTGTTCGTGACCTGTGCATCTCTCGTTATAAAAAATTCCATTCGCATATATTCTACCACCTTAATTCTTTATCAAAATAACTGTACACTCCCACGCTTCCATTATACACCCATCGACGTATGAAACCACGGTATTCTCGCGATTTTTTGAACTTATAAAATAAATTATCTCGTTCTTGGGGAGAACGAGATAATTTATTTTATAAATAATAAATTCTATTCCGGAAAATGGGTTTTTAAAATTATTTTTCGTAAATTGTATAGTAAATGTTTTTTTTCAAAACCATTTAAATTTGATGAATCTTAAATTTTAAATATTAACTTTTGTATCTTAAATTTATTATGTTTTCATATAAATTATACGAAAAAATCAAAAAATTCCACCACTCAATATGATACTAATAAAAAATTCATTTTCAATATTGTATATAAACAATCGACTTGAAGAATATGGAATATGATGTAAACAATTCATGAATAGACCAAATGAATTTGATTAGATACTAAATTTAAATTTAAACAATATTGATTAATGCCAATATGAAAGTGATTTATTGATTTTCTTCAAGCCAAATATTCAATAATAAGAACAGTTTAAAGATATTCAAATCTTTTTGCTTTTCTTTTTTTATTGTTGTTTTGATTTACATCTCTTCCGGAGAAGATTTTTTAGATACGAGACAATAGTAACATGATAGATGAGAGACCAGTAAACATCCATCAATGCTTCTATACGGCATGAGATTTTTTATTTTTTTTTATTTTTATTTATTTAGATATTTACAGCTACAACATATTAATAAGCAAATTTTTGCAATAGTATTAATTAACTTGATAGGTTGTGGGGAGTAAACATCCAATGAAGTTCCTCCTGCTAGCGTGTATTTCTGTTAGGCCTCAGCATTTAAGTAAATCATGCGATCAGTGACGCTTAAGTCTTCGATGGGTATTTTTAGGGAAGGAAATGGAGGATAGTTCTTGAATAAGAGGATTATTATGATTGAGGACACGGGAACGGAACTTTTTATAACGAGATACAGCCACATCAAAAACAAATGGGACTTTAAGATCACGATGAATAACAGTATTGCGAACATAAAAGGGGGCATCGACAATTGTACGGAGTATTTTTGATTGAAGGGATTGGATTCAACGGGAATTAGAAGGCTTAGTAGATCCCCAGAGTTCTAGTCCGTATGTCCATATGGGTTTCAGGAAGGTATTGTATATCAGTACTTTGCTGTCTATAGTAAGTTTGGAACAAGTCGAAGTAGTTTTAGGTAACGTCTTTTAAGTTCTTGTCTTTTAAGTCTTGTATGTGGGTTCCATGTCAAGCGTTTGTCTAAGTACAGTCATAGATACCGAGCTTCGGTGTGTTGAGGTATGGCACTGCCATTAAGCTATATGGCAGGGCATGTCTCGAAAAGTCTGTAGCGTTTTGTAGTAAACATGTAAACTTGTTTACCGTGTCATCTAGTTCTTGTACTGTTTTTAAGCTTTGTCGTAAGTCTAAATGCTCGTCAATATGTTGTTTGAATAATTCCCAGTCAATTGGTCCATTAATAAGTCTCGGCGCATTGACTTTTGGAGTGGATTGGGAATCGATAACTAGTAGAACAGGGCTATGATCGGAATTAAGATCTAGAAGTGAATCAACATTAATATTGGAGGAATTCATAGGACTAGTTATAAAGTAATCTAGAATGTCCGGAAGCTTAGATCGGGAAGCTGGCCAGTATGTGGGAGTCGGAGGAGAGATGACTTGGTAGGAAGAGGATGAAAGCACTTGATTAAGAATAATCCCACGGGGATTGGAGACTCGACAGCCCCATTGTGGGTGCTTGGCGTTAAAGTCACCACCAGCAATGAAAGAATTCCCAAGAGCTTGGAAAAATGACCTAAATTCAAGGGAGTTTATAGGTTTATTAGGAGGGCAATAGGTTGCGGCAATAGTTAAGGGGATAGGGGAGCTGTCAATTGATACTGCGGTGGATTGAAGAAAATCTTCTGCAATATAGGAATGAAAAGAAAAGGATAAGGAATTTCTAATGAGGATAGCAGTGCCACCGTGGGCAGTATTGTCAGGATGTTTGGTCCTGAACGTTGTATAGTCGCGTATGTAGAAGTTGGACCTGGACGTAAAGTGTGTTTCTGTAATGAGTACTACGTCTATTCGTTTGTCATGTAGTAATAAGTCAAGTTCTGGTCGTTTGGAACTCAGTCCATTAGCATTCCAAAGGAGGATTGTAAGGGGCATGAGATTTAAATTTAATTTTTAAATTCAGGAAATTTCGTGGCCATCACTTTTTCAACAATCTATTTAGGTATTCGCAGATGAATCCTTTTAAGAGAATTTTTCCATGGGGTGACAGTCGACTGTGAAACTTTTTATAATGAGTAACTATGAAATTCTTTATAACAAGTTACAAATAATTCACGAACGGAAGGAACTTTAAGGTCGCGATGGATCACATTAACACGCACATTATAGGGAAGCATGTTAGATTTTTTGAGGGATTTTTGATTAATGCAATTGGATTCGAAGAAAATTGCGATAATTGGTAGAGTTTTTGTCCAAAAATTCAAATTGATCTTAACATATAAAACGACAGGAATATTCTTAGAAAAAGAGTAAAAGTAACATGAACACTTTTTGTTCATTTACCTTTATTCTATGAACACTTTTTGTTCATTTGTTCATCTGAATCATTTTTGAACTAGCTTAGAAAGTTTTGTATATAAACAATTTTATAAACTTTTTGGGATTTTGTAGCATGACAGAGTGCCAATGTTATGTGGCCCTTGGATGTTGTTATTGAAAAGAATATCTTGGATAAATATTATATATATAGGAAAGGGCTACCCTGAGTATAGAATATATAATATCTTAGCGAGAAAGTAGCATGTTTGGCTACTTGAAGACAGTTTTCAGAGCAGACCAGAGCAATTTTCAAATAAATCGATAAAAGAATTGATTGCAAATTTAAATAAAAAGGAATTTAATAATTATTTTTTTAAATACTGAAATGATAATCTTATTTCAGCAAGTAATAATATACGCTATTTACCAAGACAAACGGTTTACGTAGAATCCTTTCGGAAGACTAAAAAAACGTGAGCTTAAAATATATGTTGACGTGTTGTGGACAGTCGATCAAAAGAAATTACCTTCAAATCTACAATGAAACTTTTAAAGCCTTTTGGACGAAATCTGTTCCCATTCTTATTGGACAAAATCCTTTTAATTCAAAATTCTTTAAATAACAATAAATGTACTAATCGATGTTCGCAACAAACTTATAGATCGTGACTTGAATATTCCCTTAATTGCTGATTTGTGCATTTCTCGTTATAAAAAGTTTCACATCAATTATCTTACATCTAGAATTCCCTTACTAAAAAAATTGCTCCCAAAATCTTTTTAAAAATGCTAAAACGTCTCGTTATATAGAGTAATACCGTTCCGGTTTTAAATTCCTATTCCGGTTTTAAATTGACACCAATATTTTAAAGTCGACTTGGATGGATGTCCCCGATCTTTGAGATCTACCAAGCCTTCCAAACTATGTCCGACAAAATTCCTTCAATTCAAAATCCTCAAAAGAATATTTGATGCCCTAATCGATGTTCGCTACAAACTTATTCATGATTTGTACATTTCTCGTTATAAAAAGTTTCACATCGACTATCTTACATCAAGGATTCCCTTACTAAAAAAGTATTGCCTGTAAACTTTCCTATTAATACTCTACGGTGTGTTAATTCGTATTCCGGTTTTAAATTTACACCAATATTTTAAAGTCGAATTGGATGGATGGCCCCGATCTTTGAGATCTATTAAGCCTTCCAAACTATGTCAAACAAAATTCCTTCAATTCAGAATCCTCAAAAAAATATTTAATGCCCTAATCGATGTTCGCTACAAACTTATTCATGATTTGTACATTTCTCGTTATAAAAAGTTTCACATCGACTATCCTACCTCTAGAGTTCCCTTACTTAAAAAAGTATTGCCTGTAAACTTTCCTATTAATACTCTATAGTACTTTAGGAGAAATTGCTCCCAAAATCTTTTTAAAAATACTAAAATATCTCGTTATGTTGAGTAGTACTGTAGGGTTTTTATTCTTATTTCTTACACTAAAAAATCGGTTTCAAATTTATATCAATATTTTAAAACCGACTTGGATAGATGGCACTGAGCTTTGAGATATATCAAATTTAAGCTTTGGGATCTTTCAAACTATATCAAACCAAATTCCTGCAATTCAAAATCCTCCAAAGAACATATTGGGTTGATGCAAAAGTTTAATGATACTAGGTAAAAAAATTTTTTCTTCAGAAATGATGAATAGTATCTTCTTTTAAATGATTTCATTATATAAAGAATGCTTTCCCTCTACTTTCTATTCAGTTTTGGCCTGGCCAGAGTACAGTGAAGAGCCCTTGTATTTTTTAAAAATGTCGGTAGATAAAGTGCATTTACGCCATTGTTTACTTTATGAATTCCGTAAAGACAATACCGCGAGTGTGGCAACCAAAAATATTTACGAAGTGTATGGAGCAGATGTCATCAAAGTTCGACAGGTACGAAGATGGTTTACAAAATTCCGATCTGGGAATTTTTCACTAATTGATAAATCATGTACCGGGCGGCCATTGAAGTCTGATGACGACAAGTTAAACGTTATAATTGACACCAATTTACGTCTAACCACCAGGGAGATCGCGTCAATGATGGGAGTCAACCAAACAACCGTATTAAGATATTTGAAGCGTATGGGGATGGTTTCGCGGTATGACGTTTGGATACGTCATCAATTGTCGGCTGCCAATTTATTGGATCGTGTTTCAACGTGCGTTGCTTTGAGTGCGAGACAAAAACATGAACCTTTTTTGCATCGTTTGGTAACGGGAGATGAGAAATGGATAGTGTACAACAACGTGACAAGAACAAGACATTGGGCTATACCTTGACAAGCCCCATTAACAACTTCGAAAGCCAAAATCCATCAAAAAAAAGTTATGCTTTGTGTTTGGTGGGATTGTAAGGGTATTGTGTGTTTTGAACTCTTGGAACGCAATCAGACAATTACAGCAGAACGATATTGTCAGCAATTATCCAAATTGAACTTCGCCCTTCAAAAGGATAGACCAGAATTGGTAAACAGAAAAGGGGTAGTGTTTCATCACGACAACGCGCGACCACATGTGGCTATGATGACCTTACACAAGCTAAATAAGTTGAATTGGGATGTTACGAGTATCAAGCATCCACCGTATTCTCCAGATCTTCCTCCTTCCAATTTTCATTTATTCCAATCAATGCAAAATTTTTTAAATGATAAAAAATTTGATACAATTGATCAGGTAAAAACATCCCTTACTACATTTTTCGCATCAAAATCCACGGAATTTAACACTAATGGTATTAATACGTTGATAGAAATATGGGAAAGGGTTATAAGAACTGATAGAAATTATATAATTGATTAAATAAATAATACAAATCAAAAAAAAAATGTTTATTGTATAAGTAAAAAACGCTCATAACTTTAGCATCAACCCGATATTACGAGGGTCGTTCAATAAGTCCTTAGAAAAAGATAGAAAAAAACTGTTTTTAAAAAAAAAAATTTTATTTTTCAACATAACCGTTTTTCCCAAAATTTTTATCCCGTCCAAAAAATAGGATTTCGGAAGTGAACCGTCGTCCGCCAAGCCATTTCTTCAGATTGGCGAAAAGAAAATAGTTACTCGGGGCCAAAGCGAGATGCTGCAACAATTCCATTCTCAATTCCACAATTTTGGCCATGGAAACAGCGCAGGTGTGCACACGCGCATTGTCCTGATGCAAGAGGATTTTTTTCTTCTTCAGATGGGGGCGTTTCTCTTTGATATCCTCGCTCAACCGTTGCAATAACGACGCGTAATACGCTCCTGTTATTGTTTTTCCTTTTTCCAAGTAGTCGATAAAAATGATGCCCTGCGAATCCCAAAATAACGTGGCCATCACCTTGCCGGCCGATGGCACAGTTTTTGCCTTCTTCGGAGCCCGTTCACCCTTGAAAATCCACTGTGATGACTGTCTCTTCATTTCTGGAGTGTAGTAGTGTATCCAGGTTTTGTCCACATTGATATATCGATGAAGGAATTCGGCAAGATTGCGATGAAAGAGTGCCAACATAGCCTCAGAGTCCACTACACGATTGCGCTTATTCTCCTCTGAGAGCAAACGCGGCACCCATCTTGCCGAAATTTTTTTCACAGATAATTTTTCATGCAAAATTGAAGCGACTGTACCTTGTGATATGGCCGTGGCCTCAACTAATTCAGGCACTTTAATTCGCCGATCGTTCAAAATCAGATCGTGGATTTTGTCGATGATTTCAGGAGTAGACACCTCAACTGGGCGTCCTGAACGATGTTTATCTTTTGTAGATGAACGGCCACGTTTAAATTCATGCACCCAATTGTAAACCGTCGCAAACACAGATGCAGATGTGCCATGGTCTGCATCCAACTCAGCTTTGATTTCTTTCGGGCTTAAGCCTTTCAAATGGAGATGTTTGATGACAGCCCTAAACTCGCTTTTTTCCATTGTTATGCACAAATAAATGTCGTTAACTTTAATCGACGATAGAAATTGACCTACGCTATGGATTGAGCTGAAATTTTGACAGCTTTCCTGTCGATAATGCTTTTTACAAAAAAAAATCTTTACCGACACTACGAGCGCAATTTCTCGGAGGACTTATTGAACGACCCTCGTATACCCTAATCAATGTACGCAGCAAACTTATAGATCGAAACTTAAATGTTCGCTTTATAACTGATTTATGCATTTCTCGTTATAAAAAGTTTTACATCAATTATTTTACCTTATAAAAAAAGTATTGTCTGTAAACCTTCCTCATAAAAATACTTGTCTTCTATATTGAGGAAAATTGTCTACAAGATCTCTTAAAGTGTTAAAATTTCTCGTTATATACAGAAACACAATTGATTACTTATGCACATATCATTATTATAATATCTCTAACTTTATTATAAAATTTCTTTTATTATAGAGTGGTAATACATTTTTTTTTTAAAACTTGTAAATAGCTGATAAAATTAACATCGAAAAATTATGTATAATTTTTCAGATAAATATCTATTGATAAATTTATATATATAAAATAATTTATACCCAAAATATTTGACTGGATTCAATAATCAGATAATATTATATATAAAATGTACTCAACTGTAAAATTATTTTGTAATTTATTAACAATTTTATACAATCATATTTCAGTAGTATTATCTATTATGAGCATTTGATTATTTATTATACTGTATATGCAATAATAAAAAACTAGTATAGTAATTAGTTACTAATAATCTATTAACGTATATTATAGATAAATTATTTTATTGCATAGATTTTTATAATAAACAAGATAACACCGACAATATGGTTATTAAATCCTAAAATATAGTATAAAATGTATTTGGTTTTTTTGATATTTTCTATTAACCAAAGTATTTCCTATCATTAAAAGTATAGATATAAAAATTACATATCGAAATAAAGACTTTAATTACTGCACATAATAATTTTTAGTTATTTACTTACTTAAGGACTGTTTGAAAAAAATATACACAAATAAGGGTGTTCTTCTTCTACAATATTTCTTATTAGTATTACTTATTAGAATTGTTTATTCATTTGACAAAAGTATATCGGTAAATACAGACAAAGTGTAAATATAATTAGTAACATTATCTATTTATACTTTTACCTATAACAATATAAGATTATTTATTCTTTCAAACTAATTGGATAAGCTGAGTTCATTGGCAGTTTGTCAATTGATTTTGTAGTGCAAAATCCACAACAATTCCAAGTAGAGAGTATAACTACGAGTATTTATTGGCTTACGATTTGGTGTAATTTTATACCATTTCCTGGCATGTAATTGTATAGAATTTCATACTAGCATATTTTCAAATAATTTTTTTTTTGTAAGAAAAAATAAAAATATTTTCAATTAGCTTAAGCATATTTTTTTCATGACCGTAATGTGTATGCACTTATTGTAAAAAAAATTGTTGCATTAAAGTAATTTCGTAATTAACTTAATTTTTGTTGAAAAAATTGCTCTTTTATAAATTTAATAAAAATAATTTGAAAATATTTTTTTCTTTCAAGTTTTTATATACGAGATCTGTTCAAAACGTATCTCGAATTTTGAATTTCCGCGGGTTACGCATATTCGATTTTTTTTTTGGCGTTATGTAGGTACGATAAGTTCGGCCATTTTGCATATTCAGTTAATTTTTGACAGCTGCTTTGCTTGCACGTGTTTTGGCTCGTTTTCCAAAAAAATGGAACAAAGAATCTGTTTTAAGAACAAGAAAAGTAACAGGGAGTCAGATTTGGGGAATACGGTGGCTGCGGCATTATTCGTATGTTGGTTTTGGCCAAAAATTCGCGCACAAGCAACGATGCGTGAGCAGGGGCGTTATCATGGTGTAAAAACCAATTTTTGTTCTTCCACAAATCCGGGCGTTTCTGGCGGATTGCTTCGCGCAACTAGCGCATAACTTTCAGGTAATATTCCTTATTGACCGTTCTAACCTGTGGCAAGAACTCATGATGCACCACGACCCTGCAATCAAAGAAAATTGTAAGCAAAACCTTCATATTCTACCGAGCCTTGAGCGCTATTTTTCGTCATAACCATAAACCCATGATTGGTCATCAATTAAGACCCTCTGGAGCAAATTTGGGTCGTCGCGGACAGAGTCCAAAAGCTCATTAGCAATGTTAATGTGACGCTGTTTTTCGTTGAAATTGAGGCATAAGTGAGAGACATGAATACCAACATAACGTCACAAAAAATCGAAAATCGAATATACGTAACCCGCGGATATTCGAAATTTGCCATACTTTTTGAACAGACCTCGTAAATATATTTTTATTATAATAAGTATAAGATTTATTTTTGTACAAAAATAAATTTAATGAAAAACTAATCGTTATTTGAAACAACTAATTGTGAGCTGACGGTTTGTGTATTGAATTTGTGTGAACATTTCGTGTGTTTTTTCATCGTTTGTTTATATTAAATTATATGAAATTAAGAATAAAGTTCATATTTATATAGCAATATGTTAAATTTCAATACCATCAAATTTTATAAAAATATATAGTGTCTTTCACAATAAATAATTGCATTTAAAAATTTTAATTGTTAGGTTTAATTTGCTAATGGTTTGTGTACTGAATAATTGTTTATTTTTATTTATTTGTTTGGTTACATGGAGAAAGTTCGATATTTCTTAATTAAGAATAAAATTAATATATGTTTCTAAAGAAATACCATAAATTTTGATGTAAAATCTATTAAATTAAATGCAATAGTATTTCTTGGTTACAATAATTAAAATATATTAAAAATACTCAATTGTAAGCTTTGCTTGTATAAATAAAATACTAAACTAAATAAAATATTTTTGGTCATCCGAAAGAATTGATTTTTTTAAAAAAAAGTTGCAATTAAAATTTTTTAATTAGTTGGTGGTTTGTGCATTGAATTTGTATGAGTTTTTGTTTGTTTGTGAACATTAAATGTTGCAAAGCTCTAAAACTCGAATAAAATTTATTTTTATATAATGATAAGTTTGATTTAAAATCTATCAAAGTAAATACTTCAAATAATAATTGTCTTAAGAAACGATTAAATCTATTTATAAGTTGCTGTTATAAGGTTAAATTAACTGGTGGTTCATGTATTGAATAAGTGAGAACTTTTGATTCTTTTTCATATTTCTGAACAAGGTCTTAAGGATATTTGCCAAAGACTATATAACTCTCATGATATAACCTATCCTAACTTTAAAAATTTGATCACAATGGTGTATGACCTTGATCATATTTTATTAGTTAGTACGGATTATTAAATTTGATAGAGCTTAGTAGGAAAATTCTAGGCTGGTTGCCTGAAGAATTGATATTTTCTTTCGTCGATAAATGTAAATGGTATTAAAGAGTTGACCATTTAAAATCAGTCCATTTCCTGCTTGATATAAGCAAATGTTTTGTGGATTTTAATTAAAATAATTCATAATTTTATTAGTTTGTAAAAATATTTTTTATGCCTTCTTTCAATTTTGCATAACTTTATGATAATCTTTTTTTTTCTTTCTTTCTTTCTTTTTTTTGTTTGCATCTAATTGCTCAGGTAGTCTAATGGTCCGCTCGGGAAGCCCCAAAAAAAAAAGATAAAGCCAGTAATCGTCTCCCGTTGCACCATTTGCTGCATACTTTAGGATTTTTTAACCTAAACATCATTTCGAGGCCGTTTTTTCCATATTACCTTCTTACCTCTGACTTATATCCCGTACTATCCAACTCGTTCGTCTAAAGTCCATTTCCCTAAACGTGATTAACAGAAATGCCCGACCCCTCCTTGAATTTGACTACTCTTATAAAGTCTCCAAGAAATACTTCTCGTCGATATTTGAGAATTTACCAAGATCCCCTAAGATGTTGATCTTTTTTGATGATCCTTCGTCTATTGACTTCGTACTTTCTGCACGGAATCCTGGTGTGCTGGAAATCTTCCGTTATTGTAATATTTAAGAGATAACAATTTCTTCTTGCATATGATATTGCCAGTACGAATACGGCACATACGAGTATAATCTACCTGCTTTATTGACCCCTAAATCAATATTTAACATTATCCGGTGTACTGTTCTTCTCATTATGGAAACAGTTTCTTGATGTGGATTCTTTAGTAAATCTTACTTGCCATATTTTAGATATTTTATCTCCGAAGTTTTTGAGGATTTCTTAAGTACCGAGAGTGCACATGGCCGTGATATCAACGTGACTTTGGATCCATTAGTCTCAACGTGACTTGGAATTTTTTGGTAAATATAAGTTGTAGTAAAAAGTAATCCATTATTTTGCCAATAGATGGCTTTAGAAGTCTGTATCTCCCGTTGTAAAAGTGCGATCGAGTTGCACTAGATGGCGTTAGAAAGATAAAATTTCTTACTAAAAAAACTTTTGATACAGTTTTGCGATCACTTGACTCAGTATTTTTTTAGCACGCGTTAAAGATGGACACCAACAAAGACAAAATACGCCATATTTTACAGTTTTTCTTCGATAAAGGCGGAAACGCAAGCTAGGCAGCTGAAAATGTGAATAGTGTTTATGGTCCTGATACTGTAACAGCCAATCATGCGCAATTTTGGTTTCGTCGATTCCGTTCCGGTAATTTTGATGTCAAAGATGCACCACGCTCTGGAAGGCCAATTGTCGAAAATTTTGATAAAATAATGGAAATCGTCGAGTCCGACCGTCACGTAAGCACTGTTTTGATTTCTCAGGAGCTAAACATTGCACAAAAAACCGTTTGGAACCACTTAAATAAGGCTGGATACAAAAAAGAAGCTCGATGTATGGGTGCCACACGAGTTATCGCAAAAAAACCTCATGGACCGAATTTCCGGTCCATGAGGATTGCTGCTGAATCGCAACAATATCGATCCATTTCTGAAGCGGATGGTTACTGGTGATGAAAAGTGGGTCACTTACGACAACGTCAAGCGACAACGGTCGTGGTCAAATCGCGGTCACCCAGCGCAAACGGTGGTCAAGCCAGGATTGACAGCCAGGAAGGTTTTGCTGTGTGTTTGGTGGGACTGGCAGGGAATCATCTACTATGAGCTACTCTCCTACGGCCGAACTCTTAACTCGGACCTATCCTGGAGAGGAATTGTGTTCCATCAGTACAACGAACTTTTAACTTGGATAAATAGGAGAGGAATTGTGTTCCATCAGTACAACGCCAGGCCGCATACAGCGATAGTGACTCGCCAGAAGTTCCGGGACCTTGGTTGGGATGTTCTTATGCATCTACCTAATAGTCCGGACCTGGCACCAAGTGATTACCACCTCTTCCTGTCTATGACGAATGATTTTGCAGGTTAAAAATTCGCCTCAAGAGAAGATTATGAAAATCGACTGTCCCAGTTTTTTGCCAGTAGGGACGAGGGTTTCTATGAGAGAGGCATTATGAAATTACCTCCAAAATGGCAACAAGTTATCGAACAAAACGGTGCATATTTGACCTAAATCGTAAATAAAACCTTCAATTGAATGCAAAAATAATGGATTTCTTTTTACTACACCTTATATGTCGTGAATTGGGAGCGTTTGCACGATATTATTTGTGATAAGATGCCGGTACTATTTCTCCCTATCCGCAAGGATCTTTAAAGAAATTTTGAAATTCGTAAGCAATGCCACTTTATTTGCCAAACTGGAATTGGTAAAGACTATAGCCATGTCTATAGCTGCCACGTCCACTATTCTAATAGCATGTATTATTCCCTCTAACCGATATTTATATTCATCATCCAAATTACTAATAATTACAAAATTCCAGTCACATTATATCTACTATAATCTTATTTATAAATGATAATTAATTAGCATAAAATAAAATCGAAAGCAAAAATAAACAACCAATTCCAAAATGTTCAACTTTAAAAATCAATCAAAATAAAATTGATAAGAAAAAATATATCATAAAATTATTTTTCGTAGGTTATTTGAAAATAATTAATATTTTTGCGAAAAAATTACTTTCCATTTTGTTTACCTTGTTGATAGTCAAAGAGTTATCATTTTTACCATTAAAATTTTCAATAAAATCTTTCAACAAACATTTATAGGGAATTTTAAATATTATATGATCAATTAGCTGCTATTGAAAAAAATTCATTTGATTATTACATAAACAAATATTGTTAATTGATTAATTTTATTTTTTTTCCAATATTTAATTTAGCTGATATTAATAAATAATTAAAAGTATCATTTTCATAAATGGCATTCATATACTGACACTATTCAATTGAACTCTCTAATAAAAATAAATGGTTTTAAACTGTGTACTCTCTATAGTCATAAAATTTTTGTATTTAACATTTTAAAATCTCAACTTAAACAGTCAATTTTAAGTGTACATATTCCTATTAATATTTTAGGTATTATAAAAAATTTAATTACATTTAAATTACGAGTATAGGTTAGCAAAAAATTGAGTATTTTTTGTTTTTGGAAAAATATTTGCAAATTTCTTTGTGATTAAATAATTTGTTAATTAAAAGAGTGAATTTGATTAATTGGAATTTAATCAAAGTTGTGAGCTTGAAAGATATTTTCTTTTCAGTTACAATTTTATTGGAAATTGTGAGATGGCAGAAATAAAATTTATTTTTCATTGCAAAGAAATAATCTCATTGGGAAATTATTACATTTCCATTCGAATTTTCAATTTAAATACACACAATTATTAACGAATATGATCCAATGTGTATAGATACGTGATGATCGATAAGATTTTAATTATGAAATGAAAATTATTTGATGCATTTTTAAAGGAATATAATTTAAAAAAAAAAAATTATATTTAATGATTGGCAGATATTCTCTTGAAGGATTTTTTGCTGTACTTACTGGTGCAAGTATATTAGTAAAAGTGTAGATTGAATGAATACTACTGCTATGCGACTGTATTTACTTATATAGTTTTTTGGTGTATTTTTTAATAGTCGCCATTAAATAATCAGCGATTAAGCTTACCCAGACATGATTACCATGATAAAAACTGTCATAAATTAACGTAATTATGTTGCATATTTAGTTGTTGACTTACACTGAACAAAATAATTATTATGAATAAATTTTAATTAGTTTCGGAAAGAAAATACATCTACTCATGTAATCCTTCAGTTTTACTATGTGAACAATGTTTTTTTTCAATTGTTATGGCAACGTTTGTCTACGAAAAACTGATTTTATGAGCAGAGCCATTATTTTCAACGAAAATAAAATTATTGATCAAATAAACTGGCCGCCGTTGTATTTCATATAAAAATAATTAATTAATTCGATAATTATTAAAAAATAAAAATAATGATAACTTCATAGCTTTCAACAAGCCATGATATAAAAGGACCAAAAAGACGTTTATGTTTTTGTATGCTTTTTTTTGTAAAATTTAAATATAAAAGCTTATGATGACTACACGTAGTTTTATTGGCAATTATTATGAAAAAATTATAAAAAAATAAAAATCATTTTTTTTGTTGTTGAATTTAATTAGAGTTTAGGTTTTGGAACATGCAAAAATATACGGAATTCTTATCAAGAGAAGATTGTTGCAGTTTCTTCTTAGTATTCTTTTAACATCGTCTCTTTTACGACCAAATAAAATCAATGAAGGAATGGCCTCTTTTTTAATCCTTCAGAGTCCAAGAATTTGTTATATTTTTTTGTAGTAAAAAGAATCGTTATCCTCATGAAATTATGAAGAGAAAACTTTCTTTCATTTTCTTTCGATCTAAGAGAACGTTTGAAATAAATTGAGAAATCAAATAGAACGAAAACTTGAGGATTTAATTAAGCAAAGAAAAAGTTTCATAAAAACTAAGAAATAAATAAATAAAACATTATCAAAATTAACTGTTTTTTTCCATTAATAAATGTGATTTCAGCTAATATCCAGTCTCAGAAATTGGCACCCACGTATTACCTGGCTCTTGACCCGGCTCTCGTTAAACATTTTTGGCGTCAAACAATTGTTCTACCGACAAGATCAAGTTATTTGTTGTCTTTGATTTTGGTTAAATTAAATTATCTAAATTAATAAATAATGCAGTAAATTTTTTTTTATAAACACTTAAAACACAATTCCCTGACCATTTCCGAAAGTTTTAAATCTGCGATCAGGTGAATTGGTAGCTGTGAAATCACGGGAGCCCCTTTTTCGAACAAAAAATCTTTAATGGAGATTGCTGTGTGACAGGGGACGTTTCCACTATGGAAATTTGCCTAAAATTTCTGATCTATCACCAAAAATTATTTTTTATGACTTTTTAAGGACTTTTTTTATTAAAAAACTTCGTTCTTAGTTTGTCGTGGAGGTTCGTCTACCTTCATTTTTGTTAATTTTCAATAATGAAGATCTCTCCAAATGAGGTTCGTCGCTTTATAGTAGAGCGTAAAACAGTTAATCTTAAAAATTGATCGCGTAAAACATTTAATCTTGAAAAATGAGAGAAGAAGATCATAGCTCGCAAACGAGGGGATTAGTATGATTGGAAAGAACTTTTTATAACAAGACACAATTACATTATAAACAAAAAGGATTTTAAGGTTAAAATAAATACTATTATTACGAATATAACAGGAGTCACTGATAATGTTACAAGGTTTTTTCAACTCAAGTGATTGAATTCAATGGCAATTGGAAGGTTTCGTAGAGCCGTAAAGTTCTAATCCTTAAGTCAAAATTGGTTTTGATAGTGCATTGTCTGCTGAATAACCAGCTTTCCAAATAGCCTAACACTCAAAAAACTTTTTTTAATATTACGGATGATTTTTTATATTTTTGATTTTTTTAAATATCCAAAAAATAAGAAAATTTATATAAGTAATTATATTTTTTTGATACGATAAATTTATGCTCAAACTACGTTTTAAGTGATCCATTCAGCTGGTTTGCTTGCACGTGTTTTGGCTTGTCTTCGATTTTTGCTCAATTTTGACCAAAAACAGCTTCGCATTAACATTGCTAAGGAGCTGTTGAACTCTGTCTGCGACGACCTCAATTTACTCCAGAGGGTCATAACTGGTGGCGATTGATGAGTTTATGATTACGACGTGCAAACCAAAGCTCAATCATCCCAGCTGCCGCAAGAGCCAAGACCGAAAAAAGCGTGCCAACTTCGGTCGAATGTGAAGGTTTTGCTTACAGTTTTCTTCGATTGCAGGGGTGGTGCTGCATCATGAGTTTTTGCCATAGGGGAGAACGGTCAATAAGGAATATTACCTGCAAGTTATGCGGAAGTTGCGTGAAGTAATCCGCCAGAAACGCCCGGATTCGTGGAAGAACAAAAATTGGCTTTTGCACCTGCTCACGCATCGTTGCTTGTGCGCAAATTTTTGGCCGAAAACAGCACACTAATAATGTCGCAGCCACCGTATTCCCCAGATCTGGCCCACTATGACTTTTTCTTGCTCCCGAAACAGATTCTTTGATCCATTTTTGGAATCTTCTTCGATTTTTTCAGCACGTGTTTTGGCTCGTCTTCGATTTTTGCCCATTTTCGACCAAAAACAGCATCGCATTAACATTGCTGAGGAGCTAATGGACTCTGTCCGCGACGACCCAAATTTGCTCCAGAGGGTCATAACTGGTGACGTTTAATGAGTTTATGATTATGACGTGGAAACCAAAGCGCAATCATCCCAGCTGCCGCAAGAGCCAAGACCGAAAAGACCGCGCCAAGTTCGGTCGAATGTGAAGGTTTTGCTTACAGTTTTCTTCGATTGCAGGGGCGTGGTGCATCATGAGTTCTTGCCACAGGGTAGAACGGTCAAAAAGGAATATTACCTGCAAGTTATGCGCAAGTTGCGTGAAGTAATCCGCCAGAAACGTCCGGATTTGTGAAAGAAAAAAAATTTGCTCTTGCACCATGATAACGCCCCTCTTCACACATTGTTGCTTGTGCGCGAATTTTTGGCCAAAGACAACACACTAATAATGCCGCAGCCACCATATTCCCCAGATCTGGCCCCCTGTTACTTTTTCTTGTTCTCGAAACTGAAGGGCCCAATGAAAGGACGACGCTGCACTAAGATTGAGGAGATAAAGACGGCATCGAAGGAGGAGCTGAACAAGACCACAAAAAATGATTTTTTGAAGTTCTTCGAGGATTGGAAAAAACGTTAGCACAAATGTATAATATCTGGTGGGGATTACTTTGAAGGTGACAAAATAGATATTCATGAATTAATAAATCATTTTTGAAAAAACACAAAATTCGCTTTTTGAACAGACCTCGTATATTGTATACACATATTATCTTCCACCATCGACGCGCTGGAACTCGTCGCGAACATTGCAAAGAAAGCCATCTCATGAAAGAGATGGAAAGGCGGTTTCAAAAAGTATTGCCTCATTGTCACTCTGCGATCGGCCCGCTGCGATCGAGTCTTGGAGGCTCTTGAGAACATGGAGGTGCCCTACTACCTACGGAGGATGGTCAGATCATACTTCAGTAATCGACTAATGCACTACGAGACGGAGGAAGGACCAGCGGGGTATGGGGTCACGGGAGGGGTATCTCAGGGCTCTGTCCTGAGGCCACTCTTTTGGAACGTCATGTACGGCGGCATACTTCATCTAGAATTGTCGACGAACACAACACTCGTCGCTTTCGCGGACGACGTAGCGGTTGTCCTTGTATCCAAACACCTGGAAGAACTGAAAGCCGTATTGTTAACCACCATCCGGAGGATAAGACAGTGGATGATATTGGCAGACCTGTCTTTGGTGAAATATAAGACCGAGGCACTCCTTGTGAATAGCCGGAAGAAAATGGCGACCATCACCATAAGAGTAGGCGACCGCGACATGAAGTCGCTACCCTACATCCGGTATCTGGGAGTGGTCTTGGATGCCAGACTCAACTACAAGGAGCACATCTCCAGCGTCAGCAAGAAGGCATCAGCGGTACAGGGCGCGCTCTCGCGGATAATGCCCAATAGCGGAGGCCCCAGGCAAATCCGAAGGAGACTACTGGCAACTGTAGTTACCTCCGTCCTGCTATATGGAGCACCAGTATGGGCGAAATCGCTAGAGCTAAGAACATACCGTAAGACAATGTCATCAGTCCAGCGGTTCCAGCGATCAAAGTGGCGTCAGCATACCGAACGGTATCACACGATGCAGTCAACGTCGTGGCATCATGCCTACCCATCGAGGAAAGGTCCTCTATGAAGCGAAGAGACCCGAGACTCTTCGCCTCTGGCAAGAGAGATGGCACAGCTCGACGAAGGGTCGGTGGACTCATTGGCCGATCCCAGATGTCACCAAATGGGTCACTCGCCTGCAGGGGGAAGTCGGGTATTACATCACCCATTTCTTGACTGGGCATGGATGCTTTCGGATATACTTGCACAGATTCAAGAGAACTGACTCCCCAAAACTGTCATCATTGCCGCGATGTAATCGAAGATGCAGAACACGTGTTCCCCTACGAGGGGACACGGGCAGAACTGGAGAGAAATCTGGACCGTTCCATCAGTCCAGAAAACATAGTGGAGTGCATGCTGAAGAGCCAATTGGCTTGTTTGCAGATTACGCGGAATCTATCATCAATGTACTTTGTACCACGTACGAAGAATAGGCCGCGAGGCGTCATAACATCGGGACAGCAATAACATCAAAACGAGTATTTACAAAGAGTGCCGCCGGGGAGCCATCATTGCGGGAGTAAAGTTAGAGGTATAGGTTAGGTTTAGCGAGGTAAAAATCCCGCATAACTCGTCTGGCAGGTAGAAGGTCTTCCAGGCGAGTACCTTTTGAAGGTTTCCTCCTGTACCTCATTAATCTAAACATAAAAATAAAATAAAAACATATCGAACGTATACTATTAGTCAGTTGCATCATCTTTTTGTATGGACACAGTCGAGAAACTAACTGATCGCAAATATCTTCAGATACTCGTATATCATTGAATCTTCTTTCAACTGTATTATCAGCAAACGGAATTTGTTGGAACTATGTGTATATTGCCTACGATTCAATTGACACTTTAGCTAAGAATGACGTTTAAATTTAAGGTTATTGTTTCATGCAATTAAGTAGAGGTAATTTTTTGCATTACATTAAAAAGTTCCGGCGCCTCCCCCTCCTAGCAATAGGATGGAAAACACTGGCTTGGATAAAAGTTAATTGTTCATGGCTGGACTCGGTTCTCTTTAGATACTACTGCACATTACTCCCATTATTGTGTTAATTATAATTAATCTAAAGATGCTTTTAAGTTAAATCATTTTTCTTGATAATTTCTAAGCATTTATGATAAAATATTAAAGTTGAAATTCGATAGGAAAAGATGGAATTTAAACATTTCATACTAAATGATTCTCGTTCTGATTCTATTGCTGTCCGTTGTAGTCATAGTGATCGTGGATGAGCCATTCTTTCAAAAAGTTACATTATAGATGAATCATTTTAATTGTGACTTGTTTATTTTCTACTTTGAGTTATGAATATTCTTTCTTTGTATTTATAACAAATAGGAAATATCTTATGGCGGTTCTAAGATATCTCTGATCTCACACGCAGACGCCACTCAATTGCTTTTGTCCGACGCATCGAAGAAGCAATTACTTCTGCTCTTCGGGATGATTGTGAAGAAATCTTAAAACAACATAAACATTATAAATAGTCGACCATTCACTGGTTACACTATGCTCATTTTAACACTCTTTACAAGCATGTAAGTAATATGTTTACAATAATTGAAATATTTCATTAGAAGTGAATGAAAATGTTTCCGAATTTCAAAAGATCTGCCATTTGTTAGAACCAGCAGCCATCCAAGCCTTTCAAATTTGGTGTGGATGGAAGGTGCTTAAAAGTATATGGTATGCTAAACTAATAAATAAAAAAAAACCATTCGACAGACAGAGAACATTTCAAGAGATGCACAGAAATAATTATGAATACGGCGAGATATTTAAGTGGCTTGTATATTTACACATGATTTTTGAGATCACGACCGCAATCGACTCAGTTACGATATGACACAGAGTCCCAAGCGTTAGTTAAATCTATTTATGTTCGGGATCAGTGTCGATCATCAAAGGTGTTTTCATCTATTTTCAGACATGATATTTTTTTTTTCATGTATCTACAATATGTGTTCGAGTATGCAAAAATTCTGCAAAATCTTGTCATTCTCTCACTACCAAACAAGAACTCTGCTAACAATTCAATGAAATTTTTAATTCCATTTTTCATGCACAATTTATTTTATGTAAAAAATTCACCTTCAAATAATTCTGTATATTTTGACAACTGAATTCGATCGCAATTAAAACTAATTTTTTCCAATTAATTAAAAAAGGTTAATTCAATATAAGAAAAATGTTCAAAAGAAAATTTTCTGAATTCTCTTTATTTATGAGGACATTTGTTTTGCATGCGAAAAGTCTAGAAATTAACATTTGATTTAAAGGCCGATTAGTCAATTTCTATGTCAATTCACTTTAAAGAAATGCATTTTATAATAATTTTTTTTTTTTTCAGAAAGATTTATAACATTTTCTAGAAAGATTTAAAAATAGTTAATTAATTTATTTTGCACATAAAGAAAATATTTCTGTTTTTCATTTGCATTATTTTATAAGCGCATTTGTTATGAATTTTTCAACAACAAAAAAAGTTGAATATTCAATTTTGCAATGTACCAGGTTTATAAGGTTAAATTCGCTGTTTGGTTATAGATGGCGTAAGTGAGCGTATTAAGATACTTTTTTTTATGAGTTTGACATCTGTCAACATTAATCAGTGCACATTATCAGCTATTTCGTACAATAACATACATTTTTCCTTTGGTAATCATGTCTAGTTTTGTGCCAGAAAAAGAGCATATGCGGGAAGATCTGCTTTTCTGCTTCAATTTGAAGAAATCGGCAGCCGAATCGCATCGAATGCTTATGGAGGTCTATGGTGACAGTGCTTTATCGGAAGCAACATGCCGACATTGGTTTCATCGGTTCAAAGACGGCAATTCTGACTTGTAGGACAAGAAGCATGAAAATCGGCTTGGGAAGGTTGATGAGCATCAATTGCAGGCTCTTTTGTACGAAGACAAAACCCAATTGCAAAAAATGCTTGCGGAGCAATTGCGTGTTACTCAACCAGACATTTCCATACGTCTGCGTGCCATGGAAAGTCGTTTCTGCTTCCGATTGTGACAAGCGATGAAAAGTGGATATATTTCGACAATCCTAAGCGCAAGAAATCGTGGGTTGATCCCGGCGAACCATCAACATCTTTCACAAGACCAAATCGCTACGAACGGAAGACGATGTTGTGCGTTTGGTGGGATCAGCAGGGTATCGTCTACTATGAGATGTTGAAACCTGATGAAACTGTCAATTCCCACTACTACCACCAACAACAACTGCACCGCTCTCTGCATGAAAAAAAGACGGATTATCAACAAAGACATGACAAGCTGATTTTTCTCCACGACAACGCACCATCGTCCGAAACTACTTGGAGACACTCAACTGGTAGGTGCTACTCCACCCCATTTATTCACCAGACCTGGTCCCTTCCGACTAGCAACTGTTTTCGTCGATGGGCCACGCGCTCGCTGAGCACCACTTCGATTCTTACGAAGACTTCCGAAAATGGCTTGATGAGGGGTTTCCTTCGAAAGAAAAGGAATTTTTTTGGCGTGGTATCCAAACATTGCCTGAGAGATGGGAAAAATATGTAGCTAGCAAGAGCAAGTACTTTGAATAAATTTGTTTTTGCTTTTTATGAAAAAAACATGTTTTTTTTTATTAAAAAACAGCGGATTTAAGCTTATATACCTGGTATTTTAACCTGAAAAGTCATCAAATATCAATTTAGAAAAGAATTTTATAAAAATTCTTTAGTGAATTTGGTTAATTTGCTTAAAACCTTACAATAGCAAGATTGTTTGATGGTTTGTTTATTTTTGAGAAAGCTTCCAAACACATGCCCCAGATGAGAATGGTCTCAGAAAACATCTAAGCACCAGGACTGTAGGGTCATTTTGTGTCACAGGTATGACGTTTTAAATATTTAAATAGATAGAATTAGGGAAAGTATTTTATTATTTTGCGCTTTTAATTTGGATTATTTGTACTGTTGTATAATATTTACAAATAACGTGATTAGATAATTTATAAATTTAAAATAAAGTGCAGAAAGAAAAACAAAAAAAATAGAGGTATGCGCTCATAATTTTTATACCTTAATTAAATAAATGCAATTTACTTTCGGTATTAATTATAAATTATATTTATATCCTATTTTCAATAAGAATTGTATCATTTTTGGCAAAATTTTCGTTTTTTTTTTTAAAAAAAATTTCGATCTTTAAAATTGCAAAACTACAAAACCAAAATAAATAGTAGAAAAATACTATTTTTTATAGACAGTCCTTGTTAATGTTATAATTAAAATTTACAATGATAAGCTTTTGTTTTTTTATATCTTAGTTCTTAAAATGTGGTTACATAATATCTCCTTCTAATAAGTATGGATAACCCTCAAATTACTGACGACAAATTTAGAAGATTTTAAATAACCTTTGCGATGTGTGCTAGAAAAGTTTTCCACTTTACAAAATTATCAATTTAATAAACTTACTACTCTTAGGAGATAGTTTTCAAAATAGAATTAATTTTTTTTTTGGACTATCTATAAACTATTCGTTTGTCTAGACTAGTTGGACCATATTTCAGTAAACTAAAGAATTATGACATTATCACAAGGATTGTGAATTGCAGTGAGAGTCTTGTCTTCCCCAAAGCGAAATACTTTTCCAATATGGTTGCCATCAGGATAAATATGCTCCTGTGATGGTAGTTTACATTCTACAGAATGGTGGCAGTTTATTTTCATAAACGTTATATGTAGGGTGGGTGCTGTGCAAAAAGGCGTGAAGAAAATGCTACGAATATTGAAACCTAAAAAGTGTCCAAGAAATAAATGGATAAAACGTGTTTAGGGTGACTAAGTCGTTGCCGGAATTTTAAGTTGTCCCCATCAAATTTTCATTTTACGAAATTTAAGGCAATGATAACAGAAACATTCAAGGTAAATGGTAAGTGTAGCTAGTGAATTTTTGAAATGTGAAAATTTTAAGCTCTGCACTTAGGGCAGATACGTTTTTATATAATCAGAAGAAAGATGGAAAAAACCAACACATTATCGTGCATGCATGTGTAAGTAGTAGTTATCAAAACAGTATTTTTTATTCATTCCAATTCATTTTGTTCATCTTCATTTTCTGTGATTGTAATATTTGGCAGTTTGAAAATTTCTAGTTTTATATTATAAATTGTAATTTTTTATCTACACTTCTGTGCAAATAGTTATATTTATTTTGAAGTTACGTGTGCAAAAACACACATAAATAAGAAATTATTCTATATATTCTATTACTGAAATAAAATTTTAAGAAACAAAATTTTAAATGCAAAATTCAACCAAGTGGAGATTAAAAGCCAACAAATAAAAATGTATTCACGTTACTCTTATTCACCGCCGTGGAGCTTGTTTGCCCATAAATGTTAAGAGGAATGAAATTTCATAAGACACAGCACCTACAACTGTACTTAGACAAATATTTCAGATTGAATCCACCTTTGAAAAAACTGGAACCAATATGGACTTACGGACTACTAAGCTTTCAAACTCCCGTCGAATTCAATTCTTTCAGTTAAAAATACGTTGTAAAATTTTTATTACTCATTTTATGTTCATAATAATGTTATTCACCATAATTTTAGAGAGCCAATTAATCGTTATGTGACTGTATTTTGTTATAAAAAATTTCATTCTCGTATTTTTAATCATATTAATCCTATTGTTAGAGAGATATCTACCTCATCCTTTCCTATAAATACTCGTCCATATCCTAATTAATTCTAGAAACCTACAGGCCCATATATCTGCAAGCCTAGTTTAAGAGGCAGATAGTGACATGATGTAGGCAGAAACGTGTTCTTATTACCTTCACCACCTGTAAAATTTTGCACATCTCTATACAGCTTATGTTAAATATATACAGTCTATACTAACTAAATCTTGAGAAATGATTTACTTACCAGGTGTTGGAATTAATTCGTAGCGTTTTACAAAAGATGGCGTTAGCCAACCATCCAGAGTCACACATACAAAAGTAAATATTCTACCAGAAGCTACTGACATAACGCAACTTTTCCACTATATGACATTTTGTTATAGTGTCAGTAGCACTTGTTGCGCAGTGTCAAACATGTCGAAGTTCGTGCCTGAAAAATCGTTTTTGCGGGGAGTGTTACTTCATTACTTCAACATGAAGAAAAGTGCCGCGGAAAGTCATCGTGCTTTTGCTGAGCAAACTTGCAGAAAGTGGTTTACGCGGTTTAAAAATGGAAATTTTGATTTGGAAGACATGGAACGTCTCGGACAGCCGAAAAAGTTCGAAGATGAAGATTTGGTGACGTTGCTCGATGAAGACTCGTGCCAAACACTCCGGGAGTTGTCCACAATGCTTGAAGTACACTTTTTGATGGTCGGAAAACGCCTGAAAGCCATAGGAATGGTACAAAAACAGGGAACTTGGGTTCTTCATGAGTTGAAGCCAAGGGACGTCGAACGGCGTTTAATCATCTGTGAGATTCTTCTCCAACGGCAGGTAAGGAAGGGATTTCTGCATCGAATCGTCACTGATTACGAGAATTGGGTACTCTACGACAATCCCAAATGCAGAAAATCGTGGGGCTTGCCCGGTCATGAAACGACATCGTCCCCCAGGTTGAATATTCATGGAAAGAAGATCTTACTGTGTATTTGGTGGGATCAGCTGGGTGTTATTTATTATGAGCTCCTCCAACCGGGTGAAACCATCACTGGGGACGTATACAGACGACAATTGATGCGTTTCAACAGAGCATTACAAGAAAAGCGGCCGCAATATAAAGATCGACAGGACAAAGTTGCGAAAGTTGTGAAAACTTATTTAAATACGCTGAAATGGGAAGTTCTGCCTCACCCGCCATATTCACTAGATAACATATTACCCCATGTCTTGTCAGAGCAGCACTTCGATAACTACGAAAAATTGGATCGATTCTTTCATCGAATCTAAAGAAGAAGAATTTTTTCGACGCGGTATCCGATCATTACCAGAAAGATGGCAATAAGTAGTAGATAACGAAGGATAATACTTTGAATAACGCTTCTGTAATGATACTGTCATAATAAACCACGAAACTTTGTAAAAAAACGCTACGAATTAATTACAACACCTGATATGTTCCTCACACTTAATCAAATTACATGATCTCAACAGATATCATCGACAAGTACTAAGACTATACGACCGTCGATCAAAAACCGACGCTAAATAACAAACTTCTAAGTTGCAGGGGTATTTTTAAGTCAATTTGAACTTACGGAATTGAACTCTGGGATTCGACAAAGCATTCTAAAGCATCCCGAATCCAATTGCTTCAATCCAAAATTCGCCCACAAATCATTCGTATTCCATTTTATGTTCGTAACAAACCGTTTCTCGTTATAAAAAGTTTAATTAACGATTATGTATTCGACTTCAGAGAAGCTGATATTTTTGAGATCATGCTTAGGTTGTTTTCTATTGATTTTTTCTTCTTTACCTTCTAGTATATATGTTGACGACTGTGTGTTAATTTATTTTAAAAGCTCTTTAATTTATATACACATATGTCGCTCAAACGAATATGAAGACGCCAATCTCCTCTGTTGCACACCAAAGAATATATATCGCTCACCATTTCAATCTCCTCCGTTGTACATCAAAGAACTACGTTGTCTAAAAAACACAAATTCTATGCCGATGAGAAGAAAATGTTTCCCTATGTTGGAAATATGATGGATTACTCCCACATCCAGAAGGACTTGAATATATTTTATAGCTAGTGCAATTCTACCGCCCTACATCTTAACCAGAGAAGTGTGAATTGATAACATTTCCTGGAGGTCTATCTCAACTTATTTCTGATTATAAGTTTGCAGGAACTAGTATTGAACGTTTTTTAGTCAGTTACGAATATGGGAATTCTCAGGTATATAAAAAATTTTAGTTCATAATTCATGTTAAGCAAAAGCCTTATTTGGGGCTATAAAAAACGATATTTCGACTGGCTTATACTGTTCCTTAGTGAGGCCTATATCACCTTCCTGCAATTTTCATAGTAGCTGTGTGATTTGGTCATCTTCCTTTAATTTATATAGTAGGCGCTTCAAGTCGATTCAACGGAATTTTTAGAGATCTTCCATGAAATAATGTATTTAGGCTTTCACCTTACGTAGAGAAACTTAAATTGCGTTAAGAAATCTTTCGTGGAATAATCCCTTTAAGGTCCCACCGTACGTGGAATGGCTTAAATTACGTTAAGAAATCGTTCGTCGAATAACCTCTTAAAGCTCCCATCTTACGTTAAGCGGCTTAATTGTGTTAAGAAATCTTCCGTGGAATAATCCTTTTAAGTTCGCACCTTACGTGAAGCAGCTTAAATTTTGTTAAAAAACCTTCCGTGGAATAATCCCTTAAAAATTCTCCTTTACGTGGGGCAGCTTAAAGTGCATTAAAAAGTCTTCCGTGGAATAATCCCTTTAAGCTTACCTGAAGCGGCTTAAATTGCACTAAGAGATCTTTCATGGAATAATCACTTTATGCCCCCACTTTACGTGAAGCGGCTTAAAGTGCGTTAAGAAATCTTCGTAGAATAATCCCTTTAAGCCCCCACCTAACCTGAAGCGGCTTAAATTGCACTAAGAGATCTTTCGTGGAATAATACCTTTAAGTCCTTACTTTACGTGAAGCGGCCTAAATTGCATAACGAGATCTTTCGTGGAATAATCCCTTTAAGCTTGCACCTTATGGGGAGCGGCTTAAATTTGGTTAAGAAGTCGTTCGTGGAATAATCTCTTAAAGCTTCCATCTTGTGGAAAGTGACTTAAATTGCATTAACAAATCGTCCGTGGAATAACCCCTTAAAGTTTCCACTTTACGTGGGGCAGCTTAAAGTGCATTAAAAAGTCTTCCGTGGAATAATCCCTTTAAGCTTGCTTCATCCTTAGAGCGGCTTAAATTGCATTGAGAAATCTTCGTGGAATAATCCCTTTAAGTCCCCATATTACCTGAAGCGGCTTAAATTGCACTAAGGGATCTTTCATGGAATAATCACTTTAAGCCCCCACTTTACGTGAAGTGGCCTAAATTGCATTACGAGATCTTTCGTGGAATAATCCCTTCAAGCTTCCACCTTATGTGAAGCGGCTTAAATTTGGTTAAGAAGTCGTTTGTGAAATAATCCCTTTAAGGTCCCACCTTACGTCAAGCGGCTTAAATTGCTTTACGAGATCTTTCGTGGAATAATACCTTTAAGTCCTTACCTTACCTGAAGCGGCTTAAATTGCACTAAGAGATCTTTCATGGAATAATCACTTTATGCCCCCACTTTACGTGAAGCGGCTTAAATTGGGTTAAGAAATCTTCGTGGAATAATCCCTTTAAGCCCCCACCTTACCTAAAGCGGCTTAAATTTCACTAAGAGATCTTTCGTGAAATAATCCCTTTAAGCTTGCACCTTATGGGGAGCGGCTTAAATTTGGTTAAGAAGTCGTTCGTAGAATAATATCTTAAAGTTTCGATCTTATGGAGAGTGACTTAAATTGCATTAAGAAACCTTCCGTGGAATAATCCCTTAAAAATTCCCCTTTACGTGGGGCAGCTTAAAGTGCATTAAAAAGTCTTCCGTGGAATAATTCCTTTAAGCTTGCATCTTCCTTAGAGCGGCTTAAATTGCGTTAAGAAATCTTCGTGGAATAATCCCTTTAAGTCCCGACCTTACCTGAAGCGGCTTAAATTGCACTAAGAGATCTTTCGTGGAATAATACCTTTAAGTCCTTACTTTACGTGAAGCGGCCTAAATTGCATTACGAGATCTTTCGTGGAATAATCCCTTTAAGCTTGCACCTTATGGGGAGCGGCTTAAATTTGGTTAAGAAGTCGTTCGTAGAATAATATCTTAAAGTTTCGATCTTATGGAGAGTGACTTAAATTGCATTAAGAAACCTTCCGTGGAATAATCCCTTAAAAATTCCCCTTTACGTGGGGCAGCTTAAAGTGCATTAAAAAGTCTTCCGTGGAATAATTCCTTTAAGCTTGCATCTTCCTTAGAGCGGCTTAAATTGCGTTAAGAAATCTTCGTGGAATAATCCCTTTAAGTCCCGACCTTACCTGAAGCGGCTTAAATTGCACTAAGAGATCTTTCGTGGAATAATACCTTTAAGTCCTTACTTTACGTGAAGCGGCCTAAATTGCATTACGAGATCTTTCGTGGAATAATCCCTTTAAGCTTGCACCTTATGGGGAGCGGCTTAAATTTGGTTAAGAAGTCGTTCGTAGAATAATATCTTAAAGTTTCGATCTTATGGAGAGTGACTTAAATTGCATTAAGAAACCTTCCGTGGAATAATCCCTTAAAAATTCCCCTTTACGTGGGGCAGCTTAAAGTGCATTAAAAAGTCTTCCGTGGAATAATTCCTTTAAGCTTGCATCTTCCTTAGAGCGGCTTAAATTGCGTTAAGAAATCTTCGTGGAATAATCCCTTTAAGTCCCGACCTTACCTGAAGCGGCTTAAATTGCACTAAGAGATCTTTCGTGGAATAATACCTTTAAGTCCTTACTTTACGTGAAGCGGCCTAAATTGCATTACGAGATCTTTCGTGGAATAATCCCTTTAAGCTTGCACCTTATGGGGAGCGGCTTAAATTTGGTTAAGAAGTCGTTCGTAGAATAATATCTTAAAGTTTCCATCTTATGGAGAGTGACTTAAATTGCATTAAGAAACCTTCCGTGGAATAATCCCTTAAAGTTTCCACTTTACGTGGGGCAGCTTAAAGTGCATTAAAAAGTCTTTCGTGGGATAATCCCTTTAAGCTTGCTTCATCTTTAGAGCGGCTTAAATTGCATTGAGAAATCTTCGTGGAATAATCCCTTTAAGTCCCCATATTAGCTGAAGCGGCTTAAATTGCACTAAGGGATCTTTCATGGAATAATCACTTTAAGCCCCCACTTTACGTGAAGTGGCCTAAATTGCATTACGAGATCTTTCGTGGAATAATCCCTTCAAGCTTCCACCTTATGTAAAGCGGCTTAAATTTGGTTAAGAAGTCGTTTGTAAAATAATCCCTTAAAGGTCCCACCTTACGTCAAGCGGCTTAAATTGCACTAAGAGATCTTTCATGGAATAATCACTTTATGCCCCCACTTTACGTGAAGCGGCTTAAATTGGGTTAAGAAATCTTCGTGGAATAATCCCTTTAAGCCCCCACCTTACCTAAAGCGGCTTAAATTTCACTAAGAGATCTTTCGTGAAATAATCCCTTTAAGTCCTCACTTTACGTGAAGCGGCCTAAATTGCATTACGAGATCTTTCGTGGAATAATCCCTTTAAGCTTGCACCTTATGGGGAGCGGCTTAAATTTGGTTAAGAAGTCGTTCGTGGAATAATCTCTTAAAGCTTCCATCTTGTGGAGAGTGACTTAAATTGCATTAACCAATCGTCCGTGGAATAACCCCTTAAAGTTTCCACTTTACGTGGGGCAGCTTAAAGTTCATTAAAAAGTCTTCCGTGGAATAATCCCTTTAAGCTTGCTTCATCCTTAGAGCGGCTTAAATTGCATTGAGAAATCTTCGTGGAATAATCCCTTTAAGTCCCCACCTTACCTGAAGCGGCTTAAAGTGCGTTAAGAAATCTTCGTAGAATAATCCCTTTAAGCCCCCACCTTACCTGAAGCGGCTTAAATTCCAATAAGAGATCTTTCGTGGAATAATCCCTTTTAGTCCTTACTGTACGTGAAGCGGCCTAAATTGCATTACGAGATCTTTCGTGGAATAATCCCTTTAAGCTCCGACCTTACACTAAGCGGCTTTAATTGCGTTAAAAGATCTTTCGTGGAATAATCCTTTTAAGTTTGTACCTTATGGGGAGGGGCTTAAATTCCTTTCAGAAATTTTTTGCGGAATAATCCCTTTCTCCCCCTTACGTGGAGCGACTTCAATTGCAGTAAGAAATAGTCTCTGGAATAATCCCTTTAAGCTCTCACGTTACGTGGAGTAGCTTAAATTTGGTTCAAAAATCGTCCGTGGAATTATTCTTTTAAGCTTCCATCTTCCGTGGAGAAGCTTAAATTTTGTTAAAAAACCTTCCGTGGAATAATCCTTTTAGGTTTCGACCATACATAAAATGGCTTAAATTGCTTCAGATGCCTTCTTCAATAGAAAAAGGACTTAAGGTCGCTAACTTAATTTTTATTCATCAACTATTGAATTTAAATACTGACTGTCGGTCTCTGATCAATAAAGTTTCTTTTAGGCATACTATGCATAATCTAAAACGCCTGCCTATGCTACATGTCAAGGTCCACTCATCTAACTATGGCCCTCATCATCCGTTGAAGCGAATGTGTTTACCTGTAAATAATTGCAAGAAATTCAACTTCAATTTAATAAGAGACTCCTAGAAAAATCCCTTGGTTTTAGTCCCGCTTAAGGGTTTGTTTTTGTTGAGCGCTCAGCTGCAGTTTACTTTTTTTCTTATTTGAGCCAAATCGTTTTGATCCCTAAAATGTTTCTCAGTATTTACTGTGGAAGTGTGTGCTTCGAGTTGAAGATTAAAGTGAATATTATCTTTGTATTAACAAACTCTCCTCTATTACTTTTACCATAAACTCTCATTGGCGATTAAAGATAAATTGGCTAAGAAATCTATTGAAACATTAAAATAACCAGCCAGTTAAAGAAGTTCCATTGGATGTAGATTTATTCTCATAACCCCTTCTCACGACTATTCTTTAAAACTGCTTGTTACCAAATTGCAAAACTTAGAAAAAAATCTTTTGAAGCTGTTCTGTTTTCGAATAATCAGTTATTAGAAATGATTGCAAAAAGTAATTAGTTAATCCAAGAAACTAGTTGAATTCCCTTAAAAAAATATATAAATTATAACTAATTAATAGTATCTTAATTCTGCTAGCATTTTTTTTTTTAAATTTTTTCGAATTTCATCATTTTTTCATCGGGAAAAAATAAACACAAATTTGTCATTAAAAAACCTCAAAAATGTAAGTGAAAAGTTTACTTTTTAAATGAAAGACAAACTAATCATCTTTTATAAAAATTAAAAATGAAAACTATAAAAATAAACAACTTTTTATCTAATATTAGATTTTTCAGTTTACTTTGAAAAATCCAGTAATTATGCTGTAAGAGCTAGGCTAGCTATGCATCAAGAGTTAGCTGATCACATAAGCTTCGGTCACAAATCGTTTCGGCTACTTGCAAAAGACTATAATTTTTTTCGTTTATTAGAAATTCAATACATAAACAGTATAGTTGATTATGGCCCAGTTAATATTTTCTTTAGGTTATTTTTATCTTTGGAATGGAAAATAAATTTGGCATAGTAATTATTTTTGACAAAAAAAAAATAATAATCTCCTTAGCTGCCATTAAATTTAAAAGGAAAAAGAGAAGAACATTTTGAAAATCTTTTCCACCTTCAAATGGTGGAACTGTTTAATACTCGTAATTTCGAGTGTCAATGTGACGATGACATTTTCCAATTTAAATTAAAAACAAACACACTCCACCATTCTCGAATATATGAGATTTGTGAGTTTTTCTTTTTGGGCCACGAAAATGATATTGTACGAGTGTGTAGGTGGGTTGGAATTGATGTGATTCAGATTTTATGGGGATGGGTTAGTGAGTCATGACCACCAAAATATAACGAAATTTTTCAGCAGGCAGGTACCAATTTACAAACACGTACACCGAAATTTACTGTGGCCGAGATGAAAAATTACTTTTGGCCGTAATAAGAATTGATCTCGGCCTTCAGCAACAGCGTGTACATATGCGTCTGTAAAAGCATTTTGGTCCGAATGAAAGCGTTTTCATTTTATTTTCAGTTCATCAAGTCATTGTAACCGTTCTTCTGACGCACTGCATTTTGTATTCAAATTTTTGCACAACACGAAAATATTCAAAAATTTCCATTTCTTCAAACAAGTTTTTCATAAATAATAATAAAAAATCTTTAAGCAAGTAGATTCACATTGCCAAATAATCGGAGTATCATCAGCGGTGTATTTATGGAAGAATTGTGACTGTTTCCTTTGTTTACTCAGAATGCAATTTTAGAGTGTGATCAATTAAGGCTATGCAAATATGGTAAATAATATCTTTTACGAAAGAAAAATATAATTTTTCTATTTCTTATTGGGAAGTATAGACTACAGGCCAAAATTACTTACAACAACCACTCTGGTTTTCTTAAGAGTAAATGAAATAAAATTAAGAGATTCTCATTAACAAGCGAACAATTTAAAAAAAAAAATTTTAATTATATTATATTATATTAATTTTGATCTGATATCAAATATGAAAAAAAAATTATTTCAGTTTTATGTTATAAAACGTCAATCAGTTATAACTATTTTACTACTAAAGAGGATTTAAAAGATACTTTCCAAAGTTTAAATAACAAAAAAAATTCCTAATATCCTTTTGAAAAAACTGCCAGACACGCTAATTGCTCAATATTCTAAAGTTCTCAATAATTCATTAAATAATGGATATTTTCCAAGTAATTGTAAAACAGCAAAAGACATAACAATACGAAAGCCGGGGAAAGACCGCTTCGTATCCGAGTAACTACCGCCCAATAAGTTTAATATCTAATATCAGCAAAGTCCTAGAGAAAATTGTAAGTAAATCTATCCTGAATATCCTGGGCAAAAATAATAAACTTATTGTTGGAAATTTTTTACAACAGGAAAAGGGGAGTGGTCTCGTTAATTTTTCAGATGCATTTACAATAGTTTGGATTGAAGCGCTGATTTTTACACTAGTTAAATACAACTTCCAAAAATATTTGATTAAAATAATCAGAACTATGATAATAGGTAGACAATTTTTAATGGAAGAGAAATGGAGTTATAACGGAGGAGACGTATCATATTAAAAACGAATTGCAACAAGGAACGGTTACCTCACCAATCCTGTTTATAATTTATTTAAATGAGTTGCTAGAAATCTTAAATAGAAATAATCGCGAAAATAAATCCATCGCTTTCACGGATGATCTAACTATATACAGGTCAAAAAAAATGGGAGACAATTTTGAGTTAGAGCAGGGGATGGTACGTTTTTGGACCATAAGAATGCAGTGAAATATCTGAGAATTTGGCTAAGGCACAACCTGAACTATGGTGATTACAGTAAGAAGCAACTAGAAAAAGCGAAGGCAGCATTTTATATAGCCAAAAAGCTGTTTTCTTCTAAATTCCTGTCGCAAAGAGTAAAAGTTGTAGTAAAAAGAAATCCATTATTTTTGCATTAAATTGAAGGTTTTATTTAGCATAGATAGAATGATACGATTTAGGTCAAATATTTTTTTTTTGGAGGTAATTTCATAATGCCTCTCTCATAGAAACCCTCGTCCCTATTGGCAAAAAACTGGGACAGTCGATTTTCACAATCTTCTCTTGAGGCGAATTTTTCACCTGCAAAATCATTCGTCATAGACAGGAAGAGGTGGTAATCACTTGGTGCCAGGTCCGGACTATAAGGTGGATGCATAAGAACATCCCAACCAAGGTCCCGGAACTTCTGGCGAGTCCCAGACTGATGGAACACAATTCCTTTCCTATTGGCCAAAGCTGGCCGCTTCTGGGCGATTGCTTCTTTCAGATGGTCCAATTATTGACAGTATAGGTCCGAATTAAGATTTCGGCCGTAGAGGAGCAGCTCATAGTAGATGATTCCCTGCCAGTCCCACCAAACACACAGCAAAACCTTCCTGGCTGTCAATCCTAGTTTGACCACCGTTTGCGCCGGGTGACCGCGATTTGACCATGACCGTTGTCGCTTGACGTTGTCGTAAGTGACCCACTTTTCATCACCAGTAACCATCCGCTTCAGAAATGGATCGATATTGTTGCGATTCAGCAGCGATTCGCAGATGGAAATTCAGTCCATGAGGTTTTTTTGCGATAACTCGTGTGGCACCCATACATCGAGCTTCTTTTTGTATCTAGCCTTATTTAAGTGGTTCCAAACGATTTTTTGTGCAATGTTTGGCTCCTGGGCAATTGAAACAGTGCTTACGTGACGGTCGGACTCAACGATTTCCATTATTTTATCGACATTTTCGACAATTGGCCTTCCAGAGCGTGGTGCATCGTTGATATCAAAATTACCGGAACGGAATCGACGAAACCAAAATTGTGCATGATTGGCTGTTACAGTATCAGGACCATAAATACTATTCACATTTTCAGCTGCATGGCTTGGGTTTTCGCTTTTATCGAAAAAAAACTGTAAAATATGGCGTATTTTCTCTTTGTTGGTGTTCATCTTTGGCGCGTTGAGTCAAGTAATGACAAAACTGTATCAGAAACTTTTTTATTACGAAATTTTATCTTTCTAACGCCATCTAGTGCAACCCGATCGCACTTTTACAACGGGAGATACAGACTCCTAAAGCCATCTATTGGCAAAATAATGGATTACTCTTTACTACAATGCTGATAGGCCAATACTGACGTACGGCAGCCCGATATGGTACAACATTAGTGGGTCACTGATGGAAATACCACCTTGATCAAAAAGTTCCCGGACCGATGGGAGTGTGGCGCTCCCATCGTTCCGATTTGAGTTCTGTTTTTGTTAAGTTGGTACATCTGTTGTTGATATTCCCTAAAAATCTTAGCGTTATAGCTTGACATTTGCAAAAGTTACGTAGCCAAGAGTACATCTATCTCTGTGTGTGTTGGCGATTTTTTACAATTTTAGAAATAGATTTAAAATTTGCAACAACGAACTTGTATTAAATTTTGCGTTAAAAACGGATTTAATGGTTGCGCGAAGGTTGGAAAAGTGTTTCGGTAACGATTCTCTACAGAAAACGGTCATTTACCAGTGGCACGAGCGGTTCAAAAATGGTCGTGAGTCAATCGAAGAGACCATCGACATCGAAAACCGACGAAAACATTGATAAAGTAAAAGAAATCTTGGTCAATAACCGGAAATTAACCATCACAGATATAGCGGCGGACTTGAACATTGCCTATGGATCCGCCCAAGACATTTTGGTTAATGATTTGGGTTTCCGTCGTGTAGCAGCAAAGTTGGTGCCAAAAGACCTCAATTTCATGCAAAAAAGAGATCGTGTTGACGTCGTAAAAGACATGATTTGCGAGGCTGAATCCGATCCCACATTCATCAAAAGGATCATTACTAGAGACGAGATGTTCATTAGTACGACACGCAATCCAGACATCAGGTAAGTGAATGGCGTTCACCAAATGAGCCGAGACCAAAAAAACCACGTCGTTTTCAGTCAAAAAAGAAGGCAATGCTCACGGTTTTCATGGATTACAACGGTGTAGTGCATCATGAATTTTTGCCAGAAGGCCGGACAGTAAACAAAAAGTATTATTTGGGCGTTATGAGAAGCTTGCGTGAAGCAATTCGCCGAAAGAGACCACAATTGTGGGCAGAAAACTCGTCGATTTTGCACCATGATAACGCACCGTCGTACAGTGCCATCATTATTCATAATTTTTTGACGAAAAATGCAACAAATACCATCCAACAAACACCGAATTTACCTGATTTGCCTCCCTGTGACTTCTTTCTGTTCAATCGAGTTAAAAAACCATTATGGGGAACGCGTTTTAACAGCCAAGAGGAAGTAATGGAAAAATCGCAGGAAGCACTGATGGACATACCGAAAACCGAATATAAAAAAAGGTTTCGAGGATTGGATCAAGCGCTGGCATAAGTGTGTTAAAGTCGATGGGGATTACTTTGAAGGGGACAATATAGATTTAGATGAATAAACTTGTATTTTTAATTTTCTGAATAAACTAAAATATTTACAATTATGCCCAAAAAAAATGTAATGAAAAACTGTTTTTAACTACATTTTTAGTAATAAAAAAGAAAAAAAGGCTTAAAGATAATATTAAAAATAAGCAATTTTATTGTAGTAAAAAGATATTAAAAAAACTAGTCAATCAGTTTTTCTTATTGTATTTTTTTGAAGTACTGTTCCACCATTACAAGAGGTTTACCTTGAAGAATTGGTAGTGCTCCCGCTGCTTATGGTCTATCAAATTCCATAAAATTTGTACGGTCCTGAAATCAAGTGATTATGGTTGTAGCTATATTATATTTTTTTATATCTTATATTTTGTAGATAATCCATTAATAATTTTAATATATTTTAAAATATATAAATTTCCTATTGGAAAAGGCAATTTTTTTAAAAAATAATTTTTTATTAACTTTTTTACACATTTGAGACTATAATTCGGCCATAACTTAACAGATGTTGATTTTTAAATAATCGTAAGTTTAAAAATTATCTACAAAAACTATAATTTTTAATGCAACCGCACGAAAAAAAAGTTCTAGAGCGTCAAATTGCACGATCTTGGAGGTTAATTGATGCTCTCAAAAATACTTGTCATTTGAACTTTTCGCGCAAATAAGCCGCACACATACCATATTTTAGATTGAGTTAACCAACAAAAAAAAAATTATTTATCATATGGTTATAGCGGTCAAAAGTAACGGTAATTGTCTCTTCTTCTTGATTTTTTTTTAAAGAAATACGTGGTCAATGACAATTTTAGACCTAAATACGGTTGTTTCAGCACCCAATCGGCGGGTTTTCTACCTATTAAATGAGTTATAATAAAAGAAATAGCAACACAAATGTTATCTTATATAAAATATTTCTTGTAAATTTATCACAGGGTCCGATATGCGCGGGAGAGGTGTTACAATGGGAGATATTCCATGGGACCTAGAGGTGCTGGGTAGACGCCATCCACTACCGTCTACGGCAGAGCATCCCGCTTGCAGGCGTGTACTGGTCCTGAATAGAATGTATGAAATATGGCAACGTCGATGGGATGAGAGTGTGAATGGCAGATGGACGCACATGTTCATTTCAGATGTGTGCTTTGTGTCTGCGTCTGGATTTAAATGAATGGATTCCTGTACGGGTGTGGCCTGGTTGCGAAGGCCAGATGTCCTTGTGTACGGTAATTTGTGTGATCTAGGTGCATATGGAATTGTAGTGAGTTGTGTGTTAGATATGAGAGAACGGTGTAAATGTTTCAATAGGTTTGTTGTGGTACTTTTTGAGAGGAAAGCGAGGATAATGCGTGAATGAGTGTGGAAAACTAAGGTCTATTCCGGTTGAACTTTCGGGTCTTGGCGAACCCGCATACCTGATCTGGCTTAGCGGTGCCTAGGAATTTATAAGGTTCCTTACCATAGCTCAATGTGCGGAGTACAAACCGAAGTACTCTTAAAATAAAAAAAAAGTGATCTGTGGTGTAAAAACACACTGTTCCCGACAATGTTGAAGCGCCTTAGACAGTAACGTGGTGGCTGTGGTTAATACGCAGATCTCCAAATCGCTGGTAGGAGATACGGCCTCTTATCTTAAGCACTATCACTGCTTACGACAGCAGAGGTTTAGATTGTCCTCGACACAAATAGTTGGGGTAATCAGCTTGTAACTGGTTACTGACTGTAAACTGCCAGTAATGGTGGTACGTTGATTGAGCGTAACTCAATCCCTATAGTTTTAGGCGACTCGTCGTTTTATGTTTAACGACAAATAAGTCACGTTAAATAATATAATACTACTGTACATTTGTCAAAAAAATGGAGCTGTACTCTGCACACTGCAAAATAAATAATCTTTTATAAAAAAATCGTCACCAATTTACCAAAGTTTGTTGGTTTCTAAAATGTTCAAATACTGTATTCCCTCAATTTGCAGTGAGTCTCAACTCCTCCATGCCTAGAGGAATAAGCAACCCCAAACCATAACTGAGCTAAATACCTACTTCACGTTTAGCACTAAAGCTTCGTGCTACACTTTTTCTCTAGCACTGCAAGGCATGTCAACCAAAGATTTTATAGAACCTAAGATCTAAAATTTTGACTTAATAATCCAGAGTATATTTATTAACTTAATTTGTGTGCAAAGTAATGAGTAGCTCTCAATCGCTTGCCTTTTATTTAATCTACATAGAATTTTGGGGGACTTTAGGTCCTAGCCCTACTAGACCATTGTTAATTCTCTTTAAAAAGTTTTAACAAATTTTTTCTTTCTTAAAAACTGAATAGATAAATCACTCTTTTATATTCAAAAAACATATTGTGTCGGTTAAGTAAGACAGTAAAATAGTTGGATTTGAATTTCTTATGTTATGGATAAAAAAAGGGTACATAATTAAAAATTTAGAGGTTTTTTTTTAAATTTAAGAAAAAATAAAATTAATAAACTGTTCTTCTTTCAAATTTATTAGATTTTATGTTATTTTACATCCAAGAGAGTGGTCAGACACTTTTGGCCTGTAATGTACACAAATTATGAAAAGAAACTATTTTCTATAATGAAATTATTTCAAATTTTCACACGCAAGTAATAGGCTGCAAACATATACTAGGTGATTGTACGTGAACATAAAGAAAAAATTATGAATACACCTTAATGTACTTCATTTCTGATAACAGGTATTCACACCAGTTGAGCTAAAAATCACACAATCTAAGTGGTAATTTGAATGACATAAATTTTGTTGATAATCACAAATACATGCTGTCGATGAGAGAATGGATTAAAATCGAAAAGAAAAACCAGGAAAATCAATTACTAAATAGAATGGGAGTGTACTCGTCGTAGTGGATGCGAGCTCCAACTTTGGCGGCTTCCTTTCTACAATACCTTCCCTTCCATTTTTCTACGACGAATCCACTGTATTTGGTGTACGAATAGGATCCAACTCTCGTTTGCATTTACAATTTGAGCTTCGAAGCATGAGCTTACCACCACTCAGCTGTTTACTGAATTGCGATAAAATAGACCAATAAATCTTCGGTAATTTATTCGTGACTAAATGTTATTTAAATTAGTTTTAAGATTATTTTTCCAAGTATGGGTTTTCGCTATTGAAGCTAACAAAATGTTGAAGAAAACGCAATGGAAAAGCCCCACCAGGTGTACAGGGAATTGGGATCTCTGGAAAATTATCATTACATGAGCAAAACAGCAAATATTTATACTTAAGAGCTGCGAACAAGATTTGCTCTGATAATGGATTGAAGGGAGGATAATTATTTATTCAATTCGAATCGATACTAGATGCTTCCAGGTTATGGTCATAGCCATGGAATGTTCATTCTATGCTCGATGTTAGAAGTAAGAGAAGAAATTTTTACCAGTAATACTAGTGATGATAGCTGTAATCTGAGATGATTCTTTATCGATAATATTCAAATAAAATAAAAAAAAACAACAACAAAATACGCAAATATGTACTTTTTTTTCTATATATACTTGCATATATTATTATTATTATCGCTCATGTTATTTATTTGGAATGAAATGCTTTTAAATCGACTATCGATTTAATTTGATACACTTCTCTATGCGATACGCGATTGCATATACCATTATTGGTACAAAAGAAATGCATCAGATTAAGTTTTGACCACAAAACAAACCTGAACGACCAGGTGATGGTTGGGTTATTGAAAATGTGGAAAATGTTTATTTACGATCATGATTTGCATAGCAAAACCATAAATCTATGGTTTGCAAATAGCGGGCCCACTTGCCAACAACTATTGACGTTGAATGACGAGTTAAACTGACAGCACTTGATGGAATTCTTCTACCTTCTACCTTCGATTACTCAATGAAGGGCATATGCTTAGTTATCATCGCAAGATAAAATCTCATACCATATATGCATATGTATACGTTCACATATAAATTGTAAATAATACAACAGTGCGAGTTTATGTAATTCTGTAGGTACTGAACTATTCCATCAGTCAACGAGTCAGTGTTTGAAAGTGGTAGTGGCTAGCCAAATCTTTCATCGGAACAATTTCTTCCTTGTAACGCATCTGGTTATCTAATCAATTCGATAGACATCTGAACCCACTGAAACCAACCGCCTAGCCGGCAGTTGTAGAGCTTTTCAAGTTTACACGTATATGTGTATGAACGGCAAACCGGGTAGATATTATAGAAATTATAGATATTAACTTTACTTAAACAGTTACGGATAAATAAAGGGAATTGAAAAAGGTAGTAAGAGTGAGTAGCCCCATTTCTAATGATGCGGTTGTATCGATTTCAAACCTAGAAGGTGCACTCATAGTCGGCCGCCAATCACGCAACAATTACTTTACTTTATTGAATTTTCCTATCCATACGAGTATATTGATCGCTTCGAAAGTGATTCACTTCATTAAAAACAACAGTCTATCTATCTGGCGTATGTAATCACGATTGGCATAGACAAACGACTACATGAATGTGATCACTGCAACCTGTACATACGACTCACCAGGGATTATTGGCTCTCACTTGAGAATAATATTTCCTATTCCAAGAATGCTACTAAATTTAGTTAAATTACATTCAAATACTATTTACAGAAGTGTTTTCGTTTCGAATAGAGGAATGCCATATTCCCAAATTGAGATAGAAACAAACAACTGCACCATTTTCAATATGTTAAGGATCTGTATTTTTAGCATTTCCATTTTGTTGCGAGTACAAATAGAAAACCGCCATTTTTCCCTATAAAATTTGAGGCTTTATTAAGGAAAAATGCTGACATATTCATGCGTCAAGGTATTTTCTTCGCTAACCACTACTTTTTCCCATTTTTCTGGCTGCATTCGGATTCCATGTTGAAAAAACTGCTCGTCTTTTGAGGGAATCCACGAATGGACCCGAAATTTTTGTCTTTTCGTAAGTGCTGCTCAGCCAGGCTACGTGTCATCGATCGGAAGAGGTAGTAGTCGGAAGCTGAAATATCTTAAGAATACGGCAGGACGTCCCATTTCAGTATTTACGGCAGGACGTCCCATTTCAGTATTTCCAGGTAGTTTTTAACCACCTTAGCAATATGTGGTCAAGCCACACTTTCTCGTGTCTTTACTCGTATTGAGGCCGTTTTTAGGGTTATTCAACAAGTACTTAGCCTCACCGCCCGATGGAACTGCTGTCACAAAAGAAATTTACCATCGTGCAGTACATTTTTTTAGTAACTTACTGTCAAAGTTTCAGTTGATTCCTTTCATTAGTTTTGTTTTGAGAGCCTTTGAAAGCGTGCGTGTCGGTCGGTTGCACAAAAATGAAAAAAGAACAATATCGTTCGGTGATTAGATTCTTGTTTTTGGAAGGGAAAACGCGTAGCAAAATCAAAGATCGCTTGGATGCTGTGTATGGTGACTCTTCTCCTTCGATGGCGACCGTCAAGAATTGGTTCAACGAGTTTGTTCGTGGCCGCACGTCGTTTTTTGAAAAGCCACGGCCAGGTGCCCCGAAAACGGCTGCTACGGAGGAAAACGTTAAAAAAGTCCAAGATCTCGTGTTGGCAGACCGTCGATTGAAGGTTCACGAGATAGCTGAGACTGTGGGCACCGCAGTAGGAACGGTGCATCATATTCTACACGAAGAACTGGGCATGCCGCGTTTGCTCACACCGGAAAACAAGCGCAACCGTAAGACAACATCGGCGACGTGTTTGGCGCTGTTTCAGCGCAATTCAGCGGAGTTCTTGTGACCAGTTTTCGTGACTGGTACACACCAGAGACCAAGGAACAGTCGAAAGAGTGGACTTCACCCGGCGAACGTGCTCCGAAGAAGGCGAAAACTGTTCGATCGGCCGGAAAGGTGATGGCCACCGTTTTCTGGGATTCACAAGGTGTGATCCACATCGATTACCTCGAGAAGGGTAAAACAATCACGGGGCGCTACTATGCTGACATATTGGGCCGATTTGACGTCGAATTGAAGAAAAAGCGGCCCCGCTTTGCGAAGAAAAAAGTGCTGTTCCACCACGACAACGCGCCGGCTCACACCTCCGCCGTCGCCATGGCCAAATTGGTCGAATTGCGCTACGAATTGCTGCCCCATCCACTGTACTCTCCAGATTTGGCCCCCTGTTTCCAAACCTGAAAAAATCACTCGGGAATAGATTTGGGTCGAATGAGGAGGTCATCGTTGCCACGGAGGCCTATTTTGCTTCCTTCGAGAAAATGTATTTTTTGGACGGGTTAAAAAAGTTAGGGCATCGCTGGGCCAAGTGTATCGAGCTTGAAGGAGATTATGTGGAAAAATAAATTGTCACCTTTCCAAAATTTTCGTTTTTCTTTTGTAGGCTAAGTACTTGTTGAATGACGCTAGTACTTCAATAATCAGCTCAAACGCATCAGCTGTGTTTGGTAGCGAGCTCTTGCGATGGTTTCACTCGGTTTCAACAGCTCATAATATACCACGCCGAACTAGTCCCACCAAATACATAACATGAACTTCGAGCGATTTTCTTCACTTTAAATTATCGTAATGGATCCACTTTCCATTGCCAGCCATAATACAATACAATGCAGAAAACCCTTCCTTTTTTACCCGTTGGAGCAGCTTCGTTCGGCGTCTTTCGGCTTCAACTCGTATGGCGCCTAATTTACTTGCTTTTTTTTATCGTTCCCGAATCTTTCATATGATGAAAAATGGCTTGTTGGGTCACGCTTAATGAATCCGCTAATTTTTGTTGCATTTGACATGGATCTTCATCCAGTAATGTCTCCAATTCTGCGTCTTCGAACTTTTTTACCGGTCCTGGACGCTCATTGTCTACCATATCGAGATCATCACTTTTGTAGCGTTTGAACTATTCCAAATACAAGCCTCACCATAAGTTTCTTTAATCATTCGATGTACCTAAGATGCAGATTTTATCGAATTGAAAGCAAAAATCAAAACTTCCTACAAATGACGATTATTTAACTTCATTTTCCCGCACAAAAATAACTCCGAAAAAGAGGCATAAAAGTAATGATAAAAAATTGTTGACAGATTTCTAAGCTTACGATTTGATATTTCTGATCTGATATTTTGGAATAAAATTATTAAAATGAGCCTTCATCTTGAAAATGTTTTCCAATAAACGGCGTCGGGCGCATTGCACTTTTCTCAATAAAAATATGCTAAAATCATGAAATTTTAGTTTGAAGAATTTAAAATCTTTAACATTTTAAAAGTTAAAAAAAATTTCTAAATTTATAGATCAATTTATTTACGAAAAAAAAGGAAAAAAAAATCAATAAATGCGCTTGCGTTTCTGTGAAAGTAAGCGTGATGCGTTTTCATTTGTGCGGTGAAGTGTTAGCAAACCGTGCGTGATGCTCTAGTAAGCGCTGTGCGGTAGCAGACTAGCGCTCAAAATAAAATTCTTGCTGATTTTTTTAGAAGGAAAAGAAAAATTGCATATTTGACATATATGAGTTTTGTTTTGAAGTGAATTAGATGAAATTATCAGAATAAAAATAAACAATCCATAATTCAGGAAAAAAATATAAATATCCGAAATTACGTTTGTAAATTTTGAAAGAGATTTTTCCTCAAAAAAAGTTTCAAACCAATTTCTTGTGCGTCTAAATAGACTAGCGATCAAAGTAAAATTATTACCGATTTTGTTAGAATTAAAATAAAAATCGATTTTTTTTTTCAAGAACTGAGAAACAAGGTTTTTTTTCTTCTTAAAATAATTTAGATAAAGTTATTAAAATAAAAATAGATAATCTTTAATTTAAATGAACGAAGAGTGCTTATTAAATATGTTTTGATTTTCGGGGGCAATATTGATTCCAAAAATTTCCAAAAAAAATTCCCAAGTGTGATGCGTTAGTAAGCACAGTCCGTAAATAGACACTAGAGCATAAAGTAAAATTATTGCCGATTTTTTTTTTTTAGAATGAAAACATAAATTGGTTATTTATGAAAACTGATGAAGATATAAAAATATTCGAATTGGAAGGAGGGGGAGATGAATATCAGAAAAATATAATTTAAAATTCGGAGAGAAATTTGTTTCCAAAAACTTTCCAAAAAAAATTTCTCGTGCGTAAATAGTCTATCGATCAAAGTGAAATTATTGCCGATTTTGTTATTTTTTATAAAAAACTAAGAAACAAAGTTTTTTTCTTCATAAAATATATTAGATAAGATTATGAAAATAAAAATAAAAGATATTTAATGGAGAAAAGCGGGTAAATATCAGGAAAAATATTCATTAAATTTCGGGGCAAAATTTGCTTCGAAAAATTTCTAAAAAATTTCTTATAAGTAAAGCGCTAGAACTTTAAAGTTAAATTATGACCGATTACTACACATAATCAGAATTAAAAGTGCTGCTTATTAAAATTTAAGTAAAAATTTGTTACCAAAAAAATTTTTTTTTTAAAAGAAACATAAAAAATCAGAAAAAATTTAAATTTTCAAACAAATTGAATTATGCATATTTAAAAGAAAGCTTTAAAATTATCCTAGAAGCTTTTAAATTATATCTCGATCAAAATATTCGTTTCATCAAACCTTAAAAGTAAATTTAACTTTCTTATCAATATTATTTTTTTTTATCTTAATATTATTGAGTTTTTATAAAAATTTAAACTTAAAATATACAATATCTTAAATAGCATTATTAGTAATAAAGTTCATTGCACTTACAACCACGAATACGTAGAAATAAACAAATTAAAATAAAAATCCATAGAAAAAATACAATTTCTACTCTTCAATGCGTATTTGAACTGCATTGATCTATGGCTTATCATATCTACTCGTTCATAGACTAGACAGGAGTATCCTCTTTCTCAAAAGAATATAAATGAAAGGCAATAATTAACAGAAATAAATTCAAATCTATAATACGATACCTGTAATTAAAATAAAAACCAGCATAAGTACAAGTACCGAAGTGGAAAAAGATAGAAAAGAACTCTAGTGAAAGAATTTCGTAAAAATGCGCTTTGCTCATGTGAATAGAGTTTTTTTTTAATTTTTTTTTTTTTTTTCCAAATTCAACGTTGTTATTCGTCTTCATCTTGTTAGTATCTGAATTTCTGTTGTTGTTTGTATTATAATTTACACTCTCGATAAAATTGTTGGTGTCAATTACGATGTAACTATTACTGCACAATTGACGGTATATAAAATTTCACTAACTGATCGTGTTACAGTGCATCGATTTATGCAACATCTAATTAGTAACCCGTCCCATATTCTATTACGATGGAAAATTATCGGTTCACTGCAGATCATGCATTACAAAATGACATCATTTTCCTCCGCACCCACGCAAGGGGCCAGCAAAATTTTTATACAAATTACTTATGAAGGTAAACTTTGAAAGGTGTGACCATTGGAGGACATTAAAAGTAATTTGCATTTCAGTGATGGAAAATGATTTATTTCTTTTTAATAAAGTTTTTTTAGTTTTTATTTGCCATCGTCTAATTAGTAAATAAAAATGCATATCGTGAGTGAGAATGTGATAATTTTAGATTTATTTTTAATTATCATATAAAAGTAAATAAACTTTCAAAATAATAGAAGAGTTTTTAATTGAAAGAATTTGAATTTTTTCTTATGAAATTTCTATAACTGAAAGTCCAGCAAACGCCTTCAAATTAAATATAATAAGTTATCCAATTTATTTTACGGAAAATAAAAATAAAACCAATATAATTTTGATATAAATATAGATATATTTTTTTATATATTTATATTTTTTAAATCTTGCCATTATTACAAAATATATTTTTGTGTACAAATTTTATTTAAAAAAAAAGTTAATAAATGTTTACTTATTCAAAAATAAAATTATATTTCAAACTGTTATAATCACAGTCATTTATTGGTTTGTATATGCACTACTCAATTAACTGTCCCAGGTCGAGTTATTGTTATCAACATTTGTGTCTAAGCTAACTCAAATATGTTAAATGTGTCTGAACTAATTGAGATATGAGCCAAATTTAAAGATTATCCAATTTATGATTTGGGAAGTAAAATATTATCAAATATATTTACTATTTTAATTTGCATATAATTTAATTTAACTACATTGTACTTACATTGCCATTTATAATAATATCTTAAAAATTGATAAATAAATTCAATATTTTTGATATATTTTCTGTATTTTTGACAACGTCAAATCATACGATCTTGGAGGCTAAGTGACTACACCAAATTTCCAAATTACACCTTCTAAGAACATTTTAATAAAACCAAAATTTGTAGTATTTTTTGTCTTTATCAGTAGAATCATATCTTTTTCCCTAAAGTTTTTATAATATTAATGGACTTTTTGGAAGCTTAATAAACCGTAATGTAAAATGGCATTAATTTTTATCTTGATTAATATATTTTCTATTAAAATAATTGTAAAATAAAAGCTCTTCGCTTTTCAAACTAAAAAATGGTTTGCCCAAAATAGGTCTAGAATAGATCCATTTTCAGTTAATTCGAAAAAAAGCTTAATTTTATTTATTAACCATTTTATCATTATTGAGAGGTTTTTGTTAATAGATTTTTGTTTGTGAAAGGTATATTTGTTGTTTTTTTTGTTTTAATTTTTGAACATTTATAGTGAGAATTCTGTTCTATTGCGCTTAACAGCAAAACGGTCAGAGCCCTACTGTCTATAAAAGCCACCCTTTCATACAGTTTGCAAACCTCCTTTAACAGTCAAGATTAGCACCATTCGTGGCACCAGAAAAAGCCACTCGTAACTAAGCGGTAAGCATGGATGTACCGTCCTCAGGAAGTCTGCCCAGCTTTTAGTATACGCCGACGATATCGACATTATTTATATGTCGATCAAAAATAGTTGTATGAGAGACCTTCACTGGCGTCAAAAATATCTTGGGCTGCGCATAAATGAGAGCAAAACAAACCGGCTGCGTCGGCGTCGAAGATAAAACCAATTATTACTAGTCGAATACAATTAGAGTAAACAACGCCCTTTTGGACGGGACCTTACCCTATTTCCTCACTATATGTGCCATTATGCCAATAGCAGGGAAAAAGCTAGTCGAGGCAACGGTAAACCGTTGCATTAGACTAGCTAGTGGAGCACATCGGACATCTCCGGTGGAATCCATACTGACAGAGACTGGTCGTAAACCTATCTTCACAAAGCCCGCCTTAGTTTAATTTACAAAAATCTATGCCTTCCAAATTATCCCCTCCACACTTTAATCAAAAACATTATCATCTCCCCCAGTTCAAAAAGGAATTCATCATCGCTATCCTTATTAATATCCCACCTTGAAAGCACTTCATCCATCCTCCCCCTTGTTTTCCAAACTTCCCCTGCACACCCAAAAACCGTGGTTGGGAACAAAGTTGAAAGTGACTGCTTCCCTTGACAGGTTAAATAAGGCTAGAAATGATCCATCCACATACAGGAAATTTTTCCTTGAACAGTTGGACGGATTAAAAGATCATCGACTGTTGTTCACTGATACCGCCGCTGACACCGATATTACATCTTTTGCGGTTGTCGAACTTTTTGGCTGCAGCACCCGCACACTATGTTGTGGAATCTTCCCTTATAGGGCAGCTCCATATTACGGGGAGCTGTGGGCCATCAAAACGGCAATTGAAATTGCGACCAATATTCCCAGCCAACAAAGCGTTATTATTTTTAGCGACAGCCTTGCCGCCCTTAAAGCTATTTGTGGCCCATCGAGTGACTCAGTACTTAGCGCAATTCGTCATAGCCTACTTAGCAATAGGAGTGTCGAGTTGCGATGGGTGCCAGGGCATGTGGGAATTATGGGTAATGAAAGTGCTGACAAGTTGGCTGGAGAAACACTCCGTCGACCAGTGATCACAGTCATTCCCAATCTGCCTCGCCAACTAACAGAATGGCAACTAACACCATTAGCCATCCGCAGACACGAAGACGGGACCAATAGCGATCCTTTTTTGTCAACTCATTGGATAACCACTAATAAACCAGTGTATTCAACAGCCATAACGAAATTCTGGGTGCGGAAGCTCCTCAGAATCCGGATGGGACATACTGCTCTTACTCATAACTTCCTTTTTGGCAACACCAATCATCCCTTCTGCCAATCCTGTGGCACCCATTTCACTATCACTCATATTCTACAGGAATCCCACATAACCAAGAACTACTTTGCGAGCAGAATTCTTCCCATTATGGAGCTCCTTGATCCAACAACTCCATTCCCTAGTCCCCTATTTAAACTTCTACAACATACTAATCTGCTCCACAAAATATAACAAAATTTTCTACTTTCTATACTACTAACCACAGACCGGTCTCTCTCAGTTGATCTCCCATACGTACTACGAAGTCGCCAAATGGCGTCATGGTCGTGGCGCTATGAAGTGACCCCTGGCACATGTCTAAGGGACCTTACAAACAAACAAACTATTACTAGTCGAATAGAGATAGGAAATTGTTGTTTTGAAAGAGTTAAATAATTTTCCTATTTGGGTTCAAGGAAGTGGGCTGACTTAGCCTATTTCGCTCGAAAATTCTGGCAATAACATCAAAGCTTCTACCTAACAGGACATATGGTCTATCAGACCTTTCGTATTCTTTAGAAAGTTGGATTCTCCGCTAAAAACCAGTTCGAACGCTTGTCTACGTTTGAGGGAAGAATCGCTCGAAGGATTTTAGGTCCCATGCATTAGAATAGACAAAATTGTTGTAAATAGAATCATTAAGTCTGGATAAGCGTCTCCATTTGTGGTCCCAAAAAACAAGGAAGGTCCTGCGTTCGGTGGAGTGACGGCGTCCAGGAATACGCTGGGAATGTTGACTTGAAAATTTGTAGTTTTTTGACTCAGCAGGACTAGACCAAAGGTTGTCGTAAAGCTGATAAAATTTTAAATTTCTCCTATCGATTGAATAACTCATATTTTTTAAACCAAACCACCACAAAAGTTTAAATAAAATTAGAACCGTCAACCGAATAAAATAAAATACCTATTCTGATTTTGTAATAAAAGCAAATGAATTTCCATAATTTATCATTAACACAAGATCTTCAAATTCGATTACCATACTTTGGAAGGATCATGAAAAAGTATTTGGCTAATAATATTTTTGGATTTTCTTCAACTATAAATCGTATATTGGCAATTTTAATAATCTGCTACGAATAGAAAATTGTTATTCGTTCTCTTTTCGACGATATCAAACTCGATTGATTAATGGGTAATAATTTGATATGAAATGTTCAAAAGTTAATAAATCAATAAGAGAATATTATGTTAGTTATTTTTATCCATAATTTTAAAAAAATAAATCATAAATAAACCATTTACGTTTGTTGTATATTAAATAATATTGTATTTATTCAATAATTTCTATTATATTGTAATATTATCAAAATTATAGCAATAATTATTATTATTCTTTTCGGTTAAATATAGTAATAAATACTTCCAAAAATAGAAGAGTTAAAATTTTACTTTAATATTTAATGAATGATATTTTTAAGTTAAATATTTTTAAAAACAAAAATTCTTTATGAATAGTAGAAAAGACACAAAAATTAAAATAACATTAAGCGTGGGCAATTTTTCCTTTTAATCTTTGGGAAAAAAAATCGTTTACTCCTGGAAAGGATACGCAAAATATTTATATTTATGTATTTGTTGTGTATACGAAAATGTGAAGAGAAGTAGGGAACTATGTGAAACGTAATAAAACCGAATAAATTCGTAATAAATTTTATTTTTCCATTGCGTCTCATCCACTGCATTGGAAGTAATAAAAGCTATTTTCTGCTTCAATTGCTTTTATGGTTGGTTTTTTTTTTTACAAATTCGATTGTGTTGGCCTCTGGTTATTCGATTTTGGGGGATGCCGACAACACAGGATAATAGCCCCTTAATAGGGGTATTCGCCAATAAGCTAGTAAATGCTACAGAAAAAAGGAAACGTTCAGTAGCGGACCGTAATGTTGTGGTAACACCACTGACTATAGAATCGAGACTCTGGGGCAATGCCGCAGTAGTGAGAAGGAGGTAGAGTAGATCACTTTAATTTTATATTAAACATTATGAAATGGGTTAAAAAAAATTCCAAAATTGAAAACTTTAAGCCAATAAAATAACAAATACAATAAAACACAAAACAATTTACGAAAATTCCTCCCACTCATCTATCAGACATTAATTGTTTATATTTTCATATTAGCGAAATCTAATTCGATTTACTGAATATAAATTGAAATAAAATATTTTTAATAATAATTTCATTTTTATTTATTTATCGATGCATTGCAACTTTAAAAATTATGTTATAATTTTTTCTACAGTTATCAAGTATAAAGTAGTGCTAGTTTAGTCGTGGAATAGTCATTGAAGCTATTGAATTATGGGCAGCGCAGAAAATGCGTCGATTAGGATGATTGAAAGTCCTGAACATTTTTTAACGAAATTCATCTTTAGCGAAGGAGCACATTTTCAAATCAAATAAAATTGTTGAATTTAGGGCACGAAAAACTCTCATGCAATTTCCAAAAAAACCGATGCATCTTGAAACCGTAATATTCTGGTCCGCTTTATGGGCTGTTGGAATCATTGGGCTATTACAGTGATCGAATATGATCGTGAAGAGGCCATTACAGTGGAATTGTTGAACGAGCTTTTTATAGCGGTTTTAAACAAAACACCGCTACAAGCTACACAATACGTCAAAACATCGGCTTATTGCGCACTAAAATCGGTCATCGAATAATCTCACGAAACGGTGATGAGAATTGGCCGCCAAGATCTTCCAATTTGACACTGTTTTGTACATCTTTGGTTTGTATGCCAATAATTTAATTGCGAAAAAGTCATCGATAGTTTCAACGTTCGATGGCAGGCCTAAAAACTGAGTCTTGTTGATCATATGAATATTATTATTTTTTATATCTAATTGTAATAGATTCTGATTTTAATAATTAATAATAATTTCTGATATTTGCTTACCATATGTATATTTTTTCTTTCAGTTCAAAAAAAAGACCAACAGATGGCACACCCAAACAACTGAGCTAATATGTAGAGTTCATAGTTAACAAAGTTCATTTTTCATAAGAAAATATTTTTTCGTATAGGAAAATATTTTCATTTTAAATATTGTATTTACCAGGTGTATAAGCTTAAATCCGCTGTTTGGTCATAGATACTCTTTTTATGAGTTTGACATCTGTCAACATTAATCAGTGCACATTGTCAGCAACTTCGTACAATAACATACATTTTTCCTTTGGTAATCATGTCTAGTTTTGTGCCAGAAAAAGAGCATATGCGGGAAGCTCTGCTTTTCTGCTTCAATTTGAAGAAATCGGCTGCCGAATCGCATCGAATACTTATGGAGGCCAATGGTGATAGTGCTTTATCGGAAACAACGTGTTGAGATTGGTTTTGTCGGTTCAAAGACGGCAATTTTGACTTGTGGGACAAGAAGCGTGAAAATCAGGCCAGGAAGGTTGAGGACCATCAATTGGAGGCTCTTTTGAACGAAGACGATACCCAATCGCAAACAATACTCGCGGAGCAATTAGGTGTTACTCAACCAGCTATTTCCATGCGTCTGCGTGCCATGGGGAAGATTGAAAGTCGTTTTTGAAAAAATGGGTGCAGATTGAAAATGCGTGCCGCATGAATTGAAAATGGGACGTCAAAACACATGCGAAATCTTGCTCGCCAGACAAAAAAAGAAAGTCGTTCCTGCATCGGATTGTGACAGGTGATCAAAAGTGGATATATTTCGAGAATTCTAAATGCAAGAAATCGTGGGTTGATTCCGGCCAACCATCAACATCTTCCCCAAGACCAAATGCTGGGTATCGTCTACTAAAAGATGTTGAAACCTGGTGGAACTGTCAATGCCCACCGCTACCACCAACAACTGATCAAATTACACCGTGCTCTGCGTGAATAATGGTCCGAAACTACTTGGAGACAGTCAACTGGGAGGTGCTTGCCCACCCCGCTTATTCACCAGACCTGGCCCCTTCTGACTACCACCTGTTCTCGTCGATGGACCACGCAGCACTTCGATTCTTACGAAGACGTCCGAAAATGGCTTGATGAGTGGTTTGCCTCGAAAGAGAAAGAATTTTTTTGGCGTGGTATCCACAAATTACCCGAGAGATGGGAAAAATGTGTAGCTAGCGAAGGCAAGTACTTCAAATAAATTTGTTTTTGCTGTCTATGAAAAATACATGTGTTTTTTTTGACTAAAAAAACAGCGGATTTAAGCTTATACACCTGGTATATTATGTAGATAGGCCCAGTTATTGAAAACATTGTGATACCGATAAAACTGGATCCTCTACAACACTTTAACTCGCCGAAGTAATATTTTCATCTGAACGGCCTGTGCGGCCACTTGTTATTATTAGATTCACATGAAAATTCTGAGATGGAAAACGATTTTTCATGTCTTAAAAGGACAAATCTCACGAATTAGTAGACTAGAAACCCCAAATTGCCACGACCATTCATTTTAGTAAATACTTATCCTAAACAAGTCCTAAAAATTTGCGACTACATGATTAAAAAAACATAAGTCAATTATCGATTTTAACTAAAATGGGTCATGGCATATCGCAGGGAGGTATTTTTAGTGGGTTAGAGTGCCACGCTTTTAAAATGGGTCCTCTTAATATCTTTTGAGATTTTTTGAATCATTAAAAAACTCAGCACACTTTATTTATATTTTTAAATCGATTTTCGAAAATTTCCTTTTGATTATATGGCGTTAAAATTTTCATATTATTATTAAGGAAAATTTATCACCATAATCGCAACGTATACAGACCGAGAGAAATAAAAAATATCTTTTTTTCTTCTAAATCCATATTTATTTAATTATTCAATTTATTTATAGCAAAATAGCATATATTAGTTATATACTATATATAATGTTAATGATATATTGTAGAATGAAATTAATTAAATCGATATTTTTACTCTATCGTTTCGTGCTATTCATCAATCATCCTTACGCAGTAAAAGACAATAAATTCTGTTATGGTATTTGTGACTAGTCATAAAATTAGGACACTTATGTAACTAATATTTTTGTATAATCAAATCAAGGCCAAACATTTTCCAAAAACAAATCGTAAAAGTTTCCTTTTGTATTAAAGAATATTTTCGTAATTAAGTTAAGAATATCTATTCTTTGAGCAAAAATTCTATATTTTAAGCAACTATTTAATAGTCATTCGAATTAACGAAAACCCATGAGATTAAATATCTAATAAATCGAATTAAACCAAAGATTAACGAACAATAAGAAAAAAAATCTGAATTTTGAAAATTCTTCAAAGTCCACATAAATACTTCGTTACATAATTAATATTTTAGGATAGTATTTCCAACTGATTATGTTCTAATTTATTAAAAATAAATATTCGAAAAATTTCGATATTCCTATTAAAAAAAAATTATTCACTTCAAATTAAGTTACGGAAAATTGATTTGCTTCAATAAATTTTTTATTGAGAAAAAGTAAATTTTCTTTTCATTTTTAATTATAATTAATTGAAAAATCTAAATCTTCTGGCACAGTTTTTTTTTGCTTCTTCTTCTAAATAACGACTAAAGCTGGCATACTGAAAGATGGCTGAATCTAACACCTCAAATGCTGTCATCTCTTTAAATTTTTCAAAAACTTGTTCACTCATCAGTAGGTAATTATAGAAATTAACGATAATTATAAGCTTTACGCTTTCAACATTTTACCATCAATTTGTTATGGTAGCCTTATCGATGGTTAATGATGATTTCCTCGTTACCAAAGAGATGGCGCACAAATCAGCAAGAGCATGCATGTGATCTTCGTAGAATATTTTGGAGTGTCTCTGGCGTTTTGGATATGAAAAAAAAACTTATCTAATATCAAAAGTGGAAATTGTTTTAAGTAAAAAAGAACTTCCCCCAAAAAGTTAAAATAATAGTTTGGGGAAAAAGAAATCCATTATTTTTTTGCTAGAGGCTGCAGTGACCATCCGCACTAAAAAAAAATCGTTTACAGTTTTTTGATTGCCGATTCAGTTGGAGAGTTATATAGGATGTAAATTATAGAAGTTAACAAAGAGAAAATTTATAATTTTGCTTTGGTAAAGGCGAAAATGCAAGCCAGGTGGATGAAATTGTGAATGGTGTTTATGGTCTGGATACTGTCACACAGCCTATTATGCACAATTTTGGTTTTATCAATTCCATTCCGGTATTTTCGATGTTAAATTAAGACTTCTTAAAGATAGGCCCATTGTCGAAAATTTCGATAAAATCATGCAAACGATCAAAGTAAACCGGTCAGGAGCTAAAGATCGACCACAAAATAGTTTTAAAGGATTCAAAAAGAAGCGCGATATTTAGATGTCACACAAATTAACGCAAAAAAATATGATGGATCGAATTTCCATTTGCGAAGCCTTGGCTAAACGGAACGAAATTGAACCATTTCTTAAACGGATGGTGAATAGGGATGAGAAATTGATCCCATACGAGAATATTGTGCAAAATTCATCGTGGTCAAAGTGCGGTGAAGCGGCTCAAACGGTGTTCAAACCAAAAGTAACGGCCAGATAGGATTTGCTGTGCATTTGGTGGGACTGTCAAAATTTTATACTTCAAGAAAACCCAAACACTAAATTCGGACCCCTACTATCAACAATGGGAGCTAGTAATTGACGAGAAGCGGCCAAAATTAGCCTACAGGAGAGGTTTTGTATTTCATCCGGACAACGCCAGAGCACACACGTCTATAGGAGACACGCTAGAAACTCCGGAAACTTGTCTGAGAAATTTTGATGCATCCATCTTATAGTCCGGACGTCGCACCAAACGATTACCACCTTTCTTATCATTGCAAAACTTCCTTAGTAATAAGAAGCTACCATTAAACTTAAAAAAAAAAAAAAAAAAAAAAAATGTGATACTCTAAAAACCAGATGGGCCAATTTGGACTAACTGAATAAAAATTCATATAACTTTTTGATTTTTGAAATTTTTTTATTTTTTTTTTTTTGTGTACGAATTATAAAGAATTTTATAAAATTTTATAATGCCTTTGTTACAACACAAAGAAAAGTTAATAACCCGTTTTGAGGACCGTTGTGCCGTATTTGTTGAGCCACGAGCCAATTTTAATCAACCTGTTCGCAACAAACAAACTGTGGAGCCTGTATGCTACTCAATTGGGCATCTCCAGAATATCGCTATGACGCATTTTGAAACTTGATCTGAGAATGCCTCTACACAAAATTCAATTGGCTCAAGAATTATTACCAAGAGATGCAGCACAACCGCTACAATATGCCAAAGTCAGTCCAAGTTGGCCCACCAATTAAATTTCGGCCACGTAGTGCCATACGGACCAGCTAAGTCTCTCCCATCAACGTCGTCAGTCCACTTCAGTTGTTTTTTTCCTTTTCTTTAGGTGTTGTGCTTTTATTTTATTCTTTAAATAATTTTTTTATTTCTTCCAAATTTTTCTTTTTCTTGATCCATTTTTTCCTTACGAATTTTTATACCCTTCCTCTCAAATCCTATTTCTTTAGCCTGGTTAACTTTACTTCGTTTTTTTTTGTAATTTTTCTCTAGATTTCACCATTTTTTTTCATCTCTTCTTCTTCCCCTTCCATGGAAAACTTAACACCTTCAGGTATCTCCATTATCCCTTTTTAGGGTATAACTTTTGATCTTTTTATGGTGTTTGTTGGAGCGCATTTCTGCTAAAAAAACTTCGAACTCCCCCGCAATCTTTGCATAAAGCTAGCGACAACCATGTCCAGTAGAAACATATGCCCTCTGAGTATGGTCTTCATTGGCACTACTCCTGTGAAACTTCACATTCATGGGAATTTTAATTTTATCAAAATTTTAGTACCTTTTCGTCCTTTCTAACAGCCAAAAAATACTAAATATTTTTTTTTTTTTCATACTGCAACAAATTATTTTTTTTTCTATAATATTTTTTTCTCCATTATTCTATTCTCTTGAAATCCTTTTAATCCTTCAAGTACTAGACTTTGATAAAAAAAAAATCAATTGTATGCACTTTAATCGCTTACTTAGTTCAATAAAATCGCTTTCAATTCACCTGATTTTCTCTGAAGGATCTTTTCAACCAGCCTTCAATTTTTCTACCACACCTTTTAATATTCGAATTTGATTTTCTTAAATTTGAATAAAAAATCACATCTCACTAACAACAAACGGAACTAAATTGATCGGAACTAAGGAATTTTTCTTTAAAGCGAATTGGATTTTTACAACAACAAACTCTTTTCAAATGTAAGGTAAACGGATGAAAGGACTTTAAATAGAATAAGAAATAAGGGAAAATCATCATCCCAAGAGAATTTGTTTTGGCTCGTCTTCAATGTTCGTTGCCTATGCTCAACAGATTATGTGGTTAAGTTTGCATAACTTTATGGCTCACCTTAAATCTCTAAAAAAGTTCCAAGTGATTTTCTGAATTAACCTTTTGGAAGCATGGATCAATAATATTTTCTTAAAATTTGATCGATTTTTTAGCCCCCCCAAAAATAAGAATTATTGCGGTTTTTTTTGCTTGCTAGGATATCAATGGTTTTAACTTAATTATAAAACGGAAATTCATAAAATTTTCTAGAATAAATAACAAATGCAACTTTGGAGAAGAAAAAAATCAGTTTCGAAAATTTAACAGTGCAAATAACAATTGCAAAAATAGAAAGAACACAGTAGACAGTATTAATTTCACGCTCGCCTGATAACGTAGTGTGTTGAATGATTTTAATTAAAGGATTCCAAGTTGTCGTTGCAGTCAAAACCAGAGCCGCAGTTGTTATAGTAACACACACTCTATACGAGAGATAGTGCAGCATGTTTTGTCTGTCTTATAATGGACAACTTTTAATGAGGAGGATAATTTTGTTGTCGTTACGAGGTGTTCACATGGCAAAAAGTTCATCTAAAAAATGAGGCTATAATTTTGACTTTTTGTTAGCTTATCTAATTTCTTTGTTCAAAAGGTTAATCCTTTTTTTCAATACCAAATAGAATATGGAATAATATTTTTTACTAAACATCAAATATAATAAGTACAGTGAATTCAGTTCTTTTATAATGAAAAAATTATTGTAATTCGCAATTGATTTGTTATTTAATAACTAAAAACCACAGAAACAAATAATTTGAATTTATTAAAATTAGTAATTGATAAATTTATTTTGATAAATTAATGCTTGTCATTTATATTTTAAAATTATTTTATATAATTTTTAACCATAACTATTGTACATTTTAAGTGATTCATGGAGAGGTCTAATTTTCACCTAGTTTTTTGAGCATATCAGCTGGTATCTCACATAAAAAATAGGGTAGAGGCGTCAAATCGCACGATCTATGTGTAGGCAGTCAACTCACCGGTCCGAAACGTGAGATAAATTGCTCACAGAACTCATCTCTCAACATTTCCATCGTTTCAGTGATGTGTGGCATGTAGCACCATTTTTTTGAAACCACATGTCGACCAGATTCAGTGCTAACGTTGCGGCCAGCGTCATCTTTAAAAAATATCGACCGAACAGTTTATTTTTCTGGATGCAATGTCAGTTCTTATTTTGCCTGTGGTTGTTCATCAGACCAAATGTGACAATTTTGCTGATTCCCAGACCCATTCGACCTGAAATAAGCGTCATCGATAAACGCAATTTTTTTGGTAAAAAACCGATTTTCCTCAAGTTTTTCTAAGGCTCCACTCACCGAAAATTTGACGCTTTGACAGGTCGTTCAGCTATAGTTCTTTTACGAGCTATATTTTATATACTTTCAGATCAAGATCTTTCCGTAAAATCTTCCACATAATAATATGTAATACAATTCCAATTGCTGTGAACTGCGACGGATGGACAAATCGCTGTTTTTACCAATAATATTTTGCTCTGTACGCACAAGGGTTGATAATTTGATGTCAAATAGCGTAATTTTGGTGCGAAATTTTGTTACTATTGCTTGAATTGCTTACTAATTAGGTCAATTATGATGACCATAAATTGGTCGATATTCGTGAAATATATTTTTCAAAGAACCTGAATTTTGTTAATAAAGCTCAATAATTTGTAAGCGTTATTCGAGTGTAAGTGTTTATATGATAAAATGGCAATGCTAATTGAGTACTTCTAAATTTGACGCACATCACGTGCTTTAAAATGCAATTTTGATTTGAAGATGCCATTTGTCCATATTTCTTTACCGCTACCACTAATTATTTCCAACTTTTTTTTTGTTTGAACTTAAAGATTTTATTCTAAACCATATGTGGTCTTCATAAAAGGGTTCTATGAGCCACACATTGGCTTTATTGTGCAAACATTTTCTGGGACATGTAATATAGAAATTTGATAGTTTCAAGTTCCATTTTACAGCGTTGGGCTTTTTCTCATAACATTTCACAAAAATATCATATTTACGTGGATAATTTATGAATTTTAAAGCGTTTAAAAACTATAAGCTCTCAAATAATGGCGAAATGTTCGAAAAAGTAATTAAAAAATTACCTTGAAAAGATCGACTACCGCATATAGTTTTTTTTGGCAGCCGTTAGAGTAATATTATATTTTTTTTTATGTAATGGCAAATTTTATACAATATAACAAAATTATAGATTTGGCAAAATGTAAATTAAAGGACAAATAAACGAAAAGTTTCCAGAACCCGTATTTTTCAGATTTGATGGTGTCAATTGACCTCCAACAATATGCAATTTGACGCTGTTCAACTTTATCTTGCAAAACTTCCGAAAATTTATTTTATTAACGTAAATAATTTTGGAGGTGTTACAGCATTTAAATTACCATTAAAAAATGGCTGAATTACAGACCGAAATATGTGAAATATTATAAAAAATTATCTCAAAAGGACTGATTGCTACAAGAAAAATAATGTTTTTCTATTTACATAATAATAAATGTAAGACAATGCGTTGAAATAAAATTTTTATCGTTATTTAAATTTAAAAAAAATCTACAAATTGGATAACTCTTAAATTCAGTTCATATCAAATTTGTTATCAATTGGCATCCAAGATCGTATGATTTGACACAGTCCAAAATTTATAAATTACATTTAAAAAAATTGTGCATTTATTTTACAATTATTTTAATAGAAAATATATTAATTAAGATAATAATTACCTGAGATAAACATTTGTCAGTTTATATTATCGATTGTTAAACTTTCAAAAAATCTATTAATATTATAAAAACTTTCTGGAAAAGTTATGATGCTGATGCAAAAATTGTATTTTTTAAATTTTTGAGAAACGTTGAAAATGTATTTAAAAAATGGCAAAATTAATTCAATATTATTTAAATAAAATTCCTTAAAAATCTGGTAATTAAATATAATTGATGAAATTTTACTTCCCAACCTATAAATTGGATAACCGTTAAATTCCGTTAATATAAGATTTATTATCAATTAACCTCCAAGATCGTATGATTTGACACCGTCAAAAATTCAAAAATTACATAAAAAGCACATGTTTATCGTTAAATATTGAATTAGATTTTAAAATGGCGAATAAAGTGTTTTCGAATAAAAGTGATCGGATTTCTTCTTTTTTTTAAAAAACACACTAATTGTTAAGGAAATTCAAATGTTTTTTATTTAATGTGAATTACAATCGATACAATTAAGTTCTAAATAAAACGTCATTCAAATGGCCTCCACGACTTCTTTTGCAAGAACGAATTCGATGAACTCAATTTTCAAGCACTTTTTCCACTAAATCAAGCCGTATGTCATGAATAGCACGTTCAATATTGCCTTCTAAAGCTTGAAGAGAGTCTGGTTTATTGCTAAAGACCAGTGACTTCAAATAACCCCACAAGAAATAGTCGAATGGTGTTAAATCACAACTTCTTGGACGCCATTCAATGTCAAATTTCTTGAAATAATCGAATCTCCAAACTTCTCTCGCAATTATTCGGTTGTTGCACGGCTGTGTGGCACGTAGCCCCGTTTTGTTGGAACCAGATGTTGCCAAGATCAACTTCTTCCAATTTCGGCTATAAAAAGTTGGTCATCATCGATCTATACCGCTCTCCATTGACAGTAACGGTGTTACCAGCTTCATTTCGAAAGAAGTACGGACCGATGATTCCACCAGACCAAAAACCACACCAAACTGTCAATTTAGATGAATGTAATGGGTGTTCATGAATAATTTGTGGATTTTCTTCGCACCAGAATCGACAGTTTTGTTTATTTACCGCACCACTCAGACAAAAGTGAGCCTCATCGGAGAAGATGATTTTCTTAAAAAAATCGTTATCGTTTTCAAGTTGTTTCAAGACAAAATCAGCAAATTCACGACGTTTACGGTGGTCCAATAGCTTCAGTTCTTGAGTGATAACAATTTTATACGGATGCAAGCCCAAATCCTTTCTCAAAATCCGCCAGGTTGCGGATTGAGACAGTCCCAATTCTTGAGAACGTCTTAAAATCGACAAATTGCGGTCTTCAGCAACACTTGCCTGAACGGCAGAAATATTTTCATTACTTCGAGCGGTTCTTTGTCTTATTGGCACTTGAACATTATGTATAGAAAATGTACGCTCGAAATTTTTAACAATTCGACGAATAGCGCTCAAAAAGGAGAACGATTATTTTGATAATAAAATTGAATAATTTGTAAACGTTGTTCTTGCGTTTATCTCTCCATAATAAAATTGTAAACATTACTGAAAAAAGTGACAGATCATGACACATTAAAAATGGCCGAAACGTCACTTAGACTCTTATTGAAAAACCCTATAAAATTCAAAATGGTGTTCTATAATTCTTATTAAAATCAAAATTTTATGTATATTTGATGGTATTTTATTTTCCAAATTATAAATTGGATAAATCTTAAATTCATTTCTTATCAAATTTATTATCCCAGCTAAGTTCAGGCACATTCATCATATTTGGGGTACCCGTACGACATAGTTCAGGCACAAATGTCAAATCACAAATACTCGATCGAGGAAAATTTATTGAGTAGTACAGATACAAACCAATATATGGCTGTGATTATATTAGTACAAATACCCTCCCTCTTTGATTATAACAGTTTTAAAAATTTTTTTAAAAACACCAAAATTTTTAAGAAAATTTGCTCGAAAAAAATAACATTATTTTAAATTATTACAAAATTTTAACAACAAACTTAAGAATTTGCATAAAAATGTTACTCGCAATAATTTGAGTGCATAAAATTTATTAAGAAAAACATCCGTTGACGATTTATTTTGGTAGCAACGAAAATTTCATTGTTTCGCAAATGCGTCGGTTAAGGTTTTTGAACTAAAACAATTTTTTTAATGATATTATTAACAATTCAAAAAAAATTTATTGTAGTATTTTCAATTTTTAATCTTAATAAAATAAGCGCAAAAATAACCCTTCCGAAAAGTATTTATGCAAAAATAAATGCATTTAATTGAAGAAAAAAAATGACCTGACAATTTTTCTGATATCTTATTCAGAAAAAATATTCGTATTTCTTTAAATATAATTCTTAAAAATAATAAATCTTTTTGAAAATAATTTTTCCAATAAAAAAAATCCAATGCTTCTGATACAGAAATTCTTTAAAATGTTTTCTTTCTTAAAATTTATTTAACTTTTATTTATAAAAAAAAAAAAAAAATTTTAGTATTTTGTTTTTTTTATTTCACTTCAGTTTTCAAATTTAAATAAAATTTAATTAATAGAAATTTTTTGTTGTTGTTATTTATTTTATAAATACAGTAAGAACAAATTTCAAATTTTGAAAACAGACAAAACTTTTCTATAACGAATTCCGATTAGATCCGATTTTTTCCAAATAAAAGCTTTTATAAATCAACTGAAAGTACTCAATTAACATCAGATTAAAATTTAACCAAAAACATTTTCACATAAAATAATTGGAAATTTTTTTTTCATATAACAATTAAGAAAGGTGTAAAATTCTATTTTTGAAACTATACTAGTTACGTGTAGATAAATAGTGAATAATAAGTGAATAGTGGAGTATTTTTGTGGTGGTGATCATGAAATGTTCTTTGTTTAGAAAAGTTGGAAAGGAATGCTTTATGTAGAATCGATTAAAATTCAATAAATTTCATGAATTTTCTAAATATTCTAAAAACAGTTTTTACCTGAATAAAAAGTAAGGTGAGCTACATGCTATCGTTAGTAGTATTTCTAGAGATTCCTAATGATTACTCGTATATGGATGCGTAAATGCTTGCTAAAATCGTATGTATGTAAATATCGTTTAGATTTTGTGCACGATTGCGTTAGTAAATTTTTCTCCGATTGAAAAATGCACAGAATGCATATGCGCTCAATAAATATTGAATTGCTTATATGGAAATATTCCATATAATCCGATTACTAATAGGATGAACGACTAATTAATGGAAGACAAGTGAATTTAGTATTGCTATTTACCATACAAATGGGGTCATAATCAGTCATCAGTTTTTACTTAACAAAAATTTTTACAGAATAACAAAAATTAGAAAAATCATTTTATTTTTAACAAAAAAAAATTCCATCTAATTTTTGATAATATTATGTTGTGGAGAATTGAATTTCCTTACTTCCTTGTACTAGGAGATGCAAATCACATCAAGAAATATTCGCTCAGTTTAACAGATCAAGTTTATTGCATTGCATTCAAGTCAAATGAAATCTTTAAAAAATTTTGATAAATAGTATTATGCAAAAAAAAATCTATTGCAACGGTCATTTTTATCCCTTTAAAACCAACCCCCCCCCCTCTCCCCTACTCCAAATCGAATAGTCTAATTTTATTTCATGTTTGATTTTCAATCGCATCAAAATTTGAAAAATTTCTAAACTCAAAATCGTAATCGTATTTAACAAATATTGAATGAACGAGTATCGCTGGTATATTTATCCTTTTAGACCATAAATCATACTCTATGTACACATGTGGGTAATTAACTGCATCCACGAAATTAGGTTACGATATTGAATAGTTTTGTTAAAATTTCGCAAATTACTACTGACGTTAAATGAGAACCCCTTTCCCTCCCTCCCTTCTCTCTCTGTGTACAATTACACGCAAAACCAACTGCAGCCCCAACTGCAAATATACACAATTTGTGCATAGATACTATCCACCAAAATGAAAATATTCAACAATACGTTTTTGCTATGCATTTTCATTCAATATAAAAAGGTAAAAATTACTAGTATGCCTTCAAGTTTAATTCTTTTCAATTAATTGATAAATATTATATACTACTTAAAATTGAATCGATAAAATTGATTAAATAGAATAAAAGGGGTTGTTTTCAAATGATGAGAGGGGCAGACGGGGAAGGGGGAGACCTACTATACAAATTTGTTATGTTTTTTTTTTTTTTAAATCGAATCCATCAATTTTTATGGATTATTTCCAATCGAAAGAGTCTACTTATAAAGTTATTGTATTTTTTTTTTGTTTTTATTTTTAGTTTTTTATTTATACAATAAATCAAATATTTTGCTTACCAGTAAAATAATTGCAAAAATAAATTTGATGTAAATTTTTGTAAAAAAAAAAAAAAAATCGCTTTCGAAATATTCGAATTTTTTTCGCTTTTATTTTAGTAAAATTTAATTTTATATGCAAAAAGTACACATTTTGACTAATTAATTCCACATAACAAAAGAAAAAATCAATTATAACAAGAATTTTCTTAAATAGAGATATTATTTCGATTATTAAAATTATTATAATTAAAATTGAAATAATTAATAACAAAATGTAAAAAAAAATTTATTGAAAAATGAACATTTTATTTTTTTCGAGCATTTGTAAGGTTTTGAACATTTTTTACACAATTTTTGACTTATTAGAGGGAATTTTTTTCTTTTTCTAAATCTCATTAATTAAATGTTGGGTGAAAGTTTATATTTTTTTATTCTATTTTCTATTTAATTAATATGTTAACTATTAGATTCTATTATTAAAATAAGAAGAGTTCAAAAAAAAAATAGCAAAAAAATTAGTTTAATAATTGCACCATGTTGATAGGAACATAAAAATGTTGCGAGACATTATCTTGCATAATTGTAAAAAATTAAAACTTTAATAATTACGGATAAATTTTATTAAATAATAATAATATAAAGAAATATTTTTTTTAAATATTTTATATTCATACCAAACGTTTAAAAAAATATAAAAACTTCTTTGGCTCATAAAAGTAAATTATTAATAATGATTTTAATGAGCTTTATTCACATAAATAATAACATGTGTGCATATATATATAATAAAAAGCTCAATTATATTTAATTTAGGATAATAAACATAATTTTTTTTATTTTTATTATTAATTGGTTATTTTCTCACATTTAATGGCTCAATTATTGTGCATAACATATACTCGTTTTTAATATTCGTTTTTGTTAGAAATATTATGTTTATGGTTAAAGTTTAGTATCACTTTGGTTTTTTTTTTTTTTTTTTTGAATATTATTCAATAAAAGTTATGATGTTATGGATTAAAAATGTTTACTTTAAATATGTACATTCGACGGGCGTACAACAAATTGAATATAGAAAACTTTTTATTTTTGCCAATACAATGGAGTTATTTAATTGGTAATTTTTATTAGTTAATAATAATTTTAAGAAGCCATTAATCTTCAAAATAAAATTTATTACGAAAATATTCTCTTCATTTATATAGTTTTTTTTAAATATTGTAAATAATTCCTATAAATTTATTTAAATACTTTATGAAATAATAATTTTAATATTATTTTATAAGTGAAGTTTGAAAATAAAATATTTTTTTTTCTTTCGGTGGAAATTTTACGGAAAAGTTTAAATATTTAACTAAAAAAAAATTTTTATAGTTTGCTGTTAATATGCAAAAATATAAAATAAAGAAAATCAATTTTTTTTTGTTGAATTATTATTAGAATAATTATAAAATAGAATAAAAATATATTTTCTTATAAATTTCATAAACTTATTAATGTGTTTTTAATTTAAAGTCTTTCAAAAATAATAAATAATTGAAAGATACTTATTAATATTATAAATACTATTAAATTTAGCTATTAAAACTATAAATAAAATTCCAAAATTATATATTGTTAGAATGTTAACTAATTTTATTGCAGGACCAATTTTCACTAAAACTTTTCTGTTAATTTATAATTTTCCAAAAGAATTTTTTTTGAGATTATAATAAAATATTTTTTTTTAAGTATTCCTATTAAAAATATAAACTTTTAATATTAGTACTTTTTGTGAAATAATTAGATTATTATTAAAAATATCAGAGCATAGTTGAAAAATATTTCAAGCTATAAATTTGAAATTTTAATATTTTTGGGAAATTTTTTAGTGAATTTTTGATCACTATTTGGTGTGTTTTTTTTTTAAATATTATTCTTAAATTAAAAAAAGGTTATTTTTTCTTAATTATCTTAGATCTACTACTTTAAAGAATAGAATTTTCTATTTATTCTGTGGCAGTAAAACTAGTAAAATTAATGCAATCTGATTTTAAGAACACATTTTTTTTTATAAAAAATTGTTTTTTTTTTAGAAAAAGAAAATAAAACTGATTACAAAAAAATAAAAAACAAAGCATAAATATTAGAAGATAGTAAATATTAGAAGAAAGAAAAAACTGTATTCGATTGAAATTCAATATAAAATAAAAATGAGAAAAAAATAAGTTTTTTGCGTGAATACTAATCGATTATCAGTAAAAATTTTATTGTACCTTTATATCTATTGGTAAAAACAAAAAGGTAAAATACACAGTGATATATATATATATGTACTTTTGATTAAGAAGCTACAAGTCCAAAGAATAGATACAAAAAAAAAAACTGCATATCTATGTTTTTGTTTAACAAACAACAAATAAAATATAATTTTAGTCAATCGAATTTAACTAATAATGTTTTAGTATTATTTTGATTTGTTTGATTTTTATTATAATAATCACGATATCTACTCATAAAAATAATATCACAAAATAGATTTTGTTTAATCTTTATTAGGCCTCAACTTAACTCATACTAACTATTTTTGTTTGAATTCAGCTTGGAAAATATGGCCAGCACGCTAATTTTTTTTTCTAGAATATTTTTCTAAATGCCAAATAAAACAGAATTTTTTATATTTTCAAAAAAATAGTTTTTCATTATTCACCCGATTATACTGATACTATCAGTATACAAACAATATCTTCTTTTTCTTTAATCACTTAAATCTAATTAGAAAAATTAGTAGAAGACTTGTTTGTGCAGACATTAAATAAACCTTGACGCGCGCGCTTCTATAATTTATCATTCAAATTTTTACACTAATTCTTCGTTTAAGATTCAATTAATTTTGAAATGTTTAACTTTCATTTAAAATTTTAAAATATTTTTTTTTTTTTTTAGTTTTTATTTTTCTACGATTAAATCTATTTGATTATGCATTCTTGTGCAGAATAAATTATTTTCTTTTGAATAAAATCTTACCTTTTTCTTATTTATTTAGCTTTTCTTTTACAGATGAATTGAGTAAAAGAATTTTTATTATTAGTATTATTTTTTTTTTTTTCGATTTAAAATTCTAAAAATGTAATATTAATTTTGTTTAAAGTGTTCACTAAAAACACACATTATTTATTTGAAATTATTGTAAAATAACTTTAATTTTTATTTAATTCAAAGATAATTACTAAAACACTGATGATGATATGAAATTGGAATTTTTCAAAATATTATTTATAATTTTTTTTAAATAAAACCGTTTTCTTTTTTTTTCTTGCAAATAACACTATTTCCGGTGCACTTTGATCAATGAAAATCACTACAACTTTCATAGAATTGGTAAAAATTTTGCACTCTATTAAAAGTTTATATTAAAAATTACCAAAAAAAAAATGCAATTTTACAGAGAATTTTGATATTAATTATTGTTAAAATTTCCAAATTGTTTAAAAGAAAGTTTTTTTTTTTTTTTGCTAATTAACTTTTAGAAATTATAGAGCATTTCTTAAAATATGAGAAAATTTTCTTGTAAGCTTTTTGTAAAAACAGAAATTTTATTTTTGTCTTTATTTTATAATTATTACACACTATTTTTTTTTCTTTCGTTTTTATAAATTTGAACAAATAAAACAATAAATATTTTTACCAAATGCAATTGGAAAAATAAGAATTAATTTTAACTATGATTAATCGTTTTTAATCATGGACAAAACAGCATAACTAATTCGTTACGGAAATTATGTGTAAATAACGAAAATAACTACTATTTGCAATTGATGAATATCACCAAAAATAATAACATGACAAATTCACATTGACGAGATTATTTCGATATTGTGTGTGGTATTTGTCGTTGTGGTCTTCTTGCCGTTATAAAACGTTTACTTGGTTGCTAAGAACGCAACACTTTGGGAAACTCAGAATCAAAGTCTCGAGCCTTTTTGGCATGTACTGAGAAAACACGTCTATACGTTTTGCCTGGTTTTCACAAACTGATTGGTGCCCCCTGCGGCATGTTTTTCACAATTTTCCTTCTCGCATACCCAACAATCCAATCCGACCAAGTTGGTTTCACTGCTGGCAAACAGACGACTTCATTTCGTATCGAGCTTCGCGCAACACGGATGACGCACAGTTCACAGTATTACGACGCGCGGTACGTGCCCGCACGTAGCAAGACCACATCACGACGAGATGTTATGCAGTGTCGGACGGCGCATTGAATTGTGGAGAACAAATTAGCGCACGGCAACGTTAAACAACGCAACCCGGCAAAGCTAAGCAAAGCGCACAACAGGACTTGAAGTTAAACATGAGAAAATGTGTGATTGCCAACACAAAACAGCTGCCGGAAAACGTAACAAAGCTGGACTTTGCACCCTTACCAGCAACATTTCCCATACAATTTTCGGTCAGGCGTTAAAAAACATTTTAAAAAATTTTCCTTCTCGATTTTCCACTTTTCCATTTTTCCGTTTTTCCACTATTCCGTCGTCGACAAATTTCCGCTTAAGTCCTTTTAACGTTTGCCTGTCATCTTGCCATTTTGTGCATTTCCTGAGCGTCTAAAGGGGTTTTGTTTTGTTCTACAATGCAGCATGAGGAAATGCTGCAGCTTCGAGCGCACAGCTAATCCGCATAGGCGAGCAAATCCAGTTTTAAGCTCGACAGCATCATGCCTTGTATGCCGCCGATTTGCCTCAAACATTTTTTTATGTTGACTGGAGCACGTTTTAGGAAGCCGGAAAAATACCGGTGATCGGTGAGAGTGTACTTGCGTATGTATATACTCGGATTTGTGTGCAATGGAGAGTAAATTTTCCATGCTTGACTGTTGATTGTTGCGTTGTTATTGCCGTGGTTTTGTTTGCGAAACATTCACATTATTCAGTGCGGGGGTGCAATAGCAGTTGTAGATGAGCCGACATGAACTATGTGAATTTGGTTACACACACAAACAACATTATAAGTTGGGGACTCCTTAATGTGCTTTCTCCTCGTGCAGTCACTTACTTCTCTGGCGACGCTCTTTTATATGTGACTTACACAATTGCATTCGCACACGAGAACATTACGTTGCCTACTTCATAAAACAATGCATTTTGAATTTTGCTTATTTTTCCAGAAAAATATTGCGAATTATCCTCTCTTAAAGTTGGTATTATTTTTGTATTTATTCTTTTATTTTTAAAGTAATAAAATTTAAAAACAAAAAAAATTTCCAATTTATAGTCGAATATTTTTGAAATTTTTAAAAATTTTAAGCTGAGAATTTTATGAGTAAAAATTACAACCACCGAGGAATAAAAATTATATTTTTTCGGACTCTATTTGAAAGTTTTAAATATTTACTACTATTTATTTATTTTTATACTTTTTGGAATATTTCAAAAAGTTAAAATTTAAATACGGAATCGTAAAAATAATTTTCGTAAATTAAAATTGAAAAGGTTTTTCTTTGGCAATTTTTGCACTGTTATTGAAAATGCACCAAACATAAAATATAAAAATACAATAATAAAATTAGTTCGTTAATAAATTTATGTATGAATTTTTTGAAATTTGCAAAAATTTCTTTTTATTGGAAAAAATTACGACTGCTAAAAAATAAAAAAAAAATTATTTGGACTCTATTTGAAATTTTTAAATATTTATTAACATATTTAGAAGAAAAAAATTGTTTATTCATTTTAAAAATTTTTTAGAAAATCTTAGAAAGTTAAAATTTATATTGTATATTAAATTGTGAAAATAATTTCCGTAAATTAAAATTGAAAGGTTTTTCTTTGGCAAGAAATTTCTCTTATTGAAAATGCAGCAAAAATAAAATATAAAAGTAATAAAATTAATTTGTTTTCTTTTTTCAAATTAAAAATTAATTTAAATATGAATTTTTTGAAATTTGTTGAAAAAATCATTTTATTAGCCAAAAATACGACTGCTAAAAAATAAAAACAATCATTTTTTTTTAACTTCATTTGAAATTTCTAAATACTTACTAATTTTTAAATTTGAAGCAATTTATGAAAAAAAACAATTTATTTATTTTTAAACTTTTTTTTGAAAATTTCGAAAATTTAAAATTTAAATAATAAATCGTAAAGATAATTTTCATTAAAATAAACAAATTATTTCGGAAAAAATATCTGTCATTAAAAATTCATCAAGGACCAAATATTATTGTTTATGGAGTTTATTTATAGTTTTTATTTTTAACTTTTCTAGCATTTTCCAACTTTACAAAGTCCGGCAACTCCAAATTTTACAAAATTCAAATTGCATAAAAAAGCCTTGCTTTTTTAAAAGAAAATGTTTAAGTTTAAATGGTAAATAATATTTTTAACACAACATTTGAATTTAGTTACCAATTTCTTCTGTTTTTTTTTTAAATTTTATTTTCAATAGCCAGATTTTTGATATATTTGTTTGTAAATATAAAAAAAATTTAATTCATATTAGCTAAAAAAAAATGTTCAATTTCAATTCTCGCTTATTGTTCAGAATAGAATTTAGAAAGCAAAAACTCATAAAATATTATACTCGTCATTATGTATGTACATATGTACGGATATGGTATAAAAGCTCTCATATAAACATTTCAGTTATAAACACAATTTTATTTTGTATACTTTCACCTCATTAAAATAAATTCAATATAAACAAAAATCATATGGCGAAGCACTCACCAAGCAACCACATCAACAATGAATGCAATTGTCATGAATTGGCGAGTGAGAGGGTTGCTGTGATTCTGTTTTTTTTTTCAGCTCCATTCGTAAAAGGGTTAAATGGGGTAGTTTTCAGTACACTTGCGCACATCGTATTACCATGATCATCTACCAACAATAGAATTATTTGTTCTCTCGTCGGATTTGAGTGAAATCGTAACGCATTGTATATGCAGTCTGCGTCTGGATGACAGACGTTACCGGAAATACTCCTTATGTTCATGTTGGATTTGTTGCAGTCGCCTTCCTTAGTACGTGAATTGGGTCTGTTTACCTTTAAAAACCTGAACTACATAACACATTCTGCTTTATGTTTTTATTTATTTCAAAATACGTTTAATCTAGAGTTGATACAATTATTTTGTATTATTATAAAAAATAATCCTTGTACATTATCCTGTGAACTACATTCAATTAATGCATTTTTTTCAATTTCATGGAGAAAAAAAAACAACTAAAAATAGTGAAAGTAATTTATAACTTATTCTTATAATGTTTTACATTAGATTAGGTATACAAATCAAATTTTGTTGAATTAAATTATGATTTTTGAAAGGGTTGACAACCACTTCCATACATATTCTGAGTACAGATATGCTCATATGAGATAAGAGTTTAAAATTGGAGTCAACTCGTATCACCTGAATGACCAAGACGACTGGACTCCATGTGCTTTGAGGACGTGATAGTTCTTATGTATTCCTGAAGTCGTTCTAGGTTGTTGCGCTTGACAGACTCTCCCCAATGAATCGATTCGAAATGTTAAGTGAATCGAATTGCTTGCAGTCAGTCAAATGAATCACTTGATTGGATTTTCAAGTTCTTCTGATTTGAATTGTTGCCAATTTAAAGGTAGAAACTGCAACATACGATTCCGTCATCTTTAATTTATATGCCAAAAAGTAATAAATTTGTGCTTTGGAAAGTAAACTTATAGAAAATGCATTTAAAATTCTGTATTTGATAAAATTTTTGTGATATCCTAAGTAATTTTAAAATTTTATTTTATATGTATTAATTTTCTTAAAATTTTTTTAATAACAAATTTTTACTTACGCATAAACAGAAATTCACTTTAAACTGTTATAATCATAGACATTTATTGGTTTGCATATGTACTACACAATAAATTATCCCCGATCAAATATTTGCCATTTGACAATAGCGCCTGAACTAACTCAAATATGATGAATGTGCCTAAACTAGCTGAGAAATTAAATTTCATATTAACTGAGTTATCCAATTTATGGTTTGAGAAGTAAAATTTTATTAAATATACTTAATAAATATATTTTAATATAACTGCATTGAAAACATATTACATTTATTTTGCCATTTAAAAACCTATCTCAAAAATTGATTAAAACTATTTTTTTATATAATTTGTGAATTTTCGACAACGTTTAATCATACGATCTTGGAGGCTAAATCATATTACCAAATCTTGAAATTACGCATCTTGGGAATATTTTGTTTAATAAAAAGGAAACTTCTAGTATTTTATGGCTGTATCAGTATTAAAACCTTTTCAGAAATGGATTTTTTGGAAGTTTAATGTATTGTAAAATGGCAAATTTTTATCTAAGTAAATGTTATTTTGATTGATATATTTTCTGTTAAAATAATTGTAAAGTAAAATCACGATTTTTTGTATATAAAATTTTGACAATTTTTCAGTTTTTCAGTTTTTCAGTTTTTCAGTTTTTCAGTTTTTCAGTTTTTCAGTTTTTCAGTTTTTCAGTTTTTCAGTTTTTCAGTTTTTCAGTTTTTCAGTTTTTCAGTTTTTCAGTTTTTCAGTTTTTCAGTTTTTCAGTTTTTCAGTTTTTCAGTTTTTCAGTTTTTCAGTTTTTCAGTTTTTCAGTTTTTCAGTTTTTCAGTTTTTCAGTTTTTCAGTTTTTCAGTTTTTCAGTTTTTCAGTTTTTCAGTTTTTCAGTTTTTCAGTTTTTCAGTTTTTCAGTTTTTCAGTTTTTCAGTTTTTCAGTTGTTTTTCAGTTTTTCAGTTTTTCAGTTTTTCAGTTTTTCAGTTTTTCAGTTTTTCAGTTTTTCAGTTTTTCAGTTTTTCAGTTTTTCAGTTTTTCAGTTTTTCAGTTTTTCAGTTTTTCAGTTTTTCAGTTTTTCAGTTTTTCAGTTTTTCAGTTTTTCAGTTTTTCAGTTTTTCAGTTTTTTCAGTTTTTTTCAGTTTTTTTCAGTTTTTTCAGTTTTTTCAGTTTTTTTCAGTTTTTTTCAGTTTTTTCAGTTTTTTTCAGTTTTTTTCAGTTTTTTTCAGTTTTTTTCAGTTTTTTCCAGTTTTTTCAGTTTTTTCAGTTTTTTCAGTTTTTTCAGTTTTTTCAGTTTTTTCAGTTTTTTCAGTTTTTTCAGTTTTTTTCATTTTTTTTCAGTTTTTTCAGTTTTTTCAGTTTTTTCAGTTTTTTCAGTTTTTTTCAGTTTTTTCAGTTTTTTCAGTTTTTTCAGTTTTTTCAGTTTTTTCAGTTGTTTTTTCAGTTTTTTCAGTTTTTAAGAGTTATCCAATTTGTGATTTTTTTTAATTCAAATAACGATAAAAATTTTATTTTAATACATTTCCTTCAATTTATTATTATTTAAAAAATAAAACATTATTTTTCTATTTTCAGTCCTTTTGAAATAATTTTTTATGGCATTTCACATATTTCGGTCTTTTTTGATGAATGTTGGCATTGAAATATTTTAAACTTTTCCAAATTATTTATGTTAATAAAATGATTTTTTTGATGTTTTACAAGAAAAAGTCCAACGGCTTCAAATTGCATATTGTCGGAGGTCAATTGACATCATCAAATCTGGAAAAAAGGGTCCTGGAAAATTTTCGTTAAATACAATCAATATTTGTCCTGTTGTATTGGTTATTTTATGGTTAAAACCGTCAGAATTGATGGTAAATCTTAGAAAAACGAGCGAATGACAAATTCAGTCAAAAGTCTACTCAAGATCGTCACTCTTTTGAGTAGATTTTGGTCTGAATTCTATCCCATAAAAATTTTGTTTATTTTCAGATTTCCATACATGATAATCTTACTTATTGATGCATCCACCGATTGAGAAAATTTTATTAAAAAAAGCACAAGACTTTGCATTTATATTTTTCTTAAAAATTTTCTCAATTTTGGTTTAAAAATTTCTTAACATTAAAATGGCAAATCTTAAAATATATAATTTTAAGTGTATTTGATATTTTGTTAAAAAAATCTGTTTAATAAAAGATTTTTTCTTTTTAAACTGAAAAATGGATTTTGTTAGAAAAATTAACTTCACGTGTGTATATGTAAATAAAGAGTTTCCGAATAAGAGTGATATGATTTATTTTTTAAAAAAACCATACTAATTGTTAAGAAAATTCATATGTTTTTTATTTAATGTGAAGTAGAAACGATACAATTAAGTCCTGAATAAAAAGTCACTTAAATGGCCTCTACGACTTCTTTTGCAGGTACGAATTCGATGAACCCAATTTTCGAGCACTTTTTCCACTAAATCAAGTCATATATCATGAATAGCACGTTCAATATTGACTTCAAATAACTCCACAAGAAATAGTCTAATGGTGACCAATGACTTCAAATAACTCCACAAGAAATAGTCTAATGGTGTTAAATCACAACTTCTTGGAGGCCATTCAATGTCACAATTTCTTGAAATAATCGAATCTACAATTTTTTCTCGCAATAATTCGGTTGTTGCACGTGTTGTGTGGTACGTAGCCCCGTCTTGTTGAAACCAGATGTTGTCAAGATCAACTTCTTCTAATTTCGGCCATAAAAAGTTGGTTATCATTGATCCAAACTGTCAATTTAGGTGAATGTAATGGGTGTTCATGAATAATTTGTGGATTTTCTTCGCACCAAAATCGACAGTTTTGTTTATTTACCGCACCACTCAGATGAAAGTGAGCCTCATCGGAGAAGATGATTTTCTTAAAAAAATTGTTATCGTTTTCAAGTTGTTCCAAGACAACATCAGCAAATTCACGATGTTTACGGTAGTCCAATGGCTTCAGTTCTTGAGTGATAACAATATTATATGGATGCAAGCCTAAATCCTTTCTCAAAATCCGTCAGGTTGTGGTTTGAGACAGTTCCAATTCTTGAGAACGTCTTGGAATCGACAAATTTCGGTCTTCAGCAATACTTGCCTGAGCGGTAGCAATATTTTCATTACTTCGAGCGGTTCTTTATCTTATTGGCAGTTGAACATTATGTAAAGAAAATTTACGCTTCAAATTTTTAAAAATTCGACGAATGGCGAGCGCAGTTGAACGATTATTACGACGCACGAAAAGTTGCAATTGGAGAACGATTATTTTGATAATTAAATTGAATAATTTGTAAACGCTGTTCTTGCGTATATCTCTCCATGATAAAATTGTAAACATTACTGAATATAATGAAAATAAAATATCTTTTAAAACTATGCACATAGGCATATAAATATTATTATTAAAATTTTTTTTTTGTTAAAAAATATGATTAATTTTATAATGAAAACTACAATAAAATTTCTTAAATTATGTTAGTCGAAAATTTTTCACAAGTAATTTTCCTAAGAATTTAGAAAATTTTTCTCTTTTCAATTATATTGCACAAAAAATACTTTATTTTTTATGTTTATTAAATGTGAAAATTACATTTACCATAATTGAATTCAGTGTAAATTACTCTTACCAACTGCAATTTTACTAGTTTAACAAATCTCCATTGGGGTCAATGTCATATGCATTGTATATTGTGTACGTGTGTCCAGGTTCAATTAACCTTAGTGCAATAATAAATATTAGTTTGGCATTAAAACAACAAAGTTGTCTATCCATTATTAGCGAACATAAAATGTTCAATTCAAGCATAAATTCTACTATTACCATCAGTCGTATCGAGCGGATAATAAATCATATTCGATGGGTGCGACATTTAAAAAAAAAAATTCATTCTAAAAAAGAAAAGAAATAGAAAAAAATTATTTAAATATTAAAAAAAAACAATGAAAAAAATTTCAAAAATATAAACTCTGAGCATTTGATGGATGAACTTTTATACTTGAAAAAGGGAAAAATCAATTTCCCACCATCGATATCAGCAATCATTTTATTCTGGATTTCTTAAAATGCTGCCACCCTTTTACCCATCACAGTTCATGTTATTAGTGTCACAATTGATAGGTACATAATTTCCTTTCATTTTATATTATAAATACTCATCGTATAGTTGGTTATAGATAGTTAGTTTTTTTGGGCGTCAACGATGAGTATCTTCGTTGGATGAAACGCAGCACATATGTTCATTATGTCCACAAATAAATTAAATATTTTCTAGTTAGCATAAATTAATTACGCAAATATTGGTATTTCTGGTATGGTAGATCGTTTTATGATTTTCGAATGGGGAGAGGGTGTAATTTTCAACGTCTCAGTGAATGATTACAAACAAGAGGTGGGTGTCGTTTAATGCCAAAAATATCTCATCGACATTTTATCAAACGATTCGTGTCAATGTTGTTGTCATATTTCTCACCGCTTCGCATCATATTTCAGACGTTGTAAGTGACAGAATTTTAGTAATTCCTCTAGATTCCGGTGCCAAAATGATACTTGCCATCGCCAAAGAGAAGCTACATAAATATTTACCAACGTTCATATACAGGAGTGGCCATACTTAGTTGGATTTGAATTTTCTTTTTTTCACAATCAGCTTGACTTCTTACTAAGTACTTATTTACAAGCTTAACAGCCACATTGAAAAGTCTCCGATACTGTTAAAGACCAGAAGCTTAGCAAGGTATTTAGAGGGAAAAAAATCATCGTCTAGTCACCCATACTACCTAATCTCATCCATTCTCTTATAAATGTACCTTGTCAGAACCGAAGACATTGGGCACTTTTCCACCTTCTGGATAGCTGCATATGCAGTCAACTAAGTAAGTGAAAACGATTCATTTATTATAGTGCATTATGAATGGAACTTTTTTCAAAAAATTGACCGCATACAATTCCGAAGAAAATTATTACTTCTTTCTCTTATAGAACACTTGAAATGAAAGATGATCTCAACTATTCATTTTATGACTAAGTGCATAAAAAATTGACTTAACTTTCTTATTATTTATAAAGACCTTATTGGGCAGTTTATGAATTTTTATCCATAGAACTCGTACTTTAAAAATGTGAAGGGATGACGTGAAATACTTTTTGGGATTGTATAAAATTAGATATATAAAAAAAAAAAACTGTTTATAAAATAATCGAACTTGTTAAATCTTTTTTTTTTTTTTTAACTTTAGATTAATGAGGTACAGGTGGAAACCTTCAAAAGGTACACGCCTGGAAAAATCTTCTACCTGGCAGACGAGTTATGTGGGATTTTAACCTCCTCGCTAAAACCTAACCTGCACCTCTAACCTTGCTCCCGGAACGATGGTGCCCCGGCGGCACTCTTTGTACTTCGTTGGGGTGTTCTTTTTGATGTTATTGCTGTCCTGATGTTATGACGCCTCGCGGCCTATTCTTTGTAGGTGGTGCAAAGTACCTTGATGATATATTCCGCGTACTCTGCGATCAAGCCTATTGGCTCTTCACTAAGTTTCCTGGACTCATGGAATGGTCCAGATTTCTCTCCAGTTCTGCCCGTGTCCCCTCGTATAAGGGGCATTGGAAGAACACATGTTCTGCATGTTCGATCACATCGCGGCAATGATGACAGTTTGGGGAGTCAGTTCTCTTGAATCTGTGCAAGTATGCCCGAAAGCATCTATGCCCAGTCAAGAGTTGTGTGATGTTATACCCGACTTCCCGTGTAGGCGAGTGACCCATTTCGTGATATCTGGGATCAGCCGACGAGTCCACCGACTCTCGGGTCTCTCCTCTTCACATGGTACCTTTCGCCGCTCTTCCTTCTTCCCACGATATTGGCGTTCCCGCTCTCTTGCCAGGATGTCGATGGGTGGACATGATGCCACGACGTTGACCGCATCGTGTGATACCGTTCAGTATGCGGACGCTACTCTGATCGCTGAGAGCCGCTGGACTGATGACATTGTCTTGCGGTATGTTGTTAGCTCTAGCGATTTCGCCAACAATGGTGCTACGTATAGTAGGACGCAGGTTACTACAGTTTCCAGTAGTTTCGTTCGGATTTGCCTGGGGCCTGCGATATTGCGCATTATCCCCGAGAGCGCGCCATGTACCGCTGATGCCTTACTCCTGACGCTGGAGATGTGCTCCTTGTAGTTGAGTCTGGCAATCAAGACCACTCCCAGATACCGGATGATGTCGTGGTCACCTACTCTTATGGTGATGGTCTCCATTTTCTTCCGGCTACTCACAAGGAGTGCCTCGGTCTTATGTTCCGCCAAAGACAGTTCTGCCGATGTCATCCACTGTCTTATCCTCCGGATGGTGGTGAAGAATTCGGTTTCCAGTTCTTCCAGGTGTTTGGATACAAGGACAACCGCTACGTCTATAACGAAAGCGACGCATGTTGTGTTCGTCGGCAATTCTAGATGGAGTATGCCGTCGTACATGACGTTCCAAAAGAGTGGCCGCAGGACAGAGCCCTGAGGTATCCCTCCCGTGACCTAATGCTATAAAATATGTTTTACAAAGACTATTTCACATAAATATTGAATAGATTTAAATGTAGTACACTGTAACTTTTTACACTCATCAAATTCTTTTCATAACAAATGCATTTAACGATCTGTTAATTCAGAAATTGTTGACGAAAGATTAATGATCAAAATTTTAGTTCAAATCGAATACTTGAAAAAGTTATTAATATCTCACATAAATATGATTATGATTATTCGTAGTATAGAATGCATTAAATAAAAATCAATTCAAATGGAGAGACAAGTAAAAATATTTTAAATTTTTTTTTAAAATTTTTTGTTTTTATTATAAAGAAAATTTGTTTTAAAAAAATTCTATGAATGAATTCGAAAATGTTCATATTAATAAAACCAGATAAATTTTCTTTAAAATGTGCTTACAACAAATTTACAAATTTGGATTTTAGCCAAAGAATTTCAGGTGAAATTAATTTCTTTTTATATGTATTTTTAATTACGTCCAACAAGTACTGTGTGTACGTGCATTCACTTCTTTTGAGTGAATTTTAAGATCCTATAGAAGTAGTTTTGTGGTTGTTTGTAATTTTAACATTCACAACCAAATGAGATCATTTAATCTAAATATAAATCGGAGGCATAGTTAGTCTAATCGGTAATTATGTTAATATTCGAGAAAATATTTTACACCTTTTCAGTAAGCTAGTGTAAGTTTGAATGCAGATAGGACAGAAATTTGTACAGAAATAATTAAGCGAAGCTCTTTTCTAAGGCAATATGGCAGTAATATAAATTTGTAATTGATTATTTTCCAAGTCAATTTATTTGAAGCACTCAGCCAAAATAGTTTTTTTTTTAAATTATTATACAAAATTTTTCCCATACGCTTTTTCATATTTGTTTTTACTTAGATAAAAATAAATTATTCCTAAGTACAATCTTGGTCTCCCAAACCTGGCTAAAATTTTTAAGAAACTAATTCTGACAAAATTGTATCCAGAACATTCCACTATCCAAGAAAATCCAGTGCAGTCTAGCACTTTTTAAGAATAAAGAGCACTGCTGAGGTGTGTTTTTGGCCATACCCCAAGCATTTGGCAGTGTCTGGAATTCTCGCTTGGTCTGGAAGTTGAAACTACTCTTCTCCTCCATTTATTGAATTATAATTTTCAAGTGTCTGTGTATCTATAATATATTCGTCAGGATAGTATTCAGCGTCTCTGAATCTATTCATAGACACTACCTTCCAAATTTTGCAAAGCTATATCTTCAAACTCCAAAAATGATTCGCAAAGTCAAAATGAACAAAAAAGTGTTCATATTACTTTTACTCATCACTGACAATTTTTTACTAATTCTACAAAAAAAAAGCAGGTGCGTTTTTTATGAGCATACCTTGATAAATGGTTAACTAGGTAACTACAAGGACTCGAAGTGACTAGATAGATATTACTGAGATCAATTTGGCAACAATGCAGACTTCCCGTTTTAACTAGAAAGAAAAGAACAAAAATTTTAAAAAAAGGTAGAAAAACCGTTTTTGGAAGGCCGATAAGCAATGGCAGACAAACCTCGCTCAGAGAGGCCTTCAACATCGAAAGCTGATGTAAATAAAGAAAGATGATCCTCCAGCGCAAACTGTTAAACAAATTTTTTAAAAATAAGAAAAAGGATTTTTGCATGAGATTAGTCTTGATGTGATTTTGCAACCCTCCTATTTACCTTATCAATACCAAAATGCAATGGTTATTGATTTTACGATTTTTGAGACCTTCTCTCATGTCTAGTTATCCAAGAGAACTATTTTGAAGCGAATAAGATTGATATTAAAAATAACACAAAATGGTAGCAACAAAAAATACTAGTCTTATTAATTTTCTGTCATCATCTCGTATAGTATCATTCTTAAACCAATCTGAACGCACGCACTAGAACTATGGTATTCTAACAAGCCTTCCAACTACAGTTGTTTTCAGTCCATCTAGTTGCCAAACCTTCCTAAGAAGATTATCGTAAAAATTTGCTATTGCTCGTTATAAAAAGTTTCCCTTATAAGAAAATTATCCTAAGCAACCCTCTCCTAAAACGAGACTTATTATTTTTATTCAAGGCTAACTTAATGAAGTCACATTACTTGAAGAAGTACCGATGAGTATTTTTTCCTCCTTTTTATGATTTTAAAAAATAAATCTGCATCTTATTTTGTGTTATTGAGGATATCTTATATAACATATACTATATACCGACTGGGCCAACTTGGACTGACTGATTTAAAATGCACATAACTTTTGTATTTTTAAATATTTTTTTTTATTTTGTTAAATTTTTTAAATTTTAAATGTGAAAAATAATATCTTTTAAATTACTTCCATATCTCTTAAACGACTTCCATTGACAGTTAATGGCTCTTTCTAAGAGCGCAACGTTTCTGGCTCCAAATTTGCAATTTTCGTTCGAATATTCTTATTTAGTTTCCGAATGTTTTTTGGTTTGTTCACGTAAACTCATTCCTTTAAGAATACCTACAAAAAAATAAGGGTCGTCAAATCTGAGAAAGAAGGTGACCAAGCAAAATTTGCATTTTTTGAAATTCTTTGGTTATCGAAAAGTTAAAGAAGAATCGCCATTGTTGCTCTTTCGATATGAGCTGTGCTGGAATATTATGCCAGGGTTACTCAGAACTGCCGGACGTAAAAAGAAATCTATCATGGTTCGGTTTACCGCTCCAGAGATGGTCTGCGGATGCTCACTCTCATCTTCGAAAAAATATGGACCAAACAGTGCAACTAAAAGGGTGTAATTGACGCTGATGCAACGCTCTTGGATTCTCCATAACCTAAACTCGGCAGTTGTGTTAATTGGCATATCTATTTAAATAAAAATGTGCTTCATCGTGCATAATGAGATTATTCAAAAAGATGACAATAATCAGTGGCTAGCTGAATGAATCTTTCGGTATATTGTATCGGTTGTGCTGCATCCCTCGGTAATAATTCTTGAACCAATTGAATTTTTTATGTACGCAACCTCAGATCAAGTTTAAAAATACGTCGTATCGATGTTCTGGAAATACCAGATTGAGTAGCACGTCGACGAGTAGACACTTTCGCGTACAGCCTCCACAGCTTGTTCATTGCGAACAGTTCGATTGATTTTATTTGTGGCTCATCAAATACGGCACCACGCTCCTCAAAACGGGTTATTAAGTTTTTTATCTTATTTGCAGTGGCAATTGTGACAGTAATAAAATTCTGACGATATTTTCTTTCTTTTGTATTGGGTTATTCGAAAAGTAATTTCGTTTTTTTTTTATAAAAATGAAAGACGATTTTCTTATAGTGAATTAATTTTTTTTTTTATAAAAATGAAAGACGAAAAACGTGCCGGACGCCCGAGCACATCAACAACACACGAAAACATTGATGAAGTAAAGAAAATAGTATTGGCCACTCGTCGAATCACCGTTAGAGAAGTTGTTGAGGACTTAAACATTTCGACTGGCTCGTGCCATTCGATTTTTACCAATGATTTGGTCGTGAGACGCGTCGCCGCGAAATACGTACCAAAATTGCTCAATATCGACCAAAAACAGCATCGCATTAACATGTCTAAGGTACTGTTGGACTCTGTCCGCGACCACCCAAATGGTTATGACATGGAAACCAAAGCTCAATCATCCCAATGGAAGCTGCCGCACGAGCCAAGTCTGAAAAAAGCGCGCCAAGTTCGGTCAAATGTGAAGGTTTTACTTACAGTTTTCTTCGATTGCAGGGGCGTGGTGTATCATGAGTTCTTACCATAGGGTAGAACGGTCAATAAGAAATATTACCTGCAATTTATGCGTAAGTTGCGTGAAGCAATCCGCCAGAAACGCCCGGATTTGTGGAAGAACAAAAATTGGCTTTTGCACCATGATAACGCCCCTGCTCACGCATCGTTACTTGTGAGCAAATTTTTTGCCAAAAACAATACACTAATAACACCGCAGGCACCATATTCCCCAGTTCTGGTCTCCTGTGACTTTTTCTTGTGAAAGGACGATGCTACGCTACGATTGAGGAGATAAAGACGGTATCAAAGGAGGAGCTGAACAAGATCACAAAAAATGATTTTTTGAAGTGCTTCGACATTTGGCAAAAACGTTGGCGCAAGTGTATAATATGTGGTGGGGATTACTTTGAAAAAGACAAAATAGATATTCATGAATAAATAAATAATTTTTGAAAAAACACAAAATTCGGGATACTTTTTGAACAGACCTCGTTTATTTTTTCTATTGACCCATTCTGGTCTTCTTTCTTTAAGTGAATTATTCAATTTGTCCAACTTGAATCATTCAATTTGACAGTACACTTCAGAATTGTGGTCAGGAACACAACGCTCGATAGAAGCTCAAAATAAACGATTCCTTTGAAAACCCACCAAACAGATAGCATAAACCTTTTTTGATGAATATTGGCTTTCGAAGTGCTTTGAGCCGTTTCATCTTTTTTACTCCAGCATCTTTTGCACTTAACATTGTTGTAGATAACCCATTTCTCATCCCCAGTGATGATACACTTCGAAAATGGATCATTTTCTCGGCGTTTGAGAAACAAATCACAAACGTTAATGCGACGGCACAATCACCATTTTTCTGTAAGAAGATGAGGAACCCATATTTCGAGCTTTGAGATTAAAGCTAGCCATTTCAAATGATCATGAACGGCCGAATACGATAAATTTAATCTTTTAGCGATCTCACCAGTTGCTATTCGCCGGTTTGCATCAATTAATACCTTTATTGTGTCTTCATCAGCTTCAACTGGCCTTCTAGAACGTTGTGCATCTTCGAGATCAAAATTGTCGGATTGAAATTTTGCAAACCACATTTTGGCATTGGCGCTCACTTAACACATCTTCTTCATACACATCGGATAATTTTGTTCTTGCTTGAACAGCATTTTTATCTTTTCTATAGAAAAAAAGTAAAATACGCCGAAAATGCTATTTTTCACTTTCCATATTTAAAAGGGTATCAACCAAAAACTACTATGCAAATGCAGAATCAATTGAATTTTTTCACAAGCAATCCTTGCTATGTCAGCTGTCAAAATACATATGATCATGGGGCTTAAATGTAAAGTTGGTTGTGATAAATAAAATTAAGTCCTCTGTTGGGAAAAAACCAAATTTCTTTCTTCCAATAATAATAAATCGTCCGATAGAAAAATAAAATTCTATAATTCTTGCACTGAGTATGAAGATATTATAAAATTTTATAAAATTCTATATAATCTGCACACAAAAAAAAATCTTTACTGCGTTTTAAATCAGTTAGTCCAAGTTGGCCCACCCAGTATTAAATCTTTTTAAATGTTCTGATTTTATAATGTTGAACAGAAAAATATCATCTTAAACAAAATATTTGGTTGGCAACTAAGTGATTACAGATTTTAAATAAGAAGAAAAATTCAAAATTTTTACTTAAAAATATAACTTTATTCAATTAGTTATTGTCCGTTTTTGTCGATGACCGTTTGCCATCTTTCAGGTAGTGTCATAATTCCATGTTTGTAAGTGCTTGCAAAAAACTGAATTAAATGTGATTTGACATCATCAGCGTCATTAAAAATTTTACCATTTAAGGAGTTCTGCATGGAACGAAATAAATGGTAATCTGAAGGCGCTAAGTCAGGGCTATATGGTGGATGTGACAACAATGTGACATCCCAACCTAATTCCAATAATTTTTGGCGAGTGACCAAAGATGTGTGCGGCTTTGCATTGTCATGCTGGAAAACAACACCCTTACTGCAAAAAAACTGCATTGTTTTGCGATTTTTTTGTGGCGTTATGTTACTACTCATGTCTCTTACTTATGCCGTTTTTAATCTTCAGTTAATTATTGACAGCTGCTTTGCTTGATCAATTTCGACCAAAAACAGTATCGCATTAACATTGTTAAGAAGCTGTTGGACTCTGTCCATGACGAATCTAGGGTTTATGGTTATGAAGTGGAAACCAAAGCTCAATCATCCCAATGGAAGCTGCCGCACGAGCCAAGTCCAAAAAAAGCGCCAAGTTCGGTCGAATTTGAAGATTTTGCTTAGAGTTTTCTTCGATTGCAAGGGCGTGGTGCGTCATGATTTGCCACAGGGTAGAACGGTCAATAAGGAATATTACCTGTAAATTATGTGCAAGTTGCCCGAAGCAATCCGTCAGAAACACCCGGATTTGTGGAAGAACAAAAATTGGCTTTTGCCATTTTTGGCCAAAAACAACACACCAATAATGTCGCAGCCACCGTACTCCCCAGATCTGGCCCCCTGTGACTTGTTCTTGTTCCCAAAACTAAAGAGCCCCATAAAAGGACGACGCTATGCTACGGTTGAGGAGACAAAGACGGCATCGAATGAGGAGCTGAACAAGATCACAAAATATGATTTTTTCGAGGATTGGAAAAAACGTTGGCGCAAGCGTATAATATCTGGTGGGGATTACTTTGAAGGGGACAAAATAGATATTCATGAATAAATAAATAATTTTTGAAAAAAACACGAAATTCGCGATAATTTTTTAACAGACCTCGTACACGGTGGAATTAATCGTTTGTTTTCTTGGTGAAAGTTCAAAGTGCAGAATTAATTTATAATCCCACCAAACTGACCGTATTCCTTCATAATCCCACCATAATCTTCTTTTGGTGCATCTCAGATTTTCATGTCATCTGAGGTGGTTCATCTCGCATCACCCAGGACAGTTTCCGATTAACGTTGTTGTAAACTATGCACTTTTCGTCGCCAGTTATCAGTCGTTTCAGAAATGGATCTCTTTCGTTGCGTTTCAGAAGCGAATCGCAGATGCTAATGCGTTGCGTCAAATGAATTTCCTTAAGCTGATGTGGAATCCATAAATCGAGTATCTTAACATAGCCATTGAGCTTTTCTGCAATCTCACGTGTTGTGCTATGACGATCTGAATCGATAATAGCCTTGAAATGGGTCTCATCATACTTCAACTGGACTCATTCTTTAGTGAAAAATCATCAGCAATTCAATTTTGACACTGCTTTTCTTTCAAGGCTTCATCCCCATATACGGCACATAACTTCTTGTGTACCTGCGATGCGTTTTTGCCTTTTCGGAAATAATACAATAAAATATGTCTAAAATGCACATTTTTAAATTTGGATGAAAACAAAACTAAATATAAGGTGTAGTAAAAATAAATCCATTATTTTTGCATTAAATTGAAGGTTTTATTTAGCATAGATAGAATGATACGATTTTGGTCAAGTATGCACCGTTTTATTCGATAACTTATTGCCATTTTGGAGGTAATTTCATAATGCTTCTCTCATAGAAACCCTCGTCCCTATTGGCAAAAAACTGGGACAGTCGATTTTCACAATCTTCTCTTGAGGCGAATTTTTCACCTGCAAAATCATTCGTCAAAGACAGGAAGAGGTGGTAATCACTTGGTGCCAGGTCCGGACTATAAGGTGGATGCATAAGAACATCCCAACCAAGGTCCCGGAACTTCTGGTGAGTCACTATCGATGTATGTGGCCTGGCGTTGTCCTGATGGAACACAATTCCTCTCCTATTGGCCAAAGCTGGCCGCTTCTGGGCGATTGCTTCTTTTCTTTCAGACGGTCCAATTGTTGACAGTATAGATCCGAATTAAGAGTTCGGCCGTAGGGAAGCAGCTCATAGTAGATGATTCCCTGCCAGTCCCACCAAACACACAGCAAAACCTTCCTGGCTGTTAATCCTGGCTTGACCACCGTTTGCGCCGGGTGACCGCGATTTGACCACGACCGTTGTCGCTTGACATTGTCGTAAGTGACCCACTTTTCATCACCAGTAACCATCCGCTTCAGAAATGGATCGATATTGTTGCGGTTTAGCAGCGATTCGCAGATGGAAATTCGGTCCATGAGGTTTTTTTGCGATAACTCGTGTGGCACCCATACATTGAGCTTCTTTTTGTATCCAGCCTTATTTTAGTGGTTCCAAACGGTTTTTTTTGCAATGTTTAGCTCCTGGGCAATCGAAACAGTGCTTACGTGACGGTCGGACTCAACGATTTCCATTATTTTATCGACATTTTCGACAATTGGCCTTCCAGAGCGTGGTGTATCTTTGACATCAAAATTACAGGAACAGAATTGACGAAACTAAAATTGCTTATGATTGGCTGTTACAGTATTAGGACCATAAACACTATTCACCTTTATCGAAGAAAAACTGTAAAATATGGCGTATTTTCTCTTTGTTGGTGTCCATCTTTCACGCATGCTAAAAAAATACTGAGTCAAGTAATCATAAAATTATATGAAAAGTTTTTGCAGTACAAAATCTTATCTTTCTATCGCCATCTAGTGCAACCCGATCGCACTTTTACAACGGGAGATACAGACTCCTAAAGCCATCTATTAACAAAATAATGGATTACTTTTTACTACAACTTATAGCTAAACGATACAATTTTTTACTAAATTAAAAGCGGAAGTCCAAACAACAAGAAAACAATATACGTTGGGTCCTTTAAATACGTGTACGTTGACACAACAAAAGAATGAGCTAATACCATCTATTGACAAAATCCGCAATAACTTAGTTGCCAATCCAATATTTTAAAAATAACAAAACTTTTTCTTATTCTTATTTTTTTTCTTTTAAATACATATGTTCATATACCAATAAATATCTTCATATATTTTTAAGAAATACATTTATAATATTTTAATTTTATAAAACTTCCTTCTAAGATTAAGTTGACTAATAAGAATTACTGAGTCAATTATCATAATTAATTTCATAAGAAATTGCAGATATGAATAATTAAAATCAGTAAATATCTATAATAAAAGAAAATCTATTTTTGTATTTCAGATTAAATTCAGTTGGTATAAAATTGACAGACACAGAATCATAACGTCTGATTTAATCCACCTGTAGAATATTATGATAGCATGATTTATGTTATAATTTAGACAGACCGATGGTTGAAAAATATTCATTAAAGTTTTTGTAAAATGTTTATTGCAATTCTTTTCAAATGCATTCATGTCAGTTGTTTTAACATTCGCAATCGGAGCAATTTGATTCTTTTCGAAATGTCTAAAATAAATTAGATGAAAGAAAATTTACTAGCACCAATAGACCTTATGTGCCAATCTACCAAATGTACATATAGAAATACTCAAAGTTGGAATTAAACAAAACAAAATAGTGAACATACTATTTTATAGTATTAATTGTAAAAAGAAACTCAACTCAAAGTAAATTATTCCTGGTAGTCAGTTTTTATAGTAATCGGCAAGACTTTTTATTGAATTTCTAACACAGCTACTTTAAATATTGAATAAATTTAAAGAATTCACAATTTTTTCGTAAGCCTTTTTGGTAAGCCTTTTACCATTTATTTCTCAATTAGACCTTAAGGCAGTTAAAAATAATTGTATTTGATAATGTATACATTTTATTTTAATGAATATATTTAAATCCTCTTATATGGATCGATGCCATATACGAGTATAGACATATGTTAAGTACATAAGTGGCAATATTCCGGTTGCATGCAATAAAATTACAAATAGTCTTTATGACATAAGAATTGCCAAATGACGACCTGTCCATGTACGATAACATAAGCAAGTATCAATTTCAATGAATATTAAGTAGGTAACATATTATATTTTTTGTAAATTAAGGGGAAAATGACTTTTTTAAGAAAACTATAAGAATAATGAAAAAGAATTTAAAATGTGTTCGAATACTAGTTTAAAACTGAAGGATTATCTATTTTTGTATTTAAAAAGTACAATTCTGTCATATGATAAGTGCTTAAAGCTTACGTTATTTAAAGTAATAATTATTTAGATTAAAATTTGCCATTTTACCGGTGTATAAGCTTAAATCCGCTGGTTTTTTTTTTGTCAAAAAACACATTTTTTTTATAGAAAGCAAAAATAAATTTATTTAAAGTACGTGACCTTGCTAGCTACATATTTTTCTCATCTCTCGGACAATTTGTGGATACCACGCCAAAAAAAATTCCTTTTCTTTCGAGGCAAACTACTCATCAAGCCATTTTCTGACGTCTTCGTAAGAATCGAAGTGCTGCTCAGCGAGCGCGTTGCCCATCTACGAAAACAGGTGGTAATCGGAAGGGGCTTTCCCAGTTGAGTGTCTCAAAGTAGTTTTGGACCATTTTTGATGTGTGCGATGGTGCGTTGTCGTGGAGGAAAATCAGCTTGTCATGTCTTTGTTGATAATCCGTCCTCTTTTCATGCAGTGCATGGTGCAATTTGATCAGTTGTTAGTGGTAGCGGTGGGCATTGACAGTTTCACCAGGTTTCAATATCTCATAGTAGACGATACCCTGCTTATCCCATCAAACGCACAGCATCGTCTTCCGTCCGAAGCGATTTGGTCTTGGGGAAGATGTTGATGGTTGGCCGTTTAGGGATCAACCCACGATTTCTTGCGTTTAGGATTCTTGAAATATATTCATTTTTCATCGCCTGTCATAATCCAATGCAGGAACGACTTTCTTTTTCTGTCTGGCGAGCAAGATTTCGCATGTGTTTTGGCGTCGCTCTATCTGCCTATCGTTCAATTCATGCGGCAACCATTTTCCGATCTTTTCAATCTTCCCCATGGTACGCAGACGCATGGAAATGTGTGGTTGAGTAACACCCAATTGCTACGTGAGCACTTTTTTTCGATTGGGTATCGTTTTCATCCAAAAGAGCATGCAATTGATGGTCCTAAACCTCTCTAGGCCGATTTTCATGCTTCTTGTCCCACAAGTTAAAATTGCCGTCTTTGAACTGACGAAACCAATCTCGGCATGTTGTTTCCGATAAAGCACTGTCACCAAAGGCTTCTATAAGCATTTGATGCGTTCGGCAGCCGATTTCTTTAAATTGAAGCAGAAAAGCAGAGCTTCCCGTATATGCTCTTTTTCTTGCACAAAACTAGATATGATTACCAAAGGAAATATGTATGTTGTTGTACGAATTTGCTGACAATGTGCACTGATTAATGTTGACAGATGGTAAACTCATAAAAAAAAGTATGGCGTGTCCATGGTAGCTCACTCACACCATCTATGACCAAACAGCGGATTTAAGCTTATACTCCTGGTATAATAAACTATCAACCAATATACAATAGTTATAAAAACTTGCTACAAATACGCTGATTTTTTAGATGCTGAAATTATCGAATAAAATTTCTTCAGCAATGAGGATTATTTCTCGCTCGGCGAATACGTTAACAGGGAAATTTTTTTAGATTAGGCTCTGAAATCCCACAAATTACTGTGAAAATGCCATTATATCTACAAAAAGTGACTGTGTTGTGTGTACTTTTATCTGAAGCGGTTGTTGGCACAGATTTCTTTTATGTGGTTTTAATCAAGCAATACTACAAGCCAAATAACACAACAAATTTTTGCTTTATTGCTCGAAAAGTTCCCAAAACGCCAAATTTCGAAATTTCGTAATTGCAATTGGCCTCCAAAATTGTGCGATTTGATGTTATTGAACTTTTCTAAAAAAAAATTAATAATTTTTTTAAGCTTTAGAGCCTCAAAAAACCAATATCCGTTAAGTAATAGCCGTATTACAGTTCAAAATATGCGAAAAAATCATCAAAAATTACCTCAAATAAATTGAGTCTTAAAGAAAGTTATTATTTCTATAATATTGTATTATTAATATTTTTACACGTGATGATGGCAAAATTTACTAAAAATAACTATTAATAAAATTTATTAAAATGTATATTTTGAAAATATTTAATTTTATATTATTTTCTGTAGAAGAAATTGAATTTCCCTTTTCATATTAGGTGAGTTTTCCAAAAAATTAAACTTTTTTTTTTATAATGAATTTTTACTAAATTAATATTTTTATTTAAGATTCTTCCACCTCAAAGGTACCCGGTTCTACAATAGCATTGCTCTAAGATGGGCTAAAAGAGATCATCGTCGTTTAAACAAAAGGGGCACACCAAATTTATTTGACCGCGGAGGACCATAGCGCCGATTTGATGATAGAATAGGGAGAGAAGGACGATCTAAATCTCTTTCACTAACATCGACGGTTGGTTTCACCTTTTTTTTACTTTCCTTTGTTTTTTTTGGCGCTCTTCTTTTTTTTAAAACAGTTTTTTATATCTTTCAAAATTTTATTTTCGATCCATTTTTACCTTCCGAATTTGTATACCGTCCCTCTAAATTCCCATTACTTCCTTTTTCCCCTGGATAATTTTATTTTATAATTTTTTTATTAGTTTTCACTATTTTTTCTTCTCTTTTTTTTTTTTTAGTTTTATTTTATAATTTTTTTATTATTGTAGTTTTCACTATTTTTTCTTCTCTTTTCTTCTTCTCCTTCCTTGGATAACTAAACACATTACAGTGTCTCCATCATACCCCATATGTTCCGGCACAATTTTTTTTCTGTTTATGGTGGGTGTGGGAGCCTACCAGAAACTTGTGTTCTCATTGGCACTACTCATGTTTATGGAAATTTTATTTTTAACCAAATTTTCATACCTTCCCATCCTTTCTAAAACTTAAAAAAAAAATAAAAAAAATATTATTTTTTTCATACCGCAACAAATATTTAATTTCTTTTCTTTTTTAAAAACTACAGAAACTTTTTACTTAGAAAATTCCACTTTTTCGGTAAATGAAGAAAAAATTCATTTTTTTTTATTTTCAGTTTAATAAACTATTTTTTATTTAGGGTTCCTTCGCTTTCAGGCTATCGATCTGGAGAGGCTAGTTATTTAAGGTAATGTATGCCGTGAAGAGAAAGGTCATCTTAAAAAATGAGGTCACTCTAAATAATTGGCCAAGATGCGCTATGGGTGATTTGAGGCAGGTTCAGTGCGAGACTTTACATCTATAGGGTTTTCCAATAAGAGTGATATAATTTCTAAGTAACGTTTCGGCCATTTGTAATATGTCATGATCTGTTTTTTTTTTCATTGTATTCAATAATGTTCACAATTTCATCATGAAGAGATATACGCAAGAATAACGTTTACAAATTATTCAATTTTATTATCAAAATAATCGTTCTGCAATTGCAACTTTTCGTGCGCTTTTGCCATTTTATGGTCGTAATAATCGTTTAACTGTGCTCGCTATTCGTCGAATTGTTAAAAATTTCGAGCGTACATTTTCTTTACATAATATTCAAGTGCCAATAAGATAAAGAGCCGCTCGAAGTAATTAAAACTTCGATAAGACAAAGAACCGCAATATGTCGATTTCAAGACGTTCTCAAAAATTGGGACAACCTGACGGATTTTGAGGAAGGATTTGGGCTTGTATCCGTATAAAATTATTATCACTCAAAAACTGAAGCCATTGGACAATCGTAAACGTCGTGAATTTGCTGATGTTGTCTTGGAACAACTTGAAAACGATAACGATTTTTTTAAGAAAATCATCTTCTCCGATGAGGCTTACTTTCATCTGAGTGGTGCGGTAAATAAATAAAACTGTCGATGCTGGTGCGAAGAAAATACACAAATTATTCATGAACACCCATTAAATTCACTTAAATTGACAGTTTTTTTATTTTTATGGCCGAAATTGGAAGAAGTTGATCTTGACAACATATGGTTCCAACAAAACGGGGCTACGTGCCACACAGCACATGCAACAACCGAATTATTGCGAGAAAAGTTTGAAGATTCGATTATTTCAAGAAATTGTGACATTGAATGGCCTCCAAGAAGTTGTAATTTAACACTATTAGACTATTTCTTGTGGGGTTGGATTTGAAGTCATTTGTCTTTAGCAATAAACCAGACTCTCTTTCAAGCTTTAGAAGTCAATATTTAACGTGCTATTCATGACATACGACTTAATTTTTTACATTAAATAAAAAACATTTGAATTTCCTTAACAATTAGTGTGTTTTTTTTTTAAATAAATCATATCACACTTATTTGAAAACACTTTATTTCTCTCCCACTTCTGTCGTCATTCAAGTTCCTTAATTTTCGTTGTTAATTTTATTTTTAATGAACTTTTTCTTTGTATTTAATTCCAAATTTTCTGTTCTATCAAAATTTTTACACCCTCCAAATTTCCTATTCCATTTTCTACCTGTTCTTCAATTATTTCTTAATTTTTTATTTTTATTTGATTAAATTTCAACCATTAACTTCTGTAATGCCAGCATTCAGACTGCCACAACCATGTTCAGGTCTTGGCGAAATTTTTTTTTACCTTTTTCATCCTAGTCCAGCACCCATAAATACCCTGGATAAATTTCAAATCTATTTTCATAACATAACAAATAGTCTTCGTGCATTTTATTAGAAAAAAATTATTCAAAAATATTATAAATTTTTTTATAAATTATCGATTTAACTAAAGGAATATTTTGTTCTTGAAAATCATGAAAATTTTATAAATTATTGAATATGAAAATTTTTGGTGGAAAAATAATCACTCCTAGTTGTTATGTTTTCAGTCACCAAAGGCACAACATAACGTACCATTTAAAATAATTTTACTGATACCAATTAACGCTTCCATTTTTCAGTGATAGCTTTTAACGAATAAGCACTATTACCAATTTCATTAAGATTCCATTAGTTGTAATCGATGTAATATAAAGATTAAAAAACGAATTTTAACACTAGACTACTTTTAAAAAATAATAATAATAATAAAACCAAAATCCTGTTAAAAGCTATTTTATTACAATTTTATTACAAATATTTATATATTTTTTTTTGTATATTGTAAATAAATATATTTCGATATATTATTTTATTGTTGTTATCCTCGACTCAATACTCAGATTATACAGAATATCATGTACTACATAGAATATACGAGTGCTAATGGAGTCTTGTACCATCGACAAATGTTACAATCTAAAGCGTGCTACTTTGTCGAATTTATCGAGTAAGTATTTTACATAAAATTTAAATAAAAATCAAATAACGTATCCTGTTTTTAGTCAAAAACTGGACTGTTACGTGTTTTACTATGGAAATTCATTACACGTACTAAAGAAAAATGAATTTTTTTTTTTGTTGAACTATATTCGATATTCTAGTGTATTCGAATATAAGAAGTAAAAATTTATATAAAAACGAACAACTTTTGATATAAAGTCAGGAGAGAAAAAAAAATATTAATAAAATGCTAAAGAGTTAAAAATCAAAATGAAAAATTGAATTAAAAAGAAAATTTTATAGAAAATTTAAACGTCTGGGAAATATGTACATACAAATAAGTACATCCTTGATGCATTTATGTGCACTCGTACTTGTTGGTTTGGGGTAGTGGTTTTTCAATAGAAGGATATGAATAACCAAAAAAAAAAACAAAACAAAAATTGTTTGTCTGCAATCACTATCAAAAAAGGAATTGCATAAAATAACTGGCGAAAAAAATGTGTCTATTTGGTTAAAAATTTCATAGCAGAATTATGCACAAAAATGGATACAATCACATTGGGGTTCTCGAATCGGACCATGGACTCAACGAAGGTAAAGGAAAAAATTCTAAAATAATAAAAAAAAAAAACATTTTAAACAATAACTGAGCCTGTTGTGCCTGTTGTGTTAATACTATTACAGAGACCCATTTTGAGGGCAATAAATCTCTTCTTTTTTTGTATTTTGTTTGATGTTGTTTCCATTTATTTTCGATTTTTTTTTGGTTTTGTTGTATTTCATTTTAGTCGAGATTATTTTATTTGCCGCGCTTCAAATCAAGCGGAATATACCAGAAAAATTATACATAAAAATTTCTACAATAATATTTAAACTACCATCAGTGAGTATCCAATAACCAAGTTTACCTTCTCTTTGGTTGTATTTGTCGTTAGCCCATTGTGTCGATTGTGTTACTTTTAAGGGAAAGTCGTGAATATTTAAGACCCCAATGGAGTTTATGGTGTTTTTAGTCGACAAACTTGAAAAGTATAAGCACAGACAGTTAGAGAAACATAGGAAACAGGCAATTCATTTGCTAGAGTCCACCAATCCTTCTCACCTGTATAAGTGTCTGCTGACTCGATGTTGATGATAGCATATAGTATGCGCTCGGAGATGTACAACGAGGAGTTCGAAACTAAATCGGAAAGCTCTGTGATTGTGAATCCGTTTCGATGTCTGTACTCACTAGGCTACTAAGGCTCTACAACTTTGGGGAATATTTGTTTTCTGCATTTGGGAATTTATCCGTGCAACTTGTAGTGCGGCCTGTAAAAAAAAATCCTAAACAAGCAAAACCATCCAAACCAACAATGATAGATTAAAGAAACAAAAACAATGAAACGATGCATTTTCGCATGACATAGGAAGGAAAAATGGTGTTCACCAGTACACACACTCTCGGCTATATTTTTTTTGCGGATTTACCTTTTTGCCTGTGGTAACGATGGCTTTTGAACAATGAAGCTATATATTTTTTTTTTCAACGAAAAACATGGACACAAACAAGAGGTACAGTCTTTTGTGAACGGAAGTTTACTTCCTTTAGCAAAATGGATTTCTAGTGTTCAAAGATAATTCCAACTATAGACTACGTATAACAACCATCTATCATGATTAAAATTGTAAGAAATTATTTTAAATAATTGCCACTCTATTCTTAACTCTTTTTCTTTTGACAGTCATAATTAATGTTACCTTTTTTTTTGTTATAGGTAAAAAAAAAAAATAATAATATATATGCGTTCATGTACCAATGTTTCCAAAATATTATTAATACCCAAAAAGGACATTTTTTTTCAGTTTAAGGATATAGTCTTATAAGATATCGTATGCACTGACAGGATTTTTATGGATATCGTACGCACTGACAGGATTTTTATCGAATTGCCGAAAATATAGAAGACTACCCTGAGGAATACCACCCTGACGAAACTGTAGAGATATAGCAAAGTGTACAAGGTTTACGATGACTTGGATTTTTTTTTGTCCGGTTTCACTATACAAAATTTTATTTATTTTATTTATGATATTGTACCATAAAGTATTTATTTATTAAAAATAAAAGACAATTAAAAAAAATAATTTCGATTACAACAAATTTCTTAATTTTTATATTTAATATCATCAATAAACTATCAGGATTTATTTTGTGGCATGTGGATTTATTTCTTGAACACACTGAACACGTTCGTAATATATAGTAAGCTTAATAAGCTTATGATCAGCTTTTCTCCACACATGACTTAATTAGTATATTATATATCATATTACAATATAAAATCAGCACTAATATTCTAGATTAAGCTTGTCGTCGTCCTTCAATCATTTTAATTTATTAATTGAAATTCTACCTTCTCCACACATGCAGAAAAAATAAAATCATATTCAAAACTGATTGCAAAAATGTATTATAGTAAAAATAAAAATAAAAAATAACAAATAGAGTAGAATAATAATCAACAAAACGTTTTTATGTACGAACACACATTTTGAAAAAAAAAATAGAGAAAAGTGAAATGGGAGAGCCCCGACTACTAAAACGACAACCATAAACGGAACCATTAGCTAAAGTCAGCTCTGAGATACGATGGCGTCCCCATACTTCCGAAGATTGTCAGAAAATGCATGGTGGAGTTTACTCTATCGGATCGAACAGAACTAAACGTATCCTAACGAAACCAATCCTAGTCGCGCTGAGTCACCAGCTGTTTGTACAAAGTGACGATACAGAATCCTTGGCGAAGTTCACCCACCCATACACACACACACACATACATACTCATACTATTACTATTGACTAAAGGTGGTGTGTGCGTATAGTAATGAGAGTATAGGATGCATAAAGGATTGCAAGGATTCACATCGTGGCAAATATCGTAGAAGCCAAATGTAAATACACAAGCACACTTTCATGTAAGCTTTCAGAGACCAAAGAGGATATGCTGTTTTGTCGGCTCGGAAGAAAACAAGATTATATCGTTCGGGTCGGTTATTGCAACCCGTTCGCGACGTGGTAAATACAGCGGAAAATTGCATTAAACAGCTTGTCACCGTTGATAAGAGAATTAAATTTTGCGGTGTCATAAAGAAGCCTTGAATCCGCTCATATTAGTCGGATGATATCCAGTCAGTCGGTGTGGTGTGTTGGTTGCAAAGCCCACAGGAAACTTGACGCTCCCATTTTATGTAAGTGACAATCATCAGAAAGCAAGCAGTCTAATCTCAAAGCAACTGTATTCTTGGATTTTTTATTTGGGGGGGGGGGGGGGGAATAAATAGCGTTATTGAAGATAAAGATACCATGAAGTGACGGGAATGACTTCAAGAAAATAAACTGGACTATAAGAAAATTAAAAACAACTTAGCGACTATTGATTCTATCTTAAAATCAATTATCTAAGACAAAAGATAAAGTACAATATTTTCCACTAGATATTGTGGGGAGTAAAAGTAACGACAGAGAAATGGATAACTTGGAAAGTTATGGCTTATCAATCTCCCCCACCCAGAATACTCGTCTGAACGAAGCGGAAAGAAACGGATACATTTTAAGTCTGGAAAATTGACTCGTGAACAAAACGTTCTAATTACAAAAGGCTTTTAGCAAATGATTTCTGAATTGTCACCAAATGCTCATTAGTTTGATTTCGTTTTAAATTTAATCAAAAAGGTTTTCAGTATAATTCCAGTTCTCGTCAAAATGCTTATTAACAATTGTTAAAACTATTACAAAAACCAGACACTCCTAAGTAATTCGTAGCTTTTTATTGGTTTTATTTTTATTTATTTACTAATTTTGGGTTAATCATAAATTTTGTTTTGGCAGCAGTTGAGAAAACTTAACTAAACTTCGAATATTTTCGAATTCATATTTATTATATTCTAACAAAACGTTAATGGAAATTAGATGTTGATATTGTAACAAATGAAAATTAAACTAATTTTTTAAATTAATATAAATATTAAATTATCAAATAAAAGTTTCAGATTTTGCCTGTTTAACTGTTTTACACCTTTTTTCGAAGGTAAAGAGTTATTCATTTTAAGGTTTGTAAAATTTAATACTGTGATTTAAAAGCTATATGTTAAAAATTTCCATATAAATAAAATTTAATAATCTTTAAATATGCCATTTTATATTAAATTATAAAATATTGGGCAATATATTGGGTGTATAACTTTAAACTGCGGGATTGACAACAGATGACATAACTTTTACACATGGTTTGTGTTAATAATAACTCATATAGCATTTTGGAGGTTAAACATTTGTCATTCATTCTCAATTAGTCTTTGAACGAAATAATGTAAACAACAAAGTTTTTTTTTGCTTCAAAAATATCGAATTTCGTACCAAAAAAGTCCCATTTGCGGGAAGTGTTGATTTACTTCTTCAATTTGTAAAAAAAAGTGCAGCTGAAGCACATCGATTGCTCACCAAAGCTTATCCTGAATATGTTCCATCGATTTCGACGTGCGAGAGATGGTTTGTGCGGTTCAGAAGTGGTGATTTTGACACGGAAGACAAAGAACGACCAGGTTAACCATAAAGTTTGAACATGAAGATTTGGAGGCATTACTCGACGAAGACTGTTGTCGAACTCAAGAAGAAATTGCAAAATCATTAGGATTCACTCAAGCAGCCATTTCAAAACGTTTGAAAGCAACAGGATTCATCCAAAAGCACGGAAATTGGGTCCTATATGAATTGAAGCCGAGACAAGTTGAAAGGCGATTTTGCATGTCCGAAATGTTGCTTGAACGGCAGAAAAAGAAGTCGTTTTTGAATCGAATCATTACTGGCGACGAAAAATGGATTCATTACGACAACCCAAAGTGCAAAAAATCATATGTGAAGCCCGGCCAACCAGCCAAATCAACGAAAGCCAAATATCCATGGCGCCAAGGTAATGCTCTGTATTTGGTGGGATCGGAAGGATGTGATGAGCTATTGAAATCGGGCCAGACGATCACAGGCGACCTCTACCGAACACAATTAATCCGTTTGAAGCGAGCATTGGCCGAAAAACGCCCGGAATATGCGACCAGACACGAAACCATAATTTTCCATCATGACAACGCTCGGCCTCATGTTGCAAGACCGGTTAAAAATTATTTAGAAAACAGTGGCTGGGAAATTTTGCCTCACCCGCCTTATAGCCCAGGTCTTGCCCCGTTTAGATCCATGCAAAACGCCCTCACTGGAATACGCTCCACTTCAGAACAGGGCATCAAAAATTGGCTCGATGCATACTTGGCCTCAAAACCGGAGCAGTTTTTTTTGGCGCGGAATCCATATGTTGCCAGAAAGATGGGAAAAAGTAGTGGCTTCCGATGGACAATACTTTGAATAAAATATATTGTAACAATTTTTCAAAATAAACACTCAAAGTTTGCCAAAAATCCCGCATAATTTTTTTTTATAAAAATTTTGCAAAAGATGCACCAATTTCGTGGTCAAACAACAGGTTGTGGATGCCAATTTTTTAGGCAAAATTTTTTCAGCGACGAGGTTTATTTCTAGTTTGAATGGATATACTAATAGGCAAAACTTCCATATATGAGGTTTTTTTTTCAAAAATTATTTATTTATTCCATGAATATCTATTTTGTCCCCTTCGAAATAATCCCCACCAGATATTATACACTTGTGCCAACGTTAATTCCAATCCTCGAAGCACTTCAAAAAATCACACACATTTTTTGTGATTTTGTTCAGCTCCTTCTTCGATGCAGTCTTTATCTCCTTAATCGTAGCGTAGCGTCGTCCTTTTATGGGGCTCTTCAGTTTTGGGAACAAGAGAAAGTCATAGGGGGCCAGATCTAGGGAATACGGTTGCTACGGCATTATTAGTGTATTGTTTTTGGGCAAAAATGACAAAAGCCAATTTTTGTTCTTCCACAAATTTGGTCGTTTTTGGCGGATTTCTTCGCATAACTTGCAGGTTATATTCCTTATTGACCTCTCTACCCTGTAGCAAGAACTCATGATGCACCACGCCTATACAATCGAAGAAAACTTTAAGCAAAACCTTCACATTCGACCGAACTGGGATGATTGAGCTTTGGTTTCCATGTCATAACCATAAACCCATGATTCGTCACCAGTTATGACCCTCTGAAGTAAATTCGGGTCATCGCGGACAGAGTCCAGCAACTCCTTAGCAATGTTAATGCGATGCTGTTTTTGGTCGAAATTGAGCAAAAATCGAAGACAAGTCAAAACACGTGCAAGCAAAGCAGCTTTAAAAAATTAACTGAATATTCAGAATGACTGAACTTGTCGGCATAAGTGAGAGATATGAGTACCAACATAACGCCACAAAAAATCGAATATACGTAACCCGCGGAAATTCAAAATTCGCGATACTTTTTGAACAGACCTCGTATATGCTTTAGAAAATCCACAAATAACTGTTAAAAATAACCCATGGTACCCACAAAAAGTAACTGTGTGGTATGCATTATGTGTTGAAAATGAACAAGGTATTATTTTATAACCGATTTTGTTGAACTTAAACTTAAAGATTTCATTCTGGAGCATATGTGGTGTCAATAAGATAGCACCACAACCCAAATAGTATAACAAATATTGACTTTTTCCTCCCAGAAATTTCCAGTACACGGAATTTCGAAGTTTGGTGGCGCCAATTAACCTCAAAGATCGTACGATTTGACACTGTTAGAATTTCTTCTTTGTAAAAATTTCAAAGGCGATTAATAATCCAACACCAGTTTTTCTATATATTTAATTTGAACTGTAAAATAGCCTAAAAATGAAAATGATGATAAGTCTTCCAAAATGAATTTTTTATTCCATTTTAATGATTTCTTGTAAATTTAGTAACCTATATTTATAAAATCTAATAATACAAAAAAAAAACCAACCAATTTGCAGAATATAAAATATAAAACCACAAAACTTTTTAATCATAATTAAAAATTCATGAGCTTTTGCTCAGATACACAAATAAATTCATTAAAAATTTCTAACAATACCAACAAAAAAAAAGTCTACCATAAAATCTTATATTTCCTAAAAAGTACACTAGATGAATCTATATTTAAACCACAATTAATGAAAACTTATTAAAACCAAGATTATTGTTAAAGTAGTTCAACATAAATTAAAAGCCTACAAATTTAAAGTTAACCTAAAATAGGGCAATTTTCAACCACAATTACCACAAGAAATAATATTCGAGTAAAATGAGCATAATGTAGTTAATTATCAACAATCAACATAGAGAGAGGGTGGATTCAGCATTGAAAGTTCCTGAATGAATTTTTAATTGGATTCTCGTCTACACTTTCACATATACATTTATAGATTGAATAACTATTTTGGGCATACTTTTTATTTAACTAAAAATATAAACATTTTTAATTATTACTTTTGAAAAATAATCTACATTTAATCCCTTAAACAGTCTGTTACAGTATGGATAAAAAATTTGAGGTCATTCGGAAGGAAGAAATAATTTTGTTACAATAAATTTTACGATAAATGACAGTAAAACTATATTAATTATTTCATTTTTTTTTTTTTGCAATAAATAATAGTATTTGAACAAAATTTCATTTAAGAAAGATTAATTTTAATTAGAACGAAAACTATTATATTTGCCTTTGGATAATTTCATGAAAAATACGTATTCGTTAAATTTGATGAAGTGATCATATAGTGAATGTTATATATTTAGCAGAATTTTATCTATAAGAAAAACAAAAAAATAATAATAATAATAAACTGGATGAACGAAAATATATATGATGGAAAGGACAACAGTGAAATGTGCCAGTATCAAGGGTAGAAGTGCCAACAAAATGAAAATCTACCGCCCAAAGGTTGCATCAAATATAACAGCAGGAATCATACGGAAACGACACAACAACGAATCCTACTACATTACCAACACAAACTGCATACTTTATGCTGATGCATAGTCCTCTCCATGGTGATTAATTGCAGCAATGCATCATGTTTTGTGAGGATATAACTCATTGTGGCCATAACAAATTCAAGGGATGTCTTCTAGTCGACTAGTCCAAGAGTCTTCAAGTCACATAGAATATTTCCGTACAAGAAACGGGTCCGGTCTTCTCTAGGGAGATGGGTGAAGGGATAACTATTAACCAGACCCAAAAGCGTGTTAATAAAGACATGCCACTGTTTCAACGAGACCGCAATTATGTGACGATGGGCATAACCAGAGAGAATTATTTGTTTCAGACAATTTGAAATTGTCAGAGATGGTAGGGAAACACAATCCTTACGGCTTCATTACTCCAAATTTAAGAACTTACAATACTCGTACACTTGAACATTATCATTTTCGGTAGTATTTGACATTCATTTTTTTAAGTGTATTGATTTCGTTAAAGTCACAGACAATGTTCGTTCAACAACACTCCAACAATGCATTACACAAGGGATACTATAATCCAGAAAGGAAATTATTTTTCGTTAAAAACAACATTTTAATATGAAACTTTCATAAAAATAATATGGTAAAAATTAATTTCAATATATTTAAAAAATTAAAGTCAATACATAAAATTATTTTTAAAGATTCATTGAAAAAAAAAATGGTTGAAAATTAAAATTAAAGTCAAGTTCGGAAAGTTCTTAAACTATCCTAAAATTATATGAACTCATTTTCTCCAAGTGGCAATAATAAAATATTTACTGAATATTTTTCAATAAAAAAAAAAATAATTATATAATAGAAATGAATAAATTAGAAGAAAAAAAATCACATATTAAAATTAGATTTTTGATATCGTGAGAGCAGTTATGAGTCAGCTCCATTTTGACGTCGCACGTATTCTTAATAGATTTGATTTGTAAACATTTGTAAGGTTTTTATGAATTTACTAAAAACTTCACCAAAAAATGATCTGCCAAAATTTGTTTGTAAAAAATAATCTTTAAAAATATGAATTATTTAATAGTTATTGATGTAACGATTTTATTTATTTCGGATATTCTTTATTTGGCTAAGTTGTATTTCACAAATAGTTCACAAGTGTTGGTTTGTTTAGGACGGTCGAGTCCTAGTTAAAGATTCTCCGATCTAACCTAATCCATCGATTACTTCCAAAACAGTTCTCGTTTACACTTTTCGACTTTATTCGTCGTTCGCTCTATTATATAATAAAAAGTAATCCATTATTTTGCCAATAGATGGCTTTAGGATTCTTTATCTCCCGTTTTGAAAGTGCGATCGGGTTGCACTAGATGGAGTTAGAAAGATAAGATTTCCTACTAAAAAAGTTTTTGCTACAGTTTTGTGATTACTTGACTCACTTTTTTTTTTTAGCATGCGTCAAAGATGGACACCAACAAAGAGAAAATACGCCATATTTTACAGTTTTTCTTCGATAAAGGCGAAAACGCAAGCCAGGCAGCTGAAAATGTGAATAGTGTTTATGGTCCTGATACTGCAACAGTTAATCACACGCAATTTTGGTTTCGTCGATTCCGTTCCGGTAATTTTGATGTCAAAGGTGCACCACGCTCTGGAAGGCCAATTGTCGAAAATGTCGATAAAATAATGGAAATCGTCGAGTCGGACCGTCACGTAAGCACTGTTTCGATTGCCCAGGAGCTAAATATTGCACAAAAAACCGTTTGGAACCACTTAAATAGGGCTGGATACAAAAAGAAGCTCGATGTATGGGTGCCACACGAGTTATCGCAAAAAAACCTCATTGATCGAATTTCCATCTGCGAATCGCTGCTGAATCGCAACAATATCGATCCATTTCTGAAGCGGTGATGAAAAGTGGGTCACTTACGACAACGTCAAGCGACAACGGTCGTGGTCAAATCGCGGTCACCCGGCGCAAACGGTGGTCAAGCCAGGATTAACAGCCAGGAAGGTTTTGCTGTGTGTTTGGTGGGACTGGCAGGGAATCATCTACTATGAGCTGCTCCCCTACGGCAGAACTCTTAATTCGGACCTATACTGTCAACAATTGGACCGTCTGAAAGAAGCAATCGCCCAGAAGCGGCCAGCTTTGGCCAATAGGAGAGGAATTGTGTTCCATCAGTACAACGCCAGGCCGCACACATCGATAGTGACTCACCAGAAGTTCCGGGACCTTGGTTGGGATATTCTTATGGATCCACCTTATAGTCCGGACCTGGCACCAAGTGATAACCACCTCTTCCTGTCTATGACGAATAATTTTGCACCTCGTATATCGGGTTTTTCAATAGCAACTTGACACTTTTGATTTCTTACTTTAGTTCTTGAGTTAACTTGATCTTAAGCTCTTAAGTTAACTTAAGATCAAGTTAACTCAAAAACTTAAGCCACTTGACCATATGAAGCGACGCACGTTCTCAGATTGGGCTCTAGAGAAGCTTGCCGAAAATGACGACTTTCATTGCAAAATCTAAATGGCTTCGTCAAATAAATAATGGCTAGCAATGCAGATCCTGGGATTGCGAGAAAGAGTGTGCAGAATCATGCCAGTTGTATCAACAACTACTACAAAAAATGGGGCATAAAAATAAACGCAAATAAGTCTAATTTAATTTATGTCAGGAACTCTTGTACTCAGGGTAGAAGGAATAATGTTGCTAAATGCAGATTATTTGAAGTAAGAATTGATGAGGATACGATTAAAGTGAAAAATGAAAGCAAATATCTAGGTGTTATTTTCAATAACCTTTTCATATTTAAAATGAATTGCAACGTGGTTAGAAGAAAGAAGTTGGCGATTAAGAACGATTTCATTATTCAAAAGCAAATTTGTATAAGGTTCTAATCAGACCAGTTTTAACTTATGCTTATCCATTTTGGTTCTCGATGTCTCATGAGGCTGGGAGTAGTTTGGAAATTTTTGAAAGAAAAATACTAAGGCATTGTATGGACATTGGTTTTAGTGAACGAAATAAATATTATTCGAATAGAGTTCTTTATGATAAAGCGGCGGGGGTCGTTCCTATTCTGAATTACATGCACAACCAAATGAAAAAGGATATCGATAGATTGGATGTTCATCCCAATGGAATTATGAATGAATTATACTCGGTTTTTGGAGCAAGGTCTTCAATCAGTGATTATTATCTATCCCGGTTCTGTTTGGCAAATTAAGAACTGAATGATCCTCTATTTTTGGGAACTGATCCTTTATTCTATAAAAGTAGTTTTTATAATAATATAACGAATAATAGAAGATAGTGGTGGCTTCTTTTGGCTGATGAAAAGTTGAGGGGTTGCTCATTTGCCTCACTGATCGGCTGATTGGTTTTTTTTTTGTTTAAGTTACAATATTGATGGCTTTGGAGGTTCCAGCTGGACCGTCTTGGAGGCTTGTTTGTTGACCTGACTGCTGTGGAACCTGAGATTGTTGTCGACATATACCGAAATTTTCCTTCAAAAGGGAAATTATTTTATGATTATCGGTGTTTGGATATACACATAATTAATAGCAGTACAGTAAGGTTATATATCAACATTGTAAACTGTTATACTTCTTAAAAGAAATTAGAAGTGTGGACAGTTCTTATTATTACTTATTTTGTTTTTTTTTTCATTAAATTGGTATGAATTCAATTTATTTGAACTAGTTATGATCTAGTCCTGACACTGTTATATAATTGTACAACTAGTTTTAACTATACATTTTTGTATTACTTTTACATAACAGGCTGTAATTATCCTTGCCATGTTACAATAATTGTTATAAGATTACCTTTTGATAATCTGCATAGTTTATGAACTGTTATACTACATTGCTAAGTAATTATCTCATTAACTTAACTTGTTTTTATCAAATTACTTCCTAAAGTAAATGTTTTGGTTTTATTTTTGCCCTAAGACTGAAGCAATTTTTTAATTTGACTGTCATAATGATTTTTATCATGGTTGCGTATGATAAAATGGTAAAAAATTAAGTAAAAATTAAATGTATTTTTTGGAAAAATTTACAAATTATCACTTTAAAATATTGGTTGCATTTAATATGCTGAAAAATTGTTCCGGATTAGTATGTGTAAAACATTAGAACACTACATTATCCCAAAAAAAAAAAAAAATTGTAATAGATTAACCTTAATAATAAGTATATGATATTAATAAACGCAAATTTTTTAAAAGTAAAAAAAAAAGCGGTATTGGAGTGCTGCAATCCCTTATGTGCTTCATGAAACACCACTTCCTCCACAAAAAGTAACTGTATGGTGCGGTTTTCATGCCGGTGGCGTCATTGGACTATTTTTCTTTGTTGATGAAAATCACCATCACGTTCCAGTCAATGGTGAACCCTACAGAGACATGTTGCAGCGTTAATTCTTCAATCAAAATGCATGGGCTGGACATCAGTGATATGTGGTTTTAATAAGACGGTGCCACATCCCACACAGCGGGAGAAACAATCGACTTATTGAAGTCCAAGTTCGGTGAACGTGTTATATCGAGAAAAGGTCCTGTCGATTGGGTGCCGAGATCATGTGATTTAAAACCTCTAGACTTTTGTCTGTGGGACTACGTAAAATCGATGGTCTATGCCAACAAGCCGGCGACATTAGAGGACCTAAGAGCCAACATCAAACGAGAAATAGCGCCCATTCCCGTCGAATTGTGTGGCCGAGTCATCGAAAATTGGTTGGCATATGACCGAAGTCGAGTTTCATTCATAATTGCATTGATTGTACTTTAAGTCTATAATAAAAGTTTTGATATATCTCAAATGGTTTGCGAGATATTTAAAAAAAAAGTTGTCAAGTTCTTATTCAAAAACCTTTTAGTTACCATTCGTCAAGGATTTTGACCGCATAGATAAATGTCTCGGCAAATGACCCGGATTTAAGAATTTATCTAAATAAATTTAGCTTTTATAGTATTTTCACGTACGGATCATTTTATTTTAATGGTATTATTCTATCTTTGCATTGGCGGAATTTCAGCCGGTACCCCTTCCTCCCCTGCAGCTAATTCAACTGTGCACCGCAAATCAGTCTAAGATTTGTTCGTTTTAAATGCTTCGCAGTTTTCTCCCGTTTAGGTGTGATGACTGCGTTGAAGAAAATTCATTTAAAGACGTTTTTAGTGGATCTGATATTTTGATTATATATTGATATAATTATCTTCACTTAATATTTCTAGAATATTCGAAACAGAAAAATCAATAAGTTATTCGATTATCAATAATTGTGGACATCAGATAAGTCGTAGATGAATATTGATACCGTAAAAGCAATGTTGATAACCAAGTCCGTAGAAATTTGCGGTGAACTTCTTAAAAATGTTGATACGGTTGCAAAATATTCTTAATTTAAATATTGTATTTTTTTATTATATTTATATTTATTTAATTAGGCGTTTTTTCAACTCTCCGACTTTGTTTCGACGCTCGCTCTAATACTTACCGACTTCAATCAGTCGGTTGTCAATCACTATTCAGATTAACTTCAAACTATTTATGTGGCTCTGATGATGTTCTACAACATTCCGAAATCGAACTTTCTGGAATACTCTGAAGCTCTCTAGTCCCACTTTTCTGAAATCTCCTAGAACACTCCAGAGCCATATTCCGTCGTAAAAATTGCAAATTTTGTGAAATTTTTTTTTTAAATTTATACATTTTTAGACCATAAAATAATAAAAAACAAGAAAATATTATTTTTACGATCGGTAAAATGTTGGTAATGTAGGCTGATTGAACAAGATTGTAAATTTTCTTCTTCTTTTTTAAATAAAATATACAGAATTTTTGGATATTATTTTTTTTAATTAATTTCTTTCTTTTTTTTTAAATAAAAACTTAATTTTATAAATGTATTAAATACGAATGCTCATCACAATTTCTCTCTCGACGTATCAAAAGTTTCCATAATTTTTTGGCATTTTCCATGACTGCGAGCTCTATCGCATTTATAACGAGCGTGATTTAGTCCTGCAGCTTAAGAATTTTCTTAGGATTTTTCACGTAGACCCTAATTTTTATGATCTTGAAAGAATATCAATGGTGTCAAATTTCTAGATCTTGGAGGCCATTTTTCCACATTGTTTTATGGCATAATTTTCCCTAGGTATTTGGTTCGGAATAGGGTCATTGTTTCAGGTGCTGTGGTCTTGCATGGAGGTATCTTCTGGGTGTAGATCCGTATTATAGTATTGATATCAAAAGTGGCCTAAAACGTGGGTTGCTGTAGTTATTATCTACATCACAGGATCCCGTGTTCTATCACTGCAGATGATAATTGAGGTTTAGATAGACCGACCTACTAACAGTTAGCCTACCTGTGACCTCTATCCTTCCTCCCGGAACGATGGTTCTACGGCGGCACTCTTTGTAAATACTACTTCGCCGGGGCGTTCTTATAATATTTTACTGCTGTCCCGATGTTGTAACGCCTCGCGGCCTATTCTTCGTACGTGGTGTGAAGATCCTTGATGATACATTCCGCGTACTCTGCAACTTTATTCCAAGCCGATTGGCTCTTCAGCATGCACTCCACTGTTTTCTGGACTGATGGAACGGTCCAGATTTTTCTCCAGTTCTGCCCGTATCCCCTCGTAAAAGGGGCATTGGAAGAACACGTGTTCGGCATCTTCCAGCACATCGTAGCAGCGATGACAGTTTGGGGAGTCTGTTCTCTTGAATCTGTGCAAGTACGCCCGAAAGCATCCATGTCCAGTCAAGAGTTGGGTGATGTACTACCCGACTTCCCCGTGCAGGCGAGTAACCCATTTGGTGACATCTGGGATCAGTCGCTGGGTCCACCGACCCTTCGTCGAGCTATCCCATCTTTCTTGCCAGAGGCGAAGACTCTCGGGTCTCTCCTCTTCATATGGTAGCTTTCGCCGCTCTTTCTTCTTCCTACGATATTGGCGTTCTCCACGTGATACCGTTCGGTATGCTGACGCCACTCTGATCGCTGAGAGCCGCTTGACTGATGACATTGTCTTGCGGTATATTGTTAGCTCTAACGATTTCGCCCACAATGGTGCTCCGTATAGCAGGACGAAGGTAACTACAGTAGCATACCTGTGATGGACCTACTTGTAATGGATAGAGCTGTTAAGAGGCAGGGCCAGGTAGTTGCACAAAACGCTTACCGCAGGAATTGTAGGGATGGAATGTATGACTGCTTCATGTATGAAACAAGAAATATGCTTAGTGGCGGTATATGCCAGAGATGGTATTAAGATCCGCTTGCCATGGAGCAAACTGATTTGCAAGACGTTGAGAAAAGAAGTTCAAAAAGGGGGAAACCTGATTGAGGTTTTCATGCATGAGGTGGACCAAGCAGGATGTCGATATTGCGTTGGATTGAAGCAAGCTGGGGTGCTGTTTAATGTTTGAGATGTGTGCAACTGCCTGAATCAAGTCAACTAATTTAGACAGGTTGAGAGTATCTCAGTTCCTATAGTCGTAGGCGGCCCTTAGTATTATGTATAACGATAGGTAAGCCACGTTAAATAACATTTCACTAATTGGCATTAGCGGTGCCTAGGAATTTACAAGATTCCTGACTGTAGCTCAATGAGCGGAGTACAAACCGAAGTACTCTTAAAACAAAAATTCGTACCACGTAAAAACACACTGTGCTCGATTTAGGTGAGGCGCCAATTTCTCAGCAACGTGGTGGCTGTGGTTAATACCCACATCGCGGGTACGATCTCCGGATCGCTAGTGGGAGATACTAGTAATTATCTTGGGCGTTCTCACTGCTAATGACAGCAGAGGTTTAGGTAGTCCTTGCCACCAGCAGGTGGAGTAGTCAGTTTGTAATTGATTACTAACTGTTAACTGCCAGTAATGGTGGTACGTTCATTAAGCGTAACTCAATCCCTATAGTCGTAGGCCACTCGTTGTTTTACATTGAAGACAACTAGGTCACGTTAAATAACACATTATAAATGTCCAGACATGTATCATCCAGTGCAGGTCATAAAAAGTTTGTTATCATATCTCGACAACGTTCATCGTTTAGCATAATAGCGTTACAGGTATTATTATCGGAGAAGTACGGTTACCGAAAGTAACTCGATGTGGGTGCACAAGTCGTGGCAGTTTTGTTGCTGTAGAAAAAGTCCAATTTCTGTGCACGAATATGAATTAAGGTTATCGGATTCTTGGTCACATTTTCTTTCACAGTAACAATATTTTCGGCCGAACAACTTGCACAAAGAATCAGATTTTTGAAATTTTTGCACCTAATATTAGCCTGTTTCTGTCTATCTTTATGACAGTTATCTTGAAAAAAAAACTCAAACTGACAAAGATTCACATTACCATTAAATCACTCTATATTTTTGCTAAAGCTACATTACTTGAAATAATTTAAAAATAACCTATTTACAAAGGCTTACCCCTTTCGACTTTAAGCCATAGACACATCTTTTATTGGCTGGCCTTTAACTACTTACGATTAGTAAGCAAAAACTAAGTGTATAATTAGATAATCATAAATATAAATCTAATATAGTGAAATTGTTTTAAATAAGTTATATTTTGGCAACTTTCAAATAAGCTAAGAGTCTAGAAAATCGAGAGGACTTTGCTTGTTTGTTGGATAATAAATACCATCAGTATCTTCTGAATTCATATGACAATAGTACAAGTACTACGTAATATATCCTTAAATAAATACATATAATATACAGTGGTATAATTGTCTCCTTGGTCTATGGTGAAATTATAACAATTAGTCTATTCTTAAGCATTGTGGACAAGCCATCATATTTATTTATGCGTCTGGATGTACACATATGCATGCACATAGGAAAGAGTCTTTCAAACTAACAAGAAACTTCATAACCGAATTTTGAAATTAATTAATCTAACTTAGCAATATCTGGATTACTTTGTCCGATTTTCCTTTTATATGTTTGTACATCATAGAATGCACATTCACTTCGACTAAAAAGCATATGTGTATGGTTGGATATTTGTTAGAATGCGTTTAAGTATTATGAATGGTTGGAGGTGATGGGCTTCGAATAGTGGATGTCACTTCAAGGATGTGCGGATAACTTGGGTGCTTAAATGGCATTTTAGGCATTGATTTATACGACATTGTAATAAATAATGTGATGTTTCTACCAAAGTGATGTTTCTGGCCAGTACGATTACCATAAACTATGAAAGTAAGCACTTCTCTATACACTCACACTATCATTGTTTATGCTATAATATTATTTGTGCAAATTTTAATAATAAAATATATTTAAATTAGATATTACCAAATAAAAAATGTAATTCTAATTCATTTTTTAATTTCTTCTTTGGGTTTAGTTTTCTTCATTACAAAATAAGAAATTGTCCATTTAAGAGTTTGAAAAGTACAGTCAATTTTATAAATTAAAAAATTAATTATATATATAATTTAAAGTAATATTTATTAAGACTAATATTTGCCATTTTATATTAAAGATTGATTTAAAAAAACACACTAATTTTTAAGGAAATTTAAATATTTTTTATTTAATATGAAGTACAATCGATACAATTAAGTTCTGAATAAAATATCCTGCAAATGGCCTCCACGACTTCTTTTGCAGGAACGAATTCGATGAACCCAATTTTCGAGCACTTTTTCCACTAAATCAAGTCGTATGTCATGAATAGCAGGTTAAATATTGACTTCTAAAGCTTGAAAGAGAGTCTGGTTTATTGCTTAAGACATATGACTTCAAATCCAACCCTACAAGAAATAGTCTAATAGTGTTAAATCACAACTTTTTGGAGGCCATTCAATGTCACAATTTCTTGAAATAATCGAATTTCCAAACTTTTCTCGCAATAATTCGGTTGTTGCACGTGCTGTGTGGCATGTAGCCCCGTCTTGTTTGAACCAGATGTTGTCAAGATCAACTTCGTCCAATTTTGGCTATAAAAAGTTGGTTATCATTGATCTACGTGTATACCGCTCTCCATTGACAGTAACAGTGTTACCAGCTTCATTTCGAAAGAAGTACGGACCGATGATTCCACCAGACCGAAAACCACATCAAACTATCAATTGAGGTGAATGTAATGGGTGTTCATGAATAATTTGTGGATTTTCTTTGCACCAGAATCGATAGTTTTGCTTATTTACCGCACCACTCAGATGAAAGTGAGCTTCATCGGAGAAGATGATTTTCTTTAAAAAATCGTTTTCGTTTTCAAGTTGTTCCAAGACAAAATCAGCAAAATCACGACGTTTACGATGGTCCAATAGCTTCAGTTCTTGAGTGATAACAATTTTATATGGATGCAAGCCCAAATCCTTTCTCAAAATCCGTCAGATTGTGGTTTGAGACAGTCCCAATTCTTGAGAACGTCTTGGAATCGACAAATTGCGGTCTTCAGCAACACTTACCTGAACGGCAGCAATATTTTCATTACTTCGAGCGGTTCTTTGTCTTATTGGCACTTGAAAATTATGTAAAGAAAATGTAAGTTCGAAATTTTTTTGACAATTCGACGAATAGCGAGCACAGTTGGACGGTTATTACGACCATAAAATGGCAAAAGCGCACGAAAAGTTGCAATTGCAGAACGATTATTTTGATAATAAAATTTAATAATTTATAAACGTTGTTCTTAAGTATATCTCTGTTTAATAAAATTGTAAACATTACTAAATATAATGGAAAAAAAACAATAGAACATGACATTTTACAAATAGTCGAAACGTCACTTAGAAATCATATCACTCTTATTGGAAAACCATGTATAATGCACGCTAAACTGAAAATATTGCTACTGCTGCTAATAGTGTGGTCGAAAACCCAAATTTTTCAATTTTATGGCGCGCTATGTATTCGGGCTTATTTTGCGGTATATAATGGTTCATTTTTTGATTTTATTAATTTTATCTCAGCAAATGAGGCTTATTCCCGGTCAGTAAATACATCAACAGACAAAATTACCTGAAAATTACTATGGAGAAGCCATTGTATCTGCAAAAAATAACCCTCTTATGTAAATTTTGGTCTAAAGGTATTATTGAACCGCTATTCTTTTAAAATTAAGAAGGAGATACCATTTTTTTTAACTGAACTTGTAGACTTCAATTTGAACCATTTGTGGTTACAAGAAAAAACTGAGCCTCACAATACGACATAGTTTGTCTTTATTGGGTGAAATGTACCTAGGATGTTAGATTGCGAGATTTGATAATATAAGGTGGCTTTCAATATCATCCAAATTGATGCTTCTGGAATTTGTATGTAAAAAATTCTGTTTACGCAGACAATCCTTTAACTTCAGAGTTACAGCCAGAAATGTGCGAACAAGTAATCAAAAATTATCTCAAAAGAAACTTAAATAATTTACATTAAAATGGCAAAATTTATGTAATATAATAAAATAAAATTTTAATAAAAGTTTATATTCAATTAATTTTTTATTTCACTTTACTTTTGTAAGAGCAAATTGGATAATACTTTTAATCAATTCTCTTGATTTTTTGTCAGTGCCTACCCTGTATCATATATCTCAAAGTAGCAACAATTTTGTCCTATTTTTATATAATTAATCTTTTTTGTTTTATTCTTTGAAAAAAATTTAAATATCATAATAATCGAAACAATACAATTTTACTTGAAATGCTCTAAAAAATGTTTATGGTAAATAATAGTATTGTTACCTTTAATGTACGTAAATGTATTTAAATTTTGCTGTATATTCATGGATGATACTTTTTCCTTGGATAAAAATTTAAAAAGGGACTATGTTGTCTTGTATTATGACAAAATCATTTTCTGTAAATGTTTTCCGCAATCTATAAAGATATTCATTCTTAAAACTTTTCTGAATAGCAATAGCTGAAAGAGAAAAAGCGTAGCTGAGATTATAAAATTCGTTGAAAACTTTTTACATGAAACAATGCATTGTTAGATGCAAGTGTTTTGATGATGCTCGAAGAATACTTGTCGAAACCGATTCGACAGCAGGGATTCTGCTAATGAGACATGATGTCGTTAGCTTCGGGCTTAATAAGTAAAATTATGTGAAAATCTTAAAGATACGAGTATAAAGACGTAAAAATGCATTATCAAGTGTGCCTTCGGGAAATTTGGTAAACTTTTAACCCACAACAATGAAGTAAAACAGGAAGAATCTTAAAGATGCGTACTACGCTAGCAATACTTTACTACGAGTAGATATGTGCTAAATTGTTGGCAACAAGATATTTATACGAGTACACACTAAGAATAGCTGCAATAAGTGAACTAGCTTCTATTTTCTATTCAAACGGAAAGAATTTTCATTTTTGCTCTCATATTATTTTGGTCCTAAAATTAAACTTAAAAAAAAATTTTATACTTTTTAGGTATTTGATAATATTTTTATATTTACAATGAACATTTATTTTAAAATGTCATAATTTGAATTATTCTATAAGGCAAAGGTTTTGTTAATAAAATTGAAATTTTAAAATTCTTAAATTAAAATTGAAAATAAAAATTTTTAATATTTCAGTTTGGAGAATTTTCTATTATCAGCTGATATACGAAGTGTCATTTTCAGCAAATATCTATCATGACAAGGACTTTTGTCTCTTCAACTCCATCATTCGGCTTTGCCAAGGCTCAAACGGCGAGGAGTGTTTTTTTGGAGAGTTACTAGGAATAATTTTCTTAGCAAATAATTTAAATGATAGCGTAAACGAGCATAAGAAACTTTTTATAACGAGCAACAGTTAATTATGACAACAATCTGACGAAGTATTAATTACTGAATAGATGTTATACGACGAAAGTTGGAAGGCTTTGTAAAACTATATAATTCTATTCCGTACGTCCAGATTGGCCCAAGAAAATGATATTTTGCGAAGTGGGCAGAAAATAAAGTGTGTGATTTTTTTAAACAATTTCATTTATTTCTATACGTCAATTTTATCCTTTTTAAAGTATTTCGAAGTTTTGAAAGATTTAAGTAGGTAGGCCTCGTTACCAGCAGTTGATGTGACCTTAAGATCACATCAACTGCTGGTAACGAGGCCTACCGTAAACCTCTGCTGTCATCATCAGCTACAGTACCCGAGATAATTGCAACTTATTTATTGCCAGTTATCTCCGAAGCACCCCACCAATAATCGTGCACAGAAGCTAGTTCATCATTTTTATAGAACATAAACAGCTACGACTCCACGCGCATTAGCATATATAGTACAAGCAAACACTATAAAAGCATTATGCATGAAAGGTATGAAAAGCTTCAACGCCGTAATCCTGAAAGATCCATTAATATTTTGCATTTCGTTCTGTTGGACGTCTCGGTTCCCGTGGTACCTATTTTTTATATTAGAGTACTTATGGTCTTTTTTTTATGTTTAGATTAATGAGGTACAGGGGGAAGCCTTCAAAAGGTACCCGCCTGGAAATTTTTCCTGCCAGGCGAGTAATGTGGGATTTTTACCTCGCTAAAACCTAACCTACACCTCTAACCTTGCTCCCGGAACGATGGTGCCCCGGTGGCACTCTTTGTAAATACTACTTCGCCCGGGCGTTCTTATTTGATGCTACTGCAGTCCCGATGTTATGACGCCTCGCGGCCTATTCTTCGTACGTGGTGCGGAGATCCTTGATAATGGATTCCGCGTACTCTGCAATTCTGTTCCAAGCCGATTGGCTCCTCAGCATGCACTCCACTATGTTTTCTGGACTGATGGAACGATCCAGACTTCTCTCTAGTTTTGCCCGTGTCCCCTCGTAGAGGTGACAGCGTCTTCGATCACATCGCGGCAATGGTGACAGTTTGGGGAGTCAGTTCTCTTGAATCTGTGCAAGTATGCCAGAAAGCATCCATGCCCAGTCAAGAGTTGGGTGATGTAATACCCGATTTCGCCGTGCAGGCGAGTGACCCATTTGGTGACATCTGGGATCAGCCAATGAGTCCACCGACCCTTCGTCGAGTTGTCCCATCTCTCTTGCCAGAGGCGAAGACTCTCGGGTCTCTCCTCTTCATATGGTAGCTTTCGCCGCTCTTCCTTCTTCCTACGATGTTTGCGTTCCCGCTCTCCTGCCAAGGTGTCGATGGGTGGGCATGATGCCACGACGTTGACCGCTTCATGTGATACCGTTCGGTATGCTGACGCCACTCTGATCGCTGAGAGCCGCTGGACTGATGACATTGTCTTGCGGTATGTTGTTAGCTGTAGCGATTTCGCCCACACTGGTGTACCGTATAGCAAGACGGAGGTAACCACAGTTGCCAGTAGTCGCCTTCGGATTTGCCTGGGGCCTCCGGTATTGGGCATTATCCGCGAAAGTGCGCCCTGTACTGCTGATGCCTTCCTGCTGACGCTGGAGATGTGCTCTTTGTCGTGGTCGCCTACTCTTATGGTGATGGTCGCACTTTCGCGGATCGACCGGAAGTCGTGGTCGCCTACTCTTATGGTGATGGTCTCTATTTTCTTCCGGCTACTCACAAGGAGTGCCTCGGTCTTAGAGTACTTAAGGTCTGTACCCCGCTCAGTGAGCTGTGGTCAGCAATCTTGTAACTTCCTAACCTTTTTCCTCTTCTCTTCCTTCTCTACTTCCCATCTTTTCTTTCCTCATCTTTATTGTACATGCACCAGCATTACTATGTGATATTAATGGCTTTACTATGAATTTTAATTACACATTTACCGGCCACGTATCTAATTTTGCCCCTTGTTAGCTATTTTGCCTTTTTATGCCATTATTGGGATGAGAAGCTGGTATATCAACAGTACAAATACCACATCTTTTCAAGAGTTATTTGGTTTTTTGGAGCAAAGAAAATTCCCAAGATCTTGGATGAGATGAAAAAGAGGGCTGCGTAAATACGGGAATGTCTTTTTCCAACATATACTCATTAATGGAGATAGCCGTGTATCTAAGTGTATCATCCAAGTGTCTGCAATATCCAATGTGATGTGAAGAATCCTTTTTCTAAGCAATTCGAAAACTACTTTTCAGCTTCAATGTAAATCAACGGTCTCACCTTATTAAGGCCCCAACTCCTTTATCAGTTTTGGATGTTAAATGCCTCACTGAGTAAGGTTCGATTTCCTGTCTTCCAAAAATTATTTGTCGGCCTTCCAAAAATTATTTATTTCACCGAAAAACTTAGGTTTCTAATAAGGATTATTTAACCCAAAATTAGAGTTACTGCAAATAGTAACGCACTATAAAAATACAACTTCATTTATAAGGCTCTATAAGATCGCATCGTTATCGAAAAAAAGGCTCAATAGGATCGCACAGTTATCGGACTGCACGTTTAAAAGAGGCTTACGTTGAAGCTTTATGCTTTTATATATCGCTAACCTATTAAGAGTAATTTCCTTAGCCTCCAAAGAATACGTAAAATAAAAAATAAATTTTATTTATTCAAAATAATAAATATCTACAAAAAAAATCTAATTTGCTCAAATAATAAATACAGAATAATTTATATGAAAAACTTTTCTACATGTTAAATTTACGAAATCATATAAAAAAGGTCCTTATATGTTAAATTTTCCTTGAAAAGCTATAAAATCTCAACAAATCTAGAAAGTTTATATTATTTTTATTTTAAATATTTCGTTTTTATATGTAATTTATTTTTAAAAAATGAAGAATTATGTTTATTTTTTTTCACTACCAACTTAATATATTTTGGGCTAAAAGAAAAAGCCATTTATTTGCGACCAAAAATTAGTTTTTATAAACGTAAATTAAATATGTACTCGAATATGATACTTTTTGCATTGTTCTGTGGGACAATTTGTTTATGTTTTTACTAAGTTGGAAACGTATCCAGATGACACTTAGTTACTATCTAGTAATCTATTCATACGATAGTCTAGTGGAACGCGGTAATAAATCGGAATTCGTTTTTCGCCAAAAACCACCAAATACCAAAAAACCTAACTATACCAAATGCACAACCCATACATGCACTCATGTAGAGAAATAGGAATTGTCCAACAGGATCGAGGTATGACGTTGCGAATATTGTTCCATGTAACAGAACGGGTTGTATTGTTTGCCGTTAGCTAACACACTTTTGGAGCATTAGTTGGAGCATGTTGGAAGCTAATAGGACACCAACGAGTAAACGTAACATATTTGAGAAAATAGCAGCCACAGAGATGATGGTTGCATTGGGACCAAATGCGCTTGATACCAGGATAAGCGGGTCTGACGAAGTCATAGCTATATCAATAGTACACTACAAAACCACTGGTTAAATTTGCCACCTTAACCTCGTGTTTGGGTTTTTGTATTCCAAAAAAAACTAAACCACAACAGAGGAAAATACCACTAAAAGTAGTTGAATGCACGCGCAGATATGACGATGGTGCTTGAAAAGTTCGATTGTCCCCCAAAACATGGTGCCACTTGCAGTAGTAACAACCATAATATAAAAGCAGTACTAAACGCAATCAACATATCGTCCCTTATACAACGGCTACCAATTCAATGTAACTTAATAACAAGAACTCGTTAACGGAAACTGGATAATCTGCTGGACACAGACAGACTGACATGGCTAACAATGCTCGATTCAACGAACAAACTGAATCCATATAGAGAACCATTCAACAACAAAAGCTAGGCACTTGAACTACCTTATGCCACTTTATGTAAGTTTTCCGGGAGTAAGGAATCAGGAGCAAATGCCAAAACGCAGAATACACGACCACTGAAATCGAAATCACCATACTTCAGATGAAACAACACTGAACGTAGTCACTCGTTTTTGTTGAACTCCGTTTGGCCATTGCATACAATAAAACCGGAACTAGAACAAAATTCAGAAGTCCAATGATAATGAAAAGGATATAAAAACGTTAGCATAAACATGACACCCGTACTCGAAAAATGCATATGCTTGTCTGTATATTGAACTTACCTTTAAATTCTATTCGGTTTCTGTATCTTTGGAACAAGAACGGAGTCTGTAGACGGGAAATTTCTGTTATTTCTAAATACCAGTACACCTTGCCATTAATTTATAGTACACAACATTCTTAATTCCATGAAGAACTGTGCACAGAAAATAAAGGAGTCAGCATTGAAATTCTTCTGGGCTTATAAAAACGATAGTTGCCCTCTGATTGTGTTTTTAATTCTCGGTCCTTCTGGCACAAACAAATCACTCCCGGTAGATTATCCTTTGTTTTTTTTCTTTCTATATTTTTTAGCTGATATTTAATCAGAACAAAGTAGATTGGTTCGATGCCAAAAATTTCAGGTCGATTAAAGCAGTTGGAATTCAGAAACTATAATTGATAGTACACTTAAGTTGCCACGTCAAGGAAATAAATCTGATGGCTTTGTGGCGCATGTGTCAGAGTATAACTTTCGGATCATAATAATAGTTACAAATTTTTGAATATATTTATAAAAATACTTTTTTGGTATAACTTAACTTAAAAATTTACATACCAGGTGTATAAGCTTAAATCCGCTGTTTTTTAGTCAAAAAAAAACACATGTTTTTTTTCATAGAAAGCCAAAATAAATTTATTCAAAGTACTTGCTCTCGCTAGCTACACATTTTTTCCATCTCTCGGGCAATTTGTGGATACCATGCCAAAAAAAATCCTTCTTTTTCGAGGCAAACCACTCATAACGCCATTTTCGGACGTCTTCGTAAGCATCGAAGTGCTGCTCAGCGAGCGCGTGGTCCATCGACGAAAACAGGTGGTAGTTGAAAGGGGCAAGGTCTGGTGAATAAGCGGGGTGGGGTAGCACCTCCCAGTTGAGTGTCTCCAAGTAGTTTTGGACCATTTTTGACGTGTGCGATGGTGCGTTGTCGTGGAGGAAAATCAGCTTGTCATGTCGTTGTTGAGAATCCGTCCTTTTTTCACCCAGAGCACGGTGCCATTTGATCAGTTGTTGATGGTAGCGGTGGGCATTGACAGTTTCACCAAGTTTCAATGGCTCATAGTAGACGATACCCTGCTGATCCCACCAAACGAACAAGCAATTTGGTCTTGGGGAAGATGTAGATGGTTGGCCGTGATCAACCCACGATTTCTTGCATTTAGGATTCTTGAAATATATCCACTTTTCATCGCCTGTGATAATCCAATTTAGGAACGACTTTTTTTTTGTCTGCCGAGCAAGATTTTGCATGTGTTTTGGCACACATGCGGCACTTATTTTCCGATCTTTTCAATCTTCCCCATGGCACGCAGTCGCATGAAAATGGCTGGTTGAGTAACACTCAATTGCTCCGCGAGCATTGTTTGCGATTTGGTATCGTCATCGTCCAAAAGAGCCCGCAATTAATGGTCCTCAACCTTCCTTGGCCGATTTTCACGCTTCTTGTCTCACAAGTCAAAATTGCTGTCTTTGAATGGACGAAACCAATCTCGGCACGTTGTTTTCGATAAAGCACTCTCACCATAGGCCTCCATAAGAATTCTATGCGATTCGGCAGCCGATTTCTTCAAATTGAAGCAGAAAAGCAGAGCAATACATGATTACCAAACTAAAAATGAATGTTGTTGTACGAAATTGCTGACAATGTGCACTGATTAATGTTGACAGATGTCAAACTCATAAAAAAAAGTATGGCGTGCCCATAGTAGTTTAATTCGCTCACTCACGCCATCTATGACCAAACAGCGGATTTAAGCGTATACACCTGGTACGTCAATGGTTTTTATTAAGACAAACAAAACGAAAGTCGAATCACTTACAATCGACTATCTCATTGCAAATAATTGTCAAACTTTTCGGAATATTACAATAATTATCCTTTTCGTTGAATAATAAATGATTGTTTACTATTCTGAAATGTGAACGAATGGAAATTGATTTATTTTCGACTATGTATTAGAATAATTACTTAACTGAAGATAAAGTTCCCCGATTGGTTCGATATCGCTTAATTCCTGTGCACAGTGGGTAATTGGTCTTAAAATACGGGTTATCTCCAGGCGTTTTCGTTTTATGAATTACTATAAAGAATAAACAGCATTTTTGTAAATTAATACCAACTAGAAGGAATATCAATTTATTCGATACCTGCTGTGTTTAATTGTGTATCACAATAATTAGACTAATTGAGTACGTCCTTAATTTGGTTCCGTATTGCGTCACTTTTACGAAGTTTTCCGCATTTACACAATTTCTATTAATAGGCTTATAAATAAATATATGCGCAAGGATAGCTGAAATGATATCTAATCAATTGAGAGTAAATAAAATTAATAGTCGAAAAAAATTCTGAGTACATTAGGACTGAATGTTGATTGAATTTACTTTGAATAAATAATTTGCAAATACCTAAAAATACTTAATACGAGTATATGACATGTATTTTTTTCTAAAATAAATTTATTTGCTTTGCTTTAAAGTAATTTTTGGTACAGCTACGAAAGTAGTCCCCGAAGTATCTGAGCTGACGTATAAATGGCGGTTGTTTGAAAAGAATTACTAGAGTCGAAAGTGCTTAATATTTGACAGCAATAATACAATAATAGTGAATGCTCTCAGTGAATTTGTATGTATGGATAAAATTGTTATGTGATACAATAATTTCATTTGAAAGGTCTCAGTCCAACCAGTATCAAAGCCGAGCTAGACAGTCCTTTAAGGGAATCTGCTCCTTCGTTTCCAATAATAAATTATTGGGCGGCAGAGTTTAAATAAGGCTGTAGGAGTTGCCAAGACCAAATGAGGTGACTATGCTAGAAACGATCGACTGAAACTAGCAGACATGGTAGGCATTTTAAAAAGTGCTTAACATTGCATATTGACTGAAAATTTGCTTATGAGAAAGTTGTGTGCAATATGGGTACCGCGTTTGCTCATAATGGAACATTTTCCAGATTTAGACGACTCGTACTATTTTCTCTTTCAAGACTTGAAAAATTTTATTGTTGGTAAAATATTTTCCAACTATGAAGAGTTGGAGTCCGTGGTTTATGGCTATTTTGAGGAGCTCGGTGGTTTTTACTATTCACAGGGTACCGAAGCTACTGAACATCGTTGTGAAAAGTATATCGAACTAAAAAGAGACTATATTGAGAAATGAAGATATTTTTTATTAGGTTGGTTATTTCTCGGACTACCCTTGTAGATATCAATTGCGAAGTTTGACAAGAGAAGTCTCAGAAGTACAAATAAGGCGTTTGACAAAGGTAGTCCCAGTAAAAAAGTTCCCTTTTATATACGAGGGTCGTTCAGTAAGTCCTTAGAAAATCCGAGAAATTGCGCTCGTAGTGTCGGTAAAGATTTTTTTGTAAGCAGCATTATCGACAGGAAAGCTGTCAAAATAGCGTAGGTCAATTTCTATCGTCGATTAAAGTTAACGACATTTATTTGTGCATAACAATGAAAAAAAGCGAGTTTAGGGCTGTCATCAAACATCTCCATTTGAAAGGCTTAAGCCCGAAAGAAATCAAAGCCGAGTTGGATGCAGTTCATTGCACATCTGCACCTGTGTTTGCGACGGTTTACAATTGGGTGAATGAATTTTAACGTGGCCGTTCATCCACAAAAGATGAACATCGTTCAGGACGCCCAGTTGAGGTGTCTACTCCTGAAATCATCAACAAAATCCACGATCTGATTTTGAACGATCGGCGAATTAAAGTCGGCGAATCCAATCGTGCAGTGGACTCTGAGGCTATGTTGGCACTCTTTCATCGCAATCTCGCCCGAATTCCTTCGTCGATATGTCACTGTGGATGAAACCTGGATACACTACTACACTCCAGAAACAAAGAGACAGTCATCACAGTGGATTTTCCAGGGTGAACGGGCTCCGAAGAAGGCAAAAACTGTGCCATCGGCCGGCAAGGTGATGGCCACGGTCTTTTGGGATTCGCAGGGCATCATTTTTATTGACTACTTGGCAAAAGGAAAAACAATAACAGGAGCGTATTACGCGTCGTTATTGCAACGGTTGAGCGAGGAAATCAAAGAGAAACGCCCCCATCTGAAGAAGAAAAAAATCCTCTTGCATCAGGACAATGCGCGTGTGCACACCTGCGCTGTTTCCATGGCCAAAGTTGTGGAATTGAGAATGGAATTGTTGCAGCATCCCGCTTATTCACCAGACTTGGCCCCGAGTGACTATTTTCTTTTCCCCAATCTGAAGAAATGGCTTGGCGGACGACGGTTCACTTCCAACGAGGACGTCATTGCTCAAAAGGATGAGTATTTTTCAGAACTTCCGAAATCCAATTTTTTGGACGGGATAAAAATGTTTGAAAAATAAAAAATATTTTTTTAAAAAAATAGTTTTTTTCCATCTTTTTCTAAGGACTTATTGAACGACCCTCGTATCAATTAAAGCCTGCAGCTCGTCCGGTACACTCCTTTCAATATTATCGATAGTACAAAGAAAACGGACGCTATCTCAATTTTTTGTTGATTTGAGGGAACGAAAAGAAAACACGGACTAAGATCAGATCAAAAACACAGGGCAAGGAAGGGTGATTGCAGAACCATAAAAATTTACTTTTCTGACATAAACTCCTTTATTACAATTGTCATGTGACAGAAGATGTTATTAAGGCACGAATGATCCTTTTTGTAAGCCTTTTAAAGACTCACTAATCAGCTTCAATATTAATCAACAGTTTGACCTTATGAGATACCTCACTCATTCCGCTACTGTTTTTTTTTTAAATTTGGGGAACAAAAAACCTCAAATGTACTTGGACAAGGTGAATAGGGGGCCAGAAATCCACAGAATTATTTTCTCTAATCAAGAAGATGGCCACGTGGCAAGAAGCGTTGCATGGTGGAGAATATCACTGTTCGTAGCAGTGATAGAAGACTTTAGCTGGAATCGCCTATCTCCTCGGTTATGCTCCTCTGGATATTATCGATCATACAAAATTAATGTTGAAGCTTATAAGTGAGGACTCACTCATAAGCTTCAATATTAATCGACAGTCTGACTTCAAAGAAATTCTTAATTTTTGCACATTTTCCTCAATATTTAATCTTGAAGGTTTTCCTGAAAGCGGTTCGTTTTTCACTGCTCATCGGACCTCCAAAAATACTTCTAGCAATCAAAAAACGTATGCTTTTTATAAGAAATGTTTACCGAAAGCTCATCGTCATTTTTTGTAAGTCAAATTCTCGAAATCGTCAAGCTTAATATAATATTTCGTTAAATGACGAAATTTATTCCAGACGTCTAGGAGGAATACTAACCTTTTTAAGATTGTAGTAAAAGACTTACCCTCTCAACTATTTGGCTAGAAAGTCCACATTTCTGCCAGATCGCTTTCAGATCTCATCCCTTTTTGGCCACACCTCGTATGAATACGATAACAAAATAAGATAATTCATTTATTATTAATGAGTGAGCCTTCTATGAATATTTAAATTTTTATTTTATATAATCATGATGGTTATAAAATAATAGATAAAAACTTATGAGTCATTTTTTTGGTGGCATTTGTTCGCAATTGAAATTATTTCAACCATGAAATGCCATAGGATTCAGTGAGTTCATGGCCATATATATAGAACTCATCCTTTGATTATGGCCAGTCCCATTTGTGATTTAATATGAATCTGGAATAGAAAAACAGACCACATATAATATATTTACGACTATATGTCGTGATACGTTTTTGAACTTATGCTATCGTAGAAAAAAATCAAGGTGTGGATGTGATTTTTCGTCATGAAACTGTAACGAACCAAACGAAATTCAAAAGTCACACCCAATTTTAGGTATTTTACGGATATTGCAATCCGTTAAATCAACTAAAAAAGCTGGGTTGGCGATCATTCACTTGTCATGGTAAAGAACGTTAAGGTGTGGTCCAATGAGACAATCTAACAAAATGCTACAAATAGAAATAAATGAAAATTCACCTGGACAATAATGTGGGCTAGGTATCCAAAAAAGAAAAAAACGAAAATAACAAAAATAATAATAATAATAAAAATAATAAACCAACAAAATTATGTGATTTTTTACTAATCATCCTTGATGTTATATGGCATGTCGCAAGCCTTATGGGCACAAAACACGCAATAGCGCCAACGGTATTATAATGCCATGGTCTATATTTTAGACGTTAATAGATTTGATATATGATTAAATTGTTCTATTTAATAATTACATGGTGGTAAAGAAGAGGTATATGTTAAGAGAACGTCCATAGTGCTATCCTGATTTTTCCCTTTTCATACATATTCTGCCTCTAAAATATTCCCAATTTCCAAAGTGCCACTTCTGTTAGTTGAGCATATTTTCAATATTCGTAGAATTTTACCTTGCTGTCATTTAGTGTGAAAATCTCCAATCATAGAAGGTAGAAATTAGAGTAACAAATTTAATTTTAATTGCCTTATAAATCCTGTTTTATGGGGAATTAAGCGGTCATTATGTAAAGTGGTTAATAGACAATGTGGATTGTATTGTTGCAAAATTAGTATTTGTAGAGAAAGAAAACTTGTACGAAAGTCAAGAAGCTACCAAAGCTTGTATCTATTGTAAAATAAATGCAATGATATGAAAAATTTCCCGTAAATGTCAGCAATTAAACATGCTTTAAAACTCAAGAAATGATAGTGTGTCTTAAGTAGGATGACCAACAGACGGTATATAAAAGTACGCACATTTGGCCAATATATGAAGTGGTGTTCCTTTATGGAGTACTGAAGGTTTTTATTTATTTTTATTACAGATAAATTTTTAATTTATTAACGTATAAAATGTACTAGATTAATACTTATTATTTAAAATCTACTTTAAAAATTTATTTTAAATTTTTCAATCATAGTAGGCTAATTGGAAAATTATAAATTTACTTCTACCATCGATTTTTATGTCAAGAATTATTTGTAATATCTCTCTTTAAATATACGTGTACGTAGATATAAGAGCTGTTTTCAATATCTTTTAATTATTGGTAATATAATCAATAATCTTAAAAATTTAGTAGTAGGTAATATATTACCAATTATTATAAGATATTCATCTTAGCTCTCATATCTACTCACACATATAGTTAAGGAAAGATATTAGAACTACTTTATGAAATAAAAATGGATTGTATGAGCCCAGATCCTCTGGGTAAATGAAAATGGCTCGTACACAGACTCAAATCCTCGAACAGCATGTGCGCTCGATCAAAGTTCGCTCATTGCGAATTTGTGCGAGCAACGATTTTTTTCTTCAACCATTTAGCATTTAACATTTGTGCCGTTTTCATGAACGATTTTCAATTATATTTTTTTACATTTTGCAGTTCAATACATTTAGTAATAAAAGGAAAGTGTAAAAAATATTTTTTAATACGCAAACGTTTTTCACAAAAATTACACTGCGAAATGCCAAAATTGCAATAATGTTCGCGTCGGAACAAGAAGCTCGTAGGAAAATTTGCTTGTTGTCTAAAGTGATTGAGTGCCTACAATGTGATGTTACTAGAACTTATTTTGTTCTTGTCGAACATGCTCGATCGAGGGGAAGATATTCGATCAAACTTGTTCGAGCATGTATTTCACCACTTGAGCCGAAAAAAGGACGATTTTTCCTAAAATTCGACCATTTTTAGAATTCTGTAATTATAGCTTAATGTTGCAACGACAAACATTAGAGAGCCAACAAACCGTCCTTTTCTTATATTTGATCCTTTAATAAAAAAAAAATTGTTAACTGATACCGAATATAATATTTTGGTTTTGTCTTAATATTATTTTTCCAAAATCAAACTTGTCAAACTATATTAATTTTATAACTGCCAATAGATTTCCGATTCAAAATTAATTAAAATTGAACTTTCCCTTCGGAGAGATTTCCCATTTTTATCTTGGCAAAAGAAAAATTCCAAATACTATCAGCCAGGCATTTTTAGACCTTGAAAATAACAGGCCTCGCTTGGCGGATGCATTATTTCCACTCCTTGTAGCAATACTGACATGCTTCAAGTAGAATTGTATTAAGCTCTTTGGTGATACTTCTTTGGATAATGTCGACAATATCAAGATGACGCACATCCTTTCATATGTTTTTTTATCTAATGGAACAAAAAATAATTACATAGACTAAGATCATATGAAAAGGTAGGGGGGGGGGGAGCCGCGAAACCATATGTATCACTTTTTCCGATGAAAAATCGTTGATGGAGACGGTCGTGTGGCAAAAGGCGTAGTTATGGTGCAGCGTCCAAGCATCTTCAATATCCAATCTATCGGAACCTTTCAAAGAATTTTTTCTAAAAAACATGGTTGACAGGTTCTTCCAAAGGTTCATCTTCCTTCATTTTTGTTATTTTTCGATGTTTAAGGCAAGATTTTCCTTCCAAATATGCTCCCTGACACTAAAAATATTGTTCTCCTAGCTAATAAGAAATTGTTCCCAAAGGCTCGTTGCGATATTTCGTAAGCCAAACTCTAGCATTTTTTTACATTTAAAAAAATTATTTCTGGTTACCAATCTCAACACTCCACAATCCAGCAATGCCATCGCGTTGTTGATCACATTGCATCTTCTCTTGAGAGGAATGAGTATTTCCCAGAAGTATTTTTTAGATGGTATGTGGCATCCTGGACTCCTTTGAAAACTCTACAGCTTTCTTCCTTCAACCTACTACTTTATCATAAATTTATATCTCTCTTAACGTCATTTCTAAGTTACAATTAACTCAAAATGCTCGGAAATATATCCTGTTCTAACCGGAAGCCCACAAGGCAGTATCATTGGTCCCATTTTATATAATATTTATACTCATGATATCCCATCTGATCAGTAGTCTATCATTGCTATTTATGCAGATGATATGGCCATACTTGCTACGCATACAAATCCTGACATAGCATCCAACAATTTACAACCCGTTATCCATAATCTTCAATCCTGGTTTAAGAGTAGGAGAGTGAGGGTGAATAAATAGAAGAGTGCTCACATTACTTTTACTCTTTGTCAAGGAGAACCTATCCCTTTATACTTTAATGGCAATATGATACCACAATATGATAAAGTATGTTATTTGGGACTTTACCTGGACATGGAACCCACATACCACCAGGTGTATAAACTTAAATCCGCTGTTTTTTAGTCAAAAAAAAACAGTTTTTTTCATAGAAAGCAAAAAAATTTTATTCAAAGTACTTCCCTAGTTATACATTTTTCCCATCCCTCGGGCAATTTGTGGATACCACGCCAAAAAAATTCCTTCTCTTTCGAAGCAAGCCACTCAGCAAGCCATTTTCGGACGTCTTCGTAAGAATCGAAGTGCTGCTCAGCGAGCGCGTAGTCCATCGACGAAAACAGGTGGACGTCGGAAGGGGCCAGGTCTGGTGTATAAGCCGGGTGGGGTAACACCTCATAGTTGAGTGTTTTCAAGTAGTTTCGGACCATTTTTGACGTATGCGATGGAGGAAAATCAGCTAGTCATGTCTTTGTTGAGAATCCGTCTTTTTTTCACGCAGAGCTCGGTGCCATTTGATCAGTTGTTGATGGTAGCGGTGGGCATTGATAGTTTCACCAGGTTTCAATGGCTCATAGTAGAAGATACCCTGCTGATCCCACCAAACGCACAGCATCGTCATCCCTCCGAAGCGATTTGGTCTTGACGAAGATGTTGATGGTTGGCCGTGATCAACCCACAATTTCTTGCATTTAGGATTCTCGAAATATATCCACTTTTCATCGCCTCTCACAATCCGATGCAGGAACAACTTTCTTTTTTGTCTGGCGAGCAAGATTTCATATGTGTTTTGGCGTCGCTCCATCTGCCTATCGTTCAATTCATGCGGCACCCATTTTCCGATCTTTCCAATCTTCCCCATGGCATGTAGACGCATGGAAATGGCTAGTTGAATAACACCCAATTGCTCCGTGAGCATTTTTTACGATTGGGTATCGTCTTCTTCCAAAAGAGCCCTGGGCCGATTTTCACGCTTCTTGTTCCACAAGTCAAAATTGCCGTCTTTGAACCAACGAAACCAATCTCGGCATGTTGTTTCCGGTAAAGCACTGTCACCATAGGCCTCCTATTCGGCAGCCGAATTCGATGCGATTCGGCAGCCGATTTCTTCAAACTGAAAGAGAAAAGTAGTTTACTGCCGTCTTTGAACCAACGAAACCAATCTCGGCATGTTGTTTCCGGTAAAGCACTGTCACCATAGGCCTCCTATTCGGCAGCCGAATTCGATGCGATTCCGCATATGCTTTTTTTCTGGCACAAAACTAGACATGACTACCAAAGGAAAAATTTATGTTGTTGTACGAAATTGCTGACAATGTGCACTGATTAATGTTGACAGATGTCAAACTCATGCAAAAAAAAGTATGGCGTGCCCATGGTAGCTTAATACGCTCACTTACGCCATCTATGACCAAACAGCGGATTTGAGCTTATACCCCTGGTAGACTACAAAAGCTTGAAGCCACTACACGTTGCCTACAACTTCTTAGACTACTGGACAAACGCTCGAAACTAATCATAAAAAGTAAACTTTTATAAAACCTATTTGGAAATATGGAATTTACCTTTGAGATTCAACGGAACGTCCCCATATCTATCGTGTCAACGCCTTACAATCCAAGATCATCCGTAAAATTGTTGATGCTCTCTTTTGTGTTCGAAACAATGTAATACATAGGGATCTAAATATTCCCTTTGTTCAGGATCTATGCCTTTCCGGCTCTCCAAAATTTCACTCCCGTTTATTCTATCATCACAATCCACTTATGAGGGAATTGTCTTGTACTGCCCTCCCCCGAAAACACTTATCTGAGACTAAAGAGTTAATGGCCTAGAGATTTTCTAGAGCAATCTAACTTCCATTAGTTAGACAGACTCCCACTTCATGATGCACAAGATTGTAAATTAAAAAAATATGTAAATATCCTTGTTACAATACAATTGTAGTTGCAGACACAAAAAAAAATTTATATCGTTTTAAGATACCAAATTTACCTTTACATTAAAAATAATACTTTGTGAGGAAAATTCCAACTTCTTACATGGTGGTCAACCGAAATATTGGGGACGAATTCTATGACAGATTTTTGTGGAATCATTCATCCGGGGTTATTCAAGGTATTGACCTCAGAGCTATATGAAAATTCAATAAACTAGGTTTGTTATTTGACAGATTTTCAGCATCACTCGATGGTATCAATTGTCTACTATAACATCCTCTAACAAAAAAGGAAACAGTACATCATCCGCTAAATCTTAAATACTAGTTATTTTTTAAGTTGATTTAATTGAATTATAATTAATTGCATTATAATTTCCGTCAATTTAATATTTCCAAAAGAAATTGCTTATAAATGAAATTATTGTTATAGAAACAAAGTATTTATTTCAAATTAATTATGAATTATGAATTCTTAAAAGGTAAAGGACATGTCTTTATTTAAAATCAACAAAAATGTAGTAAAATTTTAATTATTTATCATCAAACCAAAAAGCTAGCAGACTTCATTATAATTTCACAACTCATTATCCTTATACTCATAAGTTGTATTTGGTATAAGAAGTTTTTTTTTAAAAAAAATCTCATCAACTACAAGGAGGGAAATTGCCGACATGGATGAGTATTGCTATCTCCTCATTAAAGGATAATTTTGTGTAGATGATTTTTTTTTCGTTGATACAGTAAAGTTCAAGACGACTAAAATAAATAATAATCCATATACGAATATGTCTCTAACACATTACAGGTATTTTGTAGAGGATAATCTCATTAACGTTCAGGTAACAGGAAACATTGAGAGCAGACATGAATTGAAGTTGTTCATTTGAAATGCACAATTTTTTCTTTCTTAAGGATTTTAAATTATTTCTGTAAAATTTTCCAAGTACTGAGGTGTTATAATGAGATCAATTTAAAATTTGAGAATCGGTAGTCAAAGATTATGGAAAATTTTAAGAAAATATTCAATATTAAACGGCTTTATTGTAGGTGTTGTAATTTTTGTAATAATCTTATGGAACTATCGGTTCGTGATGGTATTCTCCACCGAAGAGAGAGTAACACGTTTTACTAGAGTGTGTTATCCTTTTGCTGCATCTCCTTGGATTTGCCTGAAACCGAGCAATGTAATTATAAACAGATATAAATTTCAACTACTGACACACTTTTTAATTAGGTTAATTAAGATTCATTCTCCAAGTTGTTATACAGTCACTTGAACCATAGTCAAATAGTTCTAACCAAAGCAAGGATACCGTGAGTTTTCGGTGTTTTTCAAGTGCGCTGTAGCACTAAATAAACCAACAAAAATCCATTCACCAGTACTTATATAAACTGAACTTTTGAACTTTGGGTTATTTGCATCACGGTGAGAACTGCTTTTCTCTTAAGGTAAACAAACCCTGAATCCATGGATAGGTAACATTATCAATTGTGGTAATGCTCATTACTCGTATTGTAAGAAGAAAAAAAGAAATGCAGAAACTTTTTAGTAAAATTATATTGAATTTTTCGAAGGAATATTGAGTTCTTAGCTCATATGGAATTCACGACAATGAGACGGCAGTGAATCTCTACCCTCCCACTGACCTCTTTTATGGAAATTGTAGTAATATTTTAGCAATATTCATAATTTCTAATTATAATAATTATAATGGCGTACACATCAGCATACCAAATTCCACAGACTTATGCCAAACACCTTTTGTTTTGGTTGCTCTTACCACCTGCAATTGCAAGTACATGAACGCTGAAAGATCTAAAACTGTTGAAGAGACTTTTGTGACTATTTTCGGTTGGCAAAAATAGTTCTGATGGGATGTATTAAAACAACGAGCATAACGCCAACATCAACGACATCAAAATTAGTGTCATCTATAAGATTTATTCACATTCGAGCATGATTTTGTTGCATTCCCATTTCGAAAACCGGCCAAATCAAAAACAGTCCCATTGCCATAATCATTAAAATAATCGTAATAAAATATTTTATGCTTCATACTCTATTATTCTAACTTTTAATTTAACCGAATTTCTTCTAGTTCTAATTTCTATTTTTATTAACAATTATTTTAAATCGGTTTATACCATCACTTTTAGGTTGGACTTTAATTCATTTTTCTAATACACATTTGTGTACACCTACTCAATTAATATGAAAATGCATGTTCTTCAAATTCCTACATAATGCTAAGTTGTTTTTGCAAATAATTCTCTCAAAAATGTTTCTGCATATTCTTCTCGAAAATATTTCTTTCACATTAATACTATTCGAGATTTTCTTACATTTAGGTATCATCATTAAAAATTATGTCCGTACAAAAACTATTATCGTAACAAAATTAAATGATTTACTTAGTTGAAATTTATTACTTTCAAGTTGGATTTCGTATGGTAATTATTTACTTTTATTACTTTAAATGGTCAGCCAACTTGAGATCTTCATTAATCTCTTGTAGTGGATGCGGTTCAGCTAATATTGAGAATTGCCACTAACGCATTGGATGGTTTCTAAATTACAAAATTGTAGAGTTATAAATTCTTTAACCAAATTGAAATCAAACTATAAATTTTAGATACAAGAAATTTTCTACGCCTTATCTTAATATTGTAAAGAATTCTTTTATTATTTATAATCTTATTTATGAATTTTCTTTAAAAAAATTTAGTCACCATGAATTTTACTACGATATTTTTTAGTTAAATTTAAAATGTAATAGATAAATTAGGAACTATATCGACAAATTTCCTTATCTATCTAGAAAAAGTGAAATCGATGCACTTCAGTTAAAAAATTCAAAAGAAAACAGTTTTAAGATTGATCTTAGCTCATTTTAAGTAATTATCTGATTCATGGTTTAGAAAGTACAGCTTTATTTTAGGATAAAATTTGTTTATATAATAATTTCAATCTGGAAATTTTTCGGGACATGCAATTTATAGATTGGATGATGCGAAAAGTTCCTAAGTAATATAAGACTATATTAAATAGGGAATTTTGGAAGGCATAAAGCAAATAATAATTTCATCCAGGTCGCCCTGCGAGAAATGTATCTTGGAGATCAAAATTGCCATCTTCTAACCCGCACATCATCAACTGCATCATCTTCATATACAGCACATACCTGTTCGTATGTTTGTGCTACATATTAACCTTCCCTGTACAAAAATAGTAGAAAATTACGAAAAAGCTCTTTATAGCCCAATATTTTTTTAAATTTTATAACAAACAAAATAGATAACAAGTCACACCTAAAATTTTCACTAAATATGCTTCAGAAATATGCTTTTTAATGACGTTAGATTAAAGAAGTTTACAAAATAGGCTTCAGAAATATGCGCACATCATTATATATCGCTACATTTACATCTGGTGGCAATAAATCGAACAACATGCATATTTATATATAGAATTTTTTGTACATATATGACCATTACTGACACCTAGTTTTCGTAGCTTTACAGTGTCGTTGGATCGAATGTGAGAAAATAAAGATTTTAGTATGGACTATATATGATTTTTACATAGTAGTGCTAAAAGCAACACAAATTTTGGTTAAATTATGCAAAAAAATTTAAGGATGCCAAGTTCGAAATTTGGTGATGTCAATTGTCTTTCAAGAAGGTGCAATTTAATGCTGTTTAACTGTTTTTTTGTGAGTATTAGTTAAAGTTATGTTTACGTAGTTAATCTTAAAATTTCAGAGCATTTCAAAATCAACATCCGTTAAGTAATGGTCAAATTACCACCCGTGATGCGAGAAAAAATCATCAAAACTTATCTCAAAATGACGGAGCTTTGCAAGAAGTCTACTAGTACTCAAATAATGCTATATTTTCTTAATTATGGTAAAGCTTAGGGCATTATAATAAATTAGAAATATTATTAAAATCAAAGTTTTAAGTACGAGATCTGTTCAAAAAGTATCGCGAATTTTGTGTTTTTTTTTTCAAAAATTATTTATTTATTCATGAATATCTATTTTGTCCCCTTCAAAGTAATCCCCACCAAATAATATACATTTGTGCCAACATTTTTCCCAATCGTCGATGCACTTCAAAAAAAAAATTTTGTGATCTTGTTCAGCTCCTCCTTCGATGCTGTGTTTATCTCCTCAATCGTAGCGTAGCGTCGTCCGTTCATGGGGCTCTCCCAGATAACTTGCAGGTAATATTCCTTATTGACCTTTCTACACTGTGGCAAGAACTCATGATGCACCACGCCCCTGCAATCGAAGAAATTCGAAGCTTTTTTCGGTTTTGGCTCGTGCGGTAGCTTTCATTGGGATGATTGAGCTTTATTTTCCACGTTATAACCATAAACCCATGATTCGTCACCAGTTATGACCCTTTGGAGCAAATTTGGGTCATCGCCGACAGAGTCCAACAGCTCCTTAGCAATGGTAATGCGATGCTGTTTTTGAGGCAAAAATCGAAGACGAGCCAAAACACGTGCAAGCAAGGCAGCTGTCCAAAATTAACTGAATATTTAAAATGGCCGAACTTGTCGGTTTAAGTGAGAGACATGAGTACCAGCATAACGCCACAAAAAATCGAAAATCGAATATACGTAACCCGCGGAAATTCAAAATTCGCGATACTTTTTGAACATACCTCGTAGACATTTTGGGTAGGATTATTTGTCAACAATATGGAACAAAATTACCACTCACTGATTCCAAAACCATTTAATATCTTGGATATTTTTGAAGAATTTACCTAGATTTCAAAGATTTCAATGAATACTGGCAAGACAAAGCTCCTTCACACCAGTAATTTACGGTTACCACCTTAATTAGACTCTGTTCACTATCAACAACGAAAAAAATATATTAATTTTGAAAGTACTCAAAATTTTTTTTTAGAATATAATACAATATTGCAGATAAAAATAAAAAATTCAGTATTTAAAAATAGGAACATATTTTCTATTTAATAAAAATTTGTTTTTGTTGAATTTTCCTAATCAACAAAACTGAGAATAAAAAAATTCTTAAAATTTATAAATCATAACCAAACATTTCTATGGCCTTGTACTGAATACTCTATGAAGAAATGCAAACGAAGCAGGTGTATTGTAGATTGTTTCAATTTAAAACTTAAATCCTATTGTCATAAAGTAAATATGAACAGTAGGACAGAAAGTTCCTAATACGAGTCAAATCGAAATAAGTCACACAATTCTAGTTACATTTAAATAGAACAAGATAGGAAGAAAAAAATATATTTATTTTTTTTTGAAACTATGCAAAATACCAGTTAGCGTTTGTTGGATAAGTTGAAGGCCGAAAATTCGAAAAGTATCACTGAAAAACTTCACGAATGAAAGACAAACTTATCCAATAAAAGTTTCATTGATTTCTTTTCAACTTTTTAAGCCATTGTTACCACCAGAATTGCTTATCGAAGTGGGTCTCTCTTCTCCGCTATATACATATAACTACCTTCCCTTAAGGCTTTTCTTTCTTAAAAAAAAGTACCAGCCAAACCAACGAAGGGTATTTTTATGGTGGTGGAGTTAAATTTTTGATATCTTGTTTAGCGGATGGTTGACACTAAGTCAAATGGATACTTAAACTTCGAATTGCAGACAATCTCTTGAAGTATTGACAGAACGTTTTCTATTTATTGCTGTGTAAACTCTATCTTCATTTTTATTATAATAAAATTTTAATTTCTAAAAGATCTTCTAAAGAAAGTTTTTTTTTATTTTCAATTCTTCCTAATGTAATATTCAATGTGTTTATAGACTATAAATATTAATTGATAAGAAAAAAACTTCTTATAAAGTCTATCCAATATAAATTTTGAATGACCGCTAAAGAAACTTCTCTTCATAAGTATCCATATTAAAGAGGAATAAAATATTCCAGATAATTATATCCATTGGTTTGTATTAAAAAGTCGTTCAATCTTATATGATATTTTTAGAATCTTAATTATCTTTATTACAAAACGATTAAGAATAAATATTTAGTGTTACAAACAAACAAATTTGTTTCAGCTCTTATAAATTGATTCATTCCTATTTAAAATTTGTTTAGAATAAAATTTGCCTGAAGATACGCCATTTGGGTTCTGATTCTATGAACAAATTTACCAATGGGGCTCACTTTTGCTCAGTGGATACGTCAATAAGCAATCATCTCGCTTATGGGGGGTTCTGAAAATCCACAAATGCATTTTGATCTGAAGGTGTCATTAGTCCGAATTTCTTTGAAAATGAACAATAAAAATATATTACCGTCAATTAAGAGCGCTATTACTATATAAAAACTGACTTTTTTTTGTATTGAGCATAGATTTTTTAATTTGGACCATATGTACGAGGGTAGTCTGATAAGTCAGTGATAAATAAAATAAAAAATTAATTTTTTAATAAATTTTAATTTATTGTTTAATATAGTTTCTTATTAGCTTGATATTCAATGATATTTCAACTTTTTAGATACTGTTCGTATTGTACGATTTGTCAAACTATGTAAAATAGACATCAGTTTCAGCTATAACTTTAGAATTTGATGCGAATATCCTTCCATGAAGCCATTGCTGCATGTTTGCAAACAGGAAAAGTCTTAAGAAATCAACCCAAATGAATACGGTAGGTGGGGAAGTAATTCAAAACAAAATTCCACTAATTTCGCTGTTATAATTGCCGAGGAACGTGCAGTTACATTGTTATAATAAAAGAAAACTTTTTTTTCTACCGAATTCAAAGAAAATTATTTTGTTCTTTACCTGTATTATATTTTTTTATTATCGTTTTTCCTATTTTTAAGATTATCGATACTATGTGTATTATAAAACATTTTCCTGCTCTTGGAAAGGCCACTTCTGCCTTTGACAGACTACAAATTTGATGCAATTTTGATACTAAAAATCTTTGTTTGACAGACCTTTGGTTTCTAATATATAATAGTGAATTTATACTTTATCAACAACTATGATTGTATTTTAAAATATAATCAGACTAAACATTATTTTTTACAGTATTTTCCTAATACTTAATTGAAGTTGTTACACAAGCACGTTTTGGTTAGATGCTAGCAACGCGGCAGCCATCTCGCTAATAGCTTTTTCGTACCTAAAATTATAAGTAAGATATTGCCCAAACATCCGTTTGAGATATTAACCATATCACCTATCTCATATACTTTTACTCGAGAGTCTTTTAAAATGATATCATGGATTTTATTAATTATTTTTTGGATGATAAGTTTAATTGGACGTCTTGAACACTTATGCCCATACAATCACAACAAAATTTGTTGTGCACCACTTCTGAATCATTCTATACGATAGTGAGAAGTTTCCATAATATTTTTTGGTCTCAGATAATAGTTTTTTTTCTAAAAAAAAGAGTGTTATTAACACACAAAATTCACTTTTTTCTTTATTAACTAAAATAACCCTAACCTTGTCTATTTTCAATAGATATCAAAACTAAACTAAAGAATAAATATTTTTTTAAATTTTACATAACATCTTTTTTAGAATATCAAATAATAAAAAAATATTATTTTGCTAATATCATGCACATTTCTGGCATTTGTCATTGAATTATCAGATTACCCTGGTAGTTCTTAGAATGCATTATTTATAATTTGGCGATGTTAATTCACTTCCAAGATCGTGTGATTTAACGTTGTCGGATTTTTTTTTCATTAAAATCCTTAAAAGGATGTAATTACATACGTTTATGCAAAGCACATAAAAACTGACATCTCTCAAATAATGGTTGAATTTCTGGCCGCAATATCTGAAAAATTCATCAAAAATTATCTCAAAAGGATCGTGGCTTGCAAGGAATTTTGTGAAAATTATTTGAACTCTATTTTATTTATTATATAATAACAGGATTTACTCAATATATTAAAATAAAAACTTAAATTAAATCTGAATTAAAAGTGTGTTTTGTTAAATTTTACTTTTAAAAGCACAAATTGGATAATGCTTTATTTCAATTGTCAGTACAAAATGGACATTCAGAAGTAGTCAGCTCAAAGGTATATATACAGTAGAATCTAAATTAGAAAAAATTATTTTTATCATAATTAAAATTAAAATTAATATTGTATTTGTCAAAACATTAAGTTAATGCATTGAGTAAGTACGAGCATAATTTTTATTTAGATCTTTTGATACTATTTAGCTTTTATTAAATCATACACATATGTTTGATAATTGAATAATATATATTGTATGATATGTAATTAAATTCTTGATTATCCGAAGGGATATTCTAACATTCGACAACAGATCTAATGATACTATTTTTGTACATGTGAATTTTATGATTAATTTCTCGAGAATAGTTGTTGCCACTAACGCTTAGAGCTCTTCGTAAATGTTGACTTTCCTCCCTAAGTGTCCCGCTATTTAATATGTTTTTCCAGACCATTGCACTAATAACCGACTATTGGGAAAAATTATATGCTCTGACGTCCTTGCTATCAAATTTATCGCGTGATTATCTTTCAATTGCGGGGACTTTGCTCTTCGACATTGGGGCTTGTGAAAGTACGAGTATCATGCTCCGCATTTCGGTATTCGATGTTCGCCTTCAGTTTATATGCTCCTTTGGTGGTGGTATAATAAACGATACACTAAACTCGGCTTTGAAGCTTCTAAAAAGTCACTATGCCATCGTAACCAGGATGTCAGGATATTTCTCGATATCAGACAAGAACTGTGGATGTTCGATGACGTTCTGCGTTAAACGTTCAACGATTATCGATTATCGTTTTATTGCCGGAATAAAGGGCTTTTTGTGAGCATAATCGTCAGATGCTATCGACAGATTATTACCCAATTACTAACAATATTTACAAGTGGCTCATGGCAAAGTATCACAAGTTGACTAATTGTTATTCTGGTCTTAGGGTTGGAGGATTAGATTAGTGATTGCCCAAAGTTTTCTATTCATTCAGCTAGTTAGAAATAGAAATAGGGATGTAATGAAAGTAGGTAGCCATAATTTTACCTGGAAATTAATGTGATAATTTATTTGCAAAGCAGGATAGGTTATTTCAATCAGATTATACAAGTTCTTATTAATGGTTATTTAATCATAACTTAAATACATAGCTGTGAAGGCGATCAAGTTGTTCAAAAATATCTCGGAAATTTATCAAGTGCTTCGAAACGAAATGCTGACAGGAGAAACAACTTAGCCTTATGATATGCCATAAATTTTTTAAGGGAAAAATTTTTTTGAAGTTTTTTTAATCTGAATTTTTAAATTTTATTTTTTTTATCTATTTTTATTCATTTATGGTTAAACTTTTCCTAGAAGTAGTTCATTTTATAAAAAGTATAATTTTTAATGTAAATTTAAAAGAAAAATTTTATTTTTCAATTGAGTAGTTTCTAATAAGGCTAATTTTTTTTTATAAATATTTTATTTTCAGATTTTTACAAAATTTAGCAGATAAATTTTTTTTTTCATTTTTAAGGAATATTAAAAAATCTATAAAGGCAAAAATATTCCTTAAAATTCAATAAAAATTTAAGATTACATTGAATTTTAAGGAATATTTTAACCTTTATAGATTTTTTTTTTCATTTCATATTTTTGTGAGAGTGCATTTTATTATTGGACTCTTAAGAGCTTCCTTTCATCCACATATGGGATTATTTACATTCATATTTTCACCAACGTCATTACCATATTCCAGTGTAATGACGTTTGTAAAAATGTGATTGTAAAATAATACACTAAGCCTAGTTAAGAAGATAAATGTTTATATTACCTTCACCCTCTGCCAAAAACCACCTAATCTTATATGCCTTAATGGCAATAGTATTCTACCAAGTAATAAAGTACGATACCTGAAACTATTCAAAAACTGATTTAGACTTACAATATCGAATCCGCCGCATTGCAATTTACAAAACCAATTTGGACTTACAATATTGATACCAATTCCTCTTAAATGTAATGTCTTTAATTCAAAATCCTCTAAAAAAAAATATTGATGCCTCGTCTATATTCAAAACAAAGCTATTTGATTATAACTTAAATATTATTGCTAATTTGTGTATTTTAAACTTCGATGTGTAGATAAAGGAAAGGTGGAAGTGGGAACAGTTTTCTCCTAAAGGATTAAGATAGAAGGATCGACGATAATGGAATTTTTTATGATGGGAGATGCACATTACACAAGCAATAGCAATGTTTCATATATAAAAGAGTGCATTGACAATTTTTTGAAGGATTCGGGATTGTAAGATTTGGATCGAATGCCGTCTTTCGATGCCGTCTTTATATCCTCAATCGTAGCGTAGCGTCGTCCTTTCATGGGGCTCTTCAGTTTCGGAAACAAGAAAAAGTCACAGGGAGACAGATCTGGGGAATACGGTGGCTGCGGCATTATAAGTGTGTTGTTTTTGGCCAAAAATTCGTCACAAGCAATGATGCGTGAGCAGGGGCGTTATCATGGTGCAAAAGCCAATTTTTGTTCTTCCATAAATCCGGGCGTTTCTGGAGGATTGCTTGGTGCAACTTGCGTATTACTTGCAGGTTATATTCCTTGTTGACTGTTCTAGCCTGTGGCAAGAACTCATGATGTACCGCGCCTCTGCAACCGAAGAAAACTGTACGCAAAACCTTCACATTTGACCGAACTTGGCGCGCTTTTTTGTACCACCGATAAACGTTGCTAGAACAATTTGTACCACCGATAAACGGTGCTTCGGTCCCAGGTAGGCTCACCATTCGAAGACGACTACTGGCAACTGTAGTTATCTCCGTCCTGCTATACGGAGCACCAGTGTGGGCGAAATCGCTAGAGCTAACAACATACCGGAAGACAATGTCATCAGTCCAGCGGCTCTCAGCGATCAGATGATACCGAACGGTATCACACGATGCGGTCAACGTTGTGGCATCATGCCCACCCATGGACATCCTGGCAGGAGAGCGAGAACGCCAATATCGTAGGAAGAAGGAAGAGCGGCGAAAGGTCCTCTGTGAAGAGGAGAGACCCGAGAGTCTTCGCCTCTGGCAAGAAAGATGGGACAACTCGACGAAGGGTCGGTGGACCCATCGACTGATCCCAGATGTCACCAAATGGGTCACTCGCCTGCACGGGGAAGTCGGGTATTACATCGCCCAACTCTTGACTGGACATGGATGCTTTCGCGCATACTTGCACAGATTCAAGAGAACAGACTCCCCAAACTGTCATCGCTGCTACAATGTGCTGGAAGATGCCGAACACGTGTTCTTCCAATACCTCTTTTACGAGGGGATACGGGCAGAACTGGAGAAAAATGTGGACCGTTCCATCAGTCCAGAAAACATAGTGGAATGCATGCTGAAGAACCAATCGGCTTGGAACAAAGTTGCAGTGGAATGTATCATGAAGGATTTTCACACCACGTACGAAGAATAGGCCGCGAGGCGTCATAACATCGGGACAGCAGTAAAATATAATAAATAGTAAATTATTATAAGAACATCCCGGCGAAGTAGTATTTAGAAAGAGTGCCGCCGGGGAATGGTAGAGGTGCAAAATCCCGCATAACTCGTCTGACAGGCAGAAGGCCTCCCATACGTTTTGAAGGTTTCCCCCTGTATCTCAATAATCTAAATAAAAAAAAATAAAAAAAAAGGGTAGCTTCACCATGTGCCATAGTTAACATTCGGAATGCTTCCGCGCAATTAATTTTGTTTTTCACACAAAATTTTGTACAGATTGTTTGATCCATTTTTTGGAATGGGCAAATATCGAAGACGAGCCAAAACACGTGCAAGAAAAGCAGCTGTCAAAAATTAACTTAACATTCAAAATGGCCGAACTTATCGGCATAAGTGAGAGACATGAGTACCAACATAACGTCACAAAAAATCGAAAATGGAATATATGTAACCCGATACTTTTTGAACAGACCTCGTATGTCAATATCGTCTTATATTGTCCAGAGTAATTATTTGTATTGTCCATTAAGTTCAACTCTTTTTATTTTCATGTGATGATTCCAGGTTAACCATTTGTCGATTATAAGTCCTACTTAATGCACGCTCGTTTTTAGTATAAGATTGTTGTTATTTATGGTTATATCAGAAGCCTACTTTTTATGAGTAGATGTGGTTCTATAAAATAGTGGTGACTAGATTTTTATGCTTTTTATGGATGGCTGTATTATCGATATTTGTTGCGGTTAGGATATTATTGTGCTAAAAAATATCATGTGTATAAATGTTATGAAGTTTTGGTACAGCAACCTGAAAATATTGGTTTAAGAGAAAAGATTTTAGTATATAGGAATAACCAGAGAGTAAGACTCGGTGCAGCTTCCAAAATAATCCATCATGTCAGAAAGCATTGGAAATTTCAATGGTGAACATTACGCGTTACTCGTTATAAAAAGTTCCATTCTCGATAAATATTTGTTACTTTCTATTGCCCTCTGGTTTCTCTCCATTTATTATAATATCTGTAACTGAAGATAGTTAATATAATTATAAATAAGAAAAAAATCTTCTATAAAAGTATAAATTGACTGAAACCTCATATGAAGTTATATATTTGCATTTAATATTTTCCAAATTAATATCCGATTTAATTCGAACCAGTTATGAAGGTGTTACCGATAATATTTGAAGAATTTTTGGTTAAAATTTAATTAATTTAGAATTTCATGGGCACATTGCTCTCTTATTTTTGTATGAATAATTAATTAAGGAGGTGATATTACTATTGCCTAACAACATACCTATTGGTAGAGATATGTTAGTATATAGTATGTACTTTAAAATTTGACTATTCTCTTATGAATGTGTATACATGTTTACACGATATATAGAATAAGTTCGTTCCCTAACAATATCGTGTCGTAAACTTCAAAAATACGAAAATTATCCACTTTGCAATCTTATAATTTGTTTGTTATATGGACTAGTATTGGTAATAAAACCTACCCTCCCTTACAGAAATTCGGTTAAATGGAAATAGAATGTCTGCATAATTTGAGTTGAAAATGGTTTTTCTTTTTTTCTTATCTTATTCTTTTTATTTTTTTTTTTTTAAAAGTCTATCTTTATAAATTTAATTTAGTTGAAAATTTGAAAATATAGTTTAAAAGACCAATTTTAGAGATTTTCATTTCAAAATCGGTGTACGTTAGGACAATTAAGTCGATGTGTAAATGTGCTGCCGCGAAATGTTCGTATAAAAGAACGCAGGGAAAATTTAATTCAGTGAATAGTATATAGAAAACAGGAAAAAGCATCTTAAAATTACAGAGGGTGTTTTATCATAAAGGGAACAATATCTTTTGTAAAGAGATCGGAATATTTCCCAAGAAGAGTAAAAAGGAAACTAACGATTTCAGAGCAAATCATATTGTATTAAAGCATATCTTTACCTTCAAGAAATTCCTTTCGATTCCAATTCACTTTTAATTGTGTTTGTTAATTAAATAAACACCAAAAATTTAATTAGATTTTCTTTTAATAATATTTGTTTAAGGGCTACTAATTCAACGAATATTGAGCTGGTTAAAAATATTTTTATAGAATTTATTATCTCATAATAGCAGGCAATCTTTATGAAAAATTTTCAATGGATTTTGTCCAGACGATAATTTTGTTGTTTTCTTTAATTTTATATTAAATCGATTCAATTTTGAAGTACTTTAATATAACTAATTTTATATAAATTTAGGATAATTTTAAAGAAAATTTGCAATAATTTTATGTAAATCAAAAAAAAGGAAATTCCTATGCAAAATGAGATATTTTACAATAATTTTTTTGAATATTTTTTTTCCTTTTGTTGTAAGGTCTCTGAGATAAGAGGCAGACGTCATTATGTATCGCCATGACCATAAGGTCATTTGGAGACTTCAAGTTATGTATAGGTTGGCTTCTCTAATGAAACTGGTCGATGGTTATTTGTAGGAAAATGTTAGATATTTTTAAATTTTGTGAAGCAAATCTCGATGATTAAGAAAGTAGAAAAGAGGGCTTGGAAAAATAATTATTAGATCTAGGAGCACCACAATTGAAGAAGTCCTGTTGAAAGAGAAATTCTGAGTTAAGTGCAATCATTTAAAATATAGAGAATGCTGTAAACCATGGGTAAGTATGGTATGGTCAATCCGAATTATAAGAAGTTTCCTTGCCAAGATTGTGAACAGATATCTGCCACTTTCGGATTAGTCTATTTATTTACGGATGGTTAAAGATGTTATATGCCATTTGGTTGGCAGGCAGGGTAGGTTTGGAATAACAGTGAGCACCAGAAGGTGGAGAATATCCCCCGACACACAGTCTGTCAATTTATTACCCAGGATGCCAACATGACCGGGAACCCAATGCAATTCGACGTTTCTACTGTTTAACAGATTGTAACGGGTCACATTGAGCACCGGATCATTTGACGACGATCCACCGGATCTGTAAATATATCTTTTCTGGAATAATTACTGTAGCTAGATGGATAGGTCTTTACCTTACTGTACCTGCTGAGTAACGTAAATACCCTAAACTTTGCTCCCCACCATGATTTGGTTAAGAAATATTTATTTTTGTTTTATAATTTTTTGATATATATTACAGGATTCGAATCCTACTGAGGCATAAACCCAAGCTGATTTCCTTAAATGACTTTTCTTTCTAATTTAATTTCCTCGTCCCGTTTGCCTTAGTCCACTAATGGCTTTTTATATCGTGCCGCTTAGTATATATATTTCAGTACTAATGTTACTTGAAATGATAACGAATAAACAAACAAACAATAACAAACACTAGTTTAGGAAGTATAGGAAATAGATTTTTAATATACTTTACAATTAACAAAGTAAATAAATCAATATCTAATATGGAATTGGTTAGAAAGCATTATTCAGTTTGTACTTTGGAAAGTAAAATTAAATAAAATCCACTTTAAATTTAGATTTTGATAAAATTTATATTTTAATATTTTTGTTAATTTTTGCCATTATTTGATAAATATAAAATTATTCAAATTGGGTACCATAAGACTTTTTGAAAGAAATGATCCTTTTGAGGTAATTGTTTATTACTTTTACATACATATCAGTTGGTAATTACGCAATTACTTAACTGTTGGTATTTTTTAAATAATCCAAAGATTAGATATTATCTGTAGAAATATGATTTTTTATGTTATCTTATAAAAAAATACCTAACAGAAGACCAAATCTCAAAATAACGCGTCCTAAGAAAATTATACGCAATGAAGCCAATATCTGCCGTGTTTTGTGGCTTGTGGCGCTTTATTACTAAAAAAGCATATACACAGTGTTTAAAATAATCAAACTTTATATTTAAATCATACAACATGCAGTGCCATCTATTGAACAAATAAAAAGGAACAAAGAACAAATATAAAATTTTGTGTTAAACTTGAAAAAAAATTCGCTGAGACACACGAATTGATGGAAAAAGTTTATGGTGATGATTGTATGAGTCGTACTCAAGTTTACACGTGGTTTACACGATTTAAAAATAAATGGTCGTGAAGATTTCAATGCCGACCTAAGCCCAGGTAGTCCAGAAGCTAGTAAACGTGCTGAATTGGTGGAAAAAATCCGTGATATCATTGGTATCGATATAAATTTTACTACGAGAATGTTAGCTGAGGAATTAAATACGAGTAAAGACACTATTTGGAGAATTTTAACTGAAGATTTGGGTAAAAGATAGGTTCTGTGCGCGTTTTGTTCCACATGAATTAAATAAAGACCAAAAAATCGCTCGTGTGGAGCATTGCAAAGATATTGTTAAAACTGCTAAAAACGTTCCAGACTTTCTTGATTCGATCATAACTGGTGATAAGTCATGGTGCTTTAAATATGACCCTGAAACTAAGCGTCAATCTGCTGAATGGAAGTCCAAAGGCGAGCCAAAACCAAAAAAATTGCGTTTTCAGAAGTCTCGAATCAAGACAATGTTGATAACTTTTTATGATTCGAAGGGTATTGTCCACAAGGAATTTGTTCCAGAAGGTCGAACTGTTAATGGAGAATACTTCTCGTATTTAAACGTTTAAGAATTGATCATGTTAGACCTGAATATCCAACAGGAATATAGCTATTTTTATTGCACGATAATCCACCACCTCACAAGACCAAACAAGTGAACGAATTTTTGATGAAAAAACGGATTTCTCTCATCAACCACCCTCCGTATTTGCCTGATCTATCACCATGGGACTATTTTCTATTTCCAAAACTAAAAACCAATATGAAAGGAGCATTTTATGATGATATCCCAGCCATTCAAGCAGCCGTAACCGAGGTGCTGAAGAACATTCCTATAAATGACATAAAAAAATCTATGCATGCGCTGGTTGATCATTCCAAACGTTATATTGAGTCTAATGGAACCTATTTTGAATAAATAATAACTTTCAAAGAAAATATAATGTGTATTTTATTCTATATCCAAAAAAATTGGTATTTTTGGGATACACTGTGTATGTAACTTTTAGCCAAAAAAGTTGTTTATCACATCAAAATTGTACTAAGAACTTACGAAAAAAGTTTCTCTTTCTTCATTTTCAAAGAAATACGGATCAGAGACAATTTGTGTGTCAAAATACAAACAATATAGTCACTTTCGACGTGGCTTTTCCATAGTCACTTGTGGCTGTCTATAGCCTCATGTATAGCAATTATGGTTATTGACGTTTTTACCAATCGAAAACAGAGACTCATCGCTGCTATTACGGATGAAATAAAATGTCGTTCAATTGGTTGCCAATAAACTTCTTTCAGGAGTCGTTCCTTTCAAGGTAATAATAATTAATCATAAAAATTTTCTTAATTTCTAATATATTTCTAAATGTTGTATAAATATAAAATTAAAATTACATTTACGATAATTTGTTTTAGAGGTGATTACAAAATTACCTGTTCATCTTTGTCTGAAGTTTACAAATATCTAAGAAATCTGTTTATAAATCTTCATTTATGTAAAATAATGGTATTATAGTCAGTAAAGTAAAAGTTTTTAAACTAAATTACAAATCTTGAATTGTTTAAATCTACTGCATTACTTACTGGTATTGCTACTCACAGATGCGTCGCTAACTGGCGGACTCACTCCACCATGTGTTCTTGAAATAATCGCATCACACCTCAGTACACTTACTTTTAAAGTGCTTTCTGTACAAGCTCATACATACCTGGAAATTTTTCCATATTCCTAATATAACTTGGTGGTTGTCTATCGATCGTTGAAGTTTACAAAAGAATGAATTCGTAACAACAGCTTCATTATTTTTGGTAAGAATTTTGCATTTCCACATTAACCCTATCGTATTACCATATTACGACAAATCTAGTCGGATAAGAATAGTTCATTGTAAGGAATTTTCTCACTGCTTGAAGTAACACATATATTTACTTTCGCAACTCTATGTTATCTTAAATATGCTATGTTTCCGAAGACTATTGTTTTCACCCTCAATATTCTACGACAACAAAACTTGCAAGCAGTTATGAATTGGCACTTCACACTCGGACTGCGGAAAACTTTCAACGAGCACAACTTTCAACTGCATAGAAATTTTAAAAGTCTTTAGGATATACAACCTTCATTCGTCGTCCACTGTTTCTTCATAACATCTTCATCTGTGAATATGTCTTATCTCATATAATATTCATTTTCCTTCCCAGTTTAAAGCCAAACAGTATTTCATTGTCAACACCCCCTCCTCCCCCCTCAACAACACCTGAAGATTATAAAAAACCTTTAAAAAAAACACACAAATTCTAACAACTAGTAATTTTTTTCTTATCTCACGCCAAAAATGATGTTAGTTTCTATTCCAATGTTTATTTCTGTTAACATATTTTCCCTTGTTCGAAACTATGTTGTACATGAATTTTTCGGATATTGTTTAAATGTGACTTCAACGAGTAACAATTTTGTATAAATCGATTGTTTTGATAATTTCTATATAAACAATAGAGTACGAATATCTGGAAATCCTTTTGGTATCAGTACAGAGATGCATAGTAATTCTCACTTATTAATAGTAGATTTTACTAAACAAATCAACTAGCCCCAAAGTTACTCAATTTATAAGTTTCTATTATATTAAAATATATCAGCTTTAATACAATTGCTAGTATACTAACAATAGTTTAAGGTAAAACTTTATCAGTTAAAATAAAGTTGCTGGCACAAAAATATATAGAAAATTTTCGTAGGTAGTAAAATCAGATTTGGAAAATAAAATACAACGTTCAGGTTGGTCGATGAGTGGATATGATTACTCTGTAATTTGTTTTATAAAATTATGATTATTATAAATAATGTCCAGTTTATCTTAAAATAGTAAAAAATCGCCTTAAACCTCCAAAAAGGTGATTTCAAAAAAATATTTAAGCTAATTCAAAGCGTGCACATTCGGAGTCGTATCATGTCTAATAGGATATAAAGGATTATTCATTTTGTGGTTCGAAAAAAAGGCCTATTATTAGATAGTTGTCCAACATAAATGTTATAGAAAATAATATTTAACATTTTATATGAAAAATTGTTTAATCAATTCGGTTAGTTGCGTGCGCCAGGTTTATGTGTGTGTAAAAGGTATGCGTCATTCAAAACCTGTAAAAAACATAGAGGTCTGTCTATTAATATTTTAAAAAACTATAATATACTATATTATTGTGTATTATAGCTTTTTTACAACATTAATAGACAGACCTCTATGTCTTTTACAGGTTTTTAATGACTCATATCTTTTTATATAATACAATGAAGTAATTTTGACGCAACAATCTTAAGCATGGAGCAAATTTAACGGACCCTGAAAAAGAATAATTTTTCAAAAAGTGTTTCTAGAGCCCTACTATTTAAACCATTTGTATTGTAGTTTCAACAAAACAGCGTCATATTTCACACAGCATGACAAATATTGGCTTTATTGCGCAAAAAGTGCCCAGGGCGCATAACTTACTGATTTGGTGATGTCAATTGGCCTACAAGAGGCGAACTGACATCACCAAATCTTAAAATTACAAAAATAATTATTACAATAATTATTATAATTTTTTATATAATGGCAAAGTTTTAACAATATAAAAATATTATAATTTTATTAAATTTGGTAACTAAAATATACAATATTTTACTTCGCTTTCCTACGCATAAATTGGATAATCATTTTGATAAGTTCTTTTAATTATTGATAACTAATATTTATCCAAATAAGTTCAAAAACTTGACAATCATAAGTTTTTTAAAGTATTTGCATAAACATAGTGCCTTAAAAACTTAAATTATATAAATTATATACAATGGTCAGTAAAAATAAATTCAAAATCTGATTTTTAAATACATTTTTTTTAGATTTACTTTCGTAAAGACTAAACAGAATAGTCCTCTTTCCTGTCTTATCATTTTTTAATATATTTAATTTTTAGAAACCTAATCAATCTGATCAAGTATATAATTTTTTTTCAAAAAGAAATTATCCTTTTTAAAAATAAAAAAGGGAATTATAAAAATATTTTTCCACACTTAACAATTGAAAAAGCTCGTGGCAGGCATCTCACATCATTTTTAAGAATAAAATAAAATTATTTGTATTTTTTTTTCTTTAAAGCTAAAAATTTTTAGATTTTTTTTTTTTTAATATTTTATTATTAGCTTTAGAAGCTATTTTAAAGAATTTTTCTAGTTATTCTTGAATTTTTTAAACTTTTCATTATATTTTTTTTTTTTTTTTTTTTAATTTTGAAAATTTTTTTTAAAATTTTTTATTGTCAAAAAAAAATTAAAAATAAAAAAAAAGATCAAAAGCTTTGAAAATTTTTTTTAGATTATAAAAAAAGGCGCACATTTTTATAAATGAAAAAAAAATTCAGTAAATTATGCAAATTCGATTAAATTCTTTTTGCTTTTATATGTTACTGCCGATAGCAGAAAAGCTAAATAAAATCAGACTATTTTGATTGGTAAAGTTTTCTATCAGATTTGCAAAAATAATGAGTATTAAGGATATTCTAAACTAGGAAATTAATAGAATGGCAAAATTGAAACTGATCACGGAAAAAAAAATCCTACCGGTACAAATGGCATAATTACACCGAAGAGCGCATATTGAATTTGGAGTTGTTTCGAATTAATAGTCGCGGGCGGCCATTACTGACTTGTACTCAGCTTGCTTTCCTGACTTCACAGTGGCGACCAGTTACAGTATGGTACGAACTTTTTGCTGAGATGCCGTGTTGTTTATCATAAGTTGAGTTTTAAACTAATCAGAACATTAAAAATTACTACAAGGATACCGCCAAGCAATACGAGAGGAGAGGACTAGGACTGCATAGATGCACTTAGTGTATTTTCAATGATAGGGAAAAATGCGGTTGAACGATATGGTCAGAAGAGGGGGATTGTTTATAACATGAAGTATTTATTTCGACTTATAAGAAAATTAAGACCACCAGAAGAAAAAACTAAGAAAGTGCAGTTGGAAATGCATTTATTTGCCATCGGTACAAATGGTAGGACTGTTTAATAGTTTGGTCTCTGCTCTGTGGCTTATATCCCTTTTACTTTGAGAATACCTTTCGGATTTTATTATACTTCTTCAGTTCTATTTTATTTATACTAAACAGCATTTGTAAAGGAAATACACCCGTTTTGCACGGATACGAGATTCCGTTGTCATCAATCCTTCGTTAGTCCTATCGCGTGACTATTAAATTAGTTTCTTTTCCACATACTATATGCACATGGTCCGTTTGATGTTGTGATATTGTTTGAGTACGTTTACGTCCAGATACTAATGTCGACACTCCCTCATTTAGAAGTTTTATGATAATGCTTCCTATCAACTTCCGTCATCGCTCCTATAAGCCTACTAAAAGCACTACTGTACATTTTGCACTATAGAAGTAGTTGCAACTTGCCAATTGTGCAAATGACTTTGAAAATGAATCTTATCCTAGCACTCTTCCCAATCAAATCAAACACGCAAGTAAATTATTCTATGCAAAAATTAACATTTACCTCGAATTCCGACCATTTAAAGGATATTTATTATATAACCCACTGTATATAAATTAGTTTCGTAATACTCGTTGGGCTAAAATCATACGTATATCTAAAGAAATTAGTTTTATTTTCAGTTTTCAATTTTAATTATTGCATTTTAATTAAAACTGTTTTTTATAAATTTATTAAAGAAATTTGTTATACAATAATTTAAAAACGTGAAGTTTTTATTAGCACCAACTTATCCATTATAAATATGGTAAAAAAAAATAATTTATTATTCCTTAAAACTAGATTTATTCTTTTCATTAATAGATTTTCAATTCTAAAAGTCTTGACTGCCCTTTTCCTGCCATTTTTCTATATATATTTTTTCACTCTCATCATATTTACTTTTATCTTTTGAATGGACTTGGTCGATTTTATTTTCCTGTGGAAATTTTTATGCCCTAGGATAAATTTTAGTTAAGAATTATGATCAAAAGATGTTCTACTATAGTCACACAGATTCATTATCATTTCGTTTCAAATAAGCCTTGGCAAAGCGTGCCGAACTATAGAAATCTCCATTGTGACAATCAATGGTAAAATATTCTAGCTACTTTCTTTGCAATTGCTCTTCATTTTTTTTATCTTTTTATTCATAAAAATAATAATAATAATAATAATAATAATTCCTTTCATAAAAAATCCCATCTTTTCACGCTAATTATTGAGAATACCCGAAGCAATGCAGTGACAGAATTGTGAATGGAAATCATAGAATCGCCTATAGGCTCTACATGATCATAGCTTTCCATGAAATTATTAATAGGTAATGTCTTTTATTATACGAGTATCTTATTGTTATCTTTTATATTTTATACAATCTACTTATAAAAGATATCCAAAAAAAAAATACTAATCTACAATATTTTTTAAGAAATAAAAATAAATTGAGTACTCACACTTCCTCTACTAATTAAATAATTTATAACGTAAAAATAAAATTATTAAATTTAGATAAAAATATAAACACACACACTTATAGGGGTTTTTAGCTATTTTTAATGAATTTTTAAAACTTTATTAGTAAATAAACGAATGACTTTATTTAAAAATAATATTTCATTATTGAATTTTTATTATCAATTTAACCGAAATAATAGTTATAGTTGGCACTGCAATATCGTTGCTTAACTAAACCTAGTACAGTACGAGTATTATCTATTTTGTGGTTTAAAAAGCACAATTCTGACCAAATAATAATATTACTTTTATTATGTACAATTTATTATCCAAAAAAAAATATTTATTAAGTATAAAGTTTGACATTACAAATTACGAACTTGACGGTTTTGCACAATATTGTAAATCATATTAACGTAGATAGTGTCTGAATTATAACGCGAAGTGTTCGTAAAAAGCCGTCAAAAAGTATCTCAAAAAATCGGGTTCAAAAAATCGGGTTCTACAAGATGTTTTGTAAAAGATATTCAAAAACTATATTTAATATAATAATGGTAAAATTATATTTATTATAATTAAATAAAAATTGTATTAAAATTGATATTGATAATATATTTTATTCAGTTGTCATCTGAAATTTTACTTAAATTACCATTTATGATATTTTTTCATAATATTTATTTAAAAATATCAATTTGTGTATAGTCAGCAATGCATTATATTTAATATTTTGTTAGTGTACGAGGGTCATTCAACAAGTACTAAGCCTACAAAATAAAAACGAAAATTTTAGAAAGGTGGCAATTTATTTTTCCACATAATTTCCTTCAAGCTCGATACACTTGGCCCAGCGATGCTCTAACTTTTTTAACCCGTCCAAAAAATACATTTTTTCGAGGGAAGCAAAATAGGCCTCCGTGGCGACGATGACTTCCTCATTCGACCCAAATCTATTCCCGGCGAGTGATTTTTTCAGGTTTGGAAACAAAAAGTAATCACAGGGGGCCAAATCTGGAGAGTACGGTGGATGGGGCAGCAATTCGTAGCGCAATTCGACCAATTTGGCCATGGCGACGGCGGAGGTGTGAGCAATTTGGCCATGTCGACGGCGGAGGTGTGACGGCGGAGGTGTGAGCCGGCGCGTTGTCGTGGTGGAACAGCACTTTTTTGTTCGCAAAGCGGGGCCGCTTTTTCTTCAATTCGACGTCAATTCGGCCCAATAAGTCAGCATAGTAGCGCCCCGTGATTGTTTTACCCTTCTCGAGGTAACCGATGTGGATCACACCTTGTGAATCCCAGAAAACGGTGGCCATCACCTTTCCGGCCGATCGAACAGTCTTCGCCTTCTTCGGAGCACGTTCGCCGGGTGAAGTCCACTGTTTCGACTGTTCCTTGGTCTCTGGTGTGTACCAGTGAATCCATGTTTCGTCGACGGTCACGAAACGACGCAAGAACTCCGGTGGATTGCGCTGAAACAGCGCCAAACACGTCGCCGATGTGGTCTCACGGTTGCGCTTGTTTTCCGGTGTGAGCAAACGCGGCACCCATCGCGCCGACAGCTTTCTCATGCCCAGTTTTTCGTGTAGAATATGCTGCACCGTTCCTACTGCGATGCCCACAGTCTCAGCTATCTCGTGAACCTTCAATCAACGGTCTGCCAACACGAGATCGTGAACTTTTTTAACGTTTTCCTCCGTAGCAACCGTTTTTGGGGCACCTGGGCGTGGCTCATCAAAAACCGACGTACGGCCATGAACAAAGTCGTTGAACCAATTCTTGACGGTCGTCATCGAAGGAGAAGAGCCACCATACACATCATCCAAGCGATCTTTGATTTCGCTGTGCGTTTTCTCTTCCAAAAACAAGAATCTAATCACCGAACGATATTGTTCTTTTTCCATTTTTGTGCAGGCGACAGCAGTTCCATCGGGCGGTGAGGCTAAGTACTTGTTGAATGACCCTCTTATATGGTTCTTAAGACATGTGCCAATTGTTAATTTTTAGCTCTATATTTGGTGAATATTCGAAATGGTTTTAATAACAATTTCTTCCAAATAACGAAAAATATTATATCTAATTACCTAAAAGTATCTATTTTTTGTTATAAAATTCGCATAAGTTTTCACGTGAGCTGACAAATTAAATCTTTTTAGTGATTAATAATTAAAATTTATTAATTTACTCACAATCTGAACTATTTGTGAACAAATTATTTGCATACTAAAAAAATATTTATTAATTAAGTAAAATTTAAAAAATTCGAAAATATTTGTCATTTTTTGTTTAATAGTGAACAATACTCAGTACTAATTAATTGTGATTTTCCGTTGAATGCCAATTAAAGAATATCTCAATTTTTATATTGGAAAAGTTGCCAAAAATTTATTCTTAGAACTATTTTACTTCTAAGTCTTCAACTTTCTAACACAAAAGCATATTCAAATAGCAAATGCACATCTGATGGTTAAGTCAAATGTTCACTTCCGTTTATACTCAACTTTGTAAATGAATATTGCTAAATGACCAATTGAATTACCTGCATTTTTGTTGGATTTGGTTTCGAAACAAAATGCAGTGCATATCCAGATACTTAAACCTACGACAAATGTCCCGGAAATGGAAATAGGTTTGTTGATTCTTAGTAAATATATCACCACCATTTACGACCATTCAACTAAGCCCTTAAACTCGCAGTCAATTTCATGAAAATTTGCATATAACTTTGTATAATTTGGATCAAGTCCAAGAAAATACGAATTACAAATAAATTTGCAAAAATTAGTCTAATTGATGGTGTTTTTTTTCTTCATACGAATGTAATAATAATTTAATATGTTACATGCAATAATCTGTAATATGCATCAAAATTTTATAAAAAGCATATTTGCAAAAAAAATTAATTGAATTTACATTTTGAGATTTTATTGAATACTAACAGAATGTTTTTAAAATCTTTTCAATATTTTCATATTTTTGAATTTATTTTTAATAAAACATTTTTCTGGCATGAAATTAATTGGTCTCGCATTACTGAGAGTGATCTGTGCATCCCTGCGAACTTCATCACTGCATAGCTTTTACATACGTCCCTACTAGACTTTAGTGTAAGTTTCAACATCTCGTCCCCTATAACACGACCATCTCCATCATCAAGTTTCTGAGAATGCCTCCTATCACACGGCCATCTTTATCATAAGGTTTCTGTTAGAAAAACAAGAATCCTGGTAGTTCTCCAGTCTAACCCACCCCCTCCCCCTAGTTATATGGTCTTTATTCTTCACCAAGGTCATTAAATACTTGAAATTTTTTTATTGGAAACTAATAAAAATGTGGTATTGATGAAGGCTCTTATGGAGTGACACTTCACCCCATAAGAGCCTTCACCAATGAGGATTATGATTAAGCCCCCAAAAAGCTTAGAAAAGAGATCTGGCGCGAAAAACTTTTTTTTTTGCAGCATTTTAGGGACTTTTTCGATAAAAACTCATTGATGCATATGTCTCCCCTGTGACACGGTTATATACATCAATGAGTTTTTATAAAAAAAGAGATTCTTATGGTTTCCCAGCCCTCCTTATATCTGATATAAGTCCACGTGGCTTTTTTTTGTTCCCCAAGATCAATAACATGCAAAAGAGAATATCTGAGGAACTTAAAGCCTTCCAGTACTGCTACGAACAAGATCTCCGCCAATTGACAGCTGACGAAGGAAACTATTTAAAAAGGGATGACATTGATCTATACAAATGAAATTAAATTATCGCTGCAAATCAGTTGCAATACCATTCTTGGGCCAATGTGGGCGTATGATCTGAAACTATGGAGTTCTAATAAGCCTTTCAACTGTCGTCGCATCAAAGCTATCCAGTAACAGCAGCAGATAATTACGTAAACAAGCATGCAAAAACGAACAGACGATCATTATAATTAGATATTGCTCGTTATAAAAAGTTTCATACTAATTTACACAATTATCTACTGTTTCTTAAAAAAAATTTACACAGTTGACTATGGCTATAGTTTTATGAAAGATTGATATAACAATTTGGTGGTGCTCGTTATAAAAAGTTTGATGCTCGTTTACACTATCACTGTAATTCTACAATATTATAAGAAAATTATACTCAGTAATCCTGCCCAGAAATACCTCTTACTGCTTGAAACACGTCGTATAATAAAGAATATTTTATTTAAATCAAAAACTATGGAGTTCTAATAAGCCTTTCAACTGTCGTCGCATCAAAGCTATCCAGTAACAGCAGCAGATAATTACATAAACAAGCATGCAAAAACGAACAGACGATCGTTATAATTAGATATTGCTCGTTATAAAAAGTTGCATACTAATTTACACAATTATCTGCTGTTTCTTAAAAAAAATTTACACGGTTGACTATGGCTATAGTTTTAAGAAAGATTGATGTAACAATTAGGTGGTGCTCGTTTTAAAAAGTTTGATGCTCGTTTACACTATCACTGTAATTCTACAATATTATAAGAAAATTATACTCAGTAATCCTGCCCAGAAATACCTCTTACTGCTTGAAACACGTCGTATAATAAAGAATATTTTATTTAAATCATTTTCATAATTCCTTATTCAAATATTTTATAAATTTATCTAGAAGATAATTAAAAATTTTATGAAAATATTAGTAGTATAAATAGTAAAAATTAAAGAAAAATACTTCCTCGAAATAGAGTAAAATTTAAAATCCGCCAAACACGCAATAAACTTTTGACATTTAAAAAATTAAGGTGAATATCTAAGCTGCACCCAAAAAAAAAAAAAACTTCATTAGAATAGAATAGCTGGCTTAAGTAATCAATTGTAAAATATATCATTAACTATCAGTAAAACATTAAAAATAAAAGTTATATGGTTGAAAAGATATTTTAGCAGGTGTGGTTGGAATAACTACGCGAAGGTCATTTTTCTTGGCCTTTCCTTATTCGTATTTATAACAATTTGATTGCTGATAGGCTATCAAAAAAAGTAACCGAAAATTATTCGAATATCATTAATTTTTCTTGGATACCATATTGCATTACGTTGAATTTCTTAATAAAATTCCTATGGATATTATTGTCTACAGGGAGTGGAAATATTAATTATCGTAATTTGTTAAACCGAATGTGACGGCATCTTCCTTCCATTCACCACTAATATTAAAAGCATGCATGTGAGTATTTGTAGGATCAAATCGAAGGGCAAATATTTTAGTATCCCTTCTGAAAATGATATAAAATAAATAAAATGAGAATTTATGAAGAGCAGACATATTAAAGGCGGACAATTTGATTTAATATCAATTAGTTATGATATTTCTGGTTTGTTTCATACTATATGCCACACTAACCAATAATTCAAATATATGAATTTTCTGTTAATTTGTTAGCCGTTTTTTTTTTTTTTTTTTGGTTTTTGTATAATCATTTATTATTTTGTGGTTATTATTGGTTTCAATTAAACTATTAAAATGACATTAAAATACGATACAGTTTATTTTTTTGTCAGTTAGCTTGTTAACAAATGACTGCGGTTGTTTAATTACAAACAAATGACATGAAATTTACCATTCTAAAAAGGAACTTATCCCATTCTCTTATATGGTTTCCTAGGAAAATGTCTAGTATGTGCAAGATAGAATTGTATCATACACAAAGCTAACAAATTACAATTTTATATACATTTTTATAGATATTTTTTCATATACGTGTATGTATATGTATGTGGGATCACTTTCAGAAGTCTGTCTCCTTTACACATATGTGTAGTTACTGGGTTAGCATATTGTACGAGAATATAATCATTTTAACAGAGTTCTTACAAGTTCATATAAACCCAGTTTGAGGGACAATGGTAATAAACGTAATGAGCTGAGGACATGTAGTCCTTATGCTACTGACATCCCGAAACATATTCATTTAATTTTTCATGTGTCACCAGCATGGCGGTAATCAATCTCTTTCCATGCTGGCCGCTACAAATTCCAAGATGGAACCGCTTGGATGGATACGTACGCGAATAAGTTACTTTTCGGGATGTGTACTGGGTGATTTTATAAACTAGAAATGACTAACTTTATTAGGTAAGATATTTTTTTTTTTTTTTGATTCAATAGGTTTTACTTGTTAGGTTATCTAATCAACAATTCACATGGTCATAGACATAGTTTCGTCTTCTTATATACCATACATAATTTATTCATGTGGTCACAAAATTATTTAATACTCGTACCATTTTGAATAAAAAAAAAACATCAAAATTTGTTAGTATGTGTGGTCATATGTATATGAATATTTACATCTAAGTTGGAAAATTCTCTTTATAGACGTTGGAAAAGTTTTAATATTGTTTTTTTGAAGAAAAAAATCCAAAAATATTTGTGGGGAATCTTTTTTAAGTTCAAATTCGCCTTCTTAAAGTTCTTTTTAGTAACAAAAAAATTTGGTTGTAACATAGATTGCCATAAAATTTTATTAAATATATTTTTATAAAAAATTTAAAAATTTATATACGAGTAGTAGTAGTAGAAGGTATTAAAATATTCTTGCTAAAAAAATTTAGTAAATTTTTTTTTAAATTTATATGGTAAATTTTTATAGTAATAATTTTTAGTATTAAAATTTTTCTGGTAAAAATTTTTATAGTACAAATTTTTTAACAAAATTTTTATGGTTAATATTTTTTTGTCAAACTTTTTTTTTTTTAAGTAAAAATTTTTATGGTAAAAATTTTATGGTAAGTTTTGTCAAGATTTTTAAAATTTTTATGGTAAAAATTTTATGGTAAGTTTTGTCAAGATTTTTAAAAATTTCATTTACAAATATTTAACTAATTTAAAAAAAAAGGCTATAAAAAATACTAAATAATTATTCGCCTATTTTATTTTCGATTAAATTCAATGTCGGTCATTTTAACATCTATGAATTGAAAAAGTCAAGAAAGATTTAATAAAATCGTTATTTCTGACTTTTATACAACCATAAATAAAATACTTTTTATTAGGAAGCATATCGGAAAAGTAAAAAATAAAGTACCGAGCCCTAAATGATAAGTTTCCTTTTATAAATCAGTATATATGAAAAAAATAATACTACCTTGATCAAAAAGTTACCGGAATTTATTCAGAAAATTAAAAATACAAGTTTATTCATCTAAATCTATATTGTCCCCTTCAAAGTAATCCCCATCGACTTTAACACACTTATGCCAGCGCTTGATCCAATCCTCGAAACATTTTTTATATTCGGTTTTCGGTATGTCCATCAGTGCTTCCTGCGATTTTTCCATTACTTCCTCTCGGCTGTTGAAACGCGTTCTCCGTAATGGTTTTTAACTCGATTGAACAGAAAGAAGTCACAGGGAGAAGGCTAGTACTGATCCGTCCACATACAGGAAATTTTTCCTTGAACAGTTGGACGGATTTAAATATCATCGACGGTTGTTCACTGATGCCGCCGCTGACACCGATATTACATCTTTTTCGGTCGTCAAACTTTTTGGCTGCAGCACCCGCGAACTATGTTGTGGAATCTTCCCTTATAGGACAGCTCCATATTATGGTGAACTGTGTGCCATCAAAACGGCAATTGAAATTGGGACCAATATTCCCAGCCAACAAAGCGTTATTATTTTTAGCGACAGCCTTGCTGCCCTTAAAGCCATTTGTGGCCCATCGAGTGACCCGGTACTTAGCGCAATTCGTCATAGCCTACTTAGAAATAGGAGTGTCGAGCTGCAACGGGTGCCAGGGTTTGTAGGAATTGTGGGTAATGAAAGTGCTGACAAGTTGGCTGGAGAAACACTCCGTCGGCCAGTGATCACAGTCATTCCCAATCTGCCTCGCCTACTAACAGAATGGCAACTAATTAGTGGAGAACCACTAACAAACCAGTGTATTCAACATCCATACCGAAATTCTGGGCGCGAAAGCTCTTCAGATTCCGGATTGGACATACTACTCTTACCCATAACTTCCTTTTTGGCAACACCAATCGTCCCTTCTGCCAATCCTGTGGCACCCAGTTCACTATCACCCATATTCTACAGGAATGCCACATAACCAAGAACTACTTTGCGAGCAGAATTCCTCCCATTATGGAGCTCCTCGACCCAACAACTTCATTCCCTAGTTCCCTATTTAAACTTCTACAACATACTAATCTGCTCCACAAAATATAACAAAATTCTGAATATTCCATACCACTAACCACAGACCAGTCTCTCTCAGATGATTTCCCACACGTACTACGAAGTCGCCAAATGGCCTCATGGTCGTGGCGCTATGAAGTGGCCCCTGGCACGTGTCTAAGGGACCTTACAAACATATAAACAAACAAAGTCACAGGGAGCCAAATCAGGTGAATTCGGTGGTTGTTAGATGGTATTTATTGAATTATTCGTCAAAAAATTACGAATAATGATGGCACTGTGCGACGGTGCGTTATCATGGTGCAAAATCGATGAGTTTTCTGCCCACAATTCTGGTCTCTTTCGGCGAATTGCTTCACGCAAGCTTTTCATAACGCCCAAATAATACTTTTTGTTTACTGTCCGGCCTTCTGGCAAAAATTCATGATGCACTACAACGTTGTAATCCATGAAAACCGTGAGCATTGCCTTCTTTTTTGACTGAAAAGGACGTGGTTTTTTTGGTCTAGGCTCATTTGGTGAACGCTATTCATTTGCCTGATTTCTGAATTGCGTGTCGTACTAATGAACATCTCGTCTCCAGTAATGACCCTTTTGATGAATGTGGGATCGGATTCAGCCTCGCAAATCATGTCTTTTGCGACGTCAACACGATCTCTTTTTTGCATGAAATTGAGGTCTTTTAGTACCAACTTTGCTGCTACACGACGGAAACTCAAATCATTAACCAAAATGTCTTGGACGGATCCATAGGCAATGTTCAAGTCCTCCGCTATCTCTCTGATGGTTAAGTTGCGGTTATTGACCAACATTTCTTTTACTTTATCAATGTTTTCGTCGGTTTTTCGATGTCGATGGTCTCTTCGATTGACTCACGACCATTTTTGAACCGCTCGTGCCACTGGTAAACGACCGTTTTCTTTAGAGAATCGTTACCGAAACACTTTTCCAACATTTCCAACCATTAAATCCATTTTTTACGCAAAATTTAATACAAGTTCGTTATTGCAAATTTAAATCCATTTCTAAAATTGTAAAAAATCGCCAACACACACAGAGATAGATGTACTCTTAGCTACGTAACTTTTGCAAATGTCAAGCTATGACGCTAAGATTTAGAGAGAATATCAAAAACATATGTACCAACTTAACAAAAAAAAAACTCAAATCGGAACGATGGGAGCGCCACACTCACATTCACACTTTTGATCACGGTGGTAAAACACTTTTTTGCTAATGAATAATAAAAGAACAAATAAATTTCTCGTATCGATAAAGAGTTATCCATTAAGTAGTTTGAAAAGTATAGCTCTAGTATTTGACAAATGTTTTCAAAAATATACTATTTAAAATAAAATTTATTAAAAATTTTTTTGCCGTCGTATATTTTATATTCTATAACTGCAAAACTTTATGTTAAACTTGTAAATTTTTTCTAAAAACGTGGTAGTTTTAGCTTAACCACATTGTACGCTTTAAGAGCAGAAATTTTCTTCAGGGATGAGGTCTATTACTCAAAAAGCAATGTTTTTATATATGGTATAAAGTTATAAAAATTCACAAATAATTGTGGTGTATATTTCGTCCTTTAAAAAGAAGAACCATGAGACAGTAACAGTCAATTCTGAGCAATTTTGACTCATTATAACCAATTTTTTTTGACTCAAACTTAAGACTATATGTGATTTCGAGAAAATGCTGTTTTTCCTTCTTACTTATATGAGGATAAACATAATTTGCAGCTAAATATGTTATTTAAAAATATATGTAAATACTACGAAATATTGTATATAAATGAGAGTATTTAAAAAATTTCGATTCATATCAAATTGCCTTAATAACACTTAAAAAAGAATGAACTTAAAAAAGAATGTTTGGTTGAAAAGTTTATAAGGTTTACATCTAGATGGCGCCTCTAGCAAAAATCTAAATTATCACAAAGCCCCAGCCCTCAAATGATTTCTGTCAAAATTTGACAGCATTCGGTCGATTGGTTCGTGAGATATAGCATTTTGAGTGAAGCAACTTTTGTTATTGAAAAAAAAATGGATAAAGACGAATTTCGTGTATTGATAAAGCATTGCTTTTTGATGAAAAAAAATACAGTGGAAACCAAAGCATGGTTTGACAAATGTTACCTAGACTCTGCTCCAGCTATTTCAACTGTGGAATATTGGTTTCGTCAATTTCGAACTGGTCGTACGAGCACAGTTGATGCAGAACGCAGTGGACGCCCAAAAAAGGTGGTTACGGCAGAAAACATCAAAAAAATCCACAAAATAATTTTAAATAACCGTAAAGTGAAGTTGAGCGAGATAGCTGAGACTCTGAAGATATCGAAGAGCATGTTGGACATATCGTGCATGCATATTTGGGCATGCGAAAGCTGTGTGCAAAGTGGGTGCCGCGTGAGCTCACGGTGGACCAAAAACAACAACGTGTTGACGATTCTGAGCAGTGTTTGGAGCTGTTCAAGCGCAATAAACCCGAATTTTTGCGTCGGTATGTGACAATGGATGAAACATGGCTCCGTCACTAAACTCCAGAGTCCAATCGGCAGTCGGCAGAGTGGAGAGCGAGCGACGAACCGAATCCAAAGCGTGGAAAGACGCAACAGTCGGCTGGCAAGGTCTGTATTTTGGGATGCGCATGGTATAATATTCATTGACTATCTCCAGAAGGGACAGACGATCAACAGCGACTATTATATAGCGTTATTGGATCGTTTGAAGAAAGAAATCGCTAAGAAACGGCCTTATTTGAAGAAGAAAAAAGTGTTGTTTCACCAAGACAATGCACCGTGTCACAAGTCGATGAAAACGATGGTCAAACTCAATGAATTGGGATACGAATTGCTTCCCCATCCACCGTATTCTCCAGATCTGGCCCCTTGCGACTTTTTCCTGTTTGCAGACCTCAAGGGAATGCTTGCTGGCAAGAAATTTAAGACCGATGATGAAGTGATTGCCGAACCTGGGCCTATTTTGAGGCAAAACCGAAAGAGTACTATAAAAATGGTATCGAAAAGTTGGAAGAACGCTATAATCACTGTAACGCCCTCGAAATATTTTTACTGTTACCTTATAAACTTTTCAGCCGAAATTTGCATTCAAAAGGAGCCACAAGCCCCTCAAAATGACTAATTTTTGCTTTATAGCGCAAAAAGTGCCAAGGAAACGTAATATTCAGATTTGGTGATGTCAATTGGACTGCAAGATACTTTGGAGCATTTAAAAACTAACATCTATGATGTAATGGCTGAATTAAAACGCAAAAATATGCGAAGAGGTCATAAAAACTGATGTTAAAAGGTTCGACTTCTGCAAGAAGTCTTTTGGCCAATATTTAAATAATTTTATATAATATTTATAATGGCAATTTTTATATAATATAATATAATGAAAATTTAATCAAAATTTAACTACAAAATGTATTATATTTTATTGGATATTCTTTTAATAATCTTACTAATACCTCAAAGCTAACCTAAAATTAATTATTAAGTTACTGTTCCCAATGAACTTTTAATTCAAATCGTTCAATTCATATTGAAATATTGCACATACTGCGTTTTAAATTCGTTATGGCTCTAAATATAAGGGTATGATTTGTATTCGAATGCGAATAATATTGTACAAATCCAAGATATTTGTGAATGTAATTAATCATAATTAATAAGAAGATTTGACATCATTTCCAATATTCTTGACAATTGTGTAATTGTCAAGACTGAGGTGGTTGCAATATTAAATCAATCTATTATCAATTATGACACTGATTGATTGGCTATTAATTGGCTTTGTTAAATTCCTTAAAGCCAATCAAATTGAAATATTTTTATCTCCTCATAAGACCATTTATTTATCTTTATCAGAAATATACTCTTTTCAATCTAATAATTGCATTTTTATAAAAGAATAATTTTTAATTCACTTAAAAAAGATTTTCATAAAAATAGTGATAGTAAAAATATATTTTATGTTCAGTTCTAATTTTTGCAAAGGAAATTTTACATAATCACTTATTCAAATTTAGTAGCCATTTAATTCGATAATTTCGTAATTACAAGTTGAACTTTTTATCCATTTTCTCCTAGTTATTAAAATAATTTGTTTCCATAAAGCAATTACTTTTCGTCACGAACAACATACTCGTATATTTATAATATTTTTTTTTTTTGCATAATTATTTTAATTCTAGATAATATTTCTGAAGACTAATTATGAGTGTTGTTTTTCAAATGAATTCAGTTTAATAGTCAAAATTCTGTTTAATTTTAGAAATTTCGACATGTGTGCTGTATAAATTTGTGTTTACCTTTTACCAGATAACGACCATAAAAAATTTATTAACGAATATTTCAAAAGCCAGATGATGATTTCGTTGGTAAATTACAAAAACAGAATTATGTTAGAAATAATCTGTGAATTATATTATTTGCCATTTTTATTATTTTATTCCTTCTTTGGGTTATGATTTTCATTATGGAAAACAAAAAACCAAAAAAAAAAAAACACCAAAATTTAAAATAATTTTCATAGCACCGACACAAAATTACAACAAGAAATAAGAAATTACTATACCATTTTAGAGGATGAATTTTCGAAAAATAATATTACCAAACGAGACCATAGACCAACCATAATATGACGAAACATTATCCTCGACTTGATGGTAATAATATCGCAACATTTTCATCGTCCTTCGCCATTTGGTATCATAATTCGACTGCAATTTTCAAGTCGTTAAACGGCCACACTTTGCTTTCCAGCCATAACACCCCATACGAAAGGACAGTTCGTTTCACGATTTCAACAGGAGTAAAAGTGAAATGATGGTGGATAAAATGTGCAAATTTCAATGCACATTTTTTAATGATAGCACCAAGTCGTTATGTGCGGCCAGCAAAAGGACGAAAGTAGCTCACCAGTTTCAGTGCCTTTTATAAATGTATGGAAAAAAAAAAATTATGTCTAAATGGATGTTGGAGTATAGGAAACAGTTTTTGCGGGTGTTAAAGTTGCCCATGTCGACCGGGTGTATTGGTTTAAAGAAATTTGCCATTACCGACAACAAAACTATTTCCTAGCGACAGATTTATGTCCAAATATTCTCGTTTCACTTTGTTGGCAATTGTACCAATGGGGCTAAACTGTATACTGTGACGGTTTCATGCTATTCAAGTACTATCAATAAAATAAAAATTTGCAACACTTTCGCCATTTTAAAGCAGCATATCGCCTAACCAAAAACGAATAAGTACGAGGCGAAAAACTAATTCAAAACCAGTTATTGTCTAGACATCAAAAATATATATCTTCATATAAACACCCCATTTTACAGGAAAAAAAAAGTATAAACTTGTCGGTAGATATATTGGGTGGCCTGGTCGTATCCTCATTCTATAGTTGGCTCTGGAAAAATTGATAACATGGACATAGGATATGGACTGGCCAGCAACAAAAACTCATATAAGGATATATTCCAGTTCGACTATGTATAAGATATATTGTTATTTTATATCGTTATAGTGCAATCTTTAGTGGTGAGAAATACTTTTAGATATATACGAGTACGATTTTATTATATTTCGGAATCCATTCATTCTGTAATGTGAGATTGCGTCAAAAGTCGTTTCGCCTAGCTTCCCATAAATAGAATGGAAAAGAATATGATGCTAATAAATCTTTATCAGGATATTAACCTCTTAACAAGTACTCAAAATAAAGGCGAAAATGTATCAGTTAAAGTTATTTTATAACAAAATAAAAATAATATTGTATTTTAAAAAAATATATAAAAGAATATTCTTCCGGCTCGGAAGATACTCATAGGAAATTGGACAGATGTTAAAGGATATTTTTTGAATTGTTTTGAACAACATATGAAAATTATTATTACACTTTATTTTTTATTACTGTTATTATTATTATTAATTGAAAAAAAAGGATTTTTGACAAAATTAATAATCGAGGCCAGAAAATAGTTGATTTCGAAATTTACATTTGAAAAGTTCGTAGAACAATTAACATGCAATTGGTTACAGTAATAGACATACTAAAGGATGTCTTTTAAAAGTTTTAAAATAATTAATTTTTAATTTATTACATTGATATTTTACCTAACACTTTGTATTATTGAAAAACACCCCAAAATTGCTTCCTACAGGACTCAATCCTTTGAGATAATTTTTGTTGTTTTTTTTGCACATCTTTGATGGCCATTACTTATAGGATGTCGATTTTTAAATGCGGTAAAGTTTAAGGACTGTCTGCCTCAACACTTTTTTTTATATAGCCTTATTATTATAAACGGCAACGGAGTCTAATCGCACAATTTGGAGAGCCAAATTTTTCGGCGTCTAATCGCACAATTTGGACGAAACTTTTTGCCCAATAAAGCAAAAATTTGTCAAATTATGTGGCTTATGGTATCGTCTTGTTAAAACCTCATATATTGCAGATTAAAATTTTCAAATTTCAAAAATTGATAGTAACGGTCTCCCGTACATCATTTTCAAAGAAATATGAGCCAACAATACCTCTTAACCGAAATACACATGTATTAGTCACTTTTCGCGATTCTGCACAGTTACTTGTGGGTTTTTAGAGCCACTATAAATCAATAAAAAAAAATTTCAATGACAAACTAGATTTTTTCTTAAAAAAATTTGTTTGAAAAAAAGCAACCGTTAATAATATATTTTTCGCCAATCTTCAAAAATTTAAAATTAATAATCCTGTTTTCTCCTTATTATTTATAAGAGTATAAAGACAATTGACAATTAAATAAAATATTTAAAAAAATATAAATACTATTAAATATACAGGATTTTTTTAATAGGGGTTTTCTATGTTCTTAAATGGACTGTGTGGCTATATTTAAAGGGTCCAAATCTTCTGCCTCAACAATGCATAACAATTATGAAATGTTTTTATCAAAATAATCATTATTTTATTGCAACTAAAATTGTGCAATTCTTTTTGTCAGATGAGACGCATTTTCATCTCTATGGATTGGTGAATAAATAAAATTGTCATTACTAGGCTGAAGTCAATGCAAAAATTATTCACGAGAAACCTTTACATTCCAAAAAAGTGACCGTTTGGGATTTTTTTTGAAAATAAGGAAGGAGATGCTGATACTAACAACAATGAGAGTTACAGATCGGTTACCCGAATTGGAAGATATTGGTTTAACGAATTTGGGATTTTAACATGACGGCACTATGTACCGCACAGCCCATGACACAAACGATTTATGGCGGGAAAAGTTTGACGAGTCAAAAATTTAAAAAAAAGAGATGTGCAAATGCCTCCCGGAAGTTGTAATTTAACACCTTTGAAATTCTTCTTGTGGGGTTATTTGAAGTAATTGGTCTTTGTCACTAGACCAGACAACCATTGATACATTAAAATTGAATATTGATTTGCCAACTATATGAAAAAATACCGCACTTATTGAAAATTCCAGTATTAATGAGATTATTTAAAAAATTTCATTTCATATCTAATTACCTCTACAAAACTTTTAAAAAAATCAAATTGATCAATATACAATATTTGCATGCAAATTTCATATTTGTTGTAGTTTATTTTTTATTTAAATTTTTTTATACTCAATTTTTTATAGAAAAATGTGTAAATGCATTCATAAAAATTAAAAAAACATAAAAATTCGTACACGGTTACAAGTGCAATTAATTTTTTCAATTTCGAAAAGAGTTAAATACTGTGAAAATCTAAATCAAAATCAAGTGATTTCTATATGAAAATGATTTAACCGAAATCATGGAATACCTATAGGGCTGTTAATGACGGCAACAGATGGACCCGTATGGGGCTGAATATGATTGAAGGCAATTGGAGTATATACACGTATGACCAAATATATAAGTGCTCACAATCAAATAGAACGAACGTATTAGTAAAGTTTTACAGAAGATACAATGGAGAATATGGAGAAATTGGTATGGGGAATATTGCTGTTCAATTGTGTACTAACTAAAAAGCCACCCATTGGGGTAGTTTTGTGTCGGTCGCCTCGTATCAACACGCACAAGTGTACGGTATGGATACCATGCGAAACGATACTCGGCATGGCATTATGATTGCATTTTGCCAGCGGAAGCTTATTTTATCCATGATTAAACTTCAACATAGCGGCATTTTGCAGACAATTTAACAGTTTATGACTTTCCGTTTGCTGGATAGAATTATTTTTCTTTCCTCCCGTTAGCATGTGACATTTGCCTTCCTACAATATTTTGTATACTGAAACTCAGGTTGTCCCCAAAGTGCTTATGGCCAAATGCCAAGCATAATGTCAGTAGTCCATAAAGTTTAATGAATATATACAAATCTAAAAAAATTCTAAAATAATATGATATTATTTTCAAAACAAAGAACCCCAGTGATAATAATAACGAGACTTAGAAAGGTTAAGCTGTAAAATGTTCAGTACTATCTATTTGAAATCAGGAAAAAAAATTGTTATATTCTTTACACCTCAATGAGTGTTTATCCAATTAGAATTTGCATATGACTATATTAGTTATAAAATAATTAAGGAGGACATTATCCTTTGTATATGTGTTTATGCAAGGTGTTCGTTTGAACATATTTAGTTCTGCCAAACCGTATGAATTCTCAACGAAAGAGTCATTTTAACTCCAACAAATTGAGTTACACTAAAACTGTTTCGGGCAGCGTTCCAAATAAGCTTAGACATTTGCATCTACAATACGATTATCAGGTGGGTAGGTGATCTCTTTCAATTGGATTACTTACTAAGTTCGAGAACAGACTATATCGATTCTATATCGAAAATATGTTCACCTGCGAAATCTTGTTGTATACAGAATCTTTTTAACCAATTTATGTCTTTTAGTCTTATACGAGCATAAAACCAAAATCAGATTTTATGTAAATTCTCAAATAGAGTCATCTGTAAAATCCACTTTCACAGTTTATTAGATTGTCAAGGATTTGTTAGTTTCGAATATAATTCTATAAGGCAATCTGTTAATTTTGGCTAAATTTTTATATAAAAATATTAATTATTATTTAAAATGAAGTTGAATTCAGCTAGTGATATACGAGTAGCCATTTTAATAAAAATAGAATTTAAAAAAAAAATCATTTAAATAGAAATGACTTTGAAAGGATTTAAAAAAAAATTAATCTAATTGAAAATTATTTAAGGAAAAATTGTTACAATATATTTTATTCAAAGTATTGTCCATCGGAAGCCACTACTTTTTCCCATCTTTCTGGCAACATATGGATTCCGCGCCAAAAAAACTGCTCCGGTTTTGAGGCCAAGAATGAATCCAATTTTTGAGCCAATTTTTGATGCCCTGTTCTGAAGTGAAGCGTATTCCGGTGAGGGCGTTTTGCATGGATCTTAACAAATGGTAGTCGGATCGGGGCAAGGTCTGAGCTATAGGGCGGGTGAGACAAAACTTCCCAGCCACTGTTTTCTAAATAATTTTTAACCAGTCTTGCAACATGAGGCCGAGCGTTGTCATGATGGAAAATTATGGCTTCGTGTCTGGTCGCATATTCCGGGCGTTTTTCGGCCAATGCTCGCTTCAAACGGATTAATTGTGTTCGGTAGAGGGCGCCTGTGATCGTCTGGCCCGATTTCAATAGCTCATAATAGATCACACCCTTCTGATCCCACCAAATACAGAGCATTACCTTGGCGCCATGGATATTTGGCTTTCGTTGATTTGGCTGGTTGGCCGGGCTTCACATATGATTTTTTGCGCTTTGGGTTGTCGTAATGAATGCATTTTTCGTTGCCAGTAATGATTCGATTCAAAAACGACTTCTTTTTCTGCCGTTCAAGCAGCATTTCGGACATGCAAAATCGCCTTTCAACGTCTCTCGGCTTCAATTCATATGGGACCCAATTTCCTTGCTTTTGGATGAATCCTGCTGCTTTCAAACGTTTTGAAATGGCTGCTTGAGTGACTCCTAATGATTTTGCAATTTCTTCTTGAGTTCGACAACAGTTTTCGTCGTGTTATGCCTCCAAATCTTCATCTTCAAACTTTTTTGGCTGACCTGTTCGTTCTCTGTCTCCCGTGTCAAAATCACCACTTCTGAACCGCACAAACCATATTCAGGATAAGCTTCGGTGAGCAATCGATGTGCTCCAGCTGCACTTTTTTTTTACAAATTGAAGAAGTAAATCAACCCTTCCCGCAAATGGGACTTTTTTGGTACGAAATTCGACATTTTTGAAGCAAAAAAAAACTTTGTTGTTTACACTATCTCGTTCAATGACTAATCGAGAATGAATGACAGATGTTTAACCTCCAAAATGCTATATGAGTTATTATTAACACAAACCATGTGTAAAAGTTATGCCATCTGTTGTCAATCCCGCAAAATTCTAATATAACATACACAGTTAATTAAAAAATGACTATCCAATTTTCGTTTTGGAAAAAAAAATTTAATCAAATATATTTTTAGTTCAGATTTTAATTAAATTTTAATTTATGTATATTAAGCATATTTTGCCATTATTATATTAATTAAATTATTATTACAAAATTTCTTCCACTTATAGATCCTTTTAAAGTAATCTTTAATTTTTTTTTTGGTCATTTTGGTCTTTAATTTGGCTTTTACTTGACAAATATTGGTTTTTTAATGGTCTAAACATTTTAAAATTATCAACATATGTATAATATTTTATTTTATTTCATAATAAATTGTATAAATACGTTAAATTACACGATGTTGACGACCAATTTACATCAGGAAATCTCTAAATTATTACACGTCCTTGGAACTTTTTGCCCAATAAACGCATAATTTGTTGCATTATGTAGCTTGTGGTATCATTTTCTAAAACCACATATGATTTGGATTAAAATCTTAAGATTTCGGCTAAAAAAAGTAATATTTTTAGAATTGTAAAATGGATATTCTTTTAGAAAATTCTTACAATTTTTGATGATTAAAATTCATATTCTAAAAATTTCATTTTATATTTAAATTAATATTTATATTTTATATATTAAATTTGTTTACAACAAAATAAAATTTTAGTTTATTCAGTAATGTTTTCACATAATAACTATCGATCAAAAATCATTAGATCTGATTTCCAACTAAAGTTCAATATGACATCTACTATGAATTTAAGCCTGAATTAAATAGCTTTTGAATAGCCTATAATTTTGTTACCAATTTCTTCATTCAATTTGTTATTGTATTTGAGAAAGTAATTTACTATCAGTTAACATGAAATTTACAAATTTTTCAGTTTGAAAATAAACCGGAAATTTCTCTTTTTATAAGAAGGGTTCAAGTTATAAAGAAGGCGGCGGTTAAAAGATTTTAATACTACAACTTTTAGTGATTCTAAAATTCCAGAAAATAAACCAATTCCCAATTTGATTATTTGGGTCTGATACCGGGAAGATATACGATGAAAATATGTATCAGCTATCAATGGCAACTATTATAAACCTAGCTATATTACTCCATTTGAATTAAAATCCTCCACCTCCTGTTCAATACTTACAATATTTTATTATACCCCCCAACCTTTTCGTACTCGAACAATACTTACAGATATACCATAGCTACCCTCCCAATGAAAACAGTTAATACAATTCTATTGTATAGTAGATTGCGTGCCTTATAACATTTCATGGCTTGGGCACAGTTCAAATAAAATTCCATTCAACAAAAAAAAAAGGAAGAAAAATAAATACCAAGGAAGCCGGAAAAAGATGAGAAGATTACAAGACGGCGAGTATTGGAGATGCTAAGAAGTCAATTCGACAGTCATTTTTCTTTTCTCTGTCGGTTACTACTTTTCACAAGGAATTGAGGGACGCTATTCATTTTAGCCCGTAAAGTATAAAGTAAAGTATATAGCAAGGGTGTGCAACCCCATCTGTAAGCGCATGTATTACTCGAATTAGCTATATCCGCAAACGTTCTCTAATAGACATTAAAGATAGAACTGACAGCTTTTACTTCATAGTAAAACCATTCGTTTTTTTTTATTCTTCGTTCGTTGTAAAAATGTTAGGCAAACTTAGAAAAATAGAAATAGTCTATCCAGTTTTGGGTATCCGAAAGCAATTTTAGTGAATATTTAGAAGAACTAAAGAATATGAAAGGACAACCACCACCACCGCCACCAACTGTGACGCATTCGATTTTTGTGGTCGGTCTACACGCTATCTGACCATATATATAAGTAGATCGGCAATATTATTTATAAGATATGCTAGAAGAATGGCACAGTCTTGTTAAATAATTAACACCACCCAAGAATGACCGGTTGTGGTTAAGTTTGGTCTATTGCCAACTTATCCTTTTTGGTGACCTCGTTAAGGATCTCATTCCGTGGCAAAGAAAAAGCCATAAGGTTTTGAAAGGATGTTACGCTACGCGAAGGACTTTTTCCACATACTCGTACCCTTAGTACTGTGTCATAAGATGAAAGGCATAAAGTTGAATGCTACATTGACGCGGTATCTCATAAAACATTTCGGACACTTAACCTGTATACACACCCATTTGGTTGGCGTTGTTCTCTGCTGATCAGCAAACTCGATAGATGAACTTATCGCGCTCAAATTCGTGCTTACGAATCGAAGGACATCAGAAATGGATCGGAACAACAGGAAAAACACGCTAGGCTGTAATTTCGGAATTAGCTGGTATTGACCATAAAAATTGTTAGGCCGACTAATAAATTAGATTATTTTTACGTTTCAACTCATCGTTTCGTTTTGGCGAATATCGAATTAGATAACCAAGTCGACTATCCCCCCCGCAAGTGATTCGAAATGGAACTGCAAGTTTTGTACGTATCCAATATATCAATACTCGTATATTGGGATTGTTGAAGTCACTCGCATGTTTCTGATGCGTAACTTGTAAAGTTTAATTTTCCTTAGCTTATTTTCTTTTCTTTTTTTCTTTTATTTTCTTTTTTTTTTTTGTTTAACTTACTCATCCTATTAACGATATTTAGCTTGAATATAATTTCTCGTAAATGTTTCATTGTTGATTGGTGTAGAAAAACGAAAGGAGTTTTATTGTTTCTCTATCACAAGTTAACTGCTATGTCCCAGATTTATGACTTGACAAAGTAATACGGTAATGATTACGACACGATATCAATTTCTTAATTCCTTCTTTCATTTATAAAGAAATGTTATCATCCACGTTGAATAATTAGTGAAGTCGATTTTTCACAAACCTTGTCCATATGTGTGTATGTTAATGTAATTAATTTATTTGAGGCAATTTTTATTTTACGTCGTTTTTGTATAAAATAATAGAATTTCTCTTATAATAAATGTTTTGCCATTAAATATAGATGAAATCATCGAATATCAATAGTAATTGAAAGTAATTTACTGGAAACATTTTTCCATGTAATTTTGTTTCATTAATTAGAAATTAAATTTATCAAGTTTTCTGAACTATACACGAGTATATATTATATAAATTTACTTCTTTCAAAAAATTCAAATAATTTCATTTTTATTAAATGAAAAGTAACATCCAATTTGTGCTTTGGAAAGTAAACTTAAATAAAATGTATTTGGTATTTTGACTTTTGTAAAAATTTAATTTTTTATACATCTTTTGAGATAATTCTTAATATACTTTTTTGCACATTTTTAATTATAATCTTAGGTATTAAATATAAATGTAATCTTTATACTTATATATAAATTTGCAAGAAAAATTCCACCTGCGTTAAATCTCATGATCTTAAAGGTGAATTGACATCATCTGGAAATTATACGTTCTGGGAGCTTTTCGTGCAATAAATGACGAAAATTTAATTATCATACGATCAAAGCGCTCAGAATTGACGGTATTGATCTCTCCTCCATCATTTTCCTAAATTACAATCACTTTTGTGGATACAAATACTTCTCCATAGTCACTTGTAGATTCTAAAATTTTCAAAGACTCATACGAGGTCTGTTCAAAAAGTATCGCGAATTTTCAATTTCCGCGCGTTACGTATATTCGATTTTCGATTTTTTTGTGGCGTTATGTTGGTACTTATGTCTCTCACTTATGCAGACAAGTTCGGTCTTTTTGAACGTTTAGTTAATTTTTGACAGCTGCTTTGCTTGCACGTGTTTTGGCTCATCTTCGATTTTTGCCCATTTTCGACCAAAAACAGCATCGCATTAACAAAGGGTCATAACTGGTGACGAATCATGGGTTAATGGTTATAACGTGGAAACCAAAGCTCAATCATCCCAATGAAAGCTACCGCACGAGCCAAGACCGAAAAAAGCGCGCCAACTTCGGTCGAATGTGAAGGTTTTGCTTACAGTTTTCTTCGATTGCAAGGGCGTGCTATATCATGAGTTCTTGCCACAGGGTAGAACGGTCAATAAGGAATATTACCTGCAAGTTATGCGCAAGTTGCTTGAAGTAATCCGCCAGAAACGCCCGGATTTGTGGAATAACAAAAATTGGCTTTTGCACCATGATAACGCCGCTGCTCATGCATCATTTAGCCAAAAACAACACACTAATAATACCGCAGCCACCGTATTCCCCAGACCTGGCCCCCTGTGACTTTTTCCTGTTCCCGAAACAGATTCTTTGATCCATTTTTCGGAATGGGCAAAAATCGAAGACGAGCCAAAACACGTGCAAGCAAAGCAGCTGTCAAAAATTAACTGAATATTCAAAATGGCCGAACTTGTCGGCATAAGTGAGAGATATGATTACCAACATAACGCCACAAAAAATCGAAAATCGAATATACGTAACGCGCGGAAATTCAAAATTCGCGATACTTTTTGAACAGACCTCGTATACAACAATTTTGCTTATTGACGTATCCACCATTCGAGAAATGAGGTCTCATCGATGAAGAAATTTTGTATTCAAAAATCAGCATCAAAAGCTGTTTTTCTTACAGCACCGAGACGGCTTATCTTAATACTTATTTAATAGGCAAAAAACTTTAATAATATAATATGACAAATTTAAAAGTAAAAAAAATAAATTTTAATTTAAATATTTATTCTATAACTATTATATAACAAGGCTGTAGTTTTTGAACCACAATATGGATATTTAATCTAAGATAAGATTTGATTATTTACCATAAAAGAGGAATTAAGTTTTATATTATATTTAATTTCAATTAATATTTAATCTTCAAATATTTAATTGAGTAACTTTCATCTTTTCTAAAAACTACAGTGATATATATTATTATTTTTTGCAAAATTTTGCCAGTCAATATAGAAAAACCACCTGTGAATGCTATCTAATTAATTATTTTAATTTTTATGTATTGTAAAAACAATTTTCTAATAATATTTTTTTAATTCTAATCAGATAAAACTTATTATTAAATCAATTATTTATAATATTTAAGGTTTTAAATAAAAAGTTATAAGACAGCAGAAGGGATTATAATTCGCATCGGTAGAAATGGGAAATTCACTGAAATGATTATTTTTTTGCATATCAATAGGCGCAGAAATAATTCAACTGCTGGTAGTAAATTGATTTTGATGTTTTTTTAATAAATTTTAATTTCTATTATTTAAAAAAAAACTAATATTTTTTTCAGAAACATATTAAATAAGTTTTTGGATAATAATTTAATTAAATACCAAATACTTCGTATTTTAACAAACATAGTTTTGCAATTTCAGAGTAGATGCTCCGACGTTTCATTCTCTTCGGAGTAAAAATGACAGATGATATCTTACCAGACAATGGTTAGTGAGTAGGCCAGCCTTTAAGGACTTCTGTTACCCTTTCTTTAGAAAATGCGATGAATTTTTTGGTGTGAGCTTTTTACTCCAGTGTGAGCCTTTAACCCCGTATTCCCAGGACTCTATTATGGACCCCAGGTGACCACAAAAGGGTTCAAGTCGAATGAACGGAGTATTCGCTAATACTCTTTTGGCAAGTTTGTCTGCTAGTTCGTTACCCTCTATACCCTAATGACCATTCACCCAAAAAAAATTAACTTTGTTGTATCTGGCTTGGATTGCTATAAAAGACGTGCGCTCCTTCTTCGAGTGAACGGCCTCTCTCCTTCCAAGTTAAGCGTTCTGTAAGAATCACATTGAAGACCTGGTTTAGGTTAGGTTTTCTTGGCATTGCGTCCGAGGGATAGTTAGTTGTCTTCCTGGAATTCTTTCAGGTTCGGAAAATCTTAAGATGTCCAAACAGGTTTAAAAAATTTGAATTTTTCCTAACATGAGAACCCCTTTTAGCCGCTAAAAGAGCGTTAAGAGCAGTCGTGGAGTATGTAATACGAAAGCATGCCAATCTTTGAACTCTACGAAGGGTTTGCTTGGGTACAACGTTGTTCAACCTTAGGCCACCAAATGAAAACCGCGTAGGTGAGTGATGGTTTTAATTATTGCCAGATATGACCACATTATAATTTTTGGTTGTAGACCTCAGGTTTTACCAAAGAGCCTATGACAAGCCCAAATAGCTCTAGTTACTTTATCAATAACACTAGTAAGGTGTTAGTTTCAGATCAATTTTTGGTCGAGAATAACCCCTAGATTTTTGGCCTTAGTAGAGAACTCAAATTCAGTTCTATTTATGAAAATAATTCATTAAAAAAATTCTTTACTATATACAAATGATTGTTAATTTGAAAATGGATAATATTCAAATTTTATGGAAAAAGTAACAATTCCATTGAGAATGAATTCAATTATCAACGACTAATAAATGAATTTTAAATTTAATTGAAGATCAGTTTTGTAATTTTCTGCAATATAATATGGGAGAAATATGTAAATTTTATCAAAAGCGGCAAAATTACAATACGTAGCCATCAGAGACATATAACTATAATGTCAGCAATTATTGTAAAAGATCGAAATACGAGTATGAATGGTTTGTAGATATGTACATATTAGGATGTTTAATATATTTTGGATATTTTAGTGCATATGCATGCATATGTCGAGAATCTGTACAAAACTGTCATTTCGAAAATCATATTTTAATTTCAGTTGCAATTTCAGACAGGATACATGCTAAATTGCTTTTAGGATGCTAGTAAGTCGTTTTGCCTATCCCCATTGGGGAAGAAGCTTACTGTTTCGTATAGTATGGTTGATAGTGTATTTCGATTAAATCGCCCCCAATGGCTAATGTCCGGTCATCACAGTTTAAAACCAAAGGAATATTTACGATTCACACGTAAACCGTTCAGATTTTCAACCAAAAAACCTCATCCTTCAATTCAAAAAGCTGCAATCAACTCTATTTTCATTTGATTTATGACAAATCGTCTACTCGTTAATCTACTATAATTCTGCATGTATTCATTTTGTTCTTATCCATTTTAATAGATTATTTTGAAAAATGTTTTTCACTCAATCAATTTTATAGAAATTTTCACAATTTTTTATATCTTAGAATAATTTCAGAAAATATTATAATTATTTCCAAAAATATTAAAATTATATTTCAACAATAAAAAAATGCGTCTAAAATCATAGTTCATAAAAATAAAGTTCTCTTATCGGGATGATAAGTTTTCAAATAAACCGTGTGGCCATACTTAAAATGACAAAATCTTTTGTCGCTGTCAGTTGTACTCAGTAATATTTGCAATCTATTCATAAAAAGATACGCATCTCAACAACGCATGAAAATTTTCCAATTTATTTTTTAATAAACAAATCGTAAATTTTCTATTTTCAAAAAAAAGAAAATTCCAAGTAATATTACCTAACAGTCACTTTTTGCGAATAAAAACAGATTTCGCGCAGTTACTTGTGGGTTTTTTGAGCCTCTATATGTCAATAAAAAACCTTTTCAATGTCAAACTAGCTTTTTTCTTAAAATTTTTTTTTTTGAAAAAAAGAAAACTGTGTACAAAAAAGCAGAAAATTTAGCTCCAGCAGAATTATCGCTTTTGTAGACTGTTTTTATAATTTGTTCATATTATTTGTTAATTAAAAAATATATAATATAAATAATCGCAATCGTAAATAGCATATTTTTTTGGCAACTGTCAAATTAAAAATCCTCTTTTCCCCTCATTGTTCATAAGAGTTAAAAGACGATTGACAATTAAATAAAATATTTAAAAAAAACTATAAATACTATTAAATATAAGGTATTATTTAATAGAGGTTTTCTATGTTCTTAAATGAACCGTGTGGCCATATTGGAAATGTACAAATCTTCTGCCTCAATAATGTATAAAAATTATCAATTTTTTTAATCAAAATAATCATTATTTAAATTATGCAATTTCTTTTTGTCAGATGAGGTACATTTTCATCTCTCTGGATTGGTGAATTAACAAAATTGTCGTTACTAAGCTGAAGCCAATGCAAAAATTGTTTATGAGAAACCTTTACATTCCGAAAAAGGACCGTTTGGGTTTTTTTTTTAAATGAGGAAGGAGTTGCTGATACTGTCAATAATGAGCGATACATATCGGTTGCCCAAATTGGAGAATATTGATTTAACGAATATGTGGTTCCAACAAAATGGCATTACGTGCCGCACAGCCCGTGCCACAAACGATTTATTGCGGAAAAAGTTTGGCGAGTCGATAAAAATTCAGATGTGAAAAATGTGATTTAACACCTTTGGACTTCTTGGTGTGGGGGTTATTAGAAGTGATTGGTTTATGTCAATAATCCAATAATTATTGATGCATTAAAATTGAATATTGAACGCCACATACGTGTACGTGAAATAAAACAGAATTTATTGCACAAGGTGGTCGAAAATTGAAACCATAGTATTCGGTTCTATTAACGGATGAGAGACTGCCATTTGAATGATATTATTTTTACAACATAATTGCATCGTTTATACAAGGTAGGTTAAAATAATAAATTTTTTGCCTTATCACATTTCTGGTTTGTTTTATTTGAAAAAATTTTTTATATCGGAATCGAATGTGTCCTATTCGAAACATTCGATTCCGATATAAAGTAAAATCCTTTTTCAAAAGAAAAACAGTCAAATCTAATTAAAAATCTTAAAAAAAACGAAAATATTTCAAAAATATTTGCCAAAGAAAAATGCCATAACAAATTAAAATTTATATATTTTTTTAATAGTGTGAGTGTAGATAATAATTAAAACTTTATTAATACTATACATTTCATTTGGAAAATAATTAATTAATCTGAAATTTATCCTATTTTCTTTCTATATAGAATATAATATTTATATTAATGTGATATGGTAGAAATTTGTAAATATCAAAAGGATACTAATTTGGTTTTTTCTTCTTCTTCTTTTTTTAATAAGAAAAACTTTTTCTTTCTAGACAGTATAAATATACGTTCACATTTGTTTAATATTAAAAAGCTAAAAAGTAATTGGGTTCTGTTGAAATATAAGATATCGTAACATGTTCGAACATATTATATATATATTTTGATTAAAATATTTTCTTTGACTGAGTGATTATTCAGAATTTGATGGAGTTAAAATTTAACCTCTGTTCAAGTAGAGCTGAAATGAAATGTTGGAATTTCATACACTCGCATAATATCCTTTAATTTAACTAATTTATTTAGAAGCAGCGTTTCAAGCAAAAATTTTCTCATTTTACGCCATCCTTAATTTTAGATATGTATTGTGTTCACAATAGAAAAGATTACCGACGACATACCGTCATTTATGTATTGTATATACGACTTATGCTCATATTCATATAGGAGAGCATATCAACAGTATGCAGACTTTGAAAAATCTATCAGATACTGGATGCTATGGTATGTATTTTTATAGAGAAGTCTAGATTCTTAATATTAGAGAAAATTATGCCAACAATAAGGATACGAATATTATTTTATATTTAAATATATGGCGATGTGTTAAAAAAGCTAACAACAGTAGATGTCTTAATATTTTGATCTTTTACATCCTGTACAATTTAGGAGAAACAAAAAAAAAAACACCCCTTAATATTCGTCACATAAATTTTAGCTAGAATGGGAGCACTTTATATGCTCATCCATTTGATTCAAAATTCGACACTTAAAATGTTAGTGTACTTATAAATAAATGTTCACAAAGTGTTTAACCAATACATACTCACCTGTAAATTTTCATACAAGTTAAAAATACTCACCTGTAAATATTCATACAATATTGTTCCATGTATATTCTATAAACGTAGGAGCAGGCCGTGTATAAAGGTACTATACACCCTATCAAAATGCTTGTTCTTTTGCTGTCGAACCATTTATTCTGTATTATTATATGTATAGTGCGTGCTTTTTTAAAGTAATTTTCATTTAAAAGATATAAGAAAGTCTTATAATTTCGAAGAAGAAAAGAAGAAAAAGAAGCGTATTAATTTCTATTCACATACCTACGCCTAAACATATTAGGAAAATTCAGAAATGTATAATACAATCAAAAATAAATATTCTATTTTGACCTATACGAGTATAAGTATACGCATAGCTTCTGAAGGATAGACTAGAGCCTAAATAATATGAAAAGTTGAAATTTTTAAACCAACTAAACTCGTATTCTCTATTTGCGGGCATATTCACATGTGTACATATGTATAACGGATGAGGAGCAATTGATGGATAAATTCTGTGGCATTCATTCAACCCCAAAATATCACAACCTTTTGCCCTTGGTATCCTTCTTCACAGTCAAATTTGGTTTCTTGATACTAACAAAAATTCCACTATACCATTTATACCAATGGAATGAAAACAGCTTCAGCACTTTCCACTTTCATTCGTTAAGGAATTTAATACACGTTTTGTGGTAATTAAAATATGTTGTGTGATTTAATCCTTCAGAATAACAACCACTTGGTGTCAGTTTCCTTTCTTGTCTGTTGCATTTATACAACAGTGCGAACTGTTATTGTACATTTTAGATTGTTTGTGAAAGGATTCTTATAATTTTCAGCTCTGATAAATTTGCGATCAATTTTAGCAAGGAAATTTTTTAAAACCACCAAAAAAAACATATTTCCTATAGTTGTTCAAATTCTAAAAGTAAAATTTGATAAAATTTTTATCCAAAAATCTCAAATATGACAAATAATATTGATTAAAAATTAAAAAGAAGTTTTTTTTATCAAATTGTAGATATAAAAAGATTTAAAAAATATTGATTAACATGACTCAAACTCATTTGTAATCAAAAATATTGCCAAATTTACTTTTGAAGTTTTTTACCCATTTTTTTTCTCAATTGGATGAGTGACCCAGTGACCAAAACAAGTGTCGCCTCGCCAGGTCATCCTAATTTTAAATAAACTGTGAAGATTCATTTAAAGCCTATTTTGTGATCAAAAAAATTTTTCTTAGGTGCCAAGTTCATTTTTCAAATTTTTAACTCACTGTCTTATAATTGGATAAGTGACCCAGTAACCGAAGAAAATCTTGTCTTACCAAATAAGTTTTCAATAAAAGATTCGGAGCCTATTTTGTAATCAAAAAAATGTTCAGGGCACCAAGTGGATTTTTTTTTAAATTTCCAACTATCGGTTTCCTAATTGGATGTGTGATCCAGTGGCTGAAAGAAATCTCATCTCACCAGTTCGACTTTGTTTCAAATAAAAGTTGAACACTAATTCGAAGCCCATGTTGTGTTAAAAAAAAACTTTCATGACTACCGGAATTTTCACTTTTAAGCAAATTTATACACATAATCTCAAAAACTTACATACCAGGTGTATAAGCTTAAATCCGCGGTTTTTTAGTTAAAAAAGCACATGTTTTTTTTCTTAGAAATCAAAAACAAATTTATTCAAAGTACTTGCCTTCGCTAGCTACACCTTTTTCTCATCTCTTGGGCAATTTATGGATACCACGCCAAAAAAATTCCTTCTCTTTCGAGGCAAAGTACTCATCAAACTATTTTCGGATGTCTTCCTAAGAATTGAAGTACTGCTCAGCGAGCGCGAGGCCCATTGACGAAAACAGGTGATAGTCGGAAGGGGCCAGGACTGGTGAATAAGCGGATTAGGGTAGCACCATACAGTTGAGTGTTTCCAAGTAGTTTTGGACCATTTTTGACGTGTGCGATAGTGCGTTGTCGTGGAGGAAAATCAGCTTCTCATGTCTTTGTTGATAATCCGTCCTTTTTTCACGCAGAGCACGGTGAAATTTGATCAGTTGTTGGTGGCAGTGGTGGGCATTGACAGTTTTACCAGGTTTCAACATCTCATAGTAGACGATATCCTGCTGATCCCACCAAACGCACAGCATCGTCTTCCGTCTGAAGCGATTTGGTCTTGGGGAATATGTTGATGGTTGGCCGGGATCAACCCACGATTTTTAGTGTTTAAGATCCTCGAAATATATCCACTTTTCATCGCCTGTCACAATCCGATGCAGGAACGACTTTCTTTTTTGTGTGGCGAGCAAGATTTCGCATGTGTTTTTGCGTCGCTCCATCTGCCTATCGTTCAATTCATGCGGCACCCATTTTCCGATCTTTTCAATCTTCCCCATGGGACGCAGACGCATGGAAATGTCTGGTTGAGTAACACCCAATTGCTCCGTGAGCTTTTTTTGCGATTGGGTATCGTCATCGTCCAAAAGAGCCCGCAATTAATGGTCCTCAATATTCCTAGGCCGAATTTTACGCTTCTTGTCCCACAAATCAAAATTGCCGTCTTTGAACCGACGAAACCAATCTCGGCACGTTGTTTCCGATAAAGCACTGTCACTATAGGCCTCCATAAGCATTCGATGAGATTCGGCAGCCGATTTCTTCAAATTGAAGCAGAAAAACCGAGCTTCCCGTATATGCTCTTTTTCTGGCACAAAACTAGACATGATTACCAAAGGAAAAATGTATGTTGTTGTACGAAATTGCTGACAATGTGCACTGATTAATGTTGACAGATGTAAAACTCATAAAAAAAAATATGGTAGCTTAATACGCTCCCTCACGCCATCTATGACCAAACAGGGGATTTAAGCTTATATCCCTGATATACGTATTAGCTAGCTCTCCACCTGGCTCACGTTCAAAAGATTTGGCGTCACGATTTTGTTCTATCGGCAAGATCTAGTAATTTCATTTCTATTCAAGAACTTCTTTTTTTTATTATATTATATTAACTTATAATTAAAATAAAGCTTTTCTAATCAAAAAAATAAAATACATTAAAAGAGGTAAGAAAATCACAATTTTATTTATAATACACCACCTTTAATTAATGTACTAAAAGAAATCTAGATTTTCAATGAAAACCAACTTGTTATTAAGAGTTTTGAAAGAAGAAATATCATTTATGAAAGTTAAAGATAAAATAGAAAATAAAATCTAAAAATTAAATAATTTATAAAAAAATATAAAAACTTTATCAAGAGCTATTCATTAGTATCGTTTCTGAGAATTACGAAAAACCACTTTTCATTTAAAATTTGTCCATTTGAAGAGAGATTTGATTTTTTCTTTTCTCTCTTCAGAAATCCTTTTTTTTTGTAGTCTTCATCATTTTTACTATCATTAATCTTTCTTAGGAAAATTTGCTTATAAAAAATGACCAACAATCAAACGCAAAATGCAGTCAAACTTCTTGAATAAAAATAAAAATCCATCAAAGGCTGTACTTTTATTTATTCATTTTTTCTTTTTATTCTATAGTATAAAGAGAATTTTTATAAGTATTACTTGATATTTATAAAGTATTTGAATATATTTTCATATTCTTTTTTTTACATATTTTCTATACCATACATTTTAATATTTATTATCTTGTAAATGCTGGTTCTTTTCTCCTACATTATTTGTTTGCCCTTTAATAATTCAGTGTAAATTGCATTCTGTTCTCTTATTATGAATACTCCAACATTTAAAAAGGCAATTTAAAACTTTGTCGTTCAAGAAATAGAAAAACTGTCTCGTTTTCATACAGCAATTGATTCAAAGGTCGATCTTTAAAAAAAAAATATGCAGAGAAAAAATATTGACATTAAGAATGGGTGCTTGGAAACTTCTATGCAAAATATGAAAAAGGATTTGCTTAAAAGAATATACCATCTGATCTGAGTGTTGAAGTAATAAAATGTAATATTTTACAAACATTATTTTTAAGTGTGATTTTATGAATGAATGTGAAAAGCTTATGTTATTTGTAGTTGGTAATAGAGTTTGGTCTGTCTTACCGATCTCAATAAATAAATAATTGAAATAGATTAAAAACAAACAAATTTTAATCAGTAACTTGTGTGTCAATGTAAATATTAAATTATTAACATTATAATTTTGTGGCCTAAAATGATGTTATTTTTATATATATGAAATTAAATATGGTATATATGAGAATAAGTAATATTGTTTACTTTCTTTAAAAAAATGCCTACTGATGAAAGTGATTATTCTAAAATATATATCAATATCTATACACCATAAAATATAATCCAAAATAATGTAACGAACTCATAAAAGGCTATCTTTTTTTTACTAATATTCTGATCTATTTCTATTAGAGTGACAATTTTTCATAAAAATATATTTTATGCATTGTTTAGTTATTGGTTCAATAGTATTCTTATGATCAAAAAAAAAATAAAAATATCATAAATTTAATTGAAGTTTGGCTTTCAAAAAAATAATTAAGATCAAATGCGCAAAGTCAATACAAATATAGGATCGTCCAATTTACGTTTCGGAAAGTAAGATAATCCAAAATTTATTTTTAATTTAGATTTTGATTTAATTTTTAATTAATAAAATTACTAAAATTTTGCCATTATGAAAAAAATTAAAACTTTTTTCATAAATGATAAAAAATTTCTTACAGTCCAGGATACTTTTGTGGTAATTTCTTAAAACTTTTTCTTATATTTAGGGCTGTAATTCGGCTCTATATCTTCATGAATATTAATTTTAAATTCTTTCAAGTTAAAATATTATCCTTTTTATTACAATCTTATAAAAAGTCCTATTATAAAAAGTGTAACGTCGTGAAATTGCACGATTTTCAAGGCCAGTTGGTAACACAAAATCTCAAAATTACGTCTGGTAACTTTTTGCCTAATAAATCTAAAATTGTTCAAATTTTTAGTGCTGTATTATTAAAATCTTATATAGTCCAGATTAAAATCTTTAATTTTAGGCTAAAATAAAATGGTTTTCATGCTGCCAAAACTCTCAGTAAAGTTCTCTCCGCTATTATTTTCAAAGAAATACCGGCGAAAATACCTTTAGACCAAAATTCAAACCAGCTTCTTTGTTCACATATATAATAACTACTTTATAGTCACTTGTGGGCTTGTAAGTACCTCATATATGGCAATTTTACCTATTGATTTATTCACCGGCAGATAAATGAGCCATATTACTGAAGAAATATTATGTTGAAAATCAGCTCCCAAAAATCAGCATATTTTTTCCACTTTTTGAAATAAAAAATTTTTTTTTTTATATAATATAACAAATTTTGCTGTAAATGACATCGAGGTCTGTTCAAAAAGTATCGCGGGTTTCGTATATCGATTTTTGATTTTTTATGCCGTTATGTTGGTACTCATGTCTCTCACTTATGCCGACAAGTTCGGTCATTTTGAATGTTCAGTTAATTTTTGACATCTGCTTTGCTTGCACGTGTTTTGGCTCGTCTTCGATTTTTGCTCAATTTCGACCAAAAATTAACATTGCTAAGGAACTGTTGGACTCTGTCCGCAACGACCTAAATTTACTCCAGAGGGTCATAACTAATGACAAATCAAGGGCTTATGGTTATGAAGTGGAAACCAAAGCACAATCGAAAAAAACGTGCAGTAAATGACGAAAATTGAATTATCATACGATCAAAGCGCTCAGAATTGACGGTATGGATCTCTCCTCCATCATTTTCTTAAATTACGATCACTTTTGTGGATACAAAGACTTCTCCATAGTCACTTGTAGATTCTAAAATTTTCAAAGCCTCATACGAGGTCTGTTCAAAAAGTATCGCGAATTTTCAATTTCCGCGCGTTACGTATATTCGATTTTCGATTTTTTGTGGCGTTATGTTGGTACTCATGTCTCTCACTTATGCCGACAAGTTCGCTCATTTTGAATGTTTTTTTTGACAGCTGCTTTGCTTGCACATATTTTGGCTCATCTTCGATTTTTGCTCAATTTCGACCAAAAATTAACATTGCTAAGGAACTGTTGGACTCTGTCCGCAACGACCTAAATTTACTCCAGAGGGTCATAACTAATGACAAATCAAGGGCTTATGGTTATGAAGTGGAAACCAAAGCACAATCGAAAAAAACGTGCAGTAAATGACGAAAATTGAATTATCATACGATCAAAGCGCTCAGAATTGACGGTATGGATCTCTCCTCCATCATTTTCTTAAATTACGATCACTTTTGTGGATACAAAGACTTCTCCATAGTCACTTGTAGATTCTAAAATTTTCAAAGACTCATACGAGGTCTGTTCAAGAAGTATCGCGAATTTTCAATTTCCGCGCGTTACGTATATTCGATTTTCGATTTTTTTGTGGCGTTATGTTGGTACTCATGGCTCTCACTTATGCAGACAAGTTCGGCCTTTTTGAATGTTTAGTTAATTTTTGACAGCGGCTTTGCTGCACGTGTTTTGGCTCATCTTCGATCTTTGCCCATTTTCGACCAAAAACAGCATTAACATTGCTAAGGAGCTATTTTACTCTGTCCACGACGACTCAGATTTGCACCAGAGGTTCATAACTGGTGACGAATCATTGGTTTATGATTATGACGTGGAAGCCAAAGCTCAATCATTCCAATGGAAGCTACCGCACGAGCCAAGACCGAAAAAAGCGCGCCAACTTCGGTCGAATGTGAAGGTTTTGCTTACAGTTTTCTTCGATTGCAGAGGCGTGATGCATCATGAGCCACAGGGTAGAATGGTCAATAAGGAATATTACCTGCAAGTTATGCAGAAGTTCCGCGAAGCAATCCGCCAGAAAACTACACATTAATAATGCCGCAGCCACCGTATTCTCCAGATCTGGCCGCCTGTGACTTTTTTTTGTTCCCGAAAATGAAGAGCCCCACGAAAGGACGACACTACGCTACGGTTGAGGAGATAAAGACGGCATCGAAGGAGGAGCTGAACTAAAACACAAAAAATGATTTTTTGAAGTGCTTCGAAGATTGGAAAAAACATTGGCACAATTGTATAATATCTGGTGGGGATTACTTTGAGGGGTACAAAATAGATATTCATGAATAAATAAATAATTTTTGAAAAAACACAAAATTCGCGATACTTTTTGAACAGACCTCGTATATGTTTAAAAGCTGTCATATGACATCGCTGTACTTTCCAAATTAAAAAAAAATTTACTTCTTTATGTTATAAATAAAAAATATCAATTATAATTACGAATTTAAATTAGAAAAATACAATTATTTTTTATAAATGAATCATTATTATTTCTATTAAATTAATCCTATTAATTACATTAACTTTTTTATAGATTTCTGTACCGGAAAATTTAATCACATTACAAAACTAACAAACAAATGGAACAAAGCAGTCTGACAATATAGAATGCAAAATTCGGTCCGCAAAACTTAGTGTACTGGAATAAAATACTCCAAGTATTAATTTATATTCGAGTAAGGTGATGCCATTGGGGCTGTAGTAATAAACTTGAAGTAGGAGTTTCTCAGTATTATTATCGAAGAGGCAACAAATAGTACAAATAGAATGATAGGGGTCCCAACAATAATGAGAGCACAAAACGTCGAAATTGCATTCATTACAGAGTAGCAACGCGTATGAACAATTCATAAATCCACGCGAAGGATAAAAGTGTTGCGGTTCATGGTTTTCCAGTTTTGAGCTTTGTTTTTCCAACACTTCCCTAAGACGTGTGAATTATAAATATTTGCATATTATTTTTCTACAACGATATTATACCAGCCTTTCTCCAACTTTGCCCCCAGCACCCATTTTTAAAGTGTTACCACTATCTGCGGTCCAATTCGCACAATTTCGAGTCTCTCTACTGTACTGGTTTTGTTAGCATAGAAATTATGCAAATTTTATGCACTTTTGTCGAGAGTATTTGGCAGAATAAGTTGAGTATGTATACAACAGAATAACTTTCCAAGCTAAATTGCACTTATGCCTACACATAGACCACCATTCTCGCCGTAACCGATATTAACTCATAACATACGACCGTGCAGAAGTGCATTTCCTTTATTTTTGTTTTCTATTTCTATTTTTCTTCCTTTATTATGCTGCCGTATTTGCATATCACTTTTATGGCATCTGCCATCACTAAGTATGTAAAAGATTAAAATTTGAAAATTCTTATTTGAATTGTCCTTGCCATCGCATTTATTTTTATCTTTAAAATTAAAAAAATATTTTTTCAATTTCAATTTTGTTTTTGTTGCTTTTAAAATTAATAAAAATGTCTGCTTATATGTATGCTTGTGTTTTAATTGTTCAAATAAAAGCCCTGTTTTTTTTTATAGTAAATTTTTATGTTACAGATAAATTGGTGGTAGACTGACGTCAATTTAAATTGGTAAATAAATTAGATATTCAAGGCTTCTTGTTAAAAATTGTTGTTGCAAAATAACAATTATTCATTATTCCATTATTCCAGTTGCATATTGAATTTGATTTAATCCAATTTGTTTTGTTTGTTTTTTTTTTTATTTAACCTAAATTTAAGCCAGGTTAAGAGGTTACTCATCTGAAATATTTTTCCATAAAATTATAGAGAATTTCTAATTAGAAATAAGTCAGAAGATAATAAAATATTCAAATACTAGTTTTCTTCGGCAAACACTTAGAAAACATCTTTGACCTCACGAAGATGTCCACGACATTCTGCATGACGAACAAATATTCCGACAAATATCAACTCAGTTGCCCATAAGTCCACCTCATAAATTTTTCACTCCTTCCGAAGTTAAATTCACAATAGAACACCTTTCCAATAAAAAAAGCCCCAGGATATGACCTAATAACTTCAGAAATCCTGAAGCAAATTTCCAAAAAAAACCCTCGTCCTTATAACCTATATTTAACATATAATAGTATTCTCCGCGCATCATTTTTTCCTTTCCTGTGGAAGTTTTCCATAATTAAGATGATCCCAAAACCCAATAAGCCCAAAAACCTTCCTACCTCGTATAGACCTATAAGCCTCCTTCCCATGTTATCAAAAATCCTAGAAAAATTAATCCTAAAACACCTTTATCCCATTTTTGAAACCGAGGGTGTCATTCCTCAGCATCAGTTTGGATTTCGACCTGAGCATTCCACTATCCAGAAGTGTCATCGCGTAGTCGACTACATAGCGTGTTTGCTAGAGCGAAAGGAATACTGCCCAGGCGTGTTTCTTGACATTTCGCATGCTTTCGACCGTGTATGGCACCCTGGATTGCTTTGGAAGTTGCAGCGAGTCCTACCCTCGGGTTATTTTCACATCCTTAAATCTTATCTCTCAGACCCATATTTTCAGGTAGCTGAAAATATGGAGTACTCTGACATTTATCCAATTTCCGCCGGTGTCCCTCAAGGAAGTATCCTAGGTGCTATCCTATATAACATTTATACCCATGACATTCCTTGCCACAACATAATCGTAACCGCAATATATGCTAACGATACAGCCATCCTGACACATCACAAAGATCCTTCCACAGCCATTAGTATCCTACAGAACCATATCCACTCCTTAGAAACTTTGTTCAAAAGGTGGAGAGTGAAGGTAAATGAGCAAAAATCTGCTCATGTAACTTTCACATTCTGCCGAGAACAAATTCCCGACATAACCCTAAACGGCAGTATTATTCCACAAAAAAATAGCGTATGTTACCTTGGACTTATATTCGACAAACGGCTTACCTGGAACCTTCATACGAAAACTAAAAGACGTGAACTTAACGGACGATACAAACAATTATTACGTCTCCTAGACAGTAAATCAAAACTTACAACAACAAGTAAACTATTACTATACAATACGGTTCTGAAACCAATATGGACATATGGTCTAGAACTTTAGGGTTCGACTAAGCATTCCAACTCCCTTCCAATCCAATCCCGAATCCTTCGTAAAATTGTCAATGCCCCCTTTTATGTGCGAAACACTGTTATCCACCGTGACCCAAATGTTCCATTTGTTCGTAAACTATGCATCTCCCGATATAAAAAATTCCATTCGCATCCATCCTTCTACCCTAATCCTTTAGGAAGGGAACTTTTCACTGCCACCCTACCAGTATACACCCATTGACGTTTAAAACGGCGATGGCCGAGAGATTCTCTAAAATTATAAAATAAAATTACCCTGTTCTAGAGGTAACATCGATGGGTGTTATCCTCCACATGTCCTCATGTCCATGTATATTCCCGTAAAAAATCTACTTGTTACTAGCTTAAGTAGTTGTAGATAACATTTAAAATAAAATAAAAAATTAAAAAAAAATACTAGTTTGTGTAATATTTATGTAATTATTTTTAATTAATATTATATTTGTGTGAAGTGTGGTGGAAAAGAAATGATATAAAATATTGTGTTAACCTTGGCGAATTCCTGGGGTTTAACTGATCAAAAGTTAAACCCCAGGAATTCGTTATCAGAGCATAAGTTTCTCGGTGGCTTAAATCTTTTTTTTGAGGGCCGAGAAGTATTGGAAAACGAACCATGCTCAAGGAGGTTTTCGTCATTGGAAACTGATGGAAATGTGAAATGAGTGAAGGCTCTTGTGATGTCAAACCGTTTAATAAACATTAAAACTGATGGATAGTGCAGTTTTCTCTGCTATGCTTTTCAAACTGTTTTTACAAAATGCAGGTATCAACCACTAGCGCAAACTGCATAAAGGACAAAATTCTCGACATTGCAACTGGTCGAGGCCTCTAAGAAGACTTGGCTATCCATAAAGCATACTTAACAACAAAACGGCAGCATAACTTTCTACACAGTTTTTTCCTCCTTTTACAGCCGCGTTTGAATTTTTGTCTTCCACGCAGTCTTCTCATCCTTTTTACAGCCCAAAATTCTCCAATGGCTCCATTTATGGCCCCACAACATGTGGTACATCTTGTCTTTAGTAGAGCGACGGCATTAGTTAGAGCGACAGCGTTAGTCAAGACGCTAAAAACATGCTGGGTGTGTCAAACTGGAACACCGTCGCGCAATCCCGGGACGCGTGGAGTTTTTTGAATCAGCGGACCTAGACCGGACATTAAGATGATAATGACGATCAGTGAAGTTCATCAAAGGCTTAGGAAAATAGTATTTTAGGCATTGAAGATACGAGGTCTGTTCAAAAATAATCGCGAATTTTGTGTTTTTTCAAAAATTATTTATTTATTTATGAATATCTATTTTGTTTCCTTCAAAGTAATCGCCACCAGATATTATACAATTGTGCCAACGTTTTTTCCAATCCTCGAAGCACTTTAAAAAATTATTTTTTGTGATCTTGTTCAGCTCCTCCTTCGATGCCGTCTTTATCTCCTCAATCGTAGCGTAGCGTCGTCCTTTCATGGGGCTCTTCAGTTTCGGAAACAAGAAAAACTCACAGGGGGCCAGATCTGGGGAATACGGTGGCTGCAGCATTATTAGTGTGTTGTTTTTAGCCAAAAAGATGCCTTTCATGGGTCTCTTCAGTTTCGGGGGAAAAAAAGTCACAGGGAGCCAGATCAGGGGAATACGGTGGCTGCGGTATTATAAGTGTGTTGTTTTTGGCACAAGTAACGATGCGTGAGTAGGAGCGTTACCATGGTGCAAAAGCCAATTTTTGTTTTGCCACAAATCCGGGCGTTTCTGGCAGATTGCTTCGGGCAATTTGTGCATTACTTGCAGGTAATATTCCTTATTGACCGTTTCACAATGTGGCAAGAACTCATGATGCATCACGCCCTTACAATCGAAGAAAACTGTAAGCAAAACTTTCACATTCGACCAAACTTTGAGCGCTTTTTTCGGTCTTGGCTGTTGCGGTAGCTTCCATTGGAATGATTGGGCTTTGGTTTCCACTTCATAACTATAAACCCATGATTCTTCACCAGTTATGACTCTCTGGAGCAAATTCCGATATGTTTAAGTCCTTAGCAACTTCTCTAACGGTGATTCGGCGATTGGCTAATACTATTTTCTTCACTTCATCAATGTTTTCGTCTGTGGTTAAGGTAGCTTCACCATATGCTACAGTCAACATTCGGAATGCGTCCCCGCAATTAATTTTATTAATGGACAAAAATAATTTGATCCATTTTTTGGAATGGGCAAAAATTGAAGACGAGCCAAAACACGTGCAAGCAAAGCAGATGTCAAAAATTAACTGAACTTATTGGCATAAGTGAAAGACATGAGCACCAAGATAACGCCACAAAAAAATACTTCGCGATACTTTTTGAACAGACCTCGTATTTGAATGTTCCTCAATGAAAGTGGTTTTCCAGCACTTCTATTCACTTTGTGCTGCAAGATCCAAAAAAAAATCTTGAAAGGACGCTACCTTGGAGAGTAACTGATGAACCAAAGGACTAATAATACTGATAGATAAAAATAAAATAAAACTGTTGCAAAAAAATGATAACTATGACTTACAGGGATGGCTTCTAAAAGTTATAAATAACTACATTGCCATACAGAAAGTTTAAATAAATTATTTGGATATATATATTGTGTTGATCTAAAATTAATCATGTAATAGTAAATTGTTTTGTGATTTCATTATCACGAAAAGCCCATAACCATTTAGTTGATAAAATTGGAAAAATTCCACAGAGCGATCATCCCGGAAGTCCTATTACATGTATGACAAGTGTAAAATTCTCATCTCATCCCCATATTTTACAGACTATACTCGACCTTGTTGTTCTTTTTTGACATTGCAATATTCACCCTTAGGCAAGCTAAAATATCAGTTTTCACTATGGTCTCATGTCTCTTCAAAAATACGTTTGTGTATTTGGCTATCATCCGTGCCAAATCGATGAGTTGTCTATATGTATTTCATCAATTTCGAAGTTACAATGAATACGGAAAGAATTTCCACCTAAAAAATATCCAATGGAATGCCTATTTCGACAATATATCCTTTGTAAAGGTCTATAAAATATACAAAATATATTATTGGTTCTTTTGCCACTTTTGGAATGGTCCTATTTAATTTTCTACTCTTCCAGCTTGTCGAATCTTCAACCCCTCTAAAGCCAGGTAATATTGTGCAAATCGCTTTAATATTCGACTCACCATAGCAAATTGGTTACTATTCCATTTCTTCATACAGTGCTCTTGGTATCACATTTCTGTCACTTTTAGTGAAATTATGATACATGGAAAGTGTTCGGTAAAGCTCCCCAGTCGACTGCAACAGATCGTGTCGGAGTATGTGTCCAAGTTTTACACTATGAGGCCTCCTTTTCAATTTCTTTTAGTTTTTTTCCCCTATTTGAGATTCATAATTTTTTTTTCTTCATACACAGACTAACGAATGAATATTTGAGGGTATATTAACTTCTAGAAGAATATTCATACACTTCCAGTACGAATATCTTTCAAATGAACTATAAAGCCTGAAAACTGAAAAGCGGGGAATCATCATAGTTCAACGTAGTAAATGGGCAGTATGGGTCGTTTCGAATGTGTGAAAAATAGCGACAATAGCAATAATAGAAACGTGACCAAATTTAAAAAGGCTGCAAATGAAGAAAAAAAACACAAGTACTCTTCGCTTTTTCGCAAGGACATAAAGTAGCACTGGTGCTAGCAAAGAGGATATAATTAATGACTATTTTCACTTTTGGATGGAAAATCGAATTTTATTTTTTTCGTTCAACGGAAACGTCTTCTTGCTGCTAGGATACTGCAATGAATATTATATTAATAAATGCATTTTTATTTTATTTCCTGTATTCGAATTATGAGCAGTTGAATTGTATTTATTTTTTTCATATAATAAAATCAAATGAAAAATAATACAATGATAAAATCTAGATTAATGAACAACTTTCAATATGTCACTCTTATTATATTGTATATTTGAGATAATCTTATGAAAAATGTAAAAACAGAATATGTTCAGAATGTCAATTTGCGGATATTTCCAAACGTTGACATTTCATGTCAGTACTGGAATAACGTCCAAAAAATATTTAATGCTTCGAAAAGTCACAATTTTTTTTTTTTAGATATTTTAGTATATCATGTAGATTTGAATAGTCAATGGAATGTATTCTAGGTAAGAACAATGCCTGTCGAAAATCTATATTTAAAAAGTGTCAAAATATTGGCTTTACACTCAATATTATGAAAACCATTTTTTAATGAAATCGCTTTTATGGACAGGTACCATCGCATACGTGTATTATTTACATTTCGGCTATTTTTTTTTAAGCCATATTATTTCAAGGATAACAAATGTTATCTTCAAAAGAGAAAGTAATTTGGCCATAATATTCATAAATAGAAATAATAATCAAAATTCATGATTTTTATGAAATTTGGCAAAATCTCGTCTACTTTATAGTCCTTTTCATTAAAACTATTTCTTTTTCACTATAATAACAAACAAAAAAATCAGTTTTTGTATCTTTTTTATTGAGGTATCTAAAATTTCTCCTTTTTATAAAATAGTTTTCTTTATGAATTAATGATTTTTCGTTAGTTCAGACTCCACAATCGGGTATCAGATTCAAGCCTACTAAATTAAAATTGTTTAGATATGTTCTTTTATCACTGGAACATTTCAGCTAGGAGTTAAAAACTACTGTTAATTAATAAAGTTTCTAATATAATATATTACTTTATAACAATAATAAAAGTCTGATTATTATCCATCAATATCGACTAGATGGTAGAATATTTTGAAAATCTTAATAAATTTTCTTTTTATTATGTAATTTTATTTCGACCATTTTTCAAATGAGAAAATTGGAATCGAAATATTTTATTATTTTTAAAAATATCAATTATAATCTTTTAAAAAAAAAAATTTTTTATAAGACTCAGTTTTGTGAGAATTTTACTGGCAACGTAATTTTGTGGTAACATTTTTCAAAGACAGACTAGTACAGCTATCCTCAATGATGGTCCAAACTCAACTGTGGAGGTGAATTTATATGAAATCCAATTCTGCCCTTTCATTCGTTCAGAACAAGTATGTCTAGTGCGCATGTTAAAATATTGGCACAATTTCCTTTGGATAAATTTCAAAACAACCCCTAAAATGTGCCAGCGCCGAAAAAATCCGAAAGATTCAAAACAAACAGCATGTGATTCATGTGAATAAGTGACACGCTAAAACCGTTTAGTGCGTAGTTAGAAACAGGATGGGGATAGTGGAGGAGGGATCCATTCTATGTCACGCGCTCTTCTGATATATATACCCCCACCTGTACCAGTCACGTAACGCAACGCAGCGCAATACAACAACAGGTGTCATACCCGCATTAAGATTGGCGCCAGTTAATTGTGCGAAATGCGAGTACAAATACTGTTCGAAACCGAAAGCAAAACTGATGATAGCCAAAAGAAAACTTGAAGTGTATTAAGATGGACAGAATTATTGAAAATATACAACACAGCATATTTTAGCCAACCCAGTGCCAATACAATTCGGGGATGGTCCTTCCTCATAAAATTTCCATTTGCCTCATAATGACAAGGATAAATTTAGAAACTATTTCCGTTCGCGCGCTCCTTAAGATTATTTTTTTTGTTTTTTAACATTCAATTGTTATTTTATTCATTAATATTTTTTAATTACAAGAGTGAACTATTAATGCAAATAATTAAAATTTATTCAAAATTTCAATTTTTTGTTTGGTTCATTTTCAAAATTTTTTGGTATTTTAAAAAAAAAATCTCTATTGAACCAAAATTATTGTGCAATAGCCATTCGATTATATAATTTAAAAAAATTATTTCTATTGATTTTCAAATCAATTATTAATAATTATTTTATATACTTAAAAAAAAAAGCTTTATAATATCTATGAAATATTAAAATTGTTAATAAAAAGTTAAATGTTTTCGAATCAATTAGAAAATGTTTATAGAATTTTTCTGTTTGAGCAATTTTGATTGTGCGAATTGTTTTACTTAAGATCAATACCTAAAAATAAAAATAAAGAATATTTTTTATCTATAAAATGTTTTTCGAAAATTATACCAATTTCAAAATCTACATAATTTTCTATGCAATTAAATATTCCTTAAAAACCTATAAAGTATTATTAATCTCAGTATCCCATTTTTTTTTAAATTATAGCAATTTAATAATTTCTTTTAAAAAAGAAAAACCTTTTCCCTCATTTTACAAATTGAAAAAAAACAATATTTCCTTAAATATTACTATTTAAATTTCCTTTTTTTTAGACAGGACAAAACTGATGGATTCTTTCGTAGATTTTTAATTAAAAAACACGAAATGTTTTTTTAAATTAATTATTTTTTTTTTTTAATAAAAAATATAAATTTTATAATTTAAATTCGAAAAAATCCGGATATTAAAAACAATTTAATAAAACCACAAAAATCAATCGTTCTCATCATATCTTTCACATGTAATTTTGACAGCATTGAAATAACTCCGAAAATTTCGGACTGTCGGTATTGCAGTTCGGCAAACCAAAGCACATACCGACTGTACTTACTCTCTATAGGGGAATGCTCTCATATCGGGAAATTGGTTTTTCTGTTGATAAATCGCAAAATTTTTAAAAATATTATTTTATCATAATAATTAATGAAAATATAGTAAAAATATAAACAATTGAAAATGGAAACTTTTTGAATTCTTACAAATTTAATTTCTTTTTCTTTAATAACCAAGAGAAATATCGTAAAAATTTCACCTAAATGGTTATCCAATTTGTGCTTTGAAAAGTAAAATTAAATGAAATATATTTAAAAGTAAGATTTTATTAAATTTATCGTTTATTATAATGCTTAAATCTTGTTATTATATATAAAATATAATTAAATTTAAATAGCTATCATTAATCTTCTTGCAGGACTCGATCGTTTTGAGGTCATTTTTAATGACTGTTTTGCACATTTCTGTCTGTAATTCGGCAGTTGTTTGACAGATATTGGTTTTTAAATGGTCTCTAATTTTCAAAATAATCTGTATGAACATAATTTTTTATGTAACTTTATAAGTTAGATATCTCTAAATCTCGAAATAATGTGTTCTATAAACTTTCCAATATAGCCAAAATTTGTCGTATTATGTTATGTGGCTTGTAGTATCGTTTTAATTTTCAATTTTAATTTTCAGGAATACAGTAGATATTTTATATTTAATAATAGATTCTTAGAAATCTTTATTGACCTTTCCGTCAAAAGAAAAATAAGCCTCATCGCTAAAATAAAATTTTGATCATTTTTGTTTAAAAAAATTTACAATTTAAAACAAATGTTTTAATAATTATAAATAAATAACAAAAAATGGCGAATTTTTATTTAAATATTTAATATAGCAAATAATATATATATTTAAAAGCTATTTACATAACAGAACTATATTTTATAAACTACAAAATGGATAAATCTTTATGTTCCGTAAAGTTGTCTGTTTAATTCACAATTTATTATTAAAAAAGTTTTCTTTATTAAATAAATCAATATTTTTTCAAGCAATTTCAATTACAATAAAGTATAATAAATTTAAATTTGAAATAGAAAGAAAACAAATCAAATTTCGTACGCTTTCATAAATATTCATACTCAATATTTATATAAATTTTTCCCCACAAAATTCATGTCATTTCAACTTTCATATTGCAATTTTTAAATCAAGTATACATTTAAAAGAGAATGCATATAATTACCATTCTAATGTATATTTCAACAAATGGCGAATATTTGAGGACAAATGGGGCACTTGTCTATCGAGTGCATCGTTCATTGCCTCCTTAAGAAACTCAACAGATGCATTTATTATTAGCATCAGTGACTTTAAATAACCTTTGAACCAGATGATTATTAGGTATGATTTAAAAATTTATTCGATAAAACTTTTATGCTTTCTTTCAGAAATTTTAAAATTACAAAAAAAAGGAATCAAGAATTGATTTTATAAAAGGAATTGTATCAGCTATTATATATTATAATAAAGTGAAATTTCGATTCTTTTTTATAATAATAATTTTAAATCAACAAAAAAGAAAAAAAATTAATTACTAATAGCTTTTGAAACTAAACGAGAAAAATGGATTACGTTCGTTAAAACGTGTATACTTCAACACGTGTACTGTCTACTCGACATAGCCAAAATCTCTTCTGCAATGAAAAACAAACGTGAAAAATAACATAAACAGAGAAATCAGATTAAAATTGAACTTTTTCAGAGTACAATTGTGTAAAGCTCTATGGTCTAAAGTTGTGAAGTAACATAAGCCAAATGAGGTTTATAGAGATATTTTTATTTTTTTCGTTTAAATTGAATTTTCAATCTCTTTTAAAAATAAAACCAATGATGTAAAATTTTCTGATTTACGAAATACAATATTTAACATTATTTATTTCAGATGTAAAAATTCATAGTATATATATACATATACAAGTCAAAAAGTTTAATATTATGAAAGCAAATCAGATGAATTATTCTTGATAAAAATAAAAGTCAAAAAAATTTCCGTTGGTCAAATAGTCATATTGCAAAAGGAATAAAACAATAAAAATTTACTATATTCAAAAATATTATATACTCAATACTATATATAAGGCGATAAAAGTAACAAAGGAAAAAAATATATTTACAAATTTTATAATTTTGATTAATTGATAGTCCCATATGCAATTCAAATGAAATTAATTTTAATAATATCAATATTTACATTGATTTTCCTACCCTTACATTCTTATTACAGATTTTCATTATACGAGTAGTATTTATTTTTATTGTTACACTCTCGATAAATATTATTATATCAGTTCAGAGAAAAATGATATTATCAATTCAAGAGAAAATATATACCTCATTATTAATGAAATTCAAGTCTACATTTTGATTAAAAAAAAAATCATTCAAAAGAGTTATTAAAAATATACATTTAAAATATTAAATTTCAAAAGTGCAAATAAAATACTCGTAGTTAAGTAATATTAATTAATAACCTACAATAAGTATTTTAAGTATTTTTAAAAGAATTTTTTTTTTTATTTTTTAATATACCATATATTATTGATAAATGAAAAATATTGACTAAAAGAATATTTTACATTTATGAGAAATTAAGATAAATAGTATTTGTATATGTTTAATATATGAATTTTTCAATAAGAATTTCATTATAATTAATGGCATAATTAAGTCGATTTTGTTTGGACGCCATTTTGGTTTGGATGACATTTGTCAATTGGTATTTGACAGTCATAGAGAGTGATCGATTATGGAGTATCTAATGCTGCAACAACGTGTTATAATAATTTTTAAAAAAACATTTTATTTAAATAATTGTTCAACCATTCAGCGTGTAATTAATAAATTTAAAAATATGAATACACTGGGAGATAAAGCGAAGACTATGCGACAATTAGGCCAACGTACACATGAAAAGATTCACCTCTCATCAACGCCGTACACAAGAATTGGGATATCTACGTCATGTTTGTTAAAAATTCACAAAAATGGATTGCTTTTTTACCCTCATAAAATTCCATTGACACAACAGATGCAAATGACCATGAACGGCGGCGAGACTGGAGTGCTTGAGTTTTACAGTTTGGTATGGACAACCAACAATTTTGGCAAAAAATCTTTATGGGCTGGCCTTTATTGGGGCACTGAAAACCCTTAACTCTATACCCTCGTAGAGTAACTGTATGGTAGGGCATTTGGGCCGGCGGCATTATTGGGCCATATTTCTTTGAGGATGCTGGAGGCAATTCAGTAATAGTTACTTTTGACCACTACAGGGACATGTAAGAAAAGTTTCCTCTACCCGAATTGGATCAATTACGCCTACAGAATATGTGGTTCCAACAAGACGGTGCCACATCACACACAGTTCTTGCTACAATGCAAAGTTTCAGAGAGATTTTTCCCGGCCGAATAATCTCAACAAGTGGTGATATCGACTGGCGAATTTTTGAAAAACTATCATTATAACGATTCCATCCATTCCTCGAATATAAAATAATTATTCGTGACCACCAATTTAAACTCCGATCTAAGCTATCTTAAGATATCTCCCATGCTTTCGGTCGTTTGTGTCATCCTGAACTCTTATGGAAACTCGAGAGCTACCTTTTTTCTACACAATAATAATATTTTTTAAATTCATATCTCTCCCAATTACATTTCCAAATCAAGTGAATACAGAACCCCGCAGAATATACGATTTATGCCGGAGTTCGGCAAGGCTGTATCCTTAGTCCGATTTTATATAATATTTTTACTCATGACATCTTACTCGATTCTAATACGATCAATGCCACTTATGCAGATAATACGGACATACCAACTACCTACTCTGAAATAGCTTCCTATAATTTACAATTCCATAAAGCTAATCGGCAACCCTAGTTTACGAGATGAAGAATAAAGGTGAATTTACAGAAGTAACCAACGTTTTTATATCTTAATGGCAATATGGTTCCATATTATATGAAAATGTGTTACTTCGGACTTTGTCTAGATAAGAGATTATCCTGGAGCCCAAATACAATACTCAAATGAATTGAAACTAACAGACGTTATGTACAACTACTTATACTACTGGATAGCTTATACCAAATTAACAATAAATAGTAAAATTTTAGTAAAAACCTATTTGGACTTATGAAATTGAAATTTGGGTTCCAAATTTCAATTTTCATAAGTCCAATTAACGGAATGAATGTTCCTTGTTTCAAGAATATAACCAACCAAGAAATTGATTTCCATATAGAAACCTTTAGCTAAATTGTCTCGGATGTATTTTATAAACATTCAAGGCAACTGTCTAATAGTAGCCATCGATTTGATTCTCTCCCCGAGGACATTAAGAAAATGTATTTGTTGAAAAATCATTGGGTAAGGGAAATGAAACGCATTTTTTGGAGAGAATTAAACACTACATCTTCAGATTATCATTTCTTAGAGGCACAGATTAACTGCATATCAACTATGATACGCAAGAAAGTTAACAAACATTTTAATGACCAATTTTCTGAACGACTTTCAAAAGTACGTCCGGGTCCGGATGCTTTCAAGCAGCTTAACGTAATCACCGGCCGAAAGTCTCTCAATAAAGTAACAGTCATCAATAATAACGACCGCGAAATAAAAGGAGGTCCAATTAATATATCTAAAAACTTTGCCTCATTTTATAAAGATCTTTACAACTCTAGTTCAAGCTCACCTCTACAAACTCATGTAAACGATCAGGTCGACAGTTTTTTTTATCAAACTCCCCAACTCATATTACAAAATTCAGCACCGATAACAGTGCAAGAAATCCCAGCTCTCTAAATATGTTTATATCCGAAAACACACTCTATTCTATAATAAAACCTTTAAATAATAAAATGTCTGCTGGCATCGATAATATATCGAATTTTATGCTGAGAAAGATTCCGAAAAAGAGTTTGAGTCCCTTAGTTGCAATAGTTGTAAGCAATTCATGTAAAAACTAATTTACTATATAAGCAAAGGATGTATAGAGCATGTGTCAGCTCTACGTTTTAAATACCATGTATACGAGGGTCATTCAACAAGTACTTAGTCTACAAAAGAAAAACGAAAATTATGGAAAGGTGGCAATTTATTTTTCCACATAATCTCTTTCAAGCTCGATACACTTGGGCAAGCGATGCTCTAACTTTTTTAACCCGTCCAAAAAATACATTTTCTCGAGAGAAGCAAAATAGGCCTCCGTGGCGACGATAACCTCCTCATTCGACCCAAAACTATTCCCGGCGAGTGATTTTTTCAGGTTTGGAAACAAAAAGTAGTCACAGGGGGCCAAATCTGGAGAGTACGGTGGGTGGGGCAGCAAATTGTAGCGCAATTCGACCAATTTGGCCATGGCGTCGGCGGAGGTGTGAAACAGCGGAGGTTGTCGTGGTGGAACAGCACTTTTTTCTTCGCAAAGCGGGGCCGCTTTTTCTTCAGTTCGACGTCAAATCGTCCCAATAAGTCAGCATAGTAGCGCCCCGTGATTGTTTTACCCTTCTCGAGGTAATCGATGTGGATCACACCTTGTGAATGCCAGAAAACGGTGGCCATCACCTTTCCGGCCGATCGAACAGTCTTCACCTTCTTCGGAGCACGTTCGCCGGGTGAAGTCCACTGTTTCGACTGTTCCTTGGTCTCTGGTGTGTACCAGTGAATCCATGTTTCGTCGACGGTCACGAAACGACGCAAGAACTCCGCTGGATTGCGCTGAAACAGCGCCAAACACGTCGCCGATGTGGTCTCACGGTTGCGCTTGTTTTCCGGTGGGAGCAAACACGGCACCCATCGCGCCGACAGCTTTCTCATGCCCAGTTCTTCGTGTAGAATATGATGCACCATTGCTACTGCGATGCCCACAGTCTCAGCTATCTCGTGAACCTTCAATCGACGGTCTGCCAACACGAGATCGTGGACTTTTTTAACGTTTTCCTCCGTAGCAGCCGTTTTCGAGGCACCTGGGCGTGGCTCATCAAAAACCGACGTGCGGCCACGAACAAACTCGTTGAACCAATTCTTGACGGTCGCCATCGAAGGAGAAGAGTCACCATACACAGCATCCAAGCGATCTTTGATTTCGCTGCGCGTTTTCCCTTCCGAAAACAAGAATCTAATCACCGAACGATATTGTTCTTTTTCCATTTTTGTGCAACCGACCGACACGCTCGCTTTCAAAGGCTCTCAAAACAAAACTAATAAAGGGAATCGACTGAAACTTTGACAGTAGGCTACTAAAAGAATGTACTGCACGATGGTAAATTTGTGGCAGCAGTTCCATCGGGCGGTGAGGCTAAGTACTTATTGAATGACTCTCGTATATGTACAAGTAATATGGAAATAATAAATGCTCTACTTAAATAAAAAAAATAAAAAAAAGAGTATAACGTACCAGCTATGCACAGTATTACCAGATTCCTCTGAGTAATGCCAGTCTCATAGTACTTGTAAAAGTAGGAGGGTAAATAAAGTTGATGGGTTTCTCTGTCATAAGCGACCTACCCCACTATTTCTTAACGGCGCATTTATACCTGAGATATTTAAAGATCATAATCACACGTACACAACTAAAAATTCTGGAACTCAGTCGATGATACAGTCAATTACTAAAATTATTTTACAAGCAATAAACAATTAATTATTAATATATTATACAGTACTTAGTACCATTTGGACTTATGGAATCAAACTTTGTTCTTCAACAAATCATTCCATCTTCCATCTTCCATCGAATACAATAGTTACGGTCAAAAATCCTTCATTAAACTATCAATGCTCCTTTCTATGTCCATTAGTGAGGATTTATAGGATTGAGGTCATCCGGAAACTTTAGTCCTTTTAATCCTCAGTAACGCATCCATCATCAATTAATATGAAATTATTCACGAGATATTTCAAAAATAAATATTTAGTTAAGCGGGATTGACAACAGATGGCATAACTTTTACACATGGTTTGTGTTAATAATAACTCATATGGCATTTTGGATGTTAAACATCTGTTATTCATTCTCGATTAGTCATTGAATGAAATAGTGTAAACAACAAAGTTTTTTTTTGCTTCAAAAATGTCGAATTTCGTACCAAAAAAGTCCCATTTCAAAAATGTCGAATTTCGTACCAAAAAAGTTCAGCACATCGATTGCTCACCGAAGCTTATCCTGAATATGTTCCATCGATTTCAACGTGCGAGAGATGGTTTGTGCGGTTCAGAAGTGGTGATTTTGACACGGAAGACAAAGAACGACCAGGTCAGCCAAAACAGTTCAAAGATGAAGATTTGGAGGCATTACTCGACGAAGACTGTTGTCGAACTCAAGAAGAAATTGCAAAAAAATTATTTTATATATTAAGAATTGATTATTTGAATTTAAAAAAATCGTAGAAGGTAGTAGCGCTGTTTGTGTGGTAAGAAAACAGTTTTGGATGGTGATTTTTTTAACAAAATTTCCATCAGCCATGAGGCTTAATTCTCAAGAAAAAATTGCAAAATCATTAGGAGTTACTCAAGCAGCCATTTCAAAACGTTTGAAAGCAGCAGGATTCATCCAAAAGCAAGGAAATTGGGTCCCATATGAAGTGAAGCCGAGAGACGTTGAAAGGCGATTTTGCATGTGCGAAATGCTACTTGAACGGCAGAAAAAGAAGTCGCTTTTGAATCGAATCATTACTGGCGATGAAAAATGGATTCATTACGACAACCTAAAGCGCAAAAAATCGTATGTAAAGCCCGGCCAACCAGCCAAATCAACGCCAAAGCCAAATATCCATGGCGCCAAGGTAATGCTCTGTATTTGGTGGGATCAGAAGGGTGTGATCTATTATGAGCTATTGAAATCGGGCCAGACGATCACAGGCGACCTCTACCGAACACAATTAATCCGTTTGAAGCGAGCATTGGCCGAAAAACGCCCGGAATATGCGACCAGACACGAAGCCATAATTTTCCATCATGACAACGCTCGGCCTCATGTTGCAAGACCGGTTAAAAATTATTTAGAAAACAGTGGCTGGGAAGTTTTGCCTCACCCGCCTTATAGCCCAGACCTTGCCCCGTCCGACTACCATTTGTTTAGATCCATGCAAAACGCCCTCACCGGAATAAGCTTCACTTCAGAACAGGGCATCAAAAATTGGCTCGATTCATTCTTGGCCTCAAAACCGGAGCAGTTTTTTTGGCGCGGAATCCATATGTTGCCGAAAGATGGGGAAAAGTAGTGGCTTCCGATGGACAATACTTTGAATAAAATATATTGTAACAATTTTTCAAAATAAACACTCAAAGTTTGCCAAAAAAACAACCAATAATTTAATTAAGAATTACATTTTTATCCTGGCATTTGTATTATAATATTATATTAAGCAAATTCGATTAGATAAATTCAAGAAAAAAAATATTTATAATACTAATTTTTTTAAGAGTGTTCATTTCTTTAGAAAAAAGATTTTCTTGCATAGTTACACTCACCACAATAGAAACTTGAAAATCAAAGTTATCGAAAATCTTTATCAAAGAATAAAGGAAAAAAGGTCCTACTCTATCAATTGTATCACATATCGTATTGTAGATTATAAAGAAGACACATTAGCATATTAAAATGTTTTATACAAATAGAATTTCAACAAAAAAAAAGATTATCCAGGATCATGAAAACAATTTATTAAATTGTTAAAATATTAAAATCCTACAATCTATTGGCACAACAGTTCCATCATTTTAACAAACGGGCATGAACAATGATTTAAATTTAGTATCCAATATAGTATTCGTACTCGTAAATAGTTATATAAAAAAAAAATATTTTTGCTTTTGAAATATATTTTCATTAACACATTTAATATTCTTAAAGCTTTACTACAACTTTAAGTGTTCCAAGATTTCATGTTCTTTGTCCAAAACGTCTTAGGGAAGGAATTGGAAGGAAAAAATCTACAAAGCTTATAAGTTTTATTATAAAACTATGCATTTAAATTGACTATACAATTAATTTGCACTAAAACCTTAATTATTAATAGCAAAAATATTTATTTTAATATAAAAGTATGTTTAGTTAAAAAAATATATTTTCTATATAAAAAATCATTTCCGCACGGAAGTAACGTTTTTTTTTTTGTAATTCGAATGTTTTTCAGAAATTATTGTACTTAAATCGACAATTTGTTTTATTGAATTGAGCATGAAATCAATGTTGTTTAAATAAAAGTTTCAACATTTAAACTGGTAAATGCCTCTTATTGTATTTATTGGTAAATGTTCAGAACTGTTTCGAATAGTGGAAATAGAAAATTTGTTTTGTGTCTTAGGGTAAAGAGCAAAGAAACGAATTTGTTCTTTTAATGGGCAGATAAGTCTTCGTCTATCATTCACTTCGACTAATCAATTTGTGCAGTCAATTCATTTAATTTTAAAATCAATTTGATTTTGTTACAATGGACCATTTGTTATCCAGAAAACAAATTTCAAATGAAAAGTCAACATAAATCTCTTGCAGCCTCATTTGGGGAGCAACTACAACAGAACACTACCGAGTTTGAAGAAACGAAAACTGTTCTCAGCTTTAACAGCAGTTCTGTACGTAGGCTACTATATATATTTCTGGCCTAGGCAACACTAAGTGTTGCCAGGTGCGATCTGACATTTCCATTGGAAAGTTTGACATTTTTTAGCATAAACGTACTCAGAACGTTTTGACGTACGACTATCATTTGTGTTGTTTACAGTGACTTGAAAAAATCAATTTGGCAAAAAAATGGAATTAACTCGTGAACATTTTCGTGCGATCATTTTTCACAACTTTCGACGTGGATTATCACGACAAGAGTGCATCGATGAACTTAAATCTTTGTATGGCTATGAAGCACCATCCTATAGCACTGTGAAAAACTGGTACAACGAATTCAATCGTGGCCGACGCTCGCTCAAAGACGAATTCCGTGAAGGTCGTCCAAAAACAGCCGTTGTTCCAGAAAACATCGATGCCGTACGTGAACTGATAATGCAAGACCGTCATGTGACATACCGTGAGATAGAGGCATGCCTAGGCATTTCTCCCACCAGCATACATTCGATATTGCATGAACACCTGGCCGTAAAAAAGGTTTGTTCTCGTTGGATCCCGCACAATTTGACAATCGCTCAAAAAAAGGCTCGTGTGGATTGGTGTAAAGAAATGCTGAAAAAATACGATCGCGGTGCTTCAAAAGACGTTTATAAGATCGTCACAGGTGACGAATCATGGATCTATGCGTATGAGCCCGAAACAAAACAGCAATCGACCGTGTGGGTCTTCCAAGACGAGTCAAATCCAACGAAAGTTGTTCGTGGAAGAAGCACTTCGAAGCAAATGGTCGCTTGTTTCTTTGGCAAAACTGGTCATGTGGCGACTGTTCCGCTTGTGCAACGTAGGACGGTCAATTCTGAGTGGTACACCACCATTTGTTTGCCTGAAGTCTTCGGAGAAATTCGAAAAACGAACAAGAGAAGTCGAATCATTGTGCACCATGACAATGCGAGCTCTCACACATCGGCTCAAACCAGCGCCTTTTTGACCGGACAAAACGTCGAATTGATGGGTCATCCTCCGTACAGCCCTGACTTGGCACCCAATGACTTTCAACGATTTTCGTCGCCAGAAGATGCTGTTGAAGCATTCAAAAACCATGTTTTGGAGGTGTCTCAATCGGAGTGGAAAAAGTGCTTCGAAAATTGGTTTGAGCGCATGCAAAAGTGTATAAATCTTGATGGAGAATATTTTGAAAAACAATAAAACCTTTTTCGTTGATAAATATTCGCATTTTCATTATTAGGCCAGAAATATATATAGTAGCCCACGTATACGTTATATCGAAAGTGAAATTTCTTCACTGAATTGCCAGATTTATGTGCATTTGGTTCGATTCGACATTTATTCTATTACTCACATACGAGTATATTTAGTAATTTAGTCATTTCATATCGTGCCCGCACTTTTAGTCACAATATTCGACAGCCATAATTGGTGGAATTGTTACTTATGCATTAAAATGGGACATTTATAAGAGTAAATCGTATGTTTAGACCGCAATTGGGATATTTTCAATTTTTTCTACATATGGCAATACTTAAATTGTAGTAATTCTTTTCGTAATGTGATCCTTTGTCGTAGTCAGGCTAACGTGCTCCTTCTACTATAGATATAAAAAAGTTACTCTGTTATTCGGGCTTATGAATCCCTGACTCCCAAACATTGATGTCGTGGTAAACAGGTAGAGACTTAGGTATTTATTATCCTTTTGTTAAATGAAATTGCAGTTGAATATTTTATTATTTGTTACATCAAGTATGGACGAAAGCGGTTGAATAAGTGGGGTTACTGTACTTTTTGTCTTGCAACATCACATCAGCTCCAAAAAGTGGACTTGCGTCATCATCAATGGCACTGTTATCGCTACGGTCGCCCTTTGTATAACCACTTTATATCCTCAAGGACCAAAAATATACACACGTTCGAGTGTAAAACATTTTCCCTACAAGATTCTATTAATAGTTTCTTAACGTTAAGAATTCTGCGCTTGCATGCCGGTGTTTACCATAATATTTGCCCCCAATTCTCCCATCCCTCGCCAGTTCTGTTACTCATCATCAAACGTTTCTTATTATGGAAGCATTTGGTATTTTCTTGTTACTTTTTTTCAGTAGCCATATTTTATTCTGAATAGATGTGGCCGGCTTGGATTTATTACTTGTATTCACTTCTCAGCGATTTAAGTGTGTATATCATCAGAGGTGAGAGTATTGTCTAAGTCTTTCTTATTTTCTATATAAGAGAATTCCGAATTTTTTTTTTATTATTTTCATTTGTTTCGAAGCTACCTTATGCTTTGTGGAGTTGATACGGACTTAAGTTCTGGCGACACTTGCAACACAGAAAGAATAATGAGCTCTTTCTCCTTGACCCCAAACTCATATGTTATTAATGTCCTTTCTTACGTGGACATGCAAGGATAATTAAACATGGACATAAATAATTGGTCCTAGCATAACCATAAGTGAAAGTGAATGTCAGAAAAGACAGATGACCACAATTATTTCAGGTTAATTTCATTTTTCCTAATGCTTATTGTCGAAAAGATTAATCGCGAAAATTTCCAAAACTTTCCCTTTTTCTCATATCTACAGTCTTATTTTCCTATTATTTAAGCTCGATCGTTTAAATTGAATATGCTTTATCATAATACAATTACATTTTGTGACATTTTTTTTTTTCATTTCATTTTTTGTATAAAAACCTTTTTTTTCTTCATAAACACGAATTCTTCTATCTAGAAGAAGTATTGTAAGGATAATTTATGTATGAAAATATATATCATAATAATCAAATTCTATGATATACGATATTATTTATAATATAATACAGATTTAAATGATTTAAATACAACAATAAAAACTATATAATAAAAATCAGCCTTAAATTTTATGCAATTTATTATATTTTGTTGTTCGAAAAGAAAACTTTCATCGTTTGCATTATTCATTTTGTGATTTGGAAAGTAAAGATCTGTCATTTTACAATTATTAAATATTTCTATTATTTATTATAATATTTATTTGTCTTAAATCTTGCTATTTTAATATAAATTATAGAAATTATTTTTTTACGCATCGTCATTTTTCGACTAAATTTTATTCTTTGATGAGGCCTCATTACTCGCTGGATGGATACGTAAATAGGCAAAACTACTATATTAAAAGCTCTAAAAATTCATGAGTAACTATGAAGGTTAATCGCCTTTTTCTGCACTGAACTTGAAGATTTTAATTTGGACCATTGATGATTTTAATTGTAAAACTAACAGTTCGGCTGAAAAGCTTAGAACGAAACACAGTAGAAATATTTTTTTTTGCAAAATTCATTTTTATTATTCAACATAGTTGCCTTCGAGGGCGATACAGCGATTATAGCGATCTTCCAACTTTTCGATACCATTTTTATAGTACTCTTTCGGTTTTGCCTCAAAATAGGCCTCAGTTTCATCATCGGTCTTAAATTTCTTGCCAGCGAGCATTCTCTTGAGGTCTGCAAACTGGAAAAAGTCGCTGGGGGCCAGATCTGGAGAATACGGTGGATGGGGAAGCAATTCGTAGCCCAATTCATTGAGTTTGACCATTGTTTTCATCGACTTGTGACACGGTGCATTGTCTTGGTGAAACAACACTTTTTTCTTCTTCAAATGAGGCCGTTTCTTAGCGATTTCTTTCTTCAAACGATCCAATAACGCTATATAATAGTCGCTGTTCATCGTCTGTCCCTTCTGGAGATAGTCAATGAATATTATACCATGCGCATCCCAAAATACAGACGCTATCACCTTGCCAGCCGACTGTTGCGTCTTTCCACGCTTTGGATTCGGTTCATCGCTCGCTCTCCACTCTGCCGACTGCCGATTGGACTCTGGAGTGTAGTGACGGAGCCATGTTTCATCCATTGTCACATATCGACACAAAAATTCGGGTTTATTGCGCTTGAACAGCTCCAAACACTGCTCAGAATCATCAACACGTTGTTGTTTTTGGTCCACAGTGAGCTCACGCGGCACCCACTTTGCACACAGCTTTCGCATGCCCAAATATTCATGCACGATATGTCCAACACGCTCTTTCGATATCTTCAGAGTCTCAGCTATCTCGCTCAACTTCACTTTACGGTCATTTAAAATTTTTGTGTGGATTTGTTTGATGTTTTCTGCCAACCACCTCTACTGCGTTCTGCATCAACTGTGCTCGTACGACCAGTTCGAAATTGACGAAACCAATATGCCACAGTTGAAATAGCTGGAGCAGAGTCCGGATAACGTTTGTCAAACCATGCTTTGGTTTCCACTGTATTTTTTTTCATCAAAAAGCAATGCTTTATCAATACACGAAATTCGTCTTTATCCATTTTTTTTTCAATAACAAAAGTTGCTTCACTCAAAATGCTATATCTCACGAACCAATCGACCGATTGCTGTCAAATTTTGACAGGAATCATTTGAAGCATGGTGCTTTGTGGCACAAAAAGCGCCATCAGACATCAACGTTCTAAACTTTTCAGCCGAACTGTTAGGCTACAGATTAATTTTATAAAAATAATTTTTATACTTTATAGCATTTAAAAATCAATTTCCGTCTAGTAATGATCAAATTAAAGTAGGAAATGTACGAAAAACTCATTAAAAATTCCTTTAAAAGGATCGAGTCCTACAGGAAGTTTTGAAGTAACTATTTGATTATTATTACATTTTATACGTAATAACAAGGTATATTAAATATAATTAATTAAAAATTTATTCGAAAATCTTATACTTAAAATATATTTAAAGAAACTTTACTTTCCAAAGCGAAAATTGGATAATCCTATAAATTAAAATTTAATTTAATTTAGGTTATAAGATTTTATAAATTAAATTCTATTTTTTAATACTTTTGCATTATTGAAAGATTTTGTATAAAAAACTAAATATGATACATGATGGAACGGGAAAAAAAATTTATTTATCAAATTGGATTTAAAATTGATTATTTTGACTAAAAATCAAATGTTCATCCGAATTGTTAATTTATTCATCAGCATCACTTAACTTTAGTCAACCAAATATAATTTTACCATAATTTAGCATGTTTCCTAGGCCATATTATGTTGGTGCGAATACGTTTAGATTTTCTTAAATCAGGATTTAATTAAGTGTAAATGGAGTCAAGTGGAAAATAATCGCGTAGTTAATTGAAGGGTGGCATAGTACATGAATAGCGGGCGAACCGAAGCAATTTGCTGATAAACGATGAAGGTTTACTCAATTACACACTCTGGTAAATTTTATATGACGGCCCTAATTAAAAGCAAAGCAAAGGCCCTTTCTTATCGAAATATGCAGTAGTAATTGCATGTTTCTGTGCACTTTGACTCCAACACTTTTCAAATTACAAAGCGATTATGAGATATGTATGCCCTTGCATAAGAACATTTCCGCTTAGACATATAAGCTCATATACGAGGCTAGTATGCAGTTTGACTGCAATTATTGTAGAAATAGTCCACTTTATATTTAGAAACAAAAAATGTATATTTAGGATCATAAATTATGACTGGAAAAAATTTGTAGTTAAAGTAGCATTTGGAAAATGCAAAAAGGACGAATTTAATATTATTGAATATTAATTATAGGGAAAATATTCGGAAGCGACGTATCAACATTTCTATAACCCGACTGTCCCTTCTACTCGATGAAAATAAGACAATCTTTTGTTAAAAAACCAACGTTGATTCACCTTTCATTTTGGTGAAATTTTTACAAATGCGTCTTGAACGTGGGTGCGCTAAAAATAAAATGCACGTACGGTTAATCAATACGATTCGTAGTGAATACTTAATAGCTCTCGAATATATCCTCTTCCAAGCCGGGAATGTAAACAAACCGACATAATATGATTTCGTTACTGAACCAAGTGGCAATAAATGTGACGATTTATACTCATTACGGTTAGAATAACCAATCCAGCACAGTGTTTACTTTTCATTATTTACAAGGACAATGGTTTTACCTTATGCGTTAAACTATTCCCTATTCCATTACCATCAGAATCATCAGCTAAAACCGCCATGTTCATGGAGGAACACTCTAGCTTTCTAGCTGTAAATCAAAATCGAATCAATATTTATTTAGTGATGATATTTTTCTATAGATTCACTATGTTATGTTCAATCTTGAAAATATTCCAAATACGGACAAAAGTTCTGGAATAAATTGAAGATTCTGCTCAACACTCACTAGATGAAAGCTTATCTACAAAAGTCATTTTCTTCGCGACCAGAATACAAATTCCCCCCTCCCCTTTGTAAAAAAGAAATCATTATCATTTGATTATAATTCTTTCTTTAGTATGTTATCAATATATGGGGCTGCCTATACCATATGTACCCTTTCAAAGCATTATATTCATCCACAGAATTTGTCATTTTATTCCACAAGTACGAGCGTAATATCTTAACTTGATAGTGTTTTTGTTTATATTCACGTACGTATAGTTTGTTTGTATATAAAACTACGATTATATAGCTAGAACTTAGATTAAATACGAATATATTGATACATGTGGAAAATAGGACTTAATTTTTATATAAAATGCCAATTGAATATCGACAAAAGCTTAAATTAGGGATTATCCATTTTGTAGTTCAAAAAGCACACATTTATAATTTAATATTTGTCTTTTAATACCTAGCATTTAAATTAAAATTTATTTAGAATATAATTTGCCATTTTTTATTATGATTAATTAAATTAGTAAAAAATAAAAAAAGAAAAAGTAATGAAGCTGCCGTAACCACGTTTTGAATAATTTTTTTCTTCAGCGATGGACCACATTTCTTATTCGGTAAATACCGCAATAAGTAAAATTATCCTACAATATATGAAGATCAGAAAACCCATAATTAACTATAAAGAAACCATTATTAATTGGCTCATGTGTATTTTAATCTGATGTTGTCATTAACCCGTATTATTCTTGAAAATGAAGAAGAATGGACTATTACGATTAATTCTGAGCGCTATGGTCGTATAATAACAGACTTTTTTTATCTTAACTTAAAAATTTTAATTTGGACTATATATAAGGTGTAGTAAAAAGAAATCCATGCATTAAATTGAAGGTTTTATTTAGCATAGATAGAATGATACGATTTTGGTCAAGTATGTACCGTTTTATTCGATAACTTGTTACCATTTTGGAAGTAATTTCATAATGCTTCTCTCATAGAAATCCTCCTCCCTATTGGCAAAAAACTGGGACAGTCGATTTTCACAATATTCTCTTGAGGCGAATTTTTCACCTGCAAAATCATTCGTCATAGACAGGAAGAGGTGGTAATCACTTGGTGCCAGGTCCGGACTATAAGGTGGATGCATAAGAACATCCCAACCAAGGTCCCGGAACGTCTGGCGAGTCACTATCAATGCATGCGGCCTGGCGTTGTCCTGATGGAACACAATTCCTCTCCTATTGGCCAAAGCTGGCCGCTTCTGGGCGACTGCTTCTTTTCTTTCAGACGGTCCAATTGTTGACAGTATAGGTCCGAATAAAGAGTTCGGCCGTAGGGGAGCAGCTCACAGTAGATGATTCCCTGCCAGTCCCACCAAACACACAGCAAAACCTTCCTGGCTGTTAATCCTGGCTTGACCACCGTTTGCGCCGGGTGACCGCGATTTGACCACGACCGTTGTCGCTTGACGTTGTCGTAAATGACCCACTTTTCATCACCAGTAACCATCCGCTTCAGAAATGGATCGATATTGTTGCGATTCAGCAGCGATTCGCAGATGGAAATTCGGTCCATGAGGTTTTTTTGCGATAACTCGTGTGGCACCCATACATTGAGCTTCTTTTTGTATCCAGCCTTATTTAAGTGGTTCCCAACGGTTTTTTGTGCAATGTTTAACTCCTGGACAATCTAAACAGTGCTTACGTGACGGTCGGACTCAACGATTTCCATTATTTTCTCGACATTTTCTGTTACTGTATTAGGACCATAAACACTATTCACATTTTCAGCTGCCTGGCTTGCATTTTCGCCTTTATCGAAGAAAAACTTTAAAATATAGCGTATTTTCTCTTTGTTGGTGTCCATCTTTGACGCGTGCTTAAAAAAATACTGAGTCAAGTAATCACAAAACTGTATGAGAAGCTTTTTTAGTACGAAATCTTATCTTTCTAACGCCATCTAGTGCAATCTTATTTAGTACGATCGCACTCTTAAAACGGGAGATACAGACTCCTAGAGCCATCTATTGGCAAAATAATGGATTACTTTTTACTACACCTTATAAATTTGCAACAAAAAGGTATCAATGCTACGTAACATTACAAACTTTGGCTTTATTGCACCAACACTTCCAAGGACGCGTATTTTTGAGATTTAGTGGTATCAAAATGGTCTCCCCAAGATCGTGCAATTTGACACTGTTCGACTTTTTTATATATAGCTTTGTGAAAATGTAGATTATTTCTTAAAATTTGAAGCATTTAAGATCCAAACAGCCAAATTTCAAAAAGAAAGATGATAAAAATAATGCTTAAAAAATTATCCCAAAATAATCAAATCCCGCAAGAAGATTCGTGGTAAAAAATTTCTATAATAATGCATTTCATATATAAAATGATAAAATCAATCCAAAAAGTTTACTTTCCAAAAAATATATAAGGACATTAATTCTTGATAAAAAAAATCATCTTAAATAGAGTTAACATTTCTTTATATTAAAAAAAACCAATTTGGATATCATTTATTCCACTGTTTTCACTGTTTAAAGAATATTTAATTAATTTTATAGTAAAATTAAAAATTTAAAAAAATAATAATAGTAAGTGATAAAGGCAACTTTTTCATATTTTATCACTCTTAACATACTTGGAAATAGTCCAAAAGTGAAAAAGTTTTGTTTAAAATTGAAATTGAATAGCTTTCACTCTTCTTTCGAGAGCAATTTACAAGAATTTAAAGTTTTTTTTTTTTTTTGGTTATAAAAAAGATTTCTTTTAGCAATTTAATTTCATTTTATTTGAATAATTAAAATAAAATTAAAGAAATGTAGAACGTAAAGTTATTCTTATGAATTCTTATCCGTTAAATTGAGGATAAAGTTGAGGCGAAAAATTGGTAATGGCGCGGCGCATTGTGAAACAAAATTCACTTAAAATTGAATTGAAAATTTTCTTGTGATTTATTTTTATGTCTGCCATACTGATGTCTCTTAGTTGAATCAGATGTTACTGAAAATACAGCACAAACTTGTTAGATGGAAAATTTTCCTATTGTTCAGTTTGTGCATAAGCCACACTTTCAACTGCTGTTGTTGGCATGCATACAAAATCAAAGAAAGCTTCGATTGTATTAAAAAGTTTATTTGTTTAAGAGCTATAAGGATAATGCAAAAATTTTCCAATAAATATTCAACTAGTTGGGAAGTTCGCCATTGTCATCACCATCAGCCGCAAACAGTGCCAAGAGTTGAAAGGACCAACAATGGTTGGACGGAGACCACGACCAAGACCAGGCCGAAACCTGAACCTGAAACAGAACTGTGACCACGACCTGGACTACTAAAGAGCAGACTATAACAAACCACATCGGATCAGATCAGGCAAACACAGAATATAGAGTTGCGCCACATTCCTACGCACATACTAAGTACGAGTACATACTTCCATAAATCGTTCTATTGCATTTACCTCTTCAGGCAATATTTGGCCGACGACAAGACAATAACCGAAACCAAATAAAGGACGAGTGGAGTGTGCTTGTACAAGTGAGTGGACAGGCAAATTCTGAACTGAGGCCAAATCTTCTTTGGATTCGACAAAACTTTTTCGAAGCTCATAGTTAATAAATAAATTACATGCAACAAGTTTGTGTATGGTGAGTGCATTTCAATGAGTTCAGTTCGCCAACGTTCAGAAGAGTTCTAAATCGGTAAATTTATAGACCACATGCCATGGACGGATTAGTTAGTAGAAGATTATTTCGCTATTTTAATTTTCCACTGATAATAATAAATTAGTTCTCGGTTATTGTTTATCATTTCAAATTACAAATCACTATTATAAATCGTATTTATTATGTCAAGTACACACTCGTAAATTATTTTATCAGTAACTATGCATAGTCTTTTTATTGTTTAGCGTATATTAAAATACAGTTTATACAAAGTGTTTAAATATAATCAAATAGTAAAAATCGAAAATTAAAAAAAAGAATTTAATTTTATTTCTCTCCCCCTCAATAATATTATAAATCAATTTTACAAAAAAAAAACATTTTGTATATACTCTTATATATATTCGATAATAATTTTTTTATTATTTACTTTTGGTAAATACTAATAATTATGTATATTTCTCGTCAACTTTTTTCGCCATAGCTTTAATACCAATCCATGTTTCAGTAACCATACTTTTGATTTGCTTAGAACTCGGATCAAATCCGGTTGAGCCACCACCCGGCAATTCCATGGTAATTGAAATTGGAACTCCAACTGCACCAAACGCATAGTCATCACTGCCTCCAGCAGCTGCGTAAAGGACATTTGTTGAACTACCAACCTTGTATTTAGTACCTGTAGCAGCTCGAATCGCTTGGGCACCAGCTTGGGAAACTTCATCTAAATCCTTCCAAGTGTCCGGCAAAGATCTACAAACACAATAGTTTATTAGCTGAACGCATCTTATTATTCTTGAATTATGATTTACGATGTCCATCCCCATGGATAGAGTAAATAATTTCCAAATGAATGCATGGTCAGGTAGAATTTGCAATTTCCATTAAGGCTTGCTAAAATGTCTCGAATAACTTGAGTTTCAGGATCAGAAAATGGGTTTGGCCCGTGGAATATATCAGAACATCCAGAATTGGACGAGCCCACTTCCGACCAATGGAAATCGAAATTACGATTTCCGTCAGTTCCTACGCATTGTCCGTTCGGAGAACGTGTCTTCCTCCATAGTCTTTGTCTAGTATGGGTGTATTCATATCCATCAGGATTCACTACTGGTAGTACCACCCAATCTAGATTCTCCAATACATCCTTATTGGCTTCACGATTTTCAACCAGTTCAGAAATGATATAAAGCGCTTCAGCTGGTGCTATCCATTCACGAGCATGTATACCGGCATCGACAAATATCACTTTTTTATTTGATTTTGCAACACCATTCGATATTCGGATAGTTTTAATATCTCGACCTTCATAAGATTTTCCCACCAACTCAACAGTAACATAATCGGAATATTTACGTGACAACTCCTCTAAGTAATTATTTATCTCACTGTGCCGATAGAACTTATCTAAATCAAGCTTATCGTTTCGATTGGGAAAATACCGTGGTTGAGACTTTTCATAATGCACAACTTTCGACACATCATCTAATACAATATTAAACTGCATTGAATTCTCCGCTAGAATCTCTTCAAATCTTTCTTGAAATTTTGGTGTAATCATCACCCGGGCTGTGGTATTAAGAATACGCGTTAAGCTAAAAAAGTCCACGTCTTCGGTTTCTATTGACAATCTTTCTAGCAAATTCATTTGAATCTGGTTACTTGGAATAACATCGTAAATTTTATAACTATCAATAGTAAAAGTTTATTAAATTATCATAACTTCTTAATAACTCAACTATATTTAGGATTCTTACCCATTATAGTAGAACTTAGCTGTTACCACAGCCAGAATACTAGTTAAAATAATCAAACTCGATTTATAAACCATTTTTCAACAAGACACACCAATCACTAGCTAACCCGGGCTATAATGTTCAATTTATTATTTCGTTTAGTGCATTTATACTTTTTCGAACAATTCGAAAAAAAAGTATCTTTAAAAAATTCCCTTATCAATAATAAGAGCTCATTCATTAGACATGAAATCACTTTAAAAATAGTTGATTTTAGACATGATTACAAGAAGTCTCATTTGAAATTAATTACGTCTAATGTTTCAGTAGTGCATATACTCTTATATCAGACTACACTTGACCGATAAACTTTTCGAAAACTGTATCAAGTAAATATTTTATTAGAATATCAATTATGTATAATTAGAAGTAAGAACTATGTATAAGTTCCTGACTATGTCAATAGTAAGCTTTTACAAATATAAAAATATATAATATTAATTTTTAAAAAATACGAGTAAATATACGGGCACGAAAATTGACACTTTAATTGGCAAATATTTCTTCACACAGATATTCTATTTAAAAGCAAAAGATTTTTTGAAAAAAATAATATATAAATTAAATTTCAAAAATGGATGATCTTAAAAAGTATATATCTGCCATTTGACAGCTGTCAAATATACGACGTCTGTTCAAAAAGTATCGCGAATAGAATTTCCGGGGGTTACGTATATTCGATTTTCGATTTTTTTTATGGCGTTATGTTGGTACTTATGTCTCTCACTTATGCCGACAAGTTCGGCCATTTTGAATGTTCAGTTAATTTTTGACAGCTGCTTTGCTTGCACATGTTTTGGTTCGTCTTCAATTTTTGCCTATTCCAAAAAATTGATCAAAGAATCTGTATCAAATTTTGTGTGAAGAACAAAATTAATTGAGCGGACGCATTCCGAATATTGACTGTGGCATATAGTGAAGCTACCTTGGACCGAAGGAATGTTTATCGGTGGTACAAAATGTTCTCAGAGGGTACGAGCCAAGACCGAAAAAAGCGCACCAAGTTCGGTCGAATGTGAAGGTTTTGCTTATAGTTTTCTTCGATTGTACGAGCGTGGTGCATCATGAGTTCTTGCCACAGGGTAGAACGGTCAATAAGGAATATTACCTGCTAGTTATGTGCAAGTTGCCCGAAGCAATCCGCCAGAAACGCCCGGATTTGTGGAAGAACAAAAATTGGTTTTGAACCATGATAACGCTCCTGCTCACGCATTGTTGCTTGTGCGCGAGTTTTTGGCCAAAAACAAGACACTAATAATGCCGCAGCCACCGTATTCTCCAGATCTGCCCCCTTGTTCCCGAAACTGAATAGCCTCATAAAAGCACGACGCTATGCTACGATTGAGGAGATAGAGAAAGGCATCGAAGGAGAAGTGCTTCGAGGATTGGAAAAACGTTGGCACAAGTGTATAATATCTGGTAGGGATTACTTTGAAGGGGACAAAATAGATATTCTTAAAAAAATAAATAATTTTTGAAAAAAACACTAAATTCGCGATACTTTTTGAACAGACCTCGTATATGTTATTTCTGATTGTATTTAATTAGATCAAAGTTTACCATTTTATATTATTGACTTTTTATTATCAAACAACGCGTAAAAGTTATAAAAATTTTCCAACAAAATTTGTAATTCTGCCTAACCACGTTTCGAACAAAATTTTTTTTGATGAAAAACCATCAGACCAAAATTTAACCTATTTCTTGCTTATAGGTGATTAGGTTAATAAGTAAAATTACCATTTATGAGGCTCTTAAGATCCGCAAGTAAAAAGTACCTACCTGGTGAGCATTTTGATCTGAAGGTATCATGATTTCTTTGTTAAATGAAGATCGTTAACTTCAATTTTGAGTGGTATACGAGGGTCATTCAACAAGTACTTAGCCTACAAAAGAAAAACGAAAATTTTGGAAAGGTGGCAATTTATTTTTCCACATAATTTCCTTCAAGCTCGATACACTTGGCCCAGCGATGCTCTAACTTTTTTAACCCGTCCAAAAAATACATTTTCTCGAGGGAAGCAAAATAGGCCTCCGTGGCGACGATAATCTCCTCATTCGACCTAAATCTATTCCCGGCGAGTGATTTTTTCAGGTTTGGAAATAAAAAGTAGTCACAGGGGGCCAAATCTGGAGAGTACGGTGGATGGGCTAAGGCGACGGCGGAGGTGTGAGCCGGCGCGTTGTCGTGGTGGAACCGCACTTTTTTCTTCGCAAAGCGGGGCCACTTTTTCTTCAATTCGACGTCAAATCGGCCCAATAAGTCAGCATAGTAGCGCCCCGTGATTGTTTTACCCTTCTCGAGGTAATCGATGTGGATCATACCTTGTAAATCCCAGAAAACGGTGGCTATCAACTTTCCGGCCGATCGAACAGTCTTCGCCTTCTTCGGAGCACGTTCGCCGGGTGAAGTCCACTGTTTCGACTGTTTCTTGGTCTCTGGTGTGTACCAGTGAATCCATGTTTCGTCGACGGTCACGAAACGACGCAAGAACTCCGCTGGATTGCGCTGAAACAGCGTTAAACACGTCGCCTATGTGGTCTCACGGTTGCGCTTGTTTTCCGGTGTGAGCAAACGCGGCACCCATCGCGCCGACAGCTTTCTCATGCCCAGTTCTTTGTGTAGAATATGATGCACCGTTCCTACTGCGATGCCCACAGTCTCAGCTATCTCGTAAACCTTCAATCGACGGTCTGCCAACACGAGATCGTGGACGTTTTTAACGTTTTTCTCCGTAGCAGCCGTTTTCAGGGCACCTGGGCGTGGCTCATCAAAAACCGACGTGCGGCCACGAACAAACTCGTTGAACCAATTCTTGACGGTCGCTATCGAAGGAGAAGAGTCACCATACACAGCATTAAAACAAGAATCTAATCACCGAACGATATTGTTCTTTTTCCATTTTTGTGCAACCGACCGACACGCTCGCTTTCAAAGGCTCTCAAAACAAAACTAATAAAGGAAATCGACTGAAACTTTGACAGTAGGCTGCTAAAAGAATGTACTACACGATGGTAAATTTTTTTTGTGACAGCAGTTCCATCGGGCGGTGAGGCTAAGTACTTGTTGGATGACTTCGTAACAACTGATTAAACTTCCCATAACGTGTAATTTCGGGATTTGGTGATGTAAATTGGCCTCCAAGATTGAGTAATTTAACTCGTTGGACTTTTTCTTGTGAAATTTTATTTTAAAAAAATATCTATCAAGTAATGGCCGTATTGCAGCCTGAAATGTGTGTCATTAAAACTTTGAGTTCTACAAGAAAGTTTTTGGAAATATTTTAATATTATATTTTTTATATAATGGCAAAATTTTTGCAATAAAATAAAATATAATTTAAATCAAAATTTGCATTTAAAATTTATTTGATTCAACTTTATTTTCCAAATTTTTAATTGGATGAAAACTCTTTAATTGTAATCGAGAATTAAACTTACTTATTATAACAACAATATTTTAACCACACTCATTTTTATCACACTCATGCCATATCCAGGTATAAACACTTTTGGGAAAATATGTCTTACTTATTTTTGTGTATATATATAAGTACTTAAGATGACCTTCTTTTTTTTAAATAATGATAAAAGAGTCATGAGAATATTAAGTATGTGAGTATTGACCTAATCGAAATTGATAAAATTAAACTCTGTTGGGGTTCCAATTGTTTCGAATTTATTAGATAAACTTTTCAATACTTAGTACTCTGTTTATTTAAACATTTCCATTAAGCTTTTAGTTATACATAAATTAATTTAGAAAAATAAAAGCTTAATTTCTTAGACGGCAAGTGCATATTTTTCGTCGACCTTCTTTGCCATAGCCTTGATTCCAATCCAAGTTTCTGTTACCATATTTTTGATTTGCTTAGGACTGGGATCGAATCCAGTTAGGCCACCGGATGGAAGTTCCATGGTAATGGAGATTGGAACTCCAGCTGCACCTAAGGCGTAGTCATCACTTCCACCAGCAGCCGCATACAGCACATTTGTTGAACTGCCAACACTGTATCTACTGCCTGTAGCAGCTCGAATCGCTTGGGCACCAGCTTGTGATACTTCGTCCAAGTCTCTCCATGTTGCAGGTAGTGATCTTTAAATAATCGTTTACTACAATAATAATATCAATACAAATACAGTTTACGCTTAACTTACGATGTCCATCCCCATGGATATAATAAATAGTTTCCAAATGAATGCATGGTCAGATAGAATTTGCATTTATCTTTAAGACCATGAAGAATATCGCGTACGATTTGAGTTTCTGGGTCAGAAAATGGTTTTGGTCCGTGGTATGTATCAGAACATCCAGAGTTAGATGAACCCACTTCTGCCCAATGGAAATCGAAATTACGATTTCCGTCAGTTCCTACGCATTGTCCGTTCGGAGAACGTGTCTTTCTCCATAGTCTTTGTTTAGTATGGGTGTATTCATATCCATCAGGATTCACTACTGGTAGCACCACCCAATCTAGATTCTCCAGTACATCCTTATTGGCTTCACGATTTTCAACCAGTTCAGAAATGATATAAAGCGCCTCAGCTGGTGCTATCCATTCACGTGCATGTATACCGGCATCGACAAATATCACTTTTTTATTTGATTTTGCAACACCATTCGATATTCGGATAGTTTTAATATCTCGACCTTCATAAGATTTTCCCACCGACTCAACAGTAACATAATTAGAGTATTTTTGTGATAACTGATCTAAATAGTTGTTTATCTCACTGTGTCGATAAAATTTGTCCATAGTCAATCTGTTACTGGGTCTCGACGAAATGAAACGTGGTTGAACTGTGCCATATCGAATGAATTTTGATACGTCATTAGTAACAACATTAAATTTAAATGATTTTTTCGTAAGGATTTCTTCGAAATTTTCCTGAAATTTTGGCGCAACCATAACCCGGGCTGTGGTATTAGGAATACGCCTTAGACTGAAAAAGTCTACATCTTCTGTTGCTCTGGACAATAAATCAAGAAAGTCAGTCTCTTCTACGTTCGACGGAATTGTATCGTAAATTTTGTATCTAATATTTTATAAATAATATTGTGTTAAAATGGAATTTTCAATTTTTTTCTTTGGAGGAATTTACAAACAAACAATTACCCTTCATAGTTGAAAGATGCGTGAACGATCGCAAGAGTTCCAGCGAACAAAAGTAGAGCTAACTTGAAGGCCATTTTTCAAATGGTGCCACTGTCTAATTGGCAAAATCTATAGAATTTTGTGCTTTTATACTTTCAGGAACAAATTTTATATTTAAAATTATCGAAAATAATCTTTAATTGATAAAAAAATTTATATCAGTGAACGTTTAATATTTACATCGAAAATTATCATCTAAGCTTAATAAAAATTTAACATTTTTTTTAATGGAAATTAATTAGTAAATAATTTCGTTTTTCATCTTTGCCGATCAGTTTTATCAATTTCGATAGTTAAACTTTTTGTGTTCATTATTATAATTCAGAAGCTAATACCAGATAACAAATTAGGCGGTTTTTCCAGATTTTTTTTTTAAAGAAATGTTGAAGAACTTATTGATTGCAACAAAAAAAAAACTGTTTTACTAAAATAAATTTCATTTTAAAATTATTCATTTCAAAAGAAATTTTTTTTTTATTTTAAATTGACAATTTTCTTAAATATTTTATTTGGCAATTTTCTAATACCATATTATTTATATTATAACTATTTAATATGAAAAAATAAAAAGCTCTAGATTGATGGATCAGCTAAATAGCATACTGACTCTATTTGCCATCGCCTTTATACCAATCCAAGTTTCAGAGACCATTCCAAGTATTTGACGAGGATGCGGATTGAATCCAGTAGGACCACCTTTTTGCAACTCCATAGTTATGGCTATTGGAATACCTACAATACCCAGTGCATAGTCATCACTTCCACCAGCGGCTGCATATAAAACGTTTGTAGAACTTCCAGTTATAAATGTTCTTCCAGTTGCAGATTTGATTGCTCGAGCGCCAGCTTTAGCAACATCATCAATATTGTGCCAGTTTTCAGGCAATTTTCTACATTAAAGAATTATAATTATTATGACATGCCAAAATAAGAAATTAAGTTCAGCTGAACCATACTTAGTATAACCCCATGGATATAATATATAGTTTCCATATGAGTGTAATGTTAAATAGAATTTACACTGTGGATATATTCTATGTAAAGTATCTCTTAAAGCTTGTGTTTCTGGCTCCGAAAATGGTCTTGATCCTTGGTAATTTTCATCACAACTACTAGTTGAAGAGCCCCTTTCACCCCAATGAAAGCCAAAATTTCTATTAGCATCCGTTCCATAACAGAATACATTTCTTTTACGAGTTTTACGCCAAAGTCGATTATACGTGTGCGAATATTCATAGCCATCTGGATTCAGTACAGGCAGTACCATCCACGTAAACTTATCAAGAAGTATTCGATTAATTTCTATTTTCTCAATTAACTGATGAATAACGTAGAGTGCAGCTGCAGGTGCAATCCATTCGCGAGAGTGAATTCCAGCATCGATAAAAATCAAATTTTTATTACGACTGAAATTGCCATTTGTTATAAGAAGAGCTTTTAGAGGTCGTTGCTCAAAACTTAGGCCAATTTGTTTTAGCCTCACAAATGAGGGATATTGTTTGGCTAGATCATCCATATAGGCAATAATATCACTGAAGCGATAAAAACGATCGAATTGAATCTTATTATTTGAATTAAATGTCCTCAATTCGATAGCATTTTCTTCCATTTTGTCAGAAACATCACTCAGTACTATTTCATACGAAATGTGTCGAGTTCCCAAAAAATCCTCAAATTCTCCTTGTAACCTTGGTGCTACCATAAGACGAGCTGTTTGATTGGGCAATGCACTTAATACGAATACGTCGATGTCTGGTGTTGATTCAGCAAATTTATACAAAATCTCTGATTGGCTTTTAGTATTAGGTGTAACATCGTATATCTTAAATCTTACAAAATAAAATATAGAAAAACGTATAAGCCATAGCACTTTTCATAAAAAGTTGTACATATAATTCTCACAACATTACCCTTCATATAAGAATTTTTCACTCGCCCACACCGATTCAATTAGAAAAATTATAATGAAATTTATTTCCATTATTTTTTCTGCATTTGCACTATTAATATTTAATTAAAATCAAATTTTAATTAAAGTACACCTCATCGTTTTATTGAAAACAAATATATTTTTTGTAAATATTAAATAGAATTTTATGAATTCTAATCAAAACGATGTAAAAATATTGAAAACTGAATATTATTGCAAACTGTAGTAAAACTATTTGTTGATAAAATTTTTTTGTGATAGTATATTTCACACCTTCTAGCGATATTTATTTAATTACCATTGCTAATTGCTTATTAAAAATACAATTGAACACTCGACCTTTTATAATTTCCATTAAGAAAGTATTTCATAACTTTCACCTAAAGACTTCAATTAGAAAATATAAACTCATTGGAAATTCCGACAAAGCAAGACTATTATAGTAATGAAGTTCATGTTAGACAGAACGTTGTTCTATTACCTCAATAGACAGAATGAGACCAGTATGATAAGTCAGTGATAAATTAAACAAAAAATTAATTTATTTAGCAAAAATTATTTTATTTTTAAAGATGTTCACATGTTAAGTTTAAAACACTTTGTCCAACGATATTTATACTTCTTTATATTCTACCATCTGTTTAGTGTATGTTGTACGATATGTCAAACTCTACAAAATGGACGTTCTGGGCGCTCAGCGTCACTTGTGCTCGTACGACCACTACGAAATTTAGTAAACCACTTCTGAATTATTCCATTCGATGATGATGAGTCTTCATAATAGTTGCTGTCAAAATTTAACTAATAAATAGATGTTTATAAAATTGTATATGGCACCCCTTTAATAATGCTAAATTATAAATAAAAAAGAAATCGTTTTTCTGATAGCAACTATATTTGTATCATTTATTACTGACTTATTAGACTAACCTCGTATATGTGCCAGAATGCCAAACAGCAGAATTTAAGCTAGTTGAGGCAATGGTTAACTGTTTGAATTTCACCAACGGAGTCATTATCTCTTATTACCTTTTCAAATCCCGTTCAAACTTAGTATATGAAAAACCTTTGTTGTGCTAATTTTTTTTGTGGAATCTTCTCTTTTAGGCAGCTCCATATCAGAATGATGGTAGAGATTGCAGTTTGTACCTGAATCGACGTAATATAATTATTTTCAGGCACAACCACATAGCCCTGGAAGCCATTTGTAGCCTATCGAGTAATCGTGTTCTCAAGAATGTTCGACATAACCTGATTAACAATAGTAGAGGTGTTAAATTGCGTTGGGTTCTAGGTCATATGGGAATTTTGTACACTTTCCGTCGCACAGTATTTACAATAGTTGCATTCATTTTTAGACACACGGCCAACCCACTGCCCAACCAGCCTATTCGACAATCTTAACAAAATTTTGGGCTCGGAAACTGCGTAGAATTCTTATAGGACATTCTGACTTATGTCCTAGAGACCTTCCATACAACATACAACAAAAAACTATAAATTCAATTTTTTTTTATTAATGAACATTTTAATTTCTTACAGTATATGCCAATTTTATAAACTTTTAACTATTTTCAAAAATTCTATAAATCCAGCAAAAGTTTCTTTTCCAATTGGTAGTATTTCACTTGAGTCAGGCTCAAAAGTTTCACCCGGTAACTCCATAGTATATGCTAATGGAATGCCTAATTTACCATAACTATAATCATCTAAACCACCTGACGCAGCATATAAGATATCCGCCGAACTTCCTATTGTATAGATTGTTCCACGATATTTGTGAATAGCATTGGTGACCCTTTCAGCTACCGAATGGAGTAATTTCTTGGTTGGGGCATCACCACTATAATCAAATTGAACAAATCAAAAAATTACAACAATAATTAATAAATAATTCATAGATGGAATAAATCAAATGAAAATTTTCTACATTTTATAGCCCCACGGATAAAATAAATAACCGCCAAAGGAGTGAACATCGATAACTAACTTAGTACGATTTTTGTTTTGTTCGAGAAATTTTTGTACTAGTTGAGTTTCCGGCTCGGAAAATTCACTAATACCAGCGTACACATCCGAACAGGGCTGTACATACCATGAAAGAAAAATAATTTAAGAAATTTCACTTTCTATTTAAAACAGTTCATTTTTATTAAAAATATTTACATGTGGGCTACTTCCAGATACATTCCAATAGAAACCAAAATTTCGATTTAAATCTACACCTTTGCATGAGGCATTTCGATTTCTTTGCTTATTTTTACGCCAAAGACGATTCTATAGTATATACAATAAAAAGAATATTTTAATTATTCAAAAATTTCATATTATTAATTATCAAATTCCAATAAATATATATTTTATACACACATATGTATGTGACAATTCATATCCATCTGGGTTCAATACAGGCACAACGACAATTTCAATATCTTTTAATAATTCAGTGTATTGATTGTAATTGGCTATGAGCTCAGCAATAAAATAAAGTACTGTCGATGGGGAAATCCATTCTCTAAAAAAAAAAAAAAATTCAAACACAAATAAAATTACGTCCAATTTCAATTGTTAAGAATAATTCGTTTTAGTACTCCACCTTGCATGTGCACCTCCTTGAATGTATATTATTTTTGACGGTTCCGTTTTACGTGGTACCTCAGATATCGACAACATTCCAATTCGCCGACCTTCAACAGAACGTCCATGTGCTGAAAATCGTGCCAGATTTGGATACTGATAAGCCAAGTTCTCCATAAAGCCAACTATCTGGAAAGTGCATATGAAAATTGGCAAATCACTATAGTATTTAAATCAGACATACTCGTATGTTAATAACTTTCAAACATGACTGAATATACTAACCATGGGCATCTTTTTTTAAATAAATAAAATTATTTTCTATTAAGCATAAATCGAATTAATTCTAAAAATTCAATTCTTTTGAAAATGTAAATGTTTTGTCACATACATTAATTGTCATTAAAATAGACCTACCTCATATGATAGAGTAAAATGTTCAATAGAAGCCAACAAAGCGTTATCCATTTCGAGGGTCTGAAAGTTCAGCCCTGTTATTTGACAGCTGTCAAATATACATACAATATATACGAGAACTGTTCAAAAAGTATAGCGAATTTTGAATTTCCGCGGGTTACGTATATTCGATTTTAGATTTTTTGTGGCGTTGGTACTCATATCTCTCACTTATGCCGATAAGTTCGGCCATTTTGAATGTTTAGTTAATTTTTGACAACTGCTTTGCTTGCACGTGTTTTGGCTCGTCTTCGATTTTTGCTCAATTTTGACCAAAAACAGCATCGCATTAACATTGCTAAGGAGCTGTTGGACTCTGTCCGCGAATGACCCGAATTTGCTCTAGAGGGTCATAACTGGTGACGAATCATGGGTTTATGGTTATGACGTGAAAACCAAAGTTCAATCATCCCTGTCGCACGAGCCAAGGCTCAAGCTCTCGCACGAGCCAAGACCGGAAAAAGCGCCAAGTTCGGTCGAATGTGAAGGTTTTGCTTAGAGTTTTCTTCGATTGCAGGAGTGTGGTGCATCATGAGTTCTTGCCACAGAGTAAAACGGTCAATAAGGAATATTACCTGAAAGTTATGCGCATTTTGTGCGAAGCAATCAACCAGAAACACCCGGATTTGTGGAAGAAAAAAATTGGATTTTGCCATTTTTGGCCAAAAACAACACACTAATAGTGCCGCAGCAACTTTTCCCCAGATCTGGCTCCCTGTGACTTTTTCTTGTTTCCGAAACTAAAGAGCCCCATAAAAGGACGACGATACGCTACGATTGAGGATATAAAGACGGCATCGAAGGAGGAGCTGAACAAAATTACAAAAAATGATTTTTTGAAGTGCTTCGAGGATTGGAAAATACGTTGGTATAATATCTGATGGGAATTTTGAACCGACCTCGTATATCATCCAAGGTTGTTATATTTGTTTAGATAAAAAATTTTAATTTAACATTATAGATGATTTAATCATTAAAATATGGCAGGTGCAGTTTGTTGCTGACTTAAAGGAACAACCGGCTTCGCATGCTGATTATTTATTGTAAATAAAAACATTTATAGCTATGAGGCTAATTTTGTGGATACGTAAACAAAATAAAGTGCCTAATATGGAGAACCCTAAAAACCTAAAAATAACTGTGTAGTAGCCATTGTATCCTGGGTGTGAATTTTGCTCTGAAGGGTTAATTGGCCTGTATGTCGTTGACAATAAAAAAGGTGAGATCGTTACCGCCAATTCGGGTTTTTTTCGAGTTGGCGCTATAATGAACACAACACAATAAATTTGGGCTTTATTTGAAGATATTTTACTTTCCGGGGCACCAAATACATGACCCTGTATTTCCGGCAGGAAATTATTTCATGGTAAATTGCATCTATTCACATTCCAATCTGATGATTGCTTCACGATTCGGGATTAAGTCACGTTTGTTAGTAAAGTTATTCGACTGTAATCTAATCAATTTTCAAAGCAGAAATTTTATTTTGTTTTTGGGAAATCTCGACTTTTTTTATGATTAATATTTAATAAAAGAATTTTCCTGATATAAATCATTTACGGCTAATTTATGGTGAGTGGAGTCTGTTCGAAAATTATTTATTAATTAATTACTAATCAAAATCATGCATAAAAGCCAACGGATTGTATATGACATTGTAATCAATGATTTTCTTAATTAACTGATTATAATTGGTGCGATATAATTCGGTTTAATATTGTTTTTTTTTTCGTTAGTATTTTTCTTGCAAGATAATCACAATTATTCATACACATTAAATTGGTATTATTGATGAAAATTTAATTTAAAATCAATTTAGCTATTTATCATGCCACCTTCAGACAGACGGTCAGCCAAATTGGCAGACATCAGTTAATGTGACGCCAGCACTCGTCCCAACCTTGACTGACCCTCTAATAGCCTGATTTTTCAGACTATTATAGGGTCAGCCAAAGTTTGTAGGACAAAAAAAACTTTTCACTATAAAAAGTTTTTTTTTGAGTAATTTTATAAAGAAGTGAAAATATTCGTAAAATTGCTTAGATAATATTTATACATTTACTGGTTAACGTAGTTCAAGTTATGTTTGTTTAGGTAAACATAAATGACATATGACCTTTTCTGTATATTAACTCACTACGAGGGTAATATGATAAGTCAGTCATAAATGAAACAAAAAATTAATTTATTGACAAAAAATTGATTTATATTTTAAGATGGTCTCCTATTAGTTTGAAATACTTAGTCCAACGATATTCAAACTTCTTTATACTCTACCATTCGTATAGTGTATACGAGGTCTGTTCAAAGAGTATTGCGAATTTTGTGTTTTTTTTCAAAAATTATTTATTTATTCATAAATATCTAGTTTGTCCCCTTCAAAGTAATCCCCACCAGATATTATACACTTGTGGCAACGTTTTTTCCAATCCTCGAAGCACTTCTCGTTCGATGCCGTCTTTATCTCCTCAATCGTAGCGTAGCGTCGTCCTTTCATGGGGCTCTTCAGTTTCGGGAACAAGAAAAAGTCACAGGGGGGCCAGATCTGGGGAATACGGTGGTTGTGGCATTATTAGTGTGTTGTTTTTAGCCAAAAATGACAAAAGCCAATTTTTGTTCTTCCACAAATCCGGGTGTTTCTGGCGGATTGCTTCGCGCAACTTGCACATAACTTGCAGGTAATATTCCTTATTGACCGTTCAATCGAAGAAAACTGTAAGCACTTGGCGCTTTTTTCGGTCTTGGCTCGTGCGGAAGCTTCCATTGGGATGATTGAGCTTTGGTTTCCACGTAATAACCATAAACCCATGATCCGTCACCAGTTATGATCCTCTGGAGCAAATTTGGGTCGTCGCGGACAGAGTCCAACAGCTCCTTAGCAAAGTTAATGCGATGCTGTTTTTGGTCGAAATTGAGCAATTTTGGTACGAATTTTGCGGCGACCCGTCTCACGGCCAAGTCGAATGGCTTTCACGAGCCAATCGATATGTTTAAGTCCTCAACAACTTCTCTAACGGTGATTCGACAATTGGCCAATACTATTTTCTTCACTTCATCAATGTTTTTGTCTGTTGTTGACGTGCTCGGGCGTCCGGCACGCTTTTCGTCATTCACATCTTCTCAGCCCTCTGAGTTGCTTCGGTCCAAGGTAGCTTCACCATATGCCATAATCAAAATTCGGAATGCGTCCGCGCAATTAATTTTGTTTTTCACACAAAATTTGATACAGATTCTTTAATCCATTTTTTGGAATGGGCAAAAATCGAAGACGCGCCAAAACACGTGCAAGCAAAGCAGCTGTCATAAATTAACTGAACATTCAAAATGGCCGAACTTGTCATGAGTACCAACATAATGCCACAAAAATAATCGAAAATCGAATATACGTAACCAGCGGAAATTCAAAATTCGCGATACTTTTTAAACAGACCTCGTATATTACGATTTATTTTCACCACCACTACGAAATTCAGTAAACCATTTTTGTATCATTCTATTCGATGGAGAGGAGTCTCCATAATAGTTTGCAAATTTGGTTTTTGTTCTAGATATTCTTATTTTTCTCAAAAATTTGTTTGCTGTTAAAAGTAAACCAATAAATAGATGTCTATAAACTATAAAAAAAATATCCTTCTGCTGAAAGCAACTACATTTTTTTCATTTATTAGTGATTTATCAGACTACACTCGTATAGTGATCTACTATCTTGATAGGAATCTTTTCACTATTACTCTGACTTTACAAATTTTTTTCCCTCATTTTGACTGAATATCTACGTTCCAGGATAGATATAAAAAGGAAAATAATGATACATTAGGTAACTTTTTCTATAGTAGTTCGACGAACTCAATGATTATTTGGTATTTTTTACTGAAGCTGCGGTCGACTTATTATATCACGTCTTATGCAGGCATTGAGTTAGATAGCTAACGTAGTTACATATAGTCTAACGTAGTTAAAGCCATGTTTGTTAAGGTAAATATATTCTACCTTGAACTAAATGGCATTGACTGGCCCATGACATTTTCTGTAGATAACAGATTTCCTTATAAGTCTTACGAATAAATTTAAGTCGATAAATGAAAATTATTTTTTTTAATTTAACATTTTGAATGATAGGAAAAAATAAGTTTAAAAATAATATATATTTTTTATACGCAACAGTTTCAAGTTCAAGCTCAGAGATTGTCTAATAACAAATTATGAAGATGCCCATATATATTTTCCATAAATATAATTAAACATTTTTAAATATTATACATACTATATCGTATCTATGAAAATTTCGAAAAAATCCATTTGATTCTAAGTTCAACTTTTTCTGTGGACATATTATCCTGCAATCGTTAAATCTAGAAAATTAAATAAAATAAATCTAAATTTTAATATTAGTTATCTAAAGAGTGTAATTTTTTTACTTTTATATAAAAATAATATTTAGATTATAATGGGCTATAATTAATAATAGAAAATTACTCTTCACTTTCAGCCGATGACATTTCGAATGGGGCTCCAATCATGTTCATTCTTTGTTGAAATACACGCTGGAATTTCGGTGGAACAACTACTAAGGAACGATTTCGCGTCAATTGCCAAAAGTCCAGTTTATCGAACATCTCTCGCATTTCGAGCATATGTTCATAAACATCCTCATTTGCATGTTCAACATTAAATTTTTTATAACTAGAAAAATATACATATAGAAAAATTAAATTAATTTTTTTATCAAACATATACAATTAAATGGTATGTATTTGTGGAAAACTTTAATTGTTTTATAGAATATGGTATAAATTATGAAAGAAGAAAAAATTTCATTTACAAACATTTTTCCATAAAAATATTCACCTTGATCTGATTAATGTCATTTTAGTTATAACCTAATTATTAATCGATAAGATAATACAATTATTTCATACGGCAAATGCATTTTAATCAAAAACAATAGAAAATATATGTTCTTATCTAATACAAAAAGTGAAGAGTTTTCTTAGTTACTTTTCAGTGATATCATGACCTAGGCTAAAATTTTGACATACCATATTTCTTACAAACAATTTGATTATCGTATAAAGGGATTGTTTTGGAGCCCCATATATGGCAATTTTGCTTATTAACGAATTTACCGAAAATTTTGTTTAAAAAATCGTCATCTAAAATTTTGTTTAAAAATCGTCAAGTTATGACCGTTTTTTATGATCCTAGGTAAAAAAACTTTTTCTTCAGAAATGATGAATACGAGAGTCATTCAACAAGTACTTAGCCTCACCGCCCGATGGAACTGCTGTCACAAAAGAAATTTACCATCGTGCAGTACATTCTTTTAGTAGCCTACTGTCAAAGTTTCAGTTGATTTTCTTCATTAGTTTTGTTTTGAGAGCCTTTGAAAGCGAGCGTGTCGGTCGGTTGCACAAAAATGGAAAAAGAACAATATCGTTCGGTGATTAGATTCTTGTTTTTGGAAGGGAAAACGCCCAGCGAAATCAAAGTTCGCTTGGATGCTGTGTATGGTAACTCTTCTCCTTCGATGGCGACCGTCAAGAATTGGTTCAACGAGTTTGTTCGTGGCCGCACGTCGGTTTTTGATGAGCCACGCCCAGGTGCCCCGAAAACGGCTGCTACGGAGAAAAACGTTAAAAAAGTCCACGATCTCGTGTTGGCAGACCGTCGATTGAAGGTTCACGAGATAGCTGAGACTGTGGGCATCGCAGTAGAAACGGTGCATCATATTCTACACGAAGACTGGCGTTTGCTCACACCGGAAAACAAGCGCAACCGTGAGACCGGAAAACAAGCCGCGTTTGCTCACACCGGAAAACAAGCGCAACCGTGAGACCACATCGGCGACGTGTTTGGCGCTGTTTCAGCGCAATCCAGCGGAGTTCTTGCGTCGTTTCGTGATCGTCGACGAAACATGGATTCACTGGTACACACTAGAGACCAAGGAACAGTCGAAACAGTGGACTTCACCCGGCGAACGTGCTCCGAAGAAGGCGAAGACTGTTCGATCGGCCGGAAAGGTGATGCCACCGTTTTCTGGGATTCACAAGGTGTGATCCACATCGATTACCTCGAGAAGGCTGACTTATTGGGCCGATTTGACGTCGAATTGAAGAAAAAGCGGCCCCGCTTTGCGAAGAAAAAAGTGCTGTTCCACCACGACAACGCGCCGGCTCACACCTCCGCCGTCGCCATGGCCAAATTGGTCGAATTGCGCTACGAATTGCTGCCCCATCCACCATACTCTCCAGATTTGGCCCCCTGAAAAAATACTTTTTTGTTTCCAAACCTGAAAAAATCACTCGCCGGGAATAGATTTGGGTCGAATGAGGAGGTCATTGTCGCCACGGAGGCCTATTTTGCTTCCCTCGAGAAAATGTATTTTTTGGACTGGTTAAAATAGTTAAAGCATCGCTGGGCCAAGTGTATCGAGCTTGAAGGAGATTATGTGGAAAAATAAATTGCCACCTTTCCAAAATTTTCGTTTTTCTTTTGTAGGCTAAGTACTTGTTGAATGACCCTCGTAGTATCTTCTTTTAAATGATTCCATTGTATAAAGGATGCTTTCCCTCTACTTTCTATACAGTTTTGGCCTGGCCAGAGTACAGTGAAGAGCCCTTGTATTTTTTCAAAATGTCGGTCGATAAAGTGCATTTACGTCAGTGTTTACTTTATGAATTCCGTAAAGACAATACCGCGAGTGTGGCAACCAAAAACATTTGCGAAGTGTATGGAGCAGATGTCATCAAAATTCGACAGGTACGAAGATGGTTTACAAAATTCCGATCTGGGGATTTTTCACTAATTGATAAATCACGTACCAGGCGGCCATTGAAGTCTGATGACGATAAGTTAAAAGTCATAATTGACACCAATCCACGTCTAACCACCAGGGAGATCGCGTCGATGATGAGAGTCAACCAAACAACCGTATTAAGGCATTTGAAGCGTATGGGGATGGTTTCGCGGCACGACGTTTGGATACCTCATCAATTGTCAGCTGCCAATTTATTAGATCGTGTTTCAACGTGCGTTGCTTTGAGTGCGAGACAAAAACATGAATCTTTTTTGCATCGTTTGGTAACGGGAGATTAGAAATGGGTCGTGTACAACAACGTGACAAGAAAAAAACATTGGGCTATATATGGACAAGCCCCATTAAAAACTTCGAAAGTAGAAATCCATCAAAAAAAAGTTATGCTTTGTATTTAGTGGGATTGTAATGGTATTGTGTATTTTGAACTCTTGGAACGCAATCAGACAATTACAGCAGAACGATATTGTCAGCAATTATCCAAATTGAACTTCGCCATATAAAAGGATAGACCAGAATTGGTAAACAGAAAAGGGGTAGTGTTTCATCACGTCAACGCGCGACCACATGCGGCTATGATGACCCAACACAAGCTAAATAAGTTGAGTTGGGATGTTATCAAGCATCCACCGTATTCTCCAGATCTTCCTCCTTCCAATTTTCATTTATTTCAATCACTGCAAAATTTTCTAAATGATAAAAAATTTTATAAAATAGAGCAGGTATTTTTCGCATCAAAATCCACGGAATTTTACACTAATGGTATTAATAAGTTGATAGAAAGATAGGATAAGGTTATAAGAACGGATGAAAATTATATAATTGATTAAATAAATAATACAAATAAAAATTAAAAAATGTTTAATTGTATATGTAAAAAACGGTCATAACTTCTGCATAAGCCAATATTTATATTTAATAATATAAACAGTCCTTTACTTTTAAGACAATAAATTGGATAACTTGATGCATTTTATATACGAGGGTCGTTCAATAAATCCAAGAAATTGTGCTCGTAGTGTCGTTAAAGATTTTTTTTTTGTAAATAGCATTATCGACAGGAAAGCTGTCAAAATTTCGATCCATAGCGTAGGTCAATTTCTATCGTCGATTAAAGTTAACGACATTTATTTGTGCATAACAATGGAAAAAAGCGAGTTTAAAGCTGTCATCAAACATTTCCATTTGAAAGGCTTAAGCCCGAAAGAAATCAAAGCCGAGTTGGATACAGTTCATGGCACATCTGCACCTGTGTTTGCGACGGTTTACAATTGGGTGAATGAATTTAAACGTGGCCGTTCATCCACAAAAGATGAACATCGTTCAGGACGCCCAGTTGAGGTGTCTACTCCTGAAATCATCGACAAAATCCACGATCTGATTTTGAACGATCGACGAATTAAAGTGCGCGAATTAGTCGAGGCCACGCATATCACAAGGTACAGTCGCTTCAATTTTGCATGAAAAATTGTCTGTGAAAAAAATTTTGGCAGGATGGGTGCCGCGTTTGCTCTCAGAGGAGAATAAGCGCAATCGTGTAGAGGACTCTGAGGCTATGTTGGCACTCTTTCATCGCAATCCTGCCGAATTCCTTCGTCGATATGTCACTGTGGACGAAACCTGGATACACTACTACACTCCAGAAACGAAGAGACAGTCATCACAGTGGATTTTCAAGGGTGAACGGGCTCCGAAGAAGGCAAAAACTGTGCCATCGGCCGGCAAGGTGATGGCCACGGTCTTTTGGGATTCGCAGGGCATCATTTTTATCGACTAAATGATGGCCACGGTCTTTTTGGGATTCGCAACGGTTGAGCGAGGAAATCAAAGAGAAACGCCCCCATCTGAAGAAGAAAAAAATCCTCTTGCATCAGGACAATGCGCGTGTGCACACCTGTGCTGTTTCCATGGCCAAAATTGTGGAATTGAGAATGGAATTGTTGCAGCATCCCGCTTATTCACCAGATTTGGTTTCTTTTCCCCAATCTGAAGAAATGGCTTACCGGACGACGGTTCACTTCCAACGAGGACGTCATTGCTCAAACGGATGAGTATTTTGCGGAACTTCCGAAATCCTATTTTTTGGACGGGATAAAAATTTTGGAAAAACGGTTGGAAAAGTGTATAGAGCTAAACAGAGATTATGTTGAAAAATAAAAAAAATGTTTTTTAAAAAACATTTTTTTTCCATCTTTTTCTAAGGACTTATTGAACGACCCTCGTAGTTTCAACAAAAAAAAAATTGTATCTAATATTAAAAGTATTTGTTTTAATTATGTTCATGCCAGTAACATTTTTAATTACTAGATTATTCAATACTAGAAGTTTATTTAAATAAACTTTATTATATATTATTTAAAGAAGAGTCAATTCAATCACGAATATGTAAATTAAAAAAACTGATAACTTTTTTTATTTAACTGATAACAAAAAAAAAACTGATAGCAAATATTTAATAACTTACCCGGAATAATGTTTAACTTTTGATAAAACACACTCTATCGATATGAACACTATTAATATGGATTTTTTTAAATTCATTTTATTCAAATATCTTTATACTATTGATATTCACAATAAAATCTTTTTATATCATAAAAAAATATAGAATTTATATTTTGTAAATTAATTAAATTTTTATAACTCAACTAGTCAATTCACCAAGAATACTAATTAACTAATGAAAGATAGTATATTGTTGAGAATAAAATGTTTCCGATTAATACTATTGGAATCTGTATTTTAGCTTCCACCATAAACTAGAGAAATCTGATAGGTACGAGCTTACCAATAATTTCATAACTAAAATGATTTTTTTTCTTCATTTATTTAGAATATTTGCCACACTTAACTTATGTCAAGGTAATTGTGGCTTTAAAAATTATGCAATATTGTCTATATACAAAAATATCAGATTTTAAAATCAATTTTCCCAAAGTAAATATACACATTCATAAGTAAAAATATATAATAAAATTGTATATTTAACTAATACTAAAGTTTAGATATTAGTAAGACTTAAATTTTTCTAATATTATCTACATTTGAAAAAGTAGTTACCATTTACTCGTTCCTGAGTTCATCATAGTTAATGGAACGTGCCTCACGTTATTTATTATTTGCAATTAGAAACTATCATATGAAAATACAATCACATTATTTTAAATTAAATTCTATTAGCGACATATTTAAATAAATTAAATGCCAGGGTCTTATGACAACAAATCAACAAAAAAAAATGGCAGTAGAAATACTAAAAACGATGCATAAAAAAATTGGAAAAGCTACATTAATATCTGCTTTACAGTAATCAATAATATTAAAATTATTCAGAATTGGATCGTTCGTCCCCAAAAATGTTTACATTATGTACAAAGTAAAAATACTGCATTTGCCCTAAAAAATACTGAAAATCAATAAGCAATAGAGAAATCAAATAGACATTAAATACAAAAATTGACAGCAAATTGTATATAAACGGACATTTAATATAAGGCATTCCAATAAATACACGTATACGACTAAAATATTTATAATTCAATATAGTAATAATTTTATAAATTCATTTTATTTTTATTGAAATTATTATTATATAAAAATAATATCTTTGACTTTGATTAGATATCAAATTTATCATATTTGAGTGAGAAAATTGTAGTACTAAAACTCATTATATATTGCGATGGTACTCATTAAATCTTATCACAATAAATACGCAAGAAAAATATTTATCTAACTAATAAAAAATCATTTGGACATTTTTATTAGTGACTGAATACATTTTATCATTTAGTACTATTAAATTTACAGTACTATTCGTAAGTTTCTAAACAAAATTTCATTTAAACCGAATTTTATTTTCTATATTAAATATTCATCAAAGTCCCATACAGACTCAAATTCGGTTTTATAGATTTTATAGTATTTTGGAATATATAGGATTTTTGAATAAGAGTAAAATGATTTCTTTTCAAAAACAAATATACTAATTGGTAAGGAAATTCAACTTGTTTTTTATTTAATGTGAAGTACAGTCGATATAATTAAGTTCTGAATAAAACGTCATTCAAATGGCCTCCTCGACTTCTTTTGCAGGAACGAATTCGATGAACCCAATTTTCGAGCAGTTTTACCACTAAATCAAGTCGTATATCATGAATAGCATGTTCAATATTGACTTCTAAAGCTTTAAGAGAGTTTGGTTTATTGCTAAAGACCATTGACTTCAAATAACCCCCCAAGAAATAGTCTAATGGTGTTAAATCACAACTTCTTAGAGGCCATTCAATGTCACAATTTCTTGAAATAATCGAATCTCCAAACTTTTCTCGCAATAATTCGGTTGTTGCACGTGCTGTGTGGCACGTAGCCCCTTCTTGTTGGAACCAGATGTTGTCAAGATCAACTTCTTCCAATTTCAGCCATGAAAAGTTGGTTTTCATCGATATATACCGCTCTCCATTGACAGTAACGGTGTTACCAGCTTCATTTCGAAAGAAGTACGGACCGATGATTCCATCAGACCAAAAACCACACAAAACTGTCAATTTAGATGAATGTAATGGGTGTTCATGAATAATTTGTGGATTTTCTTCGCACCAGAATCGACAGTTTTGTTTAGTTACCGCACCACTCAGATGAAAGTGATCGCACGAAAAGTTGCAATTGGAGAACGATTATTTTGATAATAAAATTAAATAATTTGTAAGCGTTGTTCTTGCGTATGTCTCTTCATGATAAAATTGTAAACATTACTGAATGCAATGAAAAAAATTGACAGATCATGACATATTACAAATAGCCGAAACGTCACTGAGAAATCATATTACTTTTATTGGAAACCCCTATAGTATGGATTTAAGAAAATTATAATAAAAATAACACAAATATACTTTCATTTTAAAAATAATAACAATAAATAACAAAATTTCCAGGTAAACTAAAAATATAATACGAGTTGGATGCAGTTCATGGCACATCTGCACCTTTCGACGGTTTACAATTAGGTGAATGAATTTAAACGTGGCCGTTCATCCACAAAAGATGAACATCGTTCAGGACGCCCAGTTGAGGTGTCTACTCCTGAAATCATCGACAAAATCCACGATCTGATTTTGAACGATCGGCGAATTAAAGTGCGCGAATTAGTTGATGCCACGGGCATATCACAAGGTACAGTCGCTTCAATTTTGCATGAAAAATTGTCTGTGAAAAAAATTCGGCAAGATGGGTGCCGTGTTTGCTCTCAGAGGAGAATAAGCGCAATCGTGTATTGGACTCTGAGGCTATGATGGCACTCTTTCATCGCAATCCTGCCGAATTCCTTCGTCGATATGTCACTGTGGACGAAACCTCGATACACTATTACACTCCAGAAACAAATAGACAGTCATCACAGTGGATTTTCAAGGGTGAACGGGCTCCGAAGAAGGCAAAAACTGTGCCATCGGCCGGCAAGGTGATGGCCACGGTCTTTTGGGATTCGCAGGGCATCATTTTTATCGACTACTTGGAAAAAGGAAAAACAATAACAGGAGCGTATTACGAGTCGTTATTGCAACGGTTGAGCGAGGAAATCAAAGAGAAACGCCACCATCTGAAGAAGAAAAAAATCCTCTTGCATCAGGACAACGCGCGTGTGCACACCTGCGCTGTTTCCATGGCCAAAATTATGGAATTGAGAATGGAATTGTTGCAGCATCCCACTTATTCACCAGATTTGGCCCCGAGTGACTATTTTCTTTTCCACAATCTGAAGTTATGGCTTGGCGGACGACGGTTCACTTCCAACGAGGACGTCATTGCTCAAACGGATGAATATTTTGCAGAACTTCCGAAATCCTATTTTTTGGACGGGATAAAAATTTTGGAAAAACGGTTGGAAAAGTGTAAAGAGCTAAAAGGAGATTATGTTGCAAAATAAAAATTTTTTTTTAAAAAAACAGTTTTTGTCTATCTTTTTCAAGGACTTATTGAACGACCCTCGTACAATTTTTTTTTATTTTTATAACCGGTGATTCTTTTTCCAGTGAAGTGTTTAGTTTTCAAATTTTCAACAAAAAAAAACACGGACATTTTTATTTAAATCGATAAATCAATGAATTATTGTCATTGACTTTTTAAATGTTGACCACGATTACGTTTTAAGTGGTCCATGCGAAAGGACAAATTTTGAGCTACTTTTTCGAGTATCTCGGCTGGTATCTCGTTAATAACATGTGTAGTGTTGTCTTGCAAGGCTGCAAATGATGCTGGTTTATCGGCATAGACGAGTGACTTTACGTAGCCCCATAAAAAGTAGTCTGACGGCGTCAAATCGCATGATCTAGGCGGCTAACTCTTCGGTCCGAAACGTGAGATAAATTGATCACCGAATTCATCACTCAATATGTCCATTGTGTACGTGCTATGTGGCATGTAGCGCCGTTTTGTTGAAATTACATATCAACCAAAAGCATTTCTTGCATTTTGGGTAAAAAAAGTTCGAAATCATCGAGCGATACCGATGATTCCACCGGCAAATAAGTCGCACCCAAAAGTGCGTTTTCCTGAGTGCAATGGCAGTTCTTGTTTTGCCTGTGGTTGTTCATCAGACCAAATGCGAAAAAAATGTGCTTTGTCGCTATATTTTGGTAAGAAAAAATACGTTATTTTTTAGTAAGAAAACTGATTTTACTCAAGGTGTTCTAAGGCTCACTCATCGAAAATTCGGCGTTTTGGCAGGTCGTTCGTGTGGTTCGATGTCCAAGAGCATAAAATTTCTGCGAAACACATTCTTCACAGAGCACGAATTTTTATAATAAAATTCAATAATTTGTAAGCGTTCTTCTGGTGTAAGTCTTTCCATGTTGAAATAGCAATGCAAACTGAGCACTTTTGACTTTGACACACATCACGTGTCACACGTAATCTGTCAAAAATTAAAAACTTATTAAATCAAATCCAAAAAAATCACCCCATAGTGTAATTTTAATTGATAACAGTTACTCTATAAATAGAATACAAATTTATAATGTGCTTTGAAAAATAAAATTAAAATAAACACATTTAAAAATCAGTTTTCTAAATTATTTTTATGCCATTATATTGCTTTGGACAAAACCGACAATATGCAGGATTTGGTTCTTATTCTCATATTTTTATTTTGAAATGCTCTAAAGTTTAAAAATTGTCGGTGTAAACACGTGTTTTTGCGTAACGTTACAATAACGATTTTGGATGCCTCTTGACATCATTAATTCTTCTTGAGATCATTTCTGCATTTTACGTAAGTAATCCAAAATAAGTCATATTGTCGTTTTAAAACCACATATAGTCCAAAATATAAAATCTTCAAGTTTATGTTAAAAAAGAGTCGGATATCATTCGAAAATAGCACTCCGAATTGATGGTGACGGTCTCTCCTTCTTCATTTTCAAAGAAATACGATCCAAAGACACCTTCACACCAAAATCCACATCATACGAGGTCTGTTCAAAAAGTATAGCGAATTTTGAATTTCCGCTGGTTACTTATATTTGATTTTAAATTTTTTTGTGGCGTTATGTTGGTACTCATATCTCTCACTTACGCCGACAAGTTCGGCCATTTTGAATATTCAGTTAATTTTTGACAGCTGCTTTGCTTGCACATGCTTTGGCTCGTCTTCGATTTTTGCCCATTCCAAAAAATGGATCAAAGAATCTGTATCAAATTTTGTGTGAAAAACAAAATTAATTGAGCGGACGCATTCCGAATGTTGAGTGTGGCATATGATGAAGCTACCTTGGACCGAAACAACATTTATCGGTAGTACAAAATGTTCTCAAAGGGCCGAGAAGATGTGAACGACGAAAAGCGCCAAGCTCGGTCGAATGTGAAGGTTTTGCTTACAGTTTTCTTCAATTGCAGGGGCGTGGTTCATAGTAAGTTCTTGCCACAGGGTAGAACGGTCAATAAGTAATATTTCCTGAAATTTATGTGCAAGTTGCCCGAAGCAATCCGCCAGAAATGCTCGGATTTGTGGAAGAACAAAAATTGTCTTTGGCACCATGATAACGCCAATGCTCACGCATCGTTGCTTGTACGCGAATTTTTGGCAAAAAACAACACACTAATAATGCCACAGCCACCATATTCCCCAGATCTGGCCTCTGTGACTTTTTCTTGTTCCCGAAAATTAAGAGCCTCATGAAAGAACGACGCTACGCTACGATTGAGGAATGATTTTTTGAAGTGTTTCGAAGATTGGCAAAAACATTGGCACAAGTGCATAATATCTGGTGAGGATTATTTTGAAGGGGACAAAATAATTATTCATGAATAAATAAATAATTTTTGGGAAAAAAAACACACAATTCGCGATACTTTTTGAACAGATTTCGTATAATCACTTTTCATGGATACAATAGCTTTTCTATAATCACTTAAAAATGGATAACAATTTAAATAATGTACAATATTAGACCTGTTTTACAATTGGATGATTGCATAGACTAGGGCGCTTATTATACGCTATCGAACCCCTAATAAATGACTCTTATAACTTTTTCATAAGAAATTATTACAGAAATATTTCGATAATAATATTGTTAAGAAATAATTTGCTACAATTAGTTTGTCATACCCAGAATAAATTCGAAAATCCTACAAATCCCGAAAACAACTGAGGGTAAAAACTATATTTGTATCACATATGGTGAAATAATACCAAACTTTTGATAAGATTGAATGTGCATTGAAAATATCAATTTGGTAGTGTGAATTAGTTTTGAAACGATGCTATTAGCTTAGTAGGTTTATTCGACAAAAGTAATAGAAACAAAAATAAAAAGTTTCCAGGCTCTTTCTTGTAGCGCTAATTATGAAAATTCAGAAGAGAATTTTCTCTTCAATGTAAAAGGTAATAATAGCGCCATCGAAGATGCCTATTGTACTTTTGTCAGAAGACGGTAACTGTTCATGACAATCCCATTGACAAATGCTTCAACTGCAACTGAAGTAGAAACATCTCCAACTCTACATCCATATAGCCCTAAGTAGCTCTCGTTCAACCATTTAGTGTTTCAATAAAGCACCGCGTGATAAGCTCACATTAGACAGTCCTTGCTGATGAAAGAATCTTTGCTAGATTCTTGACACGTCACTGATATCTCCTTGCAACGTAATCAGTCATTGTTCAATATTGTGAAGCTTGCCGTATACCAACATTTCCAACCAGTTCACCACAGCGAAAGTACTTCCAACTACCTCCCATAACTACACGTAGACAAAACCCCTGTTAAATATAAAGGACGATTACATATAGTATTAGAAACGTATTTCTATTGAAGTCAGTTGGTTGATGTTATTTTGTTTGTTACTATCTAATTGACAACATTAATTGGTTGTTGCCTGTCACTTGCATATGTAACTTTGCACTATTATACCGCACAATATTCTGCAAATATTTATTTGTAATTTAACACCAAACAATTTATGTTCACTTGAAGATTTTCATTTGTTGCCTATATTTTGCATGTTTCCATGATGAAATAAGAACTTATAAAAAAATTCGTACTGAGCTGAAAAATTTAAAAGAAAAACTAGGAATCCCTAAGAACTAGTGGGATGTTTTTGCTATATTTTTCGCGATGTACTTTGAAGCAATTAAAACTTTCTTTCTTGGCGATGTCAAATATAGCAAATAACCATTCACTTTATGGATGATTTAAATGCACTTTTCACCTTTTTTTATTATTATGTGTATGTACGAGGTCTGTTCAAAAAGTATCATGAATTTTGTGTTTTTCGAAAATTATTTATTTAATTATGAATATCTATTTTATCCCCTTCAAAGTAATCCCCACCAAATATTATACACTTGTTCCAACGTTTTTTTCAATTATCGAAGCAATTCAAAAAATCATTTTTTGTGATCTTGTTCACCTCCTCCTTCGATGCCGTCTTTATCTCCTCAATCGTATCGTAGCGTCGTCCTTTCATCGGGCTCTTCAGTTTCGGGAACAAGAAAAAGTCACAGGGAGCCAGATCTGGGGAATACGGTAGCTGCGGCATTATTAGTGTGTTGTTTTTGGCCAAAAATTTGCGCACAAGCAACGATGCGTGAGCAGGAGCGTTATCATGGTACAAAAACATATTTTTGTTCTTCAACAAATCCGGGCGTTTCTGGCGGATTGCTTCGGGCAACTTGCACATAACTTGCAGGTCATATTCCTTATTGACCGTTCTACCCTGTGGCAACTTGCACATAACTTGCAGGTCATATTCCTTATCAACTCATGATGCACCACGCTCGTACAATCGAAGAAAACTGTAAGCAAAACCTTCACATTCGACCGAACTTGGCGCGCTTTTCTTGGTTTTGACTCGTGCGGCAGCTTTTATTGGGATGATTGAGCTTTGGTTTCCACGTCATATGATGCGTCACCAGTTATGACCCTCTGGAGCAATTTTGGGTTGTCGCGGACAGAGTCCAACAGCTTCTTAGTAAAGTTAATGCGATGCTGTTTTTGGTCAAAATTGAGCAATTTTGGTACGAATTTTGCGGCGGCCCGTCTCACGACCAAATCATTGATAAAAATTGAATGGCACGAGCCAATCGATATGTTTAAGTCCTCAGCAATTTCTCTAACGGTGATTCGACGATTGGCCAATACTATTTTCTTCACTTCATCAATGTTTTTGTCTGTTGTTGACGTGCTCGGGCGCCCATGCCGCTTTTAGTCGTTCAGATCTTCTCGGCTCTCCGAGAACATTTTGAACCACCGATAAACGTTGCTTCGGTCCAAGGTAGCTTTACCATATGCCACAGTCAACATTCGGAATGCGTCCGCGCAATTATATTTGTTTTTCTCACAAAATTTGATACAGATCCTTTGATCCATTTTTTGGAATGGGCAAAAATCGAAGACGAGCCAAAACACGTGCAAATCGAAGACGAGCCAAAAAAAGCAGCTTTCAAAAATAAACTGAACACTCAAAATGGCCGGACTTTTCGGCATCAGTGAGAGACATGAGGACCAACATAACGGCACAAAAAATCGAAAATCGAATATACGTAACCAGCGGAAATTCAAAATTCGCGATACATTTTGAACAGAAATCGTACTTTAGTACATTTTTGAGAAGTTATCATAAAAAAATTTAAGCTTGCAAATCATCTAATAAAATTTTTATTTCAATTTTTAGTCGATTTCAAACAAATGCATTACTCTAAATCCTTTTCAAACAAATAATAATAACACTCTGAGACAGTATATAGTATATTACTTAGGAAATAGAAAATACTTTTGTACTCTCTCATCAAAAGTGTTATTAAAATACTAGCTACCCGTTGCCCGACGTTGCTCGGCCTTATTCAATTAAAATTAAAACATGTTTTTTTGGTTTATGCCATTGGTAGTTATAAAATAATTAAACAATTTTACCTCTCTTTTTTTGCTAACCGATTGCCGTTCTTGAAATGATAACTAACCTCAAAATTACTTTGGTGTTCCTAAACAGTGTGCACTAAAAATCGAAATGCAAAATATGATGCATTATTGTTGAAAAATTGGAATACAAACAGTTCTGCTAATATTTAAAATTCTGCTTTTAGCTGTATTCGATTAGACCAATTTTGCTACTGTGCAGTAGTTCGCAGTAGATTCTCAATAAAAGGGACAATTTACTGACAGCAGTAAAATATAACCTCAAAATAGTCAACAACGATACTGAGTTTATTCACACATAAACAATAAAAACTGATTTTACGCAAATATAAACAATAAAAACAAAAATTTGACGCTTCAACATAACCAACGAACCCGCTAAGCCAACTATTTCCAGTTCTGGAACTAAAATTTCCTTACCCTAAATAGTATGCGCAACTACTGCGACAATCTACTCGTTTGCTCGAGGTACAGTAGATGATGACAGCTACAACTACTGCACAGTAGGAAACTTTCCCCCATCGAATACAGCTACTGTGTTTAAAAAATTGGCATATACAGCTACCACCACCTACCGGAGGGGTGTCGGAACTATATAGAAACCATTCTCAAGACTCAATGAACAAATTGGTATAATGGTTCAGTATGATTTTATGCATCGTTTTCGAGTCTATAAGCCTATATATATAGACTGCAATGAATTTATTGATTAAGAAAATCTTTTTAGAATTGATTCAACTATTCAGTGGATTAATTTATATAATAAATAGCGTATAAAATTATTTGAGCAATAAAATAAAGTTTATTGAAATAATCAAAAATTTAAAAAAAAAAAAAATAAATAAATATTATTGAAATTTTTCAAGAATTTTTTCAAATAATTTGTCTAAACCTGAACTCAACGTTGGTGTCATTTGCTTTTGTAAAATATGCCGAAAATGATTATTCACTGTATCTGTCATACACTATAATTAAATACCATAGTTAATTAGTTGTTGTTTTTTTTAGTACATAAATAAAATATTTTTCTCAAATTTACAAATATATCCTTGGACCGAAGCGTACGCTTTTCATGACTTTTGACTAATTGCAATAAAGTTGTATTAAATTTTGCTATATCTTCTAAGCCTTCTTCAATCAAATAGCCAATTTTCTCAAGAACCCATAAGGGATGATCATGTAGTACTTCGTTATCTTCCTTTCGTCCATAATGTTGAAATATTTTAATATAACGCGGATATTTCGAAAAGAATCTATTTTTAAAAGGGATTTTCTTATATTAAATAACAAATATAACTAAAAAAAAACTAATACTACTCAAGGAAAACTTGTGTTGAATGGTATTCATTTTGGACTTTTAATAGATTCCATGCCCGCGTTATAGCGACTTTTTCGGGACCAGTCAGTCCTGTTTCATCCGGAACGGTAGTTGTTGAAACCGATTCAATTCGGCTTCGGTACATTTTCAATTTTTTAAATTACTATTTTTTAAAGAAAAATCTCACTTTTAGTTTAATAATTTTGAAATGGAAATTTATTTATAAATTTATATTAAAGTATTGATACAATAAAAAAAAAACTGCAAACTTTTATTGAATTATTTTTTAGACTATGAAAATATGCGAACGTTTTCAACAGGCTTACTATGTTCATCAAAAAGTTTTTTTATTATTTAAAACAGAAACTACATATTAAAAAGAATTCTAAAAAAAATATATTACATTTTCTCTTATATTAATAAGTTAAATATTATAAAAACCTATTAATTTTTTAAAAATAATTTCAACTTTATTATTTGAGTAAACAATTTTAATTTAAAAAAAAAAAAAAAAAAACAATATTGAATTTATGTATACAAATACATAAAATTATTGTAATTTTTCTTAAATAATTGTGTAAGCATTTATGTATGTCTTATAATTATAAATATTTTTCTCTTTTTGTAATTACAAACAATTTGAAATATTAAATGTATTTCATTAAAAATATATGAAGAATTATTGTTCTTTGCATTGAATTATAGTGGAATTATGTGATGTTTTGACAATTAATTCATTTCCAACTTTATGGCACATAGCTTTAATTCCAGTCCACGTTTCTTCAGCAATTAGCTTAATTTTATCTTTTGGTGGATGAAAACCAAATTTTGGTGATGGCAGTTCCATGACTAAAACGTACGGAATCTTTTGGGCACCATAAGCATAATCTACAATCGAACCTGTATACGTTCGTCGAAATATGGTCGCAATACTTCCGCAACGATATTTCCGTCCAGTCGCCTGTTGAATTGCATTTTTCCCACATTCAGCCAAATCATGTAAATCTTTCCAAGTTGATGGAAGCTCCCTCAATTTGAAGAATCTCAATTATAAATGGAAAAGAAATTCATAGTTTAACTCACTTGGTATAGCCCCATGGATACATTATCGTTTGAGCGTATGAGTGTAACGAAAGGAAAAATTTTAAATTGCAATTTAAATTTTGCATAATATTACGAACAGCACATGTTTCTGGTTCCGAAAATGGCATCTCACCCTGATAAGCGGAACTAAATTTTCGTTTTGACGGTGATTGTTTCCATTGAAAATCATAATTCCGATTACAATCGATACCATAACCTTTCGAATTAGGTATCGGGCGGCGATTTTTTCTCCAAAATGGATTCTTGAAAAATAAACTATTAACAAAATCACAAAAGTTCAGATGATGTTACAAACCTTTTCCAATGAGTACTCATATCCATCTGCATTTACAACTGGCATTATTACAAAATTAAATCTTTCCAAAACGTCTCGATTGAAATTGTTTTTTTCAACTAATTGGTAAATACAATATAATGCAACTGATATCGTAATCCATTCTCTGGCATGTGTACCGGCTTCAATGAATATCCAATCTTTCGTCGATTTGTTAATTGTACGACATTTGTTAAAATGGATTTTTATGATTTTTAACGGGCGTTCTTCAAATGATATTCCAATTGTAGAAACCGTTACGAAATGTGAATACCTTCGGCTTAGATAATCCAAATAGTTATTGATTTCTTTATGATGTAAATAATTATTAATAATGTCCGGCTTTCGTATATTCATTTTTAATCATATAAACAAAAACAAAACGTATTTAAAAAAAAAAATAAAGCACAAAAAAAAAAACGAAAATGAATAAATTTTCGAAAATTTATCGTCAAAATTTATTTGAAATTTAACAAATTGAATATGATGTTGTTCCAATATTCGAATGTAAAAAACAATTTGAATTTGATCAAAACAAATTATAAGATCTTAATGTCAAAATAATAAATAAATATAATAGAGAAGAAATTTTACAAATATTTTATTAATCCAGATTACGATATTTGAACTGAAAATACACTCGACTACCGACCGAACTAAATAGGAATACGGATTATTCGACAAAAAAATCAGATCGTCAAGAAAGCCATTCCGTGTCAACAACTCCTGAATTGAGTCTAAAAATAAATTTCTCCTTTAGAAATATAAGGACTTACCCAATCGCAGACTTATTATTTCTCAGTGAATGTACACTAGTTAGATTTTGTTAACATTATACGATATCAAATCATTATAATTCCATTCCGTTCAAGGCTCTACAGCTCCATGATTTCGTGTTCACTACCTCAATAATAAAAAATATAAACAAATGTATTAAATACAAAACAACAATTTAGCTATAGGCATAGGCACTGTTGAGTTTGTAGGCATGTATGTTAATATTGTATATACACATAGAATTTTTCATCCTTCTCGTATCAACTTAATATCAACTACTTACAATTATAACCATGTTTAGGTAAAAAATTTACGTAACGTTGACACAATAATAAAATTTAACAGAATGGTGAGAAAATAATAAAAATGAATACCTCTCGTACAATGGTGTATTTACAGAACATATAAGACTAATGAGCCAAGTTTACCAGAAAACAAGAATAAACTATCTTAACATAAAAGTTATTGACTTTGATCATTGTATCTGTATTTTAAGTAATTTCTTTACTTATTGTCAAATACTACCCCCGACCAGTACTTGTTAATAGGAAATAATTTTAGAATAATGATCAGTGGTGACATCGCTGCCAGCCACTACTATTCTTTGCTTAAAAATTCCTCACGATACAAATTAAGTTACATTTATTTCGTGTTCTTATCTTACGACATAATCGTTTGTTAAATAACCCCCCGATTCGTTTATATGTTCATATGTGCATATTACGAGTATGATACAATTAATAAAACAATAATAATATTCTTATGCACATAAACTTATTTATTATAATTTTTCCCCCTTATGTTATTTACTATTACAATAATTCACAAAAAGGAAATTGAAATTGTTTTTTTTTTTTAAATCTTTTGATTCAATTGAAGACACCGCTGCAAAAAGGAGGCAGCTCCATCTTACCGATTTTTTCAGGAGAAGCAAAAAACTGTATCACTACGAATTCTGTGGATTTTTTTACTTTATTCATATGTGGAGTTAAACTCTATTACTTAATACATAATATACTCTCAAATTACTCCTCTTGGAAACTTGGATAGATAATAATATAAAAAATAAAACGATGGTACTGCCCCCGTTTTGCACCGGAGGATATGAAAAAAAAAGTCAATAATAAATTTTAAGTTATGTATTAACAATTTATTTTCAAAAGTACATGATAAAGTAACATTACATTAGTCTGTTAAGCTATCTTCTTCGTGCCCAACAGTTTGCTCCTCTTCTTGGCTCTTCAGCTGGTCATAAAACCACATACAGTCTGGGGGCACATATTTTGTTGCGAATTCTCGGACATGTAGATATTTGGGGCGCTTAAGTGGTAACGGCCCAGAGTTGAAGAGAGATGTAGAAGCAGGTAAAGTTAACGTACGAGGGTCATTCAACAAGTGATGCTCTAACTTTTTTAACCCGTCCAAAAAATACATTTTCTCGAGGGAAGCAAAATAGGCCTCCGTGGCGACGATGACCTCCTCATTCGACCCAAATCTATTCCCGGCGAGTGATTTTTTCAGGTTAGGAAACAAAAAGTAGTCACAGGGGGCCAAATCTGGAGAGTACGGTGAATGGGGCAGCAATTCGTAGCGCAATTCGACCAATTTGGCCATGGCGACGGCGGAGGTGTGAGCCGGCGCGTTGTCGTGGTGTAACAGCACTTTTTTCTTCGCAAAGCGGGGCCGCTTTTTCTTCAATTCGACGTTAAATCGGCCCAATAAGTCAGCATAGTAGCGCCCCGTGATTGTTTTACCCTTCTCGAGGTAATCGATGTTGATCACACCTTGTGAATCCCAGAAAACGGGCGGCCATCACCTTTCCGGCCGATCGAACAGTCTTCGCCTTCTTCGGAGCACGTTCGCCGGGTGAAGTCCACTGTTTCGACTGTTCCTTGGTCTCTGGTGTGTACCAATGAATCCCAGTTTCGTCGACGGTCACGAAACGACGCAAGAACTCCGCTGGATTGCGCTGAAACAGCGCCAAACACGTCGCCGATGTGGTCTCACGGTTGCGCTTATTTTCCGGTGTGAGCAAACGCGGCACCCATCGCGCTGACAGCTTTCTCATGCCCAGTTCTTCGTGTAGAATATGATGCACCGTTCCTACAGTCTCAGCTATCTCGTGAACCTTCAATCGACGGTCTGCCAACACGAGATCGTGGACTTTTTTAACGTTTTCCTCCGTAGCAGCCGTTTTTGGGGCACCTGGGCGTGGCTCATCAAAAACCGACGTGCGGCCACGAACAAACTCGTTGAACCAATTCTTGACGGTCGCCATCTAAGGAGAATAGTCACCATACACAGCATCCAAGTGATCTTTGATTTTGCTGTGCGTTTTCCCTTCCAAAAACAAGAAACTAATCACCGAACGATATTGTTCTTTTTCCATTTTTGTGCAACCGACCGACACGCTCGCTTTCAAAGGCTCTGAAAACAAAACTAATGAAGGGAATCGACTGAAACTTTAACAGTAGGCTACTAAAAGAATGTACTGCACGATGGTAAATTTCTTTTGTGACAGCAGTACCATCGGGCGGTGAGGCTAAGTACTTGTTGAATGACACTCGCAACGCCATGTTTCTAAAGGATAAACAAGTCCTTTAGCAAGGCAGAGGTAACACTGCTGTATTCTATGCCTTTTGCTGTATACGCCATGACACGGTAGGAAGATATCCCAAATTTTTGTTTCCTCTTGTTTGAAACGGTTGTTTTGAAAGCCCCTTTAAACTACTATAAATTTGCGGCATTTATTTTTAACCAGTTGAACCCATTCTTTTGGCAAATAGATCCTTTCCCGTTTCCTTTTCCCTTTTTCGATTAATCCAAAGCTCCTGTCGCAAGAAAGAAAACTGTGCCCCGGTTCTAGAAATTTGGGTATTATTTCAGAAAATCTGTTAGTATTTGCATGAAGTGTATAAGGTACTGAGCCAAGACTTTGTTTTTATTTTGTGAGCTGCTGTTATCGGAACAAAGATATATTTTTCATATTTTGTTGGAAATCGAAAGTTAACAGCTCCATCTCATCCTTGTTCTCTGAAATTTCTGCAGTGTCTTCTTTCATTTTTGTATAGAAATATTTTGCTTTTTTCTCGTGCACCTCTTTTTCAGCTACAAGATCCTTTTTCACATTGATATGAAATTATAAACTATTGCAAGCATTTATCATGCATGTTCATTCAGTGCAAAAACGAGGCAGCTCCGGAGCTGCCTCGTTTTTGCACGGGATTCAATAAGGGGCCATCTACATATCCTTTATATTTCCGCAGTGAATTAAGGCAGCTGCCTCGTTTTTCCAATGATTGATAAAGAAGCTTTGAAATACTTTATATCCACTGGAGAAAAAAAAATCGCCAAAAATGTAGCTGCCTCCTTTTTGCAGCGGTGTTTTCAATTGTGATTAGAAGAATACTTCTGCAGTACTTATAATCGTTTGATATGAATAATAGTCATTATAATCGAAAGAAATTTCTTACAAGTGTAAGAAACTGCATTCAGTACTCCTTAAATTATTTTTTTAAACTTCAGAGTTTTGCATTTGAAATTATTCACAATTTAATTTATTACTAATTTTCATAGTGATAAGTAAAAATCAAATTGATTAAATCAAAAGGATTATTGCTTATAATAAATAAAGATCATATTATTCTCTATTAACGGAATTATTTTTTAAAAAGAAGTGAATAGAAAATTTACAATTAAAACAGCATATTTTGGATAATCGCTTTTTATACTGAAACCCACTAAAATTTCTATAAGGCTATGGGAACTGATACTACAGGGTGGACCATTTAGAATTTCTATTTTAAAAAGTAAATTAAAAAAAAACTAGTGTATGTTTTTTCAAATTTCCGGTTTTATTAAAAATATTGAACCTTGAAATTTAAGAATGAAACACAGCATCATTTAAATAACTGCCATGGCTGGCGTTACAGTACCCCATTCCCTTGACCCAATTTTTCAGTACATTTTCGATTGTCCGGGACTGTATCTCTTCAATGGCAACTTTGATTTCGTGTTTCAAGGCCTCAATTGTCTCTGGATAGCTTGCGTAACATTTATCCTTAACGGATAAACAAAAAATTCGTTGAGCATGCCACGATAGCGCTCACCATTGACCGTAACGGCGGCTCCTTCATCGTTTTCGAAGAAAAACGGGCCAATGATGCCTCCACTCCAAAATCCGCACCAAACCGTGACTCGTTGTGGATGCATCGGCTTTTCCATGAAGGAGGATAGGATTTTTTTGAGGCCCAGATGCGACAATTTTGTTTCTTGACATACCCACTGAGGTTGAAATGGGCCTCATCCGAAAAGATGATTTTTGGTAAAAATGCTCATCTTCGGCGAATTGATCTTGAGCCCATTGGGCAAACCGAAAACGCATCGGTTTTTTTTGAACTTTGTACACTTTCATACCGAGGTCTTTGTGCAAAATTCTCAACAGAGAAGTGCGAGAAATGTTCAATTCCTGAGAACGGCGACGAGTTGATGTTGATGGATGATCACGGACATTTTCAACAACGGCGGCAATATTCTCGGTCGTACGCACTGTCTTAGAGCGGGAACGAGTTGCTTTGGCAACAAACCAGTTTCGGGAACTCGCTTCACGAATTTGCCCACAAATTCACGTGATGGGATTCGATCTTTACTAATTTTTTTTTTAATTTCTCACAGTTTGAGTTGAAGACTCATTACTTTGGAAGTATGTTCTCAATATTTCCCATTTTTCTTCAAGCGTATGGATTACCATTTCGTAAAATTCAGACTTTCAACTAACAATCTGTTAATTCGAGTTGACATTTAACACTCTAGTAGTTCAAAATGCAACCGCTAGATGGACCACCCTATATGTGTATATACCGGCTTTTTTTAATTATATTACCCATAGGTTATCGCCTAGTTTCAATAGATGAAATGTTATACTTTTAAAATATAATTTTAGTAAATATACATGCAAACGTTATAGAATTACGGCAATTTAGCCCGAACTGATTTTTAAAATTAACCACATTTTATATTGTTTCTGTAAAATATACTTCTCAAAAACAAAACAGCAGTTTTAAATTTTCTTATCAAAAAATATATATATGGTATATATGAAAAATATAAAACAAACATTTAAGAAATAATAATCAAATCATTAATTAATCAAAAAAAAAATATGGAAAGATTTTATCTATTGTATTTTATTAACGATTATACAATTGGAGTGATATAAACTAAATTGTAAAAGTAGTTGGTAAATATAATTAGAGCAAACAAAATAGAATAAAACGGTTCCTCCTCTTCTGTTTTATTAGGATTGTGTTAAACCAAAAATGATGTACGTTTCATGACTGCCACCACTATCGAAATGAAACAAGACAAGTCAAATCTAGATGGTATTGTTTTTTTTTTTTTTTTTAAATTATCTTCATGTTAAAGTTTCAGCTGTTTTGGTATATTTCATTTTTAATTTCAAATACATGCGCTGATCCTGAAATGAAGCATAATTAGCTTAACGAAAGTATTCCAAATCGTAGAAATACGAACCTCTAGACTGACAGATGGCTTTAGATCCTTAAGTGCTGTGTGTATATGGCTGCAACCAACTTTAATGTTTTCGGGCCGTGAACCGGGTACAGCAACAAATTCTTTAAGAGCAACTAAAGATGCTTGCCGAACTAAACCGGCTAAATCAGCACCCGAAAAGCCGTCTGTCAAAGCAGCGAATTCGTCTAAGTCAACATCATCGCTAAGAACTGGCTGGGTTCGTTTCTAATGAGCAACATTGTGACTTAAATTGTTAGAAATTCTTTAAAAATGAAATCGCAAATTCTATACCTTGGTTACAGCTTCAAGAATAGCAGATCGATCAGTTTTAGTTGGTAAACCTATGTATATAACTTTATCGAGACGTCCGGGTCTCAAAATTGCGGGATCTATTATATCAGGTCTATTGGACGCGGCTATGAGAAAAACTTGTTTGCGATCTTCAATACCATCCATTTCTGTTAGCAATTGATTAACGACACGTGTCGACGAGCCACCATCACCACTATCTGCACGTTTAGGACACAGCGAATCAAATTCATCGAAAAATATAACGCATGGTGCGGAATTCCGCGCTCTCTGGAAGCATTGCCTAACAGCACGTTCGCTCTCTCCAACATACTATAATGTAAACAGAAATATAATTAATACAAAAATTCTTTAATTGAAAAATTTGATCACACTCTTCAACAATATAAGACCAGTTATTACCATATTCATTAGTTCTGGTCCTTTTACTGAAATGAAATTAATTCCAGCTTCATTAGCTATGGCCTTAGCGATCAATGTTTTTCCGCAACCAGGTGGTCCACATAAGAGAACTCCAGCAGGTGACGTCATTCCTAAAGCTTTCAATTCGTTGGGATACATAACTGGTGCTAAAACTGTCAATCGGAGGTTTTCTCTTACATCCCATAGGGAACCAACATCATCCCAAGTTACGTCTGGCACTGTGATAAATCCTTCACGCTTAGAGCAAGGCTTAACAAATTTCAATGCTTCAAAAAAATCATCTACTGTAATGCGAAGATCTTCGATCTGCGCATCTGAAATAGGTGGTATGTCCGTATTCAACAAATTCATTAATTCAGCCAAAGTAATGTCTTCCGAAAATTTTTTCACTTTTCTTTCTACAACAGTACTTTGGGTAACATCAGGCAATTCGTCAACGTCGATTGTTCCAGTTGTTTGCTCAACTGGTGCAGCATCTACATTAGCAGGTGTAGTGTCAACCTCCATTTTTTCTTCCTCAATTTCTACACTTTCCTTCGAACTGACTTTCGTTGATTCAGCTTCGGCTGCATTTACATCCACTTTATTATTACTTATTGCCTTTACTGTAGATTTTTCGGAATTGTCTAAGGTTGATGTAATTTCACCATTTGTCTGTGTCTGTATTGGTTTTTTAGCAAATTCGACTTCAGCCGCTGTGAGTTTATTCTCTTCTTTCTCTTCACTTGTAGCTTTTGTGTCGTCATTTTTATTATTAGCTTCCTTTTCATTGTCGGTTATGGTACGATTCAAATCAGTTTCAGTATGCGTTTCTTCTGCGTCTAAATCAACAATTGGTATATTTTTTGCAAAATTCATTCTTCGTATATGGAAACCATGATGGAAACATCTAAATAGAATATATTTGAAAATTTCCATTCAATTTTACAATTATGCAACAAAAGATCTATTATAAAAATAAAATTATAAATTACTTTTTGATTGCGATTGAACCGGCCCGAGTAGCCAATGCAGCTAGATCTGCGCCAACATAACCAGGGGTGAGTTTCGCTATTAGTCCGTAGTCGAATGGAACGTTCATAGCAAGTTTATCACCTATACAGAATAAAATATCTTCGCGTTCATTTCGATCGGGAATTCCGATAGAGATTTCATGGTCGAAACGACCCAGCCTTCGAATCGCCGGATCGAGAACTTCAACTCGATTCGTGGCTGCAATCAATAATACTTGATCGTTGGATGACGAAAGCTCTTCTAGACTCATAATCAGTTGTGCAACTATACGTCTTTCCATATCCTTGTATGCGCTTGCACGATTCGAAGCAATTACGTCAATTTCGTCAATAAATAATACACACGGAGATACGGCTCTTGCTTGCGCAAATAAATCACGAATTCGTTCTTCCGATTCGCCTGAAACACCACCAATTAATTCCGTTGCCGCCACCTCAAGTAATCCAATGTTCAGTTGCTAACATAAAAATGAATATATTTAATTTTTCTAAATATAATATATTACTTTAATTACCCCTGCAATCGCCTGCGCTAGTAATGTCTTCCCGCAACCTGGCGGGCCATGTAGTAAAATTGAACGTACGGGCTGTATGCCGACCTGCAGATAAACTTCCGGATGCTTAAAGTGAAATAACAATTCGCACAATTCTTTTAAAGTTTTCTCCATTCCTCCAACATCACGGAATGAAAAAAATGATTCTCGCACAACAAAGTCTCTTTTGTATTTTCGAATTTTAGGTTGTGCTTGTGTTATATTAGCTGGTAAATTACTGGGCAATTCGTTTTTATTAGGGCGGGGCGGAGCTTTCGACGGTGTGTCTGTTTCATTGCCAATTTTCCTCTTTTTTGATGCATTTTGTATTGTTACCTCTGGCAAGAGTGGCACATTTGTTGGTTTCTCTTTGTTACTTATAGACAAAGTACTATTTTCTATTTTATTCTCTGGAACTGGAAACATAATACTTAGTATATATCCCTTCACTTATATTCAATTATAAAATTTAAGTTAATGTTACTCGATTATTATAAAGGAGAATATTACTTACCAGTGTTCTGCAAAGCTTTTCCTTTCTTTGGAATGATTTTTCCTTCGCTATCGCTTTCATCACTGCTTATGTCAATTAATTCATTTGCTGGAGTATTTCCACGTTTATTCAAAGGCTTTGTATACAAATTGGTTAACATGTTATTTAAGTGATTGGAACCGGAATTTCCCTATTAAATTATATTTGAATTATTTTAGCTTCCCATAAATACAACCCATTTTAATATACTTACTTCCATCATTTCTAAATCGGAATTTGCCCCATCTGGCTCATTGTCATCTGTCGATGGATTACTGTCTATACCGTAACTATGCAGAACTGTTTTGTAAGCTGCAAGTATATTACCAATAATATTTATTTAATTAAAAACAAACAAACATCTAGAGATTTGTCTAACCTTGATCAACAAGAAGCCGGAATGGTCCAGATTTTCGGCGACTATATTCTCTATATCTACTTTGTAAAGTTCGCGCCATCAGTCCAACATCCACATATGTTTGATGTACATTTTCTTCTAAGTACTAAAAATAAAGTCAAAATTTTCATAAAATTTGTCAATCCGCTACTATGCAGTTTGCACGCCAAGTGAACGTAACCTAAAATGCCGACAATTGATTTGGCGTACCTGTTTAACTCGTCCAATAATAAGCGGATCATGTAATACCGACTTAGGTTTTTTCATCATCTTGTCACCTTGCTAAGTTTGTCTATAATATAATCACACAACTAATCGAATATATTTGAAATTTTTAAACAGCTTAGGTATACTTTAATATTTCACTTTGTTTTGTTAATCAAATACGAATTGCTTTAGCAAATAGCATTAATTTTCATAAAAAAATTATCTGTCTTGATTTTGTAAAATTACACTGTAGTTATATTTAATGTTACTAAAGAATAGATATCTTTAATATATTAAATAATAACGAATAACTCCAAATATCATGCAAAAGTTTGATTGACAAACCGCCATTTAAGACTCTCACAATATTTCGCCACAGCCTTCTATAGCGTGCAAACTCTCCGAGCAAATTTTTTATCATAAAAACTGTTCTATTGATCAACAATGCTCTTTTAAAGCTAAGATATTATTATACGAGAATCTCACAACATATACAATTGTAAAAATAATTTTCTCCATTAATTTATTTGATTAACATATTTTCTATTCTTAGTTATTGTAATAATTATAATTGATTCTCTTATTTCGATTAAGTTGCTTGTCTAAATTTATTATTAAAAAAAATATTTTAAGTATCCACTATTTTCTATTGCATATAAAATAAAGTTAAATTAAAAATGAAAAAATTTGTATAGACATTACTGAAATAAAATAAAGTGAACATTTAAAATTTTTTTTACCATTTACAAACTTATAGTAAAAAAAACGTATTAAAAAACATATTTTTGATAATTTATAGATTTAAGAAAAATGGCTTCCAATTCTTCCTAATCTTACGACACCATCGAAAGCTCCGTATACTCATCTTATTTATGTTGTGTTGACAAATTTCATCAGCATTTGTTGTTTTGTAGTGGTCAATTTTATTATGTGTGATAAATCTGAAATTATCTTTGATGAATTTAAAAAAACATAATTTTTCCTAGAACTACACTTCAGAAAAACAAAATCATTAACAAATACTACAAAACCATTAACATTTTATACAAAAAAAAAAAAAATTCTGAATGAAATTTTAACTAAAGTTTAAAATAAATCAAAATAAATAATAATGGGTGGTTGTCGGTGCACATTTAGAAATTGCCCTAATAAAAGTTCGAATTCGCCGAAATTGCATTTCTTCCACTTTCCATTGAAAGACATAGAACGGTGTGAGAAGTGGGCACAGTATTCAGGAAATATCAATTTTTTATCATTACCGGCTGCAACCTTACGGAATAAAGTTGTCTGTGATACTCATTTCCATGATCACTGCTTTATGAATTATAAAAGAGATCGTTTAGTTCAAAGTGCGGTGCCTACGTTAGTCCGCTTTAGGAATAACAAGGTTCTAGACTATGAAGATTCAGACACACCACAATTTACTATATTAGAACCAACTCGGAGTAAACATCTTATACCACCTGAAGAAGTTGAAGAATCAATTGACGAAGACAACGAAAATTCATCAACTCATGCCCGGGACGAAGAAGAAATTCCTTTTACAATCGAAACAATTGAGGAAGAAATTATATATGAAGAATCTGATAACTCCAATGGTGCTATTATGAATGAAGAATTACCAGCAAAAAAGATGAGAATAAATTTTTCTGATGCAAAATCGACCAAACCTAAGATTCTAAATACTGATGCATTTAAATCTAAAGCGAAATATGGTAAAAGCTTTCGCAGAGCATCAGAAAAAAGGCAGTTACGCTCTCCTAAACACAACAAAGAAAGTACATTAGTACAACGAGATGTAATAAGTTTAATAGAAGAAAATGAAAATGAAATTGCTGTTTATACAAACGATTCAATCGTATGCAATTTACAATTGGAAGAATTACCATTCAATCCTGAAGCAAAAGTGTCTAATGATAGTGAAGATCCGTCAATGAAAACAATCAACGAATCTATCGAGCAAGAAACGAATAATTCGATGTACCTAGAAATGATAGCAAACCAGGCAAATGAAATACAAAATTTGAAACAATTAGTTGCCAGTTCATCGTCACTTGCTACAAATACCATGTCAAAAGATAAGCACACCACCCAAGTAGATACGGTGACCACGTCAAGGAAGTCTGAAAATAATAATAGTCAATCAAATCCTTCTTTAACTAAGCAGCAATACTTCAATGCAATCAAAAAGTATTTAAGTCCATCAATGGTTGCTCTGGTCAGAATGGAAATGTTTGGTGGCCCGGACCGGCCATGGAAACCTGATGAGCAAAGAGTTAGCGCTGATTTATTAAAACTAGGCGACCAAATTTTTGATTTTGTTCGAGATGAGTGGCGGTTCAGACTACCACCTAAAAAGGATGTAGAAAAATGGGTTGAAAACATTAGTAGTCATATTGACGAAGACGATATATAATAGAAAATCGTATCTTCATGCACCATTTTATATTCTTACAAGTTAATATACCGATTATATTTAAATTTATTATATATATTGTATTGTGTGTTCACAACAAATAAAGTTTTCTTCTCTAAATGAGTTTTTATCCTATTTTTTCATTATTCATATAAATTATAACAATCGATATTATGTATTTTTTTATTAGCTGAAAAATCGTGATGGAAACGTCAAGTGATGAAGATTAGTGAGTAGAGGAATATGTGCAGGAAATCGAAGTCGATATTGAAAATGAAGAATCATTTGAGGTTAATGGAGAAGAAGATTCGATTGAAAGTAATAGCGAAAATGATGAAGTACCTGTAGATTCATTTCTGAAGACAATATGATTTGGAGTTCTGCACCGTTGAATCCTTCTGTTTACTATATGCTTTTATTTTGAATTCCGAAAATATTGTTAAAATGGAGTCAGGTGTTAGGTATAGGTTAGAGTGGCTGTTTGCAGTTTCAGTCGGACGCATTTATACAGTTGTGATATCACAAGAAAATAAGGGATAAGGAAATGAAAGTGGTAATAGGTACTTATCGTAGGACCATGTCTAAGTTGGATTTGAATTTACAACCCCATGGATGGTAGGCCAGCACAATAACGACGTGGGTTAAATGAAATCGATCATTGGTTTATTGGATTAGACCATTTAGAGATGATTCGATTTTGTAAATTTTTAGATTTTTGCTTTTTTTTTCTTATAACAAGAAAATAATAATTGAAAATACGAATAATTTTTGTATTTTGTCGAGCAACAAGAAAATGGCCAAATGCAATGTTGCATGCATATTGCTGTGGGGGCTACATTTATCAGGTTCTTTCACTTCGTTTTATCAAAATGTGTTTGTTGAATATTTTAAAAAAAAAACCTCATTTTATTAAAAAAATAGACATTTTATTAAAGTTTTTATGGATTTTCATACAAAATATTGTATATGAATATCGAAAAAGACCCGCCAACATCAGATTAGTCGAAATTTTATGACGTTTCTCTACGGTTAAGTTTGTTATAAAAGATTATTTTAAAATATAAATAATTGTAACTTTTGTCTTTATAAATAAAAAAATGAATTGGATTTGCCATTTTTTCTGTAAATAACAAAATATTATAAAGTAAAGCTAAGTTAAACCATTTTAGTGTGTCCTCTAAAAAATGTACATTATTGCGTCATACAAACATGGCAGAGTTTTTGCATTTCATTACATGAAATCATCAAGATACATTATGATTACAATTTGACTTATTTTTCTGTATTCATAGAAATACAAAAAAAAAATCGATTTTATCAAATTTAGCAGTATTAAATATATTTTCAAGAAATATTACTGTTATATTAATATATGAAATTTGTATATAGGAAAGAAGTTATTTGACAGCTAATCAAATTTTTAAGCTCTACAAATGCATTGAGAAAATATAATAAATTATTATGCATAACATTTAAGATAAATAAAACAAACTTTTAAGAATTTTATATTCTGATTATTTGGTTGATTAATTATATTTGCTGATAAAAATTATAAATATATAAAAATGGACTCTTGTTTGATAGCTAACATTAATACCTCACAAATGCATAAAACATCTACATTAGTAGAAATGAAAGAAGAAAAAATATCTAATTATGAAATGAATTTAAACAAAATAAATTTGGAATTAATATTCTTACTAAGGTGTACTTTACAATATTGTATATTTTAGAAATCAATTAATAAGTGAAAAATGGTATAAATATATAAAATTTTAGTATAGTAAGTTTGTTATATTTTTCAAAATACTAGTATGTAAGCGGGGGAATTCCCATAGTATGCAGATTTCATGTAGTAGTATATATTTCATAAATGCACACTCGAATCGTCATTGTGCCTATAAATTGATGAGAAGCTGTCGTGCGATGGATATTGTGACTTTGTCTGTGGAGCTGTTAAAAAGGTTGTTGATTTTGTCGGAGAAAGTTTGTGATAATTATTGTAGTTAAATCAGTGCTGTGCATATAATTTTTGCTAGTTAAATCAGTGGCTGTGCATATAATTTATGAAATTAGAATAATTTCTATCCTGTGTTTAATATTTGTACGATACTCATATATGTATTGTAAATGTAATCATTAATTAATTAACCGAATTGTAGAAAATCGAACATGGAGAAAAATCAGAAAGACTGTACGAAAATATTTTGTGTTTTAATTATTATATTAGCATTTTCAATTTCATTTTTATATTTCTAGTGTCTGAAAAAGAATATGTTGCCCGATTTTTGGTTGAAGCATATCGTGAAGGTTTAATACCATACAATGGATTGATAAGAAAAATCGAACTGCACAGACGTTTTGAGAAGTATCTTTCTGAAAACTCATATTCTAATATCGGGCGATATCAGGTATATTCATACATACACATACATCTGATCATAAATAATATATTTGCCGATTCTATTAATATACCAAATTCAATTCTTTGCAAAAAAATTTCATCACAATACACATGCATCACTTATTAGCTTACCGTTAGTGGTGTTAATATTACTCGTTAGATTAGTATGCGCATGAAGAAGCAAAGTATTTATAGAGAAGTTCATTTACTGATATGTAACACACTTGCTGACGTGCACTTTTTCCAATTTTTGACTTTAGATTTTATAAAATGAATTTTTTTTTCTATAATAATTAATTTTACTTTTTTATAACTCGTCTTACATAGATAATTTTATTAAAAGTTGTCTATCATCAATTTTTTTTATAATTATTCGATTTTTATTACGTAAGGTATAAATTCTGTACTGAAACAGCACTTAGGGAAGATATTGTAAATTCTTTCTTGCATCTTTTATTGTAAATGTGCAAAGTGCTTATTTTCAGAGAATGATTTTTACATATACGCTTGCATTTATTATACATACACAAATGCATATGGATATAAAATAAATTTCACTATCACGAGCAAAAAGTAAATCCACTTGAAACTTTGGCTAATCGAGTATTAAAATATACGTGTAGGCATGCACACTATGGACAAATATGACGCATCAAGTGCTAATTTGTGCTTAGTCTGGCTGAAAGCAAGTTCTGTTTCATTTGTTTGTAAACAAGAGGAACAATTAATTTCTTCTATTAGGCCACATACTTTATTTTTATTATACAATTTTAAATAAAATGTAAATCCTTAAAAGTTTTCTAAAATTAAAAATTATATCATATTAATTTGGGATAAATTTATTATCTAAGACAAAAATTTTCCCTAAATAGTATTAAAAAAAAAAAAACCGCATAATTATGACTGTAAAGATAATTTAAAAGATTACGATTTCGATACAAATAACAATTAATATGACTTTAGAAGTAAATAACAACCATCGAAATTTTAATCTTTTAGATTATCTTTACACAGTCATAATGTCCGTTTATCAAATTCAAATTTATTTACTAAAACATAAGGCAAATGATAATAATAAAAATTGTTAACTTTAGTAATAAGAATTTTGTAGAAAAAAATTTTAAATTTTATTATTGACTATTGAAAAATAACAGAACATTATTTTATTATTTATATTTTAAAGATTGGCGAATTACTGGAAAAACATGAATTTCTTTTATCGTTTCAATCAAAAAATGCTATACGTAATTATAAGATAAATAAGATTATATTGCGAGACTTTCTAGATAAAGTTATCGATGAATTGGATGAAGTACATATTAAAAAAGGTCCACAATTGAATGCAATTTTATTAACTGATGAAATTGGTAAGAAGAGAAATAACGTTAACAGTTAAATATATTTAATATAAATGATTTTTTTTTCCTATCAAATTTGTAGAAACAATTGAATTAGATCCAAATTCAGAACCAAAACAATTACAGTTTGAATGCAATATTCAGCAATTTCCAAAAACTAAATTTGATCTTTCAAATTATGGTTGTTATGTTTGCCAACAAAATTTTGTTGACGATAATTTATATAATAAGCACATAGCATACCATGGAGAAAGTACTAATTTTGAATATTTATATGAATCGGGGCATGAAAAGTAAGTAAATATTTACTAATTGATTATATGCAAATCGATTACAAAAAATAATTGTATTATTTATAGATTGTCCCAAAAGATTTTTATATCATATCAAGAGTGCAAAGATTCATATTATTTAAGTATAAAAATTGACAATCATAATGAAGACTTGATCATTGAGAAAATAATAATAGTAAGACCAGAGTCTATGATATATATGGAAGATGATAAAGTTCCATTTCATCTTAACCAAAGTTAGTAGTTATTACCTTTGGTTTTTTTTTTTCTTCTTTTTAATTTATAAAATATTGTAAAAATTATTAATAAATTGTTTGTTCTCTATTTTTTACCCAAAGATGATTCATATAGTTTTTTCGTGGACCAGCATTTGTTTGAAATTGGTGTTGAGAATGCAATGATCTTTGTTTATAAAATAAAAAACCCAGACTTATCACAGTACAGATGTATTGAACAACATCATTTACTGGTAAATATTACAAGATGCAATTTTTTTTAAATATTTTAAGTTATTGTACAATTTGAAATCTATTATTGTATTATTTTAAAAAGTACTGAAAGTAATTATTTTTATTATTCATTCGTATAAGGCATCAATGAATAGACTAAATTTTTTTTCAATTCGTCTTTAGTTTTGGTTTATATAAAAATGAGTGTACTTTGTGAAGGGGAAACCAATATTTCAGTTTTTGCATTTTGATCCTGTTCTAAAAAAATTTTTAGAAAAAAAAAATCAGTAACTGCTGAACTAAATAATTTTTTTTTTATTTCTAGACGTATGAGCCTTTTGGTGGTGGAATATTAAATTATACAAGTGCTTTGCTGCCCCAACATGGGTAAATTTATATTATACAATAAATAAATACTATTTTAGTTATTGTATATAATATAATAATTGGACTATTACTGTATTTTTAGAATATTAAAGTTTAAAAACAAGATGCGGCCTTATATTATTCTAGAAACAATTCGTAATATCTTTAAAAACAAAAATCGTACCGATGCAGATTTTCAAAGTTTACCTGCACGATTTCAGTAAGATATATACATATATAAAATTTTCCAAAGTTTATTTCTGTATGAAAAATTTAAAATTTCAGATTATATTTGCAAAATAAAGAACTAAATTCATCTAATTTCAATTGTGTGTACCAAATCTTGTTACAATTTGAAGAATTGGAAACTATTGAATTGTACGATAAACTTAAGCAATTTAATACAAATATCAGAGGCTTTGGAAGAGATTTTTCGGTATTTGTAAGTATAAAAAATTATAAAATTAATAGGAATTCAATATTATATTAACTATGGTTATTTCCAGTTACGAAAAGTTGATGATATCAATATAGAAGACCTTTTAATGCCAGGCGATCAAGTCATATTAGTAAAGGAGAATAGTACGAATAGTAATATGAAAAAAAAAAGATATACTGGTCGAATTGACCGCGTATATGGTAAACATGTATACTTCAGTTGTGAAAGAGGAAGAGATATATCAAAAACAGCATGTTATAATATAACCTTTAAACCTTCTTCTATGCAAATACAATATCAAAGAAGAGCCGCAGATACCATTGAATCATGTAAACATATTAAAACACTTTTATATCCTTTCGATAATGTGGAGACCCAAGAATCGACTATAAATATGTATGATTTTCATATTAAATTCAATATTGAATGAAATTTATAAAGAACCATTTATAAAATTTTATAGATCGACATGGTATAATAAGCAAATTACAACCAATACGAAACAAAAAGAAACTGTTAATAATATACTATTTGATGGTAACTATCATGTTCCATTTATAGTTTTTGGACCACCAGGTAATTATTTGATTTTTTAATTTTTGTTGACTTTTAAGTTGTTGATATTTCACAGTAAAAAAAACCAACACAAAAATGTATTTTTTTTTTTTATTATTGTAATATCGCTATTTTTTCTTTTGGTAAAATTGACTTTTTATAGACGATATCAAAATTATTAAACCAATTACTTTGAGATTAGTTAATGTGATATTTTTTATAGTAAAAAATATTAACGAAAAAGCTATCTATCAGGGTATAGGCAATAATAACTCATGATATTATTCTGCATAGAGAAATTAATTTTACTTATGATTTATTAGGTACGGGAAAAACAACGACTATCGTAGAAGCTATAATGCAGCTATGGCGGGCAAAAGAATCAAATTATATTTTGGTAACAGCAGATTCGAATACAGCTTGTGATGAGGTAGCCAAACGTCTTGCTAAAATATTCTCTGATGTTGCACCGAATGAAAGAAATTTTTTACGTATATATGCGGCTCGATGGGAAAAAAGTATCGATCTCTTGGAAAGTGCTGTAGTTGAGTCATCGAACCTATGTTACGATAGTCATTTTTTACCATCGCTAGAGTCCATGAAAATGTATCGTATTATAATCCTTACGACATTTATGGCTGGCAAATATGTGGCTGCGGGAATTGGAGAAACTCATTTTACTCACGTGTTCATCGATGAATGTGGAGCTTGTACAGAGACTTCAAGCTTGACAGCTATTGCAGGGCTCGTATCGAAACAAACAAAAGTAATTTTGTCCGGCGATCCAAAACAATTAGGACCGGTAATCAAATCGCAATTATCTAGCGATCTAGGCTTGAGCCAGTCTTTGCTTGAACGCCTAATGAACCGAAAATGTTATGAATATAATGTAACAACGCGTGAATACAATCGTAATATTCAAGGTCGTCTAATCAATAATTATCGAACCCATCCGAAAATATTGGAATTGTTCAATACATTGTATTATAATAATGAGTTAAAGGCTTGTGTGCCAAAGAGTAAGTTAAATTATATCCATAACGTAACTATGTTCATTACAAATTTCATTATAAATCGAAATACTAGGTATATCTAATTTGGGTCTCAGTTATAATAGGCTACCTAATCCAGATTGTCCACTTGCATTTCATGCAGTTATGGGAGAATCCAAGCGATTTGATAAAAATCCCAGGTAAGTCAACTTATACAATGTTATTTGTATTTAATTAAAGCTAATTATATATTTGTATAAAAAAAAAAAATTAATTTTTGTTTGTTTATAGTTTATGTAATTTTAAAGAAATTAATGCTGTTATGCGTTATACTAAATATTTAATGTACTTTGGTATAAATGGTCGTACAATATCCGAAAGTGATATTGGCATAATATCACCATATAAACTGCAATGCAATTTGATACGTAATAGATTGAATGAGAGACGCTGGTATAAAATTGAAGTTGGTTCGGTAGAAGCATTCCAAGGACAAGAAAAATCAATTATTATATTATCAATGGTTCGAGCAAATACAAAAACGTTAGGCTTTTTAGACAACAAAAAGGTAAAAACTTATTTACACATATTTCATATTTGATAAAATATCTAATTTGATTAGTAATGAAAGCTGATTATTGAAAAATTAACGATATTTTTCCCCTTTTTTAATAGAACCATGTAAACATGAACAGAACACACTAATTCATTAACTCTAAATCTCGTTAACTTATTTTAAATGGGTTTGTTTATTTATTTCCGATTACTTAGTTTTCAGAATTAAATTAAACTTAAATTCAATTTAAAACGTGACTTTACACTTCTGTTGTGGTGGTTGCTTCAATTTCAAAACGTATACATTTTCTTTTTATAAAATTATATAATATTTCAAGTATTAGATTAAATAGAATCAAGAATTTTTTTTTCAATTAAAATTAGTATTCAATCTTAAAAAAATATACATTTTAAATATATCTTTTTGAGTTGAACTCATACATTTATATATATAAAAAAAATTCTTTAAAAATTATTACTCTACCAAAATAAAAAGTTCATGAATATCTTATCTTAAATAATAATAATTAAATCTTTTTTGTATATAACTTTTTACAGAGACTTAATGTTGCATTAAGTAGAGCACAATCAATGCTGATAATAATTGGAGATCCGAAAACATTAGAAATGATGGAAGATTTTTGTTATGTTATGAAATACTGTAAGGATAATAGAGCTTGTGTTGGGACTAGATTTATTTTCCAAAATAAAGATGAAACTGATAATAATATAAATAATCAACTTATAAAAGATATTACAGAAGCTAATAGTGAAATTAGAAAACTTACAATTTCGACAGTATCTAATTTAGATTCTAAAAAAAATATTTCAAACTCTCAAGTAAATAATAAGAAAGAGAGAAATAATTTAGATGATAGTGTTAAAATGGTCATCAATGATTCTATGGTGAAAAAAGCTATTCCTGTACGGGTGGCAGCCATTTCACCTAACAGACGTGTTGATAAGGCAAATTCAAATGTGCAAATACAGCCACTAATTCCATATGATGATTTATATAATTTCCCAAAATTACCATTATTTAATATCAATAATGTGTCAGCTAACAAATCGACTTCAGCTTTAAATTCCTCACATAATTTACTAGATCCATCACCAAGAGCTGTGGCTATTTCACCTGTAAGGAATCCTGAAACGATTTCATCTAGTGCCATCAGTACTGGAACTTCCACGCCATATAATTATAGCAATAGTGGTACTACAGCATCATCTGCAATTAACTCTGTAACTAATTTACCGAGTACATCACCAAGAACTGTGGCTATTTCACCTGTAAGGAATCCTGAAACGATTTCATCTAGTGCCATCAGTACTAGAACTTCCACGCCATATAATTATAGCAATAGTGGTACTACAGCATCATCTGCAATTAACTCTGTAACTAATTTACCGAGTACATCTGCAAGAGTTGGAGCTATTTCACCTGTAAGGAATCCTGAAACGATTTCATCTAGTGCCATCAGTGCTAGAACTTCAACACCATATAATTATAGCTATAGTAGTACTACAGCATCATCTGCAAATAACTCTGTAACTAATTTACCGAGTACATCTGCAAGAGTTGGAGCTATTTCACCTGTAAGGAATCCTGAAACGATTTCATCTAGTGCCATCAGTGCTAGAACTTCAACACCATATAATTATAGCTATAGTAGTACTACAGCATCATCTGCAAATAACTCTGTAACTAATTTACCGAGTACATCAGCAAGAGTTGGAGCTACTTCACCTGTAAGCAACCCTGGAACGAGTTTTTCTACTGCCAGCAGTGCTGGAACTTCCACACCATATAATTATGGCTATAGTAGTACTACAGCATCATCTCCGTTTTATTCAATAAACGATTACGTAACAAGTAATCGTAATTTTGAAAAGCCGAAGAAGAAATCTACATGTACATTATGTTAGTTTGTTCTATAAATATGATAATATAAAAGTTTTTCTATTTAAAAATTTTGTACAAGCAATTTTCTTGCAGATAATATGTATTTAAATATTTTATATAAAAATTTTAAAAGACTGAAAAAATTAATAAAAAATATAAAATGGTACAAACAAATTTATTTCCGAGAATTTAGTAGTAGTTTATTTTTCCTCTTCGTTATCAATCATAGTTGAAATGGCCAGCTATAAATTAATAATTATAAAGCAAAATTGCTTAATTTTGGTAAGAGTTGTGAGAAATTACATGAGTTTTATTTCATATGAGAAAAATATGTTTGATTTTTAAAAAAATTGGTCATAGTTACGAAACAATATAGTAATTGATAAAATACTTCAATTCTTATTTTAGAATTTATTATTTCGGACACATTTACCTAAAATTAATTAATTCATTTGTAATCCAAATAGTAATTAGTTCAATTCAGTTTAAATGTTAATATGTTCGTAAGGATATAGATCGCCCTAGTATAGGGTGGTCCACCTAGTGGTTGCATTTTGAACCACTATTTATTTGAAGTACTAGAGCTTAGATTAAAGAAGTACTGGATAGGCATCTACACAAAAATTCTGTCCAAATTTTGTTGGCAATACATTCATAGAACGCACATACATGCAATACAACAGAAACGGCGTAAATCATTGGGGGCCAATTTAAAAGTTCAGTATGCGATTGAAGCGGTTCGTTTAAAACCATTTTTCATATGTGATATCATTTATGCGTAAAGAAGCAGATTTTTTAATATTGCGTGTTTTGTTGTTTGATGGAATTAGTTTTGTAAATATGAAATAAAACACAGTATTTTTTTTTTAAATATTTATTTATTGATTATGTATATTCATTTTATATATTTCACTATATATTATTTATTAAAACAGAATTTTTAAAGTGGGAAAGTGTATGTAAAATATGAATTGTAAGTTATTTGATTATATGAAAGCAATTATGTGCACTATAAGATGTTAATCGTATACAATATTAAAGAAAATGCTTTAAAACAAAAATAGAGAATGAAAAATTTAATGTACTTAATTAATTAATAACTTATATTCTAAAAAAAAATGAAAACAATATTATTTAGTAAATGCATTATAATATGGTCTAATAGAGCAATCAAAACAAATTTATTTAAATAATAAGCTTACCCAAGAATAAACTTTATTTATTATAACACAATGAAAACAGCAATGGAAAATAGACAGAAAAATTCGGTCCCTTAAACTTTCTTACACACACTTTATATACATCGGCACTGTACTATTTTATGGTAAACATTGAACTGTCAACATCGGATTCACAAATGACAAAGCTAATCCCCAAGTTTCCACTTTCATGGAGAATTAAAGTTTTCAAACTCTCCGAAAGTCTACAAAATTGAGGCGGTTTATATTTGATTGATATTTACGAAATGTATAATAAACCCAAAATAAAATTCCATTTCGTATCAAAAGATTGTACAAAAAATAAAAATTGCCTATCGTTGTGTTTAAATTGTATTTTTGTTTCCAATAAGTGAATTAAAATAAATATAAATTATGCTTTTGCAATTAAATAAATATCCATTACGACACATAGATGGCAGTGGGTGTCATGTCTACATAAAAAATTTTTGACAGTTATATCCCCCTAGTAAAAATTTGTACACAAAATTGCGTATACATATACGGTAGGGGCCTATCCAGTACTTCTTTAATCTAAGTACTAGAGTGTTAAATTTCATTACGCATTGACAGATTGTTAGTTGAAAGTCCGAATTCTACGAAATGGTAATCCATACGCTTGAAGAAAACTGGGAAATAGTGAGAACTTACTTCGAAAGTGGTGAGTCTTCAACCCAAACTGTGAGAAATTTAAAAAAAAAATGAGCAAAGATCGAATGCCATCACGACGTCAACTTGTGGACAAATTCGTGAAGCGAGTTCGCGAAAATGGTTTATTCGTTGCCAAAGCAACTCGTTCCCGCTCTAATACAGTGCGTACGACCGAGAATATTGCCTCCGTTGCTGAAAATGTCAGTAATCATCCATCAAAATCAACTCGTCACCATTCTCAGAATCGAACATTTATCGCACTTCTCTGTTGAGAATTTTGTACAAAGACCTCGGTATGAAAGCTTACAAAGTTCAATTAGTCCAACAACTAAAGCCGAATATTCATCCGATGCGTTTTCGGTTTGCTCATTGGGCTGAAGATCAATTGGTCAAAGATGAGCATTTTTACCGAAAAATCATCTTCTCGGATGAGGAGGCACATTTCCACGTCGGTGGGTATGTCAACAAACAAAATTGTCGCATATGGGGCTCAGAAAATCCATACGTCACCATGGAAAAGCCGATGCATTCACAACGGGTCTTGCTTGGTGAGGATTTTGGAGTGGAGGCATCATTGGCCCGTTTTTCTTCAAAAACGATGAAGGAGCCGCCGTTTCGGTCAATGGTGAGCGCTGTCGTGGCATGCTCAACGAATTTTTGTTCCCAAAAGTTGAAGAGAATGGCATGGACGGCATTTGGTTTCAACAGGACGAGGCTACTTGCCACACAGCCAACGTAAAAATCCAACTTTTGGGCACTGCTTTCTAAACCCCGAATAATCAGCCGAAATTCTGATGTCAATTGGCCACCTCGGAGTTGTAATTTGAGCCCGTTGGATTATTTTCTGTGGGGAGCCGTTAAGGATAAATGTTACGCAAGCCATCCAGAGACATTTGAGGCCTTGAAACACAAAATCAAAGTTGCCATTGCAGAGATACAGGCCCAGACAATCGAAAATGTACTGAAAAATTGGGTCGAGCGAATGGGGGGTACTGTAATGCCAGCCGTGGCAGTCCTTTAAATGATGCTGTGTTTCAGTCCTAAATTTCAAGGTTCAATCTTTTTAATGAAACCGGAAATTTAAAAAAATATACACTAGTTTTTTGTTTTAATTGACTTTTTAAAATGCATCTTTTAAATGGTCCACCCTGTACAATAAGGCTGATAACAATTACACATATATCAAAAATATTATAATAATTCTTATATTCTAATTCAATTAAGTGCAGATAATAATATATGTGTTTCTTTTCGAACTTGAATATCGAATTCGTACAAATTATAAATCTGTTAAACAAACACAAATTACACTCATGTTCATACACATACATACAAAAATATTTTTATAAGATTTCAATTATAGTTTAATGTAATTAATTCCACTTATTTTTATATATTATATTTAATTTTGTATATTTTAATCTATACTCGTATAATATAAAAAAGTTAGAGAGAGAAAATATCAAAATTATTAGTATAAACGCACTGAAGCATATCGTTTGCAAAAAAAGTCTTAATGGAGCTTATAGAATTCTTTGTTCTATCAAAAAATGGGCATAAAACTGGTTAATAAAAAATATATATATGACTCATATTTTTCTGGAATATATCCGGCTTTTCTGTAAATACTCGTATGCATGTACTTCATATACATAATAGCTGTTTCGTTTGTGTACAAATACTAGATTTATAGTATGTGGAATAGTTGAATTTATTAGTTGTGTGAAAGATCTCAAAGCATATCCAAGAAGCAATTGAACAAGCGCATCAAGGCTATAAGAGCTGCTATTTAACTTGAAAAAGTCGGGTTTATAGAGGTTAAGAGAATTAATATACCCTACAAATGTTTTAATTAAAAATGTACAAAATCTCTTTATAAAAATAAACCCTTCAATGCTTCATGGCCATAGATAATATATTTACTGTATTATAATAAATTCAATTAGTAGTATTATAATACAAGTTTTTAATTAATAAATAGTATAATTTTACAATATAAATTATATATATATATATATGAGCAAATAAACTGAAGATAATCAATTGTCTCTTATTTTTAAATAAATTACTACACTTAATAGGTTAACTTTAAGGGGAGACATAAATTTGCATCGCATTAGGCGTAAGAAAAATTATTTTCTGTATTTTCATTGATATTATTTGCAGCATCGTCCAATTCTGATATATGCAATATAGCTTGTTGGATAAGACGTTTTAATTTATTTCGATTTTTATTTGAGTGTAGATTTCTCAATTCAGCGGCAACATATTCACCAAATATATGGTAAATATCTTGGGGTTTCATTAAAGAATCAAGTAATTTCTGTAAAAGAATATCTTCTGTGTTGTTAGATTTCAGCTTTATGTTTGAAACTTGCTTTGTTTTATCACAAATATTCTGTGAATAGAATCAATTTTTTTAAATGTTATTTTTGTTACATAAAATAATATCATAAAAATATTTAACTTGAATCAATTGTGGAGAATTACTCGTATTTTGAAATTCATTTGCATTGTTACTTAATTCAGAATAGTTTGAATTCCATGAAAACACACTAGATACATCTGCTTCACGACCATCAGTTCCAACTACCTGTAAAAGGATATAATACCAATAATATAACAAATTTTATTAAATAAAAATAAAAACATTAAATATTTGATACTCGTAATATTACGCTTTTCAAATGTGTCGATCTATGAATAAAATCTTGTTGTAATGTTTGTAGAAAATCGGATTTATCCAAAAATTTTAAATGATTATATAATGTCCTCGATGTTGTTTTTGGTAATATAATAGATCCATATTCGAATTCGCGACGTTTCAATCTAATATAATAGTTGTAAAGTTTTTCCCATTTACTTTTTAATAAATCTACAAAAAAAAAATCCATATTAAGGGCACTAAAGAAATTTAAAATTTATTATTTGTAGCTATTACCTGCAGTTATAACAGTTTGTAAAGGGTTCATATCCGTTAGTTTATCGGCTATATTTCTCCATTTTGATTCATTCAATTTAATATCATTGTATTCAGAGAGTCTATCATCCCATAATGTTGGCTCTAATTTTACTAAAGTTATCAATTTCTTATCGAAACGAAAATCATCACTGGAATATAATTGCGAATATTGCTCGTAAATATACAAATTTAATAATAGAAAATTTACAAAAAAAAAAAAACAATACTTCTCAAAACAATTTTGCCCAATATTATAATATCTAGCCATTTTCAAATTTATAATACTTCTCCAGGACGTTATTATCAAAATTCAATAAGTATAATTTTTGCACATTTTATTCATTTTTTTCTTAAAAAATCTTTGTCAAAATTTTTATTTTTTTTCAATGAATAGTAAATTATTAAATAAATTTCAATTTAATACAGTTATTTCATAATTATAATATATTAAAATATCAAACATAATTTGTTTTAATCATTTGAATGTTTTTAAAATTTAGTAATTAATTAATTATTTATTATTAAAAATGTGATGATATTTTTCTTTATATTTTCGAATATAGAACAAAAACCAAACGTTTGGCTTCTAAATAAAAAAGAAAATAAACATTTAATCATCAAATGATGCTATTTGCAGGCAAACAGAGGTTCTCGACTCCTATTGTGATATACGTAATAGAAGGCTTATCACCGGAGCCAAGGAAATTGAACCTTGTTCGAGTGTAAGCAAGCCAGGCTATTGGTCGTAACTCACAACGTTATAGAAAATTGATTTTCTTGTGCCAGGATTACTTGGGGTATCAATGCTGTGGATTCACTTCTAGTTGAAGCTTAAAGTCAATTTAAATATTTACACGTAATTATGTGTATTTAAATCAAATGACCTGCATATATCTGTATAGAATTTTTTTTGTGTATGAAAGGTGGCTTGAAAGGTACAGCCCTATTATTTGACTCCTGTCGAATATGTGTATTAATTAATATAAAAATTATTTGGTTTAAGTTTTGGCATATCATATTATGGATTCATCAAGTGATCAAAGAATGCGCATATAGATACGTTGATTCGGTCTTGGTACATCGGACTTTAGATGCTAGTGTTTTTTAAAAACAAATTTTTAGCGATGAGGCATATTTCTTGTTGGGTAAAAAAATTGCCATATATGTGATTCCGAAAGCTTACAAGTGGCTATGCAGAAGCCATTGAATTCGTGAAAAAGTGTGCCGTTTGGTCTAAAGATTTTATTTGAAAATTAAGAAGAACCGACGTTTACCGTCAATTATGAGCACCATAACCGCATTATAACCTATTTTTTTTAGGATGAACTTAAAGGTTTTAATCTGGGCCATATATGGTTTCAACCAGATGGTGCCTTTATTGCATGAAAACTTTCCAGTACATGTAATTTTGAAATTTGGTTAAGAAAATAGATGAAAAATATATTTTTGATATGATTTAAATCGACAAGAAAATCGTTAATGTTTTTCGGGCAATCTTCGTAATTGTTATATATAGGGTTTTTCAATAAGAGTGATATGATTTCTAAGTGACGTTTCGGCCATTTGTAATATGTCATGATTTATTATTTTTTTTCTTCATTGTATTCGGTAATGTTTACAATTTTATCATGGAGAGATATACGCAAAAACAACGTTTACAAATTATTCAATTTTATTATCAAAATAATCGTTCTCCAATTGCAACTTTTCGTGCGCTTTTGCCATTTTATGGTCGTAATAATCGTCCAACTGTGCTCGCTATTCGTCGAATTGTTAAATTTAAAAATATATAATTACTATCATATTAATATATTTTTAGTTTTTTATATAAGAATTTTTTATTAGAAAAACTTTTTTACTTTGTTAAGTTAAATTTCGAGTGTACATTTTCTTTACATAATGTTCAAGTGCCAATAAGACAAACAACCGTTCTAAGTAATGAAAATATTGCTGCCGTTCAGGCAAGTACGAGTATTGCTGAAGATAGCAATTTGTCGATTCCAAGACGTTCTCAAGAATTGGGACTGTCCCAAATCACAACCTGGTGGATTTTGAGAAAGGATTTGGGCTTGCATCCATATAAAATTGTTATCACTCAAGAACTGAAGCCATAGGACTACCGGAAACGTCGTGAATTCGCTGATTTTGTCTTGGAACAACTTGAAAACAATAACGATTTTTTTAAGAAAATCATCACAAAACTGTCGATTCTGGTGCGAAGAAAATCCACAAATTATTCATGAACACCCATTACATTCACCTAAATTGACAGTTTGGTGTGGTTTTTGGTCTGGTGGAATCATAGGTCCATACTTCTTTCGAAATGAAGCTGGTACGAGGGTCGTTCAATAAGTCCTTAGAAAAAGATGGAAAAAAACTGCTTTTTTTTAAAAAAAATTTTTATTTTTCAACATAATTTCCTTTAAGCTCTATACACTTTTCCAACCGTTTTTCCAAAATTTTTATCCCGTCCAAAAAATAGGATTTCGGAAGTTCTGGAAAATACTCATCCGTTTGAGCAATGACGTCCTCGTTGGAAGTGAACCGTCGTCCGCCAAGCCATTTCTTCAGATTGGGGAAAAGAAAATAGTCACTCGGGGCCAAATCTGGTGAATAAGCGGGATGCTGCAACAATTCCATTCTCAATTCCACAATTTTGGCCATGGAAACAGCGCAGATGTGCACACGTTTCCACACATTTGAGAGCAAACGCGGCACCCATCTTGCCGAAATTTTTTTCACAGACAATTTTTCATGCAAAATTGAAGCGACTGTACCTTGTGATATACCCGTGGCCTCAACTAATTCGCGCACTTTTTCAAGTTCAATTCTTAATTTTCTTAAACAAATTAATATAATTTTTTTTTTAAGTTCAATTCTTAATTTTCTTAAACAAATTAATATAATTTATATATGATATTGGCGAACTGTTTTATTACAGAAACTAGCAATGCCAACCTATAAAAAATATGAAGTTCCCAAATTCCCTCATTGTCGTGTCCTTAGATTACACGACATGTATACGCAAACGCGCCATTCTCCATGAAAGTAGTGACATACCGAAAACAGCGGGCTATTTTTAACATTTCTCATGTTAAAAAATAGAGTTTTTAAAAGTGTTATTTCCATCTTTTTAGAAGTATTTACGGAAAGGTAAGTATTTATACAAATTGTTATATACGTATTATTAATCAAAGTTAATACGAAGTTTTTATTTCAGGAAATGAAGTGTTTTGTGAGAAATTGCTTCTCATACGAAAAAATGAGGAAGTCGGGAATTTCTTTCTTTCGGTAAGTTGACATCTTTATTTTTACTAAACTAAATAAGAAAAACTTTATTTGTGATGTACCCTAATGCCTTTTAGTGATATCTTTTGTGTAAAAAGTGGTTAAAAAGTGAAAAGTTCGGCATTGAATAAATGTAAACAAATCCGATGTTGACAGTTCAATGTTTACCATAAAATAGTACAGTGCCGATGTATATAAAGTGTGTGTAAGAAAGTTTAAGGGACCGAATTTTTCTGTCTATTTTCCATTACTGTTTTCATTGTGTTCAAATAAATAAAGTATATTCTTTGGTAGGCTTCTTATTTAAATTAATTTGTTTTGCTTCCTCTATTAGACCATATTATAATGCATTGACTATATAATATTGTTTTCTTTTTTTAGAATATTAATTATTAATTTTTTAAGTACATTAAATTTTTAATCTTGTAATTTAGTTTTAAAGCATTTCCTTTAATGTTGTATACGATTAACGTGTTATTGTGCACATAATTGTTTTCATATAATCAAATAACTTACAATTTATATGTTTATATGCTCTTCCACTCTATAATTCTATATAGTGAAATATGTAATAAATAAATAAATAATATTTTATAAAAAGTATACTGTATTTTATTATAAATTTCCAAAACTTATTCCATCAAAAAAGAAACTCCGCAATATTAAAAAGTTTACGCATAAATGACATCACATATGAAAATCGTTTTAAACAAACCGCTTCAATCGCATACTGAACTTTTAAATTGGCCCCCAATGATTTACGCCGTTTCTGTTGTATTGCATGTGTGTGCGTTCTATGAATGTATTGCCAACAAAATTTGGACAGAATTTTTGTGTAGAGCCCTATCCAGTACTTCTTTAATCTAAGGTCGTGTCACTCTACACTACAAAATGGCTTCTGGCACAAGCTTCTGAGATATTATACGATATATAAACAATAAAGATTTATTATACGAGCCCTATTTCATATGTATTGATCCAGGGCAAAAATTTTTATTATGTGTTAGCATATGAACTCATACAGGTTAATTTTTTTATCAACAAAATATATTATATTTTTTACTTTAAGATACAACAATTCTCTAAATTTTCCAGAAAATTTTTTTGTATTTTATTTATCTAGAAGTATTTTATATATCAATTACAAAAGAAACATCTATTTCATATGTATTGGTCTAGCCATTAAAACTCATCAAACTTGTACGGAATTGTCTTTAATACTTTGTAACATCCCCTTTCGCACTCAAAACTTCCTTTATTCGATTTGGCATGCTTGAAACTTGTGTCCTACAATATTCAGGTGTGAAACTTTCCCAAATAGTCCGCAGTTTTGCCTTTAAATCTCCAACTGTCCTTTGTGGTTCCTTGCGGAGCTTTTTTTTCATTACCCCCCACAGAGTTTCAATTGGTGATAAGTCAGGGCTGCTGGATGGCCAATCTAAGACGGAGATATTGTTATCAGATAGCCATTTCATACTTTTCTTGGAAGTATGGCATCCAGCGCCATCCTGCTGAAAAATGAAATGACCATCGATATCCTTCAATTGTGGGATCGCAGGTAAAAGGTGGTGTTTAAGGATGAATATATATTTTTCGGAATTCACAATTCCATCAATTAAATATAGATTTCCTACACCATTAGCTGACATGCAGCCCCATACCATCACCGATGCTGGAAATTTAACTTTTCGGCTGAAACAGTCTGAATGAAAGGCTTCGTCTTTTCTCCTTATAACTCTCTTCCTTGAGTCTCCAACCGCAACCTCAAAACGGGACTCATCACTCCATATAATATTTTCCCATTGACGAGGGATCCAATTCTGACGCTCCTTGGCCCATTTTAGACGTCTCTTTTTTTGCTTGTCCGTCAGCAATGGTTTTTCTTTGGCCTGTAAATTAAAAAATATTTTTTATGTTTATTTAAATTTAAAAAAAATACGAATTATGCACCTAACTTACTTTATAAAAACCGTACCCAACTTTTTTCATTGACCTGTGCACAGTTACAGCTGAAACTGTCCTCTTGAGCATTTTACCCCATAAAACCGAAATTTCCTCGCAGGTATCTCGTCGATTTGCCTTCAATATTCTCTCCAATGCTCGATAATCCTGCTCACTAAACGTACTTGGACGGCCAGATTTCTTTTTAATGTCAATGTTTTTATTTTTTTTATAAAGATTTATTATATTTTGAATAGAAGATCTTGCTAAAAATAAATCTTTTGCAATTTTATAAGCACTTTTTCCATTATTTGATGACTCAATTATAATTTTTCTGATATCAGCCGATATTGCCTTCCCACGTGCCATGGTGTACTCATACTGACCAGAATAAGTTCACATATTACCACAATACAATTTTTTTTAAATACTGAGAAGTTAACGGGACTTTTTTTCAAAGAATAAAACAACCGACCTCAATACTAGAAAAATAGCTGCCTAGACCAATACATATGAAATAGATGTTTCTTTTGTAATTGATATATAAAATACTTCTAGATAAATAAAATACAAAAAATTTTTCTGGACAATTTAGAGAATTGTTGTATCTTAAAGTAAAAAATATAATATATTTTATTGATACAAAAATTAACCTGTATGAGTTCATATGCTAACACATAATAAAATTTTTTGCCCTGGATCAATACATATGAAATAGGGCTCGTAATTACTATCGAGCGAATAAAATGAAATGCAAAATTTACATGGCATATTTGTAAATAGATTTTATTTAATAATATTCTCTTAAGAATCTAAAGAAAAAAAATAATTGTTTTTGTTACTTTTAATTTTCTTGTTTTTTTTGAATTTAACTCTAAATAAAATGCACTCTTGCATTACTTAAGAAAAAGCAATCGTCGTGCAAAATAGCAAAATAAAAAATTTGCCTAATTTATTTAAAATATTATTTATAAGACTATGTTAATAAAGTTTACATTTTCAAATATTATTTTTATTATCAATATTGAAAATATGTGTACTTTTTTCATATGAAAAAATTGAAAAAAATATAAAAAATTTTCTTTTATCTATTTTAGGTATTATTTAAATATATTTTGTTTAAAAGTATTTGTTTTTATTACTACTTAACATGGTTTTTTAGTTTTCGTTATTTGAAACCCAAATAATGGTTTTAGAATAGTAACAATTTAGTTTTCGATATTTGTTTTTAGATGTTCTTGTTGTTTTTTTTTTTCTCTTCAAATTTTTACTAAATACAATTTATTTTGATCTTTATATTTTATTTATTAATATATATTGTATATATAAAAAAAAACAAATTAACAAGGAATTTTTGCTATATTTTAAAAAGTATTTCAACTATGATCAATTTGATTTGCTGCAATTAAATTTTTGTTTATTTTTGTTGTTTTTTTGTTTTGTTTATTTTATGTAACTTTTTTTTAACCTTTTCTTTGTTAATAATTAAAAATATAAAATATATATTTATTTATTCTCTTATTATATTTATAAATAATTACTTTTATTTATGAATGTATATTTATTTCTAGTTAATTAATCATCTCTTCTATTTTCCTCTCATATGAATATATTATATTATTTCTTATATGTAAAATATAGGTACACTTATTATTCAATTACAATTATTTAATTAAAAAATAAAAATATAATTACTATCATATTAATATATTTTTAGTTTTTTTTTATATAAGAATTTTTTTATTAGAAAAACTTTTTTTTACTTTTTTTAAGTTAAATTTTAAGGTACGCGCAACACACTGAGTTTTATATATATTTCGATTTTATTAAATAATAATATAGAGTTTTTTATTTTCTTTTCGAATATTTTGATTTTTTTAACTATTTAAATTAAAGTGTTTTTTTTTTATTGTGTATTAGGAATTTGCATTTTATTTATAAAAAAATGAAAAAAATAAATCTTATAAAAAACATATTTTTAAATAAACATAATACATTGTTATTATCATAACTATAATAATTTTCTTATTTAAAGATGGACGGTTATTGATTCACTGATGTATGGATCCTGATCAGCTAAGTTCAGTTCACTATGAGTTTTCATTCGTTTTGAATTGATAATTATTGTTTTGGTGGTTGTATCGGATGTGAAGGATGTTGGCGTAGTTACTGTTGTTTCTGCGGGTGTTGTTGGTGTACCTGCCGATGAAGTTAGTGTTGATGAAGTTGCGGAAGCGCTACTGCTTTTTCGATGAACTGTTGCCCAATTCGGTTCTTGGGTTTCAGCATCTGGTGTCATTGATATATCGGCGATTATTCCACTCTCTATTGAAAAGATAATATATTATTGCAAATAAAAAAAAAATTGTTGAAAATTGTGTATATTCGAATAAATTTACCCATAGATAGTTGACTAACGAGTGTTGTTGATCTTTGGTGTTTTTTTCCACTACCCGGTACATTGAGGGCGCTGGTTTCACTAATCAGCTCGAGGCCACTACCACTTCTACAGTGACTTCCGCTACTTGATGCAGTGCCCGTACTCAATGAAGAGCTACTTGTGCCAGACGACATTGAACTAACCGAAATTAGTGAATTTGGTCGTCGTGTTTGTTTCGTTTCGGCCATATTACCAGTAAATGAATTTCTTAATTTTGGTGCTATAAAAAATGATAAAACTTATATTTCCGAAGTAAAAAAAAAAAAACTACCGTTTGTGATATTTACTTTTTCCAAGTTGTGAGAATGTTATTGACCTATCATTAATTTGATTATGGCTTGGCCGTATATCAAGGCATGGCTTATTACCTATGCCCATCGAAGACATTTCTGCCAGACGAACTTCTGTAATCAAAACAGTGCATAATTCTTTTATAAAAAATCCAATATGTGCTATTATTTATTGAAAATATTTTTAAACAATTTCTAACTTATATGTTATATGTCTTCCATTGGGAAATAATTGCTACTCACAAGTACTTCTAGCTACTCGCAACTACTCTTGCTAATACAAATGAGTAGATCGCAAAAGTAGTTACGCATACAATTTACGGTAGGGGGATTTTAGTTCCCAAAATAAAATTACTCGTAGATGGCTTAGCGGATTCGTTGGTTATGTTGAAGTGTCATATTTTTGTTTTTAGTGCGTTTTCCTTTGGACCACTTTTGCTACTAGTCGGTAGCTGCGAGTAGATGACCGAAGGAAAGCCAAATTCTAAACACTAGTAGAAACATAACCTCAAAATAGTCAGCAACAATACTGAGTTTACTCACACATAAGCAATAGTGACAAAAATATGACTCTTCAACATAACCAACGAACCCGCAAAACTATCTATTTTCACTTTAGTAACTAGAATCCACCTAACGTAAATTGTATGCGCAACACCCAGTTCAATGTGCTCGTTTGTTCGAGGTAGAGTAGATGATGACAGCTAGAACTACCGACTAGTAGCAAAATTGGTCCAAAGGAAAACGCCTTTTATATGTACCAAACGCATTCACTTCACTTCACGTTGATAAGCTGAATAAACTCAGTATTGTTGTTAACTATTTTGAGGTTATATTTTACATATGTCAGTAAATTTTGCGTTCCATTGGGCATCTACTCACAAGTACTTGTGAGTAGCAAAATTTTCCCAATGGAACGCAGCTAATATAGGGTAAGCCATCTGTTGGTTTTTATTACATCTCTGATATTATCATAATTTTTTTATGTACAGCTGTCAAGTGTAAAGTTATACAATTTCAGTTATGGAGTCATTAACAACAGAACAACACATCTTAATCATTGAAAGTCACTACGAAAACGAGCGGGAGTTTTGTAAAAATGATATTAAACATTATCTTTAGCGACGAATCACATTTTCACATCGACAGCTATTTTGACAAACAAAATTGTCGAAAGTGGGCCGCGAACATATAAAAAACCGATCCATCTTAAAAAAAGTCACTGTTTGGCATGGTTTATAGGCTAGTGGAATCATTGGGCCGTTATTCTTCTAAAATGATCGTTAAGAAACAATTCTAGTGTTTTCTGAACATAACATGTTAATAATCGATTTTGTGCGCACTAAATTCGGTGATCGAATAATCTCATCAAACGCCGATGTAAATTAGGCGCCAAGATCTTACGATTTGACACCGTTGGGCGTTTTTTCTTTGGGGCTATTTGAAAGCAAAAGTGTAATGCAAACATTCAAGAATAATTCAAGACCTGAAAAACAATATTCGACAAGAAATTGAGGTCGCTCATCCACTTTTATTGGAAATGGTCATCGAAAATTTCGACGTTGAATAATATTTGGTTTTATACATAATTGTAATACATTCGGCATTCCTTTTTAATGTTTGAAACATTAAACTTTTTAATATCCTTTTCAACTCCTTATAATAGGGTCTAAATAAGTTATTCAAAATTTATGACTTTTTTCAATTACTCTTCATTGAATTATTTATTATTATAGGACAAACCTCGATTTCGTTTCGCCTGTTTCCATAGCAGTTTTGATACTTCCTCTGTCCACGCATTTTTTATATCAGGCGACATACTCTGTAGTGTCCAAGTATCTTCGGGTTTTCGTTTCCTAAACCATATCTCAAATTTGGTTGGTGAATCACCAACATGGGCTGTAAGTCCTATATCAGATGTTTTGATACTATTTTTATAGATGTAATTATCGAGATTCTATAAAATATAAATTTTATTTATAAAATAATTAATTTGGCCATTTTAATAATAATTACCTTATGATCTGGGAATCTTCTAGCTTTGCTAAATAAGACGAGATCTTCAAAAAGGAAGACTTGTCGTAGAGACTTTTTACCACCACGACCTTGCCAAACAAGAAACTCATTTTGACGTAGCAAACGTCCTTGTTCTTTTACATTCACATCACAATCACGTAACGAATCCATAGCCAATAAATCATTTCCATGTCTTAATTGGAATTTAACCATTTCCTCAGCACGTTGAAGCTCTTCAACATCAGCTGCTATCTCTTGCAGTGCAGGACCCTAAGAAAATTAAATTCATTACTATTTTTATTGCCTTAATATAAGAATTTGTTACAATTTAATATTTAATTGAGTAATTTACAATTTTAATTAAAATTTTATTTTTTTAATGTTATATTAAAAATAAAAAAATTCACAATAATAAAATTATAAAAATTATTGTTGGGGGTTATCCAAATTAATAATTTAGAAAGTAATATTAAGATTCTGATTAAATTTTCATTTTATTATATTGCATAAGTTTTGCTATTATGCATGGTTGCCATGAAACTTCTTGCGAGCCACGATCCCTTAGAGGATGTTTTTGATTACTTTATGCGTCAAATCGTATGATCTTGGAGGCCAATTGACATTATAATATCTCGAAATTAAACGCCCTGCGTTTTTTTCGTACAATAAATCCAAATTTATTTTTGCCATGTTGTACACATGTTTTATTGAAACCACATATAGAGCAGATTAAAAAAAACCAATTATAATGCGATCATAACATTCAAAATTGACCGTAACGATCTCTTGTTCGTTTTTAAAGGAAACCGTAACTTTTGCAGATACAATGGCATTCCTTCTATTATTTATGAGTTTTAAGAATAATATATATTGCCAATTTGCTTATTGACGTATGTGACACAAATAATATCCTCAAAATCACCACGTTTGTAGACAATTTTGACTAGTTTAAGTCCATAATATAAAATGGCAAACTTTGAACTAAATAAATAATAATGCATATAATATATATATTTATAATATCAGAGAACTATACTTTCCTAGCCATAAAATGGATAACCCATTACAAAATAACAAAATATTTTTTTATTCTATTTTAATGAAAGTTCAATAATACCTGAACATTACTACAAGCTTTCACTAGCTGCTGTAATAGAAGAGCATATTTGCCCATTCTTTGTACTGGTTTCAATAAGTACGATGCTAAATCCATTTTATCATTTAGCTCCATTTGCTTAGCCTAAATCACATTTAAATAATTTATTTGAATGGTTTTTTTGTTTTAATGCACATAATTTATTAAATAATTAATGATTATATGTAGATACCTTAAAGAATTGTGTTCCATATTCACTCATAAGCGTATCACTTTTTGGTTTATTTTTATTATACAAAGCGTAAAGGTAAAATTTTGACTCGTTCTCTAAAAATGCAGCTCCCACTTTGAGTGGATTATTTTCGTAACGTTCTAATTCGGCAAGGAAATGTGGCTGATGGAATTCAAAAATTTTCTCAATATTTCCAAAAATAACATTTCGTTGTCCTCTCATTGCTTGTGGTATATCCTCACGTAGTAGTTCATCCACATAATTCTCAATTACATAGTACAGCGATCGGACATAGTCGCGTTCGGTCCCAATCATTTCTCTCATGATCAATAGAAGCGTTCTAAAGAATAGTGTTCAGATTTAAATACTCATCGAAAAAGAAATAAATGTAATTATACTTTTGAATTTTTGGGTCTAGGCCGGCTCCTTCCTCCATTTGAGGTAGATCCAAATTTGATGTATAACAATGAAGATGGGAGTTTGGCTCTATTGGTGATTGAGCATCCAGAAATTGTTTTGTATTATTCTCAAAGCAATCCTCTTCAAGCTCATCACTATTATTACTAAAAAAAAATTTATTAAATAAATTTTTTGATATTAACAATATTGAATTGATTTTTACTATAAAAAAAATCATAGTAGTAATTTTACCTTTTATCACCAAAATTTCCAGGATCATCAAAACTCTGACAGGAACAGACACGAGTAAGTTTAGCATTACCTTCGCAACGATCGCATCCACCAAGTCCAGAATCGGCAATTTTTGAATGTTCCTCTTCGTCTTCATCGTGTTGATCATTTTTTTCAATGTTGAACTCTTGGTGAGTCTCATCTCTCCAGCAATGGCACAATCGTTCCGTAGAAATTTTGAATTTTTCTGGTGTGCTAGTTGAGAAGCCACCACTATTTACATTTCGATTTCCTACGTTACCGTTTATTTTCGTTTGGCTAATTATGGATTCGGATTTGCGAGCTCGACATTTATCAATTAATCCAGGTACACCGATCTTTTCAGCTAATTTTTGCATTTCCTGCTGAACGTTTTCCTCCTTAAGATGGAGACCCAACAATTGGTGAAGTCTAGCAGCTCCTTCGATTCTTTCTCTGGCACTTTCAAGATTTTCACTAAACTCTTGTAGATTATTCTTTAAACTGGTAGCATTATCTTTCAAAGTATCTAGTTCACTGGCAGCATCATGTAAATCTCTTCCTTTTGCAAGATGTTTCTATTATAGCAAAAAAAAAAAATCACATCACAAATTATTAAACAATTCAACTTAACAGTTAATACTAGGAAAATTTATTTATATGATATAAAATTGAAATGGAAATATTTTAACTTATACTTTTGAAGAAAAAAAAAATAACAAATTAGTTCTGAGTCAAAAAATTAATCAATTAATAATAATATTAAAACTAACCATTGATATGAAATAGTATTTTTCAAAATCTTGCTCATAATCCTTGATTGCATCCTCACACTCCAGTGAAATACAACTGAATCTCTGCAACGTTTCATTACCATCGTTCTGTATCCATGAGGTGACCTAAATTTTTTCAATAAAATATAAAGTAAAAAAAAAAACAAATCAAAAAAATTAGAAAATATAAATGAACAATAATTAGATACACTTGTTCACACGAGATTAAGATCTAAATAATAACTTGTACAGTACGTGCGTAAAATAATACTTGAAATAGTAAAAGCAGGTATAAAATATTTTAATATACTTGGAAAGGGTAAGTAAATGAAAAATGAAAATTCTTTGCGGTTTTTCCTCATCATCAATGTGATATTTTATTAAGCAATTTACAAGTATTCAGATTGATGTTTTCTTTTTCTAACTATTCATCTAATTATGGGTATAAGATGAAGAAACATTAAAATAATGATAAGAAGAAAAATAATATAATTGAGTAAATAAATAGTCGATTAACCGGCCATTAATTAATAATTAATTAATTTGAAATAAAGTAAAAAATAACAAGAAGATGAAAATAAGAAATTAACAGTAACAATTATAACGATTGTATTGTATGTACATACGAGTATATCACGATCATCTTTATCGCACGTATATAAAGTTTACTAACAATCGACAGGTAGACTTGGAGACGTACAAATACAATATCAAACACTATACACATAGATCTAACGAATCATTGGTGTTAGCTTCCGATTCGAAGATGTAAAATTGAAATTTTACAAGTGAAGAACATTACCCTATGGAGAAGATGATCTATTTGAGTGCTGAGATGCAGGTGTTTTACAATGGTTGGATAGGTTTTCTATTTGTTTTCTTTTTGGTCATAAGAAAGTATGAATAGAAATAATTGTAACTGACAGAAGAGGAGATCATCTTCGATCGATATTATACTAACTATCAACAGAAATTGTTGTCGACTTTTATCGTCTATGTTAAATTATAACCGATTGTTTGATTTGATGTACTTTATGGTCAATCATTTATTATAGACGTTACAATATTCTTGAATGAAAGTTGAACTTTAATGATTTATTATATAAAAAAGAGAATCGGACAAATCACCAATCCTCATCATAGAAAAAAGTAAAATGTTTTTCATTATTTCAAACTTTATAAATCCTACTAAGTATTATATATAAAAAATAGAAAATTTTCTAAAAAAAAAACACACAAAATTATAAATACAATTTTCTTCAGTAAAAAAAGTCACCTAATTTGTCTAAAAGAAATTAATTGATTCAAAAGAATGATTTCTCAATAGTTTCAAAAATGAACAAAATACAAAATTATTATAATTAATAAATATGAAAATAATTTTGTTTTAATGTTATTTAAAAAAAAAAAAAAAACGCACAAACTTTTAAATAAACTGAAACTATCAGTTTTCTAATCAAATAGTAGCTAATCGTATAAACGAATTTTCTATTCATTAATGTTGTACAATATTTTATGGAGTTTTTTTTATTTATGTATAGTAAAAATAACTACAAACATTCCAATAACCATATTAGTTATAATACTGCGATTTAGGAACTTTAAGTTGAGGAAATAAATATGCAGCAATACAAGTAGTACACGTATCTCTTTAAGAATTTTATAGAAAATCACTTTATTTGGATTTATTATCATATCCAACTATCATGAAATAGATTTTTTTTTTCATGAACAAGTTATTTATATAAATATATATTTGGATTGATGATAGAATTATGACACTATCAATAGATAATTGGCTTTTTTAGGAAATTAGAAAATTGGGTCAGATACAGTATTACCATATTAGTTTGAAATGTAATATTAAAATTATTTGTTAATAAAATTTCATTTTTGTTGTTGAGATTTTTCAAATTAAAAAATGAACAGTTTTTTTTATTTAATATAAGGTATTCTAAAGATAGGCCTACAACCTTTGATTAAAGAGTATAAGAATGGACAATGTATACGAATTCTAATTAAAGGCAAAAAGTTCCACGAAATCAAAATGAATCAAAAAAGCTCTCCTCTGCCGCCATCTACACAGTGTGTCCCAAAAATATTTAAATCATACAACAACATGCAGCGCCAGCGAATTTTTTTTCAAGTTTAACACAAAATTTTTTATTTGCTCTTTCTTTTTTTATAACATTGTCACACTTTTTCTTTTTTTGAAATGGCTGTAACTTTCACATCTGTCATCCGATTTATATGAATTTAAGTGCGTTTGAAAAAGGATGAAATTATCTTTTTTATCCAAAAAAAAGATAATAGATGGCGCTGTATATTGTCAATATGCCATTCAATAGATGGCGCTGTATATTGTCTACCGAACCATTAAGTTCGGTTATTTTTGGGACACATCGTGTAGCAAGCTATTAACTAAAAATTAAGCATCAAATACTTTTGTTTTAAATGTATAATAAACGCTTTGAAAATTATAAAAATAATATAATTTTACTTAAAAATATTATTAAAATTCAATAGAAATATTTTCGGTCACTAAAAACAAAGAATAATGAAGTTTATAAACCATTTGTTTCGGCTGCTATGCCTGACATCTATTCTTTACTTATAAAAGTTTGACATCTCAAATTGTAAATACTCGTTTCCGTTTAAGTTATATTTTTTTAAAATTGTGTTTTTTTTCACATAAAAAATTATAAGCTTAATAAAGAGTGAAATGAAACAAGTGAATATTTATATTAATAATAAATTCGAGAGTTTAATATGATAAAATATTTTAAAAAAATTAAGTGGTTTTCTAAGTGACCACATGATCTGTCTTTTTTTTCATTGTATTCAGTAATTTTTACAATTTCATCATACGCAAGAACTACATTTACAAATTATTCAATTTTATTATCAAAATAATCGTTCTCCAATTGCAACTTTTCGTGCGCTTTTGCCATTTTATGGTCGTAATAATTGTCCAACTGTGCTCGCTATTCGTCGAATTGATAAAAATTTCGAGCGTACATTTTCTTTACATAATGTTCAAGTGCCAATAAGACAAAGAACCGCACGAAGTAATGAAAATATTGCTGCCGTTCAGGCAAGTAGTGCTGAAGACCGCAATTTGTCGATTCCAAGACGTTCTCAAGAATTGGGACTGTTTCAAACCACAAGCTGGTGGATTTTGAGAAAGGATTTAGGCTTGCATCCGTATAAAATTGTTATCACTCAAGAACTGAAGCCATTGGACCATCGTAAACATCGTGAATTTGCTGATTTTGTCTTAGAACAACTTGAAAACGATAACGATTTTTTTAAGAAAATCATCTTCTCCGATGGGGTGCGGTAAATAATCAAACCTTTGATTCTGGTGCGAAGAAAATCCACAAATTATTCAAGAACACTCATTACATTCACCTAAATTGACATTTTCAACTTTTTATGGCCGAAATTGGAAGAAGTTGATCTTGACAACATCTGGTTCCAACAAGACGGGGCTACGTGCCACACAGCACGTGCAACAACCGTGCGAGAAAAGTTTGGAGATTCGATTATTTCAAGAAATTGTCACATTGAATGGCCTCCAAGAAATTGTGATTTAACACCATTAGACTATTTCTTGTGGGGTTATTTGAAGTCATTGGTCTTTATCAATAAACCAGACGCTCTTCAAGCTTTGGAAGTCAATATTGAACGTGCTCTTCATGACATACGACTTGATTTGTTGGAAAAAGTGCTCGAAAATTGGGTTCATCGAATTCGTTCCTGCAAAAGAAGTCGTGGAGGCCATTTGAATGACATTTTATTTCGAACTTAATTGTATCGATTGTACTTCACATTTAATAAAAAAACATGTGAATTTCCTTAACAATTAGTGTGGTTTTTAAAAAAGAAATAGTATCACTCTTATTCGAAAACCCTTATATTTTGACAGCATTAAAATATGATATACAATTTTCGATTATGTAAAAATAAAAATCTATATTTGATGCTTGGAAAAAAACCACGCTAAGTATCCAAACAAATTATGAATATAAATCATTTATAAGAATAGCATTTTTATGCATGTATACGATTCTAGTCTAAACTTAAAGCTACTTCCAATTTCTTATCATAAAAATTATTCAATAATAATTTCATTTTGTGAAATGTAGACATTTGTGGTTGATGTAGCGGGTGTAGAAATATTCTGTGGTATTTTTCGTCTCTAGAAAATGTTGGAATATTTCTGTAGTAGATTGAGTTTTAAGGTAATTAGTCTTTTAGTCTTTTCCAGTGATTATTTTGTGATTGGTAGTTAAAACACCGTTTAATTACAAACGTACGAGTATTTTTATATGTAAATAATTATATTTCCAAGAAAATCAAATTTGTTTCATTTAGTTTTCAATTCTACAATAAATTAATTCAATTAAATAATCACCATAGTTATTTAAAAAAATGTGCTTTACTGAATTTGATGCCGTTATTTTGGCTTCAACGTTGCGCATCAATTGTTTATCCGTATACTCTATAATCTAAGGTTTCAAGTTTATTATGACGTCATTTTAGTTAGCTGTCATTTTGTCAGAGGATATTTGACAGTTATAGAGACTTAATATGTGGTCAAATTACTATAAAGCATTATAATCTTCGACAATGTGCAACTTTTACAAAAATAATTCAACAAAAAATTGTGAATAATTTTTGCGAATATGACAGATACAGAAGCTCAACGTAGAATTTTGCTGCTTGGCGTTAAACTGTACATGAAAAACCGGGAAACTCCATAAGCCATCGCTCACAAGAATTGAATCTTTCGCAAACAATTTTTTCGTATACATTCTATAAAGATTTGCGTTTATACCTCCACAAAATTCAGATGATGCAGGAACTTCAGCCCGCAGATCATATGCGCTGCTGGCAATGGAGCGACAATGTTTTAGAGTTTCATAGACGAGACCCTGACTTTTGAAGGAAATTTATAAATACACAAAATGTCTGCTTTGAGCGACGTGAAAATCCAGAGTCTATTCACAAACGACCTTTACACCCTCTTAGACTGACTGTGTGGTGCGATTAAGGGCTAGGAGTGTAATTGGTCCTTAGTTCTTTGAGGACGCTATTGTCAATGCTATTTTCTACGAGGATACTATTAAGGAGATGCTACAGAGTTCATTGAACCAATAGGAGTAGGATGCGTTGTGGTTGTACCAAGATGGCGCCACGTCACACTTTGCACGTGTATTAATGAAAATTCTGTAACCGATATTTTCTGACCAAATTTTATCGAAACGTGTGGATGTTGATTGGCCTTTGCCAGCTCACCAGATTTAACAACTCCCGATTTGGGGAAGGTCTGCTCTACACTAACCAATCGGAAACAATTAAACAACTTCAAGAATACATACGCAACAAATTCAAAAAAATTGTCTCGGAAAAGTGTAAAAAAAAATTACCTCAGAAAAGTGTGTTGAAAAAGTTTCATTTAAAAAGCAGACATATGCCATAAGGATGGAGTCTTCAGCATGCTGATCGAATGGGTGGTCGTCGATTCGGATCTTACTGCGGCGTAGCCAATGTTTTACTTACCATTATACTTTAATTTTCTTATCCCGAACTCCCTTTATTAACAAAAAAAAGTGCGGAAAAAACACGTGAAGAAGCCATCAGTCATCAGAAATACGGAAATATTCATACTAGCTTTCGGAAGGAAAAACCGATCGTGGATAAAAACTTGTATTAGTCAAAGACAACAACCGCAAATGGAAAAAATGACCGCCTCTCGTACTGGACGACAGCATGGCACCCCTCCCAACTGCACGAAAAATAAAAAGAAGGATAGCGAAGACAACAACATGATCTTAAAACAAATGCAATTGTTATTAGAACATTTGTAAATATATTCCCATGTTCGTAAAGGAATGTTAAAGTGAAACTAGAATAGAATGCAGGCTGGTCTTTGGCCGATCTTATTTTTTATAAATTATTCTCAAGTTTATATAAACGATTAATAGTCAATCAAATCACTATTTTTTTACTTCAAACAAAAATTATTTGAAAATAAAAAGTTGTTAACTTATTTTAAGAACATCATGTTTTTAGTATAAGCAATTTTTCTTAAGACGATTGGAAAAAAGTGTTTTGAAATTTGTTTACCTACGAGGGTCATTCAACAAGTACTTAGCCTACAAAAGAAAAACGAAAATTTTGGAAAGGTGGTAATTTATTTTTCCACATAATCTCCTTCAAGCTCGATACACTTTGCCCGGCGATGCTCTAACTTTTTTAACCCGTCCAAAAAATACATTTTCTCGAGGGAAGCAAAATAGGCCTCCGTGGCGACAATGACCTCCTCATTCGACCCAAATCTATTCCCGGCGAGTAATTTTTTCAGGTTTGGAAACAAAAAGTAGTCACAGGGGACCAAATCTGGAGAGTACGGTGGATGGGGCAGCAATTCGTAGCGCAATTCGACCAATTTGGCCATGGCGACGGCGGAGGTGTGAGCCGGCGCGTTGTCGTGGTGGAACCGCACTTTTTTCTTCGCAAAGCGGGGCCGCTTTTTCTTCAATTCGACGTCAAATCGGCCCAATAAGTCAGCATAGGAGCGCCCCGTGATTGTTTTACCCTTCTCGAGGTAATCGATGTGGATCACACCTTGTGAAACCCAGAAAACGATGGCCATCACCTTTCCGGCCGATCGAACAGTCTTCGCCTTCTTTGGAGCACGTTCGCCGGGTGAAGTCCACTGTTTCGACTGTTCCTTGGTTTCTGGTGTGTACCAGTGAATCCATGTTTCGTCGACGGTCACGAAACGACGCAAGAACTCCGCCGGATTGCGCTGAAACAGCGCCAAACGCGTCGCCGATGTGGTCTCACGGTTGCGCTTGTTTTCCGGTGTGAGCAAACGCGGCACCCATCGCGCCGACAGCTTTCTCATGCCCAGTTCTTTGTGTAGAATATGATGCACCGTTCCTACTGCGATGCCCACAGTCTCAGCTATCTCGTGAACCTTTAATCGACGGTCTGCCAACACGAGATCATGGACTTTTTTAACGTTCTCCTCCGTAGCAGCCGTTTTTGGGGCACCTGGGCGTGGCTCATCAAAAACCGACGTGCGGCCACGAACAAACTCTTTGAACCAATTCTTGACGGTCGCCATCGAAGGAGAAGAGTCACCATACACAGTATCCAAGCCATCTTTGCTTTCAATGGCTCTCAAAACAAAACTAATGAAGGGAATCGACTGAAACTTTGACAGTAGGCTATTAAAAAAATGTACTGCACGATGGTAAATTTTTTTTGTGACAGCAGTTCTACCGGGCGGTGAGGCTACGTACTTGTTGAATGACTCTCGTATTTTATTTCGATTGCATTAAATACAATTTATTAAAAAATTATTAGACAATAACATATAAATCAATATGATAGGTAAATTATAGGTAATATTACAAATCAAACTAATAATTGTATGGATAATTCGTTAGTTTAAAAGTCAACTGATACCAATACCGCAACACTAATTACAAGAGCAGAGTAAGATGCTACTAAGCGTTGTAGGATGCTACATTTAATTCTATGTACATAGGCCACTGACATCTCTATTTCATGTAATAACATAAAATCAAACAATAATAAAAAAAACTACTTAATTGCTAATGTCGATGTCTAACACGCAAGTCATAGTCAGGTTATTGGCTGAGATTGGCAAATGGTACCGAATGGGTGGCCATCAGGAAGGAAGTCAATTGGCAAATTTGTACAATGTGCAGTCCCATCGCTGTTCGAATTTGCATGGAGCAAATGAAAATGAATATCAACGGTAATCAGTAGCAATCAGCGTTTAATCCCTGAGCTACGACAGTAATTGTTTTTGTTTTCATTTCTGATCGTAGGTTGGCAAAAGGTGTTCTACACGTGCTTCTGTCTGGATTTCTTATAATAGAATTTTATATTGGCAGTCGCCGGTGTTAAATTAAGAATATTAACTCGTAATAAATTCTGATGTTTTCATAAAATCTAGTTCTTCCCACACATGAATTTGTATTTTATCACTGTTAGTAATCATTTACTATAATATGTATCATCATTACACTATTATGCTTATTTGCAACAAAAAAACAATAATTGTGAAAACATGAATTTATCGTCAACGTTTAGGTTTGAAATAGATTGTTTTTAAAAATAGGACTTTTTAAAAAGTAATTATTTAAATAAAAAAAATCATAAAATAAGTATATTTACTTACTTTTTACTTTTTAATGCTTTTAAAAAAAAAAAACCTGACGTAATTAGAACTATTTTGGGCTTATCTAAATCATATTTTTGAGAGTCTGGTATTATTATTATTGAAAAATAATTTAAATAAGAATTTTATTACCCAAAAAGCTGCAGGATAAAAATATGATTGGTTCACGTAAGGCAAAGCTCTGTAGACGAGGTTGCTTATACAAAAATTTACAATTTTATGCCCTTTGAATGAATAGAAGATGATATTGTTTGACTATTTTTGAACAATTCATTTAATATGATAATTATTATTGCACTCTTAAAAACACTTTAAAAACATAGAGAAATTGGTAAAAAGTACAGGGTGTATAAGCTTAAATCCGCTGTTTTTTAGTCAAAAAAACACATGCTTTTTTTCATAGAAAGCAAAAACAAATTTATTTAAAGTACTTGCCCTGGCTAGCTACCCTCGCTAGCCATCTCTCGGGCAATTTGTGGATATCACGCCAAAAAAATTCCTTCTCTTTCGAGGCAAACCACTCATCAAGCCATTTTTGGACATCAAAAGCTCAGCGAGCACGTGGCCCATCGACGAAAACAGGTGGTAGTCGGAATGGGCCAGGTCTAATGAATAATCGGGATGGGGTAGCACCTCACAGTTGATTGTCTCCAAGTAGTTTTGGACTATTTTTGACGTGTGCGATGGTGCGTTGTCGTGGAGGAAAATCAGCTTGTCATGTCTTTGTTGATAATCCGTCCTTTTTTCAGGCAGAGTACGGTGCAATTTGATCAGTTGTTGGTGGTAGCGGTGGGCATTGACAATTTCACCAGGTTTCAACATCTCATAGTAGACGATACCCTGCTTATCCCACCAAGCGTACAGCATCGTCTTCCGTCCGAAGAGATTTGGTCTTGGAGAAGATGTTGATAGTTGGACGGGATTAGCCCATGATTTCTTGAGTTTAGGATTCTCGAAATGTATCCACTTTTCATCGCCTGTCACAATCCGATAAAGGAACGACTTTCTTTTTTGACTGGCGAGCAAGATTTCGCATGTGTTTTGGCGTAGCTCCATCTGCCTATCGTTCAATTCATGCGGCACCCATTTTCCTATCTTTTCAATCTTCCCCATGGTACACAGACGCATGAAAATGGCTGGTTGAGTAAAACCCAATTGCTGCGCGAGCATTTTTTGCGTTTGGGTATCGTCTTCATCCAAAAAAGCCTACAATTCATGGTCCTCAATCTTCCTAGGCCGATTTTCCGGCTTCTTGTCCCACAAGTCAAAATTGCCGTCTTTGAACCGCCGAAACCAATCTCGGCACGTTGTTTCCGATAAAGCACTATCACCATAGGCCACCATAAGCATCAGATGCGATTCGGCAGCCGATTTCTTCAAATTGAAGCAGAAAAGCAGAGCCTCCCGCATATGCTCTTTTTCTGGCACAAAACTAGACATGATTACCAAAGGAAAAATGTATGTTATTGTACGAAATTGCTGACAATGTGCACTGATTAAGGTTGACAGATGTCAAACTCATAAAAAAAAGTATGGCGTGCCCATGGTAGCTTAATACGCTCACTCACGCCATCTATGACCAAACAGCGGATTTAAGCTTATACACCTGGTATTTCGATTGGAATGTTAATTAGTGAATTGTAAAATAATAATGGATAAACGTGCAGGAAGTTTCAACGCCATCCGCTAGCTCCGCGAACATGATATTTGTAGTTTAAAGAACCGCGCAATTTGAAGCTACTAAAGATTCTTGGGATTCGTAAATGAGGAATATTGGTTATCAATGGCACATGTTTTTCGATGGGAAAGATCATTTTTTGAGGGCTGAGAAGCATTAAAAAACGAACCTCTATATCGAAGGTCTTAAAAAAATTATAAAAATGTGGAATCATAGAGGGTTCTTGTGACGTCAGACTGTCGAATAACTTTTAAACTGATGAATGGGTTCTTCAAAGACTCAAAAGAAAGGTTCTTTTCTGATGAACGACGAATCCTATCAAATGGCTATCTCTATTAAAGAGTTTTTGTTGCAAAAGGTAATTCTGTGGTTTCCCAGACCCCAATTTACCTGATCCAAGTCCGCGTGGCTTTTTTTTGTTCCCCAATGTAAAAAAAAAACAATTGTGGAATAAGTGTGGGATCTTGTTGTGAGGTCAGACCGTCGATTAACCATTGAAGCTGATAAGTGATTTCTTGAATGGCTCAGAAATAGGGGTTGTTTTCATCTGATCGAAGACTGCACACACTTGAATGCTTCACCATGACAACGTCCACTGTCCCAAGGCCATCTCTATCAACGAGTTTTTCTAGGAAGAAGGAATTCTTGTGGTTGCTCAACCTCCTTACTTCCCTGATCTAAGTTCATGCGACTTGTTTTGTTTCCCAATGTAGAAAAATATTGTTTTATATTATAAAGGGAACTACTATGAAGAAAATTTCGTTGATGTATAAAATTAAAATAAAATTGTTGCAAGAAAAAAATCAGTCTCATTAGCTTTTTTCGTATTGTGCAAGCTCATTTCTGAACATAGTCAAATTGGCGTCGCTCTAGAAATGCAGTAAAAGCAAAACGATGCAATTTTGATGTTCGTCATGCAAACATAATCGATTACTTTCACATATTAATAATTAGTTTCAGATACTCGTACTTTGAAAATATTATAATTATGTATATAAAAAAAAGCTATTAAAATTTTTCCAGTTTCTACTATTTATTTTTAATTTTTTTTTTCATAAATGGTTATTTTGATTGTATCTTAAGGAGTGTTCAGTGCTAAATAATAACTAGATTAATATGAATTTTTGGTGTTTATTAAAATTTGTAGTTTTTAGTTATCTATAATAAAATGCAAAAATCTAACTGAACAATTTTCTTATAGAAATTGTTATTTTTTCTTATAGAAATTAATGCAATATATTCCATTAACGACTTGACTTTGTGTACATTTGGCGGAGTACCAAAACAAATCGGTATTCGATAACCCTTTAAAGGAAGTAATTTTTCCTAAAATGGTAAAGACTTCATATTGGAACAAGAAGTGTTTGAGTACACAACATGCCGCAATTCTCGGTTTTCAGTCCCAGTTCCCAGATAGTTTACTGTTACTATAAGATTGCAACCCACTACGTTGTGTTGGAATGCTATGATGATCTATGAATATGACTGTCATGAACGTGTAGCACAGCTCAGTATGCAAAATTTTCCATATTTAAAGCATTAGTAATGAAACACGAACAGACAAAAGCATAGAAAATAGTTAAAGAACAAAAGTACTGCCAAATGATTACTAAACACGATCTTTACAAACACCTTCTACGCTTTCATTAGAAGGCATATAGTATTTTCAGGCCTAACATACTCAAATAAGATATTTATCAATTAACTAAATAGCATCTGCAGCTGCTAATTTATAGATGACTTGAATAATTCGTCTTTGAGCAAATCTTCAATTTCACAATAGAATAAAATGGCTTTCAATCGAAGAAAGTTTACCATCAACTTTCTTCGATTGAAAGCCATTTTATTCATGTTCAAAGCTATCAAATATTATCAAAACAAACTCAGATTATCTGATTTTTCTCAGATAGTGTAGCAAATTTGTCAGTTCGTCAATGAACAAATCAACAATCACTATTCAACAAATAGTCATCAACGGATTGGATGTTGTCTTAAATTTCTAGTGATGTTTGGAGGAGATCCATCAATCCATGCATGGACGGACAGTGGATTTGGTTGCAAATTTATCGGAGCTGACAAGACGAATCTCAAAGGTCAACCGATTAGCTAATTTGATATTTTCTATTATTTTGATTTAAAGTGCATATTAGAGGATTTTTTCTTATTCAAGTGGTTAATTGGCACGATGTACTAACTTTTACCACTTTTTAGTCTGAGATAAAAAAATCAATTTCAAAAATTTTTAGGATTGGAAAATATATTTTTGGTCTGAAAACTATATTTGAGTTTGAAAATTTATAAAAGATGCACTTCAAATTTATTTGGCTGCGGAGTGCCATACAGTGAATTTGGGAATATGCCAGGACGAGAAGGACCAGCAAAGTATTCTGCACTAATCTCGAAGGTCGGCTTCAGCTTTTTTCCTTTCTTTCTTTTCTTTGGTTTTACATCTTCCGAAATTTTTTAAATTTTTTTTCGATCCATTTTTACTTTCCTCGTTTTCATACATTTTTCTCAATTCCTATTTATTCCCCTTTTTTGCCTGGATATTTTTTCTTTAATTTTTTGTTGTAGTTTTTTTTTTATAAATTATAAGCACATACGAGGTCTGTTCGAAAAGCATCGCGAATTTTGAATTTCCGTTTGTTACGTATATTCGATTTTCGATTATTTTGTGGCGTTATGTTGGTACTCATGTCTCTCACTTATGCCGATAAGTTCGGCCATTTTGAATATTCAGTTAATTTTTGACAGCTGGTTTGCTTGCACTTGTTTTGGCTCGTCTTCGATTTTTGCCCATTTTCGACCAACATTGCTAAGGAGGTGTTGGACTCTGTCCGCGATGACCCAAATTTGCTCCAAAGGGTCATAACTGGTGACAAATGATGGCTTTATGGTTATGACGTGCAAACCAAAGCTCAATCATCCTCCAAAGGGTCATAACTGGTGACAATGATGGCTTTATGGTTATGACGTGCAAACCAAAAGCCAAGTTCGGTCGAATGTGAAGGTTTTGCTTACAGTTTTCTTCGATTGCAGGAAGGTGGTGCATCATGAGTTCTTGCCACAGGTTAGAATGTTCAATAAGGAATATTACTTGCAAGTTATGCGCAAGTTCCGCGAAGCAATCCGCCAGACACGGCCGGATTTGTGGAAGAACAAAAATTGACTTTTGCACCATGATAATGCCCCTTTACTACATACAAATAATGCCGCAGCCACCGTATTCCCCAGATCTGGCCCACTGTGATTTTTTTTAATTCCCGAAACAGATTCTTTGATCCATTTTTTGGAATGGGCAAAAATCGAAGACGATCCAAAACACGTGCAAACAAAGCAGCTGTCAAAAATTAACTGAACATTCAAAATGGCCGAACTTGTCGGCATAAGTGAGAAACATGAGTACCAACAAAACATCACAAAAAGTCGAAAATCGAATACACGTAACCCGCGGAAATTCAAAATTCGCGATACTCTTTGAACAGACCTCGTACCTGCTAAAATTTCGAACCAAACCGATTTTTTTAGAAATAAATTATACAGGTTTGTCCATTGCATAGATTTAGGAAAAAAAATCTTATCATTTGATAGCTGTCATACATATAATTAATATTATAGATGGCCTAACCATTACAAAAATGCTGATTTTCCGAACAAAATTGTTGTCGACTATGAAGGAAAAATTGCCATAAATCAGACTCTCAAAACCCATAAATGACTATAGATAAGCCATTGTTTATGCGAAAAGTGACTGTCTGATATTCAGTTTTATCTGAAGGAGAGTCCGTTACCGACTTATTTTTGCCATGTGACGTCTTTATGGCATCAGCAAGATGGCAACTCATGCCAGACAAAAAAAAATATTATGAGATTTGGCGATATCAATTGGCCCCCGAGATTGTGTGATTTGGCTTTTAATGGCCGAATTAAAATTATCTCACAAGGATCGAGTCCAATATGAAGTTTTGTAGCAGTCATTTGAATAATATTATTATAACTTATACGTATATATAAACAAGATTTAGTCAATATAATATTAGAAAAATTTAATTAAAATCTATTTTTAAATTTATTTTCTTTGATTTTACTTTTGGAAGCATAAATTGGATAAATCTTTAGGCAACTTATTTTTTTTTTACAAAATTATGCTTATTTCAAATAAGAAAGAAAATCCAAAAAAATTGCTTTTATAATATAAGATTTTATAAAAAAAAAATGAATGGTAAAAAAAAATGTAGACTTTGGAATGTTTTGTGGCAGACCTGATTGAAATTTGGTGTATATGAGATTACCGAATACCTTTGAGATTGTAATACCTTAGAAGCAGTCATATTTTTCTTCCCTTCACCAAATATTTACGGATATTTTTTTTTTTTTTTTTTGTACTACAGGAAGAAGTCGACAACCACTTGAAACGATAAATGATTAAAACACTTTTGCAATTACTTTTCGAAGGTGCATTTTTCAACGATTAATGAAACAAATTTCTTCGATACGAGTTTATGCAAAAATTTTAATGGCAAGTTTGATATTTTTTTTTTTAATAAAGGCAGTATCTTTTTATACCTGTTGGCTTAATTTTCGATTATGATTTCCTTTGGAATACGAAATGTCAGAAGAGGGTAAGAGACTGAAAGGAAACGATTTGTGCCATTTATGTCAAACGTCCGGACATTTGATCACATAATGACACATATTAGCAGAAATAATACTTTCTTGTTGTTCAATTGACACCCGGTCGTCTTTCTCAGTCAAGGTGGCCATGAATTATTATGGAATTGTTTAAATATATGCAATTAGTGCAAATATCGGTATATTCCTATAATTATGTTTTACGAATACGTACATAAATTCACTATTTCTAAAGCTTCTGTTAGTGTTAACCACCATCAGTTCTTTTTTATCGAAATCAACTTCATCAAGCCACTTTTGGACTTAATTGCGTTTTATGCAGTAATTGTCGCCAATTGGTAGGCAAAATGCATATGAAACATTAATTTACATTTTTTATAAATAATTAAAGGGAACAAGAAATCGCTTACTTGTCTGTCAATCAGCTCTGATTGTTGTTGGAAAATATTGAAATTTCGATTTCGAAAAGTGCCTATTAGTATATGCGAGAATCGATGAAATACTTTAGCTTATTGGTGATTCAATATTTATAGTATTAGTTAATATTTAGTAGAAAATGAAATCAGAGTCCTATGGCTAACTATTCGGGTCACGAAAACCTTCCAGATAGGAAAGTCATATTACTTATATACTTAAATATTGTTGCAGCCTTCTGCTTCTAGTCTTTTCTTTGATTTTTCTCCGAATATTATGGTGAATATTGCTATTTTCAAGCGTGGATGAGGATATGGCCTCAACTTTATTTTGCTTCAATTTCTATACGATTCTTTCCCGAACCAATCCTAACTTATTTACTAAATATCTACAACCAATCTAAGAGTTGACTAGCCATCTTAACCATCCAGTCATCCAGTCAGTTAGGTAGTACTTTTATCTCTTGCTTCCGGGGCTATTCACTTTGAAGGTATTATTTTTAAGAAACTTAGCATTAAATTTCACACGACGCACGATTTCTTCATAAAAAGTGTAAAACCACAATAAGACAACCAAAATATAAGTATATATGATAGAAAAAAAAAAACAAAACAAAATAAAACAAAAAATAAATAAATAAAACGCTTTTACTTTATTCAAGAAAGTTTATTCCCATGTTTAGGAGTTGTATGACTGTCCACACTAATAGTCGCGTTTTAAGTGGTTCGACGTGTCTCTCAGATATTTTGTGGTTATTCAAACCATTTTGAATAATCAGTCAGCTTCCGTGTTACTAAAGTTCTTTGCGACCAACTCACTTACATCTTATAGTATTGCAGAATCGTTTCAATTTTTCTTATAAATAAATAAAACTATGTTTAATGGTGTTCTGAGTATTTACATATGCATGAGGAAATCAACGAGTGAAATTCAGTTTCAGAGCTCATGATTCAACATTTTTCTTGATGTAAAAGTCCTCAAATACAGAATATGAAAAGTGACATAGTTGATCATAATTCACACAATAACGAAACAAATAAATTTCATTATCTTATGTTATATATACGAGTATCTAATACTAGAGTTGGACCTACTAGAGTATGAATGTTTATATTTCAATCAATTATGACTCCTATTATACTCGTTCTACTTTCACTCTTTATATTGAATCTATAGATATATTCATGTAAGATGGCAAACAAATTAGGAAAATAGTGAAAAAAAAGTACACATTTCATCATAATTGTATAAACTATGAAGTGTAAACCAAACATTTGTAAAGTTTTATAAACTTTTGTCATTTGTACGAAGTAACATATATGAAAAAAAATTACTTCAAAATCTCAAGTATCTTTTTGATTTTCTTAAATTTCTTATGAAAAAAATTACTTAAAATAATATATATGATTAAAAAAGCTGTGATTATTATTTTTAAATCCAATTTCGAAGCAGGTAATAAATTCCCACCGATGTTTTCTCAAAAACTGGATAATTTATTTTATAATTTAAAAAAAAGACTATACTATAACGGAAGGATAGTAGTGAATAGTTTTCTAGCTAAAGAATAAGAAAAATGGGGGATACACAGTTCACAAACGAATGGAACATTTATGGCTACCACGATGTATAACACTTTTTCTTATATAAAAGAGGAGCATTAACGATTTTGCGAACAATTCAGGATTGTAAGGTTTTGATTCGATGGGAATTAAAATGCTTAGTCAAACCCTAAACTTTGAGTACGTATGTCCATATTGGTTTCAATACCGTCTCGTATATGGTAATTGTTTACTGTCTATTATTAGTTTTGACCTATTGTCACGGAGTCAATTATTGATAGTATCACCAATTAATATCACTTATTTTTATTTTCATGTAAGTCATGGAATTAAATTACGGGCCAATTTTTGGCAAAGTGTAAAAGTAATGCGAGCACTTTTTTGCTCATTCATTATTACTCTCCCTAAAGAAAGGATTATCCATTTCGTAGTTTTGTAAATTTCAACCTTATAACTATAATTGTAGATAACATTTGTTTAGTTTGAAATTTGTAATTTTACATTACAGATTGTCCATGACCAGCAGTATGCCAATAATTGCTGGAACAACAGGCTTTTGATGCTGATTTTTATTCAGCGATGTGTCTCAATTTTTACGCGGGGGATACGTTAAGAAAAAGTTCAAAGGCTTCTAAGATCATGCGATATGAAGCCTTTGGACTTTTTCTTATATTTTGCAGACAATCCTCAAATATTAGATCATTTCAAAATCAACATTTATTAAATAATGGCACTGTTTATACGAGGGTCATTCAACAAGTACTTAGCCTCACCGCCCGATAGAACTGCTGTCACAAAAGAAATTTACCATCGTGCAGAACATTCTTTTAGTAGCCTACTGTCAAAGTTTCAGTCGATTTCCTTTATTAGTTTTGTTTTGAGAGCCTTTGAAAGCGAGCGTGTCGGTCAGTTGCACAAAAATGGAAAAAGAACAATATCGTTCGGTGATTAGATTCTTGTTTTTGGAAGGGAAAACGCGCAGCGAAATCAAAGATCGCTTGGATGCTGTGTATGGTGATTCTTCTCCTTCGATGGCGACCGTCAAGAATTGGTTCAACGAGTTTGTTCGTGGCCGCACGTCGGTTTTTGATGAGTCACGCCCAGGTGCCCCGAAAACGGCTGCTACGGAGGAAAACGTTAAAAAAGTCCACGATCTCGTGTTGGCAGACCGTCGATTGAAGGTTCACGAGATAGCTGAGACTGTGGGCATCGCAGTAGGAACGGTGCATCATATTCTACACGAAGAACTGGGCATGAGAAAGCTGTCGGCGCGATGGGTGCCGCGTTTGCTCACACCGGAAAACAAGCGCAACCGTGAGACCACATCGGCGACGTGTTTGGCGCTGTTTCAGCGCAATCCAGCGGAGTTTTTGCGTCGTTTCGTGACCGTCGACGAAACATGGATTCACTGGTACACACCAGAGACCAAGGAACAGTCGAAACAGTGGACTTCACCTGGCGAACGTGCTCCGAAGAAGGCGAAGACTGTACGATCGGCCGGAAAGGTGATGGCCACCGTTTTCTGGGATTCACAAGGTGTGATCCACATCGATTACCTCGAGAAGGGTAAAACAATCACGGGGCGCTACTATGCTGACTTATTGGGCCGATTTGACGTCGAATTGAAGAAAAAGCGGCCCCGCTTTGCGAAGAAAAAAGTGCTGTTCCACCACGACAACGCGCCGGCTCACACCTCCGCCGTCGCTATGGCCAAATTGGTCGAATTGCGCTACGAACTGCTGCCCCATCCACCGTACTCTCCAGATTCTACTTTTTGTTTCCAAACCTGAAAAAATCACTCGCCGGGAATAGATTTGGGTCGAATGAGGAGGTCATCGTCGCCACGGAGGCCTATTTTGCTTCCCTCAAGAAAATGTATTTTTTGGACGGGTTAAAAAAGTTAGAGCATCGCTGGGCCAAGTGTATCGAGCTTAAAGAAGATTATGTGGAAAAATAAATTGCCAACTTTCCAAAATTTTCGTTTTTCTTTTGTAGGCTAAGTACTTATTGAATGACCCTCGTATAATATAATAAAATAAAATTTTTTATTAGAGTCCTTTTAATAAATGTATTTTATTAATTTTGACTTTCCAAAGTATAAATTGGATAATCCTTTGCAATTACTTATTAATTTTTAAATGGTGAAGTTTGAATAAATTATAAACTGCCTAAGAAGCAAATTTAATTTTTTCTTTGATATATTCCTAAAAAAATCAAAATTCGAATATATGAAAAGTAACAGCAAAGTTAATTTCTATACATTTGTGCATTATAATTATTAGAGCAATTAAATTATTACTGAAATTCAGTGAAGAAATTTTCCAATCAGTAAAACATTAATCGTTTTATTTCAGTATTAATTCAAATTGAAAAATTACTCATTAAAAACAATATAAAATAAAAAATAAAGCTAAATGCATGAAAAGTTAAATTTGTACAAAACCAGATAAATTTAATTCGTATTTATTATCATTAAGTAATATTCTTACACAAAAATAAAAATATTTAGAATGTATCTTATTGCAATAGAACTGGTTATCTTGTGTTTAATATGAGTATAAATTCATTGACAGTAAATTAAGTGCATTTTAAATTCATGAGACCAAAGAAGATAAAAGGTAATTTTTTCAAATTATCATTACATATTTGGAGAGAATTTTGTTGTTGCAAAAAAAAAAGTTTTTGCCGTATTACTGGTCTTTTTATCGATAAGTCTTAAGATGGTAAAATTTCACACTTAATATTATTAATTAATATACAGAACATAATGTGACATGGTATCAGTCTGGTACTCGTAGTACTCAAATAAAGATGATTCGCATCGAAAGTCATTTTTGGACAGATATCGAAATGATGGGTAAATTCTCTTAAATCTTTGATTATTTTGGTACACGACTTTTTAATTAATTTTCAATTTTTTATGTATTAAGCAGTGGTGGAGAGGGGACAAAAGTGGATACAATATAGTCTATATAATATAAATGTAAACATACCTCGTTTATTTCATCTTCAAGTGCACGTTGCCTGGTGAGTTCTCGCAGCCGTTCGCGGCGTTGTTCCGTCAGTTGTTCGAGTCGCTTGGCCGCTCGATCAACTTCATTGAACAGGACAATTATTTTGTTCAATCGGCTGGAAATATCCTCATTTTCGAATCCTTCTTTATCCGTAAGCATTTTGGTATTTAGTTTATTAAGATTTTTGGCAAGTTCCTGCAGTCGACTAGTGGTCGATGCTCCTCTCTTCCTTAAATAATGTAGTTCAGAGTCCATTAGGGCGCGACTTAGAGCCCTATGTTGAGCGTACAATTGTCGTCTTGATGGTAATCCTTGTAAATCACTACTACGTACATCTCCCAAGGCTGATACCAATCGCTGTCCAGTTGTCAGGCATTGATGTTGAAATGGATCAATTGTTACAAAGAACTCTCGCCAGATGGACTGATCGTGTTCGTGGAGACCACCACATTGCGTTGGAGTATGCGCTGGTGACATATGCTCTCGGATCTCATCGAAGTGAATAAATTTCATCTATTTAAATGATATTTGGATATGAAAAAATAAACCGGATATTCATTTAAAAGCATAACTTCAATTACCTTAGGATCTATTTGTGGCTGTTCAAGAATACATCGCGATACTGAAGTTACTAATAATTTTTCACACTGTACATGACCTGTTACTAAGCCTAAACTATTTTTCACCAACTCAACAACAGACAATTCATTTGTTGTATCTGCCATTAGTAAAATTGTGAACGATTTCGATCTAGAAAATATATTTTTATAAATAATGTAGAAGTGGATGTATTAAAAAAAAATTGTATTATTTTAAAATATATTATTACAAACAATTTGTTTCATTTTATTATTATCAATAATTTTTTCTTTTTTTTTAGTTCACTTTTTAATGAAATCATTAGTAGACAGACACTAAAGGGATTTAAAAAAAAAAATAGTTGCACCATGTACTCAGATAAAATATAAAGAAAATATCAAAACTATCTATAACTTGTATACTATTGTATAACTGGTGCCATGCTAAGTGTACAGTCAAATAGTACGTGCTTAAACAAATTCACGATTCCAATGAATTTTCTTATTTTATCAAAGACTTATCGAAACAACAAAGAAATTCGTAAATCTGTCTGTGAATATTCAAGAAAATACATTTCAAGTTGCCCGACATGAACGGTTAGCTGTGACATAGCCGGGGAGTATGTACTCCTATGTACATGTCCTTTCAACAAATCGAGTATTTCACAGAAACAAAAATATCCCCTTTGATAAATTCCATACATTTATAATATTTTTTTTCATTGAGTTTTATAGTTTATTTTAAATTTTATTTTTCAAAAATTGCATTATTCTTAGAAGTGAGTCATTTGGATAATAAGTAATCGTATTTTTTTCATCTAGTTTAGTCAACCGGGCTTAAGAAAAAAAAACTGCTTTTGTTGAAAGGTATGGCAAAGGTAAAGCCAATAACAAATTCCAAGTTTAGAATTGCAGTCAAAGTAGAAGTGCAACTCCCAGTAGCTTTGGTTGTCGTTTACTGTACAGAAACAAAGTGGTGAACTATGGTATGCTGGTAGTGCCACAAATGATATAGCCAATCCCCCGGGTGAATCAACCGATCATCTACTACGAACTCGAGAGGAATTGTTATCCATTTTTGTATTATACAACAGAAATATAAAAGTATTAAAAGGAAATAGTACAGTTTATATAGTGGAGTGGATAAACATCTGTTAACTCTGCTTTCCATAAAGCCATTACGTTCATTATTTTTCTTTATTATTATTATTATTATTATTATTATTATTACTATTATTATTCGTAGTAGTAGTAGCCGTACTGAAGAGTTCCTTTTATTTTTCTTTTACAAGAGTTTTTTTTCTCGAATTTAGGGTTAATTTTAAAGGTATGCGCAGTTGTTTAACGTTAGTAACTGCTTACCTGTATTAAAGGGGGAAATTTTTTATTTTTTATACTATAAAACTGTCATTGTCATAGTCAGTGCCATACCCAAAACCAATGGTAGTTTTTCATGGAATTCAACTAACTATAACACAACAATCTACTATTTTCATCATTTAGAGGCTTTTACATAAAAATATGATTAAAATCAGACTTTAGGACATCAATAAAAATTTGCAGCTCTGTAAAATTTTCGCATAAGGACAGCTATATTAATGAACTTAAATATATAAGAAAATCATTAGATTCAGAGTTTAAAATGTATAAAAAAAATTTTTACTTTATCTTTTCTGTAATATACATTTTTCAAAAAATACGTTAAAATTGTAAACAAAAAATCTATAAAAGCTGCGGTTCGAACGAAATTTTTTTCAGCAATGATGCTCATTTCTCTCTTACTGGATGCGTTAATATATAAAATTACAGGTTTTGAAAACCTACAAGTATCTATTAAAAAGCCATTGTATTTGTTATCGTAGTGTTGGCGATAGGATTGATGAATTTAAATAGGTGGCGCACATATCGGCAAGACTTTGCTCTGGAGTTTTCGGTCAGTTTAGGTGCTTCTGGCAGTACTATCGAATGGCAAAACCGAATCATACGATCGTGCGTACGAAGAGAACACGAGTGAGCCGCATCATGAAGGTATTGAGTTTACACGAGGCATTGAATGTTTGGTTGAAAAATGTAATTAGTAAAATTTCTAAGCGCGTTTGAAAATAAAAAAACCAATTTTTATTAACACTTCAAACTCCTCCGTACTCTACGCATAAGGCTAACGACAAGCATACCTAGCAAGATAAGGTGCTTTATCGTCATAGACCATACTCCTGTGGAACTTAACGTTCATCAGTTTACATTCCAAATTTTAATACTTTCCCCTTCCTATCCAACAGCCAAGGTATTATTGGCTTATATTTTTTCAATAAAATAAGAAGGAGAGGCTGTTATCGTCTATTTTGACCAATAATATCCATTTTTTTCGCTTTATTCGGCGAAAAGTCAATTTGCCGCCAAGATCGTGTGATTTGACACCATTAAACTTTTTTTTTGTAAAGCCACGCAAAAATCATATTTGCTAAATGATTTTGGAAGATTAGAGCATTAAAAAAATCAATACTCGTCAAGTAATGGGCGACTAATAGTTCAAAGTATGCAGAAAAGTTATCATAAATTTCCTCAAAAGGACATCGCGTTCTGTAAGCAGTTTTTGATGGTTATTTGAATGATGTTATATTTGATCCATAATCACAAGGTATAAAAAATATAATAAAATCAAATTTTTATCAATATTATATGAATAAAAAGAATTTTTTGTTTAACTTTACTTTCCGAAACACAAATTAGTATATTTTTTTTTGTTGAAAAAATTGCAATCTGAATTTTTTAAAGAAAATTTTCCCATTATTAAATTACTAAAAAAATTGTTAATATGGAATATTTTAGAAGTCCTTTATTAGAGAAGAAATTAGATTTGATTAATAGTTTTCGATGATAGTGAAAATATTCCTAAAAGTGGAACAATTCTACATGACAAATTGCTAAAAATTTCTAAATAGTATGTTGGTCAACATGGATATTGAAACTCACCTTTCTGGTATAGTGCTGTAATAGAGCAGTACAGTGGCAATTTCATAGCAGTTGAGACCGGATTCGATCACTTTACTAGCCTCAATAGTTATGATGGGTAAGTCTTTAAGGTCTCTTGTTCCTGAAAAATAGAAAAAAAAATGAAATTATTAAAATTTTATTACCATAGATACAGCCCGAAGGTAAATATTGAAATCATGTCATCATTATGTGTTGTAGTCTATGCATTGTACCAATATATGCATGTATGTGTAGTTGTTATCATTCTACTATCACCAACTGTAGACATTGGATAATATCATCAATTTAATACCACCGCTTCTAACTACCAAGGTTGCAATGGGTTGTCAGTAAGACATTGTAAGATTTTCACTAAGGAACCGATCGAATTGGTTTGGTGTCCGTGCAATGCAGCTAAAAGTATCCCTGGTGGTGACCATAGACATAGTTGGCAGTGATTCAACAGAAGATTTTAATCAGGCCAACGATGATTAGGGTACAGATTTCTACTCTGGATTTGTTTTCAGATAAATCGCTTTGCGAATTCATCGCCCGCGTCTCCAATTCGAGCACATGTAAAGCAACAGTTTGTGAAGATCTTACACTTCACCTTACACTAACCACAATTGAACACGATCATCTGTTTGCCAACAGAGTAGGTTAAATATTGTAAGTATCCAAGTTTGAAAAGTAATATTTTTCAGTTGACTATACTGCGAAAGTGGACTTGCCGATCAACACTCTGTTTTTGATCTGATTGAAAAATGATAAGCTTAATATTATTCCAATGAATTACAAGAGAACAACTGAACTCATTGCGAATAATAATGAATGTTTCTGATTAATTTTCAACGAACTATGTCTTCGAATGGGTATTTAGTATAAGTGCTTATACTGAATTTTTTTTGAAACAGTCTTAAACTATGCTTAACATTTTTTTATTCAAGTTATTATTAAAAAAATATCACTTAATAATGTGATGAAGAACTTTAAAGGTAATTAATTGAATTGCAAAATTTATAATATATTCTGCGAGGTGTGACATAACTGACAACAATCTGGCAGCACTGCAAACTTTTTCTCTACAAAACTTATACATTGGTAACTACAGGACTCCGTAGAACCTTATTAGTGAGAGTGTGTTTTTGTAGTTTGTTACGAAAAATCAAACAGCGAAATTTGGAGCAACGATGTGCTATCAAATTTTGTGTTAAGCTTGGGGAATTCACAAGGTTTACTTATGAAAAGTTGCAACGAGCCCATAGGGAATATTTCTTATTGAGACCAGAGATTTTTCGGGGTAGCATTCACAATTTTAAGAGAAGCAGTGGAAGGCGATACTCGCTCAGAAAAGCCTTTAACATCGTATACTGATGCAATTGTGGAATGAATTAGGACTCTGGATGAGGAGTCCTTAAAAGGTTCTCAACTCATATAGGCCATTGCATACTATGGATAAGTTTTTATCAGAAAAAAGGATTCCTTTTTTTTAGAAATCACTTGCACTAAAGAGATTATGAATATCCTTTAATGTTGTTGTACATCGCGCGTGTGGAAAGTATTAGAAGGGATGAAGAGAGAGATCATGTGGTTAACAGTAGGGCTATGACGCTGGTGCCTTACTTTCTGCAAAATAATTGTCCGGATCCGTCAAATTTTCTGTATGCGGCAGTGTTATGTCAAAGTGGCTAGATAGGTGTGAGTATTGGGTTAGATGGGTGAGTTGTATGCGTTGGTATGACCAAACAACAATAAATAATACTTCAAAGGATCTCATCTTGGTACTGTCGATAACAATCAAAGTAGTATAACCGAGAAACTGAAACCGATTACAGTTGTGGCTTTTTAGCACTCCCACGAAGAATGGAAACAACACCTTCACCAATATATAGCTGTCCAAAAAAAATACTTTAAAGGGAATTTCATTGATGCATCAAAATAAAAAAAAATATTGTTAGAAAACAAACAGTATCATTACTTTTCTGGAGCACCTCTTAAATCTGAAATCGTTTCTATGTCTTGTTGGAGTAAATTCTTTTTTTAGGATTTTTTTTTACAAGAATATTTTCTAACCATTTTCAAATAAAAAAAAGTTGCGATAAATATTTGTTAATTTTTTTATAATTTCCAGTATAATGCAACTAATTGCTTTGAAGTTGACCACTCATATAGACCTATAAGCCTCCTTCCCATGTTATCAAAAATCCTAGAAAAATTAATCCTAAAACGCCTTTATCCCATTTTTGGGTATCATTCCTCAGCATCAGTTTGGATTTCGACCTGAGCATTCCACTATCCAGCAGTGTCATCACGTAGTCGACTACATAGCGTGTTCGCTAGAGCGAAAGGAATACTGCCCAGGCGTGTTTCTTGACATTTCGCATGCTTTCGACCGTGTATGGCACCCTGGATTGCTTTGGAAGTTGCAGCGAGTCCTACCCTCGGGTTATTTCCACATCCTTAAATCTTATCTCTCAGACCGATATTCTTAGGTATCTGAAAATATTGAGTACTCTGACATTTATCCAATTTCTGCCGGTGTCCCTCAAGGAAGTATCCTAGGTCCTATCCTTTATAATATCTATACCCATGACATTCCTTGCCACAACAACATCCTAACCGCAACATATGCTGACGATACAGCCATCCTGACACATCACAAAAATCCTTCCACAGCCATTAGTATCCTACAGAACCATATCCACTCCTTAGAAACTTGATTCAAAAGGTGGAGAGTGAAGGTAAATGAGCAAAAATCTGCTCATGTAACTTTCACACTCTGCCGAGAACAAATTCCCGACATAACCCTAAACGGCAGTATTATTCCACAAAAAAATAGCGTACGTTACCTTGGACTTATATTCGACAAACGGTTAACCTGGAACCTTTATACGAAAACTAAAAGACGTGAACTTAACGGACGATACAAACAATTATTACGTCTCCTAGACAGTAAATCAAAACTTACAACAACAAGTAAACTATAACTATACAATACGGTTCTGAAACCAATATGGACATATGGTCTAGAACTTTGGGGTTTGACTAAGCATTCCAACTCCCTTCCAATCCAATCCCTACAATCCCGAATCCTTCGTAAAATTGTCAATGTCCCCTTTTATGTGCGAAACACTGTTATCCATCGTGACCTAAATGTTCCATTTGTTCGTGAACTATGCATCTCCCGATATAAAAAATTCCATTCCCATCTATCCTTCCACCCTAATTCTTTAGTAACGGAACTTTTAAAACGGCGATGGCCGAGAGATTCTCTAAAATTATAAAATAAAATTACCCTGTTCTAGAGGTAACATCGATGGGTGTTTTCCTTCACATGTCTTCATGTCCATGTAACAATTCGGCAGAAAAGTTTAAAAGTTTAGAACGAAACACAGTAGAAATATTTTTTTTTGCAAAATTCATTTTTATTATTCAACATAGTTGCCTTTGAGGGCGATACAGCGATTATAGCGATCTTCCAACTTTTCGATACCATTTTTATAGTACTCTTTCGGTTTTGCCTCAAAATAGGCCTCAGTTTCGGCAATCGGTCTTAAATTTCTTGCCAGCGAACATTCTCTTGAGGTCTGCAAACAGACCAGATCTGGATGGGGGCCAGATCTGAAGAATACGGTGGATGGGGAAGCAATTCGTAGCCCAATTCATTGAGTTTGACCATCGTTTTCATCGACTTGTGACACGGTGCATTGTCTTGGTGAAACAACACTTTTTTCTTCTTCAAATGAGGCCGTTTCTTAGCGATTTCTTTCTTCAAACGATCCAATAACGCTATATAATAGTCGCTGTTCATCGTCTGTCCCTTCTGGAGATAGTCAATGAATATTATACCATGCGCATCCCAAAATACAGACGCCATCACCTTGCCAGCCGACTGTTGCGTCTTTCCACGCTTTGGATTCGGTTCGTCGCTCGCTCTCCACTCTGGCGACTGCGGATTGGACTCTGGAGTGTAGTGACGGAGCCATGTTTCATCCATTGTCACATATCGACGCAAAAATTCGGGTTTATTGCGCTTGAACAGCTCCAAACACTGCTCAGAATCATCAACACGTTGTTGTTTTTGGTCCACAGTGAGCTCACGCGGCACCCACTTTGCACACAGCTTTCGCATGCCCAAATATTCATGCACGATATGTCCAACACGCTCTTTCGATATCTTCAGAGTCTCAGCTATCTCGCTCAATTTCACTTTACGGTCATTTAAAATTATTTTGTGGATTTTTTTGATGTTTTCTGCCGTCACCACCTCTTTTGGGCGTCCACTGCGTTCTGCATCAACTGTGCTCGTACGACCAGTTCGAAATTGACGAAACCAATATTTCACAGTTGAAATAGCTGGAGCAGAGTCCGGATAACGTTTGTCAAACCATGCTTTGGTTTCCACTGTATTTTTTTTCATCAAAAAGCAATGCTTTATCAATACACGAAATTCGTTTTTATCCATTTTTTTTTCAATAACAAAAGTTGCTTCACTCAAAATGCTATATCTCACGAACCAATCGACCGATTGCTGTCAAATTTTGACAGGAATTATTTGAAGCATGGGGCTTTGTGATTTTTGCGCCATCTAGACGTCATGGTTCTCAACTTTTCAGCCGAACTGTTATATTCCGTTAAAAAATCTGTTTGTTACTAGCATAAGTAGTTGTAGATAACATTTAAAATAGAAAAAAAGAAGCAAATTATCAAAAACAGACAATGTGGTACTGCTCTAAGTTCATTATAAGATTAGTTTTCTTTAAGATTTAAGAATTAATAAGACCGCCATAGTATGGTTAATTAAGTTGTAAAAATTTACAAATGAAAGTCAAAACAATCTAAATAAGAAACTTTCAATTTTCGATTTTTTTCTATACAACTTATTGAGAATCATCTTACGTTTAGATATTGATCGTTTTAGATGCACAGATATCTATTGATTATAACCGCAATTCTGTAATTTATTGCATTGCATTAAAGATCATAATAACCAACAACCATATCAAGGTGAATAGATCAGCGTTAAAGTTAATTGAGCAGCGCTGAATAGGATGGGTTGTGTTGAGCGTCTTGGCACTTTCTTCGAACCATTGCAGTCAGGTGCAATGTCAACAGAAAGAAAGAGTGTCCCGCCTAGGCTGATTCTAGGCGATATATGTTGGAGAATTGGTCTCCTACTCATACGTGTATATTCGTAAATGCATTATACTTCAGCTTGGTTCAAGTTCTGTACAATACGAGTATATGAAGCTCGTACAGGTATAACCCGACTAATAAGACACTGTAATAAAGTGCCTAGAGTTAGTATGGACACTAGTATAAATTGATTACAGATACTGAACTTGGACTTGGACTTGGTTATTTGATTGTTTAGCTATCGGCAAACTATTGGCACTCTCTATGGCGGTGTGTCATTAATTCAAGTTCATGTTTTCATCGGTAATTGCATTGACGCGCTGCCGGTATCTAGTTGAAAACTAATAATAAACACTATTACAGGCGTCAGATTAAGTATAATACGACCATAAATGGTTGGTACTTTCTTTAATTCACCTTCTCACAGATGACGATAGTTTTCGACAAGTGACCTTATCGAATGAGCGATGCTTGCAAACATAAAGCAGAAGCGACTCAAATGACTATCGAGATAATGTTTTAATTAGTCACAAAGTTAATTCGTTTGTACAATTCTGATTATCCGTGAACATTTCACACCAGACTTGGAGGTACTAGTGTCAGTCACTTTCAACAAGCTGTCGAATAAATGAGCTCATCCAGTCCGACGAAAAGTTGACGTTCTGGGACGAGCGAAAATGATTGACGAGTGATTCCGGCCGGCTTGGGATCTTCACAAAAATTTCATTTTCAATTTGAAAACTTTTTCACTTTCCTATTGAGAATGTCGGTCTCGATGGACTTATCCAAACAGAGTCGCATCCATATCTGGCTTTGTACAATCATTTTTGTTATCGTGTCTATACTATACTCGTATGAAATGGGTACGTGTGCTTACAATAGATGGTTCGGATTTTACAAATGAATCGTTGAATTGTAGCAAAAGATAGCCGTGAGAATGATTTTAAGAAGGTAAAAAAAAATTTTACTGTCTACAATGTCCTAGTTTCGAGCTCGATTGTTGTCTGATATCAGCAAAATAGATGTTAGTCTACTTCGAATGGGATAAGGTAGGAGGATGAAAAGATCTAAATGTCTCCACACCGTACTACTAGCTATGGAGTTTTGGTATTTATTCACAGATAATAAATAAATTCATTAGTAACATAGTTGTAATAGCCTTAAACGTAGTTGGAAGATGTCATCAGTCATTGAAAGTAAAATCTTCAGGCTGGCCTAGAAATTCTGATTATATGATGCATAAGAGGGAGATGAGTTGTCATGGGATTATTTTCTTTTTCAGTGTTGTATCTTACATATGCATTTTAGTATATGATAAATAGGCTTTAGCTCTCAACTATTATGCAGAGGTGTTAAAAAATGTATCTTACCTGGAAGATATATTCCTGCTGAAAGATGCTTTTCTGGGAGTTCAAGTATTGATCGTGGCGCAACTACTTCATGTGGCAATTGGTTATTATCTGTAAGAAAAGAAGAAATTTTTTTTTTTTTTTGTGAAAATATTTTAAAATAATACTTTTCCGTTTGTATGATGAAATATTAACAGAGAAAAATAAAAATAAGAAAACCCTAAGAAAAAGTGAAAATAAATACAAGATTATATGGAATTAATTTGGTAACTTTAAAAAAAAAAAAAAAACAACCTACAAATACCTATAAACACATACTCGTTTGTATAATATAAATGGCAACCATTAAGTTTAGCATTTTTCTTCCTTATTTACGTAAATTTCTTGAATGCATCTACCCACATTGCTATCTTGGGTGCTCGTGTATTTTAATTAAGAATATATTCGAGGCCATTAATTTCATCAAAAATTACGCAACTAAATTCTGGCTTGTTTGACCGAGTAAAGCTGTTGAATACGGTCGGTGTAGGAGACCACAAAAGAAGTGGCAGCAGTGATTTTATGCAATTTCTTCTAAGTGCATACCAAAGAGTGCCAAAGTGTACAAAATATAGTAATAATTGTGAAAAAAGAAAATCATCATAAAGGTAGGTGTTTGTTCAAAGGGGCTTTTAATCATGATCGATATGCAGGTGCTGTACTGATCGGATTTTCAACAAATTGAGCAGTCGATTTAGGCCAGATTGCTGACTATTGATATGCGTCCGAATCGAATCAAATCGTAGTCAAATCAAATCGTATCGAATGCAAGTGAATTAAATCGACTGTGTTACGAGCCGCAAATGCGGTTGCAACTGGAATTTTATGTGGGCAGTCACAGATACCTTTATTAAATTAATTGCCCTTAAGTGGGTGTAATAGTTGTATTGCAAGTATTTTGTAACGTTTTGCTACAATTTAATGTGTTAATCATTAGCATTTAATGTTTGGAATTTAGTTGATACGAAATGGAATTGCAAATTTTTTGTAGATTATATTCGTAAGAGTCTGATTGCAAAGTAAATGTTATTCTGTATTTAAAGGGATAGTAGGAGTTGTTTGAAATTAGTTAAAGTGTATATTTTATATATATGAGAAAAACCATTTGAAGAAATTTTAACACATTTGTTATAGGGCGAGTGTTTCTGCTAAAGTTTCGTGAATTGGTAAAGTTTTAGTGACGCTATTAATTCTAATAAAACATCAGAACTTAATGATAAGTTTCACGAAAGAAATTGTTTGACATCTGTTATACGAGGGTCGTTCAATAAGTCCTTAGAAAAAGATGGAAAAAAACTGTTTTAAAAAAAAAAAAATTTATTTTTCAACATAATCTGCTTTAAGCTCTATACACTTTTCCAACCGTTTTTCCAAAATTTTTATCCCGTCCAAAAAATAGGATTTCGGAAGTTCTGCAAAATACTCATCCGTTTGAGCAATGACGTCCTCGTTGGAAGTGAACCGTCGTCCGCCAAGCCATTTCTTCAGATTGGGGAAAAGAAAATAGTCAATCGGGGCCAAATCTGGTGAATAAGCAGGATGCTGCAACAATTCCATTCTCAATTCCATAATTTTGGCGATGGAAACAGCGCAGGTGTGCACACGCGCATTGTCCTGATGCAAGAGGATTTTTTTCTTCTTCAGATGGGGGCGTTTCTCTTTGATTTCCTCGCTCAACCGTTGAAATAACGACGCGTAATACGCTCCTGTTATTGTTTTTCCTTTTTCCAAGTAGTCGATAAAAATGATGCCCTGTGAATCCCAAAAGACCGTGGCCATCACCTTGCCGGCCGATTGCACAGTTTTTGCCTTCTTCGGAGCCCGTTCACCCTTGAAAATCCACTGTGATGACTGTCTCTTCGTTTCTGGAATGTAGTAGTGTATCCAGGTTTCGTCCACAGTGACATATCGGCGAAGGAATTCGGCAACATTGCGATGAAAGAGTGCCAACATAGCCTCAGAGTCCACTACACGATTGCGCTTATTCTCCTCTGAGAGCAAACGCGGCACCCATCTTGCCGAAATTTTTTTCACAGACAATTTTTCATGCAAAATTGAAGCGACTGTACCTTGTGATATGCCCGTGGCCTCAACTAATTCGCGCACTTTAATTCGCCGATCGTTCAAAATGAGATCGTGGAATTTGTCGATGATTTCAGTAGTAGACACCTTAACTGGGCGTCCTGAACGATGTTCATCTTTTGTGGATCAACGGCCACGTTTAAATTCATTCACCCAATTGTAAACCGTCACAAACACAGGTGCAGATGTGCCATGAACTGCATCCAACTCGGCTTTGATTTCTTTCGGGCTTAAGCCTTTCAAATGGAGATGTTTGATGACAGCCCTAAACTCGCTTTTTTCCATTGTTATGCACAAATAAATGTCGTTAACTTTAATCGACGATAGAAATTGACTTACGCTATGGATCGAGCTGAAATTTTGACAGCTTTTCTGTCGATAATGCTACTTCCAAAAAAAATCTTTACCGACACTACTAAGAATATCGATGCTATGAAGGAAATAACTGAGAAGGACAAAATTGTGACTTAATTGTATCATGAAATTCAAGTGTCCTTGGACATTGATATGAAACAAAATATAAAAGATATTACCGAATTTTTTAAAGTTAAAAAAAAATAGTATGTTTGATGGAGTCCACATAAATTCATTTTTCCGATAAAAACTTGTTGGTGGAGGTAACTGTATGACAATGATAGAGAATAAAAGTGGCTGCAATGTCGGATCTGACGCAATTAATTCCTTTTTTCCTGAGCCTTTGAAGGATATCTCATCTATTAAAATGACTGAAATACACCCCCCCCTCCCCTAACCACTTTATGACACTCTATTTGTCATAACATAATATAAAAACATAACTTCAGTAATTTCATTCTATAGGGTTTCGTGGTTATTGGGCCATGATGCAACTTGTACTGCACGTTTATAAGGGACTAACGTAGAAGCTTGGTCGAGGTTAGTCTGCACTATTGCCAAATAACTCTGACGATGCCCAGTCTCATTGCTTTTTTGCCGCATCTCGTATATATAAAAATAATACAAAATTCCTATTTTTTATTTATTTTCTAATAATCAAGCGACATTATTAAAAAAAAAATTTAATAAGAAAATCATTTTTTTTTATATTGGCAGAAATACTAAATGACAAGTAATTTTTTATTAAAAAAATAATTTTGAAATATTTTAGGAAAAAAAAATAATGCTGAATATTTGTTCTTTAATATTTTTAATATAATTACTTACACACTTATACCAATTAAAATAGCTTTCATAAAACCTTTCGAAATATATAAATTTTCTTTAAGAAATTATTAAAATACAATTTTTTTTCTAAGCTAATCGTTACTATAGTGAATATTATAAAAATATTTTTCTTTATAAGTAAAATAATCAAAAAATGTTCAATAACTTATTAACAAATTATCTAATAATTAAACAAAGCATATAAATTATATTATTCAAATACAATAATTTGGTTTATTTAAAATTTCAATAATTTTAGTTATGAAAAATTGTTAAAAGTTTGTCAAATAATAATAAATTTGGTAATATATAATTTTATAAATCGATCATTTTCCCACGATTATATATAATAATCCATAGCATACGTAATGATATCATCGTGGAATAGCTTTTGTAACGTAAAAGTTTTTAAATACAGCTTGTTAAAAAAAAATAACTTGTTTCTTTAAGAAAAAAACCTTACCAAAAAAGTATCTAAAAATTATTTAGAAATAGTCACCTAGAAGACATAGTGTTTGAATTTACATAAGACACTTGAATATGAAGGTCGAAAATTTGTCATAATTTTTTTTTTTTTTTTTGTTGTTGCCAAAAGTAAGCTTTTCTGTTAAGGAGATTTTGGTAATTTTTTTTTTTGCTAATTTAATTTATGACCATACGTGATTTTTTCATCTATGGAAGGTCAATGCTAACAAAAATAAAGGAAACCATTTGAGCTTGATTAATTTTTCATTTTCGTTTAATATTAACCAAAAATAATCCTTTAAATTTATGTATGTTGTTGTTGAGTTTAAGCAGTAAAGTTTTGTCCCAAATTGAATTTGTGCAATTTGCAAATAAAGCAACGAGAGAGCAGCTATTTATTTTCAAATTTATTTTGCCAGGAAATAGAGTGCTCATTTTGAAAGCTCCATCGTCAGCTCTACTCAGACTCCATGGAAATTGTGTGATTAATTAGAAAAAAATATTTTTCACTGAGGAAAATCAATTACGAATATGAATGGAACGAAAGTACTCAAATGTGAATAGGGAAACAGAGCTTTGTTGCCATCTATAATATTTAGTCGTACAAATTAAAGGCAATGCTGAGCTATAGCGTATCCGTGCGTTTGTTTGTTATGCTTTTCCATGGAATAATAATAAATTTTTCAATTTTCAATTGAAACTAAAAACATAATTGAGTCTTATTAAGATTTAAAACAAACACTATTTCATGTAGAAAAATTCAAATTGAATTGATTTTTTCCATGTCCGTGTCCGCGTCCGCATATACTCGTACAGTCAGGCAATTTTAACAATTCTTTTCATTGTGAATTATTTTTAAGTAAGAGAAATAATAAATTATTGACGACATGGCATAGCATACTGATGATATTGATGAGAAATTATATTCAGTGTGAACGATTACCTTCAAAAACAATTTCACAATAGAAATTATAATAATTTTTTATAAATTTTTTTGTTCTTGTTTGTCTAGGAATATGGGCTTATCGAATTTCTATTCAGTTCCATTTCAAAAAGTCGTCCAGTTTATTTCAACTAATGTATTTGAATCCATAAAATATCTATTAATGTCTCTATGTATACAGGAAATGTGATTGTAGCACAAATGCCCAAAAATTCCATGAAAATCCTGGGTATTTGCATTACCAGTTCAGGAAAATTAATGGTATCTATAGAATTGTTAGTCAGTAGTAAATGTTAGATTGTATAGTTTTTTATTTGCTCATTATATACCCAAGAATACCCAAATACGAGTCTTAGGATATCCCCGGCAGACTTACTTCCAATCGAAACTAGTTGAAACTCCATCTTTCCTCACCTTTACAAAGCTCGAGTTCGATTAATTTATAATAACGTTTACTCTGCTAATTATCCCCTCCATAATTTAGTTACAACTATCATGAACGTCTTAAAAAATTGTAAGGAAATTCATCCCCTATACCTTTAATAATCGCAATACGAGGGTCATTCAACAAGTAGTTAGCCTACAAAAGAAAAACGAAAATTTTGGAAAGGTGGCAATTTATTTTTCCACATAATCTCTTTCAAGCTCGATACACTTGGCCCAGCGAAGCTCTAACTTTTTTAACCCGTCCATATTCCCGGCGAGTGATTTTTTCAGGTTTGGAAATAAAAAGTAGTCACAGGGGGCCAAATCTGGAGAGAACGGTTGATGGGGCAGCAATTCGTAGCGCAATTCGACCAATTTGGCCATGGCGACGGCGGAGGTGTGAAACAGCGGAGGTTGTCGTGGTGGAACAGCACTTTTTTCTTCGCAAAGCGGGGCCGCTTTTTCTTCAATTCGACGTCAAATCGTCCCAATATGTCAGCATAGTAGCGCCCCGTGATTGTTTTACCCTTCTCGAGGTAATCGATGTGGATCACACCTTGTGAATGCCAGAAAACGGTGGCCATCACCTTTCCGGCCGATCGAACAGTCTTCACCTTCTTCGGAGCACGTTCGCCGGGTGAAGTCCACTGTTTCGACTGTTCCTTGGTCTCTGGTGTGTACCAGTGAATCCATGTTTCGTCGACGGTCACGAAACGACGTAAGAACTCCGCTGGATTGCGCTGAAACAGCGCCAAACACGTCGCCGATATGGTCTCACGGTTGCGCTTGTTTTCCAGTGTGAGCTTTCTCATGCCCAGTTCTTCGTGTAGAATATGATGCACCATTCCTACTGCGATGCCCACAGTCTCAGCTATCTCGTGAACCTTCAATCGACGGTCTGCCAACACGAGATCGTGGACTTTTTTAACGTTTTCCTCCGTAGCAGCCGTTTTTGGGGCACCTGAGCGTGGCTCATCAAAAACCGACGTGCGGCCACGAATAAACTCGTTGAACCAATTCTTGACGGTCGCCATCGAAGGAGAAGAGTCACCATACACAGCATCCAAGCGATCTTTGATTTTGCTGCGCGTTTTCCCTTCCAAAAACAAGAATCTAATCACCGAACGATATTGTTCTTTTTCCATTTTTGTGCAACCGACCGACACGCTCGCTTTCAAAGGCTCTCAAAACAAAACTAATGAAGGAAATAGACTGAAACTTTGACAGTAGGCTACTAAAAAAAAGTACTGCACGATGGTAAATTTCTTTTGTGACAGTAGTTCCATCGGGCGGTGAGGCTAAGTACTTGTTGAATGACCCTCGTATTAAAAATATATACTTTTTTTCTCCCCCTGGACTTCCAAACTTTCCTTCCGCGTTCAGTATTCTCAATACTGGGAACAGTATTGAGAATATCTTCGTCTTTAGATAGGATTAAGAAGGTAAGTATCGACCTGGGCGTCTATACGAAACTTTTCCTCGAACAGTTGGACGGCCTCAAAAAATGTTTATTTATGTTTATGGAGGAAGTAACCGACCTCAATACAAATTTCTCTGTAGTGATCAAGAAGAATGGCAGGAAAATCCGTGATCTACATTGTGGGGTCTTTCCATATAGGGCGGTTGAAATTACTATTGGCCATTTCATCATCATCTATGCCCACTGAATCTAAAAATCCCAGACATCCCCGCTGACTCAACAGCCGCGTCTTTCCAGTTCGACACTCCTAACATGTTTCTGGCTTTCTAGCTAACGGCGTCGCTCCACCGAAGGCCGGCCCTAAACCATCTTCTGCGACCATAAATAAAGCCGCTGTAGATTTTCCAGACAGGATCTTATTTTCTATACGCATTAAGTGTCCAACACACCACAGCCTATTGAGCTTAATGATATTCACAACCGTGCGATCGTGGTAATGGACCAGAATCTTGTCGTTAAATTGGCTCTGGAATCGTTCATTCTCATGTAGGAAACCAAAAATTTATTGAAGGATCATCCACTCGAACCCAGACTAGAGTTCAGAATCCAGATTACTGAAGAATTTCTTTTGATTTGTATAAAATAAATTCTTTGGTCTCATGGGGTTATCCTATTAATGTGTCATTAAATTTTTGAGCGAATGGAGCTATCCTATCTAATTAAATAGCGGCACATATCGCTGGTGATTCTGTTACGAGCGTCATTCAATAAGTCCTTAGAAAATCCGAGAAATTGCGCTCGTAGTATCGGTAAAGATTTTTTTTGTAAGTAGCATTATCGACAGGAAAACTGTCAAAATTTCAGCTGGATCCATAGCGTAAGTCAATTTCTATCGTCGAATAAAGTTAACGACATTTATTTGTGCATAACAATGGAAAAAAGCGAGTTTAGGGCTGTCATCAAACATCTCCATTTGAAAGGCTTAAGCCCGAAAGAAATCAAAGCCGAGTTGGATGCAGTTCATGGCACATTTGCACCTGTGTTTGCGATGGTTTACAATTGGGTGAATGAATTTAAACGTGGCCGTTCATCCACAACAGATGAACATCGTTCAGGACGCCCAGTTGAGGTGTCTACTCCTGAAATCATCGACAAAATCCACGATCTGATTTTGAACGATCGGCGAATTCAAGTGCGCGAATTAGTTGATGCCACGGGCATATCACAAGATACAGTCGCTTCAATTTTGCATGAAAAATTGTCTGTGAAAAAAATTTCGGCAAGATGGGTGCCGCGTTTGCTCTCAGAGGAGAATAAGCGCAATCGTGTAGTGGACTCTGAGGCTATGTTGGCACTCTTTCATCGCAATCCTGCCGAGTTCCTTCGTCGATATGTCACTGTGGACGAAACCTCGATACACTACTACACTCCACAAACGACGAGACAGTCATCGCAGTGGATTTTCAAGGGTGAACGGGCTCCGAAGAAGGCAAAAACTGTGCCATCGGCCGGCAAGGTGATGGCCACGGTCTTTTGGGATTCGCAGTGCATCAGTTTTATCGACTACTTGGAAAAAGGAAAAACAATAACAAGAGCGTATTACGCGTCGTTATTGCAACGGTTGAGCGAGGAAATCAAAGAGAAACGCCCCCATCTAAAGAAGAAAAAAATCCTCTTGCATCAGGACAATGCGCGTGTGGACACCTGCGCTGTTTCCATGGCCAAAATTGTGGAATTGAGAATAGAATTGTTGCAGCATCCCGCTTATTCACCAGATTTGGCCCCGAGTGACTATTTTCTTTTCCCCAATCTGAAGAAATGGCTTGGCGGACAACGGTTCACTTCCAACGAGGACGTCATTGCTCAAACGGATGAGTATTTTGCAGAACTTCCGAAATCCTATTTTTTGCACGGGATAAAAATTTTGGAAAAACGGTTGGAAAAGTGTTTGGAGCTAAAAGGAGATTATGTTACAAAATAAAATTTTTTTTTTTAAAAACAGCTTTTTCCATCTTTTTCTAAGGACTTATTGAACGACCCTCGTATTAAATCGACGGTCCACTTTGTCGTTGGCCGTTTCAATTGAAGCAGTATCATCATCTTTAGTGACGGCCAAGCAATCCTAAAAGCTATTCGCGACTCATTAGGTGATCCTGTATACAACATAACGAGGTACTCATAGCCAACAACATCCTCAATTATGCATAGAAATAAAGACTGGACTAATAGTGAGATCTTTTGAGTGTCTCACTGACCAACTTCCTTGCTGAAATTCTAGGCAAGACCACACCCATAACATTTTTTTTAGAAACCATACAGCTTACGAGTATTTCTGCTAATCGTGTGTCATTATACTAATTATTCGTCATATATTGAGCGAATGTTAACAAACTGGTAATTTTTGTGTGATTAGATGTCTTTCTATTGTGAAGTTTCTAGATCCAACAATTTAATTTTCAAGTATTTTTGTTAGTCTAATCAATCATACTATTATGCTTAATAAAATTTAAAAAAAACTCTTACTGATCAAGCCTACTAAATAAAAACCAATTTCGCTTAGAAAACTGGTAACGCCCACCTACACGAAAACTTTAGGTCTTATGGCCATAAGTCCCAGACTAATATCTAAGGAGCCTTACATATAAATGAAGAAATAATATCAGAAACATTTTTAAATTACCTGTACAGATGGGGCTCTTCCTTTCATCAGGATTCTCTTCATCACTATCAATGTGCGGAAATGAGTTGCCCAAACAGAAAACTGGCAGTGTTGGCAACGGTTTTGCGTCCGTTTTTTTTTCGGAGGCACTTTCACATAAACTGCTATCATATTTGCTCGAATATCGTCTCAGAATGTATTTATTGTTCATTATTTTATTTTTGGTAATCAATTCACTTCGTTTTAAAGCACATTTAGGAGAATTAACTGCAGTCATTCTGCTATTTGTTGATATATCGCCATGCTGCGAATATTGAGAATCACCAGTTGTATGGGTCTTCTTTTGGTCGATTGATGATCTTTCGGATGAGGGAAATGCTAATTCATGCAATGGTATACGACCAATAGCACGCTCCACACCGACCAAAAGGTTTTGCAAAAGCTGCGGCAGCTCGTCCGTCAGCATTTCTAAAGCTAATGGACTAAGAGATTCCTTATCCGAATCAATAACACGATAGATAACTTCTGATTTGGCTGGTATGCGCCAAACAGCACACAATTCTGGTATAGAATTTGTTGCTATAAATAAGAAAAAAAAACATTTATAAAACATCAATTCGAATATTCTTGCAAAAATCAATTAAGAAAAATATTTTGATGATAGTTAAGGAAAATTTATGATGTAATATAAGCGTTATACCTGGTCTTATGCAAATGTAAATATCATGAGGCCGTACACAAGACTCGTCGATTGTTCCTAGGTGGAGGACAACAGCTCCGGAAGCTGTAGCTAGAGGCCATGCCTTACACCAGGCAGTAAGCTGAAATAGAAATTTTCATTTAAATTTATTTTGATTGCATTTCTAAAGATTTTATTGACTTTGTTCGCATTTTAAGAGTGAACTATTGTTTTGAATATGTGGTGGTAAATGGAAAATATTTAACATTCAGAAAAATTCTAAACTACCTGCTATACACTACATTATTATATCTAAGAACACTTCTGATTGAACTGAATTACCTATTTATGCGGTAAGGTATAAGAGAAAAACTAGACCGACTAGTAATCAATGAAAGCAGCCTGGAATATATACTGGACTCGTCCGAACCCAGACGTTAACATTTAACGACAATTCTGGTTCGTTCGAATAATAATTATGATCAGTAAAATGATTTTTACGATTCAATAAACTATGAATAGGTTAAGTAGGAATGTTGTTGCAAGTGGATATGTTGCCCCATCGAAAAAGGCACGTTCAGAACATTTACATTAATCGAAGCAACGTTGTTCGGTGGTTTGGATGCGTTTCGAACTACGACGCATTCAAGTAAATTTCTTATCGGAACATTGCTAACACGTCGATGGAGTTTTTAAGTTCTTGAATTCCAGAATTGGGAGTGTATGAACCTAAATAAGCACTGGAGTATGAGCTTGTAAGCAATGAGGCGCTAAAGTTATAGTTATAGCTTTTGTGTAGCTTCTTTGGATATAGTGTGTGAGTATGCATGTTTAGACACAGTCTGGCAGCAGATTGTGCTAGACTCCTCCTTAAGTCCAGTGTTCAGTAAGGCAATTAAATTTTAACATCTTGGCTAGAATATGATTTACAACATGCTCTCCATAAAAGTTTGAGAGGTCAGAACCGATTCCTTTTTCTATTCTTAAACGCTCTGATCCATCATAGTCGTATATATACACAACCTTCTTAAACCATGAATTTACGCAGTCTCTAAACTTTCCGTCATAGAGGGTTTTATCAAATTAATCGTTCTTGTTATATTCTTATTCAGAGAAAACTTTTATTACATCTTCAAACATATTCATAGCGACTGACTTGTTTGCTGATATTTAATTTTAAATTTTATTCCGTCATTATTATTATAGATTTGTATTATTTAAAATTAAGAGTAAAATTTTTATTATATTTTCTGTACTTTGCCAAATAATTTCATATAAATGAATGGCATGAAAATTCTTCTACGGCTCAATTCTTTTGAGGTAATTTTTAATAATTTTTTCGTACATTTCAGCCTGTAATTCGGTTATTGCTTGACGGATATTAGTTTTTAAATGCTCTAAATCTTGAAAATTGTTTGCTTAAAGATAATTTTTTGAATAGTCTTGCAAAATAAAAAGTTCAACTACGTCAAATTGGACGATCTTGAAGGCCCATTGACATCATCTAACCTCGAAATTACGCATTTTGGGAGTTTTTCGTACAATAAAGCCACAAATATATCATTTTAGGTGGCTCATTATTAAATTCACATATGGTATGGTAACCGTTTCTCCTTCTCCATTTTCAAAGTCTGAATCACACCTTCAGACCAAAAGGCACATCAGAGAGCCGTCGGTCTTAACGGATACAAAAAAGTTCTCCACAGTCACTTGTGAATTTTTAGAGCCCTACTAATGGCAATTTTGCTTATTAACATGTTCACCTCATTATAACGAGCATAAACTCTTTTTAAAATGCAAATCGTAGTTACGGCAGAGTTGCCTATTTAATTTTATTTTTTTTTACAATTTTTACGCATTGTTTGATAATTTAATAATCCATTATAAAAAAATGGCAAAATATATTTTTGAAAAAAAAAAATCAATATTAAAAGGCATATGGATTGAATAACTGCCAATTATTAGTGTTGTACTTTCCAAACAATTAAATGGATAAGCCTGTATTCAAAAGAACAACCCCTGCGTCATCAGGGGTTATTATTTTGAATACAGGCTTATCCTAATTCACATTTGTGAATGTGTGTTTTTTTCTATTTACTGTAAATTCTTACATCTTTAAATACGTCTTATTAAAATCTCTTTCTTGTAAATTGAACAAACAAATTTTGTCATTTATAAAAGCTGGAATTTTGGTTTGTTTGGAGTTTGGTAATAAAGTGCGTGCCTGACTGATTTCGTGCAAAAGAATTTTCTTTATTCTAAAGAAAATACTCGCAGAACAGAAGTGGAGAAACGCATTTTTCCATGTGGTTAAATACAATATTTGGACACAGGCACGTACGTTTGTATGCAACTACGAATTGAGAATGTTCAGTAGTCCTTTGAGATTAAGATAAAGTGTCATGCCATCAACAGAGCCCGATGCTTTTCATAACGAAAACAATAGACTCGTCATTATCCAATTGTGTAATCGATATTCCAGATGTTGAGAATATCTATCTTCCCGTTGTCCCTAACGAAAAAAAATGCATAAGGGTCATTGTTCTTAGAAACAGACTATAAAGCAGGACTCACCAGGATATGGTAAGCAGGGTAGGGCTAGACAGTTCTTCATATTCAATACTGTTTCGTAAACTGTTTTTGGACAATTTGCCCCTATTTTCATTCGTAGTTTCCGTTTTAGGGTTGGAATCGGATCCTGTTTACAATTTTACTAAATTATTTGGGTTGATCTATTTTTGTTTTGTTTTTTTTTTTAGTGTTGTGTGTGATAAATCAAATTGAATACAAGTATTATTAAAAAAATGCAGCAGAAAAAACTACATTCATTTGTCCATTTATAAACAGTTGTGGTTATGTTTTTTTTTGTAGCCAAAATAAATTATGATAATAAGAACCAAGTGAATAAATATATTAAAATCACCCACCATAAAGAATGTAATTTCAAGCAATAATTTGTAATCCGTTGTTGTCAATATATAAATAGTTATTGATTAATAAGAATGTGAACAAATGAAGGGTTGTTATCCAATATATACTTTGGAAAGTAAAATTTAACAAATATTATTTCAAATAAAGATTATAATGATATTTTTATTTTATTATATTACTTAAATAATGCCATTATGTATAAAATAAAATTTTAATGAAATAATTGCCATAAAATAAAAAACTCTCTACAGGGTTTGATAATTTTAAAGTTATTTGCTTATTGACGTCTTCACCCAGCGAGAACGTGGTTATAGCAAAATCATAATTTTTGTAGGGAGATTTTTTAATGTAGAAATTACCTATATTATTATGAGGGTGATTGGTTAGTATTTAAGAAATTCTTATTATTTTTCTTTATTAAGTGGTAAATTTATTATTATTATAATGAAATGATTCATAGTTTTAAATCCTTAAATAAATAATATTTTTAGAATCAAACATGAAATCATTTCTTAATTTTATATAAAAGGTTACACTTCAATATAAAATGGGTCCAAAATTTTTTTGTACCTGTTTATAAATTTTAAATATAAAAAAAAAACAAAGTGACTTTTGAAACATTTCCTTCGATATCTACGCAATTTCGATTGCAGTTACTTACAGGTACCGAAATCATTTGCATTTTTGATACAGTTATCAGTAGTAGTCCACAAAAACTATTATATGATTGTTTTTTTTAAAAGTTTTATTTAATACAAAAAAAAAATCACCCATTTATTCATTAATTGGTCAAGGTATAAACCGGCTGAATGAATCAAAATTGTCTGAATATTCACACATGGGCATACAGAATTCGATTCAAAACGCAAAATTGCCACACTTTATTCGACTATCTCTTCAGACAAATTAACGCATATCTTTGACCAATGAATATTTATAAGATGCTTTATCAAGAAACCAATCCACAACCGATTGCATGGTTATGCGTGACTACAATTTGGATCCACCATGATAGGAAAGTATTAAATTTCTAACACAGGAAACTGCTCGTATATCTTTTGAGATTTGGTTGCACACTAAATAAAGCTTAATCAGTTTTATAACGCTTTTCTTTTATAGTCAATTCTCCTCCGATAGGAAATATTATCGCCCACACTAAATAATCTAAACAATTTATTCGATAGTTTATTAGCAAAAAAAGAAAAAAGAAAAAGAAAAACAAACAAAAACTAAAATCTAAATATATCGGTTCAATGTTATCAAAATTTCGTAATTATTATTCCAAATACTTATCGGTTATGAGCAATTTTTTTTGTATTTATTTACAATTTGCATTTTTTTAATTGATTGCCAAAACAAATCATAAAACCACATAAATTTATTTATTGATAAAGAAAAAGAAAACTAGCTCCAATGTTGATAATATAATCAAACTTTTACATTTATTCTGTTGAGAGAAAGATTTTATCAAACTGTATTTAACCGGAAGGGTTATCCAAATTGTTTTTTGAAAAGTGGAATGGAAAAAAATTAAATTCTAAATTTAATTAAACTTTTACTTGATTGCTATGCTCAAAATTTGCCATTATAGATAAAATATATAAAGTTGCAAGAATTCATAAAGGACTTGATCCTTTTGAGATGATTTCTTAGGGTATTTTCGTATATTTCCATATTTAGACCATTATTTAAAGGATGTTGGTTTTTCAATGCTCTTTAGTTTTAAATTTATTTTTGTAAATTAGAACTTTTTGCGTAGCTATACCAAAAAAAAGTTCAGCGTCAAATCTCATGATCTTAGAGGTCAATTGACATTATCAAATTTCGAAATTATACGTCCTGGGATTTTTTTGCTTTATAAAGCTCAAATTTATTAATGCTATCTTCAAGTTAAGAATTTACAGTAACGGTCACTCCTTGATAATTTTAAACCGAAATGCGCTTTTAAGAGAAAATGACACATTCAGAAAAAAATCCACAATATGCAGTCACCATTCGAGAGTAAAATGGCTTCTTTATAGTAATTTTTAAGTTCCTGAAGCCCCCTTTGTGGCAACTTTTATTTATTGATGTATCCAACGAGAATTATAACCTAAATAAATATTGTTCTAACTAATACATCTGTTCAAAAACTGTGCAATAATAACAGTGATGCACTTTCTAAACTACAAAATGTACAACCAGGTGCTACCCTTTAAATGTGCTCGTAGTAAGTTTTTTTTATTTTTTTTTATAAAATTATACAAATAACTTTCAAATTTTCTGTTTTTTTTTATCGAAATGCATTTTTCTACATTCAAAGGGCTTTCACTATCAATTATATGTAGTTATGCTGTAGTCAAACATAATTAATGGCCCATTATCAAATTAATTAAATTTTTTCTCTTAATTAACTTTTAATAATACTTATTCCTATAATATTAGTATTAATATCTTCTATTATGCATACTTTCAACATTTCCATTTGCATATTATTAAATAATTAAATTTTATTTAGGAAATATCTTAAAAGTAAGTCATTAAAAGGAAATAGAAAACAAAAGCCGAAAATGTTTTAATTAAAAGTTGACGAAATTTCTAATAAATATTGATGCAGCTGGACTCGTATTATTATCTATTAAAATGTTTTAAGAAAAAATAATAAAACATAACGCACAGTTCTATTGAAAAAAAAATCAGTTTTCCTAAAATTAAAAAACATTTAATTTCCTATAATAGAAAAAAAAAATATTTCGAATACTTTCATTTTTCGACTATAATTTTATTCAGCTTTGACGAAGTTTTATAGCAAAGTTTAGATGTGGATTTGAAATATTTAATTGTTGAATCTAGGCCCTGTTTCTATAATTGAAAAAAAAATATTGTGTATTTTTTTTTATACATATTTTTTTATATAAACAAAATTTGTGAGTCCTTTTGGGAAAATATAATTTTTCTAATCATTTCTACCACTTGGTATGTACTTTTCTTTATGGCTATCGGTTAGGAAATATTTAATTTTGTTTTATAATTTTTTTGATAAATTATTTTTTTTTATTTTGCTTAATTTTCTTAATAAAAAAAAACGATTAAAAATAAAAAGAATTTAGCTTCTAATTTAAACAAGCAAATGGAATTTTTTAAATAAAAAAATTGTAAAAAAAGAAAAAAAGCTGCAAAAATTACTTTTTGTGCAAACAACCCTTATATAAAAATGTTCCCGATGATGCGTTGAGCTGTTTAGGAGTATATAGGGAATACATACGAGGTCTATTAAAAAAGTATCACGAATTTTGAATTTTCATGGGTTACGTACATTCAATTTTCGATTTTTTCTCACTTATTCCGCCAAGTTTGGCCATTTTGAATGTTCAGTTAATTTTTGACAGCTGCTTTGCTTGCACGTGTTTTGGCTCGTCTTCGATTTTTGCCCACTCCAAAAAATGGTGTGAAAAACAAAATTAATTGCACGGACGGATCCTGAATGTTGACTGTGACATATGGTGAAGCTACCTTGGACCGCAGCAACGTTTATCGGTGGTACAAAATGTTCTCAGAGGACGCCCGAGCACGTCAACAACAGACGAAAACATTGCTGAAGTGAAGAAAATAGTATTGACCAATCGTCGAATAACCGTTAGAGAAGTTGCTGAGGACTTAAACATATCCTTTGGCTCGTGCAATTCATTTTCACCAATGATTTGTGCGTCAGATGGGTCGCCGCGAAATTCGTACCAAAATTACTCAATTTCGGCCAAAAACAGCATCGCATTAACATTGCTAAGGAGCTGTTGGCTCCTTAGCAATGTTAATGCGATGCTGTTTTTAACCCAAATTAGCTTAAGAGGGTCATAACTGGTGACGAATCATGGGTTTATGGTTATGACGTAGACACCAAAGCTCAATCAACCCAATGCAAGATGCCGCACGAGCCAAGACCGAAAGAAGCGCGCCAAGTTTGGTCGAATGTGAAGGTTTGCTTACAGTTTTTTTTCGATTGCAGGGGCGTGGTGTATCATGAGTTCTTACCACAGGGTAGAACGGTCAATAGGGGATATTACCTGCAAGTTATGCGTAAGTTGCGCGAAGCAATCTGCCAGAAACGCCCGGATTTGTGGAAGAACAAAAATTGGATTTTGCACCATGATAACGCCCCGCTTACGCATCGTTGCTTGTGCGCAAATTTTTGACCGAAAACAATACACTAATAATGCCGCAGCCACCGTATGGCCCCCTGTAACTTTTTCTTGTTCCCGAAACTGAACAGCCCCATGAAAGGACGACGCTATGCTACGATTGAGGAGATAAAGAGCTGAACAAGATCACAAAAAATGATTTTTTGAAGTGCTTCGAGGATTGGAAAAAATGTTGGCATAAGTTTATAATATCTGGTGGGGATTACTTTAAAGGGGACAAAATAGATATTCATGACAAAATAAATAATTTTTTTAAAACTACAAAATTCGCGATACTTTTTGAACAGACCTCGTATAACATTTCTTGTTTTTTTGGAAAAATTGCACTTTTTTTTAATAAATATATTAAGTTTTATTGGATGTAACTCTATTTTAAAAAAAAAACTAATTTTGACTTAAATTAAGATTTTACTACATTAAAAAAAATGTATAATATTTACCTATATTAATCCTTAATTAGATACAAAAAAAAATTTTTTTTAGGTATATAGAACACCAGAAAATTAGTACATTGCTAATTTGAAGACATTAAAGTAGAGCAAACGCCATGTAAACTTTGAAGCTTTTGCATCTTCAAAATTTTTACATAATTACAATATTTTCTATGATTTAAAGACATTTGAATAATTTCCCAAATGACGAATAATCATTCTTCAATATGATCATCCATATTAACTGAAGTCATTGATCCTTTGAGGTATTTATATAAATACAAAAGGAAACTGCAAAAATATTTAATTAGAATTTTAAATGTTCAAAAAAATATTTGAAGAAATTAAATTTTATTTATGAACCTTTAGGATACGAATGTAAATTTTAAATGATTTCAAACAATTTTTTTTCTACCATTAAACGGAAGTAGATAATGGGAAAACGGGCAAAGAACCCTTTTCTGAAAGGTTAAAGTCTATAAAAATGAATGAATTGTGAGAAAAAATTTTAAAAATATTAAAACTATTTTAAAGTGCGAATTTTTTCACTAATTAACAAAATTTCGTACGTTATATTTCTAACTAATTCTTTTATAATTGCCGAAATTTTTTCTAACCGCACTTAGCTATATAGAATAGATAAATTATAGATTTTAAAATTTTTATTTTATTACTGATTAAATTAGGCATGAATTTTTTCTTTCATTTTTATACACCTGGAATTCATTCCTGGAATCTCTAAATTGCATAACACAAAATATTTTTGATGTAAATAAAAGCAGGTGAGCTGATGATAGGAATATCTCCTTCTCACGACACCGATCTGTGACTTTGGTCTCCGGTGTGACTGAGCCCAAATTCTATCTGATGGTGAGTTCACATCAGAAAATGAGAAAAAAAAAATCTTAAAAGTTTTTTCACGACTTCTTTACGATCATGATGTCTCATCACGTTAATGGCACTTTGCAAAAAAAAAAAAAATATAATAACCTGTAAAAGAATTATAAGTACATGCCTATTCGAAACTTATATAATTTGGACGTCTACGCTCTCACAGCAACGTAACCAACCAACCGAACATTCATATTATCAACTATGTAGCCATCCATCCAAGCAACACCCAACAAATAATAACTGAAGACACTGTTTTCTTTCAGTGTCTCTATTTTATTTAATTTTTAAAATTTTCCTTCATCTTATGGTATATGCATTCGAAAATTATACGTGACCAGGTTAGCTAACTACAAAATATGTCGAAGGACATAAAATGTCAGAAAGTCAACGGTCGCATCAATGTATTTTGCTGATGGTCAAAGACTGCGTCCACATATATCAAAACTTTCAATTTAAAGTCATTCAACTATTTTTTTTCTTTAGTTTACACAGTAAAAATTTAAAGTTCTACGAGAAAATATTTTGCATTAATTAGAATTTAACCTGAAGTCGTATAGTGGTTTTTCTGCAACTTTCCTTTTCAACTAATAAGATTCTTGCAGCTATTGGACAATTGAATTTATAAAGAATAAAATATATTTGAATGAATACTATTGATTGTAATATAAATCTGCAGGAAGGAAGGGTCTTTAAATGTAGAAAGAATATTAAATAAGCCACCTCAGATATTTACTACTTGCACTATCATTTGAGTACATCGGCGATCGTTAAGCAAATGCACATGATATGCAGCGGAAGTGCAGACGTTGACGAAAATTCTGAACTTACACGATTGCAACAGGAAAACTTAAATATTGATAAACATTTTATCCATTGAGATATTTTAGTCAATATGGACAGGAAACATTTTAATTCTTGACCATAAACATTTTTCTTCCAGCCATCATCAGACATTATGCATCAACCAAAAATAATTTTTTTCTCTTCAATTTATAATTTTAACAGTTCATTTTAGTATTGATCTCATCGTATTTGAACAGAATTTAATTACTCGCTTTAAATTCAAGTCAAGACAAGAATTTCCCTGAAATTTTTCTTTTTTATTATTTTGATCGCATAAATTTAAAAGAAAAACTACCGATAATAAGTATTTGGAACTTCCTTAATTCATTTCCACTAATTTTACCAATCGTTTTCCTCTTGTTTTTTTTTTTTAAATATTGTATAATATGTATTCAAGCTGATTTCTATGGGATTTTGCAATTTTAATCATTTTAGCAATATGATCACTCCATTCAATGTTTTATGTAAGTAGTAAATATGCTTACTTTCTTATAGGAACATCCGTTTTATAATTCGGAAAAAAATAGAATTATAATTTATCAATAATTAAATATAACTATTATTTATTTAAAAAAATTGGTTAAATTAAAGTTTACCATTTTAAATAATAGCTTAATTAATTATGTATAATTCGCAAAAGATACGCCGATTGGGTACTGGAACAACAGGCTTTAGATGCTGAATTTTGAAGTAAAATTTTCTTCAGGAATGAGGCTCATTTCTTACTCGATGGATATGTCAATAAATAAAGTTTCTGTATATGAGGCTCTGATGACTTATAAGTGACTTTGGAGGAGCCATTGTATCTATGAAAATTAACTGTGTAGTATGTATTTTTAAATATTTCTTTGAATATGAAGAAGGATAGACCGTTACCATAAATTGTGAGCGCTTCGGCTTATGATCTTAACCTATCAAAAACCTTTTTTGATCTTAACCTAAAAATTTTAATCTAAGCTATATGTGGTTTTGAAAAAATGGCATAGCAATTTGTACATAACATAACAAATTTTGGCTTTATTTGTTGATGTAAATTAGCCTCTAAGATCGTTCGATTTGAAGCTATTGGACTACGTTTTAACGTAGATACGATCTTTAGATCGTACTTACTAAGATCACTTTTGAATTTTAAAGTATTTTAATAACAACTTTTGATTAATTTAACATAATTTTTGTTGATTTTGAATTATGCAAAAAAGTCATCATAAATTACCTTAAATGAATTGAGTCCTGAAAAGTTCTTATAGTCAGGATTTGAATAATTTTATATTTTTCTATGTTGGCAAAATTTTAGGTAAAATTTTTTTAAAAATCGAGTTGTAAATTATAATTAATTTAACTTTCCATTCCAAATTATAAATTGGATAATTCTTTATATTGATTATAGAAATTTCTCTGTAACTCTCTGACTTTTGATATGAAAAAAGAAAAAATTTTGAGGTCTACTGGGTGTAACAAAATCGATATTTTTTTATTTGTTTTTTTTTTTTTTTTTTTTTTTTAAGGTTTTAATAGAATTATTATAAATAATATAAATCAATAAGTTGACAAGTTTTTGGAAAGTTTTAATTGTTTAGAAATGTGAAACGAGTGAAATTTTTAACCAAAAACTTGAATAACCAAAGAAATCGCCTCGAAAAATGAATAAAAATTGATCAATTGTATGTAATATTTTTGGGGAAAAAATTGATATTTAGAAGTAAAAAGAAATTTTGTTGCAAAAATATGTGAAATTGATTTAAACAGAGAAAAGGTGTGGGTATGTACATATTTTCGGTATTTTTAAATATCCTCTTTGAAATTGTGAGAACAAACTTACAATGACTGATCAATCGTTGATCAATGGTTCTTCATCTTTGGCGGTAAACGTTACTGTGTAATATTGTATAAGATAAAAAAATATGAAATTTTCATCTTTAAATCTTTGTGGGTAGAGAAATATAAATTATGTAAACATTGAATTTCATTTCCTGTTCTTGTATATCGCCTATATGGGGCTATATCGCCTATACGACATAATATCAAATAATGAATTTGCTGCTGTTCGATAAAAAAATTTTCTTTACCTTAAACGACGTTATCTGGACACGGATATTAAGATTCCATAAATATAGAAGTAATAACAAATGCGTTTTTTTCATATATAAAACATAAGAATTATTACTGTTTTGTCCAAATTTATTATGTATGGTGGGAATTGTGTGGTATAAAGTGAATTATTTATCAGGTGTTTATTTTCCAATGTTTGTGGGCTGAGATTTTGTTAAAAAGTTTAACCTATCATCAAAAATTTTTAGAATTATTTATTACCATAATTAAATATTTAGCCACAATGCGATTTTTCAAAAAATAAAAATATTTACTAATTTTTAAACTGTATGCAGTTTGATTTTTTAAAATTATTTTTATCTAAATCTATAAAATTAAGAAATATAGAAAATATAAGAAAGTTTTGCTAACAGGTGCAAATCCAGAGTGTTTCAAAGATAAATTTACAAATTTTTTATCATATCATTTTAGATTGAAATAAAAAATAATGATTTGATTAATCGAAATCTACAATATTATATAAACTTGGGAATTATGTGTGGAAGTAAATATCTATAAAATGGCTAACTACCTCTGGCCTTGTAGCAAATTATTGGTCATTCAATAACATTTTTCAACACACTTTTACACATTTCCGGGTTGATTTTGTTAATTTTCTGGCCCACATTTTCGTTAGCTTGTTCAATTTTCTCCTGTCGGTAAGGGTAGTCCTTTTCCATTAAACTACTCCCACAGGAAGTAATCGAGAGCGGTTAAAGCTTGATGAAAAGGCAGTGATTTTCGATATTATTCAGTCAAAAAATATCGATCGCAGAGTTTGCAATGTAAAGCGTGTTGTGGATGACGTGGAGCAGTTCTGTTGGAAGCACATGCCATTAAATCACAATTGGTCCAATTTACGGATGATAAAATTCTGTAGCTTCTCTCTTTCTTGATCACTAATGGTAAAGAATGATTGGTGAGCAAAAGTACCATCGGGTACAGTCACCCTATAACACACCATCGGCTCCATAAAGTACTGTGCTTTTATACTCTTTGATGTGAAGAAAGCCTTCAACTCGGCGCGATGGGATTGTATCCTTGATGCCCTGAGCTCAATGGGCGTTCCGGAGTACATTACCAGAATAGTAGAAGATATTCAAAGAGTGATAGAATTCTTTTGTTCAGGGCGAGCAGTGTGTAGAGGTCATACAGGATTACGAGGGGTGTCCAACAGGGATCGGTTCTGAGCCCTCTCTTCGGGAATGCTGGTGTGGTCGTAGTGGCTAAATGTGGAAGAGATCGAACATATCTGTAATGACCCCGTTAGCGACCGTTGTCGGTTCAAACTTGCTGTATGCTGCAGCCAATTTCGGTGAGTGGGTTCATTAGAGCAACCTACATACGTGGAGTGGTCTCAATCTACCTTAGTAGCGCATTGAGGGTGGCTTGCGCATTCCGAACAGTGTCATACGAGGATATATGTGTTGTGTCCAGAATGATACCGATCGAAATACTGGCAGATGAGCGGTAGAGGCTCCTAAGGAGGACAGAAATGAGTCGAAGAGAAAGTGGGATGGTTAGGATAGTGCCCCTGATGGCAGATCGACTCACCGTCTGATCTCGGCGGTGGATCTGTGGATAGATCGACGACGTGGTGATATTGGCTACTACCTATGCCAATTTTCGAAGGGACGCGGATGTTTTCGGGCTTAACAATTGCGCTTTAAATTAGATTCTGGCCCAGTGAGCCTTTCTTGTGACGGGATAGTGGAAAGCGCAGAGCACGTGTTTTTTTTACTGCAAACGATTCAATGCGGCGGGCGTCTGATGCCGGAGAAACATGCCTGATGTTGGACTCGAGGAGGGTTCTTGCGACAACAGATCTAAAAAGAAAGTGTGTGTGGATGAGCGTGAAAAAAAACGGTAGAAATAATTTCACCAGAATTGTAATTTCGATCAATCCCTGCCTCCCGAAGTAATGCCTGACGCCGGTTCCGTGGGGATATATATAAATGTGACCCCAAGTAAAGTGATTTTAGTAGGCTAAAATCCCACATTTTGTCTTTCGATAACTTCCACCTTACTACAAGAAAAAACAGTCGCTCTCTTAAAGTTAAAGGTCATTCGTAGATTTACGCTTCTTCAAATGCGGCTATTTTGCTTATTAACGAAGTCGCTTATGTCAAAATATGCTTCTTCACTGATTATTAATATCCTGTTTTGCCTGTATATCTTAATAAAGGTTTTCGCTCTTTTGGTGGAATTTTGTGCAGGAAAAAGTGTAAATTTTTTGTGCAAAATATTCAATGTTTTTAAGCACTTTCAAGCCCCTCAGTAATATTCAAAGTTCAGCTACGGTTCTATAGCGACGAGACTTCGGTCTATCAAATACTGTATCATGTTTTTTTTATATTTTTTACTATATAATAAACAGGACAATTTGATGGCACGTTATTCTAACTCAATTTTTTTATGAATTATTTTTTTCCTAATTTTCTGACAGTAATTGACGAATTAGTGTTTGAGTTTCTATGATTGTCAAATATCAGTTGGAAAAATGACAGCTAACTAGAAGGACATCAAATAAAATTTGTTAATAGACTTTAAGAACACTCTGTACTTATGAGCGATTTTCTAAAAAAAATCATCTACAATTTCATATAATTTTTAGAAAACATATTTTAATGAATTCATACTGTACGCAGTAACCACATAAAAGTGGTTGGAGGTATAAAAGTCGGCATAACTGTGGTTGGTACTCCTTATTGTGGCAAAAGCGCAACGATCGATATTAAGGCGAATATTATACTACGACTGAATCCCATTTTACATTTTGTGCAATGTCGCTTTCTTGGTGTTATAGTGCGTGCCGCACCGTTCAAAATTATGACTTTTCGTATCCAAAATTGATGTTATGAAGTTACAATGGTTCGATTGGTCATTTTCGATCAGCTAAACATTTGTTAAAGATTTCCATTATCACTACAATTCGATACAACAATCTTGTCTCTACGTGAATTGGTTTTGAAGAAGTTTGGAAAAGTCGTAATGAGAGACTATGAGAATGGGTAATGTTGCTGAGATTTAAATCACTTTCTTTGTGAAAATTCAAAAGCCCACCGCAAATTGAATGAACATCGTCAATGAGTTGAGTGAATAAAGCCTTAACGAACGATCTTTTGTTGGCACGGCACGGTGGCCAAACCACCGTTTTTCTAGCTTACCGGTAATGATGATAATCAATAGCCGCGAACATAATATTTTCCTTGATCAAGGCTACAATAGTTTGGAAATACGTTCTGATTTTGCTTGTTAATTTAATTGGAAAATTCGATTTCCAACTTTATTGCCTAAAATTTTGAATACAGGTGCAGCTTCTGTACGATTACATATTGATATTGTCACAATGTTTTAACAATAATTGAATTTATTTATTAAAAATGAAATCATAACTTTTTTGCCAATTTATTTTCAAAAAAAAAATTAAAAAAAAAAACATATTGTAGTGAAAATTGTATTATTCAAAAATGTTAAGCTCTCACTTTGGAATTTTCTATTTCATTTTTTAAAAGATTTTATTTCTTAAGGTGTGGATGATATGTTTTGTTGTTTGATTTATGGTAATACAATATAAAATACAGATAATAGAAATTAACGAGCAGATAAATTTCCGTTTTAAGATGATATTACACGATTAGCCAAATTTGCAGACGGTAGCCAACGTGACGTCAAAGCGACGCAAGAATACGGCCTAAATTCGGCTGATCCGTTAATAGCCTGATTTGTAATGTTTTGGCAGATGTGGCTGTCTCGTCAGCTAATCAATTTTGGCAGACGGAGTGGCCCTCGACTCAACCAATTTTGACTGACCATCTGATAGCATAATTGTGACATTTCCATGATGGCAGACTCATTTTGGTTCGTCAGTCAAGCCATCTGTCAGCATTTACCGTCAGACACGCCTGCCATGCTATTTTCTAACTGAATTGCCTGCAGAAATCAAGTTAATTTGTTTTTTTTTTTTTTTGATATTTTATCGTGTTCATAAAATGAGTAAAATTACGGAAGTTTGAATGGATTTTATAATCAGAAAGACGATGTCAAATTTGTTCTGATCAATACCAAAAAGAAGATATTGAAGCCGGAATCATGCTGCAGAAAAGTGAAACACGTGGAAAAGGATCTCAACATGTGTGACTTCGGCTCGGAATAATATAAACTATCCTAAACTAACTACAAGTTCGACATATTTGTAATTTTTTTCCGATTTTTTCGTATATTTTATTTTTGAGATTTTCATTGCTTCTATTTCGTCTCTAGTTCGGCCTTGTTGTTATTGTTCGTTTATTTCGTACTGAAATGCACATAGCAAATTTCTCAGTGCAGCATCCTTTTTCTTGGATATTTATAAAATTTAATAAAATGATCTTATTTAATTTTACACTAAGAATAAAATGACACAGCATAAAATGAACCATCGAAACAAAATGAAAGCGTGATACATCTATGCGTCAAACTCGAATGTGGCTGAATGTTTGAATAGCCATCAAAATATAAAGTTAAAAAGTTGACTAATCATTTAATACTATGATTTTTGCGTCAGCCATCGTCAGCCACCATCAGTCACGGAGCTGATGAATCGATGTTTAGACTATTCGTCAGCCAATGTTCGCTGTCAGCCACTAGTTAGGTAGCCGTAGTCAATTTTTTTTCGTGACATTATGTTGGCAGACGTCTGTCAATTTGGCTGATGGTCTAATGCTACTTTTAAAGTATGATTAAATAATTACCATACTCGGACAACGTTTGCCGATTTTGAAAGATATTTTTTCTGCAAACATTGCCAGAATTTGTGACCATTGTCAGTATATTTGAAGGTATTTGCACATTATCCGATGCTGAAATTTATAACATCTGGCAACACCAAAAAAATTCAACAAGAGTATTGAAATCTTAGCAAAAAAAATTACTGACTTTTTCCATTTCTTCAATTCCCTCCTCAAACAAAAACAAATTGTGTTTGTCATTGACATACCAAATCGCCATATTGTTTTTGCTTGAACTAACAAAAAAACATAATATGGCACTTTTGTATGACAATGAGTGAACAATTTTTCTATTTGCAATTATAAGACAATTGTTTGATCGGAAAATATTTACTTGCAAACTCTACCAAGCTAGATCATTATCAGACTATTTAAAGGCTGCCAAAATTTTGATGAAATCTGGCAATCGTATGATCACTTGTCAAATGTTGTGTCTGGCAAATATTGCCAGATTTAGACAATCTTCTAATCATATCTTTGCACTCAACATTTACTTATTGAATGATTTTCTAGAAGGTATCAAATTTCTGTATAAAAGAAGAAATCTGGAGAGCTCCTCTACAATGTCCGTTGTGGGATGAGGGGGGTTGTTGTGGGGGAGGTATTGTCGAATACAATTTTATAACGTTCGAAATTTGCTAATAAGATTACAAGTTCACAGAATCATGGTGGTCATGGATAATCTGAAAATTTCCAATATATAAATTGTGTTGACAATAACCTAAAATGACATTATTGAATATAGTAGATGCCAATGAATGTGGCGATTTGATGTACAATCGATAATGGTAAATTGGAAGAATTGGAAGAATGCTCATTTAGGATTGGAAAAATAAATTTGAGAGGAGATGAAATCGGGGGCTGGGCTGAATGGCGTCAGATGAGATGGTGGGATGGGACGGGATGAGTTGGAAATAACATAAAGTTTCACTTAAAAGTGTCACCATGGCCGTTCGTTCAGATGGGTTGATGTGGGATCGTTTATGGCAACCATTGTCAACTTGGATCACATTAAATGCGCGGCAAATTCAATCATCCATATCCGAGATACTCGTTGTCATAGCCGTAGCCAGTAAAATGAGGTTAGAAGATCAGATGTCGATGATCAATGAACGGAAGTGAGTGGATTGTTCTCCATGCTGTGTCGTGGAACCAGGTCAATGGCAAAGTGTCTTATGCAACGTAAGACACTACGTACTCTGCGTATATGTCGCTGTTGCTCCAGTAGGGCAACAAAAATTAACTGCGACCCCACAGTACGGGTGTTGCCGTGGTGACAATATTTTCAACGCATACAAAACCATCTACAATATTACTCTGGCTTTCAGAGGCTGCGACATTTTGCTCTCTGTGGTGGGCGCTAATAAATGTTTGCAATTCAAACCACCGTCAAAGGAAGCTTTCATGAACAATAGGGTTGGCCGCATCAGACAATAGAGAATGTGTAATGCGGTGGTTAATCTTCATTTAATAAATTTTGGGTGTTAACTGGCATCATTCGCCTTCATATTTTTCAGATTATATTATACCATTCTATAAAATCGGTGATGATTAATTCATGGCTAGCACTCAAAAAGAATCATTTATTTTTACTTGTTTTAGTATATTTTTTCCATTTATCCCAAATGCAAAGAATAAAAACTGCCAAACTACCTAAGAGATTTTAGTTTTTTTTCCTGTTTATTTTATACCAAAATAAGAAACTATTTTGTCATATATTGTACAATGATCAATTTGCAAACAACTCTTGTCTTTGAATGAACAAATGACTTAGTCATTATTTCAACAACAACAAAAAAAGAAGCAAAAACATAAATTCAGTATTATATAATTTATTATAATAATAATAATAATCACTTACCGTCCAGATATTATAGTATAATATGCATTAAAATAATGAATGACTAATGCGAATTCTTATAGTTTTTATAAAGGACTATACACTGACAATAGAAGGTGGTATTATTTATAATAAAATTTTTAGGTTTTGTTCTTTAGTAATCTTAATAAAAAAAAATGGAGAACTATTGATATTGAATTTTTTTGCTGTTAAAAGCATGATTAATTATCTATGGGTAAATTAAAGTTTTTTTTTATAAAAAAAGTGGTTTTAAAAATATTTTAAATACTAACTAAGAAAATCTGGTAAATAAAATACCAGTTTATCCATTTTGTAGTTAGGAAAGTATTACACTTTTATTTGATAGTTATTAATTTTAAATATTATTTAAGATAATATTTATTTAGTATGCAAAAATGCCATTTTATATTATAAAATTATTAAATACCAATAAAATGCACAGAAGGTGCACGCGAATTGGAAACAATCGATTTTGGATGCTGATTTTTCGAAGAAAATTTTCTTTAGCGATAAGGCTAATTTTGTACACTTTAATAAGTAAATTTCCTATATATAAGATATTATGAACTCACAAATAACTATAAAAAAGTCATTGTATCTGCAAAAAAGTATTATAGGCTCCTATTTGGATATATGGCGATTTGACGCCATTAGACATCTTTAAATTTTAAAGCTTTTATAAACCAACATCCATTAAATAATTGACGAATTGCAGCCTTAAATATGCAAAAAAGTCTTTAAAAATTCTCTCAAAAAGATCAACTCTTGAAGGAAGTTTTGTGATAACCGTTTGACTAAAGTTGTATTTTTTTTTTTTATATAATGGCAATATTTTTTTAATATAATAAAATAAAAACTATATTAAAATTAAAATTTTGGTTGTATTTTCTTAATTATTACTTCTCGAAGCTAAAACTAGATAAACCCTTATATGAGATCATAAAAAAACTCAGGGTAAAAATTCTTCCGTTGCCATAATTCATCCGTTGAAATGAAATGAAATAATTGCAATAATTTATCACTTATTCAAATATTGCGCAATGGATTCGTAATAATTTTAAATATTAATACTATATTGTCATCGTTATGGTTCATTTATTTTAAGAATTTTTTTAAGGGGAACAAACATGTGGCACCATTTTTTTGTCAATAATATCTTACTTTTCCTGTTTTCAATTAGAATTGAATATTTGGATTTTAGTTTCGACTCAATATACGAGTATCTTTTAGAGTTTTGGAAAAAAAATAATGGTTTTTTCTTGTATTCATTTCCAGTGCCCCCAGATTATACTACAATATGTGTATAAGCACATACATACTTCTATTTATGGTTAAGTTGGTGGAAAATCAAAATATTTAATTATCCAAGAAATGAATAAATATAGGCGTAATTGGTTGCGATCTCATTTTTTCTTCTGTTCAAATAAGACGCTAAGTAAAGATTTCATAATATTGACGGTTCATAAAATTTCTTTACTATTCCATAATGCTTATGTCTATCTTATATTTTTTTTGAATAAGAAGCATTTTGTATCAATACACTGTTCACCAGTTTGAATATCTTAACGAATTAAATTGTTGAACTGTAAGCTAAGTATTAGGTAACCGAACAAAATTCTCATAATGAACAGAAATTGTCTAGCTAAACAAAGAAATTTGGTAAAATTGTTTAAAAATTGTACTATTATAAAGGCATTATAATAAGTTTTCCGAATACTTTTAAATATTCATTTTGCACAATTTTTCTTAGCCTTTTGGATATTTCGACAAAAAAACCGAACTGATTTTTTTTTAAATATTATTATTAATGCAAGTTTAGTGAAGTTTATCTTAAAGTAAACCATTTATTCTGTTCAAAATGAAAACACAATATTATCGAAAAAACATAGAAGATGGTGAAGAATACAAAGTTCGTTGCATCGAATGCCATTTACGAAATACTGGTACCTCGTTTTTCCTACACAAAATCACAAAAAGCTCTTAAGCTTACAAGAAATTGTCATAGCAGAGTATAATCGTTACGAATCGATCTTCGAAAACAAACTTTTTTGTCAATGCAAAGATCAACAACAAGCATAGGCATATGTACGTAGGAGATCTGGTTTTTATTAAATTTTTTCATTGTACAAAAACCATTTAAATTTTAGTTTCCATTTGAATATGTCCCTGAAATTCTTCATGCAAGTATTCCGGCCCAGATTCCAAAAAATGAGAAGGTTAGACTGCTCTCAACTTTGATCCAAGACACAACATTTTATATTGTTCGCAACTTGACTATTGGTGAGTTTCACTCAAAAACAATATGTTATCAGAAATGGGTACTATATGAAGGCATTTTCCAAAATATCTAATTCCTACAACTAAATACAGATAGTAACAACAATAGGACACTATCGCATATTTGAACATTTCATGTTGGAAAACAATTTGAAAATTTCTGTTCAGGTATGTGAGTTGTGATCTGATTTGTGCTACTCGCATGCCTTGACTAGTTTGACTGAAAATAATTTCTTATCAGAGAATTCCTATCGAATAATTTATTTGTTTTGCTTGTTTATAAGCTCTCTAGGACATTAGTCAAGAGCTATGATGCAGCGCCACGATTATGAGGTCATTTGGCAACCTTCAAGTGTATAGGTTAGATGAAATCGGTCTTCGGTTAGTTGGATGGACCTGTTAGAGGTGGCTAGATTTTCTAGAGTATAATAGTTTTTTTAAGACTTAAAGAAAAATGACTTGAAATGGGTATTATGGGTATAGAAGCTCCACAATAGAGGGAATTTCATTAGAAAAGAAATGTTGGGTCAGGTGACATTCCGTTGGAATGGTGAGTTGAACGTCACACGATGGCCAGATGGGACGATGGTACGAGGGTCGTTCAATAAGTCCTTAGAAAAAGATGGAAAAAAACTGTTTTAAAAAAAAAATTCTCCTTTTAGCTCTATACACTTTTTCAACCGATTTTCCTAAATTTTTATCCCGTCCAAAAAATAGGATTTCGGAAGTTCTGCAAAATACTCATCCGTTTGAGCAATGACGTCCTCGTTGGAAGTGAACCGTCGCCCGCCAAGCCATTTCTTCAGATTGGGGAAAAGAAAATAGTCACTCGAGGCCAAATCTGGTGAATAAGCGGGATGCTGCAACAATTCCATTCTCAAATCCACAATTTTGGCCATGCAAACAGCGCAGGTGTGCACACGCGCATTGTCCTGATGCAAGAGGATATTTTTCTTCTTCAGATGGGGGCGTTTCTCTTTGATTTCCTCTCTCAACCGTTGCAATAACGATGCGTAATACGCTCCTGTTATTGTTTTTCCTTTTTCCAATTAGTCGATAAAAATGATGCCCTGCGAATGCCAAAAGACCGTGGCCATCACCTTGCCGGCCGATGGCACAGTTTTTGCCTTCTTCGGAGCCCGTTCACCCTTGAAAATCCACTGTGATGACTGTCTCTTCGTTTCTGGAGTGTAGTAGTGTATCCAGGTTTCGTCCACAGTGACATATCGACGAAAGAATTCGGCAGGATTGCGATGAAAGAGTGCCGACATAGCCTTAGAGTCCACTACACGATTGCGCTTATTCTCCTCTGAGAGCAAAGGCGGCACCCATCTTGCCCAAATTTTTTTCACAGACAATTTTTCATGCAAAATTGAAGCGACTGTACCTTGTGATATGCCCGTGGCCTCAACTAATTCGCGCACTTTAATTCGCCGATCGTTCAAAATCAGATCGTGGATTTTGTCGATGATTTCAGGAGTAGACACCTCAACTGGGCGTCCGGAACGATGTTCATCTTTTGTGGATGAATGGCCACTTTTAACTTCATTCACCCAATTGTAAACCGTCGCAAACACAGGTGCAGATGTGCCATGAACTGTATCCAACTCGGCTTTAATTTCTTTCGGGCTTAAGCCTTTCAAATGGAGATGTTTGATGACATCCCTAAACTCGCTTTTTTCCATTGTTATGCACAAATAAATGTCGTTAACTTTAATCGACGATAGAAATTGACCTACGCTATGAATCGAGCTGAAATCAAGCTACTTACAAAAAAAAAATCTTTTCCGACACTACGAGCGCAATTTCTCGGATTTTCTAAGGACTTATTGAACGACCCTCGTAGTTTTCGAAAAGAAAGTTTTTTCTGAGCAGTTTCCATGACCGAAATTTTCAGCAAGTTGTCGGATAGACTGGTTGGGAAATGGGTACCCAATGTTTCGGGAGAAACCTTTTACTACTTGTCCAGTTCGTGTGCCTACGAATAGCCAAATAAGTCATTTGCCATTTGATTAGCAGGTGCGGCAAGTTCGAACTGCTGTGAACATCCGGTGACGAGTTTCCTCAACCAAAATTCCCGCATAACCTGCAACCCAACGCATTCAAAACTGTTCTATTTTTGAGCAGGATATTTAGAATATTGTTGCGAACAAATGGGTACAAACTACCGCCATCCCGATTATCAACAGCTCATTGGAGCTGGTCTAAAAATAACGATCGAATAATGATGTTCATTAATATGGGAGCCATCTAACCCAATAACTGTATAAAACGTGATGCTAGGCAGTTTTCTGCAGAAGGGCGGATTGCTATTGATCTTGTTGTACTTGTCCAGAGGACTCCGTCCTCAAGCATGGTTACGGGTCAGGATAAGGGATGGAAGTTTGAAATATTGAGAGTAATAGACGATGGATTTCTTTCAAAATATTGACAGGTTCGCCAAGGAAACTGCTCCAATGTAAATTGGAAAGAGAAAAATTTGATTGTTTTAGCAACTCAAAATAAAGGATGTAAAAAATGAGCTGTTAGGTCGAGGAGATCGACAATGAAGGAAGACCGATTCAGGGAAAATTTTAGGTTAAGAGGCATTCGCTTCGGATATGAAAGATTGTAAGTTGAAAGTCACAGGAATAGAATTAGGGATGAGGTTGGTTAGTGAGGAGCAAATCATGGATAAGTGCGGGTTCTGGGCAAAACAACTTTTCAGAATCCGAACGGCGCCGCTCTGTTTGAATGCCATTTGGTCAAAGATGTTAAATGCCATTTGGTCAGTAGAAGAGATCGTGCCTGCGGATCAGATAACTTGAAATCCAACAAAACTCAACGTTTCGGTTGTTCTGTGGTGCGTAATTTATAAAGACTATATATTCTGAGTTTTTTTTTTATGCGTTATTAAAATAAATATTAAGATTTTTTATGAATAGTAACAAAAACTCTACAAATTCTATTAGTAATCAAATTAAAAATTGCAATTTGTAAGTTTTCTAAAAATAGAGTATTTTCAAATTAAAGTTCATAAATTAAGTAAATCATAAAAAATGACAAACAATCCAATTAGTTGGCATTCGAAATATTTTTAATTATTAAGTGTTGACACACACTAAACTTGACTATTGATTTTAACTATTTCATAATATATTCTTGAGTGGAATAATTTTCAACTGAATAATATTTTTGTTTATTTATTGTAAAATGTTTTTTGTATTGATTGTTGCCTAACAAAAAAACCATTGTACCAGTGTATACTTAAAATGATCACATTTAAAATTACATGCTAATAGAACGTTATGAATAAGAAACTGAGAAGTGCTCTTAGTAAAATTCCAAATGTCGTGCTATAATTTTTCTTAGAATGAAATGGCATACGATTTGGAATGGAGGGAGCCTCGTCAGTTTTTGTTTAGAATTCCAGACAAAATTAATTTGGTGGCACAACCTACCATATAATATAAACAAAAGTTTTGCCATCTCGGCGATTGGAGTGGTCGCATTTAAGGGCTAAACTGAGTAGTTGAGTGCAAACTTGGACAATGCTATCCATTCGAATATGTGTACATACGCGAAAGAATGCCGTAACGCGATACTACTTTTAAGATAAATGAAATAATTTTTCATGTTATTCGGTCAGTTTTGTTTGGACAGAAATAGTCAGCTTATTAACAGTACTCGGAACATTAACAGCAAATACACGTGCCGGAAAGCGTACTTTGGCGTCAGAAATGAATTAGTCCCTCTACCAAATAGCTTATTTAGGGAATTTCGATCGTTCCAACGTTTTGACATTAAAAAGACAAAGGAATGGAAAATGTCGGTTAGGATGTTAGGGAAGTGGCGGGCGGCACTGTACATAAAACGATGTCTGGAATCGCGATGTACTAGATATTCGTTTTAAGTGTTTCATAATCCACGGTCTGATCAGAACTCATGGTGCTCTGGCAGAAAATCGATTTCTTCGGAATGCTTAGATGGATGTGGATTGCACAACCGCTCTCACTATGGACGATCACACCTCGACTGAAGTAAGGCAGGAGTACAGAAGAACATATTCGCGGTTCAATTCTATTCGTTTTTGTTGAATTCTAGTTGGAGTTGAATGTTTACTGCGGCCGATCTGGCTTTGTTTTCGGTCTTGCAACTTCGAATCACTTTGTTTCGAAGTGAGAACGGAAAACCATAAATATGCGGGCATCTAACCACACCTGGAGATCTTGATTGTAATGAGTGGCGCGTACTAGACGCTTACGAAAAAAACAAATGTCTGACTATGACTTGTAGACATGTTCCATTCCGCCGTATACGTGGTCACCCTCATACTTGTGTACTGCCAACGTCCTAACTATACTCGAAAACAGAACAAGCTATCGCACCCACACCCGCGCACCCACGCTCCCATACACCTTAGTTTTTACACCTGAATGGAATTATTGAAACCAATCGGCCGACAGGAATGCCGTTGTATGGGGCGCGAACAATGGAGCACGATTCGATCATGATCGGAAACCAACAAACATACTGCGACTGCATACAAAACAAGAGCTCTAGCCTAACTCCTGCCAGCCATACTCTTACATAGGTTCGCCGATTTCTCCTTGAAATGTCCTAAGGCGCACTCAACTATGCTCAGATCCCTAATAACCACAGTCATTATACTTTAGTTCTTTCTATTCTTTTCAATATTTTCGATTTCATTTCAAGCATTCACTTTGGATTTTATGCAAAATATAAAATTTTTAGAGCATTCAAAAATACTTTTGCACAAAGAAAATTAGTAAAGTCTCTTATTTAGAATGGGGTAAACCAATTTATATTTTGGAAAATAAAGCTAAGTAAATTTTCTGATTTTAATATAATTTAAAAAAAAAAAATTTTTTCTCAAAAGATTTGTAGCAGGACTCGATCCTGTTGAGTGAATATTTGATGATATTTTTGTACATTACTGCCTGTAATTCGATCACTACGAATTTAAATTTTTGATTTGTCAATACTTCAAAATTTGAGGATTGTTTGCGTAGACGTAATTTTTTGTATAATCTTACCAGAATAAGTCAAACGGTATTAATTAGCATGATCTTAGTGGACAGTTGATATTAGAAATCTCGAAATTACGCATTCTGGGAACTTTTCGCGCAATGAAGCCAAAATTTGCCGTGTTGTGTGGGTGGTAGGACCGTATTTTAAAAATCATATATGGTCCAGATTAGAATCTTTAAGATCAGACCAGTAAAAGTTGATTATCACGGTATCGTCTTCTTCATTATCAAAGATACGAGGATCATTCAATAAGTTCTTAGAAAATCTAAGAAATTGCGCTCGTAGTGTCGGTAAAGATTTTTTTTTTGTAAGTAAAATTTTTTTTTGTAAGTCACAAATTTCAGCTCGATCCATAGCGTAGGTCAATTTCTATCGTCGATTAAAGTTAACGACATTTATTTGTGCATAACAATGGAAAAAAGCGAGTTTAGGGCTGTCATCAAACATCTCCATTTGAAAGGCTTAAGCCCGAAAGAAATCAAAGCCGAGTTGGATACAGTTCATGGCACATCTGCACCTGTGTTTGCGACGGTTTACAATTGGGTGAATGAAGTTAAAAGTGGCCATTCATCCACAAAAGATGAACATCGTTCCGGACGCCCAGTTGAGGTGTCTACTCCTGAAATCATCGACAAAATCCACGATCTGATTTTGAACCATCGGCGAATTAAAGTGCGCGAATTAGTTGAGGCCACGGGCATATCACAAGGTACAGTCGCTTCAATTTTGCATGAAAAATTGTCTGTGAAAAAAATTTCGGCAAGATGGGTGCCGCGTTTGCTCTCAGAGGAGAATAAGCGCAATCGTGTAGTGGACTCTAAGGCTATGTTGGCACTCTTTCATCGCAATCCTGCCGAATTCCTTCGTCGATATGTCACTGTGGACGAAACCTGGATACACTACTACACTCCAGAAACGAAGAGACAGTCATCACAGTGGATTTTCAAGGGTGAACGGGCTCCGAAGAAGGCAAAAACTGTGCCATCGGCCGACAAGGTGATGGCCATGGTCTTTTGGGATTCGCAGGGCATCATTTTTATATAGAAAGTCGCAAGAATTCATTTTTATCGACTACTTGGAAAAAGGAAAAACAATAACAGGAGCGTATTACGCGTCGTTATTGCAACGGTTGAGCGAGGAGATCAAAGAGAAACGCCCCCATCTGAAGAAGAAAAAAATCCTCTTGCATCAGTACAATGCGCGTGTGCACACCTGCACTGTTTCCATGGCCAAAATTGTGGAATTGAGAATGGAATTGTTGCAGCATCCCGCTTATTCACCAGATTTGGCCCCGAGTGACTATTTTCTTTTCCCCAATCTGAAGAAATGGCTTGGCGGACGACGGTTCACTTCCAACGAGGACGTCATTGCTCAAACAGATGAGTATTTTGCAGAACTTCCGAAATCCTATTTTTTGGACGAGATAAAAATTTTGGAAAAACGGTTGGAAAAGTGTATAGAGCTAAAAAGAGATTATGTTAAAAAAAAAAAAATTTTTTTTTTAAAAACAGTTTTTTTCCATTTTTTTCTAACGACTTATTGAACGATCCTCGTATATGGCCCAATTATGCCTTTGACCAAAATGAACACAAGACAGTTACTTTTCGCGTATACAATGGCTTCTTCATATTAAGTTGTGAATTTTTTAGGCCTTATCTATGACTATTTTGTTTATTTTCATTACGCCAAAATTACCACTTTTATATAAAGTTTTTAAAATTTTAACGCATTAAATTGTACATACGCAATCCATAACACAAAATGGCAAATTTTTAAAAGTATAAAACCATCAAATGACTTGGCTGTACTTTTCAAACTTCAAAATGGATAATCTATTAGTACTACTAGTGGGTGTGTATTTTAAAGTGACCGAATTTTATTTTGCTAAACAAACCACTGGCTACAAATTACTTTTGGATAATTAAAAATATCGACAAAGAAAAAACTATTCAATTTGTTAAAACGGTTAATTTCTTACCAGAAAAATAAAGCCGATAATGTCAGGAAGAAAAAAACGAAAGAATGAAAACCAAGAACACTTTGGGAAATATTCTATCATCGCCTTCACTTACCGCAGAATGCGATGCGTGTGTGTAGGTCCAACTTACTGGTTTTATGAAAAACCTGTTCACTATTCTATCGTTCTGTTCCCTGAAGTATTTACCTGAATATGAATGAAGTTCTTAGAAGCATAGATATTACAAAACATTCGATAACAGCTGATTGGAGCAGCTATTCAGTCATCCAGTTTGCCTAACACTTGAGCTCGCACAGGTAGGTAGGTAGGTAGGTAGGTAGTTAGTTAGGTAGCTGCACACCTCTAATTCCAGTGGCCCTGAAGAGGCAGTGCAGACAGAGGAATCAATTTCCTTCTTGACAAAGTATTGCTATGTCTGGTTGGATCTCCTTGATATTGGAGGCTACTTGATCTTCAATAATGCATAAACTATCCCGGCATGACCAGTTTACCTGTGAGGACGTGCTTAGACATTCGATTATGTTAGAACTGCTCCGTTCGGCTTTCTCTGCTGGTGTATTCCCAGAAGATATACGAGTATGAACAGGAAGATGACTCTGGGATCGTATTTGTAAAAAACTATATAGAAAAGAAGCTTACTACGATTACGGATTTGGTAGTCGAATAGATTACTTGATTACACCGTTCGCCTTAGAATCGATCAAAAACAAATAATATACACACGCACAAGCGATCTTTTGTTTACTCTTTGCGGTAGGGCTTAGAGTATTTACCTTTTTTTTCCTCTTTTTTTATTTATCTTATTTTAACTGTGCGATAGTCCTGAGAAGATACATCGAAGATGAGTTTCCAGACATTGGCGTCATTAATTCTCAATACAAATAATCTTTGATGAATAAAGTAGGAAGTACAGTGAAGAGTGCTAAACCTTACCGAAAAGGTTCTATTCCAATTCCATTCGAGTCAATTTGACTTGAGACGGTATGCTGCAATGTAAGGCGGTAAGATGCAGTGCGATACAGCAATGCGAACAGGTCGGTAAGAACATTAGACCCCGTACTAGAAGTTTATGGAACACCTTGTCATTGTGGTTCGGAGTGCTTTGAACTCGGCCACTTGACATGACTGCATTCCTTACTCTTTATTGAAGTGCAATCGGTATACAATTCTGCCAACAACAACTTCGGCAGCTTCTTATCAGGTTTTCAGGATGACTCCCTAGACACATACAGTTACTACTGCAATTCCGCTCATAGAAGAGATGATAGATAACAACTCCATTCCCTGCCGTCCTGTACATACCTTCTTGATTGATCATTTTTATCTCGGATGCATTCGGTGGTAAAAAAATACTCAGATTTAAACATTTTACATTAAATGCGCTTAAATTTCTTTTGCAGACTGTGTGGACTGCGGAAGATCAGATGTCAATGTCGTCATTCATGCACAATTCCTTATGTAATCGAGAACATTTTTATAATTATTCAACCAGATACAGTTAATCGATATCATTCGACATGGTTTTATTCAAAACTATGTATTCTCCTCTTTATAATATACGGTTTTGTAATTAATTTAATTATTTTTTTTTAATAAAAATTTATAATATCGATTATAGTAGCAGCCAGCAAGAAGATAAGGTTGGCGTCGAATTGTTATGATCTTATGCTTAAGTGTGAATTCTTTTTTGTTTTTGCTATACCGCTAAGTAATTTTATAAATGTTAATTAATTTTATATTCATCCTATGAATATTTTAATGTGATATTTTTTATAACAAAAGATTTTCTTGCCTTATTACAAGAAATCATATAGAATAATCTAGGCAATTAGACAAAGTTATCTGGTCTTCCAAAAAGATATAAAAAATAACGAATTAGAATATTTTTTTTATCAAATTAAGAAAAATTTATGATAATAACTTTATTTTTAAAGATATCAAAAATTTAACCAATTATCATTTGGATGGTCTTAATAAAAATAAAGACAAAGCAGCATCAACTTCTTCAACTAGTATTCATTTTGTTCGGATGTCGTCGTATTGGTTATTATTGTATATTCACACTTTTGAATATAATTATTGTAATCGGATTCCATATGATTAGAAGTGGATTGGATTGGTTTACAATCAGTTTGTCATTATTGGGGGATCATCTATAATTTTTCGAGTCTCATACTTGTTGTTACTAACGCTTATTAGAAACTCTCCAAAGAATAGCGCAGTAACAGAGCTTCGATCGTATTTTTACGTGTCATAAATTTTAAGCGATCAAATTTAGAGACAATAATGGTAAGGGATGACATGAAAGAAATTAGGTCAACGAGTTTTTTTTTCTTCATTTCTGAGATCTTCTGAGAAGACAAGCAATAAAAATAAAAATATTTTCTATGAAAATAATTCCAATATTCTTGGTACAAATTGAAATTTAATACCTAGTTTAGATCGTACTATAAAATATTCGTGAAAATAAATATAAGTCTAAGAAAAAAAAATCCCTAACAGAGTTAGAACAAGGAAATGTTTATTATATTTGGATCTAAAATAAAAGAATTTATTTTTATATTTATGTACAATGGATTTTAATCGAAAAAAACCTTATAGTGTTTTTTTTCTGAAAAATTTATGCTTTTGTTCAAAAAATACGGTGTAATTCATTTAGAAGTATGGAAAGTACAAGCCTGTCATTTAGCAGGTTTTAATTACATATATGATTTTAGATAATATTTATTAAAACATAATATTGCCATTTAATAAAATAAATTGCAAATTAGAAAATACTATAAAAATTGCGCATAAGATACACCGAAGATATGTTGAAAAAATAGGTTCTGGATGCTGATTTTTCCAACAAAATTTCGTTCAGCTATGAGGGTCATTTCTCGATCGGTGGATACTCCAATAATTAAAAGTTTAGTATATGAAGTTCTAAAAATCTACAAGTTACTATGAAGAAACCATTGTATTTGCGAAAAAAAATATCTGTTAGGAATTTCGGTCTGAAAGTGTCATTAGTTCGTATTTGTTAATTGAATTTTGGTCTCAATTCTGAACGCTCTGGTCCAATGATGATTCACTTTTTTCGCCTATATAAAAAGATTTCAATCTGAACCATATGTAATTTTAACAAAACGACACTTCAAAACCAAACGACACGTTAAATTTTAGCCTATTATTACGCAAAGAGTTTCAAGGACGCATAATTTCGAAATTTTGAGATGGCAATTGTCTTCTAAGATCGTGGAATTTGACGCGGTTAGAATTTTTTTTGTAAAATTATATAAAATTATGTTAAGATAGACAATTGTTCAATTTAGGACTCTTTACAAAATAACATCTATTAAGTAAAGGCATAATTACTGTCCGGAATTTGTAAAAAAGTCATGAAAAATTACCTCAAAAGAATCAAGTTCTGCAAAAAAGTCTCATGGATACTATTTAAATAATACTACATTTTATATAAAATAATAAGGTTTAAGCAATATAATAAAATAAAATCATAATTAATGTCGGAACTTTAAAGATGCTAAATTAAACATTACTTTCCAAAGTACAAATTGGATAGCCATATATTTATTGGAAATTTTGTGATTTGATGACAATCGATCGGTCAATGGTAGGTTAATTTAGGAAAAGAGAATTACAAAAGTTGTCTGAGGGTGTTGTTTACTTGTAAAAATATTGAAATCGTATTAATTTGGTTTTTTTTTTCTTCAATTTATTTTGTAATTTGATCAACACGTGCTTTGATTGATTCGTGGCCACTGTGGCACTTTGCGGGCTCAGGCTTCATGAACTTAGGTGAGCTAGTGGCGTGGGTGAACCACTAATTAGGTGTATGGCTGCAAATTCGATTTATAGCCAGCGTTGTGTTGTCAGGAAGGCCACCCCCACAGATCCATGGGGCAGTTGTATTATTAAAAAACTTTAGTTGTTCATATTTTGAAGACCATTGAGTAAGTTGTCAGTACATTGTCATAGTGAAAGCGAAGGACTGACTGCTTGCTTTTTAGTCAACTTACATGGAACTGCTCATGTTTCAGGGTCATTTAAGAATATCCGACTGAATTACAAGGTGTACTTTAACTGCTCCAAATTAGTTCCGATTCGTAAGACTTTGACTACTTAACATAAGTAGGTTGTTAACTTTCCAATTCAAATTACTACCAAATAATCAGAACGGAAATCATAATAAATTTATGAAAAATATAAAGATACATCTTAAAATTGAATAAAATTCCCTTAAGGCTTTTATTAAAAAAAATAGATATTTTGTCAAAAATATTTAAAACAAAAAAAACTATTAAAATTAAAATTTTCCAATAAAAATTTGCAGATTTTTGCAAACATTTAAATATGAAATGAAAATTATTTCACTTTCTTTAGTTTATGTAATTAACTATAAAAAGTTGTTTTTTACAGAAGTTGCTCTAGGAAAGCTACTGACTGGCTCAAATAATTATAACAAGAAAATAAAACTAATCAAATAAATAGTCCTGAAGGCAAAATAATCTTATAAATTTTTCTTTTTGCCTAAACCTACCTTAAGGCTGTTAACTAAAATTTTTTTTATTATTATTCCAAAATTTTTATCAAAAATTAAATTTTGATTGGCGGACATAATGTTTTTTTGTTTTTTTGTTAATATTAAATATAAATAATTACATGGGAAAAACTCATTAAGTATGTAAAATTAATTTAGAGAAGGTTTTAATTCAAGACTAAATCCTGACTTCTTTTAAATATAAATTTAGCATTTTCAGTTTAGTAATTATTATTTTTTATGATTATTTGTTTAAAATTAAAATTATTTATAATTAATATGGGGAATTTTTAAGTACAATTTCTCAACCATAATTAGAAACAAAAAAAATTCTGCACTCATAATTAGAGTTGACTTCGAGGTAACTAAATGTTTTATTAATGTGACTTTATTTCATATCAGCCATAATTTTAGACCAACAATAAGATTAGTCATTCATATTACAGAAGGTATTGTTATGTCACCTAGACGAAATATATTAACTCATATGAGATAAAATTAGTGGTAGGTCTTACGAGCTGAAATAGACCATAGACCAACGATGATAATGCTAGTAGGTAGAAAAAGTACAAGACGTCCAAGAAGGTCAATGTTGATTCTATTAATCAACCACAGTTTTAGATAAATTATCCGTTGAATTATTAACCACCATTGTATAAAGAAAATTAAATTTAGAAAAGAGAACAGCAAAAATTATCGTAAAGATTTATTTAAATAATCACCACCATGATGGTTGATAATTTTTAACGTACTGATGAAGGTCAGTTTTGGTTTTATTTAACATTCTTATATGGTTTAGTGATTTACTTTTCTGTTCAAATTGGTCACTATCATCTGTATTATAATCTAAACGTGAAACTTTGGTTCCCACAATCTCGTTCTTGGTTAAGAATTATTTTTATCCGACATGGAGTCATTTAAATTTTGAATCGGTTTCATCAATCAAGGAATTAATGAACACTGACGGCATTTCGGTTTTCTTATGAAATTCTTTAAGTCGAGAGTAAAAAAAAATTATCATCAAAATAAAATAATGTGCATGATAAATATTTTGTATATTTTTCTGTCAAAATTTCATATATAAAAGATTTTTGCAAATAATGTAGGAGAATAGAATGGTCTCAGTTTGTAACAGGAACTGAATAAAAGTCTTGGAAAATTTTTACGTACTAGTGCAAATTTGAAGAACAAAAATAGTAGAAATTGTTTATTACAAAAATTCTCTTGAATTTGTTATTTTTATCAAATTTACAAGCAAAAATTTATTAAGACCATAACTATGAGTACTTATATTTTGAAGAAAAACAATTTTTCAAAAACAGATTGTCCTAAAAACAATTTTTTCAATCTACTTACGAAAAAAGTACGAGTAATTAGACGGTTTTTGGCTGCAAATTTAATTTTATTTTTGGACATCAATGTTGACGGAGGATGATATTATTTCTACTTTTTATAGTCGTGCTAAAAGGCTTGACCTGAACACTCCCTTAGATGTGTTGACAGTACAAAGATAATGTCCTTATAAGTATTTTTTTATCATGGGGTACAAGAGCCACAGAAATCCCTCTTCCAACAAAAAACTCATTGATTGAATGGTCAAGTGACTGGGGGTGCTCTCATAGTGAACTATCTAAGTATCTGTAATATCTGATTGGGCGCGAGGAACCCTTTTTCTGAGCCTTTAAAAATTAACTATCTGACCTTACCTGAGCTCTCCTTCTTTACACGTGTTTTTTTTTATCTCAGAGAACCAAAAAAATTCACATGAATGCACTTTGATAAGGTGAATAGGGCAGAAAGGAAGCGTTATGGGCTGGTAAATTCCACAATTTTTTTTCCAACAATAGCTCTTTAATGATTGGTTGATATTTTCTTGTGGAGGATTTTCATTACTTTTCGATGTTGAAGACTCATCTTCTACTGCTCCTCGACTCTCCAGATAAGTGTTTTATGCCACCAAAAACATGCGTTCTTGATAAGGCATATTTCTCATAAACTTTGTGCAATATTTCATGACTCAAAACTGCGTATTGTACGTTGAGCAGGTTCTCTTTTACATACAAGTTATGTGTTGTCAAATTAGTCTCATTACTTTTTTACCATCCCTCCTACATCCACGTTGATCACCATCAACAATCTTTTCTTCGATAAGAATTCAGTGAAAAAAAGAAATAATTGATAAAAAATGTTAACAAAGAATTCGATTTGTTTGCCAACAGTGGCAATAATGCACTTGATGCCAAGCTATCGATGATATTCAGCAGCAATTTAGATAGTCATTATTTAAATTGTGCATGAAAATCCAACCCCCTGGCGAGCTCTAAAATTTACAACTCATACTGAAACTTTCTTAGGAATGCCGCGAAGAAATTCAAAATAAAAAGTAAAAATGAAAGAGTTGGCGGCGACAGTATTAGCACGAATCTAGCCATTTTGACTTTTGTTGCAATTTGCGATGTGCTATTATTTTTTACCGTCATCGCTAACACAACATATGTGTACACTTGTAACATTTTGCATGCATAAAATCTTACAAATGAAGATATAAGCGAATAAATATATTCGACATGACAATTTTTCCAGCTTGCCGCTAAATAACATTAGCATGAACCTTAGCAGTTCGAAAATTTCGTGTGTTCTTCTATAGAGATATTTGTATTTCTGGTATGGATAATTTTACCACAATGTACATCCAGAAAAAAAAAGCCACAAATTGTACGTTCAATAAAAATGAGACCCTGCAATTTGGTAAAAGTGCAATGCACCGGCTTGCGAAAATTGTAAGGAACAAAGTGTAAATTATTTTCTGACTAAAATTGATGGAGTAAAAAACATGAGAAAAAAAATAATATACGTACTACACAGAAAAAAAAGAAAGAAAGAAGAAATTCAATGCATTTTAACATATTCCATTGAAAAAGTTTTCCGATTTGACTCGCCATGATTTTCGAAGTTATTCATTTCGTGATTGAGCTGTAAAAATAGATTTTATTGTATGAAAAAAAAAGTTTTGCATAAAACAAAATTATCAAATGATGATGAACATTTCGGTTAAACCTTCTGCCATTAGTTATTTGTCTGTTTGGATAAAAGCCGTCAAAAAATACCCTATCGACCGACTTTAGGTAGAAAGCTCGTAACTTTTAATTTTCTCAATTCCAATTCGATGCACCAGGAATTTCTGCAAATGCATTTTGTGCAGTCAGAAAAATTCTGATCGCATGCTTAACCCTAATAATTTTTGCAATCATCCGACTCCATTCCATAGCCCTTTGTACATTTAAATTCCTCTTTTTTGCGATTAGAGATAAAATGTTAAAAATATGTACAAAACTACCAGATTAGACGCATGGGTGGATAAAATACGAAAAATAAATATGCATTCATTTACGTATTATAATTCGCAGAGCAGTATGAAAATAATAGTAAATTTGCAATGTTGCTTGTATTCACAATATAAAAATGGTTTAATTAGAATACAATTGTTCAATTAGTAGCAGCATTTATTTGGAGGGGCCATTGAACATTTCATATACTCATACTAGTATTCTCTATTAAATGTAGAATATTCAAACGCATAATATTGTCAATTATTTCATAAATGTAATCAGGGTAGATGTTTTTTTTTTAAGTAATACAATTTAAATAATTATCATAAAAGCCTTTAATTATTTAATTTGATTAATATTCAACAACAACACATATGCTCAGACTCACTCGTGTCGATAGCAGAGCAAACTTTGTGATAAGTTTTTGGTTAAACATTTGTAAGGTTTTGCGCGAAATTTCCTACCTCAAATGTATTTACCTAATTATCCATTTTGCAATTCGTAATATATAATATAATAATTAAACAGCTAATAAACATATATATTAATCGATCTAAGTTTTGTTTAGTTTAAAATTTGCTATTTTTTATTATTATCTAGTTAATTACCAGAAATACGAGTATATTGATTGGATGCTGAAAAAAAAATGCTTTTTATGCTGATTTTTTGTACAAAATTTTCTACAGCGATGGGGCTTATTTATGTCATATATGCGGCTTTTCAGATATGCAAGTAATTGTCAAAAAGCTATTGTCTGGTATTAATTTTGCTCTGAAGGAATTAATTCTTTGATAATGGAAAAGGAGAGATCGTTACCGTCAATTCTGATCGCTATGGTCTTTTTTACTTTATTGCTCCAAAAATTTCACAAAAAGTGTAATATCAAAATTTTATCAAAAGATCGTGCAATTTGACACCATTGGTATTTTTTTTGTCTATAAAACTACGAAAAAAATTACACAATAATCTTCAAACTTTAAAAAGTGTATTTAAAAACCAACAATCGTCAAGTAATGGGTAAATTACAAGCTTTTTATGCTGATTTTTTGAACAAAATTTTCTTCAGCAAGTAATTGTGAAAGAACCTCTATCTGGTATTAATTTTGCTCTGAAGGAATTAATTCTTTGATAATGGAAAAGGAGAGATCGTTACCGTCAATTCTGATCGCTATGGTCTTTTTTACTTTATTGCGCCAAAAATTTCACAAAAAGTGTAATTTCGAGATTTTATTGATGGTAACCAGTTCAAAGATCGTGCAATTTGACGCCATTGGTCTTTTTTTTTGTCTATAAAACTACGAAAAAAATTACACAAATAATCTTCAAACTTTATAAAGTGTATTTAAAAACCAACAATCGTCAAGTAATGGGTAAATTACAAGCTTTTTATGCTGATTTTTTGAACAAAATTTTCTTCAGCAAGTAATTGTGAAAGAACCACTATCTGGTATTAATTTTGCTCTGAAGGAATTAATTCTTTGATAATGGAAAAGGAGAGATCGTTATCCTCAATTCTGATCGCTATGGTCTTTTTTACTTTATTGCGCCAAAAACTTCACAAAAAGTGTAATTTCGAAATTTTATTGATGGTAACCAGTTCAAAGATCGTGCAATTTGACACCATTGGTCTTTTTTTTGTCTATAAAACTACGAAAAAAATTACACAAATAATCTTCAAACTTTATAAAGTGTATTTAAAAACCAACAATCGTCAAGTAATGGGTAAATTACAAGCTTTTTATGCTGATTTTTTGAACAAAATTTTCTTCAGTAAGTAATTGTGAAAGAACCACTATCTGGTATTAATTTTGCTCTGAAGGAATTAATTCTTTGATAATGGAAAAGGAGAGATCGTTACCGTCAATTCTGATCGCTATGGTCTTTTTTACTTTGATTGAGCCAAAAATTTTTGGTTCAAAAATTGTAATTTCGAGATTTTATCGATGGTAACCAGTTCAAAGATCGTGCAATTTGACGCCATTGGTCTTTTTTTTGTCTATAAAACTACGAAAAAAATTACACAAATAATCTTCAAATTTTGAAAAGTGTATTTAAAAACCAACAATCGTCAAATAATGGCTGAATTACAAGCAAAAATGTGCGAAAAAGTCATTAAAAATTATCTGAAGCTCTCATATAGCTGTTTATATAGTTTTATGTATGATATATAAAGTGAAATAAATAAAATAAATTTTTTTTTTATCAAAATCTGATTATAAAAAAATTTTTTTTAAGCAATCCTCTATTTCTTGCTGCAAAAATAATTTTAGTTCCAGTTAAATCATTTGAAAGGTTCTAGTTACTATATATAAATTATTACAACTAAATATTTGTTTACCAATTTTATTAGTAAATAATTAAAAATACAAAAAAAATTTTGTTTTTTTGTTTACGAGAAAACAGAATTTTTTTTTGTGGAGCACATACTCAAGGAAAGTCAAGAAAAGATATTTCATCTTAGTAACATCTTGTCGATATAATATACAATACATCTCGTAAATGCCATTCCAAAAATAGTCAAAAATATTTTTAGATAATTTTCATATACTCGTACTCCTCATTCATGATATATTATTATACGTATTGATGGTAAGTTTGCGTATATTTTTCTTATATCTTTCATAAACTAAAATAAACTAGAACATAATAAATAAGTTGAATTCTTTTTTAGATCATTTCAATCAAAAATTTGTTCGTTTCTTCTGTTCAGGCATTTTATTTTTAGACTAATTTGTAGATAGACTAAAAGTCATAATACATTTAGTTAGTTTATTATAATTTCCTTGTATTAATGGAGCATATTTTTTTAAAATTAGAAATCATTGATTGCGTTATGGTAGTGATGCACATGTGTTTGAAGAAATTTCGAAACCAAAAATTTTTTCATTTTTTTTTCAACTTTTCATTCTTATCGCAACCGCAGGTTTCATTTTGGGGCCAATTTATTTACCATATGATATAAGACTCTGCATAATTCCGCATACTCTATATACTTGTACATTTTAAACTTAGAATATATACTTGGAAGTAGCTTGAATGTCAACATATTATATTTAATGTTCGTATTGAATAAGTTCACTTGTTGTGGGGCATATTTATATTATCCGCCCAATAGTAAATCGATAAATGCACATGTAATAATGTATGATAATGTATATTATTAGTGTGATTTTTAATTTTATATTAATAAATTTGTCAAAATCAACATATATGAGCATAGTAGTAAAATATTTATCGATTTGGGAAATATTAGAAAACCACAACAACAATCTAATAAACATACACGATGTTAGGAAAAATGGATAATATTATTTTTTCTTGTATGTAGTAGCAATTTCTATATATGAAAATATGCAAAAAATAAATAAAGAAAATTTACAGATTTTGCTATTATTAACTTTTCGAAACGAATGCATACATTTCTCATGAATAATGTTGCCGTTTTCTTTAAAGAAATCTTAGCGAACACACCTAATCGGCAAGCACTTTTACAGATCTGATTTTAGGTTTTAGATAAATTAATTCAGTCAATGACCTTCAGTATAAATAAATTTAATGGCAATGTTAGTTTTTTTTTTTTTGTATATTTCTATCATTTATTAAGAATGAAAAGTCAGAAGAAAAAAAATTATAATAACAAGAAACAGAACCAAATTGATCGTGTTTAGAAAAGTTTCCTTTAAAAAAAAAATGAATAATTTTCTTTTGATTTTAATTTTTAGATATTGACCAAAAATCTATTTACAAATATCTATGTATACTATATAATACTTTAAGATTAGATAAAAAATTGCCAATTTCCCGTTTTTGATAGTAGATTTTTTTTATATTTTTTAAAAAAGTTTTTCTTTGTTACATCAAACAAGAAAGTATCTGATTTCGATAGATTTTTTGATATATTTAAGTGAAAAAAGTTTAAGCGTAGAAAGCGGAACCACTGTAAATTTTGATACCATTTTTTTGCACTGGCTTTATTTGATTTGGAATCGTAAGCATTCTTAAGACTTTTTGGCAATAAATGGTCAATTTTTTTTTGATAATTTTCATTTAGTCATCTTGGATTAGAAATCAAATAGATATTCAAATTTATTGTGTTTGTAGTTCCGAAATTTTATTAAAAAAAATATTTCTATTATTTAATTAAATAATTAATGCAAATTTTTTTTATAGCTTATATTAATAAATTATAAATGTTAATTTAAAAATATTAAACAAAAAAGTCAAACTGACCTGCGCAAAACATAGTCATTCTGAAAATAGATTTACCAAAAGGAAAGTATCTATTCCCATAATACTCAGATGTTATGATTAGAATAAATTTATAAATGTTTTCCAGTTTTATGAGAATTTTTCAAAATTATTTGAATCGAAAAAAATTTCAGCCAACTTTTTTTGATTTGTCTAATTTTTAAACTATTATAAAATTTATTTTCTCAGAACATAAAATAGAAGTGATTTCAAAATCATAACTTATACCCGAAACTGATTAGGAAATTAATAAGGAACATTTTTATTAATTACTTAATATCTATAGAGAAATATACTACGTGAACGAAACATATATTCTAAGAATTAAAGATTTTTTTTTGAAATGATAGAATTTTTTTTATTGAAAAAATAAACTTCTTTTCTTTATGAAATATTTTTTTTTTTATTAAAATATTATAGAACAGATTTTTTAGTTATGATTTAATATTTTCATTTAAATTTCATCATTAGTCATATAAAAAGTGAATAGAAAAGCTTTTATTTCATAAAGTCAGCAGGACGTGCACAAAACTCAAAAAAAACTAATTTTTATTATTCACTTTTATCATCATTTTAAAAATATTATTAAATTAATTTTTTTTTGTAAATCACATTTGTTTAAAAATGAAAATAGGTAATAAAAATATTTTCAATTTAATTGAAAACATTTAATAAATTTTCAAAATAACTTTAAAATAGTTTCGAAGAGCTTTATTTAACGGTTTTTTTGTGTTATTTTTTTTAGAATTTCGCCATAAAAATAGAAAACAAAGTGTAAAAATACATTATATTTTTTGGTTGGGTAAACTATTCTTATTTGATTTTATTTTTTTAGATAATAATAAAAATAACTCAAGTTTAAGGGCCAAAGGCTATTTCATAGATTTTCTTTTTGAAAATTCTTTCCCCAAAGTCAATTCTTTCCCATTTCAAATGGCAGAAAAAAGCTAAAATAAATTAGAATACATTTTTGTATAGTTTTGAAAATTACTGTTTTTACATTGTAGAATTTTTACAAAAAAAAAAGCAAACTATAGAAGAATATTTTTATAGAAACTTTAGAAAATTTTGTGCTTTTTTATATATTGAGTTATTTTTAAAGAGATCACATAATATACATTTATTAGAAAAGAGAATAAAAGTTCACAAATTTTTTTTTATAACAATGGAAAAAGTTAAATGAATTCTGGTAGAAACTTTTATGGCAACACATTGTCAAATGAACTTTAGAACTTTTTATATATAAAATTTCCTCTTTCTATGAAAATCAATAAATTTTTTAGTTTTTTTTTTCACAAATATAAAGTTTAACAACTCTTCTGATACAAAAATGTGCAAAATTTTTTTGGTTAAATCTATTTTATTTTATTAAGTTGAAAGAATACTTTTTTTTTAATAAAATTTTAGTCAAAGTTACGTAAAACGAATTACTTTAGTATGAATTTTCATATTTTTAATGAATTTATCAAAGAATTTTTATTTCTTTTAAATAAAAAAGTCATATATAAATTTTACACAATAATTCTATATAAAAATAATAATGGATTAAACAATTACAAAAAGGTTTTCTATCGTTAATATCTACTCCAGCATATTTTATAGAAAAGGTAAACTACCTTTCCAGTTGTGCAATAAGTTTGGCCTAATTCGAAATTCCATCACGTGCAGAAACGATTTATGTCCGATTAATATTTTACTAGATATTTTATTCAAATAGTCCTTTTATCCTATTGTGATCAATATTATTGGATTTATTTTCCATACTTTCGTAACTAATTTATTTCTTGTTGAGAAATTTTGTTAAGCCTACCTTGAGAATATATTCATAAATTATCCGCAAAAATCCTTTTACGTAAAGATAAGATAGGAAGTTGAGTTTTTTTTTTTTTTTATAAACTATTTGTTGATTTTATTTTCACAATAGTATATTAGCAGTATTGATTATCAATAATTTCGTATTATTGTTAATTGATCAATAAAGAATGGTCACTAAGTATTTATGAATTTTTTTTTCTTCATTAAAAAATATCATAAAATGTAAATATTTTTCTAAAAATTCTTTGAATATCAGCAAAAAAATTTTTTTTTTCCAAAATTATTTCTATACTTTTCTTTTTGTATAAAATCTAATAGTTTTTAAATAAAACTATTCAAAAAAAAAAATTATAAACATTTATGAAAATCGGAAAAAGTTTCACAAAATTTTGTTCAGAATATTCGTTTTGCACTGCACTAGTTAATAAATTAAATATAAAAAAATCAATAACTTCTACACCAAATATTATTTCAATTTTCAATATTAAACTTTCATTTTCGAAAAAATTTCTGTGTTATGATGCACTGCCCTTAAAATAAAGGGGTTTGTCACAAGGGTTTATTGATACAGGTCATATTCATAGGGTGAAACTAAATACACTTTAGAAGATACTCAGTAAACTGTTATAAACAAACTGCACTATTGCGAATTACTTTAAATTGAATCCAAATAAACGTGCAAAGGGGAAAAACTCCATCGAATTAATATTAGAGACACTGTTGCCCGTGCACTTAGCTCACCACCGTCTTCGGACACAATAAACACGTCCACGATATTTGGAGGCTTGCGGCCGAATAACTTGCAGCGCCTAAAAACGTAATGAGTTTCCGCCCGATTGGTTATGCTGCGGTCCCTGTTGCTGCCGCTACCAATCGTTGCCGCATATATTACCCACAGTTGCTGAAAATGTTGCTGCTATTGTTGATGTTATTTTTACTGCCAGATTCGGTGTGCCCTCTTCAATATAAACGGCTGAATGCACACACGCAAATTGATACAAAAAAACCAAAAACAAAAATTGGACCCTCTCTTACATGAGTGCACGAGGCAATGCTTCTCTGCGGCTAGTGAGTGGGTCATACAATTAGCTGAATCGATTGAACCGCAAACACGACCCTATGCTGAATAGCACAACATTTCTGACTATGCTTATGCTCTCAGTTCTCGACGTGGTCGTCTCTTAAAACGACACTTGGTTGTATGTTGTTCAGTCTTATTGTGTGTGTGCGAACTAAAAGCGATCAGCATTAAAATGTTGACAGCATTGGTTATATGTTGCTAGCAACATAAGAGTATTGACCGCATCAACATTAAGAGAAGAGGTGCGTTTTAGTCAATTTGTCTGATTGTGAGCGGTGGACGACTGTCGACTAGAATCTTTTGAGTCTAGACTAGCTTCCCCAATGTCTTCCTGGTTCTAAGAAACAACATGCTGGATGGTATTTATATACTCAGTGGTATTATAGAACGGCACGGGACAGAGATGGATGGAAATCGAAATTAATCGTTGACTGGCACGCAATGGAAATAACGGTCCGCTGAATATGCTCTTATGGATAGATTCATTCTACCAGAAATGCTGACTGGATTGCAATTGAAAGTACGAGTATTGTGTTGGGAGCACATGCTGTCTTTTAAAAAATGATCAAGGGTGGAAAGAAGGGTGAGTGTTCCTTACTTTTCGACAACGATGTTCATTGATGACAACGTTGTCTTTTTGCTTAATGCTTAAAAAGAAAAAAATGAGAATACGTTTGCATGTATAAATATTGTTGAAAAGAAGGGAGTAACGTTGATCCACTAGAAGATTAGTGGAGGTGGTTGGCAGAAAAATGAAGAAGAAGAAGAAGAAGCTTTTCAAATTGTTAGTTAGTACCAGTACAGTTCACAAGGAAACAATGTAGTGTGGAGCTTTTCGGGTCACAGTGTATTATGTAATCGTAATTGAATTTTCACCTGAGTTCAGGTCGTGATTTTGCAAACATAATTTTATTATGAAAACTCAGGAACGAAGAAAAAAAAATCATTTATTTTTATTCACTTACAAAAAAAAAACTAAAGTTTTATTCCCTCAATTTAAGTATGGGCGATGTTTATCGAGCATTGTTCACTGTACATTGGAATAATGGCGACATCGTCAAATTCCATATAGACATGAATTTGTCATTTTTTTTTGCTCCTCTACACATTAGGCATACTGTAGTAGGAAAATTATTTATGACAATAATAATAATAATAATAATAATAATAATACTAATAACAGTAGTGGTAGTAAAAAATGCATAATAATAATTTTTATTATCTCTTGTGTTGCTGACTTTATTAAAATAACTTTTAAATTTTTCCATTATCCTTTTTGGGACTGATATAATTGATATTATTACGAGTGTTACGAAAGTTGAAATTTTTGAAAATATCACCAATCGGGTGTAGGTAGTGTCCTACCTATAAATTGTGTTCCTCCTCAATATTAAATTGGTGTTTCTTTTTCTTTCAAATTCGCCATAGAATATTCATAATCTTTTCACGAATTCTTGTACATAATCAAGTTATCACTTAATATATGATTTCGGTTATTTTAATTTCGTTTTTTTCAACACTCTATTTATTTAGATATATTCCAAAAAAAGACAATTTTATTATAAAGTAGAAGAGATCTTTTCATAGAGCATTCTAGAATTTTATCAAACCTATTACATAGTTTTTTTTTAAAAATAAATATTAATAGAGGGTTATCCAATTTACACTTTGGAAAATAAAGTTTAACAAAGTATATTTCAAATTTACATTTTGATAAAACTTTTATTTTATTATATTTCTTAAGCTTTGCCATTAATTACGAAGTATATATAATGTTTTACACATAACTATCACGAAGTCACTTGTACGATCGATCATTTTGAGAAAATTTTTGATGACTTTCTCGAACATTTCTGGCTACAATTCGAACATTTTTATACGTGTGCTAATATTAAAATGCTTTAAAGTTTAAAAATTATCTGCGTGAATAAATAAGTATGAAGAATTGTATAAGTTTAATTGTGTCAAATCGCATAACTTTGGAGGCCAAATGGCATTACCAAATTTCGAAATTAAGCGTCCTGGGAACTTTAAATGCAATACAGCCAAAATGGTTCGGACCCCTTTCCGACTAAAACGAATACCAGCCAGTAATTTTTCACGAAATAAATGGCTTTTTCACAGTAACTCGTGGTTTTTAGAGCCTCATATACATTAATTTTGCTTATTAATGCATATATTGATCGAGAACTGAACCTTATCGCTAAAAAAAAAAAATTCTCGAAAAGACACAAAGCGTGGCTTCGGCAGTACCTCTCTACTTTTGTAGAAAGTTTTTATAATTTTAAAATTCTTATAAAAACGATACATAATATAATATGGCAATTTTTAATCTATATAAATAATAGCTTAAATTTCAAGTAAAATTTGTTTTATAACTGTTAAAAAACAGATCTGTGCTTTCAAAATTATAAAATGGATAATCTTGTATTTTTTTTTATGAATGCAATTTTCTTTCTTTAATTTTCTACACTTTAAATTCCTTTCAATTGATTTTTTTTTTTATAATTCATATAACATATCTTTAAATCCTTTTGATAGAGAATTAAATTGAAAATCAAAATACATATTCTTATATATTAATTAACTAGAAAACTGTTAATTTGTAATCAAACGAGCAGTTGACTCTTCTATCGAATCACTACAGAAACCACAAGAGTTTATATGGAAAGTGAACAGGGGTGGTTCCAATTAGAAGACGTAACAACAGTCGATATCGCTTCACTTTCATCAAATTTCATTTTCAAGATAAGAAGAGGGTTGTTTTTCATAAGCGGTGGTAGTGGTGGCTCGTGGCAATAATTTGCCTACAATTTAACAATGTTTCAATGACCCCCTCGCTTTCGAAACTAGTACAATGTGTGTGCGCTATCCTTACAGCTTGTTCATTGTCCTTTTATTGATAATTTTATGCCAATTGCAGTTGTTAGTAATTGTGAAAAGTTCCAAGCTGTGAATCGCAACAGGGAAGACGTTTTCAGGCCACTACAATTTTTTACTTCTTCTTTTAAAGGAAATGCTGAAAATCTTATTTTGGCTAAAGAAATTTACGATATGCTCTAAAAGAATTGAAAATCTCAAGAATTCAACAATTTGCTGCTGTCGGTGTCTTCTTTTAATAATTTTGAACCGCGAAGATAAATTGCTTCTTTTCTGGCGTTAATTTATTTCTGCCACCTTTTTGTTTTTTTCTTTTTCCTCCAAACCTAACAAATCTTTTTGTATAAGTATTTTCTATAAAATGAATTATGCCTTGAGGTAAGCTTGCTTTATGAAAAAGTTTTATTAATTTTATTATTCATTTTAATAATATAATAAGCATAAATTTAAAAGAGAATAACATGATTTTTTGTAAACTTTCTGGGAGATTATTGAATATAAAAAATATTTTTTTTTTTTGAAGGTAGTTTACATAATATTTTTGTAATATGAAAATATGGTGGATCGAAAAAATAAATAAAATTTGAAATATAGAATAAAGTTGTTGGCATTGAAAATCATATTTATAAATAATGGATTCTTTTCCGATTTCATAAGATTAACAGAACATATGGTGGTGGGGATTCACAAAGATTTTTTCTTACTTAAAATAGAGGACGAATATCAAATGATTATTATTAGGGAAAAATAAGTATCTTACCTCTCCGGTGGAATAAGTCTTTTTAATTTTGACAAGCATTTTCGTCAATGGTTCGAGATATTTTTCTTCGAAATTCTGCAAGAATCCATGATAAGTGCAAACGAGAACATCTCGTGCTTGTCGCATTAGGATTTTTCGTGTGTGCTCGAAATACAAAGGATAAATATCACCAAGATATCTGTCTAGAAGTTCTTCGATTCCTGAATCCTATAAAATATAAAAATTAACATTATAAGTATTCATAGTATAAATGAGGATATACGTGTATTACCACAATTGGTGCTTCACATATATTGATGGCGGTTGGTTTGTTGGTGGTAAGCTCTTCGGGTATTAGAGGACTTTCGACTTTTGGATTTTCTACACTACATTCATCAGTAATTGTTTCCTCGACTGGGGCTAAACTTGATAATGGATCTTTGGCATCGTCTTCATTTTTAATATCTGGTGGTTCAGTTTCTTCAGTATACCAAGACGTGGTATTCGTAAGTGTTAGTGGCTCATGGAAACTATCGTTGATGATGGGCTCTTCAATTGACTGCTGTCCCGTTAGTTTTTCCTTGCAACGCTTCAGATAGGAACGTACCCGTGATTTGCTACGACGCACCTCGCCACGATTCATTTCGACACTACTGGCTCCTGCTTCGATATCCGAAGTATGGGTGCTAATGGCATCATTCGGTGGAGCTCCTGAAGTACTTGGCATGCACTTATTCTCGTTACTATTTGTAGTTTTGGTTTCGTTCCATGCTTTGTCTGCTCCTTCCTTCGGAGTGGGTTTGGTGGGGTTGACCTGAAACAAAAAACGGCCTTTTAATAATTTTCCTTCAACTGCATAAAATTTTTATTAAAATGCAACTATCGATTCCATAAAGTCACAATGCATTGTCCATGCACTCGCAGAGACATTTGGAATTTCTACAAAGAACTCGTGACGTAGGTCAAGACTACACTCATTGCACCAATCCAGTGAAAGTGAACGATTGCAATTACATTTCAAAACACTACAACGAACATTTGTACATTGTATCTTATTAATAATAAATTATTCGAATGAATCTAGGCTAGATATTCTAAATAATTTCGCACTTATTTCGAATGGTATTTAGGTCAGTTTTTAGAAATAAATTATGTTTTTTTGTTGTTGTTGCTGTTAATTGGTTTTGTTATCTATTATTTTTACCAAGTCAACATCTCTGATAACAATTTATTGATCGATTGTAATTTGTACGTGTTTTTTTTTTGATTGTGTATGTCACTGCTCACCAACAAAATGCCTTTTACACAGAAATTACCTTCTTTTTCCTTGAAAAGTACATACTGACATAGTTTAAATTTTACTAACACGAACACTTAAAATATGTGAGGTGGGATTGATTAGATACTAAAAATTTTCCAACCCGAAAGATTTTAATCAAATATAAAAACAATATAAAATTGATAAGCTGAAATTTTGGCAAAGGAAAGACGCGCACTGCACGAACGCTACTAAAGTCGTAATTCGACGTTTTTCGCCAAAGTCCGCCTATTCGAATAAATACGTTTAGTTGGGCTTACAATGCACCGTTTTCATGTAAAAAGTAGAAAATTTCTTCGAAAATTGTTCTTAATACTCGGTAGTGTAACCGCAGTTGGCGCAAGCGTATTTCGTAAGCGTTAAGTTTCGCTGCAAAGTATAAAAATATCAAAAGTTGCCGGGAAACGCAAAGAAATTTTCTCAATACTGTTAGCGGGTGTGCAAGAGGACATTTTCATATCGCTGTGGATTGCCAAGAATGTGATTCGGAAGTGGGTGTGTAAAGCTTCAAGCATGCATACATTCAAGTGCTCGATTCAGTTTTGTTCGACTCGGACTACTGGTTCAGTTTAGTATCTTCTGAAAACAAAGCTAAACACGAGTGTGAACGGCGAGTATGAACATCATTCATGGTCTTGAATGGGGAAAGCTTTTAAACAGATTACAAAAGAGTCCACTTCTTTATAGAAAGTGTATCAAATAATTAATGGTTAAGGGTGGTTTTCTTCTCTAACTTTTCAGCTGTTTTGACATACGGTGTAAAAAATGCAAGTTCAACATCCTTTTAAGAAAATTCTTCCACGCCAGACACCAACTGATATTCTTATAAGGGTTGATTGACGGTACATAAGGGTAGAGTAATTTTTTCAAGGCTGTTAATATTTTTCTTCTCTGAGCATCTGAACGTGTCTGCCATGAGAAGTGGAATTATTTAAATTTATTACCCAAAGTTGGGCTATTTCTTCCGCTATAAGCGCAACTTTTTTAATTATTTATACTCACACTACTTAGAGGTGATGTTATTAGTTCAAAGTAGTTATTTGTTAAGGTAAATGTTATTTGAAGAGATTTATTGAAATGGTAACATTTGCTTAACACTACTACTGCTAACATTTGCATGGTTTTCTACTTGTGTAATTGTTAATAGAAATGTTATCCAATTTGTGCCTTGGAAATGTAACCCTAAATAATAACAAAAAAAACTTAAATAACAGATTTTTATAAAAATACGTATTTTAAATATGTTTTATTTAAATTTACTTAAATTAAATTATTTAAATTTGCTTTTTAAAAAACACATATGAACTAGATTAAAATTTTCAAGTTAACGCCCAATCACCATATTTTCTGTGTATTTTTTATTAAGTTAATAATTTTATATATATATTAAAAAATGGCGAATTATTATCTAATTAAATATTTTATTTAAATATTAAATATAAACTATAAAATGGATAATCTTAAGTTTTATATAAAATTAATTTTCTGAGCAAAAGAATTAAAAATATAATAAAAAATTGAATAATTTTCAAAAATTGATTCATAGAATTTTTAAGGGCTTTTAGACATGTGTTAGCGGTCATTTTATAGCACCAGGACGCTGAGGCCATTTGGCAACTTCATTGTACGAGATTTGCGTGTGCTTAATAGAGTAGAATAGTGAACTTTTTATTGGATTTCTTTGAGCAGATAGGAGTTACATATAATATTAAAGAGGTAATATGGATTTATTGGTTTCAGGAATTACCACAATAGGAAGCACCTTGGTCGCAAAGTAATATTTGCGTAGGTGGCATTCACATAATATGGCACAGGATCGGCCCAAAGGACAGTGTTGGTGTTGCTAAAAATAAAATCATGGATGAGCGCAGTTTATCTAATATGAACTTTGAAGATTCGGTATGGAACTATGAACACTGGTTGCATATATCATATATTAAATATGAAATAGGACATTTCGATTTGATGGAAAAGTCTTTTACATTTCTAATCAAGAGAAAATATTTTTGTATATGAAAATTTGTTAAAGAATGAATTTGATTAGAGAATTTAAATAGGTAAATAATTTCAATGAAGGGGCTTTTATTATAAAATAATATACATACTGTGAAAATATTCATTTTACACGTGCCGTATAATTTATTATTATGCAATTTAACTAGTGAAATCCTGTTATGTAAATTCAAAAAGGAAGTTGCTTTTTCTAAATAGTTAAATCCAACTCGTAATACACATATTTATAGGATGTTAGCTACCCTTTGTAAATAAATTTTCTATTATACAATAGTTCATAATTTTCAAGAAGAGGGTATACTTAGAATATGACCGAAAATTATGTTATCCTAACTACAAAAATATTATGTGAGCATAAGTACATATACCAGAATACCTTCTATTGATTGTGTTCTTATATTATTATGGTTCATGGCCAGGTTTCTGTTGACTTTTTACATAAAACAAATCTAAGGAAAAATATATTATACAGAGGCAGTAGGGTTTCATGACTGGTGGTGTTTTTATTTAGTATCGAAAATAGTTGTATAGGACTATGTAGGTCATGGTATTCGTTTTAATAACGACATATTTTGCGCATATACGAAATTGTTATTTATAAGAAATATTTTTATATTCGTTTATGAAATATGTGAAATTTTCGGAACACTTTTTCTATGAACATACATACACATATGTCAAAATTCCTTCAAGCAACAGAAAAAGTAAAAGTATTACAACTCAGAAGTATAAAAACTATTTGATTCATGTCCTTAATGTTAATCAATTCATTCCGATTCGTTTACATTTATTGAAGCAATTCATATAGAAAATGGCTTCCATGATATTAGATATTTTTTATCTATCCAACAATAGTTTTTGGGGGTGCATATATAATACTATATTGAACTGAAGAAAACAGCAAACTCATTGAATCCATAATAGTTTTATATGCCATTTATTTTCTTCAATATCAACATGTATGAATACGTTTTCATATTATTGTAAAAATTTGTATCCCTCTGAACAGGACATATGTATGTTAGTACTAGAAATTAACCCCTTCATCTTTCAAGACAAGGAACGTATGAAGAAAACCGAACAATGTCTCCCTTAAATATCCTTCAAGTAATAACAAAAAAATTGTTCTTTGTGATATGTTTGTCTTTTTTTTTGGTGATGTTAAATATTGTTAAGATAAATCAAATCTTGGAACAGAATCCCCTCTAGTAAGAGTAGAATTTGTAATTTTTATAAAAGAAACTGAATCAATTTGCTTTTATCTTAGAAATCTACTTTACACAAAAATGACGCATATTTTCTAAGAATTATTTTTTTAATTTTTTTATTTTAAGTCATAAAAGTTTTATGTATTTTTTTTATTTGAATTTAAATATTACTAATTCAATCAATTTAATAAAAGTTATTTTTATCATAAAGCTTCGGAAAATAAAGTTAATTAAAAAAAAATACTTATATTATGGATTTTTTTTAAAATGTTAGTAAACTTTATTTACTAACATTATTACAGTAACTATCAGGAACCCCCCTCCCCCTCTGTAGTAATTTTTTGATTTTGATTTGTTCGCATATTTTGGTCTGTAATTCAGCCATTTCCTAAAATGTGTTCATATTTTTAAGCTCTAAAGTCTTAAAATTGCGTCCATAAATAAGATATTTTGTGTATCCTTACAAGAAAAAAACGAACACCATCAAATTGCATGATCTTGAAGACCATTTAACATCATCAAATATAGAAATTACACTTCCTGGGTATTTTACATGCAATAAGGTCAAATTTTTTAATATTCCACGGCCAGTGGGGTACTGTTTTGTTAAACTACATATGGTGTCATATTTAATTCTTCAAGTCCAGGCCAAAAAAAATTTGATGATCATACAGCCATGGTGCTCAGAATTGACGGTTCAAGACTATATATGCCAATGACAACTTCAGGCCAAAATGCACACCAGGCGGATACAATAGCTTTTTCGCGGATACAATAGCTTCCACATAGTCATTCGAGGTTTTGTTTTTAAATCTCTTTACATAAAAATTTGTAGCTTTTACATAGTCATTTGAGGCTTTTTTAAAAGCTCTTTACGTGAAGAAATTGGATTAATTCTGTATTTTATGCACACCAGGCGGATACAATGGCTTTTTTTGTGGATACAATAGCTTCCACATAGTCATTCGAGGTTTTTTTTTTAAATCTCTTTACATGAAAACTTGTAGCTTTCACATAGTCATTTGAGGCTTTTTTAAAAATATCTTTACATGAAAATTTGTAGCTTTTACATAGTCATTTGAGGCTTTTTTAAAATCTCTTTACGTGAAGAAATTGGATTAATTCTGTATTTTATGCACACCAGGCGGATACAATGGCTTTTTCGTGGATACAATAGCTTCCACATAGTAATTCGAGGTTTTTTTTTGAAATCTCTTTACATGAAAACTTGTAGCTTTCACATAGTCATTTGAGGCTTTTTTAAAAATAAATGAAAACAAAAATGAATTAATTCTGTATTTTATTATAGATAGTCTTAACTATTACAGTAGAAGCATTGCATATATAGAATGTTTTTACAATTTAATCAGAATGTGTAGTTTTTTTTGCCAATTGATTTTACTAAATGGCAAATTTTATGTTTAAATTATTTAATATTGAATTATATATGAATTTACAAACTTCTAAATGACAGAGCTGTACTTTTCTAACTACAAAACGGATAACCCTTTTAATAATCAATAGAATCGGAAGTTTTTGTATAGAAAAGTGTTCTTATTGTAAATTTTCTGAAATACTAAATTTTAGTACTAAGAATATTATAGTTAGAAATTGTAAATGATTTTTCTCCAATAATTTCTATCCATTAAGCCTTTTTACTTCCTGCATTGGAATGTTATTTTTATCACAATTCCATTAGTTAGTTCGACACTATTACGCCCACCAAAAGTCAAATTATTCCAGGTTTGAGTGCTAGCCAGGCTGTATTTGAACTTTTTAGAGTTTGTTATCAGACCGACATGTGGCAGAGGTAATTTGGGGCAGGGTTAAACACTCCAGTCCATCGTATTCACCCCAATCACGCTTCCGAAAAATTGACGTTGAACTGCCATTGAACACGTAAGCCTCGTCGTCTTTGAATAGGCACACCTAGAATTTTGCAGTTTATTACCATTTGTGATATGGCAACATTAGCATAAATCGGCTGCGGATCGATGAGTTCCATTTTAGACAGGTAAAACTTCATGGTTTACCGGAACTAATACTACGGTCTGGACAGGATGGGAATGACAAAAGTGTTAGTTCGGCAAATCGGTTTTGCCTATTGATTTCACAAAAATGGTGCTGGAACAATTTCAGATGAAACAATTTCAGCCCATTTTCAAGGTGAATGCTATCAGAACATAGAACGTAAGATTCTTGGTTGCCTTTTGGACGTTCGTTTTGTCCTACACAACTGGCGAAAATTGTTTCTTAGGAGTTTTTGCGAGATTCCTATTGATTTGGTTGCGTGCTTTTATGCCATTCAACATGGTTTCTAACAAAAACGATGTCCGAGTACTATCTGTAAAATATAGTTTTTGGTATTCTGCAATATTGTGCAATTACTTAATTGATTTCGAAAGAAATTATGGCATCGATAACAATCGAATAATTACAAATTGCATACATATCGACCACGTATAATAATGAGTTTGTTGAGTTCAAACTGTGGAACCAAATCACCATGGCTTCTATTGGCTACTTTAATTGAATTTTATTGATTTTTAACTTAGATTGTCATAGTTCAGAGAATATAAAGGTGTTGTCAGTATAGCAAGTTTATTTATAGTAGTGATAAAATTTTCTATTTTATTTCATTTTTTTAATAGCTTTCACAATTTTCTATTTTATTTCATTTTGTTATAGCAATTGAGTTCAATTATTATTATTTATATATTGTACCACTTAATTTAAGGTATTTTATTTTATTTTCAAATAAAACTAATTTTTTATTGCAAAAAAACAAACGGATTTTTTTATAATTATTTTTACTAGATTTTTAGTAAGACAGTTTTAATAATGAATTTTATTAAAAGATCGTATTTTATTTAAGATTTTTTTCTCTATTTTAGAAAGACAAAGGATATCATCTCTGTTAATATGTTAGTAAAAAAATCCTAATAAATACGAGGTCTGTTCAAATAGTATCACGAATTTTGTATTTTTTTTTAAAATTATTTATTTATTCATAAATATTTATTTTGTTCTCTTCAAAGTAATCCCCACCAGATATTATACACTTGTGCCAACGTTTTTTCCAATCCTCGAAGCACGTCAAAAAATCATTTTCTGTGATCTTGTTCAGCTCCTCCTTCGATGCCGTCTTTATCTCCTCAATCGTAGCGTAGCGTCCCTTTTATGGGGCTCTTCAGTTTCAGGAACAAGAAAAAGTCACAGGGGGTCAGATCTGGGGAAAACGGTGGCTGCGACATTATTAGTGTGTTGTTTTTGGCCAAAAATGGCAAAAGCCAATTTTTGTTCTTCCACAAATCCGGGCGTTTCTAGCGGATTGCTTCGCGTAACTTGCGCATAACTTGAAGGTAATATTCCTTATTAACTATTCTACCCTGTGGTAAGAACTCATGATGCACCACGCCCCTGCGATCGAAGAAAACTGTAAGCAAAACTTTCACATTCGACCGAATTTGGCGAGCTTTTTTCGGTCTTGGCTCGTGCGGCAGTTTCCATGGGGATGATTGAGCTTTGGTTTCCACGTCATAACCATACACCCATGATTCAGCACCAGTTATGAAACTCTGGAGCAAATTTGGGTCCTCGCGGACAGAGTCCAACAGCTCCTTAGCAATGTTAATGCGATGCTGTTTTTGGTCGAAAATGAGCAAAAATCGAAGACAGTGTTATTAAACACGTGCGAGCAAAGCAGCTCTCAAAAATTAACTGAACATTCAAAATGGTCGAACTTGTCGGCATAAGTGAGAGACATCAGTACCAACATAACGCCACAAAAAAATCAAAAATCGAATATACGCAACCCGCGGAAATTCAAAATTTGCAATACTTTTTGAACAGACCTCGTATATTCCAAAGAACTTTTGCAATAAAAACCCTACGACGGTTGAATAAGTATTGTATAATTTTTGCTCATGCTGCTAAATAGTATTTTGAAGTTTTTTTTTTAAATTTTTGTTTTGACATAAATTAAGGGATTTTTTGCAGAATATTTTTAACCTCGATAAAGGCTCAAGTTAATAATTTTAATATAAAATATAAAAAAAAATATATATTTGATAAAATGTCATATTTAACCAAGTTAACACTTTTTTGTGTGTATAGAAATTAACTTGTTTTTATTTTATTTTATTTAAAAAAAAAGATAAATCATTTGCTAATAGTTTTCTGCAATAAAAATACATCAAATATTAAACAGTGTAAAATTTTTTATATTTTCTAAGATAAAAAGCTTAATGCAATGCTTAGTGCCAAGAGTCGCAGAAAAAATAATGAGTCTGGTATCATTGAAAGGGATATGGCAGCACTGAGGACTGCCCCTCCACAAAGTAAATGTTTAATATAAATTATGCACTATTATATATAAACTAACGATAATCCGTCAATAAAATGACGACGTCAAACGCTGAAGAATGTCTTGACTTGGGTGAGCCACACATCTTTGGTGTCGCTTACGATTCATCCGCAACATCCGCTCTTCATCCATTTTTTGGAAAGTAGAAAAAAATTCTTTTCACTTAAGTTTAATTTTTCAGTCAAATAATTTGACTAACTAACTCACTTAACAAACAAACAAATTCAAATAATCTTAAATATGGTAAGTATTTTTAATTCGTCATGTGTTCATCAAAATTCATACAACAGCAATTATATTTTAATAACCGATATATTTTTATAAACAAATTTGAGTTTAAAAAGTTTATTGCAAAAAAATAATAACACCGCCATCTATTATTTAATTCTGTAGTTTGGTAACAGCGCCATCTATCAACATTAGTTACAAATAAAACTTTACAGATAAAATATTAGGGACAGACATATAACCGCAATTATATATATAAATTTTATGTAGCTTTTTTAGTTTGCCTAAATCCTTTTGAGCTTTTACGTAGATTTTTATTACTTGAACAAATTGGATTTATTTTTATTAGTTGTCATTTTAAGATTAAGAAAAATACACTAAATTGGTCAATAAAAATACGCCATTTTATATACTAAATTGGTCAATAAAAACACGCCAATAGAAAAAACTATTTTGCAAGAGATAACACTGATATGACCTTAAAATCTATTCTAAAATTAAGCTGCTGAAAGTTTTCATGTATTTATCGAAAATTAAAAAAATACCCTGCCTTGATTTAGGCACAATAATAATAATAATAATATAAGAAGGGTAGCAAGAGGCACATGGTCTCTTGCTACTTCGATCAATAAGGTCCTTTACGATGAATACCCTAACTCAGATAATGTTGTAGTAATATAGAGGCTTCCAGCGAACCTCAGTATCACATTGGTTGGTAGCCGTGAGATGTCGTAGGGATTAGAGAATCCCAAACCAAGATGTCGAAGGCTCTGACGGGCAATAGCATTGCAATCGCAAAGCAGATGCTCCAACGTTTCATCTTCTTTGAAATAAAAATGATAGATTGTTGTGTCGGATTTGTCCATCTTGTTAAGATGACATATTAACAGACAATGGCCAGTGAGTAGCCTGAGGTCTGGTTTGTTGAGTTTGAGTACCTCTGTCGCACTTTTTATATAACTTTTAACCTCGTATTTCCAGGACTCTATAATAAACCCCAGGTTACCATTTGGATAGCCACAAAAGGGTTCTAGTACACAGCTCTATATCAGGTAAATCTCCTGGCACAAATGGCTGGAGATTTACCAAGGGCTTTAGATAGACGGTAGTAAGGTTCGACTACACCCATCCCAACATCCACATCCGTTTTAGAACCGTCAGTGTAAAAGATGTAGGCCCCTTCTTCGAGTGAATTGCTCCGTGAGAACTAATTTGAAGGATAAGTTTAGCTTACGTTTCCTGGACATTGCATCCGAGATATAGATGGCTTCCTGGAATTCTTTCAAATCCGATAAAATCTTAAGATGTCCAAACAGGTCGTCTGGTTTAAAGGTTTTGGAATGTCCTCACCTGAGAGCCCCTTTAGCCGCTTCCATTTTAATATGCAAATCCAAAGGTAGCAGATCTATAAGAGCTTTAAGAGCTATCATGGGGTATGTTCTAAGGGCACCTGTAATGCCGAAGCATGCCAGTCCTTAAGCCACCAAACAAGAGCCGTGTAGGTGGTGATGGGTCTAACTATTACCAGATATGACCATAGTTTAATTTTTGGTTGTAGACCTCAGGTTTTACCAAAGAGCCTATGGCAAGCCCAATTGACTCTAGTTGCTCTATCAATAATACTGGTAAAGTGTGAGTTCCAGGTCAATTTTTGATCCAGAATTAGATATTTAACCTCAGTAGAGAACTCAAGTTCAGTTCCATTCATATTGACCTGAGTGAGTTTCAACTGATACTTCTTATAGAATGGAACTAAAACCGTTTTGTGAGGGATTATATTAAGGTCTGACTCTAGGTACCAAGTGTGCACTAGGTTTAGGGCCGTCCAAAAATTGATTCTTTACATTTACCCCTGATCATCACGACCAAAGTCATCAGCATAACTTTGAACTTCAAAGCCAGCTGCAGATAATTTGTGCAGATAATTTAAGTGACTTAAGAAGGGGTGATAATGCCCGTCCTTGCGAATAACCCTTAACGGCTCTAACAGTCATTGAGTCATTTCTCAGTTTAGCTGGGATATTGCGGATAAAAATCATGGTTTAGGGATACAAGCATTAAAAAATATTTTTCTGATTGTCAGTCTCGTTACTTTTCTACTGTTACTCGTATATATATATTTTATATGAAAATTTCAGAACTTTTTCTATAAATTTCTATTGATTCTATTAACAATATTTTATCTTAGTTTACCTGAAAAACTTAATACACCATCGATTCTGTACTCGTAATTTAAATAAGCAGATTTATTTTCTATATTTTCGTAAAGTAATATTTTTTTAAAATAAAAATTAATTATTAAAAGTACTTTACTCAAGGTATTTTTTTTAAATTAAATAAAACTATTTTAAAAATCTTTTCATACCATTAATTGCTGTTAAGTATAAAAGCACAATCAAAAATATAAATTTGCTATTCAAACCATGTTGAAATTTATAAAAAAAAAAATCGTTTTTGTTTAATCAAATTTTTACTAGTGAATAAATAGCTAAGCATATTTTCTAATGATTAAAGGTGTTCACGAAGAACTCTAATGAATTGAAATAATTTGTTGTTAGTTTGTTTAAAGTTTTTGTCATGCAATACTGATTCTGAAAATGAACTGTTCGATTTCGCTGAAGGAATTTCAACACCTGACGGCGTCCAAGTTATTTGTTGTACAATTCTTATTAGCCAAATTCAATATTTCCAGGAATTTCGGTACGAGTATTCTTTAAGAATGACTAAGTATGATTACTCCATAGCTCAAGTATTTTTATTGATAGAAGAAAGATTGTTAATTGTTTTGTTACATTTGGAATTCTATAAAATTCTATTGACTATTCTACTTACGTTACTATTACAATCACCTACAACTGACACCATCCAGTTTAGTTGTGCTGCAATATTTTCTAAAGAAAATTTCCAATACATTTCTCTACTTTCAATTTAATTGAACCAATCGATATTGCTTCATTAAAACTAAATTGTTATTTCTGGTCATCGATTTTTTTCTCTTAAATACAAACTCCATTTAATATTATAACATTGAATTAAATTTCTTTCTTGTATAAAAACAGTTCTTTCCGATCTTTTCCGGAACATGTTAAAAACAAAAATTTTTTTTTACAATATCTTTTACAGGTAAATTTTGTATGTTTTTGCAAGTTTATTCTCATATAGTTATGTTAAGTATAAGTGGCACATAGGATATGGTATTGGCTACCGGGAATGTTTTATTTCGATTGAAAATGAAAGGGAAATTACTGAAAATCCGATACTTACGGAAGTTGAGGAAATTGATATTGAACGATTGGAGCATTTTCCTAACCTATGAGACCAACTGACTTCGGCTTCATATAAGGTAATTCCAGATAAAAATACGCCAAGATAAAGAAGAATTTAATAAAAAAAAAAAAAACAAATTAAATAACAAAAACCAAATGGCATCTTATTGACAAATGGCGTTCACTGCAACATGGGTGTATGTACATAGACAGTATCGTATCAGGTGATCTTGTGTGTCTCTAACCGTCATCGATGTGGTCGCCATTCCTAAACCGACAAAATATCGTTTCCTAGTACGGTCTTTGAAATTGAGGTCTTTCAACTCTTATGTGGGAAATCATCGTCAAATAACAATACGCTCCTTTACCTTGCAAAAGTTGATGTCTTAATTGTCCTAGTACGGTCTTTGAAATTGAGGTCTTTCAACTCTTATGTGGGAAATCATCGTCAAATAACAATACGCTCCTTTACCTTGCAAAAGTTGATGTCTTAATTGGTTATTGTTTCGGCTAAAACAACAACAACAAAGTCTGTGGTTAAAGCTTCGGGAACAGCCTGAATTTGTTAACCACAGTATGGCCTCAAAAGACTCCCTCTACGATGGTCGATTCGGTTTGGAAGACTTCTATTATTTCTATAGTTGGTATGAATAAATTGCTACTTGTTTGTATACAAGTATTTTTTTGCTTTAGAAATAGTTTACCGGTAAAAAAAAATAACTACTCTAAGAAGAGTTTGCCAATTTCTTGCATTTTGATTTAATGACCCGGAATTGATGTGATGACAATATCCGTAGATCATGTAATGGTCCTTGTTAGCAAGTAGACTCAAATAAAGTTGTATAAATCGGATATAATACTATTCAATTAAAGTGAATAGGTTTTTTTTTCTCTCCAGTAAATGATAGCACGAGCTGTGTATGTGCATCGATTTAATAAAAAAAAATCTCCAGTATTGCGACTAAGGTAGGTAATCAGTCAATCCACTTGAAGTTTCCTAAGAAAAAATCTAATTCTCAACAGTGCTATTTTTGAATTTATCTACGTAGTCTTTAATGCATCCCCTATAAGTGGCGAAGTAAATCATTTCAAGTTGGGTGCATTTTTTATTCAAGATATTCCAATAAAAAATCGATCTCGAAGCTATTCGCTTGCATAAGAATATCCCATCTTTTCGATATTACTGAAATAACTTATGGATTTAATGCATAAATCTTGAATAGATAAATACTTGAGACTTTAGTGTGTTTAACTAGCTTCTGTTTTGTGTACTCGGGAAATATTTCAACATTCTCCTTAATGCCATGTTCAGATTTATTTTTGACCTAAAGGGACTTGGTGAGCTCATCATTTTAATATTTGTTCATATTCATATGCATGTATATTTATATTTTATAATTTTTTATATATTTACTTTGATAAATAAAGCCAAAATTATGAAAATATTTTTAGTAAATATGGTACGTATTTCTTATAGGTAAATATATTTGCTTGTTATGAAAATTTATTATCACAAATTTTAGATGGTGTGAATTTCATTAGTTGTGGAGCAATTTTTACATATACCATATTTTTTTGTGTTTTTCTATAAAATTAAGAATTATTAAAATTAGTAGCAAAAATATTTTTCTTAAAATTTTTTTTTATTAATTTGCATGTCTTAAATATGCTAAAATAATAATCCAGTATTCGATTAGTAACAATTTCGTTAGGTAAAAGATTTTGTGCATGTTTATTTTCTGATTTCTTATGAATAAATCGTTTTTGACGTATGAAAGGAAATATGTGTGTTCCGGCGCACGTGCGTGCTTAGAAAGGTAGAATATTGAAACGCTTACGACGTCGCACCATGGACAGTGCGTTTAAATAATAAATTTCTCCTTTACAATTTTTACCAAATTAATAATACGCAAATAGATTCGAAAAGATATAAATTTAAAATTAATATGAGCGCGAAATATAAGCCCTTTTTACGAATTAAATAAAAATGCGTGCGTTCCGGCGCACGTGCGCGCTTCAAAACGAACAGTGCGTTTAAGTAGTAAATTTCTCCTAAAAAAAATTTACCAAATTAAATATAAGAAGACATAAATTTCAAATTAATTTTAACATATAATATAAGCAATTTTAACGCATAGAAGGAAATACGTGCGTTCCGGCGCACGTGCGTGCATAAGCATATATGTATTGCAACGTTACGTCGTCGCGTTGTTGACAGTGCGATCAATTCGTGGATTTTTGCTTTAAAAATTCCAACAAATTACTCATATAAAATAGATATGATAAGATATATTTTTTAAAATTAATTTTAACATAAAATATCAGATCCTGATCAATATTTTTATATTTAATATAAATTAATTAAAGAAGATACTAAGTAGCTCCATTTCAATGATGTCATTAATCGAAATATTTCACTGCAATTTGGTCATGTTTTAAATTTAGAAATTAAACAAAATTTATTCAATACAATCTTATCTTAAGTACTTTATTTTTTTTAATTAGATATATTGTTTATTTACAAAATAAAAACTTGAAAGCTCATAAAAATAAACGGAATTTTATCTGTACAAGTTATTTATTTACGCATATGTGCTTTGTTTACTTTCGGAAAAATTTATCGCACACAATTTGTATATAAAAAATATTTTTGATTTTAATGTAGTTAACAGTAATTTTGTTTTGCACAAAGAAGTATTTTTAAATGTACAATAATATAAACTTTTTTAATTGAACTGAGGAAAACAACGCTAGAAAATGTATGCGTTGCAAAATTGTTTTCATTAGTTTTTCCATAACAAGATTACAGACATTTTGCATCAGTACTTGATCTAGTGTTCACTTTTTCTGCCTATGCACAACTAATCCTTAATCCTTATTATAGTTTATGTACGAACATTTGAAATTCAATTATTGCGACTAAAATATATATATCCACTTTAAAATATTGTGGATAAAACCCGGTATGACATTGGTTATTTTATATTGTATGTGTAGATTAGACATTCGCAATAGGAAAATGCTACTGCAAAACTAAACACAGTATACTTATTATTTGTTCTCCTTTAAAAATTCTTTTAAAAGTGAGCAAAAATTTATAGTAAAAGCTGAGTCATAAACTGCTCTTCGAAGGTAAATGTTATTACAATATTTTAGCAGAAAGTTTATGTTAGAAAATAGACGATTATCCAATAGGCGCTTATGAAAGTAAATCTCAATAACCAAAATATTTTAAATTTAAATAATTATTTGAATTTAAATGTATAATATTTTTTTAACTTTACCACAAGACTTCTAGCAAAACTCAATCCTTTTGGGGTAATTTTTTAAATGACTTTTTCGCACATTTCGGTATGAAATTTGGCCATTACTTGATGGATGCTTTTTTTTTAAAATACTCTTAAATTTAAATAATTTTTTTTGTATAGATTTTTAAGAAAAAGGTTAACCATATCAAATCACATGATCTTTGATGCCAATTGACAGCTCAAAATATCTAATATACGCGTTTGCCACAATAAAGCAAAAATTCTCATCTTGTGTAGATCTTATCAAAACCACATATGTTCAAAATTTAAATCCTTAACGAAGGCAACTATGTTGAATAATAAAAATAAATTTTGCAAAAAAAAATATTTCTACTTTGTTTCGTTCTAAACTTTTCTGCCGAACTGTTATGTTTAGGGGGGAAAATTTTGTTAGAATTCGGCCATTCCAAAAATGAAGGGTCAAAGACAATTTCGGACAAAATAGTATACCAAAGAGTTAATTTTCTCAGATACAATAGCTTCTTCATATATGAAGCAGTTTTGCTAAATGACATATTCACCGAGTGAGAAATAAGCCTCGTCGCTGAGTAAAATTTGTTTGAAAGAGCGGCATCTAAAGCCTCATGGTAAAACACTCAATCGGCGTATAGTCCGCGGCGCATTTAATGGTTCATATTTTATATGTCAAATTTTAAGTTAAAGAAATTTTATCCTTATTGATAAAATTTTACGCCAACTGTCAAATTATATGGCTATATTTTCTAAACCAAGAAATAGATAATCCTGTTATTACGAAAATAACGTTTGATTTTTACACAAAATTGGACAGAACATTATTTAAACGCGATAAAAATAAAATTGTGAGCGATTGTGTTAAATTCAGTAAAAATATTCGGTCAAATTTTAGTAAAACTGTTCAGTAAAAATTTTCAGTAAAAATTTTCAGTAAAAATTTTCAGTAAAAATTTTCAATAAAAATTTTCAGTAAAAATTTTCAGTAAAAATTTTCAATAAAAATTTTCAGTAAAAATTTTCAATAAAAATTTTCAGTAAAAATTTTCAGTAAAAATTTTCAGTAAAAATTTTCAGTAAAAATTTTCAGTAAAAATTTTCAGTAAAAATTTTCAGTAAAAATTTTCAGTAAAAATTTTCAGTAAAAATTTTCAGTAAAAATGTTCAGTAAAAATTTTCAGTAAAAAATTTTCAGTAAAATGTTTCAGTAAAAAATTTTCAGTAAAAATTTTCAGTAAAAATTTTCAGTAAAAATTTTCAGTAAAAATTTTCAGTAAAAATTTTCAGTAAAAATTTTCAGTAAAAATTTTAAGTAAAAATTTTCAGTAAAAATTTTCAGTAAAAATTTTCAGTAAAAATTTTCAGTAAAAATTTTCAGTAAAAATTTTCAGTAAAAATTTTCAGTAAAAATTTTCAGTAAAAATTTTCAGTAAAAATTTTCAGTAAAAATTTTCAGTAAAAATTTTCAGTAAAAATTTTCAGTAAAAATTTTCAGTAAAAATTTTCAGTAAAAATTTTCAGTAAAAATTTTCAGTAAAAATTTTCAGTAAAAATTTTCAGTAAAAATTTTCAGTAAAAATTTTCAGTAAAAATTTTCAGTAAAAATTTTCAGTAAAAATTTTCAGTAAAAATTTTCAGTAAAAATTTTCAATGAAAAGTTTCAGTAAAAATTTTCAGTAAAAATTTTCAATAAAAATTTTCAGTAAAAATTTTCAATAAAAATTTTCAGTAAAAATTTTCAGTAAAAATTTTCAGTAAAAATTTTCAGTAAAAATTTTCAGTAAAAATTTTCAGTAAAAATTTTCAGTAAAAATTTTCAGTAAAAATTTTCAGTAAAAATTTTCAGTAAAAATTTTCAGTAAAAATTTTCAGTAAAAATTTTCAGTAAAAATTTTCAGTAAAAATTTTCAGTAAAAATTTTCAGTAAAAATTTTCAGTAAAAATTTTCAGTAAAAATTTTCAGTAAAAATTTTCAGTAAAAATTTTCAGTAAAAATTTTCAGTAAAAATTTTCAGTAAAAATTTTCAGTAAAAATTTTCAGTAAAAATTTTCAGTAAAAATTTTCAGTAAAAATTTTCAGTAAAAATTTTCAGTAAAAATTTTCAGTAAAAATTTTCAGTAAAAATTTTCAGTAAAAATTTTCAGTAAAAATTTTCAGTAAAAATTTTCAGTAAAAATTTTCAGTAAAAATTTTCAGTAAAAATTTTTAGTAAAAATTTTCAGTAAAAATGTTCAGTAAAAATTTTCAGTAAAAATTTTCAGTAAAAATTTTCAGTAAAAATTTTCAGTAAAAATTTTCAGTAAAAATTTTAAGTAAAAATTTTAAGTAAAAATTTTAAGTAAAAATTTTAAGTAAAAATTTTCAGTAAAAATTTTAAGTAAAAATTTTCAGTAAAAATTTTCAGTGAAAAATTTTCAGTAAAAAATTTTCAGTAAAATGTTTCAGTAAAATGTTTCAGTAAAAAATTTTCAGTAAAAATTTTCAGCAAAAATTTTCAGTAAAAATTTTCAGTAAAAATTTTCAGTAAAAATTTTCAGTAAAAATTTTCAGTAAAAATTTTCAGTAAAAATTTTCAGTAAAAATTTTCAGTAAAAATTTTCAGTAAAAATTTTCAGTAAAAATTTTCAGTAAAAATTTTCAGTAAAAATTTTCAGTAAAAATTTTCAGTAAAAATTTTCAGTAAAAATTTTCAGTAAAAATTTTCAGTAAAAATTTTCAGTAAAAATTTTCAGTAAAAATTTTAAGTAAAAATTTTCAGTAAAAATTTTCAGTAAAAATTTTAAGTAAAAATTTTCAGTAAAAATTTTCAGTGAAAAATTTTCAGTAAAAAATTTTCAGTAAAATGTTTCAGTAAAATGTTTCAGTAAAAAATTTTCAGTAAAAATTTTCAGTAAAAATTTTCAGGAAAAATTTTCAGTAAAAATTTTCAGTAAAAATTTTCAGTAAAAATTTTCAGTAAAAATTTTCAGTAAAAATTTTCAGTAAAAATTTTCAGTAAAAATTTTCAGTAAAAATTTTCAGTAAAAATTTTCAGTAAAAATTTTCAGTAAAAATTTTCAGTAAAAATTTTCAGTAAAAATTTTCAGTAAAAATTTTCAGTAAAAATTTTCAGTAAAAATTTTCAGTAAAAATTTTCAGTAAAAATTTTCAGTAAAAATTTTCAGTAAAAATTTTCAGTAAAAATTTTCAGTAAAAATTTTCAGTAAAAATTTTCAGTAAAAATTTTCAGTAAAAATTTTCAGTAAAAATTTTCAGTAAAAATTTTCAGTAAAAATTTTCAGTAAAAATTTTCAGTAAAAATTTTCAGTAAAAATTTTCAGTAAAAATTTTCAGTAAAAATTTTCAGTGAAAAATTTTCAGTAAAAAATTTTCAGTAAAATGTTTCAGTAAAAAATTTTCAGTAAAAATTTTCAGTAAAAATTTTCAATAAAAATTTTCAGTAAAAATTTTCAATAAAAATTTTCAGTAAAAATTTTCAATAAAAATTTTCAGTAAAAATTTTCAGTAAAAATTTTCAGTAAAAATTTTCAGTAAAAATTTTCAGTAAAAATTTTCAGTAAAAATTTTCAGTAAAAATTTTCAGTAAAAATTTTCTGTAACAATTTTCGGTGATCATTTTCGTTTAATGTTTTCCGTTGGCAAATTTTCAGTAAAAAATATTTTCCGTGTCAGTTACTTACAAATTCTTTAAATGTGTTAAAGAATTTGTAAGAAACTGACAAAACCGTACAACAACTAAAAGCAAAATTACATAATCCATAATAGACATCTGCTATTATTAGATTTTTCCATCTTTGCTTACACTAGGTATGGCCATAAAGTCATATGTGTGTATGTACGTACAGCAGAAGCTATCTTATCTTCGTCAATGAGCTTTTGTTCAATGAGATTCTTCATTGTGCAGCTACGAGTATAGAGAAGATACATAGTTTACATCCATGAAATATTTGGACGACTGTTACTGAAGGGGGCCGCCTATTGAATAATCCATTTGGTCGTGTAATTATTTGGGTCAGTTTATCTTCATTGCTGTTTTAGTGCCATTAGCCCGGATAATCGATTCGGAACGTAATGAATGAGGAAGACTCTATGACAGACAGTCGCTCAGTATGACGGCTGTGTTCGGTTAGAGACTGGAGCCTCTGTAAAAATTCATTTCCGAATCAAATTTTTGTCGATAGCCATCAGTTCAAACAAGAACTAGACAAATGTGGATAACACATGTTCAAATCAAATACAGTTTTTCCTATTCGATTTTTGTTTTAGAATTTTTTCGTATTCAATCTTTAATTCAGGTTAATGAGAACTGTGTGAACTCGCATAAATATGGTAATGAGAAGACCACACATGCAAAATAAAACGCGCCACGAGCCTATAATAATAATGATAGTATCGGTCATGTAAGATTTCCTTATCAAAATTTAAACTCTACCGCACATGTTGACAAATATAGAGTATGATATAAAAAGATTATCTAATGCTCAGTCTCCTGTCTCTTCTTAAATAATCATAATAATCGTAAAACATTTTTTTTTTTACTGTCCAAAAGTAAATATTTGCAGTACGTTTTTCACCTTCATTATCTCTGGATAACGAGACTAAAATTAATTAAAAGAATTTTAATTATGTAAATGAAATGTTTTTAAATCGCATTTAACTAGATATTTTTTTCTTAATTTTCATATAATCAAATGTGGAAATTCTCTTTTCAAATGTAGAAATCCTAATTTTTCTCATCAATCTAATATCTGTCTTTCTCATCATAAAATTATCATTAGTGGTTAGTACGCTTTTTGAAAGTTCCATGAGAATCGGAATTGAATTTATTAACTGATTTTTAACATAAGATAAATAGGAGAAAAAAATTATTCTTTAACTAGAGTAAAAAAAAAAAAGATTTAAATGAAACAAAGGCTTTGAATTAATAAAAATAGAATTGAATTTGAAGACCAAGGGAAGTACGAGTAGAGTGAGTTGAGGTGAGGTCAGTGAATTTGAAAAAGAAGAAAGGTAAGAATTAATAAGTGTTCGAACCGTTATTATAATAGTTGGTGGTGAATCCCACTATGGTTATATATTACGAGGCACGCCACCTACCATAATATTATCATATTATAGGTTAACTCGGAAGATGACAGCCTACAAACTAGTTGTCCGAGGTTCACTCCAGAATTGATGCAATGGATGGCGTGAGGTGAAAGAAATAATTCAAATATTTAAAAGCCTATTGAGACGCCGACGTTAACAAATAACATAGGCCTAGGGCATAAATACGTTTAGGTATTTAAGTAATTAAAAAGGTATTTTTTATTTCTTAATTAGTATGTCTCCGTTAGTGCTCGCATTTAGTTAGCCTCTTACTATGACGATAGTATTTACTGTTTACAAAAACGTTGCAGTCCAACGCATCTGATGCACTTAAAGAGACGTTACTTCATCGTTTGCATTTTTATACAAATATTGTGAAATTATTTATTCAAATCGGATACGGGCAGATTTATTCAGTTTTTACTTCATTTTTACGTAAAATAGGCACATACCCAAACACTATCTGACTTATACAAAGAAAAATTCAAAACCTTAAAGAAAATATCGTTTCATTAGATATTTTAGTCACCTACTGGAAAAAGTGACTGCGATTTTTTTAACATTGCAATAGTACAGTTTATGAGATCTTATAGATCACAATTGATTGTGTAATTGACTATTCAACGTATTTTGAATTTTTACTACAGGTAATATTATTTTATGCTATAGAAATTACGTGCAGAATACTAAATAAGGATTTATTTGCATGGTGAGGAATTTATTTACTTTTATAAAAATTTCAAAGTTTTATGTCAAGGAAAATCTTATGTAGAAATAAAAAATAATTTCCAGTTTAAAATATATTTACCAAAAAGTATTAATAAATATTGATGAACATATTTTTAGTAAAAATTAATAAAATTACAAATTCAGTAAAAATTTGTATGTAAAAATATTCGCTTAAAATTTTCGGGAAAAATAATTTTCTGTAAAATTGATTTTCAGTCAAAATAATTTGCCGTAAAAATAATTTTCAGTCAAAATAATTTTCAGTAAAAATAATTTTCAGTACAAATAATTTTCAGTAAAATAAATTTTCAGTAAAATTAATTTTCAGTAAAATTAATTTTCAGTAAAATTAATTTTCAGTAAAATTAATTTTCAGTAAAATTAATTTTCAGTAAAAATAATTTTCAGTAAAAATAATTTTCAGCAAAAATAATTTTCAGTAAAAATAATTTTCAGTAAAAATAATTTTCAGTAAAAATAATTTTCAGTAAAAATAATTTTTAGCAAAAATAATTTTCAGTAAAAATAATTTTCAGTACAAATAATTTTCAGTAAAAATAATTTTCAGTAAAAATAATTTTCAGTTAAATTAATTTTCAGTAAAAATAATTTTCAGTAAAATTAATTTTCGGTAAAAATAATTTTCAATAAAATTAATTTTAAGTAAAATTAATTTTTAGTAAAAATAATTTCCAGTAAAATTAATTTTCAGCAAAAATATTTTTCCAGTAAAAATAATTTTCAGTAAAATTAATTTTCAGTCAAAATAATTTTCAGTAAAAATAATTTTCAGTAAAATTAATTTTCAGTAAAATTCATTTTCAGTAAAAATAACTTTCAGTAAATATAATTTTTAGTCAAAATAATTTTCAGTAAAAATAATTTTTAATTATAAAAATAATTTTCAGTAAAAATACTTTTCAGTAAAATTAATTTTCAGTAAAATCAATTTTCAGTAAAATTAATTTTCAGTAAAAATAATTTTCAGTAAAAATTATTTTCAGCAAAAAAAAATTTCAGTAAAATTAATTTTCAGTAAAAATAATTTTCAATAAAAATACTTTTTAGTAAAATTAATTTTCGGTAAAAATAATTTTCAGTAAAATTAATTTTCAGTAAAAATAATTTTCAATAAAAATACTTTTTAGTAAAATTAATTTTCGGTAAAAATAATTTTCAGTAAAATTAATTTTAAGTAAAATTAATTTTTAGTAAAAATAATTTCCAGTAAAATTAATTTTCAGCAAAAATATTTTTCCAGTAAAAATAATTTTCAGTAAAATTAATTTTCAGTCAAAATAATTTTCAGTAAAAATAATTTTCAGTAAAATTAATTTTCAGTAAAATTCATTTTCAGTAAAAATAACTTTCAGTAAATATAATTTTTAGTCAAAATAATTTTCAGTAAAAATAATTTTTAATTATAAAAATAATTTTCAGTAAAAATACTTTTCAGTAAAATTAATTTTCAGTAAAATCAATTTTCAGTAAAATTAATTTTCAGTAAAAATAATTTTCAGTAAAAATTATTTTCAGCAAAAAAAAATTTCAGTAAAATTAATTTTCAGTAAAAATAATTTTCAATAAAAATACTTTTTAGTAAAATTAATTTTCGGTAAAAATAATTTTCAGTAAAATTAATTTTAAGTAAAATTAATTTTCAGTAAAAATAATTTTCAGTAAAAATAATTTTCAGCAAAAACAAATTTTCAGTAAAATTAATTTTCAGTAAAAATAATTTTTACTAAAAATAATTTTTAGTAAAATTAATTTTCAGTAAAATTAATTTTCAATAAAAATAATTTTCAGCAAAAAAAATTTTCAGTAAAAATAATTTTCAGTAAAATTAATTTTTAGTAAAAACATATTTGATAATATTTTTTTTTATAAAATATTTTTTTAAGTAAAATTTAATGGTTTTTTTAATTATTTGTATTTGTAAATTTCCATTATGGTCTATAGCAGAAGAGAAATGGGTCAAGAAAAATTATATGAATTAATTTTTGTAATAAATCACGAACAATAATTTAAATCCAATAATTTGTCATCGGGTAAGGCACTAATAGTTTTCTTGAGGTCTAATTCCCAAACGAATTTGTAGAAGTAATAATTTGCTATAATATACTCATAATAATTGATGGTTTATGCACTCTACAAAATGTTGTACCGCTATTACTTCTCGTAGGTATGATAAAGTTGCATTTAATCGTCTATCATTTTCTATAATTTAAACGACGGAAATTATTTGCCATTTTCTCCATCTCAAAAGTTGCCTAATTATTTTCGTCATATATTGTCACACGTTATCCGTTTCATCAAAAACACTGTCAGATTTGTGGTTGTAGCTGTATTAAAAATAATTTGCCATGCAGTCGCAAATTTGTATTTAGTTTATTAAATATTTTTTTAAAACCATCCCAGAAGTAGAAAAACATATTTTTTCATGAGCAATTTTCTTTCAAAATGATATTTTATTTTACCCTAAGATTTTGTAAAATAACTTCCCAAATTAAAGCTTTCCAAAGCTCACAATATATCAATTCTACATAATATTACATAAAATTTTTGCAACCATAAACGTAAACAAAAATTTTCTATACAAAATGACCAAAAGCTTTTGGAAAGTTAATAAATTTTATTACTATACATGCTAATTGAATTAGTAACTTTAATTACATTAAATATGAATTTGGTGTAAAATGATTTTAAGTGTGGAGGGAAAGTTCAATAGGCAAAACTAATACTATTTAGATTTTATTCTCGTATCTGTATTGTATATTATTGATTAATTGTTTCTTGAATAGTATTAAAATTAATCTAAAATCACTTCTATAAACTTTGACTTGAATTTCTGATTATGATAATGTGCAAAAATTGTTATTTAAAACGTGAAAATCTATGTGCAATAATTAATCTTAATGTCTGGAAAGGAGTGGGGGGAGGGGCGGCAGCAGGCTGCTTAACAAGGCCGATAACGAACTGAATAAACAGACGGCAACAAGTGTACACAAATAAAATCATTTTCAACTTGTTGCTACAATAGATGCTGTGTACTCAAATAAATTACTTAAAATATGATTTAGAGCTTTAAGGAGTAAGAAAATATATAAAATAGAAAAGTTTGGAAAAATACTTAATCACATGTATTTTGCATAATTTTTGTGTTAAACTATACAAATTTGTTATTTATTTTTGTGCACATTTTCATATTTAAACAATAAGAAACGTTTTGTCATAATTTTTTGTATTAAAAAAATTTTTTTTTTCTTAATATTTAGAAATTGTTAAAGATTTTTTAAAAATAAATTTTCCCAACCTTGAATATAATGTTTGAATTGAGATGAAAAGGTTGGAAAAAAAAAGAATTTTACAAATTCCGAGTAAAAATCATCTCAAACATTTTCAACTTAATTAAAATTACGTAAAATAAAGTAAACAAGATTATTTGGAAATAAAAATTTCTTCGAAATAGAAATTTGATCTAAATAGGACGAATTCTTTGAAGTTAGTTTTCTTTCATATTAGTTTGATATTAAAGATCAGCGCTTCATAATTGATATCATAAGCTTTTTAGCCACGCTTCACTCACTATCGAGTAGGCTTAGCGCAAAAAAACCCCTTTCGGGGGTTTTTAAATGAGTAAATTTTTTTATTTCGTAACGTCAAAGATATCTCATTGAATATTGTATTGATCTTGGTAAATCTGTAAATTCCCCAGCAAAACTACAATTTCTTCGATAGAATAACACCTTTTTTGGATGGCTGAGGAGCGACGCAGGAGAAACGTAGCTCAGGGAGGCCTACAGCGCGTTAGATCGGACATTGCAGATTTTTGAATACTTCAACATGACGAAATGCGTCCTGATGAGTTTTTGTCGAAAAAAGGAGTCCCTATAATTCGTTAGCTCTCTTATTTACATAATCTAAGTTGGTGTGATTTTTTTGTGTGAAACGAGTTAAGGTGTAATCAGATCGTCGATTCAAATCGAAGCTGATGAGTTTACAAAGAAATCCCTGAAAGACTCAGAAAACAGGTTCTTGTTGTCAGATAGGACCCTGCAGAGAAAAACGAATTTCTCAGTGGTTCCTCAGAATCCCCAATTTAGTTGATCAAAATTTTTTAACTATTTTTTGTTACACAAAATTAAAAACACTTGAAAGAATGTCATCTTGCTTATATCGAGATAACATTTTAAGGAGTGTTCCCGAAGAGCTGAAATTGTTTCCAATCAGTTGTCACAAATGTATAGCTACGCAAAGGATATACTCTAAATAATATATTTTATCAAAGAAATTGAAATTATTGCAAAAAAATCAGTATCTTTATTTTCTCCCAATTTCATACTAAATAAAATTTTATAGATTAAAAATTCATTTAAAAAACTATTAATAAATATTCAATTAAAAAAAATATTCCATCTAAAATACAATTTATTTTAATTTTTCTTGTCAAGCATGACATTATTTATAAACGAATTTAGTGGAAAATTCAATATTTTTTTTTGGAAAAAAAATCTTTTACAAATATTTTAGTTGTCAGTATTTTCTGCTTATTCGGTTTTGCATCTTTTATTTTCCAAATGTTCGTGTATCTTTAATAGTGAATTGTGTGAATTGCGGAAATTGAAAATTACACAGTTTTTTTCTTCTGTTTTTGCTTTTGAATTTCACTTTATTTATCTAAATTCATATTGAACTCTTATGTATGTGTGTGAGGAAATATTCCGCCCCGAAACGTGGAGAGAGTATGGAGAGTACCGTGACTAGGACGTGTGGGGTCAGTGAATATGGAGCTTGTCAAGATAAAATTGTTGCAACTGACTCTGTTCAATATAATTTCCCCCAATTTTCCATTCATTTTCTTATAGGAGTGTACTTTCGTAAATGTTTGCAGTAATTTTTTTTTTTTTTTACTCTATCGTCAAAATTATGTTTTGATAAAAACTTAATTTATTTCTAATGTTTTCTTTTAGTTTGAATTAGGTTAAAATAAATATATTATTGTTGTTTTTTTTTAAGGTTAATTTAATTTTTGCTTTAACTAAAAATAATAAAAAAAGTTTCCATCCAAAAAGTGCCCCGTTCGATAGTTTTATAAGAGAATTGAAAAGAAATTTTATCATATTTTCTTAGGTGAATGAATTTTTCATGTTATTCGAAGTGATTGTCATTTGATTTTTGCCGTTTTTTGTACGTTATTTCTTTTAATTTTTATAGAAATTCCGTATCAATAGAATAAGTGATTTGATTAGTAAATAAATTCAAACATGAAAATATGCTAGAACATGGAATGTGTTAAAATATAAAGAATGCCAACACTAATGCGTACATAAAGATAGAAGTATTCATACTTGTAGAGGTGATTCAACCTTCACGGTTCAGATAGTACAGTGAATTTTTGCATATTTTATAGAATTTTTTTTTTAACAACTACTCATCAAGACCCTGAAACTAATAAATTGATAGTCTTAAAGATTTTACCGGGCCAGGGCATGGAGGTGGTCCAGATGATCAGCAGAATCCCTATTTTTTTTAATTGTTTTTTTCCCTTTCAGAATTTAATCTACACTCTTAATACGAAATGAATAATATTTTTAATTGAAGAAGGATTATTAGAAAAATTCAGAGAGAAAAAGAGAAAATAAATCATCTTTAATTGATATGCCGCGGTTTCAGTGTAATTAGTAGCGTGCATTTCAATTAATTAACAGACTATAAAGTCGATATTTATAGATCTACGTACTATAGCCAATGGATGACGTTGTATCTCCAGACGTACCCTTGAGTACTTCTTGAACAGGACTCTCCAAATGACATAAGCCATTACGATATAGTATCACTGGTATCCAATGTTTTGATGTGAATAAATATTTTCAATCAATTTGATGGTAGTTTTCACAAAATTCATAAAACATTTTCCAAAGTACTTTTTATATAATAAAATATTTGTTAACTATTCGAATTCGAAACAAAAATTATTATTAATCACTTTTGCTCGTGGTTTTTTAATATAAATAAGAGCACTTGATTTTGATTTAATTATGTTTTTTTTTTTTAATTTTATTTTCAAATAAAAATCATTAAAAAGAAAAAATTTAAAAGAAAAACTTTTTCCACCTGAACAAGAAAATTTTTCTTTTGTTAATATTAAAATTTTTAAATGTCACTTTGCAAATTTCTAAAATTTCAATTTCGATCTCGATTTCGATTTCGACTTCGATATTGTATTCAAGTTTTGATTATGTGAATTTTTCGAACATCCTCAAAAAAATTTGAACTTTCTGATCATTTGAGTTCGATTCAAACAAATCATATCGGTTTTTTTTTATTTAGCACGTCAAATTAATCCTTTATTATTATTGTTTTCTTCAAATTTATTATATTTTTCTTAAAGTAAAAAAAAATTTTAATAGTAATTAGATGACGAAATTAGTTTTTGTATAAGTTTTCACATTTTCGCGAATAAATAAATGTTGACGAGTTGGAAAAGCGGCCGCACTATAGACGTTAGCGGCTACAAATGAGTTCACTATACATCAACACGCTAATGAGGGGGAGCTTATGCTGGGACTGATGGGTGTCCCATAATTTCTGTGGTCAGCCCCACCTTGTTCGGTAGTAGTTGAGTTTTTATCATTTATGTATTGGACACCGGAACAATAACAGCACTAACAAATAATAATTGTTGTTTTTTTTTTTTTTACACTAATAGTAATAGTAATAGTAACAACAGCAACAACGGCTCCGATAGATGTATTAGAAGAAGAAAACAAGAAGAAGAAATTGTAGCGTATTCGATTTTTTCACGTCAGTTGTGTTTAAAAACGAAACGCAATCGTAGACAAACTCTGCCGAACAGTAAAACGAGAATAGCGCGAATGGTTTGCTATAATAACGCGGCAGGTAAGTTCGTCAGGTAAACGATACTCAATGGTTAGCGCAGAGACTGCGGGAGGTATCTACAGCGTGGAACCAAAATAAAACTTCAGTCTGTGTGAATTGGGAAGAGCGTAACGGGGATCATAGTGGTAAGTATGTAGTGTATAATTCCACAGGCAATAGGTACCCAGAAAGTTCAATATGCGACTCAGCTGACTGCTAAGTGGATGAATGGATGATGGTTAGCAGTGGATGGAGTTAGAATTTCCTACCTGGATGGATAGATAAATGGTTAGATGGATGGATCGATGGACACCTAAAAGAATGGGAAAAGTCATGCGCGAGTTGATTTCCCATAGTGAATCGCCCGCTACCAGAGAACTAATTGGAATCAAATGTTGACGCTCCGTTTGATTCTCGATTGTGGCTTCTGAACTTTTCATAATAGGAGTTAAGCTTTTTATTCCAATGAGTCATATTGTTTTTGAAGTGAAGCTTTTCCAAATAAAACTGTAATTAACGATTGTATGTGGGAAAGATTAAACAATTACGAGTATTATAAAAAATAAATATTATCTATTTTATAAAAAATTCGCACGTTTATTTATCAAAATCTATTGTTTCGATTGTTTATACAATTGTAAAACTGGTGATTAATGAAAAAAAAATTGGAATATTTCCTAATAATTCATATTGATTCGTATTTTTTTTAAGTTAATCTAATTTATTGTATTTTTTTATAATGTATATTGGAATTGATAATATAGAGTTATTCAATTTGCGTTTTGGAAAGTAAAATTAAATAAAATATATTTAAAATTAAGATTTTGATAAAAATTTTATTTAATTATATTAATAAAATTTTGCCATTATTTATGAAATATAAAATTATTTAAATGACTGCCATTAGACTTCTTGTAGGACTCGATTATTTTGATTTAATTTTTAATAACTTCTACGAAAAAATTTGGTATGTAATTTGGCCACTTCTTGATGGATATTGGTTTTTATATGCTCTGAAGTTTTAAAATTGTATGCGTTAATATACATTTTTATGTAATTTTCTTAAAAAAAAACCTAAAACAACGTTAAATCGCATGATTTTGGAGCCAATTGACATCAGTAAATCTCGAAGTTACGCGACCATTGTACGCACAATAAAGTAAAAATTTGTCGTGTTATGTGTCATGTGGCACTAATTTGGTAAAACCACATAAAGTTAAAAATAAAATTTTTACCCTCAGGCCAAAAAAATTCAGTCATCATATAGCTTTAGCGCTTCGAATTGACCCTGCTTCTTATTTTCCAAAGAACGAAGGGCCAATGACAATTTCGGACAAAATAGCATTCTAGACAGTTAATTTTTTCGGATGCAATGGCTTTTTCATAATTACTTATGACTGTTCACAACCCTTCCTACATATAGCAATTTTGCTAAATGACGTATTCACCGAGTGAGAAATAAGCCTTGTCGATGAATTAAATTGGTTCGAATGACCGGCACCTACTGCTTGGGACTGCGCTCAATCGGTTATAGTCTGTACATTTTATGGTCCATATTTAAACAAAATAAAATGGGAAAATTTAAACTAAAGAAATGTTATCCTTATTCATATATTTTTACTACAACTATCAAATTTAATGGCTCTATTTTCTAAACTAAAAAATGGATAATCCTGCATTTACACAAAATATCAAATACACTGTATTGAACAGAAAATTATTTGAAGAAGATAAAAATATTTTTTGTGGACGAATGTGTTAAAGAATTTTTAAGAAACTGACAAAGCCTTATAACAACAAAAAAGAATATTACATAATCCATACTAGACATCCGATATACGGACAAACGACACCTATTAAACAAAATCCACATCTGACAGTTATTTTTTGTGAATACAAGGGCTTCTTCGTAGTCACTCATGGTTTTTTGAGTCTCATATATGGTAGTTCTGCTTTTTAACATATCCAAAATAAATAGCATAAAGTCTATTTTCGCGGATACAATGGCTTCTTTAAAGTATCGTATGGGTTTTTATAGCCTTATATACAGAATTTTTACTAAAAAAAAGGACTCATTTTTAAATTTATCTAAATTTACAAAAAGTGTGTTTACAAAACACTTTTACAGTTTAAACGCATTTTTCAGTTTATAAATTTATCTAAATTATAAAATGGCAAATATTATTCCAAATAAATTTTACTATAAATGAAATATTTTTATAATTTATATTAAATAAGAAAGCTATACTTTATGAATCATCAAATGGATAATCCCTTTAGTTTGCTTATACTTCCTACTTTCTATTATTAAAAACAAAGTATTTTTTATTATTAAAAATAAGAAGTTATACAAAATTTGAATTGGCGATATGGAAAAAAAGGACCTGTCTATTCAATATTGGTTTTTTTATATTAAATACAGTCGTGGCTAAAAATTTATAAATAAATTTATTTCTGTTTATTAATAAATTTTTAGCCATGACAGTATTATAGGTAATATAAATAGTAGCAAAAAAAAAAGAATAGATTTTTCTGGCCCTCTATTGACAACCGTTTTTTTTTTTTTTTAGATTCACCTACGTTTGTATTATCCTTAATTTTATCTTTTATTTTTATTTCTTATTCCCATAGAAATAGTCTAACGTTCTCAATATGAATAGTGAACGTAGTAAAAATAAGTAAAATAATTTTTTAAGGGCGCACCTTAATGCGGACAACACACCTCAAAACCAGAAACAAGGAAATACAATATAATTAAATCGCCGAGAAAATGTACAGTTTTTGCCCTTTAATAGCTTAGGGGTAACTATTCATACTAATTTTAGTGTTTACTGTATGAGTAAACACAATATACACAATGTATGTATCTATTATAATTAAAAGGTAATTCACACCATTTCATGTACATATATTTACATAAGTGAAGATTAGTAAAAAAAATTGTGTCACATTTGAATGAATTTATTTTTAGGCCAAAATGGTTAATTCTATTTTTGTGGCCTAGAAAAATATTCAAAAAAAAAAAAAAATTCCCAAGAGTAAGGAAGATTCTGAGTGTGTTTTTTTGTTCTGAAAAATAATTCACAAAGTAAAAACAATGCGTTAAATAAAGAAAATTCAATCATCTTCTTACGATTATATGTATTTATACCATGTAGTGGGAGTATATTCGTTGTTTGTTGAATACATTTAGAAAATGTACAACAATAATTATCACTTAGGCTCATGGATGTATACGTTAACAAAGGAGCACAATGAATTCATGAACAATTCTACAAATTATATGGAATTTTATCTGTGACACGATACTAGATAAAGCGAGTATGACATAGAATTTAATAACATTATTAAGGCTAATTTAATGCATTATTACTATTCGATAACCTTATACCGATAAGAGTAAAATATATTGATAAGACAGAATCAATTGTTGGTCATGTTAGAGTATTATTTGGGGAGCGAGAAAGTGGAGACCACAGTACTTATAAGAACTGAACTGAATATTGTAGAAAAATCGATAGTATTTCGTGCCACAGTCAAAAGTTTCTGTTTTTATTTATTTACAATATAATTTCTTGGGGTAGTTGAATGAAAATTTTATTTATTCGAATGTGTTTGGTGCTTTTTGGTACCAGTAGCAGTTGAAAAAATTATGTACAATATGTTCGTTGTTGAAGAACAATAATTATTTTTATTGAATTTCTGCTATGTCAAGGGCATATTAATTGTGGAAGTCGTTTATTTTACCCAAAATACTGGAATAGTTAGTTTTCTTTCCACAATAAACTGTTTTTTTGTTTGTTTTTTTTTTAAAATTTGTAAATTCTTATGTTCATATTTATGTAAATATTATAGTTTTTACTATCGTTACACTCTTATATTATTGTTTATTTTATTAATGGCAGAAATATCAAAAAGAAAATTGTAAACTGGAATTTTAGTAGTACAATCGAAAAGAATTATGTACAAATTATATAGTAAATCAATTTTTGTATAAATGTTAAAAGATTGTATCTAAAAAAAATATAGGTTAATGTAAAAATAAATGTGCTTTTTTTTCTCTTCTATAGCACGCATGCAGAGATCCTATTTATTTTATAATAAGCTACACTACCGGTCAAAAGTATTTGAACGATTTAATTTTCTTGATTTCAAAACGTAATTAATAATATTACCGAATTTTCTTTTAAAACTTGAATGACAATAGTTTGTGTGAAAAAAAAAATTAGCTAAAAAGTACTTTTATTTATTATTTTTCTTTAACAATTTTTGAAACATTCACATTTTCCTAGAATAAGTGCTTTGAAAACGTTTCCTACGCTTTCAATTATTTTTTTTTAGAGTTTGTGGAGTAATTAAATTTTAATGCTCAAGGATTTTTGTTTAGAAGTCCGGTTGGCTTATTGTATTACTTGCTTTAGCCTTTCGGTGTAAATCCTCTCATAAATATTGAATGAGAGTGACAATTATGCCTGTATCATCCTCTTCAATTATCCTTAATTATCAGGGTCATTATTTTTCTGATAGATAAAGCCGTTTCTGAAAATTGTTAACTAGTAGCCTCGTTTTTGAAGGGAAACATCCCTGAATTGTTACATTCCTTCGACCATGCCCGACTGTTCTAACCACGCATATCTCAAGGGTCCAATTGCCAATATGCCAACAAACAAACTTGTGCTTGTTAGAGCCTAAAATTTTAGAATTGGTCGATTATGAAGACCATAAAATGGTCGAAGTACGCGAAACATATTTTTTACAGTGCACGAATTTTGATAATAAAATTCAATAGTTGATAAAAGTTGTGCGGGTACAAATCTTCCCATGATAAAATGATCTATCAAGATTAAAAATATGAAAAACCAAGCAGTAAAAAAATACCTTCCTCAATCAGCGTTTCACTAGTTTTTCTTATTGGGCCTAGTTTTCTTTATTGATAAAAGAGCCTGTTTTCCAAAATTATTTTATTTACAAAATATACGAGGGTCGTTCAATAAGTCCTTAGAAAATCCAAGAAATTATGCTCGTAGTGTCGGTAAAATTTTTTTATAAGTAGCATTATCGACAGGAAAGCTGTCAAAATTTCAGCTTGATCCATAGCGTAGGTCAATTTCTATCGTCGATTAAAGTTAACGACATTTATTTGTGCATAACAATGTAAAAAAGCGAGTTTAGGGCTGTCATCAAACATCTCCATTTGAAAGGCTTAAGCCCGAAAGAAATCTAAGCCGAGTTGGATGCAGTTCATGGCACATATGCACCTGTGTTTGCGACGGTTTAAAATTGGGTGAATGAATTTACATCGTTCAGGACGCCCGGTTGAGGTGTCTACTCCTGAAATCATCGACAAAATCCACGATCTGATTTTGAACGATCGGCGAATTCAAGTGCGCGAATTAGTTGATGCCACGGGCATATCACAAGGTACAGTCGCTTCAATTTTGCATGAAAAATTGTCTGTGAAAAAAATTTCGGCAAGATGGGTGCCGCGTTTGCTCTCAGAGGAGAATAAGCGCAGTCGTGTAGTGGACTCTGAGGATATGTTGGCACTCTTTCATCGCAATCCTGCCGAATTCCTTCGTCGATATGTCACTGTGGACGAAACCTCGATACACTACTACACTCCAGAAATGAAGAGACAGTCATCACAGTGGATTTTCAAGGGTGAACAGGCTCCGAAGAAGGCAAAAACTGTGCCATCGGCCGACAAGGTTATGGCCACGGTCTTTTGGGATTCGCAGGGCATCATTTTTATCGACTACTTGGAAAAAGGAAAAACAATAACAGGAGCGTATTACGCGTCGTTATTGCAACGGTTGAGGGAGGAAATCAAAGAGAAACGCCCCCATCTGAAGAAGAAAAAAATCCTCTTGCATCAAGACAATGCGCGTGTGCACACCTGCGCTGTTTCCATGGCCAAAATTGTGGAATTGAGAATGGAATTGTTGCAGCATCCGGCTTATTCACCAGATTTGGCCCCGAGTGACTATTTTTTTTCCCCCATTTTGAAGAAATGGCTTGGCGGTCGACGGGTCACTTCCAACGAGGACGTCATTGCTCAAACGGATGAGTATTTTGCAGAACTTCCGAAATCCTATTTTTTGGACGGGATAAAATTTTTGGAAAAACGGTTGGAAAAGTGTATAGAACTAAAAGGAGATTATGTTGAAAAATAAAATTTTTTTTTTTTAAAAACAGTTATTTTTCATCTCTTTTTAAGGACTTATTGAACGACCCACGTATATTCTAAATCTTATTTCCAGACAAATTTTTAGGACTTTAGGTATTTTTAATTTTGTTAGGAGACTTTTCTACATTCAAAATTAAAAATTCAAAGGCTTTTCTACAAATATGAAAATAAAAATTATAATTAAATTACAAAAACATATAAGGAGGTGTATAAATAAGACCACAAACTGAATGGAGATCATCGTATAAATAAAATACAACTCCAAAAAGTACACAGATAAACTTTCCGACATTAGACTGAATCCTATTTTCTGTCCTGTAAATAAAAGATCAATGCCAAAATGCCGGATTATTCAATTTTTTCTTTAAAAAGTAAAAGTAAACAAAACACATTTAAAATTCAAATTTTGATAATATTTTTATATATTTATATTGCATAAATCTTACCATTTTAAAATAAATGTTCAATAATTTCAATGGTTGCCATGACACTTTTTACAGGACTCAATTTCAATACTTTTGGATTACTTTTTCGCACATTTTGGGCTGTAATTAGATCATAACCTGACGGATGTTAGTTCTAAAATGCTTTTTAAATTGAGAGCTATCTGTGTAAACTTGTAATTTTTTACATAGTTCTACAAGAAAAATTTAAACGAGGCAAATTATACGATCTTGGAGGCCTATTGATATTACCACATCGTGAAATTACGCATTTGAAAACTTCGACAAATTTTGCGAAATTAAGCCAAAGTTTTTTGTGTTTTATGGTTTGTGGCATCATTTTATTAGAACCATATATGGTCTAGACTTAACGATTACCATCTTTACTTCTTCATTTTCAAAGAAATACTCGACAAAGATATTTTCAGACCAAAATGCACACAAGACCATCACTTGTTTCTTCTCCACAACCACTTGTGGACTTTTAGAGCCCCATGTACGACTATTTTACTTAGTTACGCATGCACTGAGTGAGAAATGTTGAGGACAAATTAATAAATCATCCAAATTATATAAAATGATAAATATTAATCTATAAAATTATTATTTTTAATCATATATATTTTTGTTAAACTATAAAATAGAAAAATGCTAAAAATTCCTATCGTTTAAATAATGGGGTTTTCGAATAAGAGTGATTTGATTTCTTTTAAAAAAAAACATACACTAATTGTTAAGGAAATTCAAATGTTTTTTATTTAATGTGAAGTACAATCAATACAATTAAGTTCTGAATAAAACGTCATTCAAATGGCCTCCACGACTTCTTTTGCAGGAACGAATTCTATGGACCCAATTTTCGAGCACTTTTTCCACTAAATCAAGTGGTATGTCATGAACAGTACGTTCAATATTGACTTCTAAAGCTTGAAGAGAGTCTGATTTATTGCTAAAGACCAATGTATTAAATCACAACTTCTTGGAGGCCATTCAATGTAACAATTTCTTGAAATAATCGAATCTCCAAACTTTTCTTGCAATAATTTGGTTGTTACACGTGCTGTGTGGCACGTAGCCCCGTTTTGTTGGAACCAGATGTTGCCAAGATCAACTTCTTCCAAAAAAAGTTGGTTATCATCGATCCATTGACAGTAACGGTGTTACCAGCTTCATTTCGAAAGAATTACGGACCGATGATTCCACCAGACCAAAAACCACACCAAACTGTCAATTTAGGTGAATGTAATGGGTGTTCATGAATAATTTGTGGATTTTCTTCGCACCAGAATCAAAGGTTTGATTTCTTACCGCACCTCATCGGAGAAGATGATTTTCTTAAAAAAATCGTTATCGTTTTCAAGTTGTTCTAAGACAAAATCAGCAAATTCACGACGTTTTCGATGGTTTAATGGCTTCAGTTCTTGAGTGATAACAATTTTATACAGATGCAAGCCCAAATCCTGTCTCAAAATCCGTCAGGTTTTTTTTCGGTTCTATGTCTTAATTTTCATTACTTCGAGCGGTTCTTTGTCTTATTGGCACTTGAACATTTTGTGGAGAAAATCTACGCTCGAAATTTTTATCAATTCGACGAATAGCGAGCACAGTTGGACGATTATTACGACCATAAAATGGCAAAAGCGCACGAAAAGTTGCAATTGGAGAATGATTATTTTGATAATAAAATTGAATAATTTATAAATATTGTTCTTGCGTATATCTTTCCATGATAAAATTGTAAATATTACTAAATACAATGAAAAAAATTGTATTATAAATGGCCAAAACGTCACTTAGAAATCATATCACTCTTATTGGAAAACCCTATATGTATCTATGACCAGTAGTGTAGGTCAAATAATTTGCTATCAACGTTAGACCTTCTTTGTAATATGAAAATGCTATAATATCTTCTTGTGTTGAAAGATATCAGAAATTTTACTATCAAAATCATAACTTTTTAAATAAATTAAATAACAAATTATTTTAGATAAAAGAAACGATTTAGAGAAACCGCAATTGGGCAGATTCAAAATTGTTGATTGAGTAAATCATGATCTTAAGGAACGCTTTATAATTAATCTAAATAATATTATGCACTTTTAACTAAATTATAATGAAAATAAATTTACAAAATACGATTACCATTTCAATGAATTAATATCATATAATTTCAGGTAATTTATAGAACTTACAGTAAGAAAAAGTTTCTGTACACGAAAATAATTGACTATTATTATTTGCTCTTAAAAAAGAGAATACTTTGTTTACTTCTCGTATAAATATTTAAAAGAATTATAAATACTTTAAAAGTTATGTGAATTTTATTAGTAAATATTTTTATAAAGACTGAAAATTACTAAAAAATAGGCCATTTCATGTTTGTGTGTATTCGTACGAAAAACTTAAGAAGCATTTATGGAGATTTCTGTGAAACGGAAGCATCTATTTTTGCAATAATTTGTTAACAAAACATTAAATAAATTTGCAATAAAAAATACTGTTAGTTACATAAAGAAGTGGTTCTTTTAGATACTCGTATAGTCAAAAAAAAGAAGATAATTCTATACATTTCAGTATAAAGAAACTCTTTAGAGTATTTTGTTAGTGAGGCAATCGAACTCTTCCGCAAAGTTGAAAAAGATTTTACTGTAACTTTTTCTAATATTTTGCATAGAAATTATATATTTTTACTTAGTCTTTCTTTTTAATGTAATTATATCTAAAAAAAAAAGACTACCATCCAATGTGGAAGGAAGGAACTTCTTAACTGAATGCACATGAGTAATCAGAGAATTGTTAATATTTATGAGCGTGTAGAAATTTTGGTTAAAAAGTAATTTTAAGAAAATTTTTCAAAAATTCTCAATTTAAATTAAATTTTATTTTATCTATCTATATATATATATATTAGTTAGTTTATCTAATAAATAGTTAATTATTAATTTTTTGTTTGAGTTAGAAAGGTTAAATAAGTCCCGTAGAAATGCTTTTAAAACCTTCGACTATCAAATATAATTATTTCTAAAAGTGAAACTACATATACACTTTGTCAGAATATAACATAAAAAACCGATTAAAAATTTGCTTTTATTATTGCATAAGTACTTTTTAAAGGGTCTCTTATTATCGGTATTATGAAATCTTCAAAACATTGATTATAAGGTATGCAGGAACTAGATTGAATTTGACCATCAAAATCATAATCTCCAATTTGAAATTATTAAGTAAGTACTTAACCACCGCACCTGCAAATTATCAACTATTATCAAATATTATCTTAATAATTGTCTATTTAATTAAAATTGTTAAAAAAACATGTGCTTTATGATATTATTTTTGAGCTTTTCTTTTTTTATTTATTCGAGGTTAACAGGAATGGTCGGTTGGTCGGAAAGGTAAGTTTTCTTAGTAAATTCACCGCTTTTGGAAGAAAGAAAATATCCATGAACATGGCCTTCAAATTGTTAAGTTCGAAATCAATTCATAAATTGTACCAGAAGAAATACAACATTTTCTGCTAATTACTTTAAGGTGTGTTCATTTTTGTTAGTTTTAAGTATCTAATTTTTAGTGTAAATAATGAGTTCATAGAGTTGGTTTCGACAGAGGTTTTGATACAAAATATTTTCTGAATTATTCTTATTGTTGTTCCATTGCTTCCAAATACATAGTAAAGCCAATAAGAATTTCTGTTTATTTATTTTAGTATATTTGACATTTTTTTTTTTCAATTAACATTTAAAAAGTAGTCATTTCTATTTTTAAGATAAACAACATTTTTTTTTTGTATGAGTAAACAGTTCAGTGCAATATTGCTAAATGAGATTTGAGGTCATTATATATATTTTTGTGACGAAAATAGGAGAAACCTCTTTTAAAATGAGGATTTTCGTCCTTATTTTTTTTATGGTTATGCATATTTAATTTTTTATATTAATAATTCTCAATGTAAAAAAAAATGATGATTTAATTTTTTTATTACATTAACTTTTATTTATTACAAAAAAATAATTTGTATTGGTGACCATTTTTAATTCTAAGAGCTAATATAAGGTGTAGTAAAAGGAAATCCATTATTTTTGCATTAAATTGAAGGTTCTATTTAGCATAGATAGAATGATACGATTTAGGTCAAATATGCACCGTTTTGTTCGATAACTTGTTGCCATTTTGGAGGTAATTTCATAATGCCTCTCTCATAAAAACCCTCGTCCCTATTGGCAAAAAACTGAGACAGTCGATTTTCACAATCTTCTCTTGAGGCGTATTTTTCACCTGTAAAATCATTCGTCATAGACAGGAAGAGGTGGTAATCACTTGGTGCCAGGTTCGGACTATAAGGTGGATGCATAAGAACATCCCAACCAAGGTCCCGGAACTTCTGGCGAGTCACTATCGGTGTATGCGGTCTGGCGTTGTCCTGATGGAACACAATTCCTCTCCTATTGGCCAAAGCTGGCCGCTTCTGGGCGATTGCTTCTTTCAGACGGTCCAATTGTTGACAGTATAGGTCCGAATTAAGAGTTCGGCCGTAGGGGAGCAGCTCATAGTAGATGATTTCCTGCCAGTCCCACCAAACACACAGCAAAACCTTCCTGGCTGTCAATCCTGGCTTGACCACCGTTTGCGCCGGGTGACCGCGATTTGACTACGACCGTTGTCGCTTGACGTTGTCGTAAGTGACCCACTTTTCTACACCAGTAACCATCCGCTTCAGAGATGAATCGATATTGTTACGATTCGCAGATGGAAATTCAGTCCATGAGGTTTTTTTGCGATAACTCGTGTGGCACCCATACATCGAGCTTCTTTTTGTATCCAGCCTTATTTAACTGGTTTTAAACGATTTTTTGTGCAATGTTTAGCTCTTGGGTAATCGAAACAGTGCTTACGTGATGGTCGGACTCAACGATTTCCATTATTTTATCGACATTTCCGACAATTGGCCTTCCAGAGCGTGGTGCATCTTTGACATCAAAATTACCGGAACGGAATCAACGAAACCAAAATTGCGCATGATTGACTGTTACAGTATTAGGACCATAAATATTATTCACATTTTCAGCTGCCTGGCTTGCGTTTTCGCCTTTATCGAAGAAAAACTGTAAAATATGGCGTATTTTCTCTTTGTTGGTGTCCATCTTTGACGCGTGCTAAAAAAATACTGAGTAAAGTAATCACAAAACTATGTGAAAAATTTTTTTAGTACGAAATCTTATCTTTCTAACGCCATCGAGTACAACCCAAGCGCACTTTTAAAACGGGAGATACAGACTCCTAAAGCCATCTATTGGGAAAATAATGGATTACTTTTTACTACAACTTATATTAGAGTTCGCGATGTTGCAGAACAGTCACAGGACTTGTGGTAATTTTATTTTCTTCTTACACATCAATATTATAAGTATTACTTTCAAATTAGTTACCTTGGGCACTTCGTAGCAGTGGTGGAAGATATTAACTGTTACACTACTTTGAATATACCAAAATGTCGTCCCTTAACATTTTTTTTGATTTTGGGGAATAATACAAAGTCAAAAGCACTTTGATATCATGGAAAGGGGTTCTAATGCGAGAAACCCCTTTTTATGAGTCGATCAACCTTTGTTCAAAGACTACTCAATAGTTTTGAATGTTAATCGATGCTCCAATCCTGCAAAATCTCTTAGTCGGGTCACATTTTTGTCAGGCTTAGAAGTCGAAGGCACTGTTTCTCGGATCAGAAAATTATTTTATGGCAGTAAAAGCATGCCCTCCATAAGTCAAACTTGCAGATTCATAAAGCTTAGTACAATATGAATTGGCATGCATATCGTGTCGAAAACCATTAAAATAAAAAGTGTGAGACTTTAACCCACTAAAACCACCTTTCTTGGACATTTTATAGATTATAGGGCCAGGCATTGATTGAAATCGCTACTCCGCGCTCATCCAGACGGAGGTTTTTTAGAACAATTTTCGTAAAGATATCGATAGTCTCTCCAGCTCTGCTCGAGTTCAACATCAGGGCCATGACGTTCTCCGGCGTCAGCGGCCCTCCAAGACAGTTCTGAGACTTTTATCTTTATCCTCATAATCAAGGAAGGTAAAATAACATGTGCTCTGTGATCTCCCAATACAATAAAGACATATTGAGCCCAATTTAAAGCGGCTTTGGTAAGCCCAACAACATACAGGTATCGTTAACAATTGCGATAAGTAGTAGTCAAACTCACCATATTGTCGATTTATCCATGGATCTGCCTCCATCTGCCGTTTTTTACCAGAATTTCAATCGGCATCAATCCGGTCAGAATACAAAAGGCCTCGTAAGACACCATTCGAAATGCGCAAATTGCTCTGAGTAGCCCATCCGTTCAAATCGGTGTAGACAGAGTAGGATTGACTTCACCACGGTCGTCAACTGGATACTCCTACTCAGCCTTGGTCCCCAAAGGTTCGACATTATATGCGATAGTGCTATGATATTGCCGCTGCCTTCCCAATCACAAACCACCGCCACCAGTCAATTATCCCCACCAGGTTCTTTAGCTATGGTCCCGGTGTCACCTTATGTTCGCCAATCCTAGCGGTAATACTGTTTCTGTACATCCTGTCTATCATGAGCACTGCCTCCGTTTTCTGGTCGGCAAGCCGAAGACCAACTTCCCGAAGCCAACGTCGAACAGAAAGAATCTGTTTTAACGTACAAACTATGTAGTGGAGAAGTCCCCAATTTTACCAAATCACTCCCGACAAAGCAAGTTTTATAATTTTCTACCATTCCTCATTTAAAAAGTAGGACAACTAAAAGAATACAAACAGTTATTCTTAGAAGATTCAATTAAAAACATCATCGCCTTTGTTTAAGGAATCATATAAGACCCTAACATACATTTACTGTCGTACATAAGAAGTAAGTTCAGTTTCGAGAACTAGTTTATCATAAAGAAAACTATCAGACAAATGAACAGAACAGTAAAAGTGGCGATAGTAAAGTAATGATATATTTACGAATTACAAAAACAGATTGCAGAAATCTATGCGTACGCATGTGCCATAAGATCTACACGAAGACTATATTGGCAAGAACGTACAAAGAAAATCTGTATTGATTGGCGGCATTATTCAAAAGATTTAGAAGCATTAACTCCACATTGAACCAAATTGAATTTGCATGCCATGCACTGAACCTCTTACGATTATTTACCATATTCTTTCCGATGTCTTATAACTTATATACTGTACAGTGAAAAGCAAAGAATGCAGAATTTGAATGTTTCGATAGATTGCACAAAAGGTAGGATTTAGGTGGGTGATACTAGTTCCTACATAAAAACTCAACTATTTTCGTTCAATGAATATTCGTTTTTATAAAATATTTGTTGCATTTTTTTCTCTTTAGATATCATATTTCTTATTGGATATTTATAATCCCAGATTGGAATGGAATTTCTTCGATTGAAAAATTTAAAGCTTTTTTTGTTGTTGAAATTTTTGTATTTATTTTATTATTTTGTTGATAAAGTTAATTAAATCAAATTACATATCTAGATATATTATAAAAATTAGAAAAATACTTTTAATGCTATTAGTTATCATGAATTTTGTTATTTCTTAATAAAAAAAATGAGCAGTTTTTTATTAATCTTGTTATTAAAACCAAGAAAATCAAAAAGTCTATTAGAAAAAGACTTTAAAAAGATTTACATAAATTTTTGGATTATTTAGTTAATAAAATAAGTTTTTTTCAATCATTGAAGAATATTTAAATTTACTTTTTAAAACCGTATTATTTTCCTTAGGGAAAACTTTATTTTAATAATATAGTCTAATATTAAAGATAATAATTTTTAAGCAAAAAAATTCCTAATAATAAATTACGTATTAAAAATATTATTCCTTCAATCAAAAAATCTAAGAAAAAACTGCAGAAATAATGAAAATCTAGTTCAATAAATATTTTTACTTCTACAAAATTAACCAAAAAATTGTTTATGAACCAACTGATAACTTACCTTTCTGAAAAGTATAGTTTGTATCCATTTGAAAAGTCTGCTATTCCTTAATTGCATAATGATATTGTAAAAGCACAAGGTAATTAGCACAAAAATTCGGTGCACTCGCACTCGATAATTCTCCTCTTCAGTATTGATCATTTAATTTAGCTTAAAATCAAATCACTAATAATTAACTACATTCCAAAATAATATTAATTACTATAAAATCCTTACAGCAATTGTATTTTATTTTTCATGTTGCACTTTTTTTTATTGATGGATAAATTTATATTATTGGAAGTAGAACTTTGAGAGTTAATTCAACAAAACAATCACTGTATCCGTAAAACGCGTTTTTTTTTGGTGAACAAAATGCTGGGATGTTGGGAACACTATGGAATCGCCACCGAAAATCAGCACCGAATTTGTTAGAGCGGCAACCGCACAGATAGCCAGCCGTCTGCGAGCTAAAGTTGCCTGTTAACTGGTCAAAAAGTGCACGAAAGACAACCGCCAGCGAAGCCCTAGAAATCGCCAGCCATCTGCCACCACCCACCCACTAGCCATACACCGTGTACTTAACGATGGAGCATCACTTAAAATCGGACGTGCCGTTATTACATTAACACCAAAAGCACTCAAAAGCACCAAAAAAAGCGGCGGGACTGTGTCGGCAAAATATTAGCGCCTCTCTCGCATTGTTGCTGTAGTTGTTGCTGACAATGTGGCTCCCTATTTGGTTATTTGGTAAAGTTTTTGTTTTCACATTATGCATCCAACTAATAGTATTTGACCCCAACTACATTGCGTTACATTTGTCTATTACCCATTGTGTTCAATTGACAAAGTCTCTGGTATGACCGGCATTCCCTTGAGTATTCGGCACTACCTAGTTTCGACTGAATTTCCCAAACGGTGAACTGAATTACTTATGAGAGACCCAATTGGCTAAGAAACAGCCGTATTGGATCTACAAGTTCGGGGAGCCGCACTTGCTCTACAATATAGCAACCGACTTTTCGCTTTCGTAAGTGCGGGTGGAGTCTGACGGTGGAGGCAACTTTAGTGAATATTTCCAAACATCAGTCGAGTAGCAGTGGTCACCGGGTGAGCTGTTACAGAGCTTCGTATGCATAATAAGCGTGTTGAAGCTCAAGATTCCCCTTGACTATTGTTAACTCAACGTACACTAGATATGCGAAAAATCAATTTACTTGTCGGTTACATGACTTTGAACGTGCAGTGCGTGTGTAACACTTTTTCCGAATATTCGCTTTTTGAATACGAAAACGGTTCGTCAAAAAGGATTGAGCTGCATTAATTGAAAGCAGTTTTCACTTCAATTCAATTTAGAAAAGACAAACTGCCCAAATATGCCTTAGTGACTGATTGTCATACTTTGAACATTTTTTTGCGTATTTTTCAAAATAACAACTCCCTCAAAACTTGTCATGATTTTTATAGGAAATTTAAAAAAATTGTCATATTAATTTTCCCTATTTTGGAGCTGTAAAAATATTATAAGACAAGATAATGCGTTGATTTCCAGTCGAATTTACATTATTTTGACTCTTCCGGTTGAAAATAGAATCTACGAATTAGCTTTCGCCCAACCATAGTATATGCAAAATTAGTAAGCTCTGCGTGTAAGTGACCACATGATACCTGAGAAGTATTTGTACTGACTGAGAATATCGAATTAAATCATGTTTTTTTTAGTTTTTTTTTTCCTTTGTCGAATATGAATACAGAAGATTAAAAGTAAAATAAAAACAGTATAAATATTGATGGAAAATAGTTTTCAGAAAAAAAATAATACTCAGTAAAAAATTGTTATTCCAAAATTGCCAGACCAAAAATTTTCAGTTAAAATTTTCTTAATGAAAATGCTTGAAGTTTTTAAAAATATTTAACTCAGTAAAAATGGTTGGTCCAAAAAATTTTAATCAAAAAATCGACCGTAAAAAATTTAAAAAAAAGTTTCACTGAAAAAATTTTTAGTAAAAAACTTTTCAGTAAAAATTATTACGGTAAAAACTTTTCAGAAAAAATAGTTGCAGTTAAAAAATTTAAAAAAAAATAATACTGAGTAAAAAAACATTTCAAATGTTGTCAAGAAATTTTCAGTAAAAATGTTTTCAGTGAAGAAATTTTCAGTCGGAAAATTTAGTCAAAGAAATTTTAACCAAAAAATTTTTATAAAAAATGTTTGGTAAAGAATTTTTTCCAGTAAATAAACTTTCAGTAAAAAATTTTTTTAGTAAATAAATGGTCAATAAAATAATATTCTACAAATTTTTTTTTAAAAATCATTAATTCAGTAAAAAATTGTTGGTAAAAAATTGTCAGTCCTAAATTTTCAGTCAAAAAATTCTCTGTCAAAAAATTTTCATTAAAAAAAGTTCAGTAAAAAAATTTTAGTCAAAATATTTTCAGTTAAAAAATTTTAGTAAAAATATTTCTAAATAAAAAAATGTACAGTAGAAATATTTGCACTGAAAAATTTATAGTTAAAAAATTTCACAAGAAAATGATACTCGTACTCAGTAAAAAGTTGTTTGTAAAAAATTATCAGTCCAAAAAATTATTAATCAAAAACTTTTCACTAAACTATTTACAGTCAAGAAATTTTCAGTAAAGAAATTTACAGTCAAAAAATTTTTACTAAAAAAATTTTTAGTAGAGATTTGGTTCCAGTAAACAAATTTTTAGTAAAGAAATTTTTTCAGTAAAAAAATGGTCAATAAAATTTTTTTTTATTTTTTACTAAAACTATTTTCAGTCAAGAAATTTTCGGTCAAGAAATATTTAGTCAAAGAATTTTCAGCCAAAAAATGTTTACTAAAAAAGGTTTTAGTAAAGAATTTTTTCCAATAAACAAATTTTCAGTAAAAAAATTCAAAATTGCGAGGAATGCGTAATACTTACGAAGAAATTCTGCTATTGCCAAGTGTTAATCGTTCATTTACTCATCTTCGTGAATTGGGAGTCGATGGCGATCGACATGATACAATGTGGCGAACATTGTTTGGTTTCCATTAATTAAATTTAATATAAAAAAAATTTGTTGCTAAAAAAAAACAAAATAAATAAATTTGAAAAAAAAATTGTCAATATTTCTAAATAAAAAAATGTACAGTAGAAATATTTGCACTGAAAAATTTATAGTTAAAAAATTTCACAAGAAAATGATACTCGTACTCAGTAAAAAGTTGTTTGTAAAAAATTATCAGTCCAAAAAATTATTAATCAAAAACTTTTCACTAAACTATTTACAGTCAAGAAATTTTCAGTAAAGAATTTTTCAGTAAAGAAATTTACAGTCAAAAAATTTTTACTAAAAAAATTTTTAGTAGAGATTTGGTTCCAGTAAACAAATTTTTAGTAAAGAAATTTTTTCAGTAAAAAAATGGTCAATAAAATTTTTTTTTATTTTTTACTAAAACTATTTTCAGTCAAGAAATATTTAGTCAAAGAATTTTCAGCCAAAAAATGTTTACTAAAAAAGGTTTTAGTAAAGAATTTTTTCCAATAAACAAATTTTCAGTAAAGAAATTTTTTCAGTAAAGAATTTTTCAGTCAAGAAACTTTCAGTCAAAAAATTTTTAGAAGAGAATTTTTCCAGTAACCAAATTTTTAGTACAGAAATTTTTTTAGTAAAAAAATGGTCAATAAAAATTTTTTTTAATTTTTACTAAAATTATTTTCACTCAAGAAATTTTCGGTCAAGTAAAATCAAGAAATTTTCAGTCAAAAAATTTACAGTCAAAGAATTTTCAGCCAAAAAAATTTTTACTAAAAAAGGTTTTAGTAAAGAATTTTTTCCAATAAACAAATTTTCAGTAAAGAAATTTTTTCACAAAAGAATTTTCAGTCAAGAAATTTTCAGTCAAAAAATTTTTAGAAGAGAATTTTTCCCGTAAACAAATTTTTAGTACAGAAATTTTTTTAGTTAAAAAAATGGTCAATACAAAATTTTTTTAATTTTCACTAAAATTATTTTCTGGAAATTTTTTTTTAAAAATCATTTATTCAGTAAAAAATTGTTGGTAAAAAATTGTCAGTCCTAAGTTTTCAGTCAAAAAATTCTATGTCAAAAAATTTTCATTAAAAAAAGTTCAGTAAAAAAATTTTAGTCAAAATATTTTCAGTTAAAAAATTTTAGTAAAAATATTTCTAAATAAAAAAATGTACAGTAGAAATATTTGCACTGAAAAATTTATAGTCAAAAAATTTACAAGAAAATGATACTCGTACTCAGTAAAAAGTTGTTTGTAAAAAATTATCAGTCCAAAAAATTATTAATCAAAAACTTTTCACTAAACTATTTACAGTCAAGAAATTTTCAGTAAAGAATTTTTCAGTAAAGAAATTTAGTCAAAAAATTTTTACTAAAAAAATTTTTAGTAGAGATTTGGTTCCAGTAAACAAATTTTTAGTAAAGAAATTTTTTCAGTAAAAAAATGGTCAATGAAATTTTTTTTTATTTTTCACTAAAACTATTTTCAGTCAAGAAATTTTCGGTCAAGAAATATTTAGTCAAAGAATTTTCAGCCAAAAAATGTTTACTAAAAAAGGTTTTAGTAAAAAATTTTTTCCAATAAACAAATTTTCAGTAAAAAAATTTTTTCAGTAAAGAATTTTTCAGTCAAGAAACTTTCAGTCAAAAAATTTTTGGAAGAGAATTTTTCCAGTAAACAAATTTTTAGTACAGAAATTTTTTTAGTAAAAAAATGGTCAATAAAAATTTTTTTTAATTTTTACTAAAATTATTTTCACTCAAGAAATTTTCGGTCAAGTAAAATCAAGAAATTTTCAGTCAAAAAATTTACAGTCAAAGAATTTTCAGCCAAAAAAATTTTTACTAAAAAAGGTTTTAGTAAAGAATTTTTTCCAATAAACAAATTTTCAGTAAAGAAATTTTTTCACAAAAGAATTTTCAGTCAAGAAATTTTCAGTCAAAAAATTTTTAGAAGAGAATTTTTCCCGTAAACAAATTTTTAGTACAGAAATTTTTTTAGTTAAAAAAATGGTCAATACAAAATTTTTTTAATTTTCACTAAAATTATTTTCTGGAAATTTTTTTTTAAAAATCATTTATTCAGTAAAAAATTGTTGGTAAAAAATTGTCAGTCCTAAGTTTTCAGTCAAAAAATTCTATGTCAAAAAATTTTCATTAAAAAAAGTTCAGTAAAAAAATTTTAGTCAAAATATTTTCAGTTAAAAAATTTTAGTAAAAATATTTCTAAATAAAAAAATGTACAGTAGAAATATTTGCACTGAAAAATTTATAGTAAAAAAATTTACAAGAAAATGATACTCGTACTCAGTAAAAAGTTGTTTGTAAAAAATTATCAGTCCAAAAAATTATTAATCAAAAACTTTTCACTAAACTATTTACAGTCAAGAAATTTTCAGTAAAGAATTTTTCAGTAAAGAAATTTAGTCAAAAAATTTTTACTAAAAAAATTTTTAGTAGAGATTTGGTTCCAGTAAACAAATTTTTAGTAAAGAAATTTTTTCAGTAAAAAAATGGTCAATAAAATTTTTTTTTATTTTTCACTAAAACTATTTTCAGTCAAGAAATTTTCATTCAAGAAATATTTAGTCAAAGAATTTTCAGCCAAAAAATGTTTACTAAAAAAGGTTTTAGTAAAAAATTTTTTCCAATAAACAAATTTTCAGTAAAAAAATTTTTTCAGTAAAGAATTTTTCAGTCAAGAAACTTTCAGTCAAAAAATTTTTGGAAGAGAATTTTTCCAGTAAACAAATTTTTAGTACAGAAATTTTTTTAGTAAAAAAATGGTCAATAAAAATTTTTTTTAATTTTTACTAAAATTATTTTCACTCAAGAAATTTTCGGTCAAGTAAAATCAAGAAATTTTCAGCCAAAAAATTTACAGTCAAAGAATTTTCAGCCAAAAAAATTTTTACTAAAAAAGGTTTTAGTAAAGAATTTTTTCCAATAAACAAATTTTCAGTAAAGAAATTTTTTCACAAAAGAATTTTCAGTCAAGAAATTTTCAGTCAAAAAATTTTTAGAAGAGAATTTTTCCCGTAAACAAATTTTTAGTACAGAAATTTTTTTAGTTAAAAAAATGGTCAATACAAAATTTTTTTAATTTTCACTAAAATTATTTTCTGGAATTTTTTTTTTAAAAATCATTTATTCAGTAAAAAATTGTTGGTAAAAAATTGTCAGTCCTAAGTTTTCAGTCAAAAAATTCTATGTCAAAAAATTTTCATTAAAAAAAGTTCAGTAAAAAAATTTTAGTCAAAATATTTTCAGTTAAAAAATTTTAGTAAAAATATTTCTAAATAAAAAAATGTACAGTAGAAATATTTGCACTGAAAAATTTATAGTCAAAAAATTTACAAGAAAATGATACTCGTACTCAGTAAAAAGTTGTTTGTAAAAAATTATCAGTCCAAAAAATTATTAATCAAAAACTTTTCACTAAACTATTTACAGTCAAGAAATTTTCAGTAAAGAATTTTTCAGTAAAGAAATTTAGTCAAAAAATTTTTACTAAAAAAATTTTTAGTAGAGATTTGGTTCCAGTAAACAAATTTTTAGTAAAGAAATTTTTTCAGTAAAAAAATGGTCAATAAAATTTTTTTTTATTTTTCACTAAAACTATTTTCAGTCAAGAAATTTTCATTCAAGAAATATTTAGTCAAAGAATTTTCAGCCAAAAAATGTTTACTAAAAAAGGTTTTAGTAAAAAATTTTTTCCAATAAACAAATTTTCAGTAAAAAAATTTTTTCAGTAAAGAATTTTTCAGTCAAGAAACTTTCAGTCAAAAAATTTTTAGAAGAGAATTTTTCCAGTAAACAAATTTTTAGTACAGAAATTTTTTTAGTAAAAAAATGGTCAATAAAAATTTTTTTTAATTTTTACTAAAATTATTTTCACTCAAGAAATTTTCGGTCAAGTAAAATCAAGAAATTTTCAGTCAAAAAATTTACAGTCAAAGAATTTTCAGCGAAACAATTTTTACTAAAAAAGGTTTTAGTAAAGAATTTTTTCCAATAAACAAATTTTCAGTAAAGAAATTTTTTCAGTAAAGAATTTTCAGTCAAGAAATTTTCAGTCAAAAAATTTTTAGTAGAGAATTTTTCCAGTAAACAAATTTTTAGTACAGAAATTTTTTCAGTAAAAAAATGGTCAATACAAAATTTTTTTAATTTTCACTAAAATTATTTTCACTCAAGAAATTTTCGGTCAAGAAATGCTTAGTCAAGAAATTTTCAGTCAAAAAATTTACAGTCAAAGAATTTTCCGTCAAAAATATTTACTCAAAAAAATGTTTATTAAAAAAATTTTCAGTCAACAAATTTTCAGTAAAAATATTTAGAGCAAAAAACTTTTCACAAAAAATAATTTCAGTTTAAAGAATTTCATTAAAAAAATGTTCAGTAAAAAATGTCTGGGCCAAATTTTTCTTGATCTTATGTTTGTGCTTCACATTTTGTTTTGAATGGGAATATTTTTAGGTCTGTTTATCTGACATTTTAAATTCCTGCTCTATAGTCTTAGTGAAGAAATTGAACTAAAAAAATTTTGTATTCTCTTAGTTTGCCTGTATTAAGGGAAAAATGAAATCTTAACAAAAAAATATGAGCATCATAATCCTATGGTCAGCGATTATGCCAGTGGATATGTAACTCTTTTTATCTTTCGTAATTGCTTAGAATGCCTTCGAATTTGCTTACAATGCGTCTGCGACTAATCTTAAATATAGTGGGATAAGGTCAATTAGACATTTGTGCAAGTATTAAATAAATTTATTCAGAAATTTCGAAATTATTCAACATGATATCTTAATTGTAATTCGATGATGCTCATGGTCATTTGGTGAAACCAAAAAAAAATGGGCATTTGGTGGAACCAACCACTCTTATCATACTTCGTGAATATTTATCTAACTATTTTCGTACGATCGTATTAGAAGATTGGTTTATTAACAATATGCTCAATGTTTGCTTTATCATTTAATTAATTTTTTAGTATTTTTTCAATTATTAAAAACCTATTGTAGTATCAATATTGATAAGCATATTTAATTCCACTAGTTATTATGTGTAACTCTTGAGAAATCTTATATATTTTCGATAAACAAATCATTTTTAGTACAGAATAGTTAGATTAAAGACAAGTAAAAAAGAATCTAGTAAAAACAACTGAAAAGATGATTGGTAATTTAAAGATAATATTTTTATTTTAAGTGTGAATTTCCTCTTCATTAGAGTATTTAAATAAAAAAATTATTTAATATATTTTTAAAATATTCCCAGCCATTGGATAAACAGGTTCAACTCAATATAATAGAAGAAGTTTTATTCCATAACCGCTGTAAGTTGTTTTAAAATTGAGTTGCACTCTATAAGAAGATATAATATTTTTAACTAATGCATATTTATTTATTGAACTTTTATAGATGAAAATATTATTATTGTGTACGGTTTTATTAGCAGTCGTTCAATATAGTTTGGCGGCAAAGGACAGAGCCCTTGTGGATGATATCGTAGAGTATGTCGAAGCGTTGCCTAAAGAGAAACTGTTCAAAATATTTTCAGATTACTATTGTTATGATGCAGAATTTCGGGCAGTTCTAGCTTATATGATATCTCCTGATGGCCTAACCTCACTATTGGATATTGTGAAAATACCTGAAATACGTGACCTGTTGAACTGGGTTTTGGAAAATTTCATTTTCGTTGGAACCGAAATCAATAAGCCAAATCCAAATGGAAAGTCCAGTTGGGTCCGATGGGAAGATGAATCCTTAAAAGAATTACCAAAATTAAAGTTGGGATTCATGACTGCAATGAAATTATTAGAAGGTGATCAGTTTGCAAAACTTTATTCAAAATTGCGAGGAATGCGTAATACTTACGAAGAAATTCTGCTATTGCCAAGTGTAAATCGTTCATTTACTCATCTTCGTGAATTGGGAGTCGATGGCGATCGACATGATACGTGGGCTACTATATATATTTCTGGCCTAATAATGAAAATGCGAATATTTATCAACGAAAAAGGTTTTATTGTTTTTCAAAATATTCTCCATCAAGATTTATACACTTTTGCATGCGCTCAAACCAATTTTCGAAGCACTTTTTCCACTCCGATTGAGACACCTCCAAAACATGGTTTTTGAATGCTTCAACAGCATCTTCTGGCGACGAAAATCGTTGACCACGCATTTTTTTCTTGATTGGGTGCCAAGTCAGGGCTGTACGGAGGATGACCCATCAATTCGACGTTTTGTCCGGTCAAAAAGGCGCTGGTTTGAGCCGATGTGTGAGAGCTCGCATTGTCATGGTGCACAATGATTCGACTTCTCTTGTTCGTTTTTCGAATTTCTCCGAAGACTTCAGGCAAACAAATGGTGGTGTACCACTCAGAATTGACCGTCCTACGTTGCACAAGCGGAACAGTCGCCACATGACCAGTTTTGCCAAAGAAACAAGCGACCATTTGCTTCGAAGTGCTTCTTCCACGAACAACTTTCGTTGGATTTGACTCGTCTTGGAAGACCCACACGGTCGATTGCTGTTTTGTTTCGGGCTCATACGCATAGATCCATGATTCGTCACCTGTGACGATCTTATAAACGTCTTTTGAAGCACCGCGATCGTATTTTTTCAGCATTTCTTTACACCAATCCACACGAGCCTTTTTTTGAGCGATTGTCAAATTGTGCGGGATCCAACGAGAACAAACCTTTTTTACGGCCAGGTGTTCATGCAATATCGAATGTATGCTGGTGGGAGAAATGCCTAGGCATGCCTCTATCTCACGGTATGTCACATGACGGTCTTGCATTATCAGTTCACGTACGGCATCGATGTTTTCTGGAACAACGGCTGTTTTTGGACGACCTTCACGGAATTCGTCTTTGAGCGAGCGTCGGCCACGATTGAATTCGTTGTACCAGTTTTTCACAGTGCTATAGGATGGTGCTTCATAGCCATACAAAGATTTAAGTTCATCGATGCACTCTTGTCGTGATAATCCACGTCGAAAGTTGTGAAAAATGATCGCACGAAAATGTTCACGAGTTAATTCCATTTTTTTGCCAAATTGATTTTTTCAAGTCACTGTAAACAACACAAATGATAGTCGTACGTCAAAACGTTCTGAGTACGTTTATGCTAAAAAATGTCAAACTTTCCAATGGAAATGTCAGATCGCACCTGGCAACACTTAGTGTTGCCTAGGCCAGAAATATATATAGTAGCCTACGTACAATGTGGCGAACATTGTTTGGTTTCCATTAATTAAATGTAATATGAAAAAAAATTTGTTGCTAAAAAAAAAACCAAATAATTAAATTTGAAAAAAATTGTTAGGAAATTTCTTTAGTTAAGAAAAGTTTAGCTGAATTTTTTGTGAACTTAAAAAAAGTTTAATCGTAAATAAAATTGTGGACTAAGAAATAGCAGTGCCTTGAAAGTTTGTTTTTACTAGACTAGATACATTTAAAAAAAAACCTATAATAGAACAGCAGAAGTAAAATGACACTTAGGCATCCATTTGAATTTGAAAACGAGAAAAGTAACATTCGAGAGCAGTCTGATAAGTCAGTAATATATGAATGAAAGAATTAATTTATTCTATAAAAATTAGTATATTTTTTAAGATAATCTTTTTTTAGGTCACTACACTTCGTCCAATCATCTTCCAACTTTTCTATACCATCCGTAGAGTACGATTTGTCAAACTATAACTTCAGAATTGAACGCAAATTTCTTTCTGTCAAGTCATTTCTAAATCTTGGGAAACAGCATATAGTTGGATTGAGCTAAATCTGGAGAATACAGTGGGTAGGGAAGTAATTCATAACGCAATTCCACTAACTTAGATGTTGCAATTACCAATGTCCTGTTATCTTTCTTCTTTTTTTCAAGATAGTCGATAAGGCTTATACCATGTACATCCCAGAAAATAGTAAACAAAACACTTTTTGCCGATAGAACCGTTTTTGCCTATTTTGGTGTACGTTCGCTAGCAGAAGTCCATTGTTTTGACTGATCTTTAGTATCTGGTGTATAATGGTGAATCTATATTTTATCACCAGTTATGAATTGACTCAAAAACACTCTTATTCGATAGTCTTTTAAAACAATATCATGGATTTTCTGACCTAAATTTGACATCCTGGGCGCTCAGGGTTACTTGTGCTAATACGACTACAACGGCATTTAGTGAACCACTTCTGAAACATTATCTTTAATAGTTAGTAGTTAGTTTTATATTTTTCAAGGTTAGTTTTAGTTTCATATAGTGTTTTTTCCCTTAAAAAATAGTGTTTTATTAACACAGGTTATTCACATTTTTCCATAATAATAAAAAACGCAAACGTTGTCTTCTTTTAATGCTATTAAAACTAAACTAATGAACAGATATTCATTAAAAGATTTCAACTGAAATCTTTTTAAGACTACCAGATGATAAAAAAAAATATAATTTTGCTTATAGTAACTTCACTTTTTGCATATATCGCTGACTTATCATATTGTCTTCGCAACCTATTTCTTTGTTCAATAGGTGATTGAATATTTTCTATAAATATATGTGCTCTTTGGAATTGTTTACATTTAGACTCGAGAAATAGAGACTTTATAGAATATACCATAAAATAAAATTTTTTTGGGTTTTATTTTTTTTTTTTGGTATTCTTCTTAAATCTGAATTGGATGAAGCCTATTTCAAGGAGTGGAAGTTAAGTAAAAGAAAAAGCTGCAATTAATTAGCAATCTACACCGAATGAGGACAGAACCACTTATCATCTGGAATAAGGCATTCGAGTGCAAATTAAAAATTTCTGTGCCTGCTTATCCGTAAATATCTATGCTTCGGATTTTGTAAATACGATTCCAGTTTAGGATATTCAAGAAATATTCTCTTGTTATTATGTGAGTGATCAGGAATTTCAGTCCATAATAGCTTACATGCAATCAGAGGCTGCTTGTCGAGACGTCAATAGCATACCGGAAGTTAGAGGACCCTTCGATTATCTCTACGAACATTAAGGATTTAAATTGCTTCCAACGGTAGCTAACTTAATAAGTCCAAGATTTTGTCAATCCTTAAAAGTGGATTGCGTGGATTCGAATAAGATGTACTGGTTATACTGTCTTTAAGGGATTTGGCAAACTTCCCCTAAATCAAAAATATCCAGTAAAAATTTCCAGTAAAAATTTCCAGTAAAAATTTCCAGTAAAAAGTCCCAGTAAAAATTTCCAGTAAAAATTTCCAGTAAAAATTTCCAGTAAAAAGTTCCAGTAAAAAGTTCCAGTAAAAATTTCCAGTAAAAATTTCCAGTAAAAATTTCCAGTAAAAATTTCTAGTAAAAATTTCCAGTAAAAAGTTCCAGTAAAAATTATCAGTAAAAATTTTCAGTAAAAATTTTCAGTAAAAATTTCCAGTAAAAATTTCCAGTAAAAATTTCTAGTAAAAATATTCAATAAAATTTTTTAGTTAAAATTTCCAGTCAACATTTATGGTAAGAATTTTCATTAAGATTTTTTGGTAAAAATTGTCGGTAAAAATTTTCAGTAAAAATTTTCAGTAAAAATTTTCAGTAAAAATTTTCAGTAAAAATTTTCAGTAAAAATTTTCAGTAAAAATTTTCAGTAAAAATTTTCAGTAAAAATTTTCAGTAAAAATTTTCAGTAAAAATTTTCAGTAAAAATTTTCAGTAAAAATTTTCAGTAAAAATTTTCAGTAAAAATTTTCAGTAAAAATTTTCAGTAAAAATTTTCAGTAAAAATTTTCAGTAAAAATTTTCAATAAAAATTTTCAGTAAAAATTTTCAGTAAAAATTTTCAGTAAAAATTTTCAGTAAAAATTTTCAGTAAAAATTTTCAGTAAAAATTTTCAGTAAAAATTTTCAGTAAAAATTTTCAGTAAAAAATTTCAGTAAAAATTTTCAGTAAAAATTTTCAGTAAAAATTTTCAGTAAAAATTTTCAGTAAAAGTTTTCAGTAAAAATTTTCAGTAAAAATTTTCAGTAAAAGTTTTCAGTAAAAGTTTTCAGTAAAAATTTTCAGTAAAAATTTTCAGTAAAAATTTTCAGTAAAAATTTTCAGTAAAAATTTTCAGTAAAAATTTTCAGTAAAAATTTTCAGTAAAAATTTTCAGTAAAAATTTTCAGTAAAAATTTTCAGTAAAAATTTTCAGTAAATATTTTCAGTAAAAATTTTCAGTAAAAATTTTCAGTAAAAATTTTCAGTAAAAATTTTCAGTAAAAATTTTCAGTAAAAATTTTCAGTAAAAATTTTCAGTAAAAATTTTCAGTAAAAATTTTCAGTAAAAATTTTCCGTAAAAATGTTCAGTAAAAATTTTCAGTAATAATTCTCGGTAAAAATTTTCAGTAAAAAATTCTCGGTAAAAATTTTCAGTAAAAGATTCTCGGTAAAAATTTTCAGTAAAAAATACTTGGTAAAAATTTTCAGTAAAAAATTCTGGGTAAAAATTTTCAGTAAAAAATTTTCGGTAAAAATTTTCAGTAAAAATTTTCAGTAAAAATTTTTAGTAAAAATTTTTAGTAAAAATTTTCAGTAAAAATTTTTAGTAAAAATTTTCAGTAAAAATTCTCGGTAAAAATTCTTGGTAAAAATTTTCAGTAAAAAATTCTCGGTAAAAATTTTCAGTAAAAAATACTTGGTAAAAATTTTCAGTAAAAAATTCTGGGTAAAAATTTTCAGTAAAAAATTTTCGGTAAAAATTTTCAGTAAAAATTTTCAGTAAAAATTTTTAGTAAAAATTTTCAGTAAAAATTCTCGGTAAAAATTCTTGGTACAAATTTTCAGTAAAAAATTCTCGGTAAAAATTTTCAGTAAAAAATTTTCGGTAAAAATTTTCAGTAAAAAATTTTCGGTAAAAATTTTCAGTAAAAATTTTCAGTAAAAATTTTCAGTAAAAATTTTCAGTAAAAATTTTCAGTAAAAATTTTCAGTAAAAGTTTTCAGTAAAAATTTTCAGTAAAAGTTTTCAGTAAAAATTTTCAGTAATAATTTTCAGTAAAAGTTTTCAGTAAAAATTTTCAGTAAAAATTTTCAGTAAAAATTTTCAGTAAAAATTTTTAGTAAAAATTTTCAGTAAAAATTTTTAGTAAAAATTTTCAGTAAAAATTCTCGGTAAAAATTCTTGGTAAAAATTTTCAGTAAAAAATTCTCGGTAAAAATTTTCAGTAAAAAATACTTGGTAAAAATTTTCAGTAAAAAATTCTGGGTAAAAATTTTCAGTAAAAAATTTTCGGTAAAAATTTTCAGTAAAAATTTTCAGTAAAAATTTTTAGTAAAAATTTTCAGTAAAAATTCTCGGTAAAAATTCTTGGTAAAAATTTTCAGTAAAAAATTCTCGGTAAAAATTTTCAGTAAAAAATACTTGGTAAAAATTTTCAGTAAAAAATTCTGGGTAAAAATTTTCAGTAAAAAATTCTGGGTAAAAATTTTCAGTAAAAAATTTTCGGTAAAAATTTTCAGTAAAAATTTTCAGTAAATATTTTTAGTAAAAATTTTCAGTAAAAATTCTCGGTAAAAATTCTTGGTAAAAATTTTCGGTAAAAAATTCTCGGTAAAAATTTTCAGTAAAAAATTTTCGGTAAAAATTTTCAGTAAAAAATTTTCGGTAAAAATTTTCAGTAAAAAATTTTCGGTAAAAATTTTCAGTAAAAAATTTTCGGTAAAAATTTTCAGTAAAAAATTTTCGGTAAAAATTTTCAGTAAAAAATTTTCGGTAAAAATTTTCAGTAAAAAATTTTCGGTAAAAATTTTCAGTAAAAAATTTTCGGTAAAAATTTTCAGTAAAAAATTCTCGGTAAAAATTTTCAGTAAAAAATTCTCGGTTAAAAATTGTCAGTAAAATTTGTCGGTAAAAATTGTCAGTAAAAATTGTGAGTAAAAATTGTCGGTCAAAATTTTCAGTAAAAAATTTTAGTAAAAATGTTCGGCAAAAATTTACAATCGTGCTTTCCAAATTCTAAAGTGGATAATCCTTTATAATCACTACTACATAGAATAAGTAACAACAACGTTAAAAGAAAATTTAATATAATTTTTCAGTAATAACTAATACATTTAAAAAAATTGCTAAAAAGATGGCAAGAAATTTTTCAATACGATCAGCTTTTGTCACCATCTTTTCAATATTGACAAATTTAGAAAGTTAGAAAAGAGAACATTATTTTTGAACATTTGGTTACCAAAAATACGAACAATATTTTATTAGTATGAACAGGTGGGCCATAGATTATTCAAAGTATCAATAGAAGGTAAAAAAAATAAAAAATAAAAAATTACAAATTTTTTATTGGTAATTTGATGCCACCTTCGAGAAAAAAAAAGCTGCCGCTGCACATCCATTCACATTCCATAAAAATAGATCAAAATACCATTGAAAAGTGAACATAAAGCGAAAGTTTTACGAGAGTAATTCTTTATTTAAACGATGATCAACGGATAAGCTGTGAAGATTTTGATAGAAAATCTTTTAAAATTCAAAGAAAACCTCATATCGATTTGATAATGGAGAGAAAAATAACAAAGTACATAGTAATCTCAGCTATGGTATAATAAAAATCCCATTAATCGAAAGTGTATTTGCTTGAATTCGAAGAAATCACACAACATTATTTACGTTGTCGAAATGTCTCAAATTTTTATTGCCAAGAAGTGATTTTTGTGGAGATTAATTTTTTATGTAAAGTAGAGGCTTAAGTATAATATGTTTTGTAGTTCTATTGCACTTTCTTCGGAAAGGATTTTTAGTGAACATAATTTTCGTTGAATTGAGGGAAGAAAAGATTATCGGAACATTCAGAAAAAGTTTTTCACTCAAAAGCTATTTTGGAAAAGACGAAAAGTTTCATTGAGTATTTTTATACTCGATGAGATGCGGGTTTTTATATGCTATCTTCTTTTTTTATATTATTTGCTGCTATAAATTTTTAAATATTTGGATTTTTATAAAAGTATTTTAAATTAACTATGGACAGCAACAAAAACTCGAAAAATTTCACACTTTTCGAAATTAACTTTTTAATCTTAACTTTCCAATAAAAAAGCCTCTGGCTATGATTTAATAACCGCTCCTACTATTCTCAAATAAACACAATATAAAAAAAACCTCTGTGGTTCATAATATATATAATCAATAGTATTCTTCGTAGCATCTCGTATAGTAAATTTTCCCTCCTTGTATAGAACTATCTCTCTGTTACCAATACTTTGAAAAAAAATCTTTGAAAAACTCCTCTTAAAATTTCTTTACATAATTTTTGTAAAATCTGGTATTCCTCAAGGTAGTATCCTTGTTCCATTCCAATAGAATATTTATACATGCGATAGCTGAACTGATTTCAAAGTAATTACTACTATCTATGGGGAGAATACCGTTATTATTGCATCTCACTCTAATATTAAAATATCTTCCAGCAACCTGTAATCACATATCAAAAATCTTTAAGACTCATTAAGAAGTAGAGAGTGAAAATAAATGGGCATATCAGTGTACATCTCACATCACTATATACCTTGATGGTTATATTATTCTATCAAAAAGCAAGGTGGTACTACCTGGGACTAAACCTAGACAAACGACTTACTTGAAGTCTTCATACTAGATTAAAAAGTCTTTATCGACTACTACTTAGGCTACTGGAAAACTGATCAAAATCAACTTTTAATCTATAACACAATTTTAGAACTAATTTGGACTTACGGAATGCGGCTATGAAGCATTCTAATTCCTCTCAAATTCAATTCTTTTATTCCAAATTCCTCATATCAAAGTTATACGTCATGACCTAAATGATCCCTTTGTTCATATTTTATATATTGCTCGTTATAAAAAGTTTCATTTTTGATTATCCTACTATACTCATCGGTGTTTAAAGTAAAATTGACCAATTGTGTTAACTTTCACATGTTCATTTTTTTTTATTCTAGTATCTTTATCATAAAATCTGCTTGTTACAATACAATTTTTATGTAGTTTTAGATAAAAAATAATAAATAAAAAAAAAATATTATACGAGGGCCTTAAGCGGCAAGGGATATTTCTAGATAGGGTTGATGGGTATAATTTTTTTTACAAAAGAATTTCAGTAATAGCGAAAGCGAGCGCAAAACTTTTTATAACGAGCAGCAGCTTATTTGCACGATAATTTAAAGAAAAATTTCTGACTGGATTAATACGATTCAACGGTAGTTGAAAGGCTTGTTAGAACTTCATCTTTTTACACCGTACGTTCTGATTGGCCTAAGAATAGTATTATACGAGGTGTTACAGAAATGCTTATGTATTTATTTTATTTATTTTAATGCTCAAATACGAGCATCTAAAAATTGTATGTACTATCGATTATTTTTTTATATCAATTTATTAAATGGGAAAAGTTTTTTAAAAATTATTTAATCAATTTTTCCAATTAAATATATGCCGAATTATGCTATCATATCGTTGAACATTGACACCAAGCTCCATTAAATTCTTATGGTATTTTGAAACGCTGGGCAATCTTAGAATATTTTCGTACACGTCTTGATGGCTTTTGATCAGATTATAGAGTTCATAGAATTCTTTACCTTCACTGAGCTTTTGATCAGTCAACTGTATAATTTTGTCCATTGGTAAAGCATTGTATACTTCCGTTTCAAATGCATTGTATCCACCAATTCCATCAACTGATCTTTTGAATTTATTTACTCCTGGCACCTGTAAGGTATTAACAGTATCGTGATGTTGATAGATCCACTCAATGAGCGCTTGTATTTCTGGAATTTTTGCAATATCACCTCCGGCTTTTTTGGCGTCATAGGATTGTGCATAAGATATTACAGCTCGAAATTCAGCATCATTTTCATAGTAACGATGGAAAATCTCCTCTATTTTATCAAATGGAATAAGTGCTGAAAAGTCCTTATAATCATCTCGTAGACCGGCATTGGCCGCTGTTGCAAATACGATTACTAAACTAGCTAGCAGCAATTTCATCTAAAAAAAAATATATAAAAAAATATATTTCATTTATTATTTGGTATACAAACGAGTTTTGTATTTTTTTAAATAAAAATTAAAATAAGATCTTTAGGAAAAAAATAGAAGCTATTTTAGAAATAAACTAGTTCCATAATAAAATTATAGCACTTTCCGTCGGTACTTACCTTGAGATACGTTTAATAATTTTAATTGCATTCTCCCAGTTTGTTCCGCTATTTATACATGAAAATGTTACGATAATAAATAAAATATATTATTTTCTGTCTTGTCAAGGTGTGATAAAGAAAATCCTTATCAATGTTGAAAAAATCACCGAACTTGGTTGTAAGAAGATTGATTCATTATCTTAGAACTTTTCCATGAAACGGTTTGTTTGACATATTTAAAACTTGTTTTGATAATTAGAAATTTTCGCCATAAAATATAATCTTATCATAAACTGAGTGTAGATATTGTGACTACCAGTTGTAATTAGTTTCCGGTGAACTGTTTTGCAAAATTATTTAATAACAACAATAAAAACAAAAAGTGCAATTCTCTAAAGATTTGTTCATAACATATTTGTCTACTAAGAAAAGTATGAAATTAATGTGAATTTCATGAAGAACATTTTATATTAGTAAATTTTATTTTTTTAAGATCCTTTTTTTGTACCTGAAAGGGTGATAGTCCTTATTGCTATATTATATAAAGCAATCCTTCGAATAATATAGAGAATTATCTAATTTGCACATCTAACAGTAAAATTAAACAAGTAAATAATTTTTTGTATTATCTTGGAAGAAAATGGTTACCGGCGTCAAATTGTACGATCTTGGAGGTCATTTGATAACACGTACGTGTATTTCCAACTTTCACGTTTAAATCCAAAATTTTTCATGTTGTGTGGTTTATGGTTCTATTTTGTTATAATCATGTATGATCTAAATAAAAATCTTTAAGTTAAGGCTAAAAAAAAATTGGCTATCATAGGGACGTATCGCTTATAAATAAATATGATGCAATGTCATATACACCAGAGAGTCAGACCAAAATATACACCAAAGAGTTTTTTTTTTTTTTAAGGTTCTATATATGAAAATTTTGCTGATCTACCAAGCATCCAAACTCTGGAAAAAATCAGCATACAAACCCCATTTGACGTGATTTTGGTTTTATTGCGTTTTTGATATTTAAACGATCATTAATATAAAATGGCAAATGTTAAATTTAATAAAACCATTAAATTGATAAGATTTTTTTTCCAAATCCTCTGGAATTTTGCAATAATTAAATCAACTTCGATGCCGAAGAAACCAATGAACTGCGTCATTTCCTACAGAACAATAAGTTCCATTTTTGTCAAAAATCTTTGAACAAATATTCTTCCGTCACTTATATTATTTACTCGAAATATTAAATTTAATTCACATAAATAAATATAAATAAACACAATGAATTTGAGAGTATCTATCCGATATTCGATTGTTCCACAAGGAGTCTGTTCAAATAGTATCGCGAATTTTGTGTTTTTTTCAAAAATTATTTATTTATTCATGAATATCTATTTTGTCCCCTTCAAAGTAATCCCCACCAGATATTATACACTTGTGCCAACGTTTTCTCCAATCCTCGAAGCACTTCAAAAAATCATTTTTTGTGATCTTGTTCAGCTTCTCCTTCGATGCCGTATTTATCTCCTCAATCATAGCATAGCGTCGTCCGCTCATGGGTATCTTCAGTTTCGGGAATAAGAAAAAGTCACAGGGGAACAGATCTTGGGAATACGGTGGCTGCGGCATTATTAGTGTGTTATTGTTGGCTAAAAATTGGGGCACAAGCGACGATGCGTGAGCAGGGGCGTTAACATGGTGCAAAAGCCAATTTTTGTTCTTCCAAAAACCCGGGCGTTTCTGGCGGATTGCTCCACGCAACTTGCGCATAACTTGCAGGTACTATTCCTTATTGACCATTCTACCCTGTGGCAAGAACTCATGGTGCATCACGCTCCTGCAATCGTCTGTCCGAAAACGTTGCTTCGGTTCAAGATAGCTTCACCATATGCCACAATCAACATTCGAAATGCTTCCGCACGATAAATTTTATTCTTCAAACAAAATTTGATACAGATTTCTTGATCCATTTTTTGGAATGGGCCAAAATCGAAGACGAGCCAAAACACGTGCAAGTAAAGCAGCTGTCAAAAATTAACTGAAAATTCAAAATGGCCGAACTTGTCGGCATTAGTAAGGGACATAAGTACCAACGTAACGAAAATTGAATATACGTAAACCCGCGGAAATTAAAAATTCGCGATACTTTTTGAGCAGACCTCTTATGGCAACCTCTACAACATTTCTACTTCGGATGTTCCTATCTGTTGTAACGCATTCTTTGCAATATATGTATATGATCCGGCTTACCTGGAATCAAGCAAATACCCGCAACCGGCTTTTAAAATTTTGGCAAACCAAATTTATACCTTCCGAAAAATTGGGTTACCAAGTGAAGCTTAAATGTGTTCACGTAACTTTTACTCTCTCCCGTAAACTATATTCTCCCAACTACTTTGACTTCCAGAAAAATGCTATAAATTTCCAATAGACAGCAAAGTACTTTTGCTCAAAGCGTCACTGAAACCAATATAGACTTACGGACTAGAATTGGTTAGTACCATCGAATTCTTGCGGAACCTAATTCCTTCAGTCGAACATACTTCGCAAAATTGTTCAATGCTTCCTTTTGTAATCCCATTTGTTCGTGATGTTCTTTACGTTCGTAAGCCCATACAGTATCGTGATGTCACTCACATTCGTAAGTTTGCATAAGCTTACTTAATAAACGTAGAAATTTCTGTTTCCTATCATACAAGGTGCTATCATCAGAAAATTCCGCAAATATATAAAAAGTTCACATTCATTAATGATTGCGTCGATAACGATCAAAATATCTAACATCTTTGGTGCTTGCCAAATTCTTGTAATCATGATTATCTGTTTAAGCTTAAATTATCACATCCTGTTTGAAAATTACACCAATTCGAAATCATTCATCATGGAATAAAATTTCAAAGCTCCAAGCAATATAAAAATAACTTCAATTTGAAATTTCAGTGAAAGTTCTGTATTTTGGTATGTTGTACCATAGTTGGGGTAACAAAACGGAATTTTCACAACAACAATGAAAAATGAAATGAAGACATTAAGCTTTGCCTCAAGAATGCTCTTCTATTTGGAAAAATTGAAAACAAAACAGAAACTTTAATAAAATTGTACAATTACAACAGAATGAAAAGTGTTTAAAAATATTTTAAAAATAAAAACAATCGAAAACAAATTAATAAAAATTAAATACTATATGTGCATAAGGTATCCATTATAGTATATTATAAAGATACAAGTTAGTAAAGTTTTTCTATTCGAACGTGGTTTAATTTGATATTGAATGAAGAACTTTTGAGATAAATGATGCTGAACTTAAGAAGGTGGAACGTGCGGAGAAGTTATGGTGTTACCGAGGCCAATCAACTTTTGGCTCATTAAATCTTACAACACAATCGGCGCAGCGCTATAAGCGTAACTTAAACACTTTTCTTGTTTTGGTTTAACTTCTTGGAAGAAAGTAATTAATCCCGAAAGCGATATTCAGTGAAATTCTTTCACTTCCATAAAAGAAATCTTAAAATCTTTCCAAAAACAAGGTAACGCCAAAAAAATGTACATATTCGTGGTTAAATTGAAAAAAAAAAAAATAGTCACAGAAAAACAAAGTACGGACCATGTCTAAGTAAGGAAAAATCTTACTCCGAATAGGAAGGTAACCAAAATGAAATTGTTCAAAAATGAAATGTTACAATTAGAAAACAAAAATTTATATTTTTTTGTATTGGAGGGGGGTTGATGGGGGGCAAGGAGGCTAGGCTGTTTTATTTTTTAGTCAGTAAAATTAAAAGAGCAAGGAAAGAAAGTAAGAGTAGTCTTTGAGGTAAATATTCACTTTCGTTAAGCGGAGTTTTGTGATTCCATCGTTCATCAAACATATTTTACCCTCTAGTATAAAGTTTCCATCTTTTAGTATTCACTATAAATAAAACAAAAAATAAACAAATAAAAATCGTGAAGATTGATTGGACTGGTCCATGTTTAAGATTGTCGATGCAATAAACAAAGGAGGCGTGAAAAATCGATCGGTGTGAATTTCGCGCGTGCTTTGTACAATTAGCTACACCTGGACGATCATCGATGATATTCGCTTTTATCAATTAGAGAGACTGTAATTAGCCTCGATTCGACTTCATCTCCTATGATAGAGTAACAATGATCAGTCCATCATAGGTTCAGTCATCCATACTGTTGTTGAGGATCGAACTCTCCCCTTCCGCTATACATCCATTCGCGCGAGCTTTTATCTTATTTATCATCAAAATTTCTTCTACAACTTTTCTTCCACAATTTTTTTTTCTTCCATAAATAAAACATTAACTTTGGAATTTTTTTCATTGTACAATATTTGTTCAACTTTGAATGGAATTTAACTCGTTAATAATAAGTGAAGGTCAATCGATGGCTTTGAAATGAAATTTTTCGAATTATTTGTACATCAAATTTTTTGCCAATTCGTAGAGAAGAAAAGTGAATGTCACAATATTAGTAGGAATATTTTTAAGCTTTTATTTAAGAAGTTTAGTTTTAAAAATATTTAATTAAGACTATCTTTAATAAAATAAAGTATTATCCATTTTTGAATTTGTATAGTACAGACCTGTCATATCACAGCAATATATTTAATATTTTATTTGAAATAAAGTTTATTTATGAGGGTCGTTCAATAAGTCCTTAGAAAATCCGAGAAATTGCGCTCGTAGTGTCGGTAAAGATTTTTTTGTAAGTAGCATTATCGACAGGAAAGCTGTCAAAATTTCAGCTCGATCCATAGCGTAGGTCAATTTCTATCGGCAATTAAAGTTAACGACATTTATTTGTGCATAACAATGGAAAAAAGCGAGTTTACGGCTGTCATCAAACATCTCCATTTGAAAGGCTTAAGCCCAAAAGAAATCAAAGCTGAGTTGGATGCAGTCCATGGCACATCTGCACCTGTGTTTGCGACGCTTTACAATTGGGTGAATGAATTTAAACGTGGCCGTTCATCCACAAAAGATGAACATCGTTCAGGACGCCCAGTTGAGGTGTCTACTCCGAATTAGTTGAGGCCACGGGCATATCACAAGGTACAGTCGCTTCAATTTTGCATGAAAAATTGTCTGTAAAAAAAATTTCGGCAAGATGGGTGCCGCGTTTGCTCTCAGAGGAGAATCAGCGCAATCGTGTAGTGGACTCTGAGGCTATGTTGGCACTCTTTCATCGCAATCCTGCCGAAATCCTTCGTCGATATATCACTGTGGACGAAACCTGGATACACTACTACACTCCAGAAACGAAGAGACAATCATCACAGTGGATTTTCAAGGGTGAACGGGCTCCGAAGAATGCAAAAACTGTGCCATCGGCCGGCAAGGTGATGGCCACGGTCTTTTGCCAATACAACAAAAAGGAAAAACAATAACAGGAGCGTATTACGCGTCGTTATTGCAACTGTTGAGCGAGGAAATCAAAGAGAAACGCCCACATCTGAAGAAGAAAAAAGTCCTCTTGCATCAGGACAATGCGCGTGTGCACACCTGCGCTGTTTCCATGGCCAAAATTGTGGAATTGAGAATGGAATTGTTGCAGCATCCCCCGAGTGACTATATTCTTTTCCCCAAACTGAAGAAATGGCTTGGCGGACGCCAGTTCACTTCCAACGAGGACGTCATTGCTCGAACGGATGAGTATTTTGCAGAACTTCCGAAATCCTATTTTTTGGACGGGATAAAAATTTTGGAAAAACAGTTGGAAAAGTGTATAGAGCTAAAAGGAGATTATGTTCAAAAATAAAATTTTTTTTTTTTAAAAACAGTTTTTTTGCATCTTTTTCTAAGGATTTATTGAACGACCATCGTAGCATCATATTTGCCATTTTGCGTTATATTTGTTATTAATTTGATTAAAAGATACGTCAAACAAAAGTTTTTTCTTTCGAACAAAAGTTTTTATTTTTTATTTTTCGAACAAAAGTTTTTTTAGCGATGAGGTTAATTTCTCGATTGCTTGAGGCGTCAATAAATAAAATTACCCCTTATAAAGCTGAAAAACTCATAAATAATCACAAAAATGGCAAGTGCATTCACGAAAACTGACTATCCGGTGGAAATTATTTTCTAAAGATTTCATTTCCCCAAATTTTTTTGAAAATGAAGACTATTGCCGTCAATTCTAACCTAATTTTTATTGTCCTGGACTTGAATATTCAATTAATTTGAATAAGTAAAAAAAAATGCACCATAAGCCTCAGGTTACATTAAATTTTGGGTTTATTAGGTGAAAGGTTTGTAGAATTTCATGATTTTGTGATGTCAATCGGCATCCAAGATCATCCGATTTGACGTCGTTGGAGTTTTTCTTGTAAAATTACACAAAACTTACTCAAACAATTTTTAAACTTTCAAACATTTTAAAACCAATATTTAAATTTCAAAAAATTCCTTAAAAAATTATTGATATTTTTTGTTGAATAAAATTATTTGTTATATTTAATGGCATAATTTGTGCAATGTAATATAAAAAAGTACTAAAAAAATAAAATATTTTAGTAAATTTCCACAGTATTAAGTGGATTTTGTTTATTAGGTTTTGAATTCCACCCACACCATAGCATAGATCTAATAATTTCTTTGGATTATCTTGACTTATTATAGAAGTTTTTCCAGTTAAAAATATATTGAATTAAGGGAGAAATTACAATAGTTTACAATTTAATTGAAAAATATTTTCCCAAAATTCTAATTAATAGATTTTAAAGAAATTCTTAATTTCTTAGTTCGAAATTTGATTTAAAATGTATTTTAGTTGAAATTTTTATATTCACAATTAATAGAAAATATTCCAAACAACTTATAATAGGTGAACTTTCTTCACAATAATTTTGAATATGAAACTTTCTACAAAGTCTGATTTTGGGAATAACAAAACTTATTAAAAATGCATTTGGGCCCTACTAGATTTAACAATATTTTTTCACCTTATTTTCATTTAATTTATTTATTCCAGAATTATTTTTCTAAACATAAGGAAAAAACATAAAAAGAATATAAAATCGTAAAGATAATTCACATAAATTTTTATTATAATCGATTGATGATGGGTAGCAAAAAATCCCTTAAAAAATTTAATTTAAAATTATTATATTAAAAAGATCGGTAAATCTTCACTTTCAAAATATAAAAAATCTGATAAAGAAGTATTAATTGTCTTCTGTTGTTACATTATGCTAAATATAAATCTGAGCATAGAAGGAAAAATTGAGGTCAGATTACCAAGTCTCTGCCGATACGAAGATCAAGGTGATCATCATGGTGGTCTTGAATAATTAAAGCTGCTGCAGATGTGATCCTCTTGTCGATCGGAAAAGGTGGAAAATATAAAAATAATGAGAGTGAAACTGAAGATTAGTAATAAATCTTGTATGGTTTGGAATTTGTTTATTGGAGTAAAATTGTTGGAAAAGCCATCAAAGATGATGAAGCTTTACTATGTATATGGTATGGTTGGAGTACAAGTAAGGCACGGCATACCAGCGAAATTGAATGACTTCGAATTCATGTTGGCCGTGTTCGACATAAAGCAACAATCGAAAAGAAAAGTCAATAATGATGAAATGATCGAAAGTATTCCACTTGTTTGGCGATTGGATCGAAGAAATTAAAATAAATCAAAACAACGCCAATAACCAAATACTAACGAGACTGCAAATTCTGCATGATCATCTGCAAAATTTAATTCGTTCACGTTTGAGATGTGCCGCAGTGGAGGCAGCTGTAACCCATCCTCGACCATAGCTGCTGATCTTCATCTTGTCTCTTGTAATTGTCTTCTGGTTGTCTTTAGTCTCCTCTCGTGTTTTGTGATAAAACTCATTTGGAAGTGATTTTCGGCAGATTGGATTGTACTTGGGACCTGGGCTTGCGCTTGAATTACGACTTTGATCAACTCGATAAATTCTTATCGAGGGAATTTTTTTTTTTGGAAATCTCTTTGGTGTCAGGTATTTTTCCAAATTGCATCCGGGTATATCCAGTAATCAGTATTCTATATTCAGAGTTATATAGTAGTGTGATCGTAATTTATATGCTCCTCTGTTTTGACAGTGCATTTGGTTGATAGTTCTCGGATAATTAATATGTAAATGGAGTGAAAAAAAGAGATTGACTCAATTAAATTTTAGTAGAAAAAGATAAACAATTTTAGTCATGCAATTATGGAGAAAAATGCATTTTCGATATTCGGGTAAAAGATAAATTAGGATATGAAATTCGAAAAATTCCATAAAATATTTAAGCATTTATGTTAAAAAAGATTTGATGGCTGAACATCAATTCGTAACATGAGAGATTGTAGTTCGATCATGCGAGATTCGTTGCTATATCATTGAAATTCCTCTTGTACATATAAAATCAAATTGATTGACCAAAACTATCTTACAAGAATTTCCTTGTTTTGGTCATTTCATTTAGTTTTTTTTTTCCTATAAAATTTACAAGAAAAACTAACAAGAGTTTATGTTTATCTTCGAATAATGTGAATATGTAAAATTCTCATAATTCAAGTTACGAGTATGTATTGTAGTTAAATAGTTTAGCCTAGAAATATTTTCAATATCCAAATTTGTAGTTGATCAATATACAAGACAGCTGACAGGTGGGAAATATTATTATTTTACAGATTACTAATGAACAATAATAAGTGAGATATTCAAGATCAGTATGATAAGTCAGTGATAAATGAAACAACCAATTAAATTGGTTTATTTTTTAATACAGTCTCATTTTAGTTTTATATGCTTCATCCAACAATATTATAAATTTTTTACTACCATCCGTTTGTGCAGTACGATATGTCAAATTCTGCAAAATGAGCCTCAATTTCAGTTATAATTTCAGAAATTCCACTAATTTTTCTGTTGCAATTACTAATGAATATATTTCATCAAGATTAGTTTTCATTATAGATAATATTTTATTAACATACGAAATTCACTTTTTTCCATATTTACAAAAAAACAAACCTTGTCTTCTTTTAATGGATTGATAAAACTAAACTAATAATGATATGTTTATCAAATTTTATACAGTATCTTTTTAAGAATGTCTTATTATAGAAAAAATAACGTTTTGTTAATATCGCTTAATTTTTTGCATTTATCACAGAGTTATCATATTACCATATTAAATTATCAATTGCGATATTTTTTTTTTTAAATACATCAAAAGTAAAAGTTTGTCTTTTGTTATTTGATATTATCAAAATAATACATTTAACTTGGAATTGTCTTTAGTTTTAACTGTTCAGAATGTAATTAAATGTAAATTTAATGCTTTATATGTATTAGTAAACTTTTCTTAAAATATCTGATTCATCACAAATATATTGTATGGCCCTTTTTTATTTATAAAGGAATTTATTTAAGAGTTATACGACTTTACATCCATTCTAAAGAGAGATTCATCGATCGTCAGTGTAATAACATGAATCAATGAATTTATAAATGCAGTTCGAGTAAAAGTTTTCCGATCAGATAATTTTTCATAAATTCACAATTTATATGGTAATAGATTAAGATTTTTGGGGTAATTTTAAATCACTCGTAACACCATATAATAAACGTTGTTCTTTGACTGCTTACATCTTTAAACAGAATGGTTCCTGCAAGGTGTTGAAGGGCAAAAGGGGGAATCTACTTTTGAAGTGATATTTTCAACAAAAAAAACAAAACACCAAAAGTGGCGCTTCCATTCAGTAGAGCATTATCGGTTTTTATTTTATACGAATGCGGATTTTAGATTCAAAATGTATCCCTGGAATCTCATGTCTGACCATTTCGTACAGAAATACCAAAAATTTCCATACTGATGACGTTCTTATTACACAGATTTTTAAGTTGCTTTTAAAAGTAATGGGCTGTGTTGAAGTATCAGTATTGACAGGCAAATTACATTTTAACATTACAATATGTGCAAATTATTTGCATAATAAAAGTAGTTGCACTTCAGGTAATTTAGTTAAATGAAGTTTCGATACGTGCTATGATAGCAATTATTGACCAAAGAAGTGAAAACGCAAAACGGTGGTTATTGCAGATAAATCACCATCATCCGTTGCCAGAACCGGTCTAATACCAACCGTGAACGCAAGAAATTAATCGTTTGGAACCTGCAATCATCCGTAGTTTACCTGATGCCATTTACTATAATATTAACTCATATAGATTCGAAAATATCCCCAATACTTTGATTATACTTGTTCTATATGGTTTAGATTCAAACAAGAAAATGCTAAAAAAAAACTATACACAGGTGGAATCTTCCCATCTTCTTAAAGAATGTGAATCGCACAATATACCAAAAATAAAATAGAAGGAAAAGATACTCCATCCTAAATGGATTTGGGTGTTCCTGCTTGCAGATAATCTCTTACATCTTTTAGCTTGTAGCTCACATCAAATAGTTTGCAGGTCAAAGTAAAAGTTGATAACGTTTAGTTACGCGTCAGTGCATCTCATAATTGGCCATCAGAAGTGCAAACTTTGCCACAGCAATAGTACGAGTATCTTGGTTATCAGCATAACTATAGTCATTAACTCCACCTCCACGGCCATATTCATAAAATATTTCATATTCAGAACGATCAGAAATGCGAAATCCTTTTTCTTATTTTTTCAAAATTGACCACCCGCACGCTATTATTAGTTAAGTTTAATTATTTATATAATGAAAATTAATGAAAATCAACGATTCTATATTCATTTTAATTAATTTTGATATTATGAGGAAGTTGGAGAGGAATTTTGTTCAATGTGCTTAAAGTACTGATTGACTAAAAGTTTGATTAAACGATAAATTCTGTCTACCATATACATTTTTCTTAATATCCAATATTTTTGGATATTTTTATTTTTTGATACAGTTTTATATTAAAAAATTATGAATATTTTTTGTTTTTTGAGAGTGCGAATTTTTTTGAATATCTTTGCTAAAATAGTTTAAATTTTATTTCTCAAAAGAAATGTTGCTTTTTCTTAAAAATTGTACACTTAAACTTATAAAGTTTGTAATTCGATCTACTGGATTAGTATCTGAAACTGTTAAATCTAATATAAAATATTAGTTAATAACCTGGATTTATTTTCACATAATTTATACATGAATCCCTCACGTTGTTCCATAAAATTTTCTGTTAAGTTTGGTAAATCAGCAAGTTTCAAAACAAATGATTTTATTAAAAACAAATGAGGTCAGACCTTAGATTAAAGAATACCTGGATAGGCCCTTACCGTATATGTGTACACAATTTTGTGTACAAATTATTGCGAAACGGTGAGAAATGGCAATAAAGGGATATTTTTGTGTAAATTTTTTTATGTTGACATGACACCCACTGCCATCTAGTTGTCGTAATAGAAATTTATTGAATTGCAAAAGTATAATTTATATTCATTTTAATTCACTTATTGGAAACAAAAAAATACAATTTAAATACAACGATAGGCAAATTTTATTTTTTGTACAATCATTTGATACGAAACGGAATTCTATTTTAGGTTTATTACGAGGGTCGTCCAATAAGTCCTTAGAAAATCCAAGAAATTGCGCTCGTAGTGTCGGTAAAAAAGATTTTTTTTTTGTAAGTAACAGTATTGACAGGACAGCTGCCAGAATTTCCGCTCGATCCATAGAGTAGGTCAATTTCTATCGTCGATTAAAGTTAACGACATTTATTTATGCATAACAATGGAAAAAAGCGAGTTTAGGGCTGTCATCAAACAGTTCATGGCACATCTGCACCTGTGTTTGCGACAGTTTACAATTGGGTGAATGAATTTTAATGTGGCCGTTCATCCACAAAAGATGAACATCGTTCAGGACTCCCAGTTGAGGTGTCTACTCCTGAAATCATCGACAAAATCCACGATCTGATTTTGAACGATCGGCCAATTATAGTGCGCGAATTAGTTGGGACCACGGGCATATCATAAGGTACAGTCGCTTCAATTTTGCATGAGAAATTGTCTGTGAAAAAAATTTTGGCAAGATCGGTGCCGCGTTTGCTCTCAGAGGAGAAAAAGCGCAATCGTGTAGTGGACTCTGAGGCTATGTTGGCACTCTTTAATTGCAATCCTGCCGAATTTCTTCATCGATATGTCACTGTGGACGAAACCTGGATACACTACTACACTCCAGAAACGAAGAGACAGTCATCACAGTGGATTTTCAAGGGTGAACGGGCTCCGAAGAAGGCAAAAACTGTGCCATCGGCCGGCAAGGTGATGGCCACGGTCTTTTGGGATTCGCAGGGCATCATTTTTATCGACTACTTGGAAAAAGGAAAAACAATAACAATAGCGTATTACGCGTCGTTAATACAACGGTTGAGCGAGGACATCAAAGAGAAACGCCCCCATCTGATGAAAAAAAAATCCTCTTGCATCAGGACAATGCGCGTGTGCACACCTGCGCTGTTTCCTTGGCCAAAATTGTGGAATTGAGAATGGAATTGTTGCAGCATCCCGCTTATTCACCAGATTTAGCCCCGAGTGACTATTTGCTTTTCCCCAATCTGAAGAAATGGCTTGGCGGACGACGGTTCACTTCCAACGAGGACGTCATTGCTCAAACGGATGAATATTTTGCAGAACTTCCGAAATCCTATTTTTTGGACGGGATAAAAATTTTGGAAAAACGGTTGGAAAAGTGTATTGAGCTAAAAGGAGATGTTGAAAAATAATAAAATTTTTTTTTAAAAAAAAACAGTTTTTTTCCATCTTTTTCTAAGGACTTATTGAACGACCCTCGTATTTATTCCGTAAATATGAATCAAATATAAAGCGCCTCAATTTTGTTAGACTTTCGGAGAGTTTTAAAACTTTAATTCTCCATGAAAGTGGTAACTTAAGAGCTATTGTTGTCATTTGTCAAGTTTTATTTTGACACATCGGAAAGTGCAAATAAAAGTGTTTTTTTTGCACATAATTTGAAGAATTTACGTAAAAGTAAGTATTTTTATAATAAAAACTTCGTATTAAGTTGTTTTATAAACAATATATAAAATTATAATTTTTTAGAATTTTATATATTGTTAATAAAACTTAATACGAAGTTTTTATTTCACAAAAATTAAGTAATTTATTAGAAATTGCTAGAAATTCGACGAAATCGAATCAAAATAACAAATATTTAGTTTTTGATGTGCCTAAATGGCTATTAGTAATTTATTTTATCCAAAAAGTGTTGAAAAAGTGAAAATTTGTTCATTAAATAAATGTAAACAAATCCGATGTTGACAGTTCAATGTTTACCAGAAAATAGTTCAGTGCCGGTGTATATAAACTGTGTGTAAGAAAGTTTAAGGGGATCGAATTTTTCAGTCCATTTTCCATTACTGTTTTCATTGTGTTAAAATAAATAAAGTATATTCTTCGGTAGGCTTATTATTTAAATAAATTTGTTTTGCTTGCTCTATTAGACCATATTATAATGCATTTACTACATAATAGCTGTCTTCCTTTGGACCAATTTTGCTACTCCCGAATAGTGCTAGCTGTCATCATCTACTCTACATCGAACAAATGAGTACATTGCAATAGGAGTTGCGCCTACTATTTATGGTAGGGGGATTTTAGTTCCCGGACTAGAAATAGATGGCTTAGCGGGTTTGTTGGTTATGTTGAAGAGTCATATATTTGTCAAACTCAGTTTTTATTGTTTATGTGAGGGTAAACTCAGAATTGTTGTTGACTATTTTGAGGTTATATTTCTACTGCTGTCATTAAATTTTGCCTTCCTTTGGTCATCTACTCGCAACTACTCGGGAGTAGCAAAAGGAAGCCAGCTAATAGTGTTTTTTTTTTTTTAGAATATTAGTTCTTAATTTTTTAAGTACATTAAATTTTAATTTTTTTTTAAAATTGCCTTCCAATGACTTACGCCGTTTCTGTTGTGTTGCATGTGTGAGCGTTCTAAGAATATATTGCCAATAAAATTTGGACAGAATTTTTGTGTAGATGCCTATCCAGTTCTTTTTTAATCTAAGACTATCAATTGATATTAAAACTGATTTGTGCGTCCTTAAAAGGCTCAGAAAACAGATATTGAAGACACTTGGATGCTCCACCATGACAATACCCTCTGTCACACAACCATCTTTATCAACGGGTTTTCGTCCAAAACAAAAATTCCTGTGGTTTCCCAGCTCCCCATTCACCATATCTTAGTCCTTGCGACATTTCCTGTATACTAAGATAAAAAATCAAGAGAGATGGGACAACTCGACGAAGGGTCGGTGGACTCATCGGCTGATCCCACATGTTACCAAATGGGTCACTCGCCTGCACGGGGAAGTCGGGTATTACATCACCCAACTCTTGAATGGGCATGGATGCTTTCGGGCATACTTGCACAGATTCAAGAGAACTGACTCCCCAAACTGTCATCATTGCCGCGATGTGATCGAAGACGCAGAACACGTGTTCTTCCAATGTCCCCTCTACGAGGAGACGCGGGTGGAGCTGGAGAGAAATCTGGACCATTCCATCAGTCCAGAAAATATAGTGGAGTGCATGCTGAAGAGCCAATCGGCTTGGAACAGAATTGCAGAGTACGCGGAATCCATTATCAAGAATCTCCACACAACATACGAAGAATAGGCCGCGAGGCGTCATAACATCGGGACAGCAGTAGCATCAAACAAGAACGTCCCGGCGAAGTAGTATTTACAAAGAGTGCCGCCGGGGAACCATCGTTCCGGGAGCAAGATCAGAGGTGCAGGTTAGGTTTTAGCGAGGTAAAAATCTCGCATAACTCGCCTGGCAGGTAAAATTTCCAGGCGAGTACCTTTTGAAGGTTTCCCCCTGTACCTCATTATTCTTAACATAAAAAAAAAAAAGATAAAAAATCAGATAAAATAACATCCAAAGGGAGTCAACAACTAACCTAATTCTCGGAATACTTTTTATAAATACTTTATTTGGTATCGCCTTCACTTCCGTTTGTTATATCTCCTTTATGCCTTCACTTGACTTAATAGCTGATCCAGCATAAGCTTTTTTCAACTTTAGCCACAATTGACAACAGGAAATTGAGTTGGCAATAAAAAACCCAAGTAAATTCTTTGTTCTATAATTTTTTCCATACTAAAAATCTCAGAGAACACTTGACATCAACTAACAAACAGATTATGCCAATACTCTTCATGACAATTAGATGCAGTAGTACCAACTCAACCAAAAAACATTGTTTTCAGATATTTTGCGCGGGCTTTTCAAATGAACAATTCCAGTTACTTATTTGATCGAATGTATAGTTGTTATTTTTAGAAATATCGTAATTTCGATAAAGTAAATTCTAATGATTTTACTATCATCAGATTATCGTAATTACAGGAAAGAATTTTTGCAACTCAAAATAATGACAGTTGGCAATAAAAGAAAAATTGTTTTGTAATGCAATGCGGATAAATAACTAAATTTTCGTCATTCCATTTTGAACGTACATAATCCATAATCTAGTAGTTAAAAGTATTAAAATTTTAATAATTTATTAATGACTAATTAATGGATCGAACAAATTATAGGAAATTAGAAAAAGTATATAAATAACAGCATTGGACAATTTGACTATTAATTAAGGTATCATTAAATATTAATAAAATCTTTTTTCCTTCATAGTTTCGTATAAAATTATAAGATAAACTTTGATTATTTAAGGTCACAATTTTCTGTTATTGAATTTAAAAATATTTTGAATTATGCAATCTAATGAATTATTAAATATTCAAAATGCAATTATTGAAAATTTTGAAATTTTTTTATCAAATTAAAATTTTATACAGATTTTCATTTTTATTTAATTTATTCATTAGGTATTTTTTTAAATTAAACTAAAACTATTGTTCTATGATTTGTTAGACAATCTTTTATGATATCAATATACTCGTAACTTCAGATATTTTTTATTAAAATTTTACCTTTATAAGAAAGAGTTTTTGAAGCATTTTTTTTAGATTTGTAATATTTATTTAATCAATTATATAATTTCCATCCGTTCTTCTTATCTTATCCCATCATTCTATCAACTAATTAATACCATTAGAGTAAAATTTTGATGCGAAAAATGTAGTAAGGGATGTTTTTACCTAAAATGTGTGAAATTTTGATGCGAAAAATGTAGTAAGGGATGTTATCCCATCATTCTATCAACTAATTAATACCGTTGATTTTGATGCGAAAAATGTAGTAAGGGATGTTTTCACCTATTCTAATATATCAAATTTTTTATCATTTAAAAATTTTTGCAGCGATCACAATAAATGAAAATCGGAAGGAGCAAGATCTGGAGAATACGGTGGATGCTTGATACGACAGTCGTTCAATAAGTCCTTAGAAAAAAATGGGAAAAAACTGTTTTTAAAAAATTTTTTTTTTATTTTTCAACATAATCTCCTTTTAGCTCTATACGCTTTTCCAACCGTTTTTCCAAAATTTTTATCCCGTCCAAAAAATAGGATTTCGGAAGTTCTGCAAAATATTCATCCGTTTGAGCAATGACGTCCTCGTTGGAAGTGAACCGTCGTCCGCCAAGCCATTTTTTCAGATTGGGGAAAAGAAAATAGTCATTCGGGGCCAAATCTGGTGAATAAGCGGGATGCTGCAACAATTCCATTCTCAATTCCACAATTTTGGCCATGGAAACAGCGCAGGTGTGCACACGCGCATTGTCCTGATGCAAGAGGATTTTTTTCTTCTTCAGATGGGGGCGTTTCTCTTTGATTTCCTCGCTCAACCGTTGCAATAACGACGCGAAATACACTCCTGTTATTGTTTTTCTTTTTTCCAAGTAGTCGATAAAAATGATGCCCTGCGAATCCCAAAAGACCGTGGCCATCACCCTGCCGGCCGATGGCACAGTTTTTGCCTTCTTCGGAGCCCGTTCACCCTTGAAAATCCACTGTGATGACTGTCTCTTCGTTTCTGGAGTGTAGTAGTGTATCCAGGTTTCGTCCACATTAACATATCGATGAAGGAATTCGGCAGGATTGCGATGAAAGAGTGCCAACATAGCCTCAGAGTCCACTACACGATTGCGCTTATTCTCCTCTGAGAGCAAACGCGGCACCCATCTTACCGAAATTTTTTTCACAGACAATTTTTCATGCAAAATTGAAGCGACTGTACATTGTGATATGCCCGTGGCCTCAACTAATTCGCGCACTTTAATTCGCCGATCGTTCAAAATCAGATCGTGGATTTTGTCGATGATTTCAGGAGTAGACACCTCAACTGGGCGTCCTGAACGATGTTCATCTTTTGTGGATGAACGGCCACGTTTAAATTCATTCACCCAATTGTAAACCGTCGCAAACACAGGTGCAGATGTGCCATGAACTGCATCCAACTCGGCTTTGATTTCTTTCGGGCTTAAGCCCAAATGGAGATGTTTGATGATAGCCCTAAACTCGCTTTTTTCCATTGTTATGCACAAATAAATGTCGTTAACTTTAATTGCCGATAGAAATTGACCTACGCTATGGATCGAGCTGAACTTTTGACAGCTTTCCTGTCGATAATGCTACTTACAAAAAAATCTTCACCGACACTACGAGCGCAATTTCTGGGATTTTCTAAGGACTTATTGAACGACCCTTCAATAAGTCCTAAGAAAATCCCAGAAATTGCTCCTTTGTCAATCCCAGAAATTGTCTTTTGTCATTGAGACTTCCTCAAAAAATCGTTTTTTTACATGGTTTTTAGATCAGCGCTTTATCTCTACTTTAACGAAGATTTTTGGAAAATTAGTCCCAAAATGTGAATAACCTTTAGTTGAATTTACCGAGATCATTCCTAGTCCTCGATTGAAATGTTGTTCCAAATATATCATTATCTAAAACCGCCACCGAGTTATATATTTTATAGCGTCCTGTCTTGAGTGGAAACATGTAGTATTACCCTGAGGTGTTTGTTGACATCTCACAGACATTTAATCGGCTGTGGGACCCATGCTTCCTCTGCAAAATAAAGAAATTCCTTTTCTATACTTTCACTAATCATATTTTTCATTTTCAAGTGGTTTAAAATCTAAATTATTCTGGTTAGTGTTCTATCCAAGGCAGTATCCTTGGTCGCATTTAATATAAAATTTATACCTGAAATATTTTCACCTCTACTAATACCCTTTTAGCCATATATAAATGCTTTTAACTCTGACTGGACAATAAATTTTGAAGCCGATCTGCATATATCTACTGGAATGATAAAAATCTATAAAGCCCATAAAATCCCAAATTTGATACAAAAATTTGGGATTTTATGGGCTTCCCTTTGGAAAATTAAAGAATAAAAAAAAAATATGAAAGTTTTTTAATCATTGGGCATAAAAAATATATTTTTAATCAATAAAAATAAATGTATTTTAACATCAATAAATAAAAAATTAGAGCATCCACTCGATATGGATTGGCAACACTATCCAAATTGAGTTTTAGAAAGTAAAATTTACTAACATACATTTATAATTAAAATTTTAATAAGAATTAATACTATTTGCTATGACTAAGTTTTGCCATTTATAAATAAGAATAATTGTTATAAGATTTCTTGCTAAACTCAATACTTTTGAGGTATTTTCTTCAAGATTTCTGCGTACAATTCGGGATGTTATTCGTCCATTACTTGACGGATGTTGGTTTTCATGCATGAAAGTTAAAAAAATTATTTGAGAAAATAAAATGCTGTTTTATAAAAATTTTAAAATGAAAAGTTTAACAGCGCCAAATTGTAGGAGGTCTAAATATTATCATCAATTTTTGAAATTACGCGTCCTGGAAACTTTTCGCCTAATAAATACAAAATGTGCCGTATTGAAAGAGGGGAGACTATCGATGCTCAGAATCTTTCTTTATTTTCAAAGAAATGCGTTCCGATCACATCTTCAGACCTAAATGCACACCAGACAGTCATGTACATGGGCTTTTTTTAAGACTATGTATTTTTTAACAATCGAGAATTAACATTTTTAACAATCGAGAAATGAGCCCTAATTGCTGAAGAAAATTTTGTGTGAAATGTCAGCATCCAAAGCCAATTGTTGTAGCATCCAGTCAGCATATTTATTTGTACATTTTATGGTCACTTAATTAGTCCATAAAATAAAATGGCAACATATAAGCTAAATAAATTTTATTTTATACGATACATATTTAAAAGCATTTTTAAATGACAGTGCTTTACTTTTTTAAATTTTAAAATGGATAATTCCAAAGTAATCGAATTGAGCACAAAAAAAATTTCTTTAAAATAAAAATATTAAAAAACCCTAAAAAAAATTATTTTTATTATAAAACCTTAAGGAAAAAAGGAATTACCTTCCACCAAAGAACACATTTTATTTTGGGTTATTTTCAATTTTATGGTGCATAAAATCCGCCTAACTAGAAATAAACTTAAACATGACATTCCAGCTATTAATATTATTAGAATGGAAGTTTAGCTTAGCGTGATGAATTAGTCTTGACTATATATTAGGACTAACGTTTAGGGTTAGGGAATTAGATTACTTTTTTCGACAGAGTCATTAGTTAATTGAATTGGTGAGAATGTCAGTACGAAATTGAGTTTACTTGCATTCATGTTTAAAGATTTCCCTTTTATTTGTATTCCAAACTGCAATCGGAATAACTTCTGACATGGTTAATTAATTAATTTAAGAAAATTTTAATTACTTTTAATAATTTTATCCAGATAAAAACACATCCTTTTTTTATAGTATCACTTAAAGTATTCGTTTTGGATAGAGAAACATTTTATATTTTTATAAAAGAAATGTTAAAATTTAGTGAGTGACCTTTAAAGTACATTTTCTTCTCCGCTGAATTATTTGGTATTCTTTTCTTATTTTATTATTATTGGATTTTTTTTTTCTTAAGCTATCTCAAAGATGATTGACATTATGACGAAAACTATACACGATAGATAAGTCGCCGGATGTTACTCAATTTAGTTTGATGACAATTTCATCGGTTTTTATTCAACTCTAATCCGAAGGCTATAAATAATGTAGGCTCGGTAACTCTTCTTGTCCGGTTCGATCGTTTTGTAAACTGTCGATGATGGTGAGGTGCAGTAATTTGAGAAATATAAATATTTAATTTGTACGCACTTTAGCTGAATTGACAGTGTGCCGATGCCCATGGAAGTTAAATAAATTTAAATTGAACACTGAATTGCTTAGTTCATCGGAAGATTGATGATACACTGTACGCTTACGATTATTCTTCTGCAAATAGGCAGATTATTCTACTATAGGATTCTGCATGATCATATGACGGGGGTTTGTCCAGTAACAAAATATCCGAGAACGCATAGATGGATGGATAGATTGGTGGATGGATAAATGGAGACGCGTTCGTGTATTTCGTATTTAAATGATCTTCAAATGACACTTAATATATTACTGGGCTTTGAAGTTCATGTAGCCACGATAATTTATCAATGCTTTACTACGAACTCATCACATCTTGACCACCAACGGTTACCAATTACCAATCGGAGTAGTCAATGTTCGCATACGTCTAGTATAAAATATTTCTTATGCAACTGATTTCTCAACCTGATCGCCATAAGACGTTTACCTCTACACGAATTAGCACTAAAAAAGTAGAGAACTACTTTGAAGATGAAATTTGGTTGTAATTTTCTTGTTTGCTTACATGAAAATGTTCCGTAAGGTGGTGCATCTAGTGTTCTGAACGCTGTTAACAAGGTACTTAACTTCATTGATAAAATGTCGAAAACATTGTTGACAAGAACTACACTGTAAATAGTATGTTTAGTTCATAAATTTCTAGTCAAAACTAGAATTCAAGCAATTTAATAAATTCACGAATAAACTAAAACGAGTTAGGCTTGTTTTTGGAGGATTCAAATGACATATTGTATGCCATGTGCAATTTTAATATAGACCATGTGTGCCTATTATTGGTCGAAATTTTTCTTTTCTCATCGGTCGCCAATCGTGCTCTAATCGAATAAAAATCGGCATGTCACAGAAAATTTGCAATTATGCATCAGAAATTAAGTGCAATTACTTGGTCGATTAAGGTGGTGTACACAAATCAATTAAGACTAAACATGAATTTTTAATTTATTTATCTGGAACGTTAACAGAAGATATTAGCTAAGAAAGACTCCTGGTGAGAGGCGAACCCGTTTTGCTGTCAAAGTGAAGGCGTCTTTGCCGCAAGACAGGAGCATAATTGTAGAAGCATTAATTCATATTTTAGTTCATTACGCATACGATGAATAATTTCAGCTACTAACCGAATAATGTCCTTTCGCTTAAGTTAACATTATAAATAAGAGATGGCAGAAAATTCCTGCGAAGTTGTCAAAATATTTTCGTTTTAAAATCACTAAAATTTCATACAATCATAATATACTTCGTTGAGGGGAAAACTTTCAAATTAATGGCTTTCTAATTAATTTTAATGAAAAATAATACCAGATATAATCTCTGGCAATACAAAAATGAATCGAAACCGTCATTGCAATTATACATTCACAAAATACTCGTAATAAAAAAGGAGATGAACTATCAGAAATATTTCATAAATTAGACAAAAATGTCATTTTTTATTTGTACACGCATCCATGATTTTGATCGCGTGCCGAATAATATCTTTAGTATCCCTCTTATTAGTTTAGAATTATTTTTGTTCATATTCGTGTTATCGAAATAAATTGTGTCCCTTCAAATTTGGTATTAAATAAATTCCTAGAACCCTCTTGTGCCACAGCTATTAAAATTTGACTAAAAACAAATTTGCTTGAAAAAATTTATGTAAAAAAAAAAACAAGTCAAAATTTTCAATAAAAAAAATTTCAGTTACAATAAAATTTTTAGTTAAAAGTTTTTGTAAAAATTATAACTCAAAATTTCAGTCACAAAAGTTTTTGTAACAATATTTTAGCAGTAAAATTTTTAATTAACAAAATTTTCACTAAAAGTTTTCTGTAAAAATTATCAGTAAAAACTTTCTGCATACAAATTTTCAGTCACAAAAGTTTCTGTAACAATATTTTAGTAGCGAAATTTTTAGTAACATAATTTTCACTAAATATTTTATGTAAACATTTTGAGTAAAAATTTTCTGAATAAAAATTTTTAGGCACAAAAGTTACAGTAATAAAATTTTCAGTAGCAAAAATAGGCAGTCCAAAAAATCGCATGTACAAAAAATGTTTAGTCCAAAAATTAAATAGTTTCAAAAATTTGCAGTCTAAAAAATGTTCAATTTCAGTCCAAAAAATTTTTCCATTAAAAGTCAGTCAAAAAATTTTCAGTCCAAAAAATTTCCAGCTCCAATAAATTTTAGTCCAAAAATTTTTCAATACAAACAATTTTCCGACAAACAAAATTTTCAGTCCAAAAATATTACAGTCCAGTAAATTTTCAACCCAAAATAATTTTAGTAGAAATTTGAGTCGATATGGTAGTCGAAATTTTCAAAAACCAAGTGGCATTAAAAATTTTCTGCATCAAAATTTTCAGTCACAAAAGTTTCTGTAACAATATTTTAGTAACAAAATTTTCAGAAACAAAAATATGCAGTTCAAAAAATTGCATATACAAAATATATTTAGTCCAAAAATTTAATACTCGTAGTTTCAAAAATCTGCAGTTCAAAAAAATTCAGTCAAAAAATTTTCAGTCCAAAAAATTTTCAGCTGCAAAAAATTTTAGTCCAAAAAATTTTTAATATTATACAAATAAATTTCCGACAAATAAATTTTCAGTCCAAAAATATTAATGTCCAGAAAATTTTAAACCCAAAATATTTTTAGTAGAAATTTGAGTCGAAATTTTCAAAAAAAAAGTGGCATTAAAAATTTTCTGCATCAAAATTTTCAGTCACAAAAGTTTCTGTAACAATATTTTAGTAACAAAATTTTCAAAAACAAAAATATGCAGTTCAAAAAATCGCATATACAAAAAATATTTAGTCCAAAAATTTATTAGTTTCGAAAATTTGCAGACCAAAAAAAAATATTCAATTTTAGTCCAAAAAATTTTTCGATAAAAAGTCAGTCAAAAAATTTTAGTCCAAAAAATTTTCAATATTTTACAAACAATTTTCCAACAAAAAAAATTTTCAGTCTAAAAATATTACAGTCCAGAAAATTTTCAACCCAAAATATTTTTAGTAGAAATTTTCAAAAACAAAGTGGCAGTAAAAATTTTCTGTAAAATTGACTGTCGCAATTTTCTGCATCAAAATTTTTAATCACAAAAGTTTCAGTTCAAAAATTTTTTAGTTCAAAAATTTTTCAATCCAAAATGTCTTCAGTACAAAAATTGTTAGTCCAAAAAACATCTGTCAACAAAATGTTCAATCCTAAAATTTTTCAGTGCAAAAATTGTTCAAAAAAAATTTGCAGTCCAAAAAATGTTCATTCTAATTAATATTCTAATTTCAGTCCAAACATTTTTAGACCAAATTTTTTCAATCCCAAATTTAAAAAAGTTATCAATTAAAAATTTGCAGTTAAAAAAAAACTAGTTCAAAAATATTTAACCCCAAAAACTTTTCAGGCAAAGAAATTTTTAGCCAAAAAAATTGTTTATCCAAAAAATTGTTGTGCAAAAATTTTTCAGCGTGAAAATTTTCTGACAAAAAATTTGCAGGCCCAAAAATTTTCAATTAAAAACTTTCAATGCAAAAAATTTTTAGTTCAAGAAATTCACTCCAAGAGATTGCAGTCAAAATGATTTCAGTCCAAGAAATTTTAAACAAAATTATTTCAGTCGAAAAAGTTTTCAGTTCTAAAATATTCAGTCTAAAAAACTGCCTGCAAATTTTTGATTGAATTTTTTTCAATATAAAATTTTGCACTCCAAAAAAAATCAGTTCAAAATTTTTTAGTCCAAAAAACGTCTGTCCAAAAAAATTTCAGTCCAAAAATTTTTCAGTGCAAAAATTTGCAGTCGAAAAAATGTTCATTCGAATTAATAGTCTAATTTCAGTCAAAAAAATTTCAGTCCAAAAATTTTTAGACCAATTTATTTCAATCCAAAATTTAAAAAAGTTTTCAATAAAAAATTTTGCAGTTCAAAAATATTTTAGTCCAAAAACTTTTCAGGCAAAGAAATTTTCAGCCCCAAAAATTGGTAATCCCAAAAATTGTTGAGCAAAAATTTTTCAATGTAAAAATTTTCTGACAAAAAATTTGCAGTCCAAAAAATTTGCTGTCTAATTATTATTATAATTTTAGTGCAAAAACTTTCAATGCAAAAAATTTTAAGTTCAAAAAATGTTCAATCCAAAAGATTTCAGTCAAAATGATTTCAGCCGAAAAAGTTTTCAGTTCTAAAATATTCAGTCCAAAAAACTGCCTGCAAATTTTTGATTAAATTTTTTCCAAATAAAATTTTGCAGTCCAAAAAAAATCAGTTCAAAATTTTTTTGTCAAAAAACTTTTAGTCGAAAAATTTTTCAGTGCAAGAAATTTTCAGCCCAAAAAATTGTTAATTTTTAATTTCAGAAAATATTTTTAGTATACGAGGAATATGAGAAAAATTATTGAGGCAATATTTATCCAGTTTTGCATGGTAAGTAATGCGAAATTAGGACTTGTGAGGTGTACATATTGAGAGATTTGCTTGTCCCATTTCGAGGTCGCTTTTACATTTTCACCGTTTGGCAACCAATCTGGGGCTACATATCGTTTTGGTTGAATTTGAAAACATTTTGTTGGCGGTAGACTTTTTGAGAATCAATTAAAAATGAATTATAAATAGGCTACAAGAAATGGCAATCACTTGTCAATAAGGCTTTCTAACATGTTCGTTGAGTGCGTTGTTGCTGAATTCAGTGATTCGTTCATTCATCGTTTCGGATTGCCGCAACGAAGATTGTAGCCTTATTGTGGGGGTACGTAAGATGGACGGAATAGCATTTTGACGAAAATGGGAAGACACAGAAACAAAACAAGCAGCAATTCCGATTACATGATTCCGATGGTTGTCGTCATCTATCAGTGCAAGCCAATAGTTATGGGCAGTTGGACTATGAATTGCTGGTGGCTTACTAAGGAACACTCTATTCAATCAGTAGTCAAATTTAATCGTGTACTCGTATTAGACGTTGAAATTGGCCTAGGAAATTTGTTGATGTTGGCTTGAGATGAGGACGACTCTATTGCTTTTTCGATTTCTCGAATTTCAAATGGGGCATAGTTGCATATCAATCAGAAACATCATTGGAAAAGCTATAGCCCATCTTGGTCCTACTAAGGCTGATAACAGAAAATTCAAAATGTATGCGATATGAAAAGCGATAAGTGAAGAAATTTGTTTAAAGGAAATAAAGAGGAACGGGGAGAATATTACATTTGGAACGCTGTATAATGAAGGTTGGTTATGATTAGACCATTTCTCATGATTGAAATCATAGGCAATCTTAACTTTCCTATTGCCAAATATGGTAAGACATTGACAATGACAATGTCTTTAACTAATTACCATTAAAGTGAACACGTGGAATACGCAGATAAGGAAAAAATCCTGTCAAGTGTAGGCTGCTGTTGTCAACCAGTACTGAAAAATTCCAATGGAGCACTTTTGCCCATGCCAAACATGCTCGTACTTTAGGCAACTCTTATAGGCAGAAGGTACGGTATGGCATTTGTGCTGGTATTCTTTCCGTAATTATACGAAAAATATTGATCAAGGAGAGAGTGAAATGCAGCTGTCCATGTCCGTGTCGATGTCTGAAATCAGTCGACAATAACAGTTTGCGATTGATTATAAGAAGATTGACAAGAATTCCAATTTCTTAATCCGATCTGTACGATGTCAAGATGCTAAGATGCCAACAAGATGCCAGCAGCAAGATGGGTGCATGGTTTTGACCAAATATGGCAGTTTGGAATTGAACAAAATCCAATTGAAACGTACGCGTACAAGTACTCATAAATTCATTTCTCAATTGTCCTAATGATAAACCGAAAATGGATCCAATCAATCGATTCGGAAATTCTGCAGATTCAATCATTCCACTATTCCACCATAATTCCGCCATTCAAAGATTCAGAAATTTTCCAAATGGCATCCGTTAACCACACATTTGGCACACTTTTCATATGTAGTATGGCAGCTTATTTTACTTTCAACTATGTGCACGCAAGCCTTTACGAATACTTTCAGTTTTCCAGACGAGATATTTTCAAAATTCATTCAGAATCCAATCAAAGAATCCTCCGAACGAAATGTGTAGTGACAAGCCATATTTAGACTTTTGTGCGGTTCAACATAACCACTCGTCTCTAAGTGCCTTGACAGTGATTTTCTTAAATAAAAGTTAATGTTCTGCAAAAATACTAAAGTCCAATTTGCGAAAGTTACCAATTCGGTATTTTAGTGATTTTCCTTAATGGACAAAATTATATTTATCCTATCCTGTCTGTATTGTCGTATATTTAAGTTAAGACCAATTGAAGAGTTTAACACAAACATTTTTTGATTTATTGATTTTACAAATTCTTAACTTTCCAATTAGCTACCACTAATAATAAATGTCATGAAATAATTTTAGTGGCTATACAATTAGAGTAAAATATTGACTGACTTTAGTTGAATGTGTTATTAGAGAGTAGATTATTAACTGACAAAATTCTTATAACTTGTAGTGTTCGCCTTATAATTTGTCGACACTAGAAGAGAGGGTAGAATTATAAACTATTTGGGATTTTAGGGTAATAATTTAAATAAAGTCTGCCCTAAATCAACAATGAACACATAAAAGTTTAGTGTTGGTTTAAAAGACCTCCTACCGGTACGGACAATGACTTCATACCACCGATGGATAGACCCATCAAAGACTTTATTCGAAAATACCGACATTGTGACAGGTTGTTAGTTTTTCTGTACCTTCTTCAAGAATTGACCTTACAAAAAAAAGATTCAATTATTAATTTACGACATGTCATGATGTACTCTCACATAGAGCACCAAAAAGCTGTGTTTATCTATGAAAGGTGTTAAATGCAACAAGTCTTATTATGGCATGCGGTTTAGGGTAAAATTCTTAAACAAGCCGACATCACCTCAGAGGAACCTTATATAAAGTGGAAAATATTCTTAAAATGACCCATAAAAATAAATTACATTCTCCCCATTTCTATAATATTTATTGGTTTCGTAGGAAGACAAGGGAAAAGCTCAGTTAATTTTATGTTCCAATATTTAAAATACTGATCACCTTCGAATTGGAAAATTTTTTATTTTTTTCTTACTAAATTCAGCTATGAGCTTAAGATGAGAGAGAATCTTTTATTTTTCTATCCGTAAAATATTAACATTTATTGTCTGAGGTGTTTATTGTTGGTCCAAATGTGTCGTTCTGTATTTAAAAAAAAAAAGAAAAACCCTGTACACATATTTTTGGGTTAAGCTGTTAAATTAATTTTATTGAAATTTGGAACAAGACAAAAACCTTAATCGTTGAATGTGGATTTGTGATTCTGCTGCACTGCGTTTTACCTTTTATTCGAATTTGGAAAAAGTTAATTGATCGAATCGAACTGCTAAACTGGGACCAAAAATTCATTTCTTCATTTCAGTTCATTGAGGATTTTTTGAATAAAATTAAATTTTTACAGCATATGTCATTCGATTGACATTTTTTGCTTCGTTCTGTTGGGGAATATTTTCTTTTTTTACCTGATGATTATACTGCCCACAAGGTATACGCAGCTGTAACGGCATTTCAGATCAGAAAAATTCCAGTCTTATCGGACTCTCCTTAGTTTGTATCCATTTTATGGAGAACATCATGGAATTGACCCAATTTAATTTGAATTCGAAGCAGTGGATTTTTTTTCAAATAAATTTCATCTGAAAAATTTCTACTTTCAAGTTTTTCGGATTTTTCGGATTTTCAGATTTTCTGATTCATTAATCTTTGTCATAAATTATTCTTTATTCTGCGGGAAGACAAACTTAAGAAGTTATACTAATTAAGAATGACTATCATCTGTTCAGTATTTTTTTTTTTTTTAAATTTTTTTCTAATTGTATAAAATTTTAAAGTTTTTTTTTATCTTGAATCATGATTTATTGAGGATTTATAATTTATTTTTCTTGGCAAAAACTATTATTTTTAGATGACAAAATTCAATATCAAATATTTTATTTTGTGTACTATTTTTCTTTATGTAATTTTATATTTAATGAAGAAAAAAAACCATAATACTGCGCTATCCATTTGATACGAGTAGTATGGAAAGTACACTCATGTCATTTTACTTTTAATTAGTATTACTATTATTAAAGATAAAACTTATTTAGAATAATGTTATGATCATTTGTCCTTCCGTAAATACATCAATAAGCCAAATTCTTATATGTCAGTCTCCAAAAAATCACAATTAACTGAACAAAATCCTTTTTATCCTTCGAAAAATAACTGTCTCAAATGCGATTTTATCTGACAGCATAATTGGCCAGTATATCTTTGGAAATGAATAGAAGATAGCGTTTCCAATCAATTCTGAGCAATATGGTCGTGAGATAACCATCTTTTTTTGTCTTAAATTTAAACGCTTTAGTTTAAACTATATATTTTTTAACAAATATTTGTTAAAACAAGCCATACAATATGATTAACTTCAACTTTATTGCGTAAAATGCTTACAGGACAATTCGTTTTGAGGTCACATTACAGTCTAAAATGTGTAAAAAAGTTATTAAAAAGTACTTAAAAAAATCAAGTACCATCAAAAAAATATTTTAGCTATTATTAACACAAGTTTATATTTTTTTTTTAATGGACAAAATTATACTATATAATTAAATAAAAGTTTCATTAAAATCTAAATTTTATAATATATTTTATATAACCTTACTTTCCGAAGCAAGAATTAGATAATCTTTTATTGTATATTACGAAAATCGAATGTTTTATTAAAATTTTAAAGCAAATATTTAACAAAAAACACTAATAGAAATAAATTTTAAATTATACAATTTAAAAAAAATATCAATTGTTAATGACTTAAAAGTATTTTTAATTCATTAAAATATTCACAGAACATATTTTGTCTTATCAATAAAATAAAGATACATCAGTGAAAAGTTGAAATTTGCCTAATACTCTCAATATCTAATTTTACAATTGATGCATAATTGATTTTTTTATCCTGTTAGTAAAATGGAAATGAATAATAGATATTCGAATCTAGAGCTGTGGAGATAATTTTCAGCTTATTTGATTATATATACAAAAGTAGTATGAGATATTTAACAATTCATACACTAAATTGAATATGAAATAAGGCAGCCAATTTACATAAATACAAGTAGATAAAATTCCAAACCAAGGTCCTTCTAAGATATATAGATAAAGTGAAGAATAATTTATCTTTTCACCTATAAGAGAGCAGAGGAAAGGGGAGTTGATTCAGGAAGCGAATATATCTGCTTTCGACCATATTTGTATGCTTCTGTTTTCAACAAAAAAACTATCCCAGAATAAAAGTACTTCTTAGTCTTCAGGGCACAAATTTGAAGCATCAAAAATATCATCATCAATTCAAATCTACTTACGAGTACATACACCTTGATTAGTATACTCCCACACGCTGTGGTTATTCTTCTAGTCCAGTATTTACGCGTTCATTTTGGGCAACCGAGCTAGCTTTCAAAAGCCAACAATAGGAATTTCAGCGCACAACAATGAGACAATACTACACAGAGTGTGACACTAATTCACAACTTAATTTCCACCTTACCTTCACCCAAATCGTTAAAATTACTGGAAACGTCGTAGAGTTCCACGATTTGGATTCGGTGTTTGCTGAATTGTGTGCCACATTTATGAAGTAATATTTTCTTAAACTGTCGGGTTACACTATAGGAATTTTGTTCGACCGGTAGACAACAATACACCTGCACAGTTTCTTTTAATAAACTTCCACGCCCAGTCAAAATAATCACAGGTGAACTTACTTAGTTATGTCACAAACTAACACGCACGTTATGGTAATCAAAATAATTTCATGCCCTAATGAATTTTCACTTATTATAACCAAGAGTGATTATACATTTGGCAAAATATTTGCATACACATAAGTAAGTATGTATAAAAAAAATAATTACTTTTCTAAATTTTCTTTTGTTCAGATTCAAAATGCTTATTAGATATTAGATTCAACTTTTATGACTACTTGCATATGTACAAAAGATGAGATTAATATGCTAAACTGACCCACTTTACTCTTATTATGACTAATTGAATTTTTATTGGTTAGTTTTTGACTAATTTTAATTTAAATCTAAATACAAGGACATAAATATTTTATATAGTGTTAAGTATAGTAATTTTATTTTTCATTTGAAAGATACACTTTTTAGTGGGGCCTTTCGTTTATCTTCACTATTTCCATTGAACAGTTTGTGACTCAATTTAAAATTCAAAATATTTAATTAGAACAGTGAGGAGATTTAAAAGGATTTTCTAATCCTTTTTAATTGAAACTGGAGAATATATTATCATGAATCAAATAACAATTCATTAATGCGTGGAAACTGTTTTTCTTTACCTCAAAAAATCGGAGGTCACTTATTGTAGTACAGTAAAAGGATCGGCAATTTTCTAATATCCTTTCGGCTTCTGTTGCGACCATCATATAGCCAATAGTGGACAAATTTAGGCATACCAATGTAGAGGTGGACTTATGAGATTATATCCAACTCAATCCAATGAAAATATTGATCATAAAATATTATGTAATTTCAGACAATTCAGACAATATTCCTCCTGAATAGATATTTTCCTCCTAAAAAAAAGACTCAGCACTTAAGACTATATAAAATATATTAGAGGGGATGTAACAGCTACCCTTGGGAACCCTTTTAGACGATCCGAATAAAAGTTAGGAATAGTGTAGCTCAGCCTGTTTTGCCACACTTTTTGAAAATTGTTCGTCAAATTTGCAGCTTGCGTTTGAGTGTAAGCAATTTACACAGTGACTAGAACTGTGCGCAATTTACAGGTTTTTACACACACACATAAAAACATACTCGGCAGACCTGTCTTTGGCGGAACATAAGACAGAGGCACTCCTTGTGAGTAGCCGGAAGAAAATGGAAATCATCACCATAAGAGTAGGCGACCACGACATCCAGTCGCTACCCTACATCCGGTATCTAGGAGTGGTCTTAAATGACAGACTCAGCTACAAGGAGCACATCAGTCTGGATGCCAGACTAAACTACAAGGAGCAACTGTAGTTACCTCTATCCTGCTATACGGAGCACCAGTGTGGGCGAAATCGCTAGAGCTAACAATATACCGCAAGAAAATGTCATTAGTCCAGCGGCTCTCAGCGATCAGAGTGGCGGCAGCATACCGAACGTGTCACCCAACTATTGACTGGGCATGGATGCTTTCGGGCATACTTGCACAGATTCAAGAGAACTGACTCCCCAAACTGTCATCATTGCCGCGATGTGATCGGAGATGCAGAACACGTGTTCTTCCAATGCCCCTTCTACGAGGGGACACGGGCAGAACTGGAGAGAAAACTGGAGAGAAATCTGGAGAGAAATCTGAGAACACAGTGGAGTGCATGCTGAAGAGCCAATCGGCTTGGAACAGAGTTGAAGAGTACGCGGGATTCATCATCAAGGATCTTCGCACCACATACGAAGAATAGGCCGCGAGGCGTCAAAACATCGGGACAGCAGTAATATCAAATAAGAACGCCCCGACGAAGTAGTATTTACAAAGAGTGCCGCCGGGGTACCATCGTTCCGGGAGCAAGGTTAGACGCACAGATTAAATTTTAGCGAGGTAAAAATCCCGCATAACTCGTCTGGCAGGAAGAAGGTCTTCCAGGCGAGTACCTTTAGAAGGTTTCCCCGTGTACCTCATTAGCCTAAACATAAAAAAAAACATACGGAGTGTGTGTCTATTTATGTGTGTGTGTGTGTAAGACTCTTGAATGTTGTACAGGTCTAACAGTTGGGAGAGATCATACAGGATTACGAGGGGGATTCCACAGGACTTGGTTATGGGCTCTCTGTTGTGGAATCTGATGTATGATAGTGTTGTCAGCCTGATGGCAGTTCCGTAAGGACATATAGATATTTGACCAAGTTCGGTGGTTTTAGTGGTTTAAAGTATAACAAAAAAAACATAGCTCACGCATCTAATCCAATGCTCCCATCAATGCAGCAAATTTGACGCAATGTACTGACACATCTGACAGCAAATTTGACTTATCCGAACTTAAAACAAATTTGTAATAAGTGAGTCAGAACAGTCCTGAATTGGGAGCGGTCCCAACCCGTAAACCGCTTCCTTCATTTTTAATGTGGTCCCACCCCTCTGACCAGCTGTATCTACTACAGGTACAAACCGTTGCTGTTAGTCAGTAATCAGTTACAAGCTCGTTACCCGAAATGTTGGAGGTAAGGCCTACCTAAACCTCTATAATCATCTGCAGTGATAGCACCCGGGATAACTGGTATTCCCCCCCTTGAGTCGTAAGACTGTACCCGCGATGTAGGTATTAAACTACACCTACCACGTTTCAGCCAAAGGGACCTAATTTCTCTTCTCAGGCACAGTGTGTTTCAACACTGTGAGGCACCTGATTCCCGTAGTACCAGTTTTGTTTACAGAGTACTCGGTCGGTATTCCCACGCAAAGAGCTCAAGTAAGGAACTTTGTAAATTCCAAAATTTGTAGACCACATCCGGTATTAATCATTGTTTGATAGTTAGCCCAGAAAAGACCCACTTGCGGGATTGTTTGTCGCCACAATAAAATTGTTTTGAGGAGCAGATGTGGATTTTACCTAATCAAATAATGGGTTGTTTAGGTACAAATTCAATAAGTCCTTAGAAAAAGATGGAAAAAAACAGTTTTTTTATAAAAAAAATTTTATTTTTCAACATAATCTCCTTTTAGCTCTATACACTCTTCCAACTGTTTTTCCAAAAATTTTATCCCAAAAAATAGGATTTCGGAAGTTCTGCAAAATACTCATCCGTTTGAGCAATGACGTCCTCGTTGGAAGGGAACCGTCGTCCGCCAAGCCATTTCTTCAGATTGGGGAAAAGAAAATAGTCATTCGGGGCCAAATCTGGTGAATAAGCGGGATGCTGCAACAATTCCATTCTCAATTTCACAATTTTGGCCATAGAAACAGCGCAGGTGTGCACACGCGCATTGTCCTGATGCAAGAGGATTTTTTTCTTCTTCAGATGGGGGCGTTTCTCTTTGATTTCCTCGCTCAACCGTTGCAATAACGACGCGTAATACACTCATGTTATTGTTTTTCTTTTTTCCAAGTAGTCGATAAAAATGATGCCTTGCGAATCCCAAAAGACCGTGGCCATCACTCTGCCGGCCGATGGCACAGTTTTTGCCTTCTTCGGAGCCCGTTCACCCTTGAAAATCCACTGTGATGACTGTCTATTCGTTTCTGGAGTGTAGTAGTGTATCCAGGTTTCGTCCACAGTGACATATCGATGAAGGAATTCGGCAGGATTGCGATGAAAGAGTGCCAACATAGCCTCAGAGTCCACTACACGATTGCGCTTATTCTCCTCTGAGAGCAAACGCGGCACCCATCTTGCCGAAATTTTTTTCACAGACAATTTTTCATGCAAAATTGAAGCGACTGTACCTTGTGATATGCCCGTGGCCTCAACTAATTCGCGCACTTTAATTCGCCGATCTGGGATTTTGTCGATGATTTCAGGAGTAGACACCTCAAGTGGACGTCCTGAACGATGTTCATCTTTTGTGGATGAACGGCCACGTTTAAATTCATTCACCCAATTGTAAACCGTCGCAAACACAGGTGCAGATGTGCCATGAACTGCATCCAACTCGGCTTTGATATCTTTCGGGCTTAAGCCTTTCAAATGGAGATGTTTGATGACAGCCCTAAACTCGCTTTTTCCCATTGTTATGCACAAATAAATGTCGTTAACTTTAATCGACGATAGAAATTGACCTACGCTATGGATCGAGCTGAAATTTTGACAGCTTTCCTGTCGATAATGCTACTTACAAAAAAAAGTAAAGTGTCTTTACCGACACTACGAGCGCAATTTCTCGGATTTTCTAAGTGCTTATTGAACGACCGTCGTAACATTAAGTGGCTACGAAGATCTCCCAAATTTGATGGCTCTATTTTTTTTAGTTACACGGTCTATGGCTCTTTTACCATCACATGGGAGTAAAAAAAGTCATGCTGACTATAGGCAGTTGAATAGAATGGAGAGGGGGTTTGGGACGCACATAATTAATTTTTTTTTTCGGACAAAAAATCGTAGGTGGAAATGATAATGGGATAGGAGACGTTCCATGGCGAATCATTTAAGTGTTTGCAATGTCCGATCTGAGCCTCAAAATCCTTTTTCAGAAAAAATTAACAGTTTTTTTTAAGCCTTTCAAGATCGTCTCATTATAATAACTCTCACTCATCAGTTTTTGATGTTGATAGCCCCCATAAGCGAAGTTTGTCTTGCACTGCTTTCCGACCGTCAAAAAATTCTTTATGTCGTCGAAAAACTTGTGGTCTCAGTAAAGAATATTTGCAATAGGTTAGTTGAAATGATGACACATCGTTGCTTAAAATTTCGCTTTTCCATTTTCTATAGGATCGCAAAGCTATCGAAAGTGGTTGAAAAATGTACAGCACATCCAAGATGAAATAATATATAAGCCATGCGGAGGGAAGGTCCAGAGTATTACGAGATAGCTCTCCGTCTCGTAACTTCTCTGTCCCACCTCTCATTGTGAGATTCATATAGCAATAAGATTGTTGAAGGAAAATCATTTGAAATTTATTTTTGCAAAGTACACTACTAAGATTCACAGTACGGCTTATTTACACTGCCTCATGTCATATTTGTTCTTTGAAAGGTGTCAGCACACAGTTGCCCTGAATCTAACAGTATCACTGAGTGAAATACAATATAAACACTTGTGGAATATCTATTAACAAAATTTCTATTTGAACCAAAACCACTTGTGTCATTATTTGTGTTCGGCAAACATAATTTTATGTACATTGTTTATTTACGACTTGTAGATCTATGCCATACCACATCCACTGTACGCGTCTTCGTTGAGTTCAATGTTTCCTTCGTTAAAATAAGTTGCATTATTTATATCTATTTACTAATATCCAAGATTACTGTGGTTTTTCCCCACAGTCCTCTTAAAAAATAGATCTTTTCATTATTTTAATCATTTATGATAAGGTTAGATACAATTGTCGTATTTTATCAGGTAGAATAAAAAAGATAAACACTCAAGATAGATTTTTTTTTTTTTGTAATTAAAAACTATGTTAAGTATTTTTATTTATAATTTAGTAAAATTTTCTGTGAATGCGCTACTTATAAGAATTGTTTATAGTACACGTAACTTCAAAAGTTGGTTGAAAATTCTTAAACTGATCTTCACGAAATGTTTTGGTTTCTTTTTTTTTTTGTTGAAGAGTATATTTTTTTACTAATAAGTATTCTTGACATTTTTTTGTTGATTCCAGTATACTTGTTAGTATTAATAGTGGTTGATTATTATGAGAACTCTCCGCCAAACAGTATAGTTTGACTGTGTAGTAACTCCAAAAATTCCCATCCAATTCAACTAACCTCAAAAGTGTTTGAAGATCAGCACACTAACCGGGTATATCTATTCGTGATCGTGAGAGATAATTTGAGTATTTATAGAATTTCCTTAATTTCTAGGCTTATAAAATACTGTCAGATTCTTTCGCGGCTAGTTAGTAAATCATGTTCAATATGGTAATAAATTAGTCACCCACAAGTTTGGCCATTAGCAGAAAGCAAACATTTGAAGCTGTTCAGAGTTAGACAAATTGCCAAACGTAAGAATTTTCAATGGAATCGTGTTGTCTTAGACATTGTTGTCGTTTCCGTTGCTATTGGCTCCAGGGGATTTTGTCATCAAAATCACTGAAGTATTCACGCCTGTTGTCGTCATCACCGTCAGAGTCATAGTCCACCATCGAACTGATCACAGCCTAAGGCACAGAATCAGTATTTAACTGGGTCCATATTTGGGTGCGATTAGCAAAAATTTGTTACACTCAACAATTTCCAGAGATATATGTAGGTACGTGTATTCATTCGTACAATAAATATTCTATTCGTGACTTGTATTAACGGCTAAAACTTACAAAAATACCAGTATTATATAAAACACCATCAGGTGCCGCCGCCACTGACGTCCTCACCCGCAACCGCTACTAATAATTTTGAATTTATTTTTGGGTGCCTAGTTCTCTATTTTTAGGTAATTTTATTTAATTTTTTTTTCTCATCTTGTTAAGCTACTATTACTATTACTATTAATATTATTATTATTATTATTATTATTATTATATATGCTTTAATATTAAATCTTTATGGGCTTGTGCAATTATCACAGTCTATATATTATAAGGTTATATGATAGATTGACTAGAATTGTTCAATTTGGAATATTTAATAATTTTGTGCTGGAATGCAAATTCATTTTTATGTATGGAATTAAAAGCTCAACGCTCTTGTCTGTTTTTCTATGAATAATTATATTCCGCCCACAATATAAGCGTGGGAATTTTTCAATTAAAAAATTGACCGATAAAATTTTTCAATTGGATAAGACATTTATGCAAGGGGGGGATTTGGGAATATGTAGATACGTTAAATATCATTTAGGTCGTGTGAGGATTTATCTCATCAAAAATAGGTAATTCTTCTTGGATGGGATCATAATTGAAAGTTGATTATGCTAATAGAAAACTTTATATGTAGACCATGATGCACAGGTAGAGGGGAAAATTACCCATCGTAAAAATATAGAAAAATTTCAGAAAGTATATAGAAAAATAATTGACAAATTTGCACGAAATCAATTCGATTTCTTATTCAGTTTGAGCACTTATCCAGAGTTAAATTGCATGTTAACTAAAACTTTTGAATTTGTTATTTGTGTAATTTTTTCCATAGTCAATTTTGTAACCATAATAAAATGTGCCTCCGCAACACTTCGGAAATTATTGTAAATTATGTACGTTGTGATTCTCCGGATGGCAAATTACACTTCGATTGAGGAAGACGAATTACCAATTGGAATCCAATTTGTGAACTGATGTCGGTAACGTTTGAACTACTGTTTCGTAGTGACAAATAAATTCGCTAAAGTTGTGCCCCAATAGATTGGCATTCAAATTATGCGGAATCAAAAATACTCTATCTGAAGTTATTCAAATAGCATTCATCCAATTGGCAAATTAAAATGCATCTTCGAATAGAAATTGTTTGATAAGAACATGTTTGCCTGCCGGTCAGACTAGTCTTAGCGTAATAATGGTTCCTGTACTTATCGAATTTATAGATTTCATGATTAAAATGGAATTTTCCAGTAAAGATACTATATCTATTAAACGATTTGATCAAATATTTATTAGATTATATTTAATTATAAAAAATTCATTTTAAGTGGAATTTCATAATTAATTTTTTACCGGAATTATCAATAAATTTGCGAATATCTAATTATGAATGAAAAATTTTTGAAACTGTGGTTAAAAAGTCAAAATTTAAAAAACATGAAACTTTTAAAAATAGAAACTGTGGCTAAAATATCAAACTGTGACTTACAATACGATGGCAGTATGAAAAGTTAGTGATAATTGAAATAAAGAATTAATTTATGCAATGAAAATTTATTTATTTTTGCATATAATCTAATTTTAGTTCAATTTCCTTTAGCCGATGAGGATATTTATATATTATGATTTGACAAGCTATGCAAAATAGGTCACTAAGCCATTTCTTCATGTTTATAAAACTAAATTTTAAGATAACGGTGTCTGTGAAAAAAATACAGAGTAGCAATTTCTGGTTTTATTATTAAATTGCTCTAATAATGCTGTATAATATTGCCCTTTTATCAATTTCGATATTTCAAGATAGTCGATTGAAAATGTACCATGCGCATCCTTAAAATGAGTCAGCTATTTCATACATTTTTACTAGACAGTCTTTTAAGATAATACCATTGATTTTATTAAACATTTCTTCGGTAGTGACCTAAAATGGATGTCCTGGGCACTCAGCATTACTTGTGATCATTCGACCACAATGGAATTCAGTAAACCTCTACTAAATTACTCCATACAACGATGAGAAGTCTCCAGAATACTTCTTATTAGTTTAAGATAATATTTTTGCCTTAAAAAAATGTATTTGATTTACTCACGAAACTCACTATTTCACATTATTAATAAAAAAATACAAACCTTGTCTTCCTTCAATAGCTGTTAAAACTAAACTAATAAACAGATATTCATAAAATTTTGTATACCGTCATTTTAAAAATAGCAGACAATAGAAAAAATATCGTTTTACTAATAACAGCTTAAATTATTGTATTTGTCACAGATTTATCATATTGCCTTCGTACAGTTGGTGTATTTTTAATGTTCAAAATCTCCATATAATAAAATATCCTATTTGTTGTTCAGAAGATATTGTATCTTAAATAAAATTGGTAGTAAGTTAAGTATTTAAAATTTTTTTTTTTATAGAATATTTTGAATAAGAAATATCTGCAATGTTTTTATTATAATCCAGAAATTATTTTTATTATATTTTAAACAAATTTGTAAATGTGAGCTAGTTTGCAAAAAAAAATTTTAAACGACAAAAAACTTGTTAAATAATTACGCCAGGAATCAACAAGTTGAAATATTTTTCAATTATGGAACTGATCAGTAAAGAATTTATATATTCTCGTTAATTTAATTTTTACGTACACTATACATTATATATGTTATTAAAGCTTATATGTTTATGAGCCTGGATAAGAAAATTTATATATTAATAAGGAAATATAAATGAATAATGAGTCTAATTTAACTGGAAATATGATTTATAAGATTTTAAATAATTACGTTTGCAGAGAAACGAATACAAAAAACAATTTTGTTCATTTGAAAACTTAATTCATTAGTACTTTAAATAAAATTTTATTTCAAATTTATTCTATTCAATAAAAGAAGAAAGATTCTTTTGTTATTTTGAGTATTATTTTCTTTTTGCAATTTATGCTAATAAGATTTTAAACAAAAGTTCAAATATTAATGGTGTATTATATGCAATAGAATTAAATATATTCAGTTTAATGTCAATCACGATTTAAATAGAATTATATGGATAACTATTTAAATAGATAGTTCGCAGTCAATTAGTCACGATATTTAGCTCGTTTTCTAACAATATTGAATGTTAAGTGTGCAAAGCTTTTTAAGAATTATTATTTGGAAGCGAGGCATTCAATCAAGATCACACGTGATTATGGGGCGCCCTAATCCTAAACAAAATCCAAACCCAAATCCAAATGCAAATCCAAATTTAAATTCGATGTTAATAACTAATTTCATGGAAGGTGGCGGCGGCAGTGTCTAGTTGGTTACCCATGAGTCCGCTTGATACTATGTGATGGCGCCATAGAGACACAAACTTTTAGAGTAGAGTCAAAAAATTTTACTTTGAAAATCATTAAACCGATATGATGGTAGTAGTTGTGAGGCCTTAGCCTATACGCCATGGTTATGGTTTGACTAAGATCATTAATGTTATTTATTTGAATGACTGAAGTCCATTGTACTCATTTAAGGAGTCGGCCACTGTATCCACCTGGACGCAAGCCCGTTTATTCAATGCGGAACAATGAGGGCTGAAATTTGCATACAGCATACAGCATCAGCATACTGGTGAGACCGCACCTAATTTAATGGCTGTCACATTAGAGATTTGGCTGTTCGACCATTGAGGGACATAAAGTTGGGGCGACCATCGGTTTGGCATTTGAAAATGTTAAGGCACACCAAAGTTTGCCTTTTATTTTCACTGAAATTAACTTAAATAAAGCCACCAGGTCTATTGTCACATAGTTTAGTGTAATTTAGATGCTAATATGACCAATAACAAATTTTTTTTTTTTAGTTAACCTTGCCTTTTTTCCATACCAATTACAGAAGTCGTTTTTTCTTCTTCAAATAATTTTCAAATGCATATAAAATAGGCGCATCGAAAAGATCAATATTCAAATTAAATTTTTTGTGGTTGTTGTTGTTCTTCTAAAGCTTATTGCATAATAAAAGTTTTGGCCATCGAAATTAAGTTAATTACAAATGCCCGTAAAATTGACAAAATCGTTTATCATCGATAATATTTGAATGGAATATTTTTTTATTCTTATTCAATACAGAAACAGAATAATTATTTTGTTTTTGAACAACAAAAATGTAAATTAATCAAAAGTGTTTTACTGAAAGGGAACCTGATAACGATCTGCAGAATGAAGGGGATAATTTTTAATAAATGAAAAGGTGAAAAATGCAAATTTTCCATAATGCTTGCGTTGGTAAAATTTTATGCTGACAAATTTCTTTAAGTCGTACAATAATAACAATTGTTTCTTCGAATCGAATAATCATCCATTATGAATGAAATTGATCCATGTTGTCACTGTTTGTTTAGTACATAATAAACTGTTGTGATAAAAAGTATGATATGCAATATAAAAGAATCGATGATCTGTACAAGAACTTCTGCTTGTCTTCACGTATGCAGGAAATATCAATGAACCATTGATTAAGATGTTAATTATTTATGGGGTAAGATGGAATCTTCAGATTAATTAATTAGTCAATTAATATTAAATTATATTAATTAATATAATTTAAGCCGAACTAATCCAATTGGAGTATCTAACGCCCCTTTAGATGACATATTACTCTACCTGATCACAATATGTGTTAAAATTATCCTCTTCTTCCTTTTAGTATCTATGTCCATAAATGTCCATAATAAATCCGGAATTGAAACAGTGGTCCGGAAAGTATCTATGTCATAAAGTCGATCCAAAAATGTACACACTGATCCATTTTTATATAGGAAACTTTTCTTAGAATTGGTCGACGAATTGGGAATTCCCATTTCATGTTCACAGATGCTGTTATCAATAACCATACAATATTCTCTGGTATCATCCGATTTATTGGTGGTGAACATCGCAAAATCAAGTGTGGAATATTAGCAAATAGAAGCTACCGAGTCAATGGCGAACTGTAAGCAATTAAGATGACATTCTCTACATGGACTCTACCTTGTACCTGTCCTAAGAGGTATCTTAGCCTATTGGTCATACCCTTCCTCCATAACCACTTCCTTGTGATCATGGAGATAGACATTTTTACGACTTTCCTCATTCAATCCACCCACCCTCACGGATAAGCATATGAGTTCTGTTCAAAAAGTATCACGAATTTTGAATTTCCGCGGGTTACGTATATTCGATTTTAGATTTTTTGTGGCGTTATGTTGGTACTCATGTCTCTCACTTATGCCGACAAGTTCTGCCATTTTGAATGTTCAGTTAATTTTTGACAGGTGCTTTGCTTGCACGTGTTTTGGCTCGTCTTCGATTTTTGCCCATTCCAAAAAATGGATCAAAGAATCTGTATCAAATTTTGTGTGAAAAACACTGTTCTCAGATGGCCAAGAAGATGTGAACGACGAAAAGCGTGCCGGACGCCCGAGAACGTCAACAACAGACGAAAACATTGATGAAGTGAAGAAAATTATGTTGGCCAATCGTCGAATCACCGTTAGAGAAGTTGCTGAGGACTTAAACATATCGATTGGCTCGTGCCATTCGATTTTTACCAACGATTTGGTCGTGAGACGGGTCGTCGCGAAATTCGTACCAATATTGCTCAATTTCGACCAAAAACAGCATCGCATTAATATTGCTAAGGATCTGTTGGACTCAGTCCATGACGACCCAAATTTGCTCCAGAGGGTAATAACTAGTGACGAATCATGGGTTTATGGTTATGACGAGGAAAGCAAAGCTCAATCATCCCAATGGACCCTGCCGCACGAGCCAAGACCGAAGAAAGTGCGCCAAGTTCGGTCGAATGTGAAGGTTTTGCTTACAGTTTTCTTCGATTGCAGGGTCGTGGTGCATCATAAGTTCTTGCCACAGGGTAGAACTGTCAATAAGGAATTTTATCTGCAAGATATGCGCAAATTACGCGAAGCAATCCGCCAGAAATATCCGGATTTGTGGAAGAACAAAAATTGGCTTTTGCATCATGATAACACTCCTGCTCACAAATCGTTGCTTGTGCGCGAATTTTTGGCAAAAAACAACAAACTAATAATGCCGCAGCTACCGTATTCTCTAGATCTGAGAGAGCCCCATGAAAGGACGACGCTACCATACGATTGAGGAAATAAAAACGGCATGGAAGGAGGAGCTAAACAAGATAACAAAAAAATGATTTTTTGAAGTGCTTCGAGGATTAGAAAAAACGGTAGCATAATTTTATAATATCGGGTGGGGATGACTGTGAAGGGGACAAAATAGATATTCATGAATAAATAAATAGTTTTTGAAAAAACACAAAATTCGAGATATTTTTTGAACAGACCTCGTATGTGTGGATTGAATTACGAAAATCAATTGAACTTTATTAGAAAGCGTTTCGAACGTCTGTACCCCAAAGGCTGCGTCAATAGTCAGTATCATTCTTGAACCTGACCACGAATCAGAGGTTCCCTGACCACGAGTTCCATTGAAAACAGATTATTCTGAATTTGGAGCGATCTTCTTTTCGAGTTCTCGTAGGAACACCTATCAGAATTTTAGGGTTCGCATCCCTAAAGCACTCTTAGGCTTCTTGTTTCATGCACCATTGGGTGATGACAGTTGAAACCGCCAAAACATAGAAGTTCAACAAATTTTAGTGACAGTCTCGCAGCCTAAGAATGCTATTTGTGGCTGCTCAGTTGATACGGTCCTCAAACGCATGAGATATTGTTTGCTGCATAGACGAAATGTTGAACTATGTTAGCTTCCACGTCATGCTGGTTTACTCAGCAACGAGCCAAATAATCAACTACTGAAGGTGGCTGCTACCGACCAAATTCATTCGTTGCCCATCGTGTGATCCAATACTTTCGGAATGTTGAGTTGTGTTGGGTGCCGAATCATATGGGAATTTTGGTAACTAATACCATTAACCATCCAAAGCCACGTTAACTGTACCTATACTGATATATTAATGTCGACTCATTGGGCACGCTAGCTTTTCAAAATCCGTGTTTGAAAAACTGCTCCCACATATGATTTTCTTCCTTATAATATCAATGGCCTTCTATGCCAATTCTCTAGCACTCAGTTCACCATCACTCACATATTATATGAATATCATCTGACCAAAATAAAGCCTACATCCAATAAGCCTCACAGTCCTAGCCCTATTACAGCCCTAAGTCAATAGTGAAAGATTGAGTTCCACACTTTAGCGAAAAATCTGTTTATGCAACAACCATCCAAAATTCTTGGCAAGAGAACTTATCAGAATTTTGATTGGACCTAACTTACCAGGTGTATAAGCTTAAATCCGTGGTTTGGTCATATATGGCGTGAAAGAACGTATTAAGCTACCATGGGCACTTCAAACTTTTTTCTATGAGTTTGACATCTGGCAACATTAATCAGTGTGCATTGTCAGCAATTTTGTACAATAACATACATTTTTCCTTTGGTAATCATGTCTAGTTTTGTGCCAGAATAAGAGCATATGCGGGAAGCTCAGCTTTATCGGAAACAACGTGCCGAAATTGGTTTCGTCGGTTCAGAGATGGCAATTTTGATTTGTGGGATAAGAAGTGTGAAAATCGGCATAGGAAGGTTGAGGACCATCAATTGCAGGCTCTTTTGGATGAAGACGATACCAATTGAAAAAAATGCTCGCGGAGCATTTGGGTGTTACTCAACCAGCGATCTCCATGAATCTGCGTGCCATGGGGAAGGTTGAAAAGATCGGAAAATGGGTGCCCCATGAATTGAACGATAGGCAGATAGAGCGACGCCAAAACACATGCGAAATCTTGCTCGCCAGACAAAAAAGAAAGTTGTTCCTGCATCGGATTGTGACAGGCGATAAAAAATGGATATATTTCGAGAATCCTAAATGCAAGATATCGTGGGTTGATCCCGGCCAACCATCAACATCTTCACCAAGACCAAATCGCTTCGGACGAAAGACGATGCTGTGCGTTTGATGGGATCAGCAGGGAATCGCCTATTATGAGATGTTGAAACCTGGTCAAACTGTCAATGCCCACTGCTACCACCAACAACTGATCAAATTGCACCGTGTTCTGAGTGAAAAAACGACGGATTATCAACAAAGACATGAGAAGCTGATTTTCCTCCACGACAACGCACCATCGCACACGTCAAAAATGGTCTAAAACTACTTTGAGACACTCACCTAGAGGTGCTACCCCACCCCGCTTATTCACCAGACCTGGCCCCTTCTGACTACCACCTGTTTTCGTCGATGGGCCACGCTTTCGCTGAGCAGCACTTCGATTCTTACGAAGACGTCCGAAAATGGGTTGATGAGTGGTTTGTCTCGAAAGAGAAGGAATTTTTTTGGCGTGGTATCCATAAATTCCCCGAAAGATGGGAAAAATGTGTAGCTAGCGAGGGCAAGTACTTTGAATAAATTTGATTTTGCTTTCTATGAAAAAAACATGTGTTTTTGGACCAAAAAACAGCGGATTTAAGCTTATACAACTGGTAGTCCCTCATGCCATTTCTGTGCTACTCAACTTATAATCTCTTATATCCTTAACAAATGCCACTTTACCAAAACAAATTATTTTTAAATAGGACTCCTTTTATTGCGAAACTCTTAGACCCAACAACTCCTTTCCCAAGTCCTCTCTTTAATTTTCAAAAACACTATTCAATATGTTCGAAAAAATTAGACAACAATTCGATTAGATTAACTTACACGTAAAGTGATATTGCCAAATTGTCCTCATTTAAGATACATGACATGGAATTTATTTTAAAATTAAATCGCCACGATTAATTGATTTGAACGCAAACGCTGGCGTTTATTTCAATAACAGAAAAGGTTTCCAAACTTCGCAAAGAAGATGTGCAGTTGAATGAAGGTGACTATCGATGGGCAACATATTCACAAGAATGTACATATAATTGTGTAGGTGGTATGATGGGCCCTCTACAGAAACAAGTTTTTGGGTCACCTATCAGCTATTTACCTTCGGCTTGAGCATGGATACAGCTAATTTTTCAATTTGATCTGGAAAATAATTTTTCTTGACAATATTTGCTCACATATCGTACGTTTTTGGTTTTGTTTTACTTTAGCGTCACAGGTCTTTGAACTAGAAAAGACAAAATGACTTGGGAAAGACTGTAAACTAAATTAAATAATCTTGAATATAGCCTATTTGGATAAGTCCGTCTGTGTAGTCTATTCAGAAGTGATTTTAATGTTGGCTCATCAGAGGTATTGCGAGCATATGTTAATAACAAAGCTCAAATATCATTAGTTAACTTGAAATATCGTCACAGACTGACTCTAATGTTGTTGGCTTTGAGCACATACGTGTATATATTCCAGAGATTAACCACAATTTCAATTTTCTTATGCCAAATAGTCGTAAAATCCCAATAGTTGAAGAGATTATATTTCCTTCCCATGCGAAATGTTATGAGATTTTTTTTGGAAAATTTGGGCCACCTAAAATAAACGTAAATTTTAAAACTGTTCTTAATGGCATTAAGGAATTTTCTGCTGTTTGCTTATTCCCTTAGAATACGGGATAATGACTTAATCGAATCTTGTCCATTCATGATGTACTCCACAACCTTTGAACTCACGTGTTGTCTCATATTAAAATAATTTTTTATAATTTTGTTATTTACGTGAGCACAATCGTTAATGTATTATTTCTTTATTATTTTTGTAGTGTGTTTTCTGATTATTTTACTGTGTTGAGTAGATGAGAAGGTAATACGGAAAAGATTGACAAAAAAAAACTCCCGTTTTGCTAATATTTTTTTTTTGGGAGGAAATTTTGCAAATTGAAACAACCGCTAAAATTTTTCCATGCAAATGTTGGACATTTGTCCAAAGCCAACTGGACACAGAATATCTTGTACGAGATCGTTTAGTGGTCCGCGCAAAAAAAGTTGGATGTTCGTGTCGAGTTTCATATCAGTAGGAACACGAATCGAATTGAATCGAAATGAATCGACTGAGAAGCATTTATTTATGGCTTAATTTGTTCCTGTCGGTTAGTGATCTTCCCAGGCAATGTTCTGCGTACTGCATGTCCAGGTAACTTAATAAGGTGTGCACGCACATATTACACTTGTAAATGGCAACGGCAAATGGACTACTATAGCAATGGTGATGGTCAAGGTAGATGCAGATGAGGACCACCCAGTATCATGGTGGTCCGGTTACCGTGAGAAGCCTCAATGAACTCTAACTGAACATTGGGGACGTTCCGATAAGAAAATCCCCAAAACACTTACTTATACATGTCCCGTAATATAATATAAATATGTGAACATTTTTAGTACATCTTATTTAAAATTCGTTTAATTGTAACAATTTATTTTTATTACTTGTAAATGAGTTAATATAAATAAAATTAAAAACTAAAAATTATCATAAATAATTTTTGATAAATTTTTACATATATTAATACCTTCGTTCAGATAAGATTAAAAAGCTGTTAAATATTATGTTAAGAATTGTAATGATAATATCTGATTTTAAGAGAATATTAATGATATTTGAGAAACGAAACATTTTGTTTTTATTATCAGCATTTTGTTAATTCTCAAATTAACGATAATTTTTATAAAAATTACCTTTCTAGCATAAATACTGGACTATCCACATTACACTTCGGAAACTAAAGCTTAAACAAATATATCAAATATTTGGATTTTGACTAAACTTTAATTAATGCATATTTTTTGTATTTTGCCATTATGAATATTATAAAATTTGTTTTTAATTTAGTGCGAAAAACATTTTTTCAAGATTCGATATCTTCGGGTTAATTATTGATGACATTTTTGAAAATGTCAAGATGCATTGCGGCGTTTAATACTTAGAAGATTTTAATTTTAAATGCTCTTAATTTTAAAGATATATATATTACATTTATGAAAAAAATTCCAAAAATATCAAAAATCACAATAACTGATATCACCAAAACTTGAAATTATGCGTTCTGAGAGCTTTTCGGGCAATAAAGTAAAAATTTGTCTTCTTTTGCGCCTTAACGTACCATTTCATTAAAATTAAATCTAGTTTAGATTAAAATTTAAAAGCACATATCAATAAAAAGGTCAAACTAGAAGCGAGCAATTTTCCCTTCATTTTTTTTTTTTAAAGAAATATAATGGGTCAGTGACAACTTCCGACCAAAATGCTCACCAGACAACAATTATAAGGCACTCAAAAATCAAAAAAAAATTTTAAAATTTTTCAACATTTCTTGAGAATTTTTAATACTTTATGTATGGCATTTTCAGTTTTTCTAGTATCCATTAAAGAAGAAATAAGCATAATCGCTAAAAAAAAATTAGTTATAAAAATCTGCATCCAAAGCTTGCTGTTTGAGCACTTATTGACATATAAGTTGTAGTAAAAAGTAATCCATTATTTTGCCAATAGATTTATTGGCAAAATAATGGATTACTTTTTTACCTGGCTTTAGGAGTTGTAAAAGTGCGATCGGGTTGCACTAGATGGCGTTAGATAAGATTTTATTCTAAAAAAGCTTCTCATACAATTTTATGATTACTTGAGTATTTTTTTAGCACGCGTTAAAGATGGACACCAACAAAGAGAAAATACGTCATATTTTCCAGTTTTTCTTCGATAAAGGCGAAAACGCAAGCCAGGCAGCTGAAAATGTGAATAGTGTTTATGGTCCTGATACTGTAACAGCCAATCACGCGCAATTTTGGTTTCGTCGATTCCGCTCTGGAAGGCCAATTGTCGAAAATGTCGATAAAATAATGGAAATCGTCGAGCCCGATCGTCACGTAAGCACTGTTTCGATTGCCCAGGAGCTAAACATTACACAAAAAATCGTTTGGAACCACTTAAATAAGGCTGGATACACAAAGAAGCTCAATGTATGAGTGCCACACGAGTTATCGCAAAAAAACCTCATGGACTGAATTTCCATCTGCAAATCGCTGCTGAATCGCAACAATATCGATCCATTTCTGAACTGGTGATGAAAAGTGGATCACTTATGACAACGTCAAGCGACAACGGTCGTGGTTAAATCGCGGTCACCCGGCGCAAACGGTGGTCAAGCCAGGATTGACAGCCTGGAAGGTTTTGCTGTGTATTTGGTGGGACTGGCAGGGAATCATCTACTATGATCTGCTCCCCTACGGCCGAACTCTTAATGCGGACCTATACTGTCAACAATTTGGCCAATAGGAGAGAAATTGTGTTCCATCAGGACAACGCCAGGCCGCATACGTGTACATCGATAGTGACTCGCCAGAAGTTCCGGGACCTTGGTTGGGATGTTCTTATGGATCCACCTTATAGTCCGGACCTGGCACCAAGTGATTACCACCTCGAATGATTTTGCAGGTGAAAAATTCGCCTCAAGAGAAAATTGTGAAAATCGACTGTCCCAGTTTTTTGCCAATAGGGACGAGGGTTTCTATGAGAGAGGCAGTATGAAATTACTTCCAAAATGGCAACATGTTATCGAACAAAACGGTGCATATTTGACCTAAATCGTATCATTCTATCTATGCTAAATAAAACCTTCAATTTAATGGAAAAATAATGGATTTCTTTCCACTAAAAAATCCCAAAAAAATTTTAAAATTCTTCAAAATTTCTTGAGAATTTTTAATACATTTTCGGTTTTTCTAGTATCCATTAAAGAAGAAATAAGCATAATCGCTAAAAAAAAATTAGTTATAAAAATCTGCATCCAAAGCTTGCTGTTTGAGCACTTATTGACATATATATACTATTGTATATATTTTATAAAAAATATATTGTTCCAAAAATGCTAAATTTTTTGTTAAATAAATAATAATTTTTTATATTATATTTATTTTAAAATTATCAAAGAACAAATATTTACTTTTCAAACTAGAAAATGGATAATATTTTTTTGGAGCTTTGAGTATACGCTATTTTTGAACGAAAATATTTATGGTAAATATTTATTATTTTTAGCAGCTTTAAACTTTTATCTTAGGACTTTTAAGTAATTAACGATAGGAATTTTTTGGACAAGAATCGGCTTTAAAAGCAAACATTTTCTGCAGCGATTAGGATCAGTTCTGAAGAAAGGCCACTGAATCCCCGAAAACTGACTCTCTGGTGTGCACTTTGGTCTGAAGGTGTTATTGGGTCATATTTCTTTGAAAATAAAATAGAAAAGATCGTTACTATCAATTTTGAGCACCTTTACCATACGATAATCGACTGTTCTTTGGCTTGAACATTTTGTTTTTTTTTGTACGCCAAAAGTTCAAAGGATGTGTGATTTTGAGATGTGGTGATGTCAATTGACTTCAAATATCGTAAGATTACAATCTGTTGAACTTTTTCTTACAAGACTATATAAAGACTTGCACTAACGCAGATAATAATTAAACTTTAGAGCATTTTCAAATCCCTAGTCATGAAGTAATCGCTGAAGTACGGCCCAAATTGTGCAAAAAATTATTCAAAAATCACCCCAAAAATATCGAGGCCTACAAGAAGTCTTCTCAAAGTTATTTAAATAATAAAATATTCTTTATATCAGGTGTTGTAATTAATTCGTAGCGGTTTTTCTGCAAAGTTTCGTGGTTTATTATGACAGTATCATTACAGAAGCGTTATTCAAAGTATTGTCCTTCGTTATACACTACTTTTTGCCATCTTTCTGGTAATGCTCGGATACCGCGTCGAAAAAATTCTTCTTCTTTAGATTCGATGAAAGAATCGATCCAATTTTTGGTCATTTCGTAGTTATCGAAGTGCTGCTCTGACAAGCCATGCGCTATGGATCGAAACAAATGGGGCAATGTGAGGCAGAACTTCCCATTTCGGCGTATTTAAAAAAAGTTTCACGTCTTTCGCAACATGGTGTCTTGCATTGTCGTGGTGCAAAATTACTTTGTCCTGTCGATCTTTATATTGCGGCCGCTTTTCTTGTAATGCTCTACTCAAACGCATCAATTTCACCCGGTTGGAGGAGCTCATAATAAATAACAGCTGATCCCACCAAATACACAGTAAGATCTTCTTTCCATGAAAATTCGACCTGGGGGACGATGTCGATTCATGACCGGACAAGCTCCACGATTTTCTGCGTTTGGGATTGTTGTAGAGTACCCACTTCTCGTCACCAGTGACGATTCGACGCAGAAATCCCTTCCTTACCTGCCGTTGGAGAAGAATCTCACAGGTGACTAAACGCCGTTCGACGTCCCTTGGCTTCAACTCATGTGGAACCCACGTTCCCTGTTTTTGTACCATTCCTATGGCTTTCAGGCGTTTTCCGACCGTCGAAAAGTCGACTCCAAGCGATGTGGACAACTCCCGGAGTGTTTGGCACGGGTCTTCATCGAGCAACGTCACCAAATCTTTATCTTCGAACTTTTCCGGCTGTCCGGGACGTTCCATGTTTTTCAAATCAAAATTTCCATTTTTAAATCGCTCAAACCACTTTCTGCAAGTTTGCTTAGCAAGAGCATGTTCGCCGTAGACATCCACTAAAATACGATGACTTTCCGCGGCACTTTTCTTCATGTTGAAGTAATGGAGTAACACTCCCAGCAAAAACGATTTTTCAGGCGCGAACTTCGACATGTTTGACACTGTGCAACAAGTGCTACTGACACTATAACAAAATGTCATATAGTGGAAAAGTTGCGTTATGTCAGTAGCTTCTGGGAGAATATTTACTTTTGTCTGTGTGACTATGGATAGTTGGCTAACGCCATCTTTTATAAAACGCTACGAATTAATTCTAACACCTGGTAGAATGGCAAAGTTTAAGAAATATTTTAAAATAAATTTCTCATAAAAATCTAAATTTTAAATAAATTTTGTTAAAGTTTATTTTCTGAAAAATAAATTGAATAACTATTTACTAGTAAAATGTCAGTTTGCCGATACGATTTGAAAAAAAAAAACTAAATTTAAAATTATTTTAATTGGATTAGAATCTGCTTTAATCATGGTAAAATTGTAAAAAATTACATAAATTCTTAATATTATATGTGTAGGAATCATGCCCGATAGAATCTGCAGTCGTAATGATCTTTCGGTAAAAAAAATTCCAACGTGGATTATTTAAAGTATTTTGCATATGTACGAGTAAGTTAGATCAGGTAACCAAAATTTTTCGAGAAGTGTTTTTGGTAGTTTAAAAAGCGCGATTTTTCAATTTTGAAAAGATTCCATCTAAGATTCCTGAGAAACTGGCAGAATATGATAAATGCAGAGAAATTTTACCATGAAATCATACCGCCCAGATGGATAGTTACCGCTTGATGAGGCACGATTCAAATTGATTAACTAGACGTGAGAGGAGGAAATGGTGTCGTGATACGCCCAAAGGTTCGGCATCGATCTTTGATATAATCTTCTGTAAAACTCCTTTCACAAAAACAACATGAAACAAAAGATTGGTGCGATATTTTAGTAAACAAATCAGGAAACATTTAAGAAATACTCTCAGATATCTTAAAAAAAAAATCTATATTATTCTTTTAGGGTGTAACTTTGTTAGTAATTATATTTTTATATTGTTCTTAAGTTGTTTCTTAGTAATTTTTTCACAATGAGAAAACTCCTAGGAGAAGTATAGTATCTTTTTCGATTCTCAGGAAGTCAAAATATCTTCTTAATAATCTTAAAAAAAAAATTTACTTAGTGATAATTAATATAAAAATAAAATATAATATAATAAAAAATATTTTTTGTATATTTTTTGATTTTCACTTTTCTCTAAGAAATTTTTGACAATAAATCAAAACTCATCACAAAGAGGATTAAATCGACTCCACCCACATTGAATGAATTTAATAATTTTCCAATAGAGTAAGTATGTTAAGACTATCTCAATAATATAGTTACTAAAATTTATAGATAAAATATTAAGTATTATCGAGTATGAATTTTTGGTAAAAAATTTAAAAAATAAAACTTTATGGAAACAAATTGAATTTGATTATTTAACAGTGAAAATTATTGACTTTCTACAATTTATTTAATGAAGATTTTATTAACAAAAAAATTTCTTATAAAAATATTTTTTTTTTATACAATAGATCATATAAGAGAATTTGTTTTTTTTAACGAATTTTAAGAATCTTTTATTTAACATAGAATTTTATACGAGTTTATCTTAAACTGTTAGCTATAAGAGGGTTATCCAATTTAAGCCTTGAAAAGTAGAAATTAACTTCAAATATTTTTAATCTAAACTTTGATAATATTTTATTTTAAATATAGTAAATAATTCATGCCATTATATATTAAATTTAATATTATTCAAAAAGTTTGCTATAAACTTTTTGCACAACTCAATCCTTTTGAGGCAATTTTTGATGACTGTATCTTATATTTCGAGATGTAATTGACAGATTTAAATTTCGGTTTTTTTTACGCAAAAGCTCACAGGACGATTACACGTCCTGTGAACTTTTTACGCGATAAAATAGAAATTGTTAATTTTGTATGAATTGTGGTTTCGTCTTGCTAAGGCCAAAAATGGTGCAGTCAAAAATCTTTGAGAATAGGCTGAAAAAATGTGATTTTAAAAGAAATACAGGACAATGCCATTTTTAGACCAAAATGAATACCAAAGAGTCCTTGTTTGCTGATACAATGGACTGTTAGCTTAGATTGAGCTTCGGGGTAAAAAGGCTCTGACTTATCTACAGGCACTTGTGGATTTTTAGAGCCCCATATATATAAATTTTCCTAATTATATCTTTTTCGAGCACAAAATATCTTTTTATTTTTGTTATAAAATGGGAGATTTTAAGGTAATTTAATTTTATTATATTAAAAATATTTCATATAAATTGGGCAAATAAACGTGGTGTATTTTCTAAACCACGTGATGGATAATCCTATTTTTTTCTGTTGTCTCAAAATGATCTTATTTGTAAAAGGAAAATTCTGCTGATTAGAATTTTAATGCACAAATTATTATCGGAAAATTTTTATTAATTATGGAATAAATGAGAAATATTTAAATGAATTTTCAGCATTATTTCCGAGAGTATCCGGAAAATCTATGTTAGGTGAACTTCAAATTTCAAAATGATTTGATTTGAAAAATCTTTTCTTCATTTGCATTACAAAAGCTATTGCTTTTAGGGTACCGATATTAATAGTTTCGTTGAACTGGTATGCACTTTAACTGGGAATAGATTTGACGAATTAGTAATTTTGTTTTGCCATTCATCTAACGACATGATAAATGCATTCACAATGACGGAGATCCGTTTTGGCTGATTTTCATTGTTATTCCATAAGACTGGCGGCTAACTTTAGACTGGTTACAATTGTAACAAACGAATGGAAATCTTGGTAAGCGCAAATTTTCCGAATAGACAAAACTAAAATGAAATCAATTCACTCACAGCACAGGCCTAATATCTTTAAATTATGTCTTGATTTACAATCGAACTTAATTTTAATCTCGACATGTCAACAAGAAAGTTGTAAATCAGATCGCACCCAAATCAGTTTCATACACTCTCTGGGCTCGGGTAATATGATTTCCTTCATAGGCTTCAGCAAACTATATATATATCTATGTAAGATCATACATGTGCGTATGTGTGTCCCTGAAAACGTAACTGCATTTGGAGCTTTGGTAACAATAGTGAAAAAGCTAAAAATGTTCCGACTTCAGATCCGATTCGAAGACGGATTCGCATTCAGATCTGATAGGTTCCTCGTTTTTTCTTTAGTTTTTAGTTTTACACAACGTGCAGTCGCCATCGAGGCCAATCGGTAATAATAAATTTGCGCACGTTCATGTTTTCGATTTCATTTTGCATTGCGTAGGTGAGACTCCCGTGCTTGATTCCTCGCAGTTCGCACTTACTGCCAGCCGACTGTCGAACGTTCCGTTTAGACTGCCGACAATCACCCAAAGTCTTGTACGTCTCACAGAAACAGTCCGTTCCGTATAAACAACGGAACAAACAGCTACATTACAGATGTAGAGCACAGAGCCCCAAGATCCGTGGACGGACAGGTTAAGACCTACGGCTAGTACCTACGATTAACTGAATAGAAGTACTTATTTCAGTGTTACTGTCATAGTGCGTACTTCACCAGTCAGAGTCATTCGAAATGCATAAATTTTGGGCCCTGAGTGCTACCCATTCTCCTCCTACCCTACTACCCTGTCGGATACTTACTTTATTCGAAACTATTGTGCAAGGGGACACTGTCCATTAGCCAAGCATCCGTCGAATGCTAGAACATTGAACTTTTCAATCAAACGAAAGTGACGCTGATACGAATATCACGTCCAATTTTCAGTAGACGATACTGAATAAGACGTTTTGTTACAATCTATTATGACAGAATTTAATACTTTATGGGATTTTTTGAACTTTAAAAGTTCTTTTTATTTTTATAACACATAAATATGATATGCAGCCTAATACACTGCTGGCCAAAAGTCTGCAACCACTTTAATTTTAGGGGAAAAGTTAAAAAAAAAAGATTTGAAAATTAAAATGAACTTAAACGTAGTCGAAGAGACATTCATTTTTTAAACTACAATATATTAATAATTATTCTTAAATATAGAAAAAAAAACGTTTAATATATTATTATAAATATAAAAATTCAAAATAAAAAAAAAATTGCCAATGTGTATAACTTAAAAATGCGAGATTTTTGGCAAACTTTGAGTGTTTGTTTTGAAAAATTGTTAAAATATATTTTATTCAAAGTAATGTCCATCGGAGGCCACTACTTTTTCCCATCTTTCTGGCAATATATGGATTCCGCGCCAAAAAAACTGCTCCGGTTTTGAGGCCAAGAATGAATCGAGCCAATTTTTGATGCTCTGTTCTGAAGTGACGCCTATTCCACTAAGGGCGTTTTGCATGGATCTAAACAAATGGTAGTCGGACGGAGCAAGGTCTGGGCTATAAGGCGGGTGAGGCAAAACTTCCCAGCCACTGTTTTCTAAATAATTTTTAACCGGTCTTGCAACATGAGGCCGAGCGTTGTCATGATGGAAAATTATGGCTTCGTGTCTGGTCGCATATTCCGGGCGTTTTTGGGCCAATGCTCGCTTCAAACGGATTAATTGTGTTCGGTAGAGGTCGCCTGTGATCGTCTGGCCCGATTTCAATAGCTCATAATAGATCACACCCTTCTGATCCCACCAAATACAGAGCATTACCTTGGCGCCATGGATACGAGTATTTGGCTTTGGCGTTGATTTGGCTGGTTGGCCGGGCTTCACATACGATTTTTTGCGCTTTGGGTTGTCGTAATCAATCCGTTTTTCGTCGCCAGTAATGATTCGATTCAAAAACGACTTCTTTTTCTGCCGTTCAAGCAGCATTTCGGACATGCAAAATCGCCTTTCAACGTCTCTCGGCTTCAATTCATATGGGACCCAATTTCCTTGCTTTTGGATGAATCCTGCTGCTTTCAAACGTTTTGAAATGGCTGCTTGAGTGACTCCCAATGATTTTGCAATTTCTTCTTGAGTTCGACAACAGTCTTCGTCGAGTAATCCCTCCAAATCTTCATCTTCAAACTTTTTTGGCTGACCTGGTCGTTCTTTGTCTTCCGTGTCAAAATCACCACTTCTGAACCGCACAAACCATCTCTCGCACGTTGAAATCGATGGAACATATTCAGGATAAGCTTCGGTAAGCAATCGATGTGCTTCAGCTGCACTTTTCCCGCAAATGGGACTTTTTTGGTACGAAATTCGACATTTTTGAAGCAAAAAAAAAACTTTGTTGTTTACACTATTTCGTTCAACGACTATTCGAGAATGAATGACAGATGTTTAACCTCCAAAATGTCATATGAGTTATTATTAACACAAACCATGTGTAAAAGTTATGCCATCTGTTGTCAATCCCGCATTTTTAAGTTATACACACAATATTTTGTCGAAAAGCTCTTTTTCTGCGTTTAAGGATAGCTCATATGTTTTTAGGCGTTCGCTCTATACATATTTTTATCCTATTCCTTGAAAAATTATTGCAGAATTACAAAACGATCCTAAACAAATCTTCCCTGGAGTGAAATGCATTATTTTTTTCTCTACATAATTTTTAATGTTTTGGATCATTATCCCGGTGCATAACAAATCCTTCACCAATTAACCAAAATCCTGATGGAAAAACATTGGTTTTCAGGATATTAAGACGGTTCAGTTCTTTAAAATCCCTCAATTTATACCAAGTCACTACTTCATCCGTAAAGTCCCTATTGCATCCGTAAAAAAAGGCAACCCACAGCTGGGAGCCACAGCTTCCGGCAACAGTTTTACTCGCACAACTCCGACGTACGCATACTCTTCTTTTGGACCCTAAAAATGTGGAACTTTGACTCATCCATACAGAGTTCCTTTTTTAAAGTCCTCAGCAGTCAAGTTTTGACGGAATAAAGCCCAATATAATCTTGTTTTTATTTAAAGGGTGGGTTTTAAATAGACCAGCGACTTTTCACTATTGTTAGAAAACTTTGATTTGGCACGGCTTCTTTGTTACTAAACTTCAATACTAATTTCACAAAAAAATTTATTCTTATTTTTTAATTTGTAGTAAAAAAAGACTTGACAGTTTTAATTTTAGATAAATATTTATAAAAAAATCAAATTTACCCTTTTTTTTAAATTAATTGCATTTTCCAAAATTGCATCATAAAAATTCTTTCCTGATACAAACTGGCGTCGGCATTTAATAATTATACTTGGCCTTTTGTGGCAAAATATAGACATAACTTATTTTTAAAATATTTTAGCAAATAATAATATGTTTGAATTTTTTCTAATTCAAATTGACCATATTTAATATTATGCATTCGAGAAAAAAGGTTTCCAGAGAATATATTGTTAGCAACATACACGTAGTCGCATACTTTTGGCCTGCAGTGTACGTACGTGCATTCTTATGTAAGAGGACTTAACCATACATAAAGTTCCGAGCAAAGATAAAATTACGAATTCGTGCCTATATGTTCATAAATTGAGATAATTTTTTGAAAAGAAAGTAAAAATCACTTTTGTCTGTTACTCAATAGCAATAAACAGTAGTGTTATGGTAATACTGCGTACAGAAATGGAAACCAAGGAAACAATGTTTGAGGAAAGGTTTCAATCTTAAGAACTATACGTCAATTTTATCAGCGACACTCATCCAAAAATTGATATCAATAAAATATACTCTTCAACTGTCGATACAAAAGTTCTTCCAGACATTTTTATCAATTTCCTTTGGAGCTTACATCATTTGTGTACGGAGGAGATTACGTAATTTCGACCTTTTCACGTAATAGTCTCGGTAATAAATTTGAATATTTTCATTTCAATCAAACGTCGATTCTAGAAACTTGTATCCTCTTAACAGATATTAATAATGGATACCATCAATCATGCTATTTTCAAAAGTATTTTCTATTATATTGTAGAAATTTTGTCAAAGGTAGATAGTATATGCAGTTCAATTTTTTGGTGAATCATTTTTAAAATTGATGGTCAATAAGAAAAGCATTTAATAATTTTTGAGGTTTTTTTTTTTTGTTGAGGGAAACCATTCGGGTGCATCGTTGAACTTCCTGCAAATCGATAATTAGTCGTGAAAATGACAAGATATGTTGTTATTTGGTCAAAAGGTGTGTTTCGATAGGGGAAAATTATTACACAGCGTAACTGGGTGTGTTGCATTTGACAATAAATTAAAAATGCCAACTCAACAGGAAAGTCTATAAAAAGCGGACGTATTGGAAAAATCATTTCACATGTAATAAAGTGTTATCCAGTTTACTCTATAGAAAGTAAAATTAAATAAAATATATTTATAATTTTGCTACTGTTAAAAATTTTCTTTATTTATATTTTTAAAAATTTGCCATTTTGTAAAAAAATAATAAATTATTTAAATTAAATTTTTTTGCATAACCCAACAAATCTAAATTGAGTCTTAACATCCTTAAATTTCGAAGCTACACTTCCTCGGCACTTTTCAAGTAATAATGACAAAATTTATCTTATTATATAGCTTGTAGCACTATCTTTTTAAAACCATTTATCGTTTAGATAAAAATCTTTATGTTAAGGCTTAAAAAAAGGCATTCAGAATACGAGGGTCATTCAACAAGTACTTAGCCTACAAAAGAAAAACGAAAATTTTGGAAAGGTGGCAATTTATTTTTCCACATAATCTCCTTCAAGCTCGATACACTTGGCCCAGCGATGCTCTAACTTTTTTAACCCGTCCAAAAAATATATTTTCTCCAGGGAAGCAAAATAGGCCTCCGTGGCGACGATGACCTCATTGGACCCAAATCTATTCCCGGCGAGTGATTTTTTCAGGTTTGGAAACAAAAAGTAGTCACAGGGGTCCAAATCTGGACCCCACGATGGATGGGGCAGCAATTCGTAGCTCAATTCGACCAATTTGGCCATGGCGACGGCGGAGGTGTGAGCCGGCGCGTTGTCGTGGTGGAACAGGACTTTTTTCTTCGCAAAGCGGTGCCGCTTTTTCTTCAATTCGACGTCAAATCGGCCCAATAAGTCAGCATAGTAGCACCCCGTGATTGTTTTACCCTTCTCGAGGTAATCGATGTGGATCACACCTGTGAATCCCAGAAAACGGTGGCCATCACCTTTCCGGCCGATCGAACAGTCTTCGCCTTCTTCGGAGCACGTTCGCCGGCTGAAGTCCACTGTTTCGACTGTTCCTTGGTCTCTGGTGTGTACTAGTGAATCCATGTTTCGTCGACGGTCACGAAACGACGCAAGAACTCTGCTGGATTGTACTGAAACAGCGCCAAACACGTCGCCGATGTGGTCTCACGGTTGCGCTTGTTTTCCGGAGTGAGCAAACGCGGCACCCATCGCGCCGACAGCTTTCTCATGCCCAGTTCTTCGTGTAGAATATGATGCACCATTCCTTCTGCGATGCCCAAAGTCTCAGCTATCTCGTGAACCTTCAATCGACGGTCTGCCAACACGAGATCGTGGACTTTTTTAACGTTTTCCTCCGTAGCAGCTGTTTTTGGGGTATCTGGGCGTGGCTCATCAAAAACCGACGTGCGGCCACGAACAAACTCGTTGAACCAATTCTTGACGGTCGCCATCGAAGGTGACGAGTCACCATACACAGCATCCAAGTGATCTTTGATTTCGCTGCGCGTTTTCTTTTCCAAAAACAAGAATCTAATCACCGAACGATATTGTTCTTTTTCCATTTTTGTGCAACCGACCGACACGCTCGCTTTCAAAAGCTCTCAAAACAGAACAAATAAAGGGAATCGACTGAAACTTTGACAGTAAGCTAATAAAAAAATTTACTGCACGATGGTAAATTTCTTTTGTAACAGCAGTTCCATCGGGCGGTGAGGCTAAGTACTTGTAGAATGACCCTCGTAGATGGTAACAGTCTTACTTTCTTCATTTTCAAAGAAATACTGACCAATAATATTTTTGGATCAAAAAGTCAACTTTTCGGAATGCTATAGCTTGGAATCTTATAAGTAAATGGCAATATTTCTTATTGATATACAATATATACTGCACGAGAAATGAGCTTAAAAGAGATTATTTTGTTCGAAGAATTTATATCCAAAACTTTTCGTTTATCAGTATCAGTATTTTTTAATTATTATAAAATGGCAACATGTATTTTAAATAAATCTTGTATTAAATAATAAAAATTTATAACAACTATGAAATAAGAAAGCTATTTTTTCCACACTGCTAATGGATATGGCACTCACATTTCAGTTCCCACATGAATTTTCTTTTCAACATTTACTCCTAAGAGACGTGTTATAATTTCTAAAGGATTTTTCTGATTCTCTGCTTTATCGAACAACATTATTTTCAGAGCAAAATCCACACTTTTCCCACGTTTTTTTCCTCAATACTTTTGTGTTAAGCATATGTAATTTTGCCAGGGATTTCTCGAGGAAATAGTGGAAGAATTGAAATTGCATTAAATGGCCATGAATCTAGGGCGACCTTCGAAAGAAAGTTCACCAAAGGCAAATTTACCAACAGCTCTTTTCATCTCTACCGAAGTGATGGTTTCCAACCAGCGTTCTACTCCGGACGTTAACACGAACTTGGGCATACCCCCAACGTCGACAACAGAGTAAAGAGAGTGAAATTTTTGTGGCGATACGAGTACATAGCCGCCCAACACGAGAATGGCGTTTAAACACAAATCAGATGAAGTGAATCTTTTGTTTTCATGGCCATCTTCGATTAATAACACCGAAAATAACTAAGATTCAATGTTATTTTTTTCCCCTGCTTTGTAATTTTGCCAACCATTTATGCTTAACGATTATGGAGATGCCAAAATAAAAATAAAATTTTTTAAATAAGATAATTTCGTTGATTTTTTAAGGAAAGGTAAGACAGAAGAAAGTGAACTCGGTTTCGTCTATGGGCACGATTGAAGTTCATGGTCTGGCCATGTTATTTTCCAATGTTTTTCGTATGGTAAACAGGAAACCATTTTTATATGAACTCACACTTTATATCGTATATTACAGGTGTAGAGAAACAATAACAAACTTTCGGCAAAAATTTAACTTTTCTAAATTATGTGCAGCATCTTAAGAAATTCACTTTTGTTTTACTCGTACACAATTTGGGTCATCGATCTTCGAATATAATTTTACTTTTATTTCGATTATCAAAAGAAAATCTCAGCATTTTCAAGTATGTATGAATTTTTTTTGGATTTTATTCAAAAATGTACAATTTAATTGGATTTTTTCTTTTTGATGATTGTGGTTCAAAACTAATAGTTTTTTTTCTTTGCTGATAAACTTCATTTTTTATGTAGAAACAAACAGAAACAATTTTATTGAAAAATTATTATTTTACTTTATGTGTTCGTACATAGAGTTTGGAAATGTTTCCACATTAAAAAAAATTAAGTTTTTTGGTGTTTGTTTATTTAAAAAAAAAAAAAACTGTTTTCCTGTATTAACATATGTTAGTATTTGGTCTTGTTTATATATCCATTTCGTGGATTGAAAAGTACAGCCATACTTTTTGACAGCTGTCAAATATACCAGGTGTATAAGCTTAAATCCGCTGTTTGGCCACGCCATACTTTTTTTTTAATGACTTTGACATCTGTCAACATTAATCAGTGTGCATTGTCAGCAATTTTGTACAATAACATACGTTTTTCCTTTGGTAATCATGTCTAGTTTTGTGCCAGAAAAACATCATATGCGGGAAGCTCTGCTTTTCAGCTTTAATTTGAAGAAATCGGCTGCCGAATCGCATCGAATGCTTATGAACCCCTATGGTGGGAGTGCTTTATCGGAAACAACGTGCCAAGATTGGTTTCGTAGATTCAAAGACGGCAATTTTCACTTGTGACACAATCGGCCTATGAAGGTTGAGGACCATCAATTGCAGGTTCTTTTGGACGATGACGATACCCAATTTCAAAAAATGCTCGCGGAGCAATTGGGTATTACTGAACTAGCCATTTTCATGCGTCTGCGTGTCATGGGGAAGATTGAAAAGATCGGAAAATGGGTGCCCCATGAATTGAACGATAGGCAGATAAAGCGACGCTTAAACACATGCGAAATCTTGCTCGCCAGACAAAAAAGAAAGTCGTTCCTGCCTCGGATTGTGATAGGCGATGAAAAGTGGATATATTTCGAGAATCCTAAGCGCAAGAAATCGTGAGTTGATCAGCAGGGTATCGTCTACTATGAGATGCTGAAACCTGGTGAAACTGTCAATGCCCACCGCTACCACCAGCAACTGATCAAATTGCATCGTGGTCTGCGTGAAAAAAGGACGGATTATCAACAAAGACATGACAAGCTGATTTTCCTCCACGACAACGCACCATCGCACACGTCAAAAATGGTCTGAAACTACTTGGAGACACTCAACTCCGCTTATTCACCAGACCTGGCCTCTTCCCACCATCAACGGTTTTTGTCAATGGGCCACGCGCTCGCTGAGCAGCATTTCGATTCTTACAAAGACGTCCGAAAATGGCTTAATGAGTGGTTTGCCTCGAAAGAGAAGGAATTTTTTTGGCGTGATATCCAGAAATTGCCCGAGAGATGGAAAAAATGTGTAGCTAGCGAGGGCAAGTACTTTGAATCAATTTGTTTTTGCTTTCTCAAAAACAGCGGATTTAAGGTTATAATATAATTAAAATAAATTTCATTTAGATTGTAATTTGCCATTGTGTTTTATGTATTATTTAGTTTTAAAAATATGTAGATTGAGTCTTTAAATAATAGGTTGTAGGTGCTGATTTTTTGGACAATATTGTCTTTGGCTCATTTCTCTATCGTTAAATATGTCTAAAAGTAAAGTTATCATAAATAGGACTATAAAAACTTAGAAGTGATTGTAAACATTTTTTGTACGAATATCCTCAAACTTTTTTGTCAGGTATCTGGTATGCACTTTGGTCTTAAGGTATAATTGCCAATATTTCTTTAAAAATGAAGAAGGAAAAATCAAAAGGCGTCAATTCTGTTGAATTGTGTATTATGGGTGTATTATAACAGATTTCTTTTTATCTAAACTTAAAAAATTCCATCTAAATCATATCTTATTTTAACAAAATGGAACCGCAAACCACAAAACAACAAATTTTGGCTTTATTCCGCGGAAAGTTCCCAGGACGCGTGATTTCGAGATTTAATTTGAAGCTATTTGACTTTTTTTGAAGGACTGTACAAAAATTCTTATTTATTCAAATGATTTTCTTATTTTGAGTATTTAATAATGAACAGTCATCAAGTAATAGCCGATTTACAATCCAAAATGTGCAGCTTTAGATGGGCGTACAAAATTTGTATTTCCATTTAGAGAATATCAGCTGTTTTAAATTAATTTATGAGTGAACACCTTTAAGATAGTTTTTGCATCCTTTCACATTCATCCTTTCGATTATGTGAACAAAATAATCGCTCTTCTTTTGCGTGCGCTTACAGAAAAGACCTGTACCAGATTATGTTTGCTTTCAGTTTAGACAGGTATCCACTCGTACCTACCTGCCACGTAAACAGTGCCCATCATTCACTTGTACTTTTGTCTTGGAGTCTATTGCATTTGGTGTTTTGTTACGTTGATTAGAAGCCATAATCAGAGCTGCCTGGATATGAGTATAACTAAGATACGTGTGGGCTAAGACAGTGTAAATACTCAATTTGCTTTTAATTATCTTTGCTCAGGTGATTTCCGTTTACTGTTGCGATAAATAAACCTGTTTCTATCCATCTGGTTAGTAAAGTAAATGTACTCAGATAAATCTGCCGACTATACTCAATTGGCTACATATTGTAGGCATCTCTCTAGTTGAATGGCTATCCCATATACCTGTCCGAGTGACGGCATCGTTCAGTTGCCACAGAAGATTAAGAACTTCTTTCGGCTAACTTGTTTGGACACATGTTCACAAACCAGAGCGCTGGTATTTGATCAAATCGCTGCCAACTTAATAACAATATCATAAAATCAAACAACATTTTCACCTCATATCATTAAAAATGAGGTGAGATGATGGCTTTGAAACCATTTGCCTGAGGATGATAACTTCTTAAAATCGAAGGAACACCTTTCTGAGGTACTCTTAATGAAGTAATACGACTATCACGTTATATTTTATATCTGCATAAAATCTACTTGAAATAAACTATTTTCTTCAAAAATAAATTATAAATTTTCTACTTAACTTTTTGTTTTCCTTTTTTACCAAAGGATAATAGTAAAATTTTTCTTTTGTTTTTTCCAATTAAACAGAATTTTTTGAATATAACTATGCACTTATAATTGATAAGTAAATTAGTCAAATTTAATATAATATTTAAACAGGAAAAAATGCCTCTTTTTTATAAAATATTTGGACTAGTAAATTATTTTTTTTAACTGAATTAACTCATATTAAACTATCATAAAAATTATTGACATGGCGCGAAATTACGATTATCTGATAAGTGGGATGATAGAGTAAAATAGTATTTATCTGATTGGACACAAAACCTGAAATTACAGGTCGGTATATTTTCTATAAAGAAAAACAACTGGTCTTATCGAATTGTTGAGATGCGCTCAGGCTTAGATTAGTTAATTCATTCATAGGCCTAGAAGCAATTTTCCTTGCTGAGGTACCAAACCGTAAGGGTAAGCTAAAGGCTGCATTGTCTGCACTTTCAAACTGTAAAGCAATAAATATATAAGTACAATACATCGTCTTATACCATATCCATCATATATAATGTAAAGAATAATCATCGATAATCAAGTTTAAAGCGCAACCAAAAGCGTCCATTATTAAATTAATCTCTGCCATATATCGAGTCTGGCTATCATTGGGCTTACCAATTCGCTAGGCTATCGAATAATTCGATTTACTATAGCAGCTGAAAGATGTCAGAATCTGGTGTATATTGCGGTAAAAGATGCATTGCAATTTAACTTAAACTCTTTACTATTAGTTACTTACGCAAAATCTATTCGAACGAACCATCTTAATTAAGATTTGATAAGCGTGTAAGTAATTCCATAAAGCGTATGGGCTACGCACTACCTACTTTTTTACTATTTGTTATTGTGAATTTTTTTAATTATAATTACTATAAATACAATCATAAACTATGGATTTTATTTAAGTATTTACAACATACTTGTATTAGAGTTATTTAACTATTAGCTCTAAGCTGATACTTTAAAATTACTTCAAAAATATCCTCAAAAATATGGCAAAAATTTTGAGGTTTTTAAATATAATTTTTAGTACCATTAGTTTTGCAAATGAAAATTCTTAGCACTACGAAAACTTCGGCCATTTCATAATAACCAATGTTACTGGTTTTTCCTGATCAATGTGACGCTCTTGAAAATGAACTAAAGAAAGTAGAAAACGAATCTAATATAAATAACTAAATTAAGGGCAAAATAGGTCCAGAAGCAATATGACACACCAGAAAGATAAGAAAAAGAAAACCGATAGAATTGAAATATTAGATAAAGCCACGGATTACTACCGTGAGCTATACGACAACGACAAAACACCAGACAAAATCCACCAACTAACTGAAAACGATACAAATAATAATGAAGAAATTCCAAGTATACTGAAAGAAGAAGTAGAAAAAGCTATTAAATCTCAAAAAAGAGGCAAAGCACCGGGAGAAGATGGCATATCTAATGAACTTATGATAGGAACATCTGATTTTATAGTAGACACTATTACAGATTTATTTAACCAAATTTTTGAGACAGAATGTATACCTCACCAGTGGACCACGTCAACTATAATACTACTACATAAAAAGAGAAATAAAGACAACATAACTAACTACAGACCCATCAGCCTGATGTCGAACGTATATAAAATCTTTTCCAAAATACTGTTGAATCGTTTAACAAAGACTTTGGATGAAAACTAACTCAGAGAGCAAGCAGGCTTTCACAAGGACTTTTCAACAATCGACCACATACACACCATAAAACAAGTTATCCAGAAATGTACAGAATATGGTATCAATTACTATTTGGCGTTTGTAGACTATAATAAAGCTTTTGACTCATTAAAACATACAAAAATATGGGAAGCGCTTACAACACAAGGGCTTGAAAACAAGTACATACAAATTGTTAAAAATATATACAAGAACTTGAAAGCGGAAATAAGAACAGAAAGAGTAGGTGTATACTTCCCTATAAAAAGAGGAGTCCGACAGGGAGACCCACTATCACCCAAACTTTTCTCGGCGGTGCTTGAATATATATTTAGACGTCTCGAATGGAGTCAATATGGACTAAACATTAACGGAATGCAACTAAACCATTTAAGATTTGCAGACGATCTAATTCTAATCTGTGAAGACCCGAGGAGCCTGCAAGATATGCTTGAACAATTGGTGTACGAAAGTGATAAAGTCGGACTCTCCATGAATAATACAAAAACCAAAGTAATGACTTATTCCGACAAAATCACCATTACAGTCAACGGCAACAAAATAGAGTACGTCGATGAATATACATACCCAGGACAGATAATATCACCAAAAGACCTTACAACCAAAGAAATAAACAACAGAGAACAATTAGCATGGAAAAGATACTGGTCTCTTAAAGAAATTGTCAAAAACCCGCAGGTACCACTTAAAGCTAAGAAAAAAATATTTGATTCCTGTATTCTACCTATCATGAAATGTTACGATTGTCAAACTCGGAGTCTAACAAAACAAAACTTACACAAACTACGACGGTCGTTCAATAAGTCCTTAGAAAATCCGAAAAATTGCGCTCGTAGTGTCGGTAAAGATTTTTTTTGTAAGAAGCATTATCGACAGGAAAGATGTCAAAATTTCAGCTCGATCCATAGCGTAGGTCAATTTCTAGCGTCGATTAAAGTTAACGACATTTATTTGTGCATAAAAATGGAAAAAAGCGAGTTTAGGGCTGTCATCAAACATCTCCATTTGAAAGGCTTCAGCCCGAAAGAAATCAAAGCCGAGTTGGATGCAGTTCATGGCACATCTGCACCTGTGTTTGCGACGGTTTACAATTGGGTGAATGAATTTAAACGTGGCCGTTCATCCACAAAAGATGAACATCGTTCAGGACGCCCAGTTGAGGTGTCTACTCCTGAAATCATCGACAAAATCGACGATCTGATTTTGAACGATCGGCGAATTAAAGTGCGCGAATTAGTTGAGGCCACGGGCATATCACAAGGTACAGTCGCTTCAATTTTGCATGAAAAATTGTCTGTGAAAAAATTTTTGGCAAGATGGGTGCCGCGTTTGCTCTCAGAGGAGAATCAGCGCAATCGTGTAGTGGACTCTGAGGCTATGTTGGCACTCTTTCATCGCAATCCTGCCGAATTCCTTCGTCGATATGTCACTGTGGACGAAACCTGGATACACTACTACATTCCAGAAACGAAGAGACAGTCATTACAGTGGATTTTCAAGGGTGAACGGGCTCCGAAGAAGGCAAAAACTGTGCAATCGCCCGGCAAGGTGATGGCCACGGTCTTTTGGGATTCGCAGGGCATCATTTTTATCGACTACTTGGAAAAAGGAAAAACAATAACAGGAGCGTATTACGCGTCGTTATTGCAATGGTTGAGCGAGGAAATCAAAGAGAAACGCCCCCATCTGAAGAAGAAAAAAATCCTCTTGCATCAGGACAATGCACGTGTGCACACCTGCGCTGTTTCCATGGCCAAAATTGTGGAATTGAGAATGGAATTGTTGCAGCATCCCGCTTATTCACCAGGTTTGGCCCCGAGTGACTATTTTCTTTTCCCCAATCTGAAGAAATGGCTTGGCAGACGACGGTTCACTTCCAACGAGGACGTCATTGCTCAAACGGATGAGTATTTTGCAGAACTTCCGAAATCCTATTTTTTGGACGGGATAAAAATTTTGAAAAAACGGTTGGAAAAGTGTATAGAGCTAAAAAGAGATTATGTTAAAAACTAAAATTTTTTTTTTTAAAAAACAGTTTTTTTTATCTTTTTCTAAGGACTTATTGAACGACCCTCATAGAAACCTGTCAATACAGCATGGAGCGAAGTATGCTCAAAGTCAAGTTAAGAGACAAAGTAAAACTAGAAACATTACGAAACCAAACTAAAATTAACGATGTAACATACTGCATAAGGAAATTAAAATGGAGTTGGGCAGGTCATATGATGAGGAGTAAACAAGAAAAATGGGCTAAGGATGCAACCAAATGGTGTCCAAGACAAAATAAAAGAAAGAAAGGAAGGCAGCATCTGAGATGGGAGGACGATATTCGGAAAATAGCCGGTGCTACTTGGAAGAGGACAACTCATGACCGGAAAGTGTGGCAAGCTCTAGGGGAGGCCTTTGCGGAAACGCAAGACAACCTCAAAACCGGTGTCAATTAACATAAGTGATAGTAACTTTCTTCTAAGATTGTTAAATAAAGGCTATTATTATTATAATGTTACTGGTTGGTTGAGACCTTATAAATGCTGCGTACTAGATACAGACGTCATAATGTTGCTAAGGAGGCATAATACTATCGCCCAATACAATTGAGCGTGATAAGCAATTAAAGACGACCCTCACGTAAGGATGTCTTCAATGTCGAAAAATGTTTGTGCTGACCTCCCTCCTTCCCAAGCCCCTGATCAAAGTCCATGTGATTTTTTTTGTTCCCACAAATCAAAAGAACACTTGAAAAGACATCATTTCAGTACGGTCGATAGTGTCCAAAAAAGTGTGGCCAAAAGGAAGCTTTGAAGCTCTACTATCTAAATCACATTTACTTTTAAAAATAAATAAAATCGTTACGAAAAAAAAAATAAACAGGTAGAGTTGTTTATTTACTTGACGACTTAATTATTTAAAATATTCAACGATTAATTTCACTTCACGTTTTACAGCTAAAGATGAGCGGATATGGAAGTTCTGGACATGTTGCCCGAAGGCATTATGAACAAAAGGAACATTTAAGTCACGGTGGATCATCTTATTACGGACAAATAGAGGAGCATTGACAGTTTTACGAAAGATTATTAACTGTAAGAATTGGATTTGACGGAAATTGAAAGACTTGGTTGAACCCTAAAATTCAAGTCCGTAAGTTCAAATGTGTTGAAGTCTATATATAAATTGATAATTCAGAACGTAAGTCTAATAGAGTAATTAATTGTCTAAATCCAGGTCAATCGGATGTCGATAAACAGTTTTTATTAGCGGACTTTAGGAATTTCGGGTGTAATTCTGCCATTAAGAAGTAGTAAAGATAGACGGTTTATGGCAGGGGGTAAAAGTAATATGTACACTTTTTCCTCCATTTAACTTTAGTCGTAAACTAATCTTGGAATTTTAGAATATGTTTTGTTTTAAAAATATTTTGAATTTGAGATTAGAATCTTTATTAGCTGTTAAATTGTTGTACGGGAAATCAAAAAAATAAATACTATAAAGAATAGGACAATGGATGCTCTCCTGATCAATGCCACCTATAACACAGGTTATGTTAGTTATATTCTTGGTTTTTACAAATTTTGGAAGTTAAGTTCGGATAGTATTGCGAACATGAAAAAGAGCGCCGTAAATTGTACGGAGTATTTTTGATTGAAAGGATTTCATTCTATAGAAATTGGAAGACTTAGTAGAGTCCCAAAGTTCTTGTCCATAAGTCCAAATGGGTTTCAGTAGCAAAGGAGGTATTGAGCGGATGGCGGATGTGTAAATATTGTAGAGAATGGGCCCAAATATTCTTCCCTATGGAATACCAGCTAATATCGGAGAGATTTTGGAGAGTTTTCGTTGAATTCGTTTACTTGGAAATGTCGATTAGAAATAAATTATCTTAGAACTAGGAAATACGATTGAGAAAGAACACTTTTGTGTTTCCGGAGTAATCCCTGGTACCAAACTCTATCAAATGCTTAATTTATATCGAGAAACATATCAGGGCAGTATTCTTTATCTTTCTGAAGAAGAGGCAATGAAATCGACAACTCGATGGCGCTGCTGGGTGATTAGGAAATAAATATGAGGATTCGGTGACTATTTTTCAAAGATTTTTGAAAGGATTGGAAGGAGACTTATTTGTCTGTAGGAAGTGGGTAGTTTATGGGTTTATTGGATTTAGTGATCATTTTTTTGATGGCAATTTTCCAGAGAATTGGGAAATATATTGTTCTATAGATGAAATTATAGTTTTGTCTCTATTTTAGAACAATAAGTCCTATATAATATCGTAGTCCTCATATGGAGTAAATATTCATGGAAGTTGTTCAGCAAAAGCATCAAATTTATTTATACCTGTTTTGGCTCAGATTTCATCAATTTTTCGTAAAGGGTGCGTTGTTTTTATAAGATAGTATTTGTCTTGTGGCAGTTCATAAAGTTCTATTTTTTATAAGTAATAAAGTGTAGTTTCTAAAGCGTTCTGCGTTGTATTTCGAAATTTTTTGTCAGTTTATTTAATACAAATTTACTCTTACTTTAATTAATCTGTAATTAGTTGCCCAATTGTTGGTGGGTTATTTGTTTGGTTTTGTAGAGGGTTGCGTGTTTTTACTTTTATGCAAAGAGGCTGTAGCGTTTTGTAATATTTTGTACTGTTTTTGACCTGAATTTTTAGGTTAAGCAAATTTTTCAACAATAATTATCAAATGAATCACATAAACGAACAAAAATACATGGCAATATTTAAAAAAACCTAAGGAGATGATGGAGGACTATAGAATCATTATAAACAGTCCAATACTGTTGGTTAAAAAACTAATAAAAAAATCCCCTTTCTGATATCCGACCCGATACTTTCGATTGATTACATAAATCGAAACAAGTATAAAAAATAATTGCACATGTAAAATTCCTTCAACTATTCTGATGTTTGTGAAAATAATTTGGCAGTTTTGAAATTATTGCAAAATTATCGGACAATTATTTTACGCAATCGAAATAAATCGATTTCTTCCAAATGGATCCTACATATTACATACCAATCTTTATTTGCAATTACTTTGATGAAAATTCAAAAATTGTTCAGATTATTATGGATATCTGGTCCTCATAAGTTTATAGTATAGTTGATCATTAGTTTCAGATGAATGTAAATAAACGAAAATAAATTGAATTGATATTTGTGTAATTTTATAAAAATAATTCGAAAATTTTTTCAGTACAAATATTTTTATACGTAAACTTTTATAGGTAGGATTGATGATAAAATGACTTTTCCAGAAATTACGAAAATTTTAAGAATCCCCATTGGAATTGAGTATCTCGAAGGTCTTTCATTTCAATATTGTTTAACTTTCACTTTTTTCCTTTGATTTTGAATATTATATTTAACCAAAATTAATGTTTCACATGTGCAAACGATTTTTTATTGAATTCTTAAGACGTGACCAGTCAGAAATTGATTTTGAAATGAATTTATTCGAAAGTTGAAAAAATTCAAACAGAAAAAAATTCAGTTTTGTTGTTAAATAATATTTTTATTAATTGCAATTTCATATATAACCATTTTTAAACAAATATATAATATTAAATTATATTTTTAGGTTTATTAATTGAATTGTGGTTTTAGCTTATTTAATTGCTGAATTTTTTTGCGTTGATTGGAAAAACTCTTAATAGAATTTGAAGTTGTAAGCAAATTTATACTGAATTGAAATCCATGTTTAACTGTAGGTTGAGAAAATTTTTTAAAAAATTTGATTGTAAATAATTTTGTGTTATTGCGAATATTTGTGAAAAGTTTCTACACAAATGTTGAAAGTTTTATGTAGAAAAAAATTAGCGAAACTAACAAAAGTAGAAACAAATACAGAAATTTAGTGATGGTATAGAAATTTAGCTAATGAAAAAATGAACAACATTTTCAACATAATGAATCCCATTAGAAAGTGTGTAAAGCAAATCCCTTTTCTCCAGACTTTTCTAAAGTTCGTTTTTGCGAAGAAAATTTTCCTGGCCCAGGTGTGCAGGCCATATCGCTATACCTCAAGTGTAAAGGGTCAGCACGACATCGAATTAATTAAGAGAAGTATCGAGATCAGATCGATCCGTAGAAATACAATGAGCACTTTCGAGACCATATTTGGCCAATGCCGATTCTGCGACGACAAGGCTCTGTGCGATGTCAGTACTCGTCGTAGATCGCGGCATAGCTCAGCCGACTATGAACCAAAGACCAACTACTATAGACCTCAGAGCATAGAGCACTCTTCCCTGGTAACGTGATAATGTACCATCGACTAGAAATCATGTCGACAATTTGTCACAGTCAGGTAAAGGCGAAAGACGCATTGTACCAAAGTGCACGCGGTCTACTATATCGCATATGGCCAATAATGAGTCTTACGCAATTTCCTGGGATTTCACTTTCGTGATATTCGAACGCTTTTATCCAAATGCTAAGTGAAATGATTCCATGTTCTTTAGTCACATACTTCCATCATTTTATCGAACAGGCACCTTCGAAAGCTGTTCAAGTAAATTTTCTGGCCCTACAATAACTCTAGTCCAAAAAAAAAAAACCCAAAATGTTCAAATACGAAATGCTTAATTATCCAATTAATAAGAAAAATCATTTGTTTAATAATTGGTATGATTGTACTCCATCGATATCCTTTCGTGTTTCATTTAAGTAGGATCTGTGTGAAAATTCATTCGCGGTTTTAGTATTTGGCACACCATGAAATTGTCATAAATTTTGAATTAACAAAAATAATTACAGGATTTTATTCGAAAGTACAGAGTTCAATCATAAAATAATGATAATAGTTGTAATCGGCAAATCGCATAAAAGCAAATCACCAATATTTATTAAAAGTTAATATAAAATTTAAGATTTTAATTTGACCATAACCTCTGCTTACTCGTAAGGAGCTAGCGTAACGGGAAATTAATTGCATTAGCTTGGAAAGTAAACATTCCATTTGAAGAGAATCTTTTGTCTACGTGGCAGTTAGTTATAGTATTCGAAGTAGTAAAGAAGACATTATCCGACTAACTAGCCAGTAGTATACGGACATTGATAGGATCTATGAACGAGAAAGATTTCTTCTTAATCAGTTTGGCCAAGTGCAGAGTTCATTAGTCAGTGTGAAGAGCAATCGCCAACAATTTGATTCCATCATAGCATCGGATATTGTCTTGCTAAACGTCTCAATAACATTTATTTATTCGTTGGCAGCCAAAATGCGATTTTATCGAATAAAATTATTTGCCACCGGTGGCCATCGTCAATGCGAAAATATTACAAATATCACCAGCATGGTCAGCAGCACCAATTTTAAAGTCACTGTCGTATAAAGTCGCCCAATGTACGGTGTCGTAAATTACAATCGGTGGGACTACCCAGCGTGTGGCAATTTTCTTTTGTAATCACCTCTAATCCTTGAACACCTAAGTGACATTGAATGGTTAAATATTGAGTGGATTATGCCGCTACTACAGGATTTATGACTTATTAAGCGGAATTTGAACGTACGCATATAATAAATCAAAAAACGCATCGGTCTTCATGAACAGCACTGGTCAAAGCAAACAGCCTTAAGAGAGTCCATGGTCATAGAGCCGATACTAAAGCGTATTAAGTAGCCTCTTCGCTATCAGTTAATGTTCATGTTAAAGATCATTGAATTGAAGGAAATCTAATGAATATTTTCCAATTTATTCTACTTTCACAAATACCACCATTTATATGGAAATAAATTTTTAGAAAATAAATAATCTTGCAAATCTTTGGAATATGCGAGTTTAGGTTTTTTTTTTTTGGAGAAAATTCTTTTTATCGGAAGTAAAATGTGTTAGGTAGTTTTTTTTTGTCCTGTTATGGATGTTGTAAGAAAATCAATTTTGAAATATTTTTTTTAGATAACTTTCAGTTTCAACACGAAGATCTGTGTATGGTGGGAGTCTGAAGTTGTCAATCGACGAAGAGTTCACTTAACGTTAATTCACTCCCCTAACGTGTGTAGTATAAAAAGGACATCAGACTACAAATGCTTATTCAAGGGTTGATCTCACAAAGGATTAATATAAAAAAGTTATGGTCTTGCAAAATCTAAAGGTATACTTCTTTTTAAAAAAAATTGTTTTGCATGGGCAGTAAATTGAAGTTTTCTATCAAGTCTGATCCCTAAATCGGTTTTAAACGGTCCGTCTTTTATATTAATTTCTTCAAAAGAACAACCACTGAATATGATAAATATAATTATATGTCCCATAACACTAGAGAACATTTCCATATCAACGAACAATATCGTTAATAGAAAGAGTAAACAACAACGGATACAAATGACTACCTTGTGGTACGCCTGATGATAGAGCTTTAATTCCGCTTGCTTTCGCCTTATGTAACGAAGCTTGGCGTATATTTAAATAATTATAAAGTATTCACATCGAATTATTTATTAATTATGATAAAAATTTACAACCGATTAATAAAAATGGTAACTTCGTCTGGTAACTATGTGACCCTAAAACAAGGCAATGGGGAATATTTCTGATTAAGGATCCTATTATTTCTCATGAAGAGCACAAGTTTTTTGGTGATATTAGGCATTTTTGAAGAGCTGAGAAGCAGTGGAAGGTTTGGAAAACTGATAAAAATGTGGAACGAGAGAGGGCTCTTATGAGGTCAGATCGTCGATTAACATTGAATATCTTTGAAAAGCTCAGAAAAAGAGCTTTTGCTTCCCCAGCCACCCTATTCACCTGGTAAAAGTCCGTGTGACTCTTATTTGTAACCCAAATTCAAAGACCACTAAAAACAACGCCATCTTGGTGCTGCCAATAACATTCAAAGGATTGTATCTGAGGAGCTAAAGGCGATTTCAGCTAAAGCCGTCTGGTACTACTCGTGTTAGTAAAACTTCACAAGGAAACTACTTTGAAGGAGATAATATTGGTCTACAAAAATATAATAAAATTGAAGGCAAAGAAATTATTAGTCTTTTCTACTGCTTTAAGTTCAATTTGATTCTTCTTTCCGTTATCAGATTTTGACTCAACATTTGGTCGTGACAAAGGTGTATGGTGTCAAAATTCAATCTGATTGCGCAGAAATACAGTTTACCTTCTGATAGAATCTAAAATGATCACAATCAAATTTAATGTTTAATTTAAGTATTATTCCAGAAATTTTATAAAAATTCTCATTTAATTATTTAAATCCTACTAACGCACCAAATTTGTGTAATAATTGAATTCCAAAAGTAAATTTAGAGTTGAAATTTTTTAAAACCAAAAATTTCTTTATGGATCACTAAAATGCATTTGGAGATAATTTCCTACAGATTTATCCCATTCAACTTTGTATATTAATCAAAACTTTTAATTTTAACATTTTCGATGCACTGCCGAAAATTGATGCGTCTACATTCTGTTTCGAAAAGTTCAACATTTAATCATTTTTTTTTAAGATTTGAATAATTTACCATCTTTGAAGAAAATTAAATTTTACAGAACGTAGAAAAAAATCATTAAATTTTAGATATATAGAATTAATGGTAACCCATTTATTCTTAAATATACATACTTCACCATATTCCATGGAATTTGTGGCAGCAATTTTAAAGGCTAACCCATTTTTGGAAGTGAGATTCATCATTGAATATGAAAATAAATCATTTGTTAATAATTATTTTAAGAGAATTTTATTTTTCGTGTAAATGAAAACCAAACTTTTATAAATAGGCTATGGTTAAAAATATGTTAGAGAAAATTTTATTTTGATTGTACTGAACCCTAAAGTCACCCATTCCCGTTTTGTGTTGAATCCTCAGTAAGGGTATTTAGTTGTGCTGCTCTTATTCGTGGTCATCTGGAGTAGAAGTACCGTCATCATGATGCATGTGCTCGTCAAATGCTATTAGAAAAAATATGTTAATTATATTTTAATAAATATTCAAATAATATTTACTACCATGTTGATGTCCTTCATTATGGAATGCACGAATATGAAGATCTCCATCAGGATTCTCGGTAGTTTGCTCATCATGACCCATAGTATAAGTAAACTAGAATTTTTATTATAAAAATTTTTTATTTTATTAAAGCTAAGCTTTTTTTGTCAAGAAGTTTACTTACAGCAGAGAATAAAACACTTGCAATCACAAGAAAAATCAAAAAACTCTTCATTTTAGTAAAACTTTTTTTTTTAAATTTCTTTTCGAAAATATTTAACGTTTACTGATCGTATTCAGTTGACTTTATGATTCCAATAGTTCACATCAGTTCCTTTTATACATGAAAGTTTGTTGTATTTAATTCTGTCATTAAAATCTATTTCCTCTATTATCATAACTAAAAAGTTAATTATATAATATTTAGGAAGTTATTATCTATAAATTATAATATTTATATTATCAAAACAAGGTCTTTATTTGGTAGCTTGCAAAAATTGTTATAATAATTTCATTGAAATTGGTGAAGTTTTTACCTTTTAATATGACACAAAGTAATTATGATACCATAATTGTAAGTATGTAATTTTTCTGGTGTATGCCAGCTTTTAGAACAAACTACAATTGCTCCTATAATTAAGTATAATTTTTTATAAAATGCATATTCTTTATAATAAATATGGCTTATTATATTTGATTTATATGAACGTGTGATTGACATTTGGTAGTGAAATCATCAGCAATTAGGAAAATTGGTACAGTGGAAAAAGTAGAATTTTTGTAAAATTGGAATTTTTATGAGAAAAATTGAAATAATATAATTTGCGCAATAATTGATACTGAAATGTTAAGATTATTTAATAGTAACATCTGTTATGATAGTAGTTTAAGCTGTTGTGCAAGTGGTTCTATATAGTAAATTTTTAAAATATTTTTTAGTTTCATTTATTATAAATTAGTGATAATCCGTCAAAAATGATGTATATTTTTATTAATGATTTAAACTATCTATATTTTATGTTTACGAGCTCTCCATCTTTGCTGTCGCACACAATACATTAGGAAGTTGCGCTCTTCATCTATTCTCATGAAAGTAGAATAAAATTCTTTTCAAATCAATTTAATCTTTCAGTTAAATAATTTGTCTAAAAACGCAATATTAACTAATTAACTCACTTACCAAACGAACAAATTGAAATAATCTTAAATATGTATATGTAATTTGTTGTTTCTTCATCGAATTTAATATGACGACAATTATATTTTAATAACCGAACATTTTTTTAAACATATTACAGTTCAAACTATAGTTTAGTGGAAAAATACTTACATCGCCATCTATTATTTAAATCTGTAGTTTGCTAACAGAGCCATCTATCAACATTCGTTACAAATAAAACGTTACGGTTGAAACGTTAGGCAGAGACGTACGTCAACAATTGTATACGATTTTGTTCGGAATTTAAAGTGATTTGTTTTGTGCAAAAAATTATAATTTTTTAATATAGAAACTATAAATAAAATTTTTATTTTTATAGAAATTAAGTTGAAACTGCACAAATTACGAGTATTAAGATTTTTTTTCATATTCTATAATTTATAAAATGTTTTGAAATTTGATATTTTTATCTGATATTTTTAATATCTCAATTTGAGAATAAAATAACAGGACTTTAAAAAATTTTAGCTAGTGTTTACAATGAGAGCCAGCTGAAAGTATCTATACATATATGCAAACCGGGATTTTCAAATCTCCAGATATCTTTATGCACATGCAGCTAATTATAACTATTAAGAATAGATAAGATGGTTCAACTTCACTCAAGCATACAGAATATAGATAAACAGGATACCAGTAGAACAGTAAAAGAGTCTATCCCTCTCATAATCGGAGATTGCGATATTATTTCAGAGCCATCGCTTCGACACCGGGGCATTTAGATAGACGCCAGGTTGGGCTTTTGCTAACACCTGAGAATCGCAAATAAAAAGACAAGTCGGTTTGTAAATGCCTCATCAAGGATTATGCCTAGCCACAGAGAGCCCAGACAGGGCTTATGCAGGCTTCTGTGTACAGTTATCAGCTCTATGATACTCTACACAATAATGACGTAAACGTACATTTGTCAGGTGATGGCGGTGTATCGCCGAAGCGCAGTTTGAGTCTTCGAGAACATTCCGCACTGTATCATATAAGTCTGCTTAAGTTATCCCTCATATTCCACCAATCAAGCTATTGACGAATAAAAGAGCCGGAATATATTCTTGACGATGGGAGTGATTAAGTCCATTAACTCACCGCCAGTAGGAAGAAAAGAAATTAAACATTGGCGTGATGGAATTTATCGATTAAAGGACGACGGACGCATTATCTCATTCCTGATACATAGCCACATGGAACGGAATAGGCCATGAAGAAGTGGATCACCGTTTCTGAAGGAAATGAGTGCTTCAGGTTATATCTATATCGCCTTAAAGTAGAAGTTGATGCGATGTGCGCCCACAATTAAGAATGTGGGACATGTCTTCTTCTACTTAGCGGAGAAAGAAAGAAAGTAGATAAAGTAATCGGCAAATGACTATTACAGAAAGATATTATTGCATGCTGCGATGCCGTAGCTGAACACACATCTTGAGTAATAAAGCAGATCTACTAGAGAGAAAGAATGATACTTTTAGGATAAAAGGCTTGATGCCATTCTATTCGCCATAAAATAATGCCCAATGGTGGTCCCATGGAGAGTTATACTTGAAGAATAGAGAGCTGGGTTTTGTAGTGAGAGAAAATCCCACACAACGTAGGGATCGGTATCTCTACAGGGTCTTAGAAACTACCCTAAGTATAGGCTAATAAAGTTTATTGTATCTTAGAGTAAGCCAAGTGATCTTCAATAAGAAAAATTGTAGGTTAGAGTAAGCCAAAGTTTATTGTAGGTTAGAGTAACGAATTAGGGCGTCATTGAACTTGAACATTATTTTAGAATATAAAATTCGAAAATTTTTACATTTTATAATATCAAAATATTCATTTAAAAATTGAGCATATCGATTTTTTATACTATTCTAGAATTGTGCAAATCAAGCTTCACCAGCGTCTTCATAAACAAAGGTTTTTGATATCAAACGCAATTCTTTATACGAGGTCTGTTCAAAAAATATCGCGAATTTTGAATTTCCGCGGGTTACGTATATTCGATTTTCGATTTTTTGTGGCGTTATGTTGGTACTCATGTCTCTCATTTATGCCGACAAGTTCGGCCATTTTAAATGTTCAGTTAATTTTTGAAAGCTGCTTTGCTTGTACGTGTTTTGGCTCGTCTTCGATTTTTGCCCATGTTCGACCAAAAACAGCATTGCATTAACATTGCTAAGGAGCTGTTGGACTCTGTCCGCAACGACCCAAGTTTGCTCCAGAGGATTATACCTGGTGACGAATCATGGATTTATGGTTATGACGTGGAAACCAAAGCTCAATCATCCCAATGGAAGCTGCCGCACAAGCCAAGACCGAAAAAAGCGCGCCAAGTTCAGTCGAATGTGAAGGTTTTGCTTATAGTTTTCTTCGATTGTAGGGGCGTAGTGCATCATGAGTTCTTGCCACAGGGTAGAACGGTCAATAAGGAATATTAACTGCAAGTTATGCGCAAGTTGCGCCAAGCAACCCTGCTCACGCATCGTTGTTTGTGCACGAATTTTTAGTTAAAAACAATACAATAATAATGCCGCAGCCACCGTATTCCCCAGATCTGGCCCCCTGTGACTTTTTCTTGTTCCCGAAACAGATTCTTTTATCTATTTTTTGGAATGGGCAAAAATCGAAAATGAGCCAAAACACGTCCAACCAAAGCAGCTGTCAAAAATTAACTGAACATTCAAAATGGCCGAACTTATCGGCATAAGTGAGAGACATAAGTACCAACATAACGCCACAAAAAAATCGAAAATCGATCCTAACAAACCTCGTAAAATCGAAAGTTGATCCACTTTTCAAATTTGAATAATTCTAGTATGGCAAAAGGTACTAACTACCCCGATTTTGAAGGTCCTGTAAATTCAACGATATTGGTTTGTATTTGATTTTAATCTATGCTCTCAGAATAGTTTGGATATTGAGTAATTAAATTTGCTCAAAAAAGCGATTGATTACATGATGATTCACCTATCTTTGTTACACTCCGTGGCTAGGTCAATCCTGCTGTATGTAGCGCTAAATTGGCGGACGGGTTGATTAGAACAATCTACGTGTACATACACATACGTGGAGTTGTCTCAGTCTACCGTATGAGCGTATTGAAGGTGGCCTGCACACTCCGAACCGTGTCATATGTGGGATTGAAATACTGATAGATGAGCGGCAAAGACCGTACCGCCGGAGAAGTCTATGTGACGCTGTGGGACAATCTGTAACTTGTCCGTAGGAAAGAAACGGCAGATGGTCCCTCCGCCTTATTGCGGCGGTGGATCCGTAGATAGATGTATGTTACTACCTATCCCAATTTTTCAAGGGAGACGGATGTTTGCGGCTTTACCAATACCGCTTTAAATTTGAGCGCGGAGCACGTGTTCTTTTACTGCGCCTGATTAAACGCTGAAATAGAAGAGCCACAGAAGTGCGCTAATGGACCCCTGACAGCGGAGAATCTAGTGGCCCTGATTTAGGGCTCGAGGCCGACTTTTGAAGTTGTCGAAGTTCTTTCGACAACAGACTACATCTGGATGAGCTTGAAAGAAAACGGAATTAACAATTCACCAGCGTAGTAATTTCGATTAATTTTAACCCCACGAAGTAATGCCGGGCGGTGGATCCGTGGAGAGATATATTGTAGATATTTGATCAAGTAAGGTGGTTTTAGTGGGTTAAGCCACGCATTTTGTCTTTAGATAATTTTTATATTACTATAACAAAAAAAAACTCCTTTGGATGTTATCAACAGTATTCATTTAAGTACCATATGTAAAAATAAATACCCAATAAACAATAGTAGATTTACTCTCCTCTATTATTACTATTATACTAATATAAAATTGCTTTTTTTTCTAATTATTGATCATTTTATTTTTATAATAATTCAATGGGATACTTCAACCTTCAATATAAATTAAATTTTAGGGTTTTTTAGTAGTACTTCTTCTTTTAGAACAATTTCCTGTAAAATAAACAAAATTAATTTCCATTTTCAATAATTTGTAAAATTATTGCTATTAGGTATACCTGCACGTGTAGCTGTTGAATTAGTTTGTCCATTGATCATTGGTAATTGCGTCTGAAATTTTTTTTAAGATAATAAGTAAAAAGTTTCCACACATTTTATTTGATTTATTAAAAATTTTCTTACCACCATAAGAAAAATACTACAAATGAAAATTAATAGTAACCAAAGTTTCATTTTGATAGTTTAAAAATTCTCTGATTTCAATATACTCTAAAGCTGGTTGGTTGTCTACTAAAGAATCGAAAATATATCGAACCTTATATACACAAAGTCATGAGATATGAAATTTCAAATTTGATTCTCATAAAAATGTTAATTTAATAAAAATAATAGCTTAATTAAACTATTTTAAACAAAAACTTAAATTAGAAATATTTTTAATGGATTAATTGAAATTAGAAAAATTGCAGGAAATAACGTAAAAGAAAAAGTATTTATTTCCAGTAAAAGTTGGTGAAAATTATTTTGTTTTTTATTCGGATCACTCTCATACTCATGATCGACCCACACAATGGGTGTCGAATATACATAATTAAGGTCACGAGATTCACAAATTACATCAATTCTAATTGTGTAATTTGACTAATTCGATCTTTGATTTTGAAACAGTAGAAAAAATTATTAACAAACATTATTTTGCTGAAGATTAATTATAACTTCCTCTGTACCTGCCGCTATCGCTATATTATGGAAATGGTGAAGAAATCATTATCAACAGCAATTTGTTCTTTTTGAATAGCACAAGGTAGTTATTGAATTTTTGTACAAATTAATCAGTATTGGTCAAAATACTAGAACTAATAACTATCTAGTTTGGATTAGTTTTGTTCAATAAGAGTTTTCGTATTTTTAAAACCACAGGTGAGCATTTGTATATGCACTAAAGTAACGGAAACAAACACCTGCGTTTGTAAAGTCAACATTAACTAAGTTAGATATTTTATGTATACAAATATTTATCGTATTATTTTTGGATCAATGAAAGTTCCCTTCTAGACAAGTTGTCTATTTGGGTCTACAGATCTGAGCTAAGAAACTTGAAATCCTCTCGACTCACCCACATAGCTTCCCAAGAAATAACTCAGTATAAATAAGTACTCGTGGATGCAAGTGTCCGCCACTCGTTAGATTCAAGATTATAAAAAGTGGGTGGTTTCATGAATGCTCTTCAGGTGTTTTTGACCTCATTTCAAGAGTACTAGTCCAAAAAATCCATGTACATTTCAGGAACTGTTTATGCAGCAACTGTTAAATTTATTTATATGCAAACTCGAGCGAACAAAATAAATTTAAGATGAAATTCTTTTAATATTAAGAAAGAAGACAGTATTTACAAAAATTTCAAAATTCTTGCTAATGGATATTGTTCACAGCAAATTTTTACTAAAAATTCTTTATAGAAAATTTTTACTTAGCATTTCTTATAGAAATTTATAGCGAATATTTTTTACAGATTTTAAGAAAAATTTTACTGAAACAACTTTACAGAAAATTTTTAATGAAAATTCTTCACAGCAAATTTTTACTGAAAATACCTTACAGAAAATTTTTACTGAGCATTTTTTATAGAAATTTTTACCAAAAATTTTTTCTAGAAAATTTTTACTGAAAATTTTTTATTGAAAATATTTACTGCAAATTCTTTACAAAAAATTGATACTGAAAATTCTTTACAGAAAATTTTAATGAAAATTCTTTACAGAAAATTTTTAATGAAAATTCTTTACAAACAATTTTTAATGAAACTTTTTCACAAAACATTTTCACTGAACATTTTTTATGAGAAAAGAAGATTTTTTTTATCAAATAATTTTTATGGAAAGTTTTTACTGATATTTTTTTTTGGAAAATTTTTTATGGAAAATTTTTACTAAACCTATTTTAAAGAAAATTTTGTCTGCAAATTCTTTCAGAAAATTTTTACTGAAAATTTTATATAGAATAATTTTAATGATAATTTTTGATCGAAAATTTTTACTGAATATTTGTTATGATAAATGTTTACTGAACATTTTTTATATCATAGAAAATTTTAATTGTACATTTTTTTATCGAAAACTTTTACTGATATTTTTTTATGAAAAATTTTTACTGAATATTTTTTATCGAAAATTTTTACTGAAAATTTTTTATATTGTAGAAAATTTTTGCTGAACATTTTTTTATAGAAAATTTTTACCAATAATTTTGAACAGAAAATTTTTACTGATAATTTTTAATAAAAAATTTTAAATGATAATTTTTTATCGAAATTTTTTACGGAAAATTTTTTATAGAATATTTTTACTAAACACTTTTTATCGAACATTTTTACTGAAGATTTTTTATAGAAAATTTTAACTAAAAATCGTTTATGGAAAGTTTTTGCTGGTCATTTTTTCTTTTATATTAATTTTAATCTCTGAGAATGTTATTTTACTTAAGAATCTACAGCCAATCTCTCAATTATTTCTTAAGTTGTACTAAAAAATTTCCTAGTCTATGTTTGACCGTTAATGCACTTTTATTTAATATTCTATTTTATAATGATTTCGCCATTTTCTTAGTAAATAAGTCATTTTAACGAGAATATATTAAAATTTAATGGTTGACGGTATTTTGAATGGATTTAAATTTTATGAGTTGCATTTCTAAGAGACTGAACTAGCTTAAATAGTATCGATCGAGTTCAAATCCATTACTCCAGATGGTGGTAAGTCAGAATTTCATAATGGCCATGGCTTCATATGGTGAAAGGGGTAAGAAGGTATCATATAAATCGCATTTAAGTGGAACAAATCGAATTACGACTGTGTTCGCTAAATCATTTCAACAACCATTCAGTATTTTTGCAATGCGTTCAACATAACTCATTTGGTTTATGATTGTGCCACACGACAAGGAGTGTTAATCGAATGTTTGAATATTTGGTGCCAACGACTTGCGGGTATTTGGTGCATAGTTCCCGGTATTTGGTGTTTAACACTTGCCGACTCGAGCTTACAGACTTTATGAATTATGCACGCATCCCACACCACCAACACAGCCAATACGTAACATTCCAGTGCGTGTTATGAGCGTAATTTATGGGACCACCGATCCATAAGTCAATGTGGGATTTCAAGAAAAGTTGATGCTGAAAGGACTGATTGGAATAGAATTCTTCATTTCAAAGTGCTCTACAATATTTGCTAGGATCAGTCACAACACACAATCAATCGGTCGTATTCTTTAAAAATTTCAATAAAAAACTGTTCGAAATCAATCGAAATTGGGAAATACTCGTAATCAAACAGCAAATATTTGAATTCGTGATTGGAGCCCCATTTAACCTCATTTAAATTTTTATGACGTCAACTTTCATCGCTTTCAGCTTGGTTTCAATTATCGGCCATCGGGATCTATCCGCAAGTCCGAAAAATTACAATGATGTGAACACGAAGTCGATAAAATCGACATCAAACTTTGTGATATTTTGTGAGCTGTACCAGAAGCTACCTCTCCAACCGCACTGTTTTTCCCATTAAGATCTTAGAGATTTCTTAGACGAATCTATCCGGTTGGTAGTATGGGTTGGCATGCGAGTTTTTCAACTTTGTACAAGTTAGTTACAAAGGCAATGACGGGATGCACTTTTATGGTTCCCAGCAATCGGCTTGGATTCAATTGGTTACCAACGAATTGTTCGTCTGGTGGGTGCTGAGAATTTGTGTCAATTATAGCTGCAAAGGTTATCAGCACTGGCGATCTAGTCCTCATTCGTTTCCACTAAGTACGCTATTAGCGTAAGGATTTTGTCTTTGGTACTTCGACAGTTTTCTAACTACTTTGTTTGTTAATAGAAGCGTGCAGACAAGGAATGATCTTAAACTTTTGAACCACAAAAATTAACTACGAATTTCAGAAATTGTCAACGAAGTAAGTTTACGTCTTAGAACACTCTTACTAACTTTGACATATTTAAGTGAAAGTTGAAGTTCCTTTTTTATCTGTTCAAATTGAGTAATAAAGATTTTCCAGAAAAGATACATTATTTAGATAAATTGGAAATAAGGTAAATTTTATTTGGATTTACTGAAAAATTACCTTAGAAAAAAATGGTGATATTCGTAAATTTTATACTGCAAAAAATATGTTGCAATAGTTTCTGGCCAGTCAATTCAAATAGAGACGATATAATTTTTTTTTAATTTCAGTAGTATTTGTATGAACATATTTTTTTTTACTATTTTTATTCAGGAACATAAATATTATGATAGTTGCATAATTGTTTTTTTTTTTCCAAATATGATTTTCTTGTTTAATTTCTGGTTATGCGTTATCGTGTGAAAATGTGATAAAATAACTACAAAATTAGCTTTAAGTAGCCCTTTGGCTACTGGTGTATTTAGCAAATATGCAAATTTAAGAGTTTGGCAAATATGACAACGCTATTTACAGAGAGTTTGACAAAAATTTATGAATTTCTCGATATAACTTCTTATATTTGCCAACGATAGGTACAATAGTTTTGATAGCACCAATAGTTGTTATCCAATCAACTATCTTCTTCGAACGATCTTTAAGTTGCTCGTATTGCGTGAAATTGTTTGCTTTTATTTCCTATGAGATTTAGTGATTGCTGATTGGTCTTGTGAATTAATTTATTTGGTGGTTTACGTTTTGCAAGACAATCTGGTGGAGAATCGTTTACTTAACGGGTTGAATGTTTGGTGGTTGATAAGTCCATATACAGTCAGATTCGTGTTGGCGGTATAAATTTTGTATAAACTGCGATGGCATTAGGCTCGTAATAATCCGTAATAGCTCTTCTGCCAGGTGAAGAGAACACGATCATTTGAAGTGTGAAAGTGAAACCGCAAACATTGTTTGAATAGATTGAAATGATCCGTCGCAAACCAAAAAAGGTTAATTTTATGCCTGTTTTCGCCAACTGGAGACAAATTTGTGATCGGAATCGATGATAGTAACGGCAAATCGTGGTTGCCTTGGAAATTGTTCACAATAATTTTCAACACAATGAATCAACAGAAAAACAATCTTAAAGACTAAAGAAGATACACGAATAATTTAATACAATCTTTGCTACTTTTTTTTCTATAGTATTTGCATAATAATTATTTAATAAAATTTATGATAATAAAGATTACCTAAATTGTTTTAAAATAATTTTTTAACTTTTATTCAATTTGGGCTTTGAAAAGTAAAACTAAATAAAGTATACTTTTAATTTCGATTTTTAAAAAAACTGTTCAGTTTATTTAATTAAATAAATTTTGCTATTATTTATTAATGAATATTATTTAAATAACAACTTCTTGCAGAATCTATCATTTTAACAGGATTTTTTTAATGATTTTTGCACACACTTTGAAGCTGTAATGTAATTTGGTCAACGGATGTTGATTTTTAAATGTCTACAAGTGCAAAAATTATCTGCGCATGTATATATTTTCATAGTCTTGTAAAAAAAAGTCCAATCACGTCAAATTTTACGATTTTGGAGGTTTAATCTATATTAACAAATTTCCAAATTATGCCCTCTGGCAACTATTGATATAATGGATGTAAAATTTGTCGTATTGTAGAGCTTGTGGCTCATATCCATAGCACTCAGAATTGACGATAAACGGTACCTCTCTTTCGTGTTTAAAGAAAAAGGGGTGAATGCCAACGTTAGATCAAAATGCAATCTAAACTGTTATATTTCGCTAATACAGTGTCTTTTTCGTAGTTATTTGTGGGTTTTGAAAGCCCCACATATAACAACTAGGCAGCGAGCAGCGAGCAGAAAATGAAATCTTTTTTTTGGTAATATGCGCAAAACGTGGCTACGGCAGATTTGTAGAAAATTTTAATAATTTTAACTCTTTCTTTGTGACGAAACGATTTACAGAATTTAATGACAAATTTCAAAGTAAACAAATATTATCTTAAATAACACATGAGTTTGACAGCTGTCAAATGATGAGGCTGTACTTTCCGAAACATAAAATGCATATTATTTATCGTTAATAAAACTGATTATAAAGAAATTTTATTATGGACAACCACATTGAGGATATGTTATAATAAAAAAAAATTACTATAAAATTTTATGATATTTCGCAACTAATTTAATCGATCTCAGAAATTCATAAGCAATATTTTAAATTTATTTCTAAAAGGTATAATATGAACAAAATCTATTATTTTTCAATAATGAGCTAGAATATAATTATGAAAATTTTATAATTGAATCTTATTCGAAAAAGTCTCTTTATTCCCATTTAAATGTATATTCCAAGCGAAAAATGAGCCTCATCGCAGCAGAATACTTTGTTAAAGAAAACTGAGCATCCAAAACCTTTTTTTTGCACAAAGCATTCAGAAGCTCATTTTTTTTAACTTTAGAATTTTTATCTACCAGGTGTATAAGCTTAAATCCGCTGTTTTTTAGTCAAAAAAAAAACCACATGTTATTTTCATAGAAAGCAAAAACAAATTTATTCAAAGTACTTGGTCTTGCTGGCTACACATTTTTCCCATCTCTCGGGCAATTTGTGGATACTACGTCAAACAAATTCTTTCTCTTTCGAGGCAAACCCCTCATCAAGCCATGTTCGGACATCTTTGTAAGAATCGAAGTGCTGCTCAGCGAGCGCGTAGTCCATTGACGAAAACAGGTGGTAGTCGGAAGAGGTCAGGTCTGGTGAGTAAGCGGGGTGAGATAGCACCTCCCAGTTGAGTGTCTCCAAGTAGTTCGGACCATTTTTGATGTGTGCGATGGTGCATTGTCGTGGAGCAAAAACTGCTTGTCATGTCTTTGTTGATAATCCGTCCTTTTTTCACGCAGAGCACGGTGCAATTTGATCAGTTGTTGGTGGTAGCGGTGGGAATTGACAGTTTCACCAGATTGCAACATCTCATAGTAGACGATACCCTGCTGATCCCATCAAACGCATAGCATCGTCTTCTGTCCGAAGCGATTTGGTCTTGGGGAAGATATTGAGGGTTGGCTGGGATTAACCCACGATTTTTTGCATTTAGGATTCTCGAAATATATCCACTTTTTATCGTCGGTCACAATCCGATGCAGGAACAACTTTCTTTTTTGTCTGGCGAGCAATATTTCGCATGTGTTTTGGCGTCGCTCCATCTGGCTATCGTTCTATTCATGCGGCACCCATTTTCCGAACTTTTCAACCTCGCCCATGTCACGCAGACACATGGAGATGGCTGGTTGAGTAACACCCAATTGCTCCGCGAGCATTTTTTGCAATTGGGTATCGTCATCGTCCAAAAGAGCCTGCAATTGATGGTCCTCAACCTTCCTAGGCCGATTTTCACGCTTCTTATCCCAGAAGTCAAAATTGACTAATACGCTCACTCACGCCATCTATGACCAAACAGCGGATTTAAGCTTATACACCTGGTATTGTTTGTTAATTAAACAATCTACAAAAAAAGGCCAATTTTACGGTAAATAAAATTTAATTCAAATAACATTAAATGACAAGGCTATATTTAATTCAGATAACTATTAAATGACAAGGCTATATTTTTCAAACCGCGAAATGGCTTACCATTTATTTGCTAAGATTCTAGTCTAAGAACAATCATTTCCCATAAACACCATCTAATCCCTTTGTTAATAATTGAAATTTATCACTATTTGCAATCATATTCATGTCAAAACAAACAAATCCAGCGTGAATTTATGACCTCCGCTGGGATAAGTATAATTTCACAAATTGAACTAAACTAAATGAAGAATCATCGACCACTTTTACGGATACGGCAGTCAATTGATCCCTAATTCCCATAAAAAAAGACAATCTATTTTTGTATTTGGTTTAGAATGCATGCGCAACGAATTAAGGGATGAATTATGGCATCCTTGAACAAATAGATTAACAAGGATTGTGTGTATGGTGTACAACCCTTAAAATCACATAGGCGGGCACGTGCGTAATGCGGTTTAGTTTGTAATGCATATGTCCGGGGTGGTTACCCGCAGTATTGATTGAGGGTCGGTGCACATATGTGTCGAATGAATCGTCGACAATAAATCAAAATTGATATTTTCCATTTTTCCTCGAAATGATGCATGAGCTCACATATGGTGAAGACATTGGCGGTATCGAATCAAAAGCGAAATCGAAAGTGTGAACATCCATCCATTTCGTTATTCCGGTTGTTCCGAGCAAGAAGATAACATGGAAGCAACACTGCCAACGGAAGTGGAGCCCTGGTGACGGGAATGACTACATTGATGGTTCCCCATATAAGAACTGGCGGCTTGTTTGTTTTTTAGACGGTGGTCAACTGAATTGACATTAACAGAAGACTTCAGTAATCGCGTAACTTTAGCTTAAAGACGAGTTCAACTATGAAGGAAACTACGGATACGGATAGATTCCCAAATTGATTTATGCTATCAGTAAAATTTATCGAGTGCCGGATAATTTCACGTGCCTCCAAATAATTTAATTACCCAAGTTCGATTTGCATCGATCGTGACCTCTACTATTGAACGAACACCTAGTTTACTATGGACACGATTTATCGCCGATGGTAATTTGACTTTGGTTAATTGCGGTAGCCACCGATAACGATAAATCATCGGACATTTCCATTTCACTTTAGAAATTTGTATGGTATTTTGTTAAGATAGAATCTTCTGCTTTTACCTCATTAACATCAATGGAATATATTAAGCACCATCATTGTTTAAGTAAGTATTGAAATGGTTAGTTGCAGTTGGAGAGAATTTCTTGGAAATTTTTGGAATTCAAAAAGACTTTTTCAAATACGATTCAATTATATAAATTTTCATAATTATATTCTATGTTAGCTTATTATTAAAATAAATAAACTTTTTTAAATCATACTTTTTTCAAATAAATTTTAAATATTGCTTATGAATTTCTGAAATCAATTAAGTAAGTTGCGAAATATTATAAAATTTTGTTCGAAATATTTTGGCTTTTTTAGTATTTGTTTTTATAGAAAAATGATGCGTATTTTAAATAAACTAAGTCATAATTATAGTGGAATTTTATTTTATTATAAAATATCCTTAATGTCTTTGCCCATATTATAAATTTCTTTTTTAATCAGTTTTACTAACAACTGAACGATAAATAATGTTCATTTTTTGTTTCGAAAAATACAGCCTCAACAATTGACAGCTGGCAAACACAATTGTAAAATTTGACATTTAATACTATAAATTAGTTTATTACTAATACTATAAATTAGTTTATTGAATCTGCCGTGGACACGTTCCGCACTTATTCGCACCCAAAAAAAAGTAATTTTTTGCTCGGTGGCTACATATACAAATGAAATTGCCATATTTGGGGCTCTGAAAACCCACAAGCTACTGTAAAAAAGCTATTGTATCATCGAATAGTGACCGTCTGGTATAAATTTTGATTTGATGGTTTCATTTCAGTCGGAAGGTGTATTTATTTGATTAAAATGAAAAAGTAGAGAGACCAGTTCCATCAATTCTGAGCCTTATAGCCGTACGATAACTAACTTTTTTTTTGCCTCAACTTGAAGATTTTATTTTGAACCATATATAATGCCATAAGCTATAGTACACAATAAACTGTCGATTTATTGTGAGAAAACTTCCCAGGACCCAAAACTTTCATAAACGAAGTCTGTTCAAAAAGTATCCCAAATTTTGAATTTCCTCGGGTTACGTATATTCGATTTTCGATTTTTTTGTGGCATTATATTGGTACTCATGTCTCCCACTTATGTCGATAAGTTCGGCTATTTTGAATGTTTAGTTAATTTTTGACAGCTGCTTTGCTTGCACGTGTTTTGGCTCGTCTTCGATTTTTTCCCATTCCAAAAAATGGATCAAAGAATCTGTTTCGGGAACAAGAAAAGGTCGCAGGGGGGCTTCAAATCTGGGGAATAAGGTAGCTCCGGCATTATTAGTGTATTGTTTTTGGCCAAAAATTCGCGCACAAGAAACGATCCGTGAGCAGGGGCGTTATCATGGTGCAAAAGCCAATTTTTGTTCTTACACAAATCCGGGCGTTTCTGGCAGATTGTTTCGCGTAACTTGCGCATAACTTGCAGGTAATATTTTTTATTGACCGTTATACCATATGGCAAGAACTCATGATGCACAACGCCCCTGCAATCGAAGAAAACTATAGGCAAAACCTTCACATTCGACCGAACTTGGCGAGCTTTTTTCGGTGTTGGCTCTTGCGGTAGCTTCCATTGATTTCCACGTCATAACCATAAACCCATGATTCCTCACCAGTTATGACCCTTTGGAGCAAATTTGGGTCGTCGCGGACAGAGTCCAACAGCTCCTTAGCAATGTTAATGCGATGGTGTTTTTGGTCAAAGTTGGGCAAAAATCAGAGACGAGACAAAACACGTGCAAGCAAAGCTGCTGTCAAAAATTAACTAAACATTCAAAATGGCCGAACTTGTCGGCATAAGTGAGAGACATGAGTACCAACATAACGCCACAAAAAATCGAACATCGAATATACCTCACCCGCAGAAATTCAAAATTCGTGATACTTTTTGAACAGACCTCTTATAGTCAAGTCAATTGGCTATATTTGATGTTGTTTAAACTTTTTTTTATAAAATAATATAAAATATTATTCTATTTTATAGTAAGTTTTAATATTAAGATATTTTAAAAACCAATATCCATCAAGTAATGACGGAATTAAAGACGGAAATGTGCGAAAAATTAACGCAAAATTGTCTCAAAAGGATTGAGTCTTTCAAAAAGTGTTTTCTTACTTTTTTTAATATTATTTTAATTTATATATAATGGCATTATTAGGTTAATATAATTTTTTTATATTTTAATCTTTATCATGCATTTTAAATTTTTTTATTTAATTTTACTCTCCGAAACATAAATTGAATAATCCTATACTTTAACTTTTTATAAATTTTCATATTATCCTTTCTGCCTGCTCAAATATTTAACATCATAAAGTTCATTTCTTGCTAAACGATATTACTACCCTAAATTATAATTCCATAAATAAATTAATTATTTTGAAAAATCTTACATTTGTAAGCATATGCAATTGTCAAATACACATACTAAATGATCAGTCTTTCTTTAAAATAATTAGTTTTATTGTAAAAATCTTTTCAGTTAGAAAAAGTATTATATTGTAAAATATTACTTGACTGTAACTACATTTCTAAGAAGACATTAATCAGTTGAAAAAATATCAATAATAATAACGAGAAGAATAAGAAAAACAAAAATCGCCCATAATGTACATAATAAAGATACATATAATCGTATCTGATAGCTGGCAATTTAATGTCTGATGTTAAGATTCGATTTCGTTAAGTAGAGGAAATCGAAAGAGTTAAATGCGTGCAATTTCAGTTTCATTTACAATTCCTTATGTTCCAATAGCACATAATGTTCCCCATAATAGAAAACAATCTGGACAGCTGGTAACATTTACGTGTCTAGACATTTAGCGGATACTTTATATGAATAGTACGGACCCCTGACTCTATTGGCTGTTTGGTAAATTCAGATTCTATAACATCTATGCTCCCAGATTGGAAGCCATCGATTTGGGTGTATTCCTCTGAGACTAAGTAAACGATTTGGCCAACATCAAAACTCTTAATTAAGCGGACGGCTGCCTAGTTGTTCGTGATTGATCATTCCATGAAAATAAACATCGAATCGATCGATGTCGATCAGCAATAGTTGCACATCAGCTTAGCTGGGGGCTGCTCAGACCCCCACCGATGATTACCACAAACTCCTCCAAGTGCACTTATCCATCTCACTAGTTGTTGAGTTTACATCTAGGCTAGGATCACTATTAGAGAATCGATCGTGCCAGCTAAATTGCGGTGGCTTTTCATTTTCTAAATCGATGCCGCCATTTCTGTTGTCGATTTTCAAATGCGATTCGTTCATTTAAATAGCACCTTAATGAGGAAAATAGTTGTACAAACTAAAAAAAAAAACTTTATAAGATTCAATATTTCTAGCCAATCCCACCCCTCTGCGGTGCGTCCTAATCCCTTTCACTAATTTAATATTTCACAGTATTTTATGAAATCGAGAAAAACACAACCATTGTCAATATTGATATCTGTTCGTGTAATTGATTTTAATCAGGAAGGCATTTATAGCGTGAGAATATCCTCAGTAAATATACATCCAAACATGTTTTTATTAATCAATTTTCTAAAAATTATAAGTAAAAATGAAGGGAATATATTTTAAATATTCAACTTTGATCAAAATTTATATTTAAAAGACTATTATTTCAAAGTCAAAAGGATCAGTCAACGCATACTTATTTTTAAATATTAATAGAGGATAATCCAATTTGTGCTTCGGCAACACGCTTGCAAATCATTGTGCTGCTTGGATCTTGCCATTATCATTGAGATCTTTTGCAGAACTCGATCATCTTGAGGTAAAGTTCTGGTGACTTTTTTGTTCATTCCGGGTTGTAATTCGGCCATTATTTAATAGATGTTAGTTTTACAATGCGCTTTCAAGTAAAAATCCAACGGCGTCAAAGCGTATGATCTTGGAAGCCAACACTACCAATCTCGAAATTATGCCACGTGTTCAATATTCGCGTAATTAGGACAAACATTTTCGTGTTGTGTGGATTGTCGCGTAATGTTCTGAAAACCACATATATTTCAGATTCGTACTAAAAGGAGCAACCACACCAGGCGAAGAAATTATACCTAGCTGTGAGTATGATGATACGATTTACACAACGATGATCCATTATGTGTCGAGATCAGAAAGAGCAGTACAAGAGGTCATCATCAAGATTGAGCCGACTACGAAAAATCTTAGCCAAAACAAACAGGCATCGTCAACGTCAAAGATAAGATCTATTAGCACTAATCGCATACAGATAGGAGATTAAAGCTTTGAAAGAGTTAAAACATTTTCCTATTTGGGGTTTAGAGTTGCAGACGATAAAACATGGAGGAAAATATCCCCATACGGCTGTCAACATTTAAATATCTATATTTAGTGGTGCCACATCTCATCCTAAGACAATATAGCACCAGTCGCCCACGACCATTGGGATTGAGATTACGCTCAATCAGCGCACTACCATAAATGATAGTTAACAGTCAGTAGTCAGTTACAAGCTGACTACTCCAACTGTTGGTGGCGAGGACTATCTAAACCTCTGCTGTCATAAACAGTGACAACGCCCGAGATAATTGCAATGCATTTGCCAGTTACCTCCCACCTGCGATCCGGAGATCGTACCCGCGATATGGGTATCAACCACAGCCACTACGTTGCTGCCTAAGGCGCCTCACCATTATCGGGCACAGTGTATTTTAACACCATGGTGCACCCCGATTTCCGTAGCTCAATGAGCGGAGTACAAACCAAAGTACTCTATTTTTGTTTTAAGAGTACTTTGGTTTGTACTCCGCTCATTGAGCTACGGTAAGGAATCTTGTAAATTCCTAGGCACCGCTAAGCCAGCTCAGGTACGCGGGTTTGCCAAGACCCGAAAGCACAACTGGAATTGACCTTCGTCTTTCATCCAGTTGTAACCACCTTGCGTTTCACTCGCCTGCACATTCCCTACCTATTCATTAATCCTAATCTTCTTTCAAACAGTGCCTTGGCAAATTCAGCCAGACATTCCCTTCTCTCGGGTGTACCAAGTGCACCACTCAGATCCACTCGACCTTCATTCATTCTAATGCCACAAACATCCAAATCTCGGAGATCCTCATATAAAACACAATCTACTAAGAGGTGATATACACTTTCCTGTGGTGCGCCGCACAGACACTTTTCTCTTTCACTCAATCCTCTCTTATACAAGAACTCATTTATACTACCATGCCCGGTTACCAGATAGCCTAGAAACAGACCACATTCAAACTTGTTTGCCCAGGCAAACCTAACACATGAGATAAACTTATGGGTCCATCTCCCTTTCTCATTCTCATCCCAGCGCTGTTGCCAAATTCCATACATTCTATCCAGGACTAGAGCCCATCTTTGGCGGTCTCCAAGTTCCCGAATTTTCTCGTTTAGAACAGGGCAGCTATCCAGTAATACAATGCCACGCCGCATCCTATAGAGAATACTCCTACGGAGCACCTTCAGAACCCATGGGATTTCTCCCAGTAAGACCTGCATTGCATCGTTGGAAACTGTCCTGCAAACATTCAGACATGCATACAGAACCAACCGCTGAATACTATTGATTATGTCTCCAGCATACTTAGATCTCATTACATCACCCCATACACAGGCACCATACGCCATACATCCAACAAACAAACCCTTGTACAATGTTCGCATTGCCCTCCCCCGAATACCCCATTCTCTCCTTAATACCCTCCTCAGACATCCAGTGGTACTAACCACTCTCTTTCTGAGGTGGTCCAGATGGGGTCCGAAATTCAGGCGTTCACTCACCCGGACACCGATATATTTCACCATTGGCGAATACCGCAGCGCCGTATTCCTCATTCCCACATTAGGTACCCTACTCAGGCTCAAGGAGCCCTTCAATAGCATTCATTCACTCTTACGCTCAGAGACACCCTCACCCACTCGCTCGCCCCATTCATATACATGTCTCATACATTCTGAGCCCCTCATCCCGAGATTCACACGACTATCACCTTCAATCAAAAGAAGCAGGTCATCTACATAGGCAACAACCTTGCAACCCATTCTCTCCAGTAACAGTAGCAGGTCATTCATCATCATGTTCCAAATGGCAGGACCAGCCACAGATCCCTGTGGGCATCCTCGAACCATTTGGCGCACGACACTAGTATTTTTCCCATTCACAGTAATATATTTGTCCTCGAAATAGCTCATCCAAAGATGGACTTCATTACACTCTATTTCGAGGAGCTTCCTAATCACTTGATCCCATTTCAAACAGTTGAATCTCGATTTAAAATCGACAAACAACCCTAACACATACTTGCAATTACTCTCTTCAACATACATTCTTGCACGCATCCAGGTATCCTCAGTAGATCTACCTTCAGTAAATCCATACTGGGAGCCGTATATGCCCCTTTCAGAAAACGGCTGCCAACAGATCCTTTTTGAGTCAGTTTAAAATATTGCACTTGAAAATTCTGACCATAATATCGACACCTAAGCTGCACAAGACAATAGTTTCGCCGGTCGTTATGTATTCTTCGAAAACTTGAGTTCTGAGCAAAAATCATTACAAACTCTAGTTCGCCCTCGAGAAAAGGATCCTTCTAAGAATTTTTAGGATCAACGATTCAGCAGCCTATTTAATAATAAGATCCTGGAGGGTTAGCACAACTGACCGGTTATAGATAAAATTAAGCTCATTAGACTGCAGTTGGGTAGACTCTTAATCCGTTTTGATGAGGAAGATTCTACAAGGAAATTCTATAGTAGTTCCATTTATGGTCACAGAGAACGAGGCCATCAAACTAGACCACGTGGTGCGAAACTGAGATATCCGGTGTCCTTTGATTCAACAGAAGCCTGAGGTGCGAAACTGGGTTGATAGTCTAGGTTAAATGTCTCTCAGTTCACGGTAATGATCTCTTTTTCGGTAATGATCTCTTCTTCTTCATTTAAAAAAAAATATACACAAATATGCATACTAGATAATTATTTTTCAATAACTTCTTTACAATCATTTGTGGGTTTTCAGAGCCTTTTATGTGGCAACTTTTTCTATTAACACAACCACCGAAAGAAAAATTTGCCTTATAAAAACAATTATAATCTCTTCTTAAAACTCGAACCGTTTTCTACAAAATTACTACTTTTTTTTAAAAATATTTTATAATTTAAAAATGGCAGATTATAAAATAAACTATGTTAATCCTAATTTTGTATATTAATAAAACAACTAATAAATAATGATATCTTACTTTTCAAACTAGAAGATGGATAATACTTTGACGATATAGAACTCACAACATTTTAAACAATTTTTAGAATTATTTATTATATTGATTTTTAACTATAGAATTAAATTTTGAATAATTTTTATTTAGATTTTTATATTGTTATTTTAAATATGATAATACACACTTTTGTGTGTATCATCTCTAAAATTTATGGTGAAAATCCCTTTCAGCACAAGGTAAAAATTAGCATAATTGATAAATAATTGGTAATATTAAGAGCCAATTTATCATATACATTTTAATGCCTGTAATTTATTCTCCTATATTGGTCTCTAATTTTATTTAATTCATTTTCAATTTAATAATGTAAAATATTCGTGTGATCAATAATATGAGAGATCATAGTTTGCAACGTATTTTACGTAACAAGAGGAACTGATCCGTTAAAGCCCAAAATTTGTTCGATCAACCAAACAACTAGCTTCAAATGTATCTAAATACACTTATATGTATATAAATCTGGCTCTAAGGTTTAGACAAATAAAAATCTCGAACATCATGGACTATAATAAACAAAGACTATGCATCTAAAGTCAACTATTGTATGATCAACGTTTTGGTCTCGAATCATGAAAATTGATACTCTCTCACAGAATCGCCATAATCATAATTCGGTTGCCTTCAGCTAAATGATCGACTGCATAACCGATCATAATAGTTCTTACCTGAGTTTCAGTTTCATATAAGAAAAATTATTATTATGGAAAATTATTATTAAAAGCCATTACCCTGAAGCGTCTGCTTTTAGGGGGTTGATTTTCAGTTCAAACATTAGCTGTGAAAACATTTCGATTTTTGTTGATCATCCATCAAACACGCCATTATATTATTGAATCGATATTTTATTGTAGTTGATTTTTCTATACTTCTTCGATTGTATAATAAATTTATTTGATTAACTTGTTGTTATTTAAAAGTATTCGACATTGAATGACTTGCAACTAAAAGAAACTTGGAACTTGTTGGACATTTGTTGTACAAAACAAAGAAATCAAGAAAAAAATTATTAATGATATTTTGGGTGTACGAGTATATAAGAACGCTTTTTGGACAGGTCAAAAAAAAAACAATAACAATATTAGTGGGAATGAAAAATTTTAATGAAAAGAAAAGTGCAATCCAAATGTGAATTTTGAGGGATTTTTTAACAATTTCAACCAATTTGATTAGTTTGGGTTTTTATAATTTTATCACAAATAAAAAAGCTTATAATAAGCCAATGCATGCTTTTGTTGAATAAAATTTGTTTATTTCTCTCTTTATTCTTTTGTTATACGATTAGACAAATGAGTAAAATGTATTTTTCCAGTCTATACAGTCCAAAGCTTATAATAAATATTCGGTAGTATACGATATAATGATGGAAAAAAGTACTATCGAAACAATATACAGAAAATAATTTAGTGTAGAAAAAATGTAAACAAACAAAAAGGTAACATTCCACTTGGACTTTCGGCCATGATCTTGAAAATCGATTTTTGGAAAGCTTTGATTTTTACACAAATACGTATTTTTTTTTTTGTTTATTTTTTTTTCTTCTGGTATTTTTCCTCATAACTTTCGAATAATGTTTCTTGAACACTTTCACTATTTACGGCACAGAACGAACGAACGTATCTTAGGTAAAGCTTTATTTATTTCTAAGATAATTTCTCTTTTTTGTATTTTGAGGTGTTTGTATATTTTTAATTATAATAATAACTAATTATTATATTGAGCTAGTAAAATAGATTATATGAAAGTTGTGATAAGAATTTGAGGAAAAATATATGCTCGTATGTTTACACCGAGATTTATAGCCTGTTTAGTTTTTGTGTGCCACTGAAATGGATGAGATGATCCTGTCAACATTATGCTTATTATGTGCTGTATATGCAACTACGACCGACGCTTTGAGGCAGTGCAACGTAATTTTTCAAGGAATCATAATAAAATAGCTTTTGTAGAGGAGGATATTTTTTTTTAAGCGAGGGTAGGGAAAATATACGTACTGAGCCCTACAGCGTGTGGGATTTTTTTTCTTCAAATATGCATCCACATGGGACCACTATTAGGCATTCCTTCACGGATAGCAGACTAGCTTTAAACCTATTATCCTATCTAAGCTGCAAGTTCGCGTGTCGGTGATGCTAGCTATTAGTCTTACAATAATACCCTTTTGGGACTGGATAACATCAATCTCCAGATTTGAGCTCTTTTAAGTAGTCCCTTCGGAAATTGGAGATTTCTTGAGTCGATAAATCTTAATGTCGTTGCAATATCACCACTGTCTCGTTTCTTTTGCCTCTCGTTCTTGGTGATAGATCTTGACCATCTCATACGCCAAATGATCGATTGGCAGATTGTTAGCGATCCCACAAACAGCGTCATTTGGATACTTGCAATTTAAAAATCGACGAAATATGGAGCTTATACTTTGGACTTGTTAATAATTGGTCCAATATAAATTAAGTTCAAGGTAATAAATTCATAATAATCCATTAGTAACAGAATTTTGTTGATGGTTTTTCTTTTATGTGCATAAATTTCTAGATGCTATAGAATTATTTATGGTTGGGAATGATAAGAGAGGGTGTTTCTATAAAAGTTATTCTCTTGCACATCGGAGAAGCTTTTATATTACAACGCACTTTTTTTTTTACCTAGGTTAGGGAGAATTATTTTAAAGACGCTAAAAAAGTATCGAACCTTATAATGTGTGGAATTTTAATTTGGTAAAATCCACCTCCCTAATCCTTAAAAATGCTCCTCTCCCATGGGAGTACCTTCAGAGAGTTCTTTACGGGCAGCAGACTAGCTTCAAGCCAATTACGAGGGTCGTTCAATAAGTCCTAAGAAAATCCGAGAAATTGCGCTCGTAGTGTCGGTAAAGATATTGTTTGTAAGTAGCATTATCGACAGGAAAGCTGTCAAAATTTCAGCTCGATCCATAGCGTGTATAACAATGGGAAAAGGCGAGTTTAGGGCTATTTGAAAGGCTTAAGCCCGAAAGAAATCAAAGCCGAGTTGGATGCAGTTCATGGCACATCTGCACCTGTGTTTGCGACGGTTTACAATTGGGTGAATGAATTTAAACGTGGCCGTTCATCCACAAAAGATGAACATCGTTCAGGACGCCCAGTTGAGGTGTCTACTCCTGAAATCATCGACAACATCCACGATGTGATTTTGAACGATCGGCGAATTAAAGTACGCGAATTAGTTGAGGCCACGGGCATATCACAAGGTACAGTCGCTTCAATTTTGCATGAAAAATTGTCTGTGAAAAAAATTTCGGCAAGATGGGTGCCGCGTTTGCTCTCAGAGGAGAATAAGCGCAATCGTGTAGTGGACTCTGAGGCTATGTTGGCACTCTTTCATCGCAATTCTGCCGAATTCCTTCGTCAATATGTCACTGTGGACGAAACCTGGATACACTACTACACTCCAAAAACGAAGAGACAGTCATCACAGTGGATTTTCAAGGGTGAACGGGCTCCGAAAAAGGCAAAAACCGTGACATCGGCCGGCAAGGTGATGGCCACGGTCTTTTGGGATTCGCAGGGCATCATTTTTATCGACTACTTGGAAAAAGGAAAAACAATAACAGGAGCGTATTACGCGTCGTTATTGCAACGGTTGAGCGAGGAAATCAAAGAGAAACGCCCCCATCTGAAGAAGAAAAAAATCCTCTTGCATCAGGACAATGCGCGTGTGCACACCTGCGCTGTTTCCATGGCCAAAATTGTGGAATTGAAAATGGAATTGTTGCAGCATCCCTCTTATTCACCAGATTTGGCCTCGAGTGACTATTTTTTTTTCCCCAATCTGAAGAACTGGCTTGGCGGACGACGGTTCACTTCCAACGAGGACGTCATTGCTCAAACGGATGAGTATTTTGCAGAACTTCCGAAATCCTATTTTTTGGACGGGATAAAAATTTTGGAAAAACGGTTGGAAAAGTGTATAGAGCTAAAAGGAGATTATGTTGAAAAATAAAATTTTTTTTTTTAAAAAACAGTTTTTTTCCATCTTTTTCTAAGGACTTATTGAACGACCCTTGTATTGAACGACCCTCGACTTATTGAACGACCCTCGAACGACCCTGCAAGATAGCCTTTTTTCAATCATGACGGACGATCTTGACTACTTAGGTTGCGCATTCAGCTATCGCACTCCAAAAAGTCTGCTATTGCCCTTGCTTTTGGCTATTGCTGTTGTTTTTGCTGTTGCTGTTGTCGCTGCTGTTGCTATTGCTGTCACTGTTGTTGCTGCTGTTGTTCTTGATATTGCTTTTGTTGTTGCTGCTGCCATTGCTGTTACTGGTATTGCTGCTGCTGCTATTATTGTTGTTGTTATAGCTGTTGCTGTTCCTGTTGCTGTTATTATTGTTATTGCTGTTACTTTTGCTGTTGCTGTTACATTTCCTATTGGCTATTAATATTGCTGTTGCTTTTGCTGTTGTCGCCGCTATTGCTATTGCTGTCGCTGTTGCTGTTGTTGCTGCTGTTGTTCTTGCTGTCGCTGTTATTGCTGCTGTTGTTATTGTTGTTGTTGTTGTAGCTGTTGCTGTTCCTGTTCCTATTACTGTTGCTGTTATTATTGCTGTTATTGTTGTTGTTGTTGCTATTGTTATTATTGTTATTGCTGTTACTTTTGCTGTTGCTGTTGCTGTTGCTCTTGCTGTTACTAATGTTGTTGTTGTAGCTGTTGCTATTCCTCTTCCTGTTGCTGTTGCTATTGCTCTTGCTGTTGCTGTTACTGTTGCTGTTGCTGTTGCTGTTGCTATTGCTGTTACTTTTATTAGTTTGTTTTCATTGTTGCGGTTTTTTCAATCATTTTTGCAATAACACTATAGTATGATTTTTGGAGTGTGGTAGCTGAAAAAACAATTTGCTGCATTTCTGTTAATTTTTCGGTAAAGCGCAGACAATGGAAAAAGATATGATCCACGTTTGCAAAATATGTGACAACAAGTGGGTAATGTCGCTTTAACCACTAGCTTAAAGCAACGAAGCTATGTCCGAAAGCACACCAAGTTCCGTCAGATATTATCCCACTTTTCTATGACCTCTTCTGTTCAACGGGCCTATGCCAGGAATGAGATGATACGTTCATCTTACTTACTGCTTGGTGACTTTGCTGCAATCCATTTCTTTTTTTGTCCTTTTCTCAGTGATAGATCTTGGCTGCATTATCCATAAAATGCTCGATTAACGGAATTACACAACGCCCATCATATAAGTGCTCTCGAAACACAATATACCAATATTTTCCGTTGCTTATACGATTCGATCTACATAACTTCTGGCCAAATAAGCTTTGTCTTTGCCCTCCATACCTAGGTGTGTTCCTTGCTAAGGTATTTATAATTCGATTAGCTTTTTCGAGGAGCAATTTTCGGATGTTCGCCAAAGTTTAACCAAACGTTTATCTGGAGTCTCAGGTATCGGAAAACTTCTTTACTTTTCTGCTGCTCGCCAATACTGATAAGAGCCTTTTTGATCAGCAAATTTAAGGCCCACTGATAAGAGCCTCAATGCTGGATAATTTAAACTGCGTCATTTGCCTTTTGCGTGGTCTCCCCTAGGAATTTGGTTGTTTTATATCAATGAACTGAGGATCTGCTCTAAAGAACTCACCCACTAATGTTTAATGTTTTCATTCCTATTTCGATATGGGTTATCCGCGTTCCATCGGTAAGATAATCTGCAATTATCCTATTAATATAGGCCTAAACTTTCATCCAACGAAGCGCACACCATTTACTTCCTTAAACTTTCTGTATATGCTGACTGTTTTAACATCATTTATGCTCGAATATCCACTCTAAGCTTTCTGCAATAAAATGTATAGCTTAGGCGTAATGAATACAAACTAATAACATTGTCCTTACTGCACGTTGGTGTTTCTAAGTCTACACATATGCAAGGCTATAAATATTTATTACGAGTTTGATCTTACGTGTACCCTAATGAAGGACAGACTAGAACATTTTCTTTATTTGCTTTAATTTATTGTATCTGCCTGATTAGCAATTTGTTTTGTATAATCGGTGACAAATCCTTAATGGTTAGTCAATATTTTCGTTGAAGCTTTTGGACAATATAACTTATGATATATTTCTAAGAAAAAGTTCAACAGATTAAAAAGTCTGCTCAATCAAATCCTTCTGATTACGATAACCATATTGAAACTTAGTCAGATTGTATTGTCCTCAAAGTGACTTATCTAAAATGTGAATGGTGGTATTTTTGCTGATGTACTGTTGTGCGTAGAAATATGTACTTAACGTAAAATTTATTAATCGATAGAAAATAATCATCGGCATGCATTTACGTAGTCTGCAATTTGTGTCTATTTGTTACGCAAAATTGTTATCAATACGCTAACAGCAAGAATCGAATAAACATCAAAGTTGAACGTGTGACTTTGTGCTCCACTCATAATATTGAACATTCGTACAGCATGTACAACAAAGCTTGACTAATAATTATTATTGAAAATTAAACGTTCGTGTTAAACGGATACTTTCAGAAAAAGGGGTGTCCAAGGCAGAGGAATATTTGGTTGATTTCATGAGGAATAATAGAGACTAGAGACGTTGTTGAAAAATGATGCCCAGCAATAGGTAAGGAGACTATGAGAGAAAATATGATTTTCTTTTGATATTCGCAGTCAGAAAGTTTGAAAGCCGTATTCCCAAAAGTGCATTTTAATCTTTTCACATAGTATTATCGATGAGGAAGTAACATTAGCATGAAACGCTAACAGCCATGGATCAATCGCATTCAGGCACATGATCGAAAAAGATCGAAGTTGTAAACATGCCGTATTCGAATCGATACCGGCATACTAATAACTGATGTGGATACAGCCGCTTGCGTCGAAAGTTCCCTCTACTTTTCGGGATAAGAAGTTCAGGCTCATAAGAATGTGGACTCGGAAGATGGTGGGCACTGCAAGTAACCGAATCTGAGCACAATAGTTGAATTTCGTTCGAGAACGATCTGTTGCAATCAGGTGATAAATGCGAAGTTTCCTTTCGGAGGTAGACATCGATCATTGTGCATGACAGCAAAATTATCCTCGAGCGAATTCTTCATTTGCAGAACAACGATTCCCAAACGATCGTCTATCGATCAAAGAGGTATCGTTTCGTGTGGCATGTCGCTGCCCAAACGTGTGAAATACAAATTTTGCACATAGCCTATCCACTTACTAAGATAGTCAGCTGGTCAGTAAGTAAGTCAATCAGCTAGTGAGGCAGGAGGGCAAGTGTAAAGATCACCTGACCACGTTGAGATTCTGATAAGAAAGTTTACAATCCAATCTTTTTTTTCTGTACTAACTTAAATCTGAAATCTGAAATCTGAAATCTGAAAGTTGTCACGGTACTAATGAATCTGAAAGTTAGTCTTAACGTGATTCTGTCTTCCTTTCGACGCAAATTTTCACTGATCTTTACGATCTTTGTTAACAGAACAAAAGGTACAATATATTTGAAATAAGGTTACTAAAAGGATTTTGCAAATAAGTTTCTTGGAATGTTTATTAACTTCTGATTCCATTGATCGTGCACAGTATTTTCAATAAATTTTATTTATTAAAGAATTATTTTACAGAGCATACGAAAACCTATTATTAAAATTGATAGTGCTAATAATGATTAAATTACCACCAAAACTAACAAGTAATTTCTTAAATCTTAACTCATTATCGAGACCTCCGACAGGACCATGACAGTCAATAATGGCTTACTAGCATAAGTCCAGTTATCGCCAGCTATTTAGTCACAGCTGGCGATGAGCACCAGCCTTCAACTTGATTGTCCAGTTCGATTATAAAGGCGACATCAAGTGAATCTGTATCGATTGAAGCTGTCCAGCTGAATCATAACCGCGGGCAATTCAAGTTAACACCACCATTCGAATGATGAAATCTTTCGTCGATAGTATAGGAAGTGGGTCACTTTATTCAAAAGATTATCGAGACATCTTAGCGTCATGCCTCACGTGGACACATATTTAACTTGATGGTATTACCAGCAACAATTACAATGCGGACACCGTCAAGTTTGTTCAATCACAGCTAATCAAAACATTTTCAATATTTCTGTATTTATATGTATTTATCACTTGTCATATTATGATCGGAATAACTTGTCTTGAAATTGTTTCACTAAGCAGGCCTGATCTACTATTAATTATGCATAAACGTACGCATTCTAGGGCACAGTGCAGAAAGTAACTTTTCTATACGAAATCGAAATAAAAATCAATCGCGATGTAATTATTTCGAATCAATATTCAGGAGTTTAGTGATGTTTAGAGGTAAAGTTGAACAGGTAAAATTTATTCGCAGCACATCTTCCTTCATATGATTGATCGTTTTGGTGGGAAGTTTTCTCTTTGCGATGCAGCATTTATAGAAAATTTGAATGTAAAAAATCTTTTAAAATATTTAAATAATTGCATTGACCTAATATGTTGATGGGTAAAAAAGTCAAGACCAATCATCGTCAGGTTTTGCTGATTTTTTATATCATTTTTTTATTGATAACATGATGATAAGTTGGCACATTTATTTGCCATAATACGTGTTGTTGAGCTTAATTGAAGTTGAAAAGGGTACAATATTAACGACTATATAATTTGAAGAAGTTTATTTGCTTATATATAAATTTTTGGGACAAGAGACAGATACTCTTCTGTACCGTCACAGCCATGATACCATTTGGCGGCATCATGCTACGTATGAGTTGGCATTGCCAGTTTACCTTATGAACGCGTTCAAACGTAAGCTGGAGAGAGTAATTGCAAGTGGTTTGATTTTATAAAAATTTAAAATTCTTTCAGCAAATTATATGGAGGACTTGGGCAAAAAGAGATTTTGAATTAGGCGGCATTTGGAAAAGTTGGCTATGCCGAAATAAAATTCTGAAATGATTGTTACCACAGAAAGGAATCATCCAATTCTGGTAAAGTGTTTCTGTCAATGCATATTACAGTGGACACTCCTACCAGTTGATCAGTCCGCGTAATAACTAGGATACCAGAGTGAATTTAAATCCAATACAATTGATCATTTTTAATATTCATTAACGAGTGTCGCATGCAGGGGAGCTTTTAAGTCCTAATTAAAAGGAAATTCTAAGTAACGTGACATTCTCTAAGGTTAAAAGTAAGTTAAACGCCACAGGAATGTCATAAAGAATGAGTTTGTTTAGATAACAGAAAATAAAAGAGAAAATTTCAGCATAACCCATCCGGATTTTGAGAAAATTCCTTGCACAGAGTTTGCTGGTGTTTGGCAAATATATGAAAAAAAAATTGTCACCGCTGACCAAGTCTATTTGTCTATGAATTGTCAAAGATATCAAATACCGCATTTTCAATAGATGAGACAAGTTTGGAATAACGATTGAGATCCTCCCCCGCCAGTTGATCAGCGTGCTTATTGCCGAGGATATTAGCATAATCTGGAACCCAACGTAACTAAAAATGTCGGCTATTCACCAACCAGTGCCGGGTAAGAATACAATTATTTTCTACCCATAATTCCATATCTGTTATTTAATAAAAAAAAATACATTTTGTCAATATTTCACATATCTAAAGGTAAATAATTTCAGTAAATTAGCGATAAACTGTTAAAGTAGGCAGTTGAGTAGTTGGGATAGTATCGATACCAAAATTCACATATTTCCAGCTAGTTTGATGCATTTATAAAAACTTTGGTTGAAGTATGACAACTGTTGTAACTGAGAAATATTTTTTTCTTATATAAGATCCCTTTTAACATATATTCGTGGTAAGGATTGATGGCGGGTATAATTTGCCTCCAGACATGGATGTACAGTTGAACTATGGCAAAATGTTCTCTGTCAACGTAGAGATAGTCGTTACGATAAAGCTAAGTGATCGTAAGTAATATTGTGTTCGGGATTGATCTTCGCCTGTCGAACTTGGCCTTAATGGTAAACCGCTTAAGCTGTATTCAAACGCATAATTCCGATGGTCTGCAAAAGAAAGACCTTCTACATACGTTCGAATGACTAAAAATTTGTCCACTCGAAAAGGTGAATAAAGTATTCGAGGATACGATGATATTGGAGACAAATTCATCTGGTGGGGGATATTTCGAATCTATCGACAACAGTCAATAAAGTAAACCGCTATTCTAGATGTGTGGGCAGAACAACACTTGAAATACATCAGAGGAAGCCCGTTAAATGTCGGCGCTAGATTGAATTTGCAGCAAAATCACAAATAATGAGTACATGATTCTGGCTACATTGACACTGGATTTCTTGCTCATAAACTATGCTGACAGTCTGCGGTTTTTCTCGTATCGATTCACTGTGGGGAAATTGCTAACTTTTCTAAAAGTGATAACTTATCGAAGGTATATTCTCCCCAGAACTAACAGCATAAGTACTTCTGATAGAGAAGAGTCCAAATCTTGTTCGGGTTATTTATGAACATAAGAAGAAGAAGAAGAAAAAGACGAAAGAAATTACTTACGATTCGATTTATGCAATCAAATTTATTAAGACAAGAATAAATTTACAATATTCCAATTGTGGATAGGAATTGCTTTATTCTGAGAAGAGTTTTTCAAGTCCAGTTTATATTGTATAAAAATTTAATGTTTATTAAAGAAGAGTTTTGTTGCACGTGGACCAACTACTAAGTGCAGAGGTGATAGGAGTTCAATAGGTAAAAAGAAAAAAAATATTTACTTCAAAACTATAAACTAAGACACGTGGACTGTAGGCAGTTTGTCGTTATCGTCTGTTTGTGGTCTAATGTGAGGAGGAACCTACAAAACATAATTTTTTTTTTTGATTGGAAATTGTCTATAAAATTTAAAAATTGTCATAATCACAATAAGAATAGGCGTTGAATATTAAATAAGAAACGGTATTGAATTGATTTTCATCGTTTTTCAGTCAACAAGTTGCCACAAATGCACATCAGGGGGGTATCGTTTTCAGTGTCACTAAAGTTGTTCTCTTTTCTTTTTTTTGTTTAGTTGTAAAATATTCGGTTGTATTCAAATCATCATCACTACGGAGAGTTGGTTTTATGTGGAAAGAAGGAGAGTGGAAAGCATGGAGTCCAATTAATAGTTCGAACCTGTAACTAAACATTTATATGCGACTTGACACTAACAAGCCAGCAATCAATCCGACACTTGATTTAATGAATGGCCATCTAATGAATGGAAGTGCCCAGCATGAGGTGTACTCTCGTAGAACCGCGATCCCAGACGCGGAAAATCAAAAATCCCAATACAAGAATGTTTAAGGTCTTAGATATAATATTTGAGATTTTCTCCAAGTGATTTTGAATCGATTTTGAAATGTTTCCGTATCTAAAGTGATTTTCTTGTAGTCACAAATTTTCCGTTGGGTTAGCATAGCACCACGAATCATTCATAAATTTGCTCTGTTTACATTGGCCGCATTTATGAAGAGTAGAGCATTTATGTTCAGATTATTCAACACTTAAAGAAACATATCAACTTGAATATGATGATTTGCATGATGGTGGAAGAAATAATAATAAATTTTCAACGATTTGGTATCGATACATGGGAAAATAATCATGCTGCTACATGCGTGCAAACATGTTAACGAGAATCGAATCAGAAAAGGGACAATTTAATTGCAATTTTATTTAAATATTTTCATAAAATATTATTCATAAATTTATGAATAATAAAATAATAAATAAAGAATGTGAAGGAAGAATATTTATTAATTTGGAAATTAGTTTATCGATAACTGGAATTGTATTTTAATTTAAAAAATAAATTTCCTTTACGTCTAGACAGTCTTATTTACCAAATAGATTATTTGATTTTGTCTTAAAAAAAAAAAGAAAGACCATAAAAGAAATTCTATTATTTTATTATGGTTGAAAATTGTCATTTATATCTACAGAATCCATAATCGTTGCAAATGTTTATGCAATTAAATTCGAAACAGTTTAAAGTTAAACCTTCAACAAACCCAATATGAAGTTGGTCACGGATTAAGGCTAATTGGTGATTATACATTTTTCACTGTCACATATTGTTAAGATTTTTCTTGATGTTTTCTTTTGTAAAAGGTAAAAACAGAAGAAAAAGATCAAAGTTAAAACACTGAAGTAAAAAAAAATTTAATGAAAATAATTTATCAATTAAATGACCAAATGAATAAGAAATTTATCTTCACCTGCTTATTAAATAGTCATTGTACCGATTAAGTGAACTTCAAAGACGTCGTCACTTTGGATAATTACTAGTAAGTACTTGAGTGGAGTGTATGTAATCGAGGTGTCAGCTGATTTATACAAAAAGAAAATTGCTAATCTTGGAAGTAAATATTCAAACAGGAAAAACTTTAAGGTAAATATAATTTTTTTTTACAAGACTGTGAAAAGATATTAACTTTAGGTGAGACTACAGAAAATATGTTGTTCAATTTTAAGTTCACAATGAACAAGAATGTTCGAAAATTGATTGAAAATTTTTTTTGTTAATTTGTGATCTGTAACAAAAATCAAGTTTTAAATTTCTATTAGAAATAAGATTTTGCATCAGATGTGTCATACTACCTACATTAGAGATGACATTTGTAAATAAACTGAATAATATTTTTTTCTCAAATTCTGTTCTCATAGAAAATATATTAATTTATTGTCTTTAAACTCATCTTATTCGTTAATGTTTATAGAAAAAATAAACTATAAGATTTGAACGCCACCAAATATGTGAGCTTATACTTAGCTTCCTATAGTCCAAACTTAAATAAAATAAGCGGTTGGTCCTGTATAATACAAAGAACCTCTTTTTGATATGTATTTTTTTTTGGACAATTTAAAACCCTTTTTTAATTATACAAATATCTCAAAGTGTAATGTAGCAACAATCATATTCTAACATATTAATTGCCGTGAAGGATTAAAGAGCGTAAAAATAGTTTTAGTCGGTAAGTCTAGATTGGTTTTAGCAGCCTTTTGTATAAAAGTATTTTACTATATATTGTCAATTTTGACTATTTGTCTAGAACTCGCAGTAGTTTGATGATATTCTTGGTTACATTGAAGTATCTTCAATTTTGTTTTTTTTTTCAAAAATTATTTATTTATTCATGAATATCTATTTTGTCCCCTTTAAAGTTATCCCAACCATATATTATACACTTGTGCCAATTTTTTTTTCCAATCCTCGAAGCTCTTCAAAAATTTGTTTTTTGTAATCTTGTTCAGCTCCTTTTTCGATGCCGTCTTTATCTTCTCTATCGTAGCATAGCGTCGTCCGCTCATGGTGCTCTTCAGTTTGGGGAACAAAAAAAGTTACAGCGGGCCAGATTTGGGGAATCCGGTGGCTACGGCATTATTAGTGTATTGTTTTTGGCCAAAAATTCGTGCACAAGCAATGATGCGTGAGCAGTGGCGTTATCATGGTGCAAAAGCCAATTTTTGTTCTTCCACAAATCCGGGCGTTTTTGGCGGATTGCTTTGCACAACTTGCGCATAACTTGCAGGTAATATTCCTTATTGATCGCTCTTCCCTGATGCACCAAGCCCCTGCAATCGAAGCAAAACCTTCACATTCGACTGAACTTGGCTCGCATCTTCTCGGCCCTCTGAGAACATTTTGTACCACCGATAAACGTTGCTTCACCATATGCCACAGTCAACATTCGGAATACGTTCGCGCAATTAATTTTGTTTTCCACACAAAATTTGATACAGATCCTTTGATCACTTTTTTGGAATGGGCAAAAATCGAAAACGGGCCAAAACACGTGTAAGCAAAGCATAAATTAACTGAGCATTAAAAATGGCCAAACTTGTTGGCATAAGTAAGAGATATGAGTACCAACATGACGCCATAAAAAAAATCGAAAATCGAATATACGTAACCCGCGGAAATTCAAAATTCGCGATACTTTTTGAACAGATTTCGTATTAGAATCCTTAGACATGTGCTAAGGGTCAGTTTATAGCGCCACGATTATGAGGTCATATGGCAACTGAATCAAATTAAATTTTATGGAACATATTTATTTCTTTTAGAAAATTAAGGAGACAACTCGGAAAAGGAAATTTTTGATTTTAGAAGACGATAGATTCTTTCTCAAATATTAATTAGGGATTAAATGGCATACATTTGGGATATGAAAGATAATGAATTATCAGCAATTGGCATTTAACGTCATTAATTTTTGAGATGGTTATTGATAAGACTGATATGTTAAATGCCATTTGGTAAGTATTGTAAATACGGTAAGCTCGGAATCATAGTGGGCACAGTATAGTGGAAAACGTCCTTAATCAGTTGATCACCTTGCTGATTTCCAAAGAAAAAAGCAGGTTCTGGAACCCAAGGCAAGTCAAGATTTTGATTGTTCAGCTGTGTTCATTAATGTGCCACAAGGGGCCTTTAAGATAGCAAGACTATGGTTCAAAATTGTTTAGGGAAATTTATTGCAGTCTTTACTGCCATCCTAATTACCAACAGTTTGGAATGGAAGGGAGAACTTCTATTTGGTAAGATTCCGCACTTGCTTTGGCGAGCACCTCCAATAAGGTAGCTGATAGCAAAGAATGAATTTATTTTTTCGTAGGTGGTGGAAATTTTTTTTTTCAAAGGTTGTACAGGGAATAATTTGAGAAACAGATAGCTGAGTAAAAGTTACATGGACACATTTATGTTTGTTCACTTTTACTCTTCAATTGGTTAAGCAGTGCTGGATTATTTGAATGTGGGTTTGGGGAATTTCGGAAGCATGTCGCGGTATTTTTTTTTAGATGCAAAGCATATGACTGGAATATCGGGCTGCTATGGACACATTGGAATATCGGATGTAAAAGCTTTTTCGATAATGTTTTACAAAATTAATAATACATCGTGGGTATCGTATTTGATTAGATTGATGAATATACCATATTATGTATTGGCCATTATTAATATATGTCGCAGATATTTATTAAATAACTATTCGCCCACTTGAAATGAAGAAAAAAAATTATCAATTACGTGATAGTGTAGAAAAGAAAATATTAAAAAATTATGGTATCTTTAATTCAGCCAACAGCATTATTTATGTAAGAAAATTATGAATGAAAATATTTGCATAACTAATGTACGAGTGTGGATTTGTCTTTGATGACAATTTATCATTTTTGATAAAAGATACTTCTCCCGGTGAGCAGTTACTCATTTTTCATACTATTATTTGCATATTTAGATTAATATGAATTTTTTCTTTTACCTTTATGTTCATTACGGTTAATTATTTTTAACGATTACGGTAAATGCTGTGATAAAAAAATATTTATGTTAGCCCCCTTTGACTAGCTTCTCGTTTGGATTGATGGTAGTAGCGATGAGCAGCTATAGTGACAAGCCCATATTTTCGGATTGCCAATTCAATATGTTCGCCGATAAGCACATTAGTTATGAGTACATGTACGGATACGTATGATATGAAAATCGATTGAAAGAAAGTTGATTGGAATCTTTAATGGGAAGGGAAAATGTGATTTTTGATAAAAATCAAAATGGAAAAAAATTCCATAAATACTTAAAATAATCATAAATTTTTAGTTGACCAAATTGCAAAATCAAACATTCGCCGGCTATGTACTCGTATTGTATGTACTCGTATTTATGTACATATAAGCTAACAAGGTGATAGATTGAGTTAGAGTATGAAAAGACGAATGGCTAGGTCAGGTGAAAGGTAAGTCTCTGGAGTAGGTTCATATATAGCTAAAAAGATCCTCTATAAAATACCTTTCGATACAATTATTTGTACTAAAATAATATGCATTGATTTATTTGGTGTGGAGAGATGCCTAACAAATATGGAAGGCATTTTTTTCTGTTAAACTTTCTCTTGTATTTTATTTAAGGTTTTTTTTTTTAAATTTTATAAATTTACTTTTTGTATTTATGCAAACAAAAATTCTTTTCCAAAATTTTTTCACAAAAATTCACAATTTGTGTATCAACTTTAATAATGTTGTTAAAAATTTCATATAATTTATAAAGAGTTATTCATAGTTGCGCCTTGAAAAGTTAACTCGAATTAAGTACAAATAACAATCAGATTTATAGTGTATAAAACAAATTTACCTCATTATATTGATTAAACTTCGCAATTACATTTTTAATATAACATTATTCAAATAACTGTCATACAAGTTTTTGCAGGACTCTATCCTTTTCATATATTTTCACATATTTTGGACTACAATTGGCCATCCCTTGACTAACGTTTAAATGCTCTAAAAGTTATATGAGATTTTGTAAATCTTTTAATAGAAAAAGTCCAACGGCGATTTTGTTTGACTTTTTCTATTAAAAGCTTTTAATTTATATCACAAAATATCGAAATTGCCCTTTTCAAGAACTTTTAGCATAACAAAATAAAAATTATTCGTGCTATGAGACATAGTCCTCAGAATCTCACCCTAATTTTCAAAGAAATGCAAACCAACGAAACCAACTGATCAAAACGCACACCTGATAATTACATTTTTGCGTATTATTTATAAGGATCTCACAGTTATTTATGGTTTCTTAAAGCCTCATATATTATGGAAGTTTTGTCAATTGACCTATTTACCGAAGGAGAAATGAGGAAAAACGAAGAAAAATTTGCCCGAAAGGTGGCTTCAGCAGAATCACCCATTTATTAAACGTGACTTTAATAAAATTGTAATTTATATTATAAATATCAAATGGCAAACTATAAGCTAAATAAATCTGACTTAAATTAAATTATTTATTATACAAATTTCAAATAAAATAACTACATTTTCGGAATTATAAAATGAATAATCTTATATTGTTTATATGAAAGTAAATCAGTACCATTAAAAAATATTTGGATACCGATTTTTTTCATACAATAAATATTTCCATTCTATTAACTATAAATATCCTCCAAAAAAAAATTTGGTCAGTAAATCTAATAAATATCCTCCAAAAAAAATTCGTATTTTTAAAAATTCTAAATCTTTTATACTCAGCATAATAAATTTATTACTAAAAAAAAAATGATTTTCAAAAAAAGGTATTTCCAATAGTATATAAATTTTTTAATAGTAAACATAAAACAAGCTTTGAAAGTCGGTTTACAAGAATGAAAAATCAACTGCCGAATCCAAATTCAACAAATTCCATACAAAAACTCATCAACAACAAGAGAAGTTTATGCTCCCGTGGTATGATCGCAACTTTCTGGTAGAGATTTTTACAAACAGTTGACAAGTTTCATATTCAGCACATTGTATGTTCAGTAGCGGAATTCAAATTCTCTTTGATATTATTTCTCTTTAAGATATTATTTACAGTTAAGAGCTAAGAGTTCAGCTCCCGTCTTCATTATCGTCAGTGGTTTTTGTGCTGAATACCATATCTTAAAATTTCTAAACTGGCGAGTGAAAAGACTAAAAATACCTAAACTTGAGTAGTGAGCTCCTAAATCCAAGATCGATGCTGAACAAACTTCTTGTTAATAAATAAACTAAATTTTGATGCAACTCACTACCTACACTTTCAATAATATTATTTTCAGAATAGAACTCTTCGACAATTTTCTCTACATTTACGTGTATCTCTTAATTCAGCTCAGCTGAATATTAATTTGCTCCAATGCTCCATTCGTGCATTTGTTTGTTTAGTAGTTTCATTTATTATGTCTTGTATTTCGTTTATTTATTGTTATAATTTTTTTCTTCCTTTTTTTTTTTTCGTTGAAATTTTTATGCATTAAAGAACGATTATGAGTCATGTTAACAGGTAAACGATAACTGACCAGGTTAATGAACCTCCCCAACCATAATCAGTTTGAACTCAGAGCATTAAAATTGTTTGTATACATTCGTGCATTGAATGCGTAATTTTTGTGACTTTTTACTTTTAAAGACAATTTAAAAATAATACTAACTACGTGTTTTTACGCAATTATTGTAGATTGGTGGGAAAAGTGTTTTGTGTGTGCATTCTTATTTGAAGAGATTATTTTTGACTTACAAAAAAAAATGGAGATTATTTAAAAAGTGAAAGAAAAACTATTTTATTAAAATTGGAAAATTGTTTTTTTTTTTAAAATAGAACATATTCTATGCGTTTATATTTAATATAAATTTGAAAAATTGCCTTTTAGAAATATCTGCTTCTAAAAGATCATAAGTTTTGAAAAGTTTTTTTTTTATAAAAAATATATACAATTTGTGCTTTGAAAAGACTAATTATGTAAAATTCACATTAAATTAAAATATAATAAAAATTAAAATTTTTTAAAAAAATTTCTCATTATAAAAAAATCAACAAATTTAGATAACTGCCTCTGGAGTGTTTGGAAAACTTAATCCTTTTGAGGTTATTTTTAATAACAATGCGCCCAATTTTGTGCTGTAATTCAGCTATGACTTGACGGGTATTAATTTGGAAATACTCCAAAAATAAAATGCTATATTATGTTAGACTGGTGTCAAATCGCACGATCTTGGGGGAAAGTTTACATCAACAAATCTCGAAATTTTTCCATGTTTATGGTTTTTTAGTTGAAGATATAAATTAAAATCTTCAACTAAAAAACCATAAACAGTCGATTATTGTATCGGTCTATTCTTCTTTATTTTCAAGTAAGAAATGACAAGCTTACACCAAAATACATACCAGACACTTGTGGATTTAAGAGCCTCATAAATGGCAATTTTACTAATTTATATAAATTCGCTGAGCGAGAAATTAATCGTGGCATTATCTCCAGTGTTCCAGCATATTTTCTGCGCTTTTTTAGTCCAATTAGACAATTCTTATCTTAAAATGGCAAAGTTTTATATAAACAATTGTTGCCTTTCTATCATATATTTATTAAATTACCAGCAAATGATAGATTTGTATTTTCCAAATATACAAAATTAATAATCTATCAGGTGTTGTAATTAATTCGTAGCGTTTTTTTGCAAAGTTTCGTGGTTTATTATGAGAGTATCATTACAGAAGCGTTATTCAAAGTATTGTCCTTCGTTATACACTACTTTTTGCCATCTTTCTGGTAATGCTCGGATGCCGCGTCGAAAAAATTCTTTAGATTCGATGAAACAATCGATCCAATTTTTGGTCAGTTCGTAGTTATCAAGGTGCTGCTCTGACAAGCCATGCGCCATGGATCGAAACAAATGATAATTAGATGGGGCAATGTCTGGTGAATATGGCGGGTGAGGCAGAACTTCCCATTTCAGCGTATTTAAATAAGTTTTCACGACTTTCGCAACATGGGGTCTTGCATTGTCGTGGAGCAAAATTACTTTGTCGTGTCGATCTTTATATTGCGGCCGCTTTTCTTGTAATGCTCTATTCAAACGCATCAATTGTCGTCTGTATACATCCCCAGTGATGGTTTCACCCGGTTGGAGGAGTTCATAATAAATAACACCCCGCTGATCCCACCAAATACACAGTAAGATCTTCTTTCCATGAATATTCGAACTGGGGGACGATGTCGATTTATGACCGAGCAAGCCCCACGATTTTCTGCATTTGGGATTGTCGTAGAGTACCCACTTCTCATCACCAGTGACGATTTGATATAGAAATCCCTTCCTTGCCTGCCGTTGGAGAAGAATCTCACAGGTGACTAAACGCCGTTCGACGTCCCTTGGCTTCAACTCATGTGGAACCCACGTGCCCTGTTTTTGTACCATTCCTATGGCTTTCAGGCGTTTTCCGACCGTCGAAAAGTCGACTCCAAGCAATATGGACAACTCCCGGAGTGTTTGGCACGGATCTTCATTGAGCAACGTCACCAAATCTTCATCTTCGAATTTTTCTTCTGTAACCGGGACGTTCCATGTCTTCCAAATCAAAATTTTCATTTTTAAACCGCGCAAACCACTTTCTGCAAGTTTGCTCAGCAAGAGCATGTTTGCCGTAGACATCCACTAAAATACGATGACTTTCCGCGGCACTTTTCTTCATGTTGAAGTAATGAAGCAACACTCCCCGCAAAAACGATTTTTCAGGCACGAACTTCGACATGTTTGACACTGCGCAACAAGTGCTACTGACACTATAACAAAATATCATATAGTGGAAAAGTTGCTTTATGTCAGTAGCTTCTGGGAGAATATTTACTTTTGTCTGTGTGACTCTGGATAGTTGGCTAACGCCATCTTTTGTAAAACGCTACGAATTAAATCCAATATCAAGTATTATTTCAGAGATGTTCTGAGTTGCATTTAAAACAAAACAATATATTTGTCAGTCTAAATTAAATAAAGTTATTATTTTTATAAAATTTTTTTCCATTCATCTTTTAACCCGGAACTAAAAATTTTGTAGAATATGTAAAAAAAAATTCCTAATAAAAAATTTAAAAGAGCATCACATAAAAGTATCAATAAAGCAATCTTTATAAAAGAATATCAATTTTTCCATTTAAAGCATACAAATTGCAATATATCAGCAACAGCAAAAATATCTAATTCTATTAATATATCAACATTTTTTAAAATTAGTTTATATAAAATCGATAGCTTTCATGCAAAGTTCATAAAGAAATCAATGAGAATAAATCAAAAAAAAAAATTTGTCATTTCATAAAATTGTGTTGATATATTATAGAATTATGTTCATATATGATTTTTGGAAAGTATTTTTCGCCTACGCTCTTTCCCATTTTATTAAAATATGAAAATTTATTTTTCAAGGCAAAGGTTTATTTATAGTTAGTAGGTTAATTGTTATTTACATTTTCAAAAGCACACCAAAAAAAAGGTCTAATAGATCCCTTACTATATAAGGGCAGCCAAAATTGATGATTTATATACCATTTAGCCTCTTACGGTTAACGCAGAATCACTTATGTTTGCCTACAATTCCAAATACAGCTTCTTCAGAAGTGCTTTCTAAAAGATTGATTTCCATTCATGACCATTATATCAGTTAGTTCTAACGACCGTAGGGTCTTCCGTCATTGTTTGGAATTCCACGTTCATGCTTTTGTTGCGGAACTTGTTGTTGCCCAACTTTTTCTTTATGAAATAGTCCCCCGAAACTACTAAAATACTGGTTGACGATTATGCACTTTTTAATCAATGCACATACAATTTAACAGTGGTCGTTCAATGACCGTCGTTTAAAGGGACTTGCGTCTGCTGCTCTTTCCTGCATACTATACTTCACAACCAAGTATAAATGAAATGAGTTACGAGCATCTCTCAGTAATTTCCCGCATTTATCCTTATAGTCTTTGAATTTAACATTTAGTGGGAAGGATATAACATAGCTATTGAAAATTCTGTTGGCGATTTGGAAGCATAACAACCGAATACCATAATTAATTCCCTTCAGAACCCTTCATATTTATTCATGTAAGAACATTCCCTAGCAACCATATTGCTGATGGCATCATGCAATCACTTATTTCGATGTTTGTTAAACGAAAATACTACAAAGTTAAATACATTTTTATAAATTCCGAAATTATTTAATAGGAATGCCATGTTATCTTAAATAATTTTCTGGAAAAAAAACTAAAATCCAAATAAAAACTACACTTTTATTATGATGTTAATTTTGACATGAAAATCCCTGCCAAGAGTAGTTTTTATTGGCCGTCTGATCTGAATTCATATCGAATTAATTCTGTTCATGTTTTGTTGCAAATTTAATACAGTTTGGAATTTCAATTCAGTTTCGATATAAAAGTTTTGTCACTCAAACTGGAACAGATTTCAGTACGTAACCAATAAAGGAAGGAATGGACTTTTTGTTTAAAAAAATTTACTGAATTGTACACGAAAGAAATAAATTTTCCTGCTTTGCGCTTAATGATAGGTTAAATTGGTGAGATTTAGTGATCGAAACTGTTTCTCCCCGCAACTTAGTGGATATGATGATAAAAATTATGAAATAAAATGCCAACAATCGTTAAGATACACTCATACTTTTTTACTTTATCAGATTGTCCAGAATAATCTTACCTGAGGTGAATTTTAAGTAGAATGGACATCATGAATGGAGCTTGTTTCTGTCTGAACTGTTCAGATTTTGGCGTCCACTACGAAATCCTCTCACTTTGATTTATATTGTAATAACCATAATAATTTTGTGAATATAATTAAATATTTTAGAAGGAACATATCAAAATAAAATTCAGAATTTTTGTGATATTATTTGTAAAATATGTCGAATATTTTAAAATTTATAAAAAGATTAACCAAGGATTATTCTGCGTTTATTTTTAGAATGTTGGTCATATTTAAATTGGTGGAAATAATTTTTAAAAGTGCTCCAGTTTTTTCGTGATTTTTTTTTTAAATGAATTATTAATTTGATTGTGATTGTTTTCATGGAGAAATTTTTGAAATTTTCTTTTTATATGGAGAATTTTTGAAATTTGTGATGACACCGCGTTAAATTTATAAAAAAAATCAGTCTGAAATGTGCGAAAAAGTCATAAAAAATTATCTCAAAAAAAATATTTGAATTCTGCAATCAGTTTTGTAATAAATATTGAAATTTATATTATAAGTTCTAAATAATGGTAGAATTAAAGTAATATAATTAATTATAAATTAAATTAAAGTTTGAACTTAACATGCATTTTATTTAGTTGTACTTTGAAAAACGCAAATTGGATAACTCTTTAACTTGCAGCTCATTTAGGCATACGGTCAGTTAGTTTGATTAAGCATACTTTTATTAATTATTCGTGTAATAAATCAATGATAAATTCACAAGTGACTGACATCGATCGGCTAGTGCATGACAACATATTACCCACATGTCCTGTAATTTGAGTACAAATGAGGTAATGTTTAGCTGCAGTCAAATTAAAAACATGACCGTCGAAGGACAAATGCGCTAAAATTCAATGATTGATTGTTAATTGATTTTCGATTATTTGATTTATTGTTGGTCATTTCAAATTCAAGTTCAGCATTGTGAAATGCGGCCTATATAGTGGTTGGAGATTGGACACTGCGGTAGGTCTTGATCACAGTCAACTAAATTTTTGCATGTGTTTGCCTATCCCCAAGACCCGCATGACTGTATGATTCTGGGTCAGAAGTAGAAATCTACCCACAATAATGTACATCGATCGACATGATTCTATATTAGTCAATCGAGTACCAAGCCTAGGCAAATGAAAATGGACTAGATCGACTTGAATTACAATAAGTTGGGGCGAACGAGGCTAGTTCAGGGCAAACCAAGCCAGTCCAAGAAAGCCAAGACTCATTGTATTTTGCCACCATGTCTTCCAGAAATTATTAGAGAAAACAAAAGTAGCCACGATAAATTTTATTAGTTCTCACCTTTGACCGATCTAACCTAGATTAAGGTGACTCCAATGTAGATTGGCGGCGAGGTTTTAACATCGATTGTCGATGGAACATTTTCCAAAAATGAAATAATAAAGAGACAATGTTCAAAACTGAATTAATATTCAATTGGACAATAACGTATTCGAAATCAAAGCATAAACTGCAGTTGAAATTCAAATTCGGGCATGTACACTCACTCGTATTGTGAAATTTAGGTTCGGATAATAGTAGAAGAGGCCGAATTGCATCTTTTAGTGTAGACTGCTTTGTCGTGTTGCAATATGCTTTAATGGCATCGAAAATGGACGTAAGTTTACTTTCTTCAGTTTCCATTTCCAATTTGAATCTAGCAGCTTCCTTAAGTGATCAATGATTACCAGCGACTGTCAAGATCTTGAAGATCACCTATGATCATCGGAGATCTTTGCATTGACTGTTCGTGCGGATGGTGCTTCGTATGGAACTTACAGTTTTGTCGAATCGTCTTATTCCTAGCTCCTGGTACTGTCGATGGCAGTTTACTTGGTTTGTCCGATCTTCGATGGGCATTGAAAACAAAGGCCTAACAGGCCTACCTTTAGTTTAACTTTGTCCATGTGCTTGTACTTTTACTGCGTAATTGGCTTAAAGTGCGCGACGACTGTGCGAACTTTTCACAGGCGGCACTACAAAATAGTGCCTTACACTTTCTTCGAAGGTCACCCGTCTTCCTTCTTTGTGCCATTGAAATTGAAATTTTCCGATAAGTTAAGGTGATGCGAGGTGGGTAGACGATCGATTTGATGGCATGGGGCCGTGAGAAAATTGTTAGAAATCGAAGACAAGAAAACGCAACATTTGGGTTGGTGGATTTTGTGCTTTCCAAGACTTTGGATAAAATATTGAATATGGCATTTTTGTCTTATGGTGTATTATTTTATAGTCACTTGATTATATTCTTATTTGAATTGAATAGCGGGAGGGGGGGAGGCGGGACTATAAGGGAACTAATATTCTTAGAGACGTGTTCAAATGAGATGATTTTCAGATAATTTTTTAAATGGCCAAAAGTCAAATGAACCAAATTTAATTTAACGACATCTACAAAAATGCGGGATGCATTAATTTAAATTGAAATATTTCACATAATAGGAATATGTTTGGTAGTAAATTTAAAGGGAACCTATTATTAGTTAGTTTGGTAATTAATTCTTTTTAAATTTGAGAAGATATTCAATGGAAAAAATTTAATATTTTTTAGCCCACATGCAACTATTGAATGAAAAGTAGTCTTACTTATAAATATAGATCGTATTTCCATCTGAAGTGATGATTGTATCTTTAAGTAAATAGAAGAATATACCATTAGGCAGGAAAAGATACTGAAAACGATACATGCAAATAAACAATTAACCCTTATTGGAGTATCATGGTTGATACAACTTTGGCTATAAAGTGCTTATTAGAAACAATAAATAAATTTTCCCATGATTACTTAAAAGGATTTTATTGTTTTTTTTTTTTTTTTGAAAATTTAATAACATTAAAAGCTGGTAAATATTGCAGTTTTTTACATAACTACCGACATATGATAGTCCTGTGATCTGACGGCTAGTAGATAAGATGCTGATGCATATAAACTTGTCTATAGTATTAAGTTCACACATAAAATGTTCTTAGAATATTATAAGAAAATTCAGGATAATTTTTTCTAGACTTTAAATTGTAAGTTTTAAGGAAATCAATTAAAATTCATAATTTTTTTTATCAACCTCAAAAGTAATCTATTTATTACGATGGCAGCCAACTTTTTGATATTGAAATAAATACAATATTTGCACGATGCAACTGGTACCAATTTTGGGTAGGTATTAATTGCTTAAGGCAAATGAAATTCATTAGAAATGTGGTTGCCAAATAAACTGCAATATTTAAGGTACCTTAGCTGTTGGTTATTGCTTTTGGTACCTACTACATATTCCTCTGGTAGTAAAACCATTTTGTTAGAATGGTAAAAATTCCAAAGAGAAAACTTCAAGTTTCTAGACAAACCACTCCAGCTCCTTGTCAGCGTCAAACCCCAACTTACTGCGATAGAGTCAAATCCATTGAAATAGCCATTCAATAAAGGTATTGCCGACAGTTTTGTCGTGAGCTATAAATTACAAACCTGAAATCAATTTAACAGTAGTGGCTATGGCACAGTGATCCGCCAGACTCTTGTTGCTCCAATTAATAATCCGTGTTACCGCCGCCAGATAAGAGAACATGAACTTTGGATTAAAATCTTCTCAATTTCATTGGCCAATCCAAATGCAAATGGATATTATGTATAAGCACATACATTGTTGTACTATTGGAAATTTCAAATAAAATAGTTCTAGGAAGTTCTGCTAATTCATTGGAAAAATATTTGTTCTGCAACCGCCATCATCAGTTGCACGAACATTCTATGAGAAACTATCAAACCAGTAGTTAGTCGTGGGAAAATCAACACTTCATTCGTTATCATTATCTTTGACAATTTGGAACTACCTTTAAAGTATAATATACACAATTTCAATGATAGCCAATTGCTTAGGTATATATTGTACTTTACAGTTAGTTTGAATAGTTGAACAAATTCCATAACCATAAGGGTTTCGGGAAGAATCTGATTTGAACAAATTTTCACAATCCAAAGTTGTAAATCTTTAAAATCCTTTCTAATAATTCCTCGAGATTTCTCCAACTAAATTACTATCGTCATCATCCTGCAACATCTATACTATATAATTAAATATGAGATGCAAAAAAATAAATCGAAATTACACATAAAATACAATAAATCGTATTCAATTGGATGTACTTTACTTGAACAATGTTGCATTTTAGTAATAATTTCCTCTTAAAATGTATTCAAGTAGAGGACATAAATTTTATTTATAATGGACGCAAACAATTTTATAACCAAATTGTAAGTAGAATAAACGAGTTGGTTTAATAAACTTTCTACGATTGCACAAGGAACACCAACAGAGTAATCAGAAAACTTTTTGAAATTTCATTAAAATAGTTCAGTAAAAATGTTAAAGCAAAATTATAGTCTAAAATAAGATAAATTATTAAAAGGGAAATTGCAAAAATTTATATAGAGCCGTGTTATAGTATCAAAATATCCTAGGTTTATGAGTTGTACATAATTTGACGAGAATTGTCGTAAACTCTTATTTATGCATAGTCCAATATATTAAAACTGGTGGTCTTTTTTATTTTTTTTTATTTTTTTTATTTTTATAGATACTTACAACTACAACATAGTAATAAACAAATTTGAGCAATAGTACTAATTACATTGAAAGGTTGTGGGGAGTAAACATCCACTGAAGTTCCTCCTGTTAGCGTGTGTTTCTGTTAAGCCTCAGTATTTTAATAAATCACGCGACCAGTGACGCTTAAGTCTTCGATGGGTATTTCTAGGGAAGGAAGTGGAGGATAGTTCTTAACAACAGGATTATTATGATTGAGGACACGGGAACGGAACTTTTTATAACGAGATACAGCCACGTCAAAAACGATAAATAACAGTATTGCGAACATAAAATTGTACGGAGTATTTTTTATTGAAGGGATTGGATTCGACGGGAATTAGAAGGCTTAGTAGATCCCCAGAGTTCTATTCCGTATGTCCATATGGGTTTCAGTAAGGTATTGTATATCAGTACTTTGCTGTCTATAATAAGTTTGGAACGTTTGCCTAGAAGTCGAAGTAGTTTTAGGTAACGTCTTTTTAGTTCTTGTCTTTTAAGTCTTGTATGTGGGTTCCATGTCAAGCGTTTGTCTAAGTACAGTCCTAGGTACCGAGCTTCGGTGTGTTGAGGTATGGCACTGCCATTAAGGTATATGGGAGGGCATGACTCGCGACGGAGAGTGAAAGTTACCTGGATAGATTTACGTTCATTGAATTTTATTCTCCATCTAGTAAACCAGTTCTGGAGTGGTTTGGATTTGGATTTGGAGAGTTTCAGAAGCATGTTGGGGACTTTCGCAAGATATTAGGGCAAATTGGGATATCGGATGTGTAAATGTTGTAGAGGATGGGTCCAAGTATGCTACCCTGAGGAACCCCAGCCAATGTCGAAGAGATATTGGAGAGTTCGTTGGATTCATTTACTTGGAAGTGTTGGTTGGCGTATGTAGCGAACGTATCATCGGCGTATGAAGCATACGTATCATCGGCGTATGTAGCAAAGAAGATATTAGGGCAAATTGGGATATCGGATGTGTAAATGTTGTAGAGGATGGGTCCAAGTATGCTACCCTGAGGAACCCCAGCCAATGTCGAAGAGATATTGGAGAGTTCGTTGGATTCATTTACTTGGAAGTGTCGGTTGGAAAGGAATGATCTTAGGACTAGGAAATAGGTGGAAGGAAGGAACCTCTTGAGTTTCCAGAGTAGACCCGGGTGCCAAACTCTATCAAAAGCTTGACTTATATCAAGAAACACACCGGGACAGTACTCTTTTCTTTCTAAAGAGAATGCAATGAAATCGACAACTCGATGACACTGCTGGGTAGTGGAGTGCTCGGCGCGGAAACCAAATTGGTGATTAGGAATTAAATTTGAAGATTCGAGTAGAGAATATAAACGGCGAAGGAGGATTTTTTCAAAGATTTTTGAGAGTAGTGGAAGGAGACTTATTGGCCTGTAGGAAGTGGGGCGGTTTATTGGTTTATTGGGCTTAGGGATCATTTTAATGATGGCAAATTTCCAGAGGATTGGGAAATGTGTTGTTCTAAGGATGGAGTTATATATTGTGGCAAGGAAAACTACTGCTCTTTTAGGGAGCTGTTGGAGTATATTGGAGGTAATCAGATCATAGCCGGGAGCTTTATTTTTGGGAAGGAGCTTGATTAAATTGGCAACTTCAGATGGAGTGATTGCCTTCGGGGGAAGACTCATGGGTAAAGGAATGGATAGTTCCGTCTCGATTGTAGTGCTATAAGTCCTGTCGAATATGTCCTCATATGGAGTAAATGTTTGTACAAGGTGTTCAGCAAAGGCGTGTGCTTTATGTTTGTCCGTTTTGGCCCAGGTTCCGTCAGTTTTTCGTAAAGGGTGCTTTGTTTTTCTATAAGATAGTATTTGTCTTGTACTGGTGGTCTTAATTAAAAATACTGACACTATTAAAGCTCTCCTTAATAATTTATACAAAATAAACAAATTAACTCTATTCTTTTTTTTATTATTTTCCTTTATTAAAATTTCAAGTAGTATAAGCACAATTCCGACTTTCCATATTATAATTTTGAAATAAAATTATTGTTGGTTAAAAAGTTTAAAAATTTTTATCATAAAAAATTAAATTTATTTAGCATAAAATTTTCCATTTAAATTATTATTGTAAATATAAATTAATTACTTAATAATGTATTAAAGTTATAAAAATAAATTTTACTGTTGAAGTAACGTTTTTTGTTTTATTCGAACAACTTCAGCGATGAGGCTTATTTATTGCTCTGGAGCTCTGAAAACCTGCAAGTATCTATAAAATGCTATGATAATTGTGAAAAGTATCTGTTTGGCATATATTTTCGTTTACAGATGTCATTAGCCCGTATTTTTTTTGGAAATGAGGAAGCAGAGACTGTTACCGTCAATTCTGAGCGCTATGGTCATATAATACCCATATTTTTATTTAGCTCTGGACTTACAGATTTTAATTCGGTCTACATATGGTTTAAACAAAATAATGCCACAAGCCACACAACATGAAAAATTTGGGCTTCCTTGGGCGAAAATTTTCCAGGACAATTTATTGTCTGATTTGGTAATGTCAATTGGCTTTCAAGATCGTGCGATTTGACACCGTTGGACTTTTTTTTCGTAAATGATTATATTTATATAGATAATTCCCGAATGTTAAAATATTTAAAAACCAATATCAGTCAAGTTGTAGCTGATAAACAAACCAAAATGTGCGAAAAAATTACCAAAAATTCCCTCTAAAGGATCAATTTTGCTGCAACCACTCTCATGATAACAATTTGAATCACATTATATTTTTTACACAATGGCAAAATATAAGCAATATAAAAAAATTATTAGTTTTGTCATAATCTATATTAAAATTTGTTTTATTTGAAATACTTTTTTTAAAGCATGTATTGGATAACTCTATTTATTATGTTTAATTTAATTTTTAAGTTTTCTTAACATTATATATTGTAATATACGAGGTCTGTTCAAAAAGTATCGCGAATTTTGAATTTCTGCAGGTTACGTTTATTCGATATTAGATTTTTTGTGGAGTTATGTTGGTACTCATGTCTCTCACTTATGTCGACAAGTGCGGCCATTTTGAATTTTCAGTTAATTTTTGACACGTGTTTTGGCTTGTCTTCGATTTTTGCCCATTCCAAAAAAATGCATCAAAAAATCTGTTTCAGGAAGAAGAAAAAGTCACAGGGGGCCAGATCTGGGGAATCTGGTGGCTGCGGCATTATTAGTGTGTTGTTTTTGGCCACTAATGGCAAAAGCCAATTTTTGTTCTTCCACAAATCCGGGCGGTTTCTGGCGGATTGATTAGCGCAACTTGCGCATAACTTATAGTTAATATTCCTTATTGACCGTTCTACCTTGTGGCAAGAACTCATGATGTATCACGCCCCCACAATCGAAGAAAACTATTAGCAAAACCTTCACATTCGACCGAATTTGGCGCGCTTTTTTCGGTTTTGGCTCGTGCGGCAGCTTCCATTGGTATGATTGAGCTTTGGTTTCCACGTCATAACCATAAACCCATGATTCATCACCAGTTATGACCCTCTGGAGCAAATTTGGGTCATCGCGGACAGAGTCCAACAGCTCCTTAGCAATGTTAATGTGATGCTGTTTTTGGTCGAAAATGGGCAAAAATCGAAGACGAGCCAAAACACGTGCAAGCAAAGCAGCTGTCAAAAATTAACTGAACATTCAAAATGGCCGAACTTGTCGGCATAAGTGAGAGACACGAGTACCAACATAACGCCTCAAAAAATAGAAAATCGAATATACGTAACCCGTGGAAATTCAAAATTCGCGATAATTTATGAGTATTTTGTCTTCGACTTCTATTTTATCAATACTGCCACATAAAATGACATAAAAAATTTGAAAATTTATTGACTGTACTACAAACAGGACTCAAGATTAGAGATTTGACTTAAGTCGGCGTGTGAGCAGTAATTGGTTTTGACCGCTGTATGCTGCTGTGTGCACTCACATAAGATTGTGAAGATTCAATAAATTTTGAAAGCTCCTTTTCAGTCGCTCATTGCAATCATGTTCGTGGAGTTATGAGAACCATTTTTTTCTTAAAGACTATGTCACATTTTTATGACACACCCTAGAAACTTTTTTTTTTTTTAATAATGAAAGAATGGTTTAAAGAATAAACTTTATTTGACCGCAATTGATTGACAAAAGCCGTCCGACTGATTAAGTGACTAACTAGCTGACTGACTTACTAACTGTTTCTAACGATAGGATCACGTCAATTCTGAATCTTAGCTAGTACAAAATATTAGATGTTATTGTGACTGGATTGGACCTTATGGAATTCATCTTTTGTAGAGTTTTAGATAATATCTGGATACAGTGCATATAGGTACATAGATAAATTCAGTCTGATTTTATTGTCATGCAAATATTGCACATACTAACAATGACACTGACTGTTCAATGTTTGGGCAACCTTCAGTAGGCTTTACCTCATGCTGGATTCATCATTAGCAGCTAGCACGATAAAAAGGAACATAGAAATTAAATGCGTAATTCCATTTCTTGGATGCAGAGCTTTTGTTGCTTCTGAATGCGGAAGAGATCGAGCTGCTCAGTTCTATTTACAAATTGTTGTTAGGCGTGTTACGAGGTGGACTTCCATTGCAATACACCGTCTCCGATCATGTCCGCATACACAAACGAATGATAGGCTGAACAATTGGTGAATTTCTTGCTATGAGCGAGTGCGTGGGAACTAATTCCTCACAAGTATCCAAATGCACCGTACAGAAGATATGAAATGAGCCATTAAGGAAGCAGCAGGTCTGACCCGACGGATTAGTGTTGAATTTGCTTGCATATTAAGATGACAGGCGATAAGTTTTGTTGGTGGAGCTTGTCAAAAATCAACTCATTTAACAGTTAGTATTTAGAAAACTTGCAATTATCAAAAGGTAAAGTAATACATCGGTACGTTCTTATCCGTTAAGTTTCTATTAAGATCAGTTTAGCAGCCGTTTGAATAGTGGTAGCAGCATTAGATGTGTCATGACTGCAGAAGAGATAAATATTTAATATGAAGTCATAAGTAAATCTACAAATGCATCTTAACATCATTTTAAAGAGTAATATAATTTACGAAGAGCATTTTTTTGGTATAGTAAAGTTGGAAATGTTTTTGTCATATTTTCTCTCTATTGTATATTATTATGAAAATGTTCTTTTCTAAATATTCCCACGAAATTATTATTAGTATAGGAGAGATGAGGTTCTTTGATCAAATTTGTTTGCAAAATAAAAGGGATAAGATGGAAATTAATTGTACTAATTTAAAAGTCTTCCTTTTTTTAACAAAACGGAATATTTTGTTCTACTATGCGCACGTGAAAATATAATCAATTGAATTGAGGGTCCATAAAAAGACCTCTATTTTTTTAGATATTTACAACTACATGTATTGTAACAAGCAGATTTTTTAACAGGGACACGTTGACGGGAAAGTATGATGAAGGAGTAAACACTAATCCACATTTCACTGTCTGTCGTTGTTATTTTAAGAGGTTAGAAGGTTACGTGGACATTGTATTTTAAGACGTCGTTGAGTATTTATTGGTAGGGTAGTTGAGTATAGTTTTTTTTAATAAGAGACAATATTATCATAATTATATTTTGGAGCATTGACAATTTGATGGAGGATTCTAGATTGTAGTGATTGATTTCGAAAGTAGTTTGAATGCTTTATCGAATTATAAATTTTAAGCTTGTACGTCCAAATTGGCTTCAGTTCTCTTTTATAAAGTAGCAATTTGCTTTCGATTGTTAACGTTTATCTTGCATGTAGGAATTGCGGCAGCTGCTTTTATTGTCCTTTAAATTTCTTTTTTTTTAAAGAGTTGTTGTTATGGTTTTGAGAAATAAAAGAAGATATGGTATTTTTTTGGGTATCGGATAGAGATGAGAAAAGTATTAAAATTTTGATAAATGACGACCATACTCAAAGAGCACATGTTTCAGCTTGGTATGCTTGATGTTAGCTTTCTGAGAAATTGTGAGGGGTTAGCAATAGATGCTGATATGTGCTCCCGTAGGAGGGGAAGGAAGAAAAAGGAATAATAAAAAGTAAAGTAAAGTGAAAATTATATAAAAAAAAAAACAAAAAAAACAAAAAAAAAACGCAAAGAGGGATAGGAATAAGAAATAAAATTTGATAGGCAAAAAAAGTTTGAACGTATCCTTTTAGTGGTGATGTAATGCTGCATTCATAAAAGAATAAAATTTGATAGCAAAAATTAATTTTAAAAAATTAATGTTTAACGTATCCTTTTAGTGGTGATGTAATGCTGCAATTCAACGTTAAGAGAGGACATGGTTTTTGGCAAAGAGTAAAAGTTTTATGAACGCATTTTTGTTGGTGACTTTCACCCTCCACTTTTTAAATCAATTTTGAATGCTATGGTGACGAGCTATGGTGGCAGTGTCATCCGCATATGTTGCTATTAGGTTTTTTTTTTTTGTTGGAGTATCATAGGTGTAAATGTTGTATAATAACGGATCGTGGATAGTACCTAGAGGAACACCTGATCAGATATATATATTTTTTTTTAAGAGATTATTGAGGAACAGGGGGAAAATCTTCAAAAGGTACTCGACTGGGAGGCCTTCTACCTGTCAGACGAGTTATGCGGGATTTTTACCTCGCTAAAACCCAACCTGTACCTCTACCCTTGCTCCGGAACGATGGTTCCCCGGCGGCACTATTTGTAAATACTACTTTGCCAGGGCGTTCTTATAATATTTTACTATTTATTATATTCTACTGCTGTCCCGATGTTATGGCGCATCGCGGCCTATTCTTCGAACGTGGTGTGAAGATCCTTGATGATAGATTCCGCGTATTCTGCGACTTTGTTCCAAGCCGATTGGTTCTTCAGCATGCACTCCACTATGTTTTCTGGACTGATGGAACGGTCCACATTTTTCTCCAGTTCTGCCCGTATCCCCTCGTAAAAGGGGCATTGGAAGAACACGTGTTCTGCATCTTCCAGCACATCGTAGCAACGATGACAGTTTGGGGAGTCTGTTCTCTTGAATCTGTGCAAGTATGCTCGAAAGCATCCATGCCCAGTCAAGAGTTGGGTGATGTAATATCCGACTTCCCCGTGCAGGCGAGTGACCCATTTGGTGACATCTGGGATCAGTCGATGGGTCCACCGACCCTTCGTCGAGCTGTCCCATCTTTCTTCCCAGAGGCGAAGACTCTTGGGTCTCTCCTCTTCACAGAGGACCTTTCGCCGCTCTTCCTACTTCCTACGATATTGGCGTTCTCGATCTCCTGCCAGGATGTCAATGGGTGGGCATGATGCCACAACGTTGACCGAATCGTGTGATACTGTTCGGTATGCTGACGCCACTCTGATTGCTGGGAGCCGCTGGACTGATGACATTGTCTTGCGGTATGTTGTTAGCTCTAGCGATTTCGCCCACACTGGTGCTCCGTATAGCAGGATGGAGGTAACTACAGTTGCCATTAGTCGTCTTCGAATTTGCCTGGGGCCTCCGATATTGGGCATTATCCGCAAAAGCGCGCCCTGTACTGCTGATGCCTTCTTGCTGGCGCTGGAGATGTGCTCCTTGTAGTTGAGTCTGGCATCCAAAACCACTCCTAGATACCTTATGTAGGGTAGCGACTGGATGTCGTGGTCGCCCACTCTTATGGTGATGGTCTCCATTTTCTTCCGGCTACTCACAAGGAGTGCTTCGGTCTTATGTTCCGCCAATGACAGGTCTGCCGATGTCATCCACTGTCTTATCCTCCGGATGGTGGTGGAGAATGCGGCTTCCAGATCCTCCAGGTGTTACCTGATCAGATATATGGCAAGTAGGATTTGATTGTAATGAAGTATGGTGTAGGAGGATTCTCTTATGCTTTTAGAGAAGCCCAGAATGATAGATTCGTCAAATGCCTGAACTATGTCCAAAAATATGCCCAGACGGTATTCTTTCTACTTAAGAGTGGATAAAATGAGACAGCCATGCCATGACACTGCTGGATAGTAGGTTTATTTCGATAGCCAAATTGGTGATGGGGATTTTAAAGCCGTTTTAATTTTTTGCCACTATTTTGGAGGTATTTTTGCAATAGTTGCGAGTAGACTTATGGTTCTATAATAGGAAACATGTTGAGTTGATTTTTTTTTGGGCTTATAGATAATTTTTATTGTTGAAAATTTCCAAAGTTAAGCTATCTTTTTTACCTAATAAATATTTCTACAATAATTATAGTAAAGTTCAATAAAGTTTATTATAAATTTTCTAAAATAATTACAAAAATTTTCTCATATTTTACATACTCGTATTATGTTTACTAACGAAAACCATGAACTAAAAATATAGGTCATTCACTAGTTGGTCATTGAATAGATCGTAAATAAAATACAACCAATAAAAATGACAGCAAATGCATTAATTTTCATTATTAAACTTGTTTTAACTCAAATTAATGGTGTTGGAATATTTGAACAGTTTGATTGATTAATTTGTCATTTCAAGAATATTAAAATAAATGTCTTCCTTGTTCGATGATTGATTTTGACTACAAATATTATTCTATGGACACCTACAGAGTAAATATGATTTTTTGATCAAGCCAAATGATTAATAAACATTTAATTCATACTTAATTCATTAATAAATGCTTTGATACTAATTCAATTGTAGTTGGTTTTTTCCCCCTTTTTAATTGAAATTGAATTATTAATTCCAATTCACCTCCCTCTTCCCTCAAAAAAACAAACAGACGCACTTGCAATATTTTCATTCATAAAATTGGTTTTTTTTTTAATTTTGTAAGATTAATCGTTTCTAATTTAGTAAAATTAATTATTCCTAACACTTTGTGCGAGTTTTCAATGCTCTAGAAAATTATTTGGTTTTTATTTGAAGAGTTTTTGTAGCAATAAACTTTATTATGGATTGTAGCAGCTTTTTTTTGTTGATATTCAGTAGTCACTAATAAAATTGGGATTATTTACTAACAAAGTAAAATTTTCATACTATAAGTTTAACCGAAAATTTATGAGCGACAGTCGAACAAAAATTGAATTGATTTTCTGACAACAGATTCAGTAATTTTGCAATTTCTAATAAATTTCAATGCCCATCCAATTGTGATAATTTTCCAATAAATTTAATAAAGAAAACGAGTCTGATTGTTATCACAGTGGCGCACTCGTCGCTGTATAGATTTATGAAAATTTTCCAATTGAGATTATTTAGAAGATTGCCCAGATTGGTAAATTGCTTCTTCAGTAGTACTAGCAATAACGATTTTCACCAATTAGTGGAGATTTTCCATTTTTCTCACAACCTTAATTGAGCATTTGGTTAGAATTTTCAATGTCAACAAATTTTCTTTACACCCAAAATAAGGCGAACTTGGAAAGTATGTGCACAAATCGTATGGCGTTTTAGGGAGAACAGATATCGGATTGAGGTGAACACCTATTGACGGGGGGGCTTGCACTTGAAACATTTTCGAATTGCAAACTAGAAACAATGATTTGCAACTGCAAAAAAGTGTGCCACGATAGTGCAAGTTGCCAAAGTATTTAATAGCAAATACTTGTCGACACTGTAACTAGCTACTATGAGTAGATAAGATCCAATCCGACGAGACCGATCGAATCGTTTTCAGCATTTCTCTATCGTCTCGAGACAATAGAGAAATAAATTCACTTTAACAACAACTGCAACTGCAACTGCCACTGCCACTGCCACTGTTACTAATGTTTAGATATGCTTTCTTCTTCTTCTTCTTCTTCTTCTTCTTCTTCTTTTTCTTCTTTTTCTTATCTGAATAGCTCCGCAATGATACGATATAGCTCCATATTTGGCCAATGCCAGACTCTAATCTTGATGCTTTCCTGTGATTTGTTCAAGAAATCGAAATTTTTGTCACTTACATTGCACTTTCATTTGTAACGAGTTGGTCACATGTGTTTTCTCAGCAAATTTTCACTATTTACCAACAAACTTCAATCGAACATCCTCATAGGTTAACCAGATTTAGGTACCGGGAATTCCGGATTCTTCTTGCATGGATTGGACCTTTTTAAGCCATTGTACATGCTTTTGAATATGAATTCAATTTTCATTGTGAAAATAAAGTGAAAATTATTATTAAAATATTGAAATAACACTTGTAATATTTTTTCTTCATATATGAAATTGGAAAATTGACTACAGATGATTTATTTTTTTAATTTTTTGTGTTGTTACTAATAAGACTAAAATTAGTAACAACACAAAAAATTAAAAATATGTTCTACTAATTTTTAAAATAGTCATTTATATTATATATTGTAAGGAAGGTCCTTAGCATATGTATCAAGGGCTCCTTTAGGTAGCATCTCAACCATAAGGCCATATGGCGGCAACAAATTAACGGTTTACCCGAGGCTATGAACTGTCTATCGCAGGCTAGGGCTTGGCTTCCCAAGAGTCAGCTAGGAACTGACTATTTAAGGCTAGAGACTATCTATCTAAGGTCAGGAATTGTCTACCCAAGGCTAGGAACTGTCCAACCAAGACTAGAGACTGTTTGTCTAATGCTAGAGACTGTCTACTCAATGCAATTTTTTTTTTTTTTTTTTTTAGTTTAGATTAATGAGGTACAGGGAGAAACCTTCAAAAGGTACTCGCCTGGAAGACCTTCTACCTGCCAGGCGAGTTATGCGGGATTTTTACCTCGCTAAAACCTACCTGTACCTCTACCCTTGCTCCCGGAACGATGGTTCCCCGGCGGCACTCTTTGTAGATACTACGTGTACTTCGCCGGGGCGTTCTTATTTGATATTACGTGGTCCGAAGATCCTTGATTAAAGATTCCGCGTACTCTGCAACTCTGTTCCAAGCCGATTGGCTCTTCAGCATGCACTCCACTATGTTTTCTGTACTGATGGAATGGTCCACATTTTTCTCCAGATCTGCCCGTGTCCCCTCGTAGAAGGGGCATTGGAAGAATACGTGTTCTGCATCTTCGATCACATCGCGGCAGTGATGACAGTTTGGGGAGTCAGTTCTCTTGAATCTGTGCAAGTATGCCCGAAAGCATCCATGCCCAGTCAAGAGTTGGGTGATGTACTAACCGACTTCCCCGTGGACGCGAGTGACCCATTTGGTGATATCTGGGATCAGTCAATGAGTCCACCGACCCTTCGTCGAGCTGTCCCATCTATCTTGCCAGAGGCAAATACTCTCGGGTCTCTCTTCTTCACAGAGGACCTTTCGCCGCTTTCCCTTCTTCCTACGGTGTCGGCGTTCACGCTCTCCTGCCAGGATGTCGATGAGTGGGCATGATGCCACGACTTTGACCGCATCGTGTGATACCGTTCGGTATGCTGACGCTACTCTGATCGCTGAGAGCCGCTGGACTGATGACATTATCTTGCGGTATGTTGTTAACTCTAGCGATTTCGCCCACACTGGTGCTCCGTATAGCAGGACGGAGGTAACTACAGTTGCCAGTAGTCGCCTTCGGATTTGCCTGGGGCCTCCGATATTGGGCATTATCCGCGAAAGCGCGCCCTGTACTGCTGATGCCTTTCTGCTGATGCTGGAGATGTGCTCCTTGTAGTTGAGTCTGGCATGCAAGACCACTCCTAGATACCGGATATAGTGTCGCGACCGGATGTCGTGGTCGCCTACTCTTATGGTGATGGTTTCCATTTTCTTCCGGCTACTCACAAGGAGTGCCTCGGTCTTATTTTCCGCCAAAGACAGATCTGCCGATGTTATCCACTGTCTTATTCTCCGGATGGTGGTGGAGAATGCAGCTTCCAGTTCCTCCAGGTGTTTGGCTACAAGGTCAACCGCTACGTCGTCCGCAAAAGCCGCGAGTGTTGTGTTCGGCGGTAATTCCAGATGGAGTAGGCCGTCGTACATGACGTTCCACAAGAGTGGCCTCAGGACAGAGCCCTGAGGTACCCCTCCCGTGACCCCATACTCCGTTGGTCCATCCTCCGTCTCGTCGTGTAGAAGTCGATCACTGAAGTATGATCTGACCATCCTCCGTAGGTAGTAGAGTACCCCCATGTTCTTAAGAGCCTCCAGGACTCGATCCCAGCGGGCCGAGTTAAAAGCATTTTTGATGTCCAGCCCAGATTATAGCTTGATGATCGCTATTTGTGAACTCTTCATCGACCTTCCATTCACAACCCCTCTTTGTTAGGACACTGCTAATGAACGTCAGGTCGATAATGGAGTTCGCGGCGCCTTTGCGATAGGTACTCGCAGTTCCTTCATTCATGAGAGTGAGGTTTAGTGTCGAGAAAGCCTCTTGCAGGGCTTCACCTCTTCTTTCCGTATTACGGCTGCCCCATTCAATGGACCAGGCATTGAAGTCTCCGGCGATTAAGACCGGGTCATGTGTTCTCACGTCCTCTGCGAGAGTGTCCAGGCAGTCCTCGAATATGTCAATCCATCTAATGCTATGGACTGCCTATCTGCGGCTTGGGACTGTCCACTTAATAATAAATGAATTATCTATTTAAAGCTAGGGACTGTTTTTTTTAAGACCAGGGACTATCTATCTAATAACAAATTAACTGTCTACCTAAAGCTAGGGACTGTCACTCTAGGCTAGGGACTGTCTACTCTAGGCTAAGAACTATCTTTCCAAGGCTAGGGACTGTCCCTTCAAGGCTAGGGACTATCTATCCAACAACAAATTAATTGTCTATTCAAGGTTATGAACTGTCTATCGAACACTAGGGACTATCTATCCAAGGCTATGGACTATATACCCAAGGCTAGGAACTGCCTATCCAAGGCTAAGGACTGTCTATCTAATCTTAGGCACTGTCTACACAAGGATAGGGACTACCTTTCCAATAACAAATTAACTGTATACACAAGGCTAGGGCCGTTAATTGTCATTTCTGAAGCAGATGCGGTATATTCGGAATAATTGTGTGTACAAAACGGCAAAGTGCCTCCCTCATGAGCTAAACTGCATATAAATACTGTCAATAAATACTGTATTGAATAGAGAGTTTTTTGTATATTATTTTTATAAGGAATAATTGGAAAAAGTGAAGAATGGGCTTCCGACCTGTCCTTATTGTGAGGGAGACTACCGAAGAAGAAGCTTCGCTGGAACACCTTATGCAACGAATGGTTCGCGCTATGGGCATTTTTAATAGGGGGGATAATTACCATCCTTTTCTATCATTGCAAAAGTTCCTCAGTGATAAGAAATTGGAATCAAGAGAATTTTGTCTATTTTTATCACTATCAATAAGGACCGCGGCTTTTATAAGAGAGGCATTCTGAAGTTATTTTTAAAATGGCAATAAATTATAAAATAAAACGGTCCCAAATCGGACAATCCGAACCAAGCTAAATAGAGTCTTGATATGGTCAATTATGACACGCCGTCGTGGCAATTTGGATAGGAAAAAATTTTCGCCTTTCCAGTCGAAAGTAAATTTATACATAATTGAGGCTGAGGTCTGTTAAAATGTACGAGGGTCATTCAACAAGTACTTAGCCTACAAAAGAAAAACGAAAATTTTGGAAAGGTGGCAATTTATTTTTCCACATAATCTCCTTCAAGCTCGATACACTTGGCCCAGCGATGCTCTTACTTTTTTAACCAGTCCAAAAAATACATTTTCTCGAGGGAAGCAAAATAGGCCTCCGTGGCGACGATGACCTCCTCATTCGACCCAAATCTATTCCCGGCGAGTGATTTTTTCAGGTTTGGAAACAAAAAGTAGTCACAGGGGGCCAAATCTGGAGAGTACTTTGGATGGGGTAGCAATTCGTAGCGCAATTCGACCAATTTGGCCATGGCGACGGCGGAGGTGTGAGCCGGCGCGTTATCGTGGTGGAACAGCACTTTTTTCTTCAATTCGACGTCAAATCGGCCCAATAAGTCAGCATAGTAGCGCCCCGTGATTGTCTTACCCTTCTCGAGGTAATCAATGTGGATCACACCTTGTGAATCCCAGAAAACGGTGGCCATCACCTTTCCGGCCGATCGAACAGTCTTCGCCTTCTTCGGAGCACGTTCGCCGGGTGAAGTGCACTGTTTCGACTGTTCCTTGGTCTCTGGTGTGTACCAGTGAATCCATGTTTCGTCGACGGTCACTGTAATATGCAAGCAAAGTAATAAAATAACATATTATTTAAGTATAAAATTATTAGCTTTATTAATATAATTTTTTTTAATAATAATGAACGTCAGCTATCACATGCAGCAATGTTGCCCTTCTCATGGCCATCTCATTTTTTTTGATGACATTGTTTCTAATGTCACATTACAGTCACGAAACGACGCAAGAACTCCGCTGGATTGCGCTGAAACAGCGCCAAACACGTCGCCGATGTGGTCTCACGGTTGCGCTTGTTTTCCGGTGTGAGCAAACGCGGTACCCATCGCGCCGACAGCTTTCTCATGCCCAGTTCTTCGTGAAGAATATGATGCACCATTCCTACTGCGATGCCCACAGTCTCAGCTATCTCGTGAACCTTCAATCGACAGTCTGCCAACACGAGATCGTGGACTTTTTTAACGTTTTCCTCCGTAGCAGCCGTTTTCGGGGCACCTGGGTGTGGCTCATCAAAAACCGACGTGCGGCCACGAACAAACTCGTTGAACCAATTCTTGACGGTCGCCATCGAAGGAGAAGAGTCACCATACACAGCATCCAAGCGATATTTGATTTCGCTGCGCGTTTTCCCTTCCAAAAACAAGAATCCAATCACCGAACGATATTGTTCTTTTTCCATTTTTGTGCAACCGACCGACACGCTCGCTTTCAAAGGCTCTCAAAACAAAACTAATAAAGGGAATCGACTGAAACTTTGACAGTAGGCTACTAAAAGAATGTTATGCACGGTAGTTAATTTCTTTTGTGACAGCAGTTCCATCGGGCGGTGAGGCTAAGTACTTGTTGAATGACCCTCGTAGAGCGTGGAGGGGTTGGCTCTGATCGACTTGGTATAAATTTAACACCTCAAATAACACAAATTCTACTTATTAGTATAAAAATAATCCTTGGTTTTGGCATAAGACTAGTACTATAACTTCTCCTGAATAGGTGAAACAATTATTAAGCTTTTTCTACAAACAGTCAGCTGAGCGAAGTTGTTTAGTATCCCTAACGTCAAATGATTCCTCCCCTATTATCAGGTTCTACAGTAGCTCTAAATCTCTCTTTAAATTTTGTGAAGTTCAATTTTTTGCTTAAATCCTTCAGGCATACTTCTCCGGGTAAAAATATAGTAATTTTTTTACCATGAAAAATTTTAAAAATTCCAAAACAATACACACTATTATAATTTGTTATTATTAAACTAATATTTTTTTTTTAAATTTATCTCAGATAATTTTTGAATCTGGTAAAAAGAACTGTTTCTGAATTTTATAAAGTTTGATAGAATTTGAGGAACTTTCTTAGGTGAATATCTCTACCTATGATTAGTTAACAAGATGAGTTCGAATTTGGTATTTAATATTATTATCGAACCTATCATCTATAAAACTATGAATACTTAGAAAAACCATAAGAGATGAAGTATTATTCCTACTCGTATCTCTCAAAGGGGCATCAATTATTAATTGAAAAAAATGATGATTTTGATATTGTATTTCCATGGAGATGGAATCATTACAAATTGATTGCTACTCACACTCCTTGTTTGTGCTACTCTATTGGTCGCTTTTTCTTTCAAACCATATAAAGATTTGAAATTTTTTTTTTTAAAATCTGATAAAATAAAAAGAAATATTAAAATATTATCATTTTATACTACTTAATTTTCCGTTTTAAGAAGATGTTCTTCTAGACAAATTTGTTATTCGTCGTCATCGATACTGGACTTTGGGAGACTATCAGTAGAATTGCGGAAGAATTAGAAGAAACTAGAATCAAGATTATCTTTTGTATCATCTATGTATCAGAGAAACGATTCCAAGTTTGGTGAAGGCGTCGGTGTCATGTCGGAAGAGTTATCAACAGTGAATATTGGCGTCGACAGAATGGACTTTTGTCCATATCGAAGTGCGGAGAAGCATAAATCATTCGAGGAATGTTCTGACGAGTATATTTGTTGGCTCATAGAGCACGTGAAATACGTAATTTATTCTAACGGTAATGTTGTAACCAATGTTTTGTGAAAAGTACACAACATACGATTATTGTTATGTATTTATGTTAACGCATTCTTGTCGCATGGCGCCACATACACTCCGAAACAACTACCAAACCTGACATGAACTTGGAGCCTAGATAATTCCCAGTACAATCAGTACAGACCAGGGGGATTGGTTTCTTATCTATCGACTAATAATGTTGACAGTAAGATTCTGGATGACACTAAAACTGAGATTGGCTTTCTCAGGATACTACCAGTTAGGTATATAAAACAGGATACTACCAGTTAGGTTTCTCTGCATACAAAACTTTCCTCACCTTTGTTTCTGCTAACAATTCGCTTCGAATATTTTATAAAAACTTGACTGTCTATACATAATGATGGATTTTACTTCCGAATATAAGAGCATCGATATCAGTTCAGAATTCGCTTTTTCCTCTTCATAAATCTCTTCCACCTTCTCTGATTGAATCACCCCTTTTTCGGACAGTTATTGTGTGAGAAAATGGTTTCGATTCCTAACAAATCGACTCATTAATCAAACGAAACTGTTAGCAAACTTATTACCAGGTTTAAATTTCCAATACTTGTTTTTCGTTCGATTTCAGTCTCCACGTAGTTTGGAAATTTTTTTTAAAAACTTTTATGGCAATATTTTTTTTTTTGCCATTAACAGAAAGTGAGTTTAGTAATTGCAATTCATGCCTAAAAAAGTTTTATTACTGCTCTTTGAAATGCGGATAGTTTTAATTCAAACTTTGTCAGGAATTTAATAAACGATGTATTTTGACAAAAAAATATTTTAAAATTTTGTTCGCAATTTTTAATCAGATTTTTAACTAGTATAAGCCTATTGATTACATTTGTAATGTGAACAATCGGAAATTGTGTAAATTTATCGAAAGTTCTCAATAATAGGTCAGTTGAATATGATTATCTCAGTCATGGAAAGTTAGTTGGCCCAGAGTTCACAACATACTTTAATTAGCTATCCAAGAAATAATGGAAAATGTTTGCATTTCGAATGCATCTGATCTTATTTGAACTAACAATAAAGAATTTGCATTAGATTTCACTTTTTATCACCTTAAAAGGAATTTCGTGAATTTTCTATAAAATATTTTTCACGAGCCCGTCAATCTTGGCTGCCATTTAATACTCTGACTGTTTGTGGTACCATTCCAAATGCATAAATCACCTAGAAAATCAATCGTTAACTGCGAACGAATACTGAACGTCTGTCGTCTAACTTTTGTCTCGTAAATGTCAATTTTCTAAAATTATAATTTTTTCGGTTTCATGGTGAATAAAGAATTGAAAGTTCATTAATCAAGTGAAAAAGTTACGCAAAAATTTCTACATTTATTAACTTGAAAAAATTGATGTTGACTAAAATGAGTGCAATTCTTACAAATGGTTACATAAAATATGGCCTTGTACTCTGGGGATTTCAAATACCTTTACAAGGAAAGCGTGTAATATTTCCTTCTTATCCTTTTAACATAGTTTGGCCTTAAAATTTTTAGAGGTGTATTTATTGTATAAAACTGTGAATTATTCAAATAGGAAAATTATTGATTACTACCTGTAATAAATTTACCATCCAACATTATACGAAAAGTGGTCGCTATTGTCGGCTCAGAGCTGATAGAGTATATATTGGAACATGGATGGAGTCGTCGTTAAATTATATAGTAGAATATGAACGTATGTATAATTGTAGTTATAGTGGTCAGTGCTTAAGTTACTTAAGCTGAAATAAATTAACGAAACCGACACGGCTAGTTGGTCACTTTTCTACGAGAATATAATATTCCGACACTAGTTTTAGTTTACAGCATCTTAACTGGAGTAACCCAAACTTTAGCTTTGATAGTGAAATCACTCAGAAAATATTCGAGATTTATTTAGGTAATTTTTAGATTAATGAATAACATAAAATTTGCATGTTGTGAAAATTAACAGAGTATCGAGACAGGTAGGACATGAGTCAAATATGTAAGCAACTAGCTTTTAATAAACTGAATAAATACTTAAAATAAATTATGTCATGTTTAGCAGTGGTCATATGCAAATAAATCCCATTTATCACTAATGGCTGTCCAAGAAACACTTACTCTAAATGAAAATAATTAAGTAGAAATTACTGCAAATAAAATGTTAATAAAAGTTTCAATTGAAATTTTCCGTAAAAATTTTCAGCGAATATTTTCAGTAAAAATTTTCAATAAAAAAATCGTCAGTGAAAAAAATTCCAGCGAAAAACTTTTTTGTGAAAAATTTTTCAGTGGAACAATTTTCAGTGAGAAAATTTTCATTGAAATAAAAATTTTATTTTATTTTAATGAAAAAGTCTTGCCAGTGGGAAAATTTTCAGTGAAAAAATTGTCAGTGTAAAATTTTTCAGTGAAAAACTTTTTAGGAAAAATTGTCAGTGTAAAATTTTTCAGTGAAAAACTTTTTAGTGAAATTTCACTTCAGTGAAATTTAAAATTGCCAGTGAAAAAATTTTCAGTAAAATAATTTTCAATGAACAAATTTACAGTGAACAAGTTTCCAGTGAAAAAATGTTCAGCACGAAAATTTTCTTTAAAAATTTGTAGTGAAATTCAGATTTTACTAAAATTTTATTTGACTTTAATGAAAAAGTCTTGCCAGTGATAAAAAATGAAAATTTTCAGTGAAAATATTTGTAAGGCAACAAATTTCAGTGAAAAAATTTTTGGGAAAAAAATTTTCAGTGAAAAAATTGTCAGTGAAATAATTTTCAGTGAAATAGTTTTTAAGACAAAAATTTACAGTGAAATGCAAAATTACCAGTGGAAAAATTTAGTGAAAAAATTTTCATTAAGAAAATTTTCAGTGAAAAAATTTTCTGTAAAAAAATTTCCAGTGAAAAATTTTCAGTAAAACAATTTTCAACGAAAAAATTTTCAGTGGTAAAAACTTTCAATGAAACAATTTTCAGTAAAAAAATTTAAGTAAAAAAATTTCCAGTGAAAAATTTGTATTTGAAAAATTTTCAGTAAAACAATTTTCAACGAAAAACTTTTCATTGAAAAAATTTTCATTAAGAAAATTTTCAACGAAAAACTTTTCAGTGAAAAACTTTCAGTGAAAAAATTTTCAGTAAAAAAATTTTCAGTTAAAAAAATTTCCAGTGAAAAATTTGTATTTGAAAAATTTTCAGTAAAACAATTTTCGGCGAAAAACTTTTCGTTGGAAAAATTTTCAATAAAAAATGTTCAGTAAAAAATGTTCAGTGAAAAGCATTTTAGTGGAAAATTTTCATTGAAATATTTTTCAGTGAAAAAATTTTGAACTAAAAACTTTTCAGTACAAAAATCTTTCCAGTGTAAAAATGTTCTGTAAAAAAAATGTTCAGTAAAAAAATTTCAGTGCAAAAAAAAAACCAGTTTTTAGTAAAAATCTTTTGGATTTATTTGCAAGAGAAATTTTCGGAGAATTTGCAATAATTTGGTGAAAAAATTCCGGCTACCTCACGAGTAAATTAATTCCAGAATCTGTCTTAGAAGTCAGTCTTTAAATTGAATTCCTCTGGGACCATTTGTCATCTTCCAAGTAATGGCTGTGGGTGGCTTTCAAGAAATCACTTCAAACGTTACTTATTATTAGATCCACAATCCTAGAGCATTAGGTCAAATAATATAAACCTCATGAAAATAATGTGAAAATATACGACGTTTTGCTGCAAATATGGTGAATGTCTTATCATAGGCGGATACTTTCTAGGTCACTAACCTGGTCATAGTTGTACTTATATGACTGCAATATTAGATCATATATAAACTGGAGAAATGTCAAAATACATGCATACAAATAAGATTTTTCTTATAAAAGTCAGCCACAAATTTTTTCTTATCTCCGAAGATTAAATTGTTGTGAATATCAGAACTTCCTCTTTAATCGTAATGCCCGCAAAGAGTAAACTTTTAATGAAAACTTTTTCAGCATATGCACTCGAAGATGTAATGTGAATAGTACAAAAGAAATCTGATGGAAGAGATATGAAGGAGAAATGTTATCGTTTTGAATGGTGGACAGTTAATAGCTTACAGGTTCGGGTTACACCAACTTGGGTGGCTCTTGCATATATGCCGGATTAATTTCGAAGAAATATGCGCCGTAATTTTGCCCCATTGACCTTTTATCGCGATTCACTATGAGTGTATATTATCCATTCTACCAAGTATTTGTATATTCCCAGTTGGAGGGGGTTAAATGCAGGTCAACCGCATTTAAATTTGATTGTTGGCACCAAAACTAGTTGGCTAATAGCTCCGAGTTAAATAGAATGACCAAGAAAATCACCAAAGAGCTGAGGTTGTCAAGATCAGAATTGGAATATTTTAATGAATTTTCATAGGCTGTATTGGATACATCGACCCGCCTAAGAACTTGATCTCTAACTCTTAGAACAATTTGTTAAGTGACACTAAAATCTATTACATAAAATCGCTAGTCCACGTTTATGGTTAGAAAGATTCCCAAATGATGAGATATTGACAAAACTTCGCCAATGGCATAAATACTATTTACAAAGTATGTGGTAGACTTTTCGTTCATTTCAAATGCAAATTTTTCGGTCCAAATACTTTCGAATTACTATTGCAAAACTGGATGACATAATAAGTGTAAACAATAATAGAGTGTGACTCTTACGGAAATAAATTGCCAAGTCCACTAAACTAGACAAAATGAAAGTGCACAAACAGATTTATAAGATAATAAGTAGTCAAAATCAGTGAATGGAATTTTAACAGATTACATATTGCCATTTTTGTAGCTATCAAATTTACGTAAATATTCTCAACAAAAATTAGACCAAAAAACTTTATATAAATATTGTATTTATAAAAGAAGACTTCTTTTATAAATAATCCTTTAAGGTTAACAAGACTTTAGAAAAAACATTTTGTGTACCGTTTTTAATAAAGGTTTTCTTTAAAAACTTATAGAATTTATACAAATTATCCATAGCCAATAGGGGATACGAGGGTCATTCAACAAGTACTTAGCCTCACCGCCCGATAGAACTGCTGTCACAAAAGAAATCTACCATCATGCAGTACTTCTTTTTAGTAGCCTACTGTCAAAGTTTAAGTTGATTCCCTTCGTTAGTTTTGTTTTGAGCGCCTTTGAAAGCGAGCGTGTCGGTCGGTTGCACAAAAATGGAAAAAGAACAATATCGTTCGGTGATTGAATTCTTGTTTTTGGAAGGGAAAACGCGCAGCGAAATCAAAGATCACTTGGATGCTGTGTATGGTGACTCTTCTCCTTCGATGGCGACCGTCAAGAATTGGTTCAACGAGTTTGTTCGTGGCCGCACGTCGGTTTTTGATGAGCCACGCCCAGGTGCCCCGGAAACGGCTGCTACGGAGGGAAACGTTAAAAAGTCCACGATCTCGTGTTGGCAGACCGTCGATTGAAGGTTCACGAGATAGCTGAGACTGTGGGCATCGCAGTAGGAACGGTGCATCATATTCTACACGAACAACTGGGCATGAGAAAGCTGTCGGCGCGATGGGTGCCGCGTTTGCTCACACCGGAAAACAAGCGCAACCCTGAGACCACATCGGCGACGTGTTTGGCGCTGTTTCAGCGCAATCCAGCAGAGTTCTTGCGTCGTTTCGTGACCGTTGACGAAACATGGATTCACTGGTACACACCAGAGACCAAGGAACAGTCGAAACAGTGGACTTCACCCGGCAAACGTGCTCCAAAGAAGGCGAAGACTGTTCGATCGGCCGGAAAGGTGATGGCCACCGTTTTCTGGGATTCACAAGGTGTGATCCACATCGATTACCTCGAGAAGGCTGACTTATTGGGCCGATTTGACGTCGAATTGAAGAAAAAGCGGCCACGCTTTTCGAAGAAAAAAGTGCTGTTCCACCACGACAACGCGCCCCAGCTCACACCTCCGCCGTCGCCATGGCCAAATTGGTCGAATTGCGCTACGAATTGCTGCCCCATCCACCGTACTCTCCAGATTTGGCCCCCTGTGACTACTTTTTGTTTCCAAACCTGAAAAAATTACTCGCCGGGAATAGATTTGGGTCGGATGAGGAGTTCATCGTCACCACGGAGGCCTATTTTGCTTCCCTCGAGAAAATGTATTTTTTGGACGGGTTTAAAAAGTTAGAGCATCGCTGGGCCAAGTGTATCGAGCTTGAAGGAGATTATGTGGAAAAATAAATTGCCACCTTTCCAAAATTTTCGTTTTTCTTTTGTAGACTAAGTACTTGTTGAATGACCCTCGTATCTAACATATTTTGTGGTTAGGAAAAAAGAACCATAGTATATTACAGCTTTATATTATTTAAGATTATTATTAATTAGCTTAAAGTTTACTTTTTTACATGCACGTTGTGTCCCTGAATCAATAGCATTTTGTTGGCCGTTTATATCATTATATTGTATTAAAGTATAAAGTTTCTACTTTTCAATAATATTTATAATTCTTGAAAACCAAATTACTTATATTCACGGCAAAACTTTGAACCTCATCTGTATTATTCGGTTTTATCCATTTCATAGTTTGGAAAGTATAGCTTTATAATTTGATGGCTATCAAACAAGGTAATATTTATTTTATTAAAAGCTTAGCCATTCATTGAATAATGCGTTTTAAAAACTATCTACAAAAGTGGTAGCCCCACTTTTTGTTGTTTTCGAAGTAATTTTTCTTCAATTATTAAGGTTGGTTTCTCGATCAATGTCAATAAGCAACATTGTTATTTATGGGGCTCTAAAAAACCACAAATGACTGTAGAGAAAACATTTTTTTCAATGACTGTAGAGAAATCAAAACTTTTTGAACTTTTTTTAAAAAGTAAATCGATTGAAACAACTGAAATGCATATTCTAAGCACTATGACAATACAATTAGTACTAATTGTACTTGATATTATAACCAAAAAAAAATACTACCCTTAAAAAAATAATATATTAGAGTTGATTGAAATGTTTCCAGAATGACAGTCAAAATTAATTATTTGAAAAGAAAAAAATGAAAAGAAAATGAATTTAGTTGGATTTTTACTCATATTTACCTAAAATTAAAAAAAATGGAATTAATAAAACTATATTTCTACACAATTTTCAAATCAAATTTATATTTAATTCTGTGTTAATGGAAACCTATTACTTCAAATAAAAATATTCGTATCCTTTCCTTTTGATGCGATTACGCCTTATAAAAAAATGTCTGTTTCTCCCATTGCTGTACTCCTAAATCCAACAACTCCATTCCCTAGTTTCCTATTTAAACTTCTATACTATCGTGAGGCTATTCTACTAACCACAGATAAGTTTCATTTAGATAGTTTCCCACATGTACTATGAAGTTACCAAATGACCTCACTGTCGTGGCGCTATGAAGTGGCCCCTGGAACATACACGGTGTGTCACAAAAATAACCGAACAGTATATTTAAATCATACAACATTCCCCGCCATCTATTTTCTATTTCCAAAACTGAAAACCAAGATGAAAGGAGCATTTTATGATGATATCCCAGCCATTTTTATTTTGTAATATTAGCACACTTTTTCTTTTATTGAAATGGCTGTAACTTCTACAGAAATAGTAGCGACGGTTCACTGAATTTTTGAAGAAAATTTTCCTTAGGGATATGGCTAATTTTTCAATTGTCGGATACGTCAATATGCCAACTTGCTATAAATGGGCTCCGAAAACCCACAAACAACTATGGAGAGACCATTGTATATATCTGCTAAAAGTGACTGTCTGATGTGCATTTTGGTCTGAAGTTGTCGTTGTCCTGCATTTCTTTGAAAATAAAGACGGAGAGTCCGTTACCGTTAATTCTGAATACTGCGGTCAACTTTTTTTTAACTATAATTTAAAGATTTTAATCTGAACTAAAGGGTTTTCGAATTAGAGTGATATGATTTGTTTAAAAAAAAACACACAAATTGTTAAGGAAATTCAAATGTTTTTTATTTAATGTTAAGTACAATCGATACAATTAAGTTCTAAATAAAACGTCATTCAAATGGCCTCCTTTTGCAGGAACGAATTCGATGAACCCAATTTTCGAGCACTGTTTCCACTAAATCAAGTCGTACTATGTCATGAATAGCACGTTCAATATTGACTTTTAAAGCTTGAAAAGAGTCTGGTTTATTGCTAAAGACCAATCACTTCAAATAACCCCACAAGAATTAGTCGAATGGTGTTAAATCACAACTTCTTGGAGGCCATTCAATGTCACAATTTCTTGAAATAATCGAATCTCAAAACTTTTCTCGCAATAATTCGGTTGTTGCACGTGCTGTGTGGCACGTAGCCCTGTCTTGTTGGAACCAGATGTTGTCAAGATCAACTTCTTCCAATTTCGGCCATAAAAAGTTGGTTATCATCGATCTATACCACTCTCCATTGACAGTAACGGTGTTACCAGTTTCATTTCCAAAGAAGTACGGACCGATGATTCCACCAGACCAAAAACCACACCAAACTGTCAATTTAGGTGAATATAATGGGTGTTCATGAATAATTTGTGGATTTTCTTCGCAACAGAATCGACAGTTTTGTTTATTTACCGTACCACTCACATGAAAGTAAGCCTCACCCGAGAAGATTTTCTTAAAAAAATCGTTATCGTTCTCAAGTTGTTCTAAGACAAAATCAGCAAATTCACGACGTTTACGGTGATCGAATGGCTTCAGTTCTTTAGTGATAACAATTTTATACGGATGCAAGCCTAAATCCTTTCTCAAAATCCGCCAGGTTGTGGCTTGAGATAGTCCCAAATCTTGAGAACGTCTTGGAATCGACAAATTCTTGAGAACGTCTTGCAATCGGTCTTAAGCAACACTTGCCTGAACGGCAGCAATATTTTCATTACTTCGAGCGGTTCTTTGTCTTATTGGCACTTGAACATTATGTAAGGAAAATGTACGCTCGCAGTTTTTAACAATTCGACGAATTGCGAACACAGTTGGATGATTACTACGAGCATAAAATGGTAAAAGCGCACGAAAAGTTGCAATTGAAGAACGATTATTTTAATAATAAAATTGAATAATTTGTAAACGTTGTTCTTGCGTATATCTCTCCATGATGAAATTGTAAACATTACTGAATACAATAAAATTACAATTGGCTGAAACGTCACTTAGAAATCATATCACCCTTATTGGAAAATCCTATATATGTGGTTTTAACAAAACGGTACCATACACCACACAGCACGACAAATTTTGGCTTTATAGGACGAAAAATTCCCAGAACGTGTACTTTCTAGATTTGGTGATGTTAATTAGCCTCCACAAACCTGCTTTTCTTTATTAAACTACATAAAATATTATATTTACCATATGTAAGCTTTGGGGCATTTAAAAACTAAAATCCGTCAAGTAATGACCAAAGTACAGCCAAAAATATGCGAAACAGTTATGGAAAATCTGATGCTAAAAATCTAGTAGCAATTAATTGAATAATAATTATATTTTTTGCATAATGGCAAAGCTGTTTTATTATAATGAAATAAAACTTTTATTAAAAACTAAAAGTTAAACATACTTGATTAAATTTTACTTTCAAAAATGCAAATTGGATAATCTTTTGTCTAAGAAAATTCTTGGCCATATCTTGACAAAATGTTCAATTCAAACTTCACGCTCATCAGAATTGTTTTCTGTAAAAGGTGTGTTCGGAAATTATATGTATATTAATTTGCATTGAAAGAATAGCTTGTCAATCAATACACACTTTAAGCAGAATTCTGAAAATAATTTCATTGAAATTTACGGATTGCAACACTTTGAAAATGATGTGTGAATGCGCAGCTTCTACGGTTAGTATCCAATTTTGCAGTAATAATAGTGAGGGTGTTATGATCGGTCAATCGGTGCTTGTTCGAACCATAAAAGGTCAAATGGAAAAGTGAAATCAACACCGCCAACCATTACAAAATCCCAACGTAAATGCATCGTATTGGCGTCAGTTATCTGATGAAGATATTCGACCATTTCGGGTGAAATTTATTTCAATCAACAGCAAGTAGGAGAGCTGCATATCTCTTAGAACACGGACAAACTACCCAACCACTTATCTTGTCTAACCGATATATAGATTCACATTTTCTAATAAAACCTTAGCGATAGACGTTTATGCTGTCACATCCAACAATCCAAAGTAGATTGATTTTGCTCTCTTGACATCAATCACTAGCATAAATCTTTCCATACTAGATGTAGTGAGAAAATTTTAACCCTAGACATGCTTTTCAAACTGAATTTATAATATATCGTAAGTAATTATTAGTTCACTTTTAACTTATCATGGAAGATAATAAGTTATTATTTATGATTTTTACTAAAAATAAAATTAAATTTAGAATTTCATAAAATATTATACTAAACTTAAAGGTGAAGATTTTCAATATTTTCTAAGATTTTCCGATTTTCTAATAAAATTATTTAATTTTTTATAAAAAATATTTTCCTTTACTTTCATTTTAGGTTCATAGATTATTAAGAATTTTTTAAACATCAATTTTCTGTTGAAAAAGTTTGCCTTGAGTTCAGGATTCATTTGAGTTTTTTTTTTTTTTTTTAAATTTATGCCCCAATTTAATTGTCCTAAAATACAAAAAAGTGCTGCCCAAAATTAGGTCTTTTGGTAGGATTAAAAAGCGTTGTCGATTTAACTATAATCTGTAATTTTTGGTATCCTTCCAATCCTATCAAAAATATTCAAAAAAGTACTTCTCCGCCACTTACATTTCCTACACGAATCATCATATTTAAACTACAAATTCGGTTTCTGCACCGAACCCTCCATTATCCAGCCGTATCTGTGAGTCATCAATTTCAATGCATCCTTTCTAGAAAGAAAAGAATAATGTCCCAGTTAAGCTTTTACTCTGCATACTCAAGCTGAGCCTTTTGCATAATATCTAATACTTTGCATAATATCTAATACTTAAATCATTCCTAAGAAAGTAAAGATCTTTGCGCTATTCACTGGTGTCCCACAAGGAAGTATGCTTGGCCCCATTCTCTACATTATTTATAAATTGGATATTCCTATATAACCTAAGGCAATCTTTGCCATATATGCTGATGATAAAATTTTACAAAACCAAATTTGTATCTTCAGAAATATTGTTCACCACGTGAAGAATAAAAGTGAACGAACGTAAATGTGTCCATGCAACTTTTACTCTCCGCCATTAATCTTAATATCAGTGAGAACAAAATGTTCAATATGGAATCTACACTCAAAACTTTTAAATACTCGACAGGAATTTGAAGACTTACAAATTTGTATATTCAGAAATATTGTTCACCACGTGAAGAATAAAAGTGAACGAACGTAAATGTGTCCATGCAACTTTTAGTCTCCGCCGTTAATCTTAATATCAGTAAGACCAAAATGTTCAGTAACGAACACTGAACTAAGACAAACGTTTAACATGGAATCTATATACATATTCTCAACTTACAATAGATAGCAAAATACTATTATAGAATGAGACAACCAATATGAACTTACGGATTAGAATTCTGGGGCTTCACTAACTCTTCAAATTCCTGTCGAATCTAAACTCTTCAGTGAAAAATATTTTGTCAAATTGTAAATGCGCCTTTTGATATTCATAATAGTGTTATTTATCGTAAACTTAAATTCCCATTTGTTCGTAATGTGACTACGTGTATGTCTCGTTATAAAAAGTTTTATTCGCTTTTTTGGAAAGGTGAATAATAATGGTGAATATATTTCTGAATGCTGTTTGCCCCACAAGGAGGTTATTTTGGGCGGAAGGTCAAACTATGGTCAATAGCGTAAATACCTTCGAGTTGTGGGGAACCTGTGCACCTAAGCTGACTGAGCAGTGCTCAGGAATTTACAAGATTCCTTACCATAGTTCTTTGGGTGGGAGTGCAAACCAAAGTACTTTTTTTTTGGGAGTGCAAACCAAAGTACCGTGGCCGACCAAGGTGAGGTGACTTAGGCTGAAACGTGGTGGTTGTGGTAATAACAAAATTGTAGGTACAGTTTTTGGACTGGTTGTGAGTTATACCAATTATCCCGGATAGGCTTTGCTACTAACAGGAGACAGAGTATTCTAATGTTAAATGTAGTTGATTTAGGGGATGAAACCAGGTGAATGATCTACTTTAAGAAAATAGTCACTGTTGAGATACAATTAATGGATGGATTGTTTAATTATTTTATGAATACACCTGCAAGGCAGAAATTCAAAGGTGTTAAGAACGAAATGGTAGATTAGAAGCAACTCATAAGGCTACAACTGACCTGAGAGATATTCGAAGTCCTGAATATATTATTACAACTATCCAAGAAGAATGTGGACTATTGGGTGTAAGTGGAAATTGGACATTTTGAATTTGGATGAGAAGAGAATGTGCTACTTTTTAAATCTTATTAGCTAGGCTGGCAGAAATGATGCGCTGATCGGTCACATCCCAATCCTTATGATTGCAGGCGGTTCGTAGTAATTATGTCTAACGATAATTTTGCCACGTTAAGCAAAAGTAGATTAGTGTATCCTTATTTACATATCGATTTAGTCGTTTTATCTCTAGTTTATTGTTCGTTTTCCAAGCCCTTTGTTGATATTATGTACTATTTAGTCATTTTGTATGTTCGGCAATAAAATATGTGCATTAATTGATGATAGCACAAGATCCACATGACTAATAAACTCACTGACTTAGATAATTTAACTGAATATAATTTCTAATAGTTTATATTTTAAAATGGCCAGTACAAGTTTTGAACCGACATATTTGGAGAAAAAAAATTAAAGTGCAAAAATCAAATTAAAATTTTTTACACTTTCTCAAATCTCTTTATTCATTATTTATTATAGTACATTAATTTGAATAATATAAAGAAAAAAAATACTATTAGAGGTATTATATCAATGGTAATTTATTTGAAATAAAATAAATCTTTAAGACCTTTGAAACTTCCTCAACTTAATGAATTAATCGTACTCATTTTACTCATAAATCAAGTAGAAATAATAAAAGAAATGCACGTATTAGCTGACTATAAATATTACGAAATATTGCATTTCTTGTATAATTTTATTAACTGCAATAATAATTACAGCCAGAATTTGGTTCCGGTGATTAAATTCGAAATCAATGTAATACCTGACACCTTTGAAAAACTAGTTAATAATTGCCTACATATACTCTCGTATGATTTGCAAGTACTTAACGCCGATGAAATATAAAATATTTACTATGGATTTATACTGCTTAAATTAAAATATTGAATAATTGATAGTAAATAACTTTCACTATGACCAAATGTACGAAATTGGATCTGCCAAATCTGCAAAACTATAAGAATTTTATCGTTAAAGAAAATATTGGAAATGTGCAATAAAATGCAAGAAAATTTTCGTATAATAACTACTAAGAGGAATTGATAGAGTCGCATATGAACCCGTTGTGCATGTTTATCCTCTAAACGTTCAAAACATTAATATTATTACAATTATAAATATTAATCCTAAATGATTATAATCTTAATCGAAATATAATCGAATGGCTTGGCAGCCATTAACAGAAGCGCGTGCAAGTGATGATCAGTTTTAGGAATGGCGGCTGGAAAAGTCTTTAATATTTCCAGAGTCGATCAGATCGATTTAAATTTTGATATGATCACTGGTGCTTAAAGCTCACATTATGGCCCATTCGGGCGTGGTTTGATCAAATAGATATAGTACAGCGTCCACACATGATGTATTAGGTGTGCAAAATAGAGTCATTAATGCCAGCAGTCATTGATTATTATCGTTCACAAGAAATCGAGTATATTTGTTGTTAATCAGCTTCCAACTAAATGTTATGATTTTGAAATACAAAATAATTTGATGTAAAAAAAAAAGAAGAAAAATCTTATAGATCATTATTTAATTTGTATCTACTACATATTAATTAATACGAACAAACTGATAATAAAGATAAATAAAGTAAGGCATTAAGAAAGAAAAAATAGAAAATTATTGTCACGTGAAATGTACTGGAAATTTCAATAAAAAAATAATTCATAAAAAAAATTGCTGAAAATTCTATTTTAAATAAATTTTAAGGGTAATTTTTTAAGACCTTAGATTATTCTTTATTGTAATTTATAAAATTTAAATTGATAAGGACAAGTTTTTCGCAAAAACAACATTTTCTAGAATGTAAAAAAAATTTATTCACAGATAGACTCTGCTAAAAATTCAGTTTTAAATAAATTTTAAGAGTAGTTTTTAAGAACTTAGATTATTTGTCAATGTAATTTTCAAAAGTTAAGTTAACAGAGATAAGTTTTTCGCAAAAAGGATCATTACTAGAATATAAAAAGAATTAATTCACAAAAAAGACTCTGCTGACAATTCTGTTGTAGAAAAATGTGAAGAGTAGTTCTTAAGATCTTAGATAATTTGTTAAAGTAATTTTTAAAAATTATGTTGAGAAAGACAATTTTTTCGCAAAAAGGATAATTTTTAAACTATAAAAAAATTATTAACAGAAAAATCCTGTTAAAAATTCCATTTTAAATAAAGTTTAATAGTAATTTTTAAGACCTTAAATAATTTTTAAAAGTTAAGCTAATTTATTAGCCTTTAGGCAAGATTTTGCAAAAAGGACACCTTTAAGAATATAAAAAAATAATTTGCAAAATGACTCTGTTGACAATTTAGTTTAGTATAATTTACTTAAGAGTAGTTTTTAAGACCTTAGATAATCTTGTCAAGACAATTTTTAAAAGTTAAGCTAACAAAGATAAGTTTTTGCAAAAAGGATCATTTCTAGAATATAAAAAGAATTAATTCATAAAAAAGACTCTGTTGACAATTTAGTTTTAAATAAATGTGAAGAGTAGTTTTTAAGACCTTAGATTATTTGTTAAAGTAATTTTTTAAAATTATGTTAACAAAGCCAAGTTTTTAGCAAAAAGAATCACTTTTAAACTATAAAAAAATTATTAACAAAAAACCCTGTTAAAAATTCCATTTTAATTAAAATTTAATAGTAATTTTTAAGACCTTACATAATTTTTAAAAGTTAAGCTAATACAAACAAGTTTTTGCAAAAAGGACAGTTACCAGAATATAAAAAATCTAATTCCCAAAATGACTCTGCTGACAATTAAGTTTTTAATAAATTTTAAGAGTAGGTTTTAAGACCTTAGATAACGTTTTATTGTAATTGATGATAGTTAAATTGATAAAGATAAGTTTTTCGCAAAAAGGATCATTTCTAGAATATAAAAAGAATTAATTCACAAAAAAGACTGCTGACAATTCAGTTTTAAATAAAGTTTAAGAGTAATTTTTAAGACCTTAGATAATTTGTTAATGTAATTCTTAAAAGATAAGTTTTTCGCAAAAACGAGCATTTCTAAAATATAAAAAAAAATTAATTTACACAAAAACTACTGACAATTCAGTTTTAAATAAAGTTTAAGAGTAATTTTTAAGACCTTAAATCATAATTTATTATAATTTATAAAAGTGAAGTTAATAAGGACAAGTTTTCAACAAAAACGACAATTTCTAGAATGTAAAAAAATTTATTCACAGAAAGACTCTGCTGAAAATTCAGTTTTAAATAAATTTTTAATTAAACAGAGTTGTTTTGAGACCTTAGATCTCAAAACAACTCTGTTTAATAAAAAAAAACCATTTTTTCGCAAAAAGGACAGTTTCTAGAATATAGAAAAAAACTAATTCACAAAAGACTCTGTTGAAAATCCAGTTTTAAATAAACTTTGAAAGTAGTTTTTAAGACCTTAGATAATTTAAAAAAATTAAGTTATCAAAGACAAGTTTTTGCAAAATGGACGATGTCTTAAAACATGTAAACAGTGCTGCAGTTAACAGTTTTTATAGACTATATCTATAAAAACTGTTAACTGCAGCACTATTTGGAATAAAATGCCCCGACAACTGTTAGAAACCACCCACACTTTTTCGAATACTTTTTTTAATTTTAGCTTGTACTAGTGTGAACATTTTTTTCATCAGTAGGGCAAGCCCACGGCTAATTTTTTTTAAATTTATTTGTTTTAAAAAAATATAATAATAATCTGACAACTGTTTGGGTTCATTAGTTAATTTTCGGCAGACGTTATGCCTAAAAGCATTAGTTTTTAAAGTAGCAAATTTAAGAAAAATTTTAGAATGGAAAGAAGAAAAAGCATTTTAAAACCAAGATCTTTTTTTTTTTTATAGAGAAATCGATCGCCAAATAGGCAGGAGTTTTAATGTAGTGAAAGATCCAAAAAATTATAACAAACAGTAAATGATAAAAACTTACATAAACGAGAGATAAAAACGATCTATAATATTTTAAAAGGACTTCATCTTGGTACTATCGATAACATCCAAAGGAATGTAGCTGTGGAGCTGTGGTCGATTCCAGCTGAAGCCTAAAAGTGGAAATAACACCTGTGTCACTGTATACCTACTTAAGAAAAATACATTAAAGGGGATAACAATCAGGTATAAAAATAAAATAAAATTTTTGACACACTTCGTATAGAAAATAAGCAAAAAATTGCAATACGACTGATGCATAAAGGAAGCAAACGTTAGTTTTTGACGTTAAATGTAATAAAATTCACCATTTAGATTTAAATTTGTATTTTTTGTATATAGCAAATAAAATGTGTTAAAGATTGGCTGAATGCAAATTAGATGACAACTGCCCAATAAACAGTAAAGTACACTGACTTTTATTTACTTTACGCACAACGAATTCTTGGTGGTTCCGTCAATTTACGAAACGTGTTTATGACTGCGTTCAGTACTTTATTCACGCCCTATAATCAGAAATGATCTTATTGGAAGACGGAAAATAAATCGGTTATAGCCAAGGGCACATTACTGTTAAAGAACTTTATATAAAAAAAATTGATAATTGGAATCAAGAGTCAAGAATTTAATAAGATTTTATACTCAAAAGTCCATTTCAGACAGTGAATTCGTGGTAGGCGGGCAAAAATCTTACCTTTAAATATTTTTGCTGCTTTCCAAGATTTTGTGGTTCTTATTAAAAATACATTGTATCAAAACCCCTGTGGATATAGATACTTATCAATATAACACTTTATGTTAACATATTGAAAATTTCTTATTTATTAACAGTATAAGTTTTTTACTATTCGAGGATGTAAATAAGAACCAAAACAATTTATATAAAAATTTTTGGCTATTTTCTAATTTATAATTGTTCTTAAGTTTCTTATTATCGTTAGTCAAATATGTATATTGATTTACTGAACAAAAATTTAAAATAACTCAAAATCAGTTCAGATTGTATTCTTTGCAAAAACTCTTAGTCACGCTTTTTTATATTAGTACTTATGCAATTTTCCTTCCAGACAAGTACTAAGCCTCACCGCCCGATGGAACTGCTGTCACAAAAGAAATCTACCATCGTACAGTACATTCTTTTAGTAGCCTACTGTCAAAGTTTCAGTCGATTCCCTTCATTAGTTTTGTTTTGAGAGCCTTTGAAAGCGAGCGTGTCGGTCGTTTGAACAAAAATGGAAAAAGAACAATATCGTTCGGTGATTAGATTCTTGTTTTTGGAAGGGAAAACGCGCAACGAAATCAAAGATTGCTTGGATGCTGTGTATGGTGACTCTCTTCCTTCGATGGCGACCGTCAAGAATTGGTTCAACGAAAACGGCTGCTACGGAGGAAAACGTTAAAAAAGTCCACGATCTCGTGTTGGCACACCGTCGATTGAAGGTTCACGAGATAGCTGAGACTGTGGGCATCGCAGTAGGAACGGTGCATCATATTCTACACGAAGAACTGGGCATGAGAAAGCTGTCGGCGCGATGGGTGCCGCGTTTGCTCACACCGAAAAACAAGCGCAACCGTGAGACCACATCGGCGACGTGTTTGGCGCTGTTTCAGCGCAATCCAGCGGAGTTCTTGCGTCGTTTCATGACCGTCGACGAAACATGGATTCACTGGTACACACCAGAGACCAAGGATCAGTCGAAACAGTGCCATTCACCCGGCGAACGTGCTCCGAAGAAGGCGAAGACTGTTCGATCGGCCGGAAAGGTGATGGCCACCGTTTTCTGGGATTCACAAGGTGTGATCCACATCGATTACCTCGGGAAGGCTGACTTATTGGGCCGATTTGACGTCGAATTGAAGAAAAAGCGGCCGCGCTTTGCGAAGAAAAAAGTGCTGTTCCACCACGACAACGCGCCGGCTCACACCTCCGCCGTCGCCATGGCCAAATTGGTCGAATTGCGCTACGAATTGCTACCCCATCTATCGTACTCTCCAGATTTGGCCCCCTGTGACTACTTTTTGTTTCCAAACCTGAAAAAATCACTCGCCGGGAATAGATTTGGGTCGAATGAGGAGGTCATCGTCGCCACGAAGGCCTAGTTTGCTTCCCTCGAGAAAATGTATTTTTAGGACGGGTTAATAAAAAGTTAGAGCATCGCTAGGCCAAGTGTATCGAGCTTGAAGGAGATTATGTGGAAAAATAAATTGCCACCTTTCCAAAATTTTCGTTTTTCTTTTGTAGGCTAAGTACTTGTTGAATGACCCTCGTATATTTCTGTTCCAAATACGAAAAGTATAGAAAATTCTATAGGAAGTTATAAGAATGCAGAACTACTATATAATATAATCTAAATGGCTAGACATATTCGTGATATTGCAAAAGAGAGTAAAAAACGATTTAAGAAAACTGAAAGCAGGAAGACAGTCATAAACCGTAAGTTTCCTGATTTGGATTTGAATGCATTTTCTAAGAAAGATTAACTTGCACTCGAACAATATGATAGATAAACGGTAGGCAATATTTACCATCGTTTTTATAATCCGTCGCCATTCTGATGTCTGATGGATACAATTCTATCCAAAAGAGGTATATTCCCTAACTTGTTTGCTGTCGTTTGTCTATGTTAGAACCAGTTGCTTACCAAATGCAAAAGAATTTCTATTGAATGTGGTTAATCTGCAAAAAGTCAACTTTTAAGATGAACTTTCTGCACAAAACTACATAAATCCTCCTTTTTTGTAAATTGTTTTTTAAAGATTTTTCAAAAATTTGATTAAGAAATTTTTACATAAAAAACTGCTCTTTTAAAAATCTATGAAAATGTTGACATTTTTGACTTAAAAAAATTAATAGAAAATTCTTTTAAAATATTTTAGTTTTATTAACAGGCTATTTTACATCATAAATTCTATTGTTACTAGAAGGTTATCCAATTGGTACTTTGGAAAGTAAAATTGCATAGAATATATTTCGAATTCAAATTTTTATTATACTTGAATTTATTAGATAAGTTTAATAATGCTATTAAAAATTTTTTCAATTATTTTTTAAATAGCTACCAATCTTTTTTAGGACTCGATCCTTTTAGGTAATTTTTTTAATGACTTTTTCGCACATTTCGGTATGAAATACGGCTCATACTTAATGGATATTGGTTTTTAAAATACTCTAAAATTTAAAAATTATCTACGTTAATATGATCTTTTATACAGATTTACGAAGAAAAAAAACTGTCCAACGGCATCAAAATCTACGATATTGGAGGTCAATTGACATCACAAAATCTCAAAATTGCACATTTTTTCGAGGCAGTAAAGCCAAAATTTGAGACCACATCTTTTAGTCTAGATTAAAAATTTTAAGATTAGATAAAAAAAACACCTTCTGACCAAAATACACACTTTAAATTTATTCTTACACATAAAATAACTTTTTCCAAAAATATAATTTTTGTTTTTTTTTTTAACTTAAATATAACAATTTTGCTTATTTTTGTATCTAAAGATCGAGAAATAAATCTTATGTCAGCAGAAAATTTTGTTCCAAAAATCAGCACAAATTTCGTGGTCAGTGATCGGTAGCTGATCACTTCAAAATATTAAATGGCAATTTACAATCTTAATAAATTTTATCTTAAATAATTTTGTATTTTAAACAATTATTAAAAAACAAGGTTTTTATTATGTATACCATAAAATGGATAACCTTTATATTGTATTAATTTTTTTTAAATAAAATTTTTTTCTTAAAGATTTTTTTTCATGTATTTTTTTTTCAAAATTTTAATGATTATTTTTTAGCTACATTTTTATGAAATGCTGCTTATTTAAAAATATTTACAATAACATTTTTGAGACTTTTGACATCCAACCGGGGAAAAAAGCGCACTCTCCTGTTTGGTGATTAACTTAGAGGAAGTCTCAAAATTTAATTGTATTTTACTGGAAATTCCTTTAAAATTTTTTATTTCTATTTGCAAGGCATCAGAATAAATACTTTTTCATCCTGAAGTCTATTGTAACTATTTAAAATACAATCTTTGGTAGGAGGCAGTTAGAAGTCGTTCCAGTATCAACATCTATCGACTGGACGAACGAGACTGTAGTAGGAGTTTTTCGATGTTATTCGGCCAAACGTAGTTAACTGGTAATTTACACATATAGCATGCTCTAATGGCATAAATTATTTTGAATTTCTTTGAACTATCGTGTATACAATTAAATGTTTACAAAATGCCCTAAGAAATTGCACTCTTCTTACATGAGCGGATACTTTGGTTCCAATTTCAAATATATTTAACCGTGCAATTGGTCAGGAATTGTACCTTACTTATTTAATACGAGTAATATGAGATCATGAGAAAAATAATAATAGACCTGAAGTCAGTAGTGAGACACAGAGTTGCGAGGGAGGATTTAAATACTCGCAATACTTATAACCAACTAGCCAGCGAAATGTTGCCATTCCAAGACAATAAACAAGTTATGCAATTGGCCAGATAAAAACACTTTCCCTAAACATGCAGCATTAACATTCGATTAGCATAATCGTGTGTTTATCTGACTCCGGGTGCTACCTCCTAATGGAAGATGACTTCCACAATATTTGAATAAACCAACCATTGTAAATAGGTAGGCAGACTCTAGCCTATCTGCGAATTGAACTCACTAGGCTCCTCGGTACATTAGTCTAACCAATCTGGAATTGTTTTGTAAAATATTTAACCGATTGACTAAGCCTTAGGCGCTTATTTCGCACAAAGTCAAAGTTCACCTGGCGGTTTTTCTTACCATCAAATTAGAAAATAAAATCGTTCATTATCTATGGTATTGTTGGCTTTCTGTTATGACTAAATTTCTAGCATGCTATTATGAAAAAGTTTCTTTAAATTCAATTCAATTATTTATAAAAAATATTGAAAAAATCTATACAAAATAACTTTTATAGAAAAAATACCAACAAAAATGTTCCTTTTGATTTTTAATTCTAAGAAATATGAAAATTTTTAAATATTTCCTATTTATAAAAATCTAAATTGATTATTTCATTTAACAGTAAAGCTCAACTTTTTTTTTAAACTGTTTTTAAGAAGACACCTTCTTGCATGGTAATTTTGCTATTGGACGCCTTGTGCACCTGGTTTGGGTCTGATTGAGATTTTGCACATGCAAATGCGATGAATTGTAGTGGGCGACTGTAGTTCTCTCCTTCAATAGTTTTCTACCCACACTGACTTGACCCTGAATATTTAGTTAGCCTTAGAACTGGGCTCTAAAAACTGCATGACATCCTAAACATCCAATTTTCTTGCACTACACCATAAAACATATGTTCTTGGCTTGTGAACTTGGATTTAATTTGAACTTCATTTCCGTTCCACTTTAGTCATCTGGCTAAAATGTACATCAGTATTTGGATTCCAGAACTAACACTGACATTGACTAAAATGTCACAAATGTCAAAGGCAAATTTTTTTTTCTATTATTTTTTTTCTTACAATTTCTAATAAGCAAATGTTTTAATGAAAATATAAGAAACTGAAGAGATATTAAGGAAAATAACCATCGATGTAGTTTCAAGAATTTGGATTATGTATTTAAAATAATAACGAGGCTATCGTCGTTTTAAGTGTCTCAAAAAATGGAAGGATGGCAATGCCCCAGTTTTCGTACTAAGGAATTAGGGTTGGAGAATAAGCACAAATGGGTATAACAAACAAACGGAATATTAACACATTTTATAGGATTCGGAACTGTAGGGTTTGGATTCGATGGAGATAAAAATTTTTAGTCGAAACCGAATAAATGTTTATTGTCAATTTTAACTTATTGTGTAGGAGTCGTCGTAATCGTCCGTTGACTTCACCTCATTTTATTTTTATATCAGAGTTTCAGCTTAAAAATTTACTGATTATAGTTCCTAGATAATGTACACTCGTTGTTTATGAAAGGTCATTGAGGTGATGCCAGCGTTCCAAGAACACCTATTATATGTTGGCGAGAACTGGTGCGCCTATTGCCGAACTATGAGTGAGTCAGGTAGGGTAGGAGGATCCTGTTAGCAACCGTGTTCTGGTGAATCATGCTGTATGCTGCGCCGAATTGGGCGGATGCGTTGATTACAGTAACCTACATAGGTGGAGTTGTCTCAGTCTACCATAGGAACGCATTGACGGTGGCCTGTGCATTCCAGACATTGTCATACGAGGCCAACTGTATTGTGACCAGAACGATACCGATCGAAGTATTGGAAAATCAGCGGAGCGGCATAGGCTGTACTATCAGAGAGGCCTGTGTGATACTATGGCGTGATCCGAGCCTCGTACGGTGTACAGAAATGAGTCCCAGAAGGGGTGGCAAACCTCATATCGGAGTATGATCTCAAATGGACCAAAACTAGACTAGAAGATGCCGAGAGATACGAACAGAAGTGTCGGGAAACCCCAAGCAAGACGAAGAGATGATATACACGGGCAAGCAAGAAAAATTTTTATGCAAACAGCGCAAAAAAGGACATCATGGAAGAAATTGGAAGAGACCTACCAGATGTATAAGGTTAAATCCGCTGCTTTTTATTTTAAAAAAAACACATGTTTTTTTCCATAGAAAGCAAAAATAAATTTATTCAAAGTACATTTTCCCCATCTCTCGGGCAATTTGTGGACACCACGCCAAAAAAAATCTTTCTCTTTCGAGTCAGAAGGGGCCAGGTCTAGTGAATAAGCGGGGTAGGGTAGCACCTCCCAGTTGAGTATCTCCAAATAGTTTCGGACCATTTTAGATGTGTGCGATGGTGCGTTGCCGTGGAAGAAAATCAGCTTGTCAGGTTTTTGTTGATATTCCGTACTTTTTTCATGCAGAGCACGGTGCAATTTGATCAGTTATTGGTGGTAGCGGTGAGCATTGACAGTTTCACCAGGTTTCAACATCTCATAGTAGACGATACCCTGCTGATCCCACCAAACGCACAGCATCGTCTTCCGTCTGAAGCGATATGGTCTTGGGGAATATGTTGATTGATGGTTAGCCGGGATTACCCCATGATATCTTGCATTTAGGATTCTCGAAATATATCCACTTTTCATCGCCTGTCACAATCCGATGCAGGAACGACTTTAATTTTTGTCTGGCGAGCAAGATTTTGCATGTGTTTTGGCATCGCTCCATGTTCCTATCCTTCAATTCATGCGGTACCTATTTTCCGATCTTTTCAAACTTTCCCATGGCACGCAGACGCATGAAAATGGCTGGTTGAACAATTGAACATCCGATTGCTCCGCGAGCATTTTTTGCGATTGGGTATCGTCTTCGTTCAAAAGAGCCTGCAATTGATGGTCCTCAACCTCCCTAGGCCAATTTGCACACTTCTTGTCCCACAAGGCAAAATTTCCGTCTTTGAACCGACGAAACCAATCTCGGTACGTTGTTTCCGATAAAACACTGCCACCATAGGCCTCCATAAACATTTGATGCGATTCGGCAGCCGATTTCTTAAAATTGAAGCAGAAAAGGAGAGCTTTCTCCAAAAACAAAAGAAAAATGTCTAACCTTTGGTTTGATTACCAAAGGAAAAATGTATGTTGTTGTACGAAATTTCTAACAGTGTACACTGATTAATATCCAACTCATAAAAAAAAATATGGCGTGCCTATAATAGCTTAATACGCTCACTCACATCATCTTTAAACAAACAGCGGATTTAAGCTTATACACATGGTATGTTCAGGAATAGACTAAGACATGCTGAGGAGGAAGAAGAGAAGAAAGAAGACACTAAATTTGATGGCATATAGTTGCTCCGAATTTTGCTGTTTCATTTTTCGGTACAAACTACAAGAGCACAACTTCAAAACCGTCACATTACAAGACGAGCTTGAAACTTATCGTACAAGTCTAAGAGAGCCAAACATAAAATCAGTGCTTCCAGGAAGGCTTCCACTGATGCCATTCTCATTACGTTTCGACCACAGCTTATTGTTCTACCATATTTTCTGAATAAAGTTAAAAAAATCAGCAAGATTTACCATGACTTTTGTTGCTCACTTTATGCTTAAATAACATAAAAATAGAAAATGCCTCTTCAAGCAGTCTTGATTATCCTTAAATTTGTATTATTGTAAGAGTATCCATATTCTGGAAAAAATAGCTCTCATGGCATCAACTCTTCAGAAATTATAAACTCCCATCAATAATACGGAAATATGGAAAAATTTACTTCATCTTCAGACACGATTTTCGATAAATTTTCCTCATTTCTGTGCGGATAACGTTGATGAGTTTGGCTAATGACTCGACTGTTTTCGGTGGAATGGGGTAGAAGATGCATGTGTGGACATTGGTGCAATGTAATTAGCGCGATTTTGGAACTAGAAAACTTTATCGTATTCTAACTGAAAGTGCTGTTGTCACGTTGTTCCACTCGTATTTTTGTTCAAGCATTCACTATTTAACACTGATTCAATTCCAACATGAAATATAGTAATTTGCACAACGGAAGTGATATCACCTAACCAATGGAATAAAGTCGATGGAAGAGTGTCTACTACTGCCTGAACGAAATGCAATTAAGTGAAGAGTATGGCGACGAATTGTAGTTTAGGCCGACGATATCAGTGTCTGGCTCGCTTTTTGTTGTCGGATGAGGAGGACTCATGCTCTTCGATATGCAATTTGCCACTATTTGTTATTAACACGATGTAAACGATGGACTCTCCGTTCAACTTTATTTTGGTATCGAAGTCTTGGCTCTACGCCAATATGCAAAATTCGTTCATTGTTCGTATTCGTATAAAGCGAAATAAAAAAAAAAAACATGGCTCAACCGAGGATTGCTGTTTCTGGCCAATCATCGCTATAAGTGATGGGGAGCCCCTACTTTTAGCAGAGCGCAATTACAAGTAACACATTTGCCATATTTGCCAGGAAGTGCAGTCAAAGGCAAACATTGCTGACCGAGTGAATGTGGAGCCTTTCTTTCTTTACAGGTTGCCTCCAGTCCGACGACTACGTTGGAAATAGTTGCACCAATCCAGGTATTAGTCATTACTGTCATATCTTATGTACTGGCATACGGTCTACACGAGTTACGGCCTTGTCGTACTTGTACTTTCATTTGCCTACATTTAATTACTGCCACTATCATCATCGGGCCAGCATCACTACCTATCGTCGGAATCGTCACCGCCTCATAGAAACTGCATGAACATCGACGACCTACACTCGCAGGGTGGATCTTTGACTAAACCTCTGGTAAACATAGCGAATTCAACAAGAAGTATTTTCACACTTCATTTGATATCGGCCGAACCACCGCATTTAGCGGCACTTCTTGAATTTTGCCAATGCTCCCAATCGTGGCCACCATATTCGTTGAAATTGCCATTCACGTTGTCGTCGTTGTCGTATTGATGTTGTCGCGTCGCGTTGTGAAAAATTGCTGGTGAACATTAATCGACGATGTTCGATCAATAATTGCTCGTGTTTAACGTGCTCGTTTTTATTGAGAAATATCCAAAAAGACAACAAATTCATGGCACCGCAAAAGGAACGGTTTCCATCTTCTGATTGATTATGGCTATTAGACTATATGAATGTGAATTTTGGTTTTGTTTAGGCTAGTATGTAGCCTATGGAATTGCTGGTTTTTACTATATGCCCTGGGATTGATTCGAAGCAAATCACCTGCGGAACAACAATACAAATCGTCGACAGCCACCAATAAGACGGTACGCATTTATTCGATGCGATGACAAATTCAGCTGATGAATCGCATACAAAATCAAATCGAAATTTTGAACTTTTGGGTGATAATCATCCCATATCAGAAAATAATATTACAGCATTTTGATAAGTCATTGCCGGATTGCATTTAATTTCATTGCACTGTTGACTCGCGGGCTTTGTGGTCAAGAGAAAGTTCCCTTTAGAATTGATTGATTGCCATTTGCTTTTGGAATTTTTATTCACAGTTAAACTAACAGTTTTGCTTAGCAATCTGCAATAGTTAGTAGAAATTTTTTAAATTAAAATTAAACATGACTAACTTAAAGTACAATTTTTTTTACCTTTTTAATTAATTGTAAGACAACATATGAGCGCATATAGCATCCGTTGCGGATAATAACCGCTGATGAAAGAGTTTTTGCACTTTCGTTCTGTGTTACCTCTACTGATTGGTAGATGGTGCACTCATCGGTATAGTTCCCTCAATCTCTGTTTAAGAAAACGGTTATTGCTGTCGTTGGTAATGTATAAAAATTGGGATCCGACAGTGGAGTCTAGCTCCTTGATTTCATTCATGGTATAATCCAATTAATACTACATAACAATATAATTTTTAAAAATTTTATAATTAAAATTATTGGTGATAAGATCAATGAAATTTCTACATGAAAAATGAAGAAAATAATTGCAATTAAAAAAAAATCGTAATGAAAAAATGTAATCGGGCAGAACTTTTTTTGACAAATCCACATTCAAATGGGGATGATTTTTCTCGGTCAAGTAGTGATTTTTTTAGATAGAATTGATACTAATAGTATCACAATTAAAGAAATTTTTAAAATGATAAATATAATTATAAATACGAGTATTATAAAAATTATTTGTAATAAAATTATTAGTCCTTATGATTGGAAGTCATACGAGGTCTGTTCAAAAAGTATCGCGAATATTGAATATCCGCGCGTCACGTATATTCGATTTACGATTTTTTGTGGGGTTATGTTGATATTCATGTCTCTCACTTATGCCGAAAAGTTCGGCCATTTTGAATGTTCACTTAATTTTTGACAGCTGCTTTGCTTGCAGGTGTTTTGGCTCGTCTTCAATTTTTGCCCATTCCAAAGAATCTGTTTCAGGAGCAAGAAAAAGTCACAGGGGGCCAGATCTAGGGAATACGGTGGCTGCGGCATTATTAGTGTATTGTTTTTGGCCAAAAATTCACGCACAAGCAACGATGCCTGAGTATTATGGTGCAAAAGCCAATTTTTGTTCTTCCACAAATCCGGGCGTTTGTGGCGGATTGCTTCACGTTTGGTTTCCACATCATAACCATAAACCTATGATTCGTCACCAGTTATGACCCTCTGGAACAAATTTGGGTCATCGCGGACAGAGTCCAACAGCTCTTTAGCAATGTTAATGCGATGATATTTTTGTTCGAAAATGAGCAAAAATCGAAGATGAGCCAAAACACGTGCAAGCACAGCAGCTGTCAAAAATTAACTGAACATTCAAAATGGCTGAACTTTTCGGCATAAGTGATAGACATGAGTAAAAACATAACGCCACCAAAAATTGAAAATCGAATACATTTAACCCGCAGAAATTCAAAAATCGCGATACTTTTTGAACCGACTTCGTTTATTGATGGAATCTTTTTACTAATCCTGATACTTTTGTTATTGCACCAATAGCACCTGTTAATGGTCAAGGTCTTTAATCAAATAAATTGAATGGGTGATTTGAATGAGTTGACGTTTGTTTAATTTACTTCTCTATAGTATAATGTTCTTAATACAGCAAATACATACAATTGAATAATTGCTACTGTTGATTTTAAAATTAATAATGCAATTTGACAAATAAGTAAAAATATAGCTAAGTACTCGTAATAAGAAAGTGAAGGTAATAATTATAAAGTAAAATTAGAGTTTCTCTCAGTCAATTAATATTACAATAGATTTAAAAAGATCAATGCAACATCATTCACAAAGTGATTATTAATAACAGTGTTAGGCAAACAATCGCCCAAATGATAGGTCATATGAGTTTAGAGATTGGGCATCCCATCTTGAATACCAATACTTAACGTTTTGATAATTAATGCTGAAATAAAAATTTTAAAAATTTATAAATTTAAAATTATTCAAACAGTACGTCTTATTTAATAAATTGAGCAAAATAAACTTTGCGTAATAGAATCCGTCAATATACTTTTGGACATTTTATAATAACAAGTGATTTTTTAAGTGTTTTGTTTTAAAATTTCCAAAAAAGTCAAAAAAATTATAAAAGTTTATAAAGTTTTTATATAAATCAATAAATCCATATTTGCCATTTACTTTTTTAAAATTATTTTATATAAATATTAGCCACGACTATGTTCTAAGTGATTCATACGAGAGATATAATTTTGAACCACTTTTTCATGCATCTCGGCTGGTATCTAGCAAATAACACGTGTAAAGTTGTCTTCCAAGACTGCAAGTGATGCTGGTTTATTGGCATAGATGAGTGGCCTCATATAGTTTTATAATAAATAGTTTAGAAGCATCAAATCGCTCGATCTAAGAGGCCAACTCACCAGTTCCAAACGTGAGATAAATTGCTTACCGAACATCGAGCAATAGCGGGCGAGCCATTGACTGTAACGTTGTGGTCAGCGTCATCTTTAAAGAAATACGGACCGATGATTCCACCGGCACTAAATAGTCCATTTTTCTGGGTGTACTGGCAGTTATTGTTTTATTTTTGGTTGTTTATCAAACAAAATATGACAATTTTGCTTATTAACAGGCCCATTCAACCGTCGCTGAACGCAATTTTTTGCTAGAAAAACGGATTTTTCTCAAGTTGTACTAAGGCCCACTCACCGAAAATTCGATGCTTTGGCAGGTCGTTCGGTTTCAATTCTCAAACCAGCTGTATTTTATATGCTTTCAGACTTAAATCCTTTCATAAAATCTTCCACATAGTCGAGTAACTTAATCCCAATTGTTGTGAACGGCGACGAATGGATTCATCGCGAATGGACACACTCTACGCACACGGCTTGGTGGCTTGATAACCTATGGCGTAAAATTGCTGTAAAATTCTGTCACTATGGCTCGAATTGCTTGCTCGCTCAGTAGGTTGATTATGACGGGCATAAAATGTTTGAAGTGCGCGAAACATATTTTTCACAGACCACAAATTTTGATAATAAAATTCAATAATTTGTAAGCGTTGCTCGAGTGTAAGTCTTCCATGACGAAATGGCAAAGCTAACTGAGCACTTTTTACTTTGAGATACATCACGTGTCATGCGTGATCTGTCAAAAATAAAAACATTCTAGCAAAAAAAAAACCTGTTTATTTCTGACATTTAAAACAATTTTGGTAAAAACCAATGGTTTTTAATATATTTGTAATAGCATCCTCCAGCCTTCACAATTTCGGTTGTTTTGGAAATTCTCCTTAATAAAAATGATAGAACCAAACAAACCTATAAATACACCTACATCGTAGAGTCCTATAATTCGACTGTGCAATATTAAGTCCGAGTATATGTACCATTTACTTTTGTATATTATTCAGGCGTATTCCCAGATATCTCCAATGCACTTGATCAAATATGCCACCCTAGTCTACTCGGGAAACTCACGAAAATTACCTTCACCCTCCTCTTATTTTCTCTAAATGGTCAATTTGGCTTCCCAATTCCCATTGAATCCAATTCCTTTAATCGAAAATCCTCCGAACCATCGTCGATGCTCTCTTTTATGTACCTAATACGAGTAGTATGATCCATGGAGTCCTTAATAGTAATTTTGTTCGCGAACTGATTGTTACTCGTTATAAAAAAATTTATAGCTGACTGTCACCCATGATAATTCTCTTATAAGAGAATTATCCTCATTTTCCCTCCCCAAAAACATACATAGACGCTTGAAAAGGCAATGGCTACGAGATTTCCTAAGTTCAAGAAATTAAACTTTACAAGGCGTTATTTTATTTTTATACACCAATGTTATCTCTTTCAAAGTAGTTCCCTTGGGCAGCTATACATCGGCAGAGGCGTTGTTTACATTCTTCATAGTAGTCCTGGAAGGCTTCAACTGGAAAAGCTTTCAGCTCCTTTGGATATTCTCGCGACAAAACTTGTTCATGGAACATGGTCGTGTGATAGAAAGCGTTGTCATGGGCTAGTATTCAAGTGTTTGAAATGTCTGATCTGACGCGTATAACGATTTTTCTAAGCTTTACAAAGACTTCACATTTTCATCAGTTTTCGATGTTGAAATTTTCCTTGAGCGAGGTTCATCTTCCACTACTTCTCGGATCTTAAAAAATTCCTTATAAAATTCCCAAAAACTTATGCTCTTAACAAAGAATGTTCCCCATAAGTGAAACTCGTGATTTTCATTAAGCTTACCACAAAAACACAACTTCACTTATCGGTACGGCAGCAATATTTTCCTCTGTACGCACTCTACGCAGATGGGTTGGTGGTTCGATGTCTAATAGCGTAAAATTGCTTTAAAATTATGTCACTACTTCCTTGATCAAAAAGTTCCCAGAACAGTGGAAGTGTGGCGCCCCCATTGTTCCGATTTGAGTTCTGTTTTCCATCTAAATCTTAGCGTCATAGCTTGACATTTGCAAAAGTTACGTAGCCAAGAGTACATCTATCTCTGTGTGTGTTGGCGATTTTTTTACAATTTTAGAAATGGATTTAAATTTGCAACAACAAACTTGTTTTAAATTTTGCGTAAAAAATGGATTTAATGGTGCGCAAACGTTGGAAATGTTGGAAAAGTGTTTTGGCAACGATTCTCTAAAGAAAACCAGTGGCACGAGCGGTTCAAAAGTGGTCGTGAGTCAATCGAAGATCGAAAACCGGCGAAAACATTGATAAAGTAAAAGAAATGTTGGTCAATAACCGCAAATTAACCATCAGAGAGATCTCCGCTATCTTGAACATTGCCTATGGATTCGTCCAAGACATTTTGGTTAATGATTTGGGTTTCCGTCGTGTAGCAGCAAAGTTGGTGCTAACAGACCTCAATTTCATGCAAAAAAGAGACCGTGTTGACGTCGTAAAAGACATGATTTGCGAGGCTGAATCCGACCCCACATTCATCAAAAGGATCATTACTGGAGACGAGACGTATGACACGCAATCCAGACATCAGGCAAATGAAAAGCGTTCACCAAATGAGCCGAGACCAAAAAAACCACGTCGTTTTCAGTCAAAAAAGAAGGTGTAGTGCATCATGAATTTTCGCCAGAAGGCCGGACAGTAAACAAAGAGTATTATTGGGCGTCATGAGACGTTTGCGTGAAGCAATTCGCCGAAAGAGACCATAATTGTGGGCAGAAAACGCGTGAATTTTGAACCGGCGCACAGTGCCATCATTAATCGTAATTTTTTGATGAAAAATGCAAAAAAATTCCATCCAACAACCACCGAATTCACCTGGTTTGGCTCCCTGTGACTTCTTTCTGTTCAATCGAGTTAAAAAACCTTTACGGGGAACGCGTTTCAACAGCCGAGAGGAAGTAATGGAAAAATCGCAGGAAGCACTGATGGACATACCGTAAACCGAATATAAAAAATGTTTCGAGGATTGGATCAAGCGCTGGCATAAGTGTGTTAAAGTCGATAGGGATTACTTTGAAGGGGACAATATAGATTTAGATAAATAAACTTGTATTTTTAATTTTCTGAATAAATTCCGGTAACTTTTTGATCAAGGTGGTATGTCTTACTCAAGAGGTAATCGATTATAAAATGGTCAAAGTGCTCGAAACACATTTTTTTATAGAGCACGAATTTTGATTATAAAATTCAATTATTTGTTAGCATTCTCAGTAAAAAAATCATTTTGTGCCCGAAATTTATATGCAAGAATACTTAATATGTTGAAAGAATTCTAGTATTATTTTTTAAGACCTCAAAGAAAAAAATTTTGTTTGTACTTTAGAGCAATTAAATACTCATTTCATATGCAAATTTTTATATTTTAAATTCTTAAAAATAGTAACTGACATATTATTTTGTAGTTAGTCCAAATTTTTTTAATGCTTCCTATATATTTACGCTCTTAAAGGTGTTATTCATTCAAGAATGTTTGGAAGAAACTCTGTTGATTTTCTGAAAAATTACTTCGAATAATTGAGTAAAAATATGACTGGGGCTTTTAGTTTTCCGAATTCAAATATGGATGGATGATTATGTATGTATTTAGAGCAATGTCTGTGCAGTTCCATTTCGATATGCGTCTGATAAGTGGGTGCATGGGTGATTTCCGTAGTCAACCTTTACAACCTAAACTTCAACTGTCTATCTTTAAAGTTGTTTCTTTTCAATAATATTATTGGATTATGAATTTTCTATGCATATAAGATGAATGGTAAATTTTCTATTCATATTTTTTCAATCACTTTCCCACAGATCCTTAATAATTCATGTCTAAAAACGGTTGTCGATTGGATGACATACCAGTGATCGAATGAAAATCTGAACGATTCTGTTCAAAACTGCACTACTGCTGTTGAATTAATTTGCTCAGGCATATACTCGTATAATAAAATTTTGCACATTTATTCATATACAATGAAAAGGCGTGTGTCCAGTCAAATGCCATGGCTAAAAAGAGCGCAGATCTTCGAATAATTTTCCGATCTATCGTTTCACACTTGGCACCCGCTATAAATCAAACTACCTTTTATGGAGCATTACCAGATGCAATAAATTATTACCAATTTAATATCGATCACGCAAAGGCGTTAAAACATGAGCTGCTCCTCATCGATGGATGCAGTTGTAATAAATAAACTCGGTCGTTTCCTTCTTATAATATTTTGCTTGTTTTTCTCTCTCATTTCGTTACATTTGATTCTTGTCAGACTTTTATGATACTTTAAATTTCAGATTTCATTAGATAATATTATAATGTGAGGAAATTCAAATTACATTTAATTGATACAGCAAAGATTATGTAATTTTTTTGTAAAATGGGCATAAAATAATCTAGAGAGTTATTAAAATTTTAGCAACAATAATTAGTGATATTATTCTTCCTTGTACCTTAGCAAAGATTTATTTCTGTTAAAGAAAAATATTAACTAATTTTTTTGTAGATACGCAATGAGAATATGAAATTATTTTCGAAATTATAAAAGATTTCGAAAAGTTTTTTGAGCATATGCGTAACTGACAGAAAATTTACTTCAACTTTAAGTTTTTCGGTATTACAATAAACATGAAACGTCTTTAATACTAGATTTACCAGCTATAGGGTTTTCCAATAAGAGTGATATGATTTCTAAGTGACGTTTCGACTATTTTTAATATGTCTTCATCTATCTTTTTTTTTCATTATATTTAGTAATATTTACAATTTTATTATGGTAGAACAACGTTCAGAAATTATTCCATTTTATTATCAAAATAATCGTTCTCCAATTGCAACTTTTCGTGCGCTTTTGCCATTTTATGTTCGTAATAATCGTCCAACTGTGCTCGCTATTCGTCGAATTGTGAAAAATTTCGAGCGCACATTTTCTTTACATAATGTTCAAGTGCCAATAAGACAAAGAACCGCTCGAAGTAATGAAAATATTGCTGCCATTCTTAAGAATTGGGACTATCTCAAGCCACAACCTGGCGGATTTTGAGAAAGGCTTTAGGCTTGCATCCGTATAAAATTATTATCACTCAAGAACTGAAGCCATTGGACCATCGTAAACGCCGTGAATTTGCTGATTTTGTCTTGGAACAACTTGAAAACGATAACGATTTTTTTTAAGAAAATCATCTTCTCCGATGAGGCTCATTTTCATCTGAGTGGTGCGGTAAATAAAAACTGTCGATTCTGTTGCGAAGAAAATTCACAAATTATTCATGAACACCCATTACCATCACCTAAATTGACAGTTTGATGTGGTTTTTGGTCTGGTGGAACCATCGCTCCGTACTTCTTTCGAAATGAAGCTGGTAACACCGTTACTGTAAATGGAGAGCGGTATAGATCGATGATAACCAGTTTTTTATGGCCGAAATTGGAAGAAGTTGATCTTGCCAACATCTGGTTCCAACAAGAAGGGGCTACGTGCCACACAGCACGTGCAAAAACCGAATTATGTGTATTGCGAGAAAAGTTTGGAGATTCGATTATTTCAAGAAATTGTGACATTGAATGGCCTCCAAGTAATTGTCATTTAACACTATAACACTATATCTTGTGGGGTTATTTGAAGTGATTGGTCTTTAGCAATAAACCAGACTCTCTTCAAGCGTTAGAAGTTAATATTGAACGTGCTATTCATGACATACGACTTGATTTAGTGGAAAAAGTGCTCGAAAATTGGGTTCATTGAATTCGTTCCTGCAAAAGAAATCGTGGAGACCATTTGAATGACGTTTTATTCAAAAATTAATTGTATCGATTGTACTTTACAGTAAATAAAAAACATTTGAATTTCCTTACAAATTAGTATAAGGTGTAGTAAAAAGAAATCCATTATTTTTGCATTAAATTGAATGTTTTATTTAGCATAGATAGAATGATACGATTTAGGTAAAATATGCACTGTTTTGTTTGGTAACTTGTTGCCATTTTGGAGGTAATTTCATAATGCCTATTTCATAGAAACCCTCGTACCTATTGGAAAAAAACTGGGACAGTCGATTTGCACAATCTTCTCTTGAGGCGAATTTTTCACCTGCAAAATCATTCGTCATAGACAGGAAGAGGTGGTAATCACTTGGTGTCAGGTCCGGACTATAAGGTGAATGCATAAGAACATCCCAACCAAGGTCCCGGAACTTCTGGCGAGTCACTATCGATGTATGCGGCCTGGCGTTATTCTGATGGAACACAATTCCTCTCCTATTGGCCAAAGCTGGCCGCTTCTGGGCGATTGCTTCTTTCAGACGGTCCAATTGTTGACAGTATAGGTCCGAATTAAGAGTTCTGCCGTAGGGGAGCAGCTCATAGTAGATGATTCCCTGCCAGTCCCACCAAACACACAGCAAAACCTTCCTGGCTGTTAATCCTGGCTTGACCACCGTTTGCGCCGGTGACCGCGATTTGACCACGACCGTTGTCGCTTGACGTTGTCGTAAGTGACCCACTTTTCATCACCGCTTCAGAAATGGATCGATATTGTTGCGATTCAGCAGCGATTCGCAGATGGAAATTCGATCAATGAGGTTTTTTTGCGATAACTCGTGTGGCACCCATACATCGAGCTTCTTTTTGTATCCAGCCTTATTTAAGTGTTTCCAAACGGTTTTTTGTGCAATGTTTAGCTCCTGGGCAATATTTTATCGACATTTTCGACAATTGGCATTCCAGAGCGTGGTGCATATTTGACATCAAAATTACCGGAACGGAAACGACGAAATAAAAATTACGCGTGATTGGCTGTTACAGTATCAGGACCATAAACACTATTCACATTTTCAGCTGCCTGGCTTGCGTTTTTGCTTTATCGAAGAAAAACTGTAAAATATAGCGTATTTTCTCTTTTTTGGTGTCCATCTTTGACGCGTGCTAAAAAAATACTGAGTCAAGAAATCACAAAACTGTATCAGAAGCTTTTTAGAACGAAATCTTATTTTTCTAACGCCATCTAGTGCACTTTCACAACGGGAGATACAGACTCCCAAAGCCATCTATTGGCAAAATAATGTATTACTTTTTACTACACTTATATGTTTTTTTTTAAAAAGAAATCATGTTACTCTTTTTCGAAAACCCTTTATATAAAATAATATAAAGTTCATAAAACTAATTCTTCCGTTAGAGCTACAAAAGTCATGATATCATTACAAAAAGAAAATGTTACCTGCAGTAGGAATTTAAAATTAAAACCTGCAAGACCCCAGTAGTCATTTTGACTGGTCTAGTAAATCTAGTGTTAATAAAAATGAAACGAGAGGTTGTTGTCTTCAATATATGCAGAATAATACGAAATTTCCAAAGCACAACGCGTATTAAATACATTTACCACAAATGAATTGGTTCTTACCCGTACTTATTTCGATAAATTGTTATTACCGATTCAGTGAAGATTTAAAATTTATTTATCACGTATTCAAACCGGTTCTTGTACAAATGTCGTATTTGTCAACTATTAAACTTTCGGTTTAGTTCTTGGCTATATGGTTTTGAACACTGGTTATTATAAAATATTGTAATTGTTTGCTGAAAAAGTTTCTTGGTACAGTGGACAAAATCAGAATATGTCGTTTACTTAATAAATAATTTTTTTTTTTTTTTTTTTTTTTGAATAAAGTGTAAACTATTCGGTTTAAACTAATGACCAATCCGGTGTTACTACCCTATTTCCAGGGCAGGAAAACAATAATTTTTTAAACTTTAATCTCTAATGCTAGAAGAATATTATTTTTCATATAATTTTGTTGGTAATTAATTGGCTTATAATTGATATACAGCTAATTCTCTTTTAACACGATAGATATACGCTCCCAAAAAATTCGTGCAAAAAAAAATTCATTTAAAAAAAGATATTGGCTAAATGGAAAAATAGTAGATTCGTTCCAGATCTAAAAAAGCAACTGAAAAGTGCAATAAACAATATTTAAAAAAATCTTGATAGAGTTCACTTAAGAATTTATTTTGTGCTTACACATTTTAATTTATTAAATATAAAATAAAAAATAAATTATACTTTGAACAAAAAAAGAAGATAATATCTGAAATTCATTAATATAAAAAAAAATAAAAATAATATAGACATAAAAAAATTTATGTGTACGTTTATGTAAGACTACAATTTCAGTGCTATCACTAGAATTATTTTGTGAAAATATTTCTGTATTATCATCTCTATTCTCCTGTGTTGGTAATTCAGTAGTTTTTATAAGAAAATCAGTCATTAAAGATTGTGTTTGATTTCGTGATAAACCGTTATAAAGTTCCCTGTAAGATGCCATTAATGATTTCAGTTCACGTTTAAATTTTGCTTCTGAATCATTGAAACCAAACAACAATGTTACACGACCCTTTGATACTTTAAAACCACCGGCAGTTTTCTGCGATTTTGCAACATAAGTTCTCCGAGGCATTCTTTTCCAAAAAAGGCCACTTTCATCTACATTCCAAACTGGATCTGGTGTGTATCCTCCATCTACAATAATTTTTCTAAGTTTTTGAGAAAATTCTTTGGCAACCAATTCATCTGCAGACGCAGTTTCTCCCTTAATTTTTGTATTATGGGAGAGCATGTCGTTTAAGAAAACTTGTCATCCAACCTGTACTTCCAAAAAAATCAGGTTGTTTTGACTGAGATGAACTTCTTTAATACGTTTATAGATTCTTAATGCTATTTGCTTGATAGTAACTCCATCTACGGGTATCCTTTTTTGTAATTTATCTTCAATCCACATTACCAAAGCTTTTCCCATCTTCTTTTTGACAACATCTCTTATATAGGACGATGATTTAGCACTTATTTTTGTCCCAGAACATACAGATTTTCTGATTGCAGTTTCATTTTTTTTTAATCGTTCTTATAGTAGCTTCATGAATACCAAAATGCTTTCCGATAGCCGTTGCACCTTGTCCAGTTGCAAGTTGATCTAAAATTTTCATTTTAATATTTATCTAAACTGATCGCCTTATTCTTCGTTTTTATTATAGGCGAATTATTTGATAAAGACTACCAATAATATTTTTCATATTAATAATGCAAAGACTTGAAAATTATTTTACTAACTTTTTTTTACTTATAACTTTTTTTAATATCCACACACCAGACAATGCGCAAGGGAGCCAGAACGGATCCAACTGAAAAGAAGAGTAAGGAATACCAGACAATGCGCAAGGGAGCCAGAACGGATTCAACTGAAAGAAGAGTAAGGCCTCGTCTCCACCTTATAACCAACTCTGGAAGGGGAAACGAGCATAGAAGTGCATAAATACCGTGCAACTGACGCCCCCAAAAACTGACCACACGGGAGGTGAAACCAGCAAGAACAACATCGGGGGGGGGGGAGGATATACCTCTACAATCAACTTCTGATCCGGAGCGTGATCGGCAGCAACAGTCAGGAAGGATTGCAGGTGTAGCTCCCGACGGACAACAATGGGAGTAAGTCAGTGGGAGAAAGAATAAGAAAATAAACCCCCCGGCAAAAGCTCGAAGGTACATAAGGCGCAGGAGGAGAAGACGTACGCCGACATAATACAGAAGGTAAAGGCAGACCCCGCATTGAAAGACATCGGGGAGAAAGTCAAAAAAATTAGACGGACGGCAGGAGGCAAGCTTCTGATTATGTTTGTGAAAACAGAGGAGAAGGAGATGGAGACCTATCGGGCGAATATTAGGGAGACACTCAAGGAAGCAGCGACAGTAGAGATGAGGATTCCGGAATCGGAAATAGAAGTCAGGGACCTGGACGAATGGGCAACTAAAGAAGAGGTAGTTAAACTACTAAAAGACCACATCCCAGACCTGAAGGACCTCACCACTGATGCGGTGAAATCCCTGAGAAAAAGCTGGGCCTCGACGCAGATCGCGGTGGTCTCCCTGCCGGCCGTTCACGCGAAGAAAGCGGCGATGCCTAGTAAGATCAGAGTAGGCTGGGGCACAGTGCGCATCCGGGAGAAAATATCGCCAAGTAGATGCTTCAAGTGCTGGCATTTTGGCCACAAAGCTTTTGATTGCAGGAAGAGAGTAGACCGCAGCAAGACCTGCTTTAGATGCGGACAAGAAGGGCACAACGCACCAACGTGCAAGGAGCCTCCCAACTGCATCCTCTGCAGGGTGAAGAATCCAAAGAGTGACTGTAACCATAGCCGGGGGATGGAAATGTCCCATCTTCCAAAATGCCAGAAGAGCTGTCCAGAGTGCGGAAAATGAGAGTGCTACAACTTAATCTCAACTACGGCAGGGCAGCCAAAGACTTGCTGGCACAGCGAGTCAGAGAACTGGACGTTGACGTGGCTATGCTGTGCGAGCAGTATGACGACCTTGACACCCAGAAAACATAGTGGAGTGCATGCTAAAGAACCAATCGGCTTGGAACAAAGTTGCAGAGTACGCGGAATCTATCATCAAGGATCTTCACACCACGTATGAAGAATAGGCCGTGGGGCGTCATAACATCGGGAGAGCAGTAAATTTATAATAAATAGTAAAATATTATAAGAACGCCCCGGCGAAGTAGTATTTACAAAGAGTGCCGCCGGGGAACCATCGTTCCGGGAGCAAGGGTAGAGGTACAGGTTAGTTTTTAGCGAGGTAAAAATCCCGCATAACTCGTCTGACAGGTAGAAGGCCTCCAAGTCAAGTACCTTTTGAAGGTTTCCCCCTGTACCACAATAATCTAAAAAAAAAAAAAAAACGCATAATTCGGAATTTGGCGAAATGGTAATCCATACGCTTGAAGAAAAATGGGAAATATTGAGAACTTACTTCCAAAGTGGTGAGTCTTCAACCCAAACTGTGAGAAATTAAAAAAAAATGAGCAAAGTTCGAATGCCATCACGTCAACTTGTGGACAAATTCCAGTGTGTACGATCGAGAATATTGCCGCCATTGCTGAAAATGTCCGTGATCATCCATCAACATCAACTCATCACCGTTCTCAGGAATTGAACATTTCTCGCACTTCTCTGTTGAGAATTTTGAACAAAGACCTCGGTGGGTATGTCTACAAACAAAATTGCCGCATCTGAGGCTCAGAAAATCCATACGTCACCATGGAAAAGCCGATGCATCCACAACGAGTCATGGTTTGGTGCGGATTTTGGACTGGAGGCATCATTGAAGGAGCCGCCGTTAGGGTCAATGGTGAGTGCTATCTTGGCATGCTCAACGAATTTTTGCTTCCAAAAGTTGAAGAGAATGGCATGGACGACATTTGGTTTCAAAAGGACGGGGCCACTTGACACATAGCCAACGTAACAATCCAACTTTTGGGTACTGCTTTCGAAAACCGAATAATCAACCGAAATTCTGATGTCAATTGGCCGCCTCGGAGCTGTGATTTGAGCGCGTTGGATTATTTTCTGTGGGGAGCCGTTAAGGATAAATGTAACGCAAGCCATCCAGAGACAATTGAGGCCTTGTAACATGAGATCAAAGTTGCCATTGAAGAGATACAGGCCCTTAAAAAAATTGGGTCGTGCGAATGTACTGAAAAATTGGGTGGAGCGAATGGGGTACTGTAACGCCAGCCGTGGCAGTCATATAAATGATGTTGTGTTTCATTCTTAAATTTTAAGGTTCAATCTTTTTAATAAAACCGGCAATTTGAAAAAATATGCAATAGTTTTTTTTCAATTTGTTTTTAAAAATGGAACTTCTAAATGGTCCACCCTGTATTTGTGAGGAGTGAGAATGAATCAAATTCTCGGAAAAATTCTCGGAAAAATTCATAAAAATGTTCATAATGTTGCGTTGGTGCAAAAGTAATGACATTTTTTTACATTTCCAATTAAACATTTTTTTTTAAATTTGTATTATATAATTTCCATCCGTTCTTATAACCTCCTCCCATTTTTCTATCAACTTAATATCGTAATACAAGTAAAATTCCTTGGATTTTGATGCGACATATGAGAAAGGGATGTTTTTACCTGCTCTATTGTATGAAATGTTTTATCATTTAAAAAGTTTTGCAGTGATCGGAATAAATGAAAATCGGAAGGAGCAAAATCTGGAGAATACGGTGGATGCTTTATACACTTTCCCAACCGTTTTTCCATAATTTTTATCTCGTCCAAAAAATAGGATTTCGGAAGTTCTGCAAAATACTCATCCGTTTGAGCAATGACGTCCTCGTTGGAAGTGAACCGTCGTCCGCCAAGCCATTTCTTCAGATTGGGGAAAAGAAAATAGTCACTCAGGGCCAAATCTGGTGAATAAGTGGGATGCTGCAACAATTCCATTCTCAATTCCATAATTTTGGCCATGGAAACAGCGCAGGTGTGCACACGCGCATTGTCCTGATGCAAGAGGATTTTTTTCTTCTTCAGATGGGGGCGTTTCTCTTTGATTTCCTCGCTCAACCGTTGCAATAACGACGCGAAATACACTCCTGTTATTGTTTTTCTTTTTTCCAAGTAGTCGATAAAAATGATGCCCTGCGAATCCCAAAAGACCGTGGCCATCACCCTGCCGGCCGATGGCACAGTTTTTGCCTTCTTCGGAGCCTGTTCACCCTTGAAAATCCACTGTGATGCCTGTCTCTTCGTTTCTGGAGTGTAGTAGTGTATCCAGGTTTCGTCCACAGTGACATATCGATGAAGGAATTCGGCAGGATTGCGATGAAAGAGTGCCAACATAGCCTCAGAGTCCACTACACGATTGCGCTTATTCTCCTCTGTGAGCAAACGCGGCACCCATCTTGCCGAAATTTTTTTCACAGACAATTTTTCATGCAAAATTGAAGCGACTGTACCTTGTGATATGCCCGTGGCCTCAACTAATTTGCGCACTTTAATTCGCCGATCGTTCAAAATCAGATCGTGGATTTTGTCGATGATTTCAGGAGTAGACACCTCAACTGGGCGTCCTGAACGATGTTCATCTTTTGTGGATGAACGACCACGTTTAAATTCATTCACCCAATTGTAAACCGTCGCAAACACAGGTGCAGATGTGCCATGAACTGCATCCAACTCGGCTTTGATTTCTTTCGGGCTTAAGCCTTTCAAATGGAGATGTTTGATGACAGCCCTAAACTCGCTTTTTTCCATTGTTATGCACAAATAAATGTCGTTAACTTTAATCGACGATAGAAATTGACCTACGCTATGGATCGAGCTGAAATTTTTCAGTTCTGACAGCTTTCCTGTCGATAATGCTACTTACAAAAAAAAAATCTTTACCGACACTACGAGCGCAATTTCTCGGATTTTCTAAGGACTTATTGAATGACTCTCGTAACATCCCAATTCAACTCATTCAGCTTGTGTTGGGTCAACATAGCCACATGTGGTTGCGCGTTGTCGTGATTAAACACTACCCCTTTTCTGTTTACCAATTCTGGTCTATCCTTTTGAAGGGCGATGTTCAATTTGGATAATTGCTGACAATATCGTTCTGCTGTAATTGTCTGATTACGTTTCAAGAGTTCAAAATACACAATACTCTTATAATCCCACCAAACACAAAGCATAATTTTTTTTTTTATGGATTTCCGTTTTCGAAGTTGTCAATGGGGCTTGTCCAGGTATAGTCCAAAGTCTTTTTCTTGTCACGTTGTTGTACATGACCCATTTCTCATTTCCCGTTACCAAACGATGCAAAAAAGGTTCATGTTTCTGTCTCGCACTCAAAGTAACGCACGTTGAAACACGATCCAATAAATTGGCAGCCGACAATTGATGAGGTATCCAAACGTCGTACCGCGAAACCATCCCCATACGCTTCAAATGCCTTAATACGGTTGTTTAGTTGACTCCCATCATCGACGCGATCTCTCTGGTGGTAAGACGTGGATTGGTGTCAATTATGACGTTTAACTTGTCTTCATCAGACTTCAATGGCCGCCCGGTACGTGGTTTATCAATTAGTGAAAAATCCCCAGATCGGAATTTTGTAAACCATCTTCGTACCTGTCGAACTTTGATGACATCTGCTTCATACACTTTGCAAATGTTTTTGGTTGCCACACTCACGGTATTGTCTTTACAGAATTCATAAAGTAAACAATCGACCGACATTTTGAAAAAATACAAGGGCTCTTCACTGTACTCTCGCCAGGCCAAAACTGTATAGAAAGTAGAGGGAAAGCATCCTTTATACAATAGAATCATTTAAAAGAAGATACTATTCATCATTTCTGAAGAAAAATCTTTTTTATCTGGGATCATAAAAAACCGTCACGACTGTTGCACCAACCCAATAGAAAATTGAAAATCGTGTTTAAAAAAAACCAATTCGTTTTAAAATAAGAATTCGGTGTACCCTTAAAATAATAAATATTAATAATTTTTTTTAAATACTTTATTTAAAATATTTTCCAACAATTAATATAATTAAATAATTTCTATTTAATAAAGTGTTCTCCATTTTTAATAATAATATTTCACATTAAAATAACGAATTGAGAAATATTTGACAAAAAAATAAATGAAGAAAATAACCGAAAAAAGAAAAGAAAAAAAAAACTGAAAAAAATAATATTAATTAATTAAATTAATTAAATCCATTTTAGTATATATTTTATATGAAATTTTTTCATTATATTCTTAAATGAGAAAAGAAAGGTTCTGCATAAAATTTGCAGTACAAAAACGATGAGGATGGGATGAATGTGATTGGATGATAAATGTTCCGATAATATTAACTCTTTTTTCTTTTCATCCAATTTGGTATGTGGTTCTTGACAGCATCCTTAAGGTGGCGATATACGAGAAGAATAAGTATGGGCACAACGAGGAGGGCATTCTTAAAAAGATAAATCCAACATGCGACCAAGAAGAGTCCTACATCTGTAACGTAAGTTATTGTTGAGTGAACGTCAGCTTTGGCTTCCTCCAGTAAGTCATCAGAAGATTTCGATTTGTGTTCAGTCGATAGCAAAGTCTTATTGTAAGCTTGGCGGCCTTTATGGGAGCTAGTCTTTAGTGATAATGTCGATGGGATAATTTCTGGTTCCAATGATTTGCTGGTTGGTGTGGTGTTTTTGGAAGTCACGCGAGTTCGGCTGCGATTTAGGGGACTTCCCCCCAATGGAGCATCATTCATTTTGGTATTCGCAGAAGATTCTGAAGTGTTCTTGAGTGGTTTTTTATGATCAAATCTCTTGCTTAGTTGTTTGGGCCCCATTTTGGAAGTGGAGGAGGTTTCTCCGCTTAAAGTACGGTGAAGCTGGTCTCCACTAACGCTAGATTTAAGGTCTTCGTCAGATTTTGGTTTTTCATTGAAGCTCTCGCTTTCTTCCTTGATCACCATGGCCAAATCGCTTTTCGCCTTCACATGAGAAATTTGCATCCTTTCCACCAGCGATAATCTGTGCTGGGCTTTTGCTCGTTCAATTAGCAATTCTTCGGATGAAGTCAAGTCATCCAACTTCTGCGCTGACAATACCTTCTGTTCCTCCTCATAAGCTTTCTCTTCGACTTTTCTCAACTCATCACTGCTTAGGTAAATTGGAACGTTACTTTTTCGTGTTCGCCCTAATTCGCGGACTATGTCACTGTAATGGTCAACCACAACTCTAGTCTCTTCTTCTGACGTCCGACGGGACTCCAACTTCTTTTTCCTCAACTCTTCGGAGGCTGATAGTCGACGGACTTCGGGCTCTTTTTTTGTGCTCTCGGTTGTGGCAGTCTTCCCGTTAGTCACTTGATTTTGAGTCGTCGCTGGTGTTCCATTTGGTTTTCCATTTTTGAAATTTAGGGCTTCATCACTTTTTACCAAATTTTGATCAGACGGGGTTCGATCTTTCTTGAAGAAGGCAATCAGCCTATTTCGAGGTGAACCATTTTCTTTATTCTCTTCTAATTTCTCCTTTTCTGGATCAAGTTTTTCTGTACTGACAAGAACCTTTTCTTTGTCCGAAGTTACCGGAGAGTCTGCCTGTGATTTTTCCGGTTCTTTTATATCGAATTTTTCCACACTTTCGAATGATGGTCTCTTTAAAATCGGTTTTGGTATAAAATCAGGATCAGGTAGAGGAACAGGTTTGGTCAGAACAACTGAAGATTGGTCGGGCGGAGGCGATCTGTATGGCACAAAGGAATTGTTGGACATAGCATGAGGATGATAGGTTTGTAATTCGCCGCTAGCGGATCGTGTGCGCGCCATTATTTCGATTTTGAATTTTTCTATTGAATCGTCCGATGAGGCTGTACTGTCCGTGTAGTCATCTTCATACTCCGTTCGTTTGCGTTGACTTTGTCGTTCCTCGTCAGAATATTCTTCATCATATTTGGCCTGCTCTTGTTCATAATCTGAGAACTCCTTCTCTTCAGAAATTTGTTGATTCAGCTTTTTGGTTGGTGGCTCTGATTCGGTCGATAGTTGCTCATGCCAACCAGGATGTCTTAAATTGTCACCTGATGTTAACCTCGATTGCAAATTGACTGCGAGATTTTCCGGAATTTCCGCAGAAAGACGTTTTCGTATAGCACTTCTTCGTTCAAATGACAAACGCTCCGCTTCACCCATGGAACCAAGGCGTTTTCTTGTAACTACAGATCCAGATACATTCGCATCCTGACTAACTTTATGTCCTTTTGCTCGTTCGGATTCCTCTAGTTCCACAGCCTCATAGAAACGAGCCATCGCCCGTTCATAGAGCAGCTCCGTTGAGCTATAAGAACGTCTCAACAATCCTTGCTGCAGCATATCTGGTTCCGTTGCTAATTCTGGTGAAGAAAGCGATAATGGAGGTGGCGATAGAGCTTCTTCCAATTCCAAGTCAAAGGATTCTTGCTCTAAAATACAATCAGTTCACAAAAATATTAATTAAAATTTAGTAAAAATTCTAATATGAGAAAATTATAAAAGAAATACTTTCGGTTTCCTTTGATTTGTTATTCTTGTTGTGGTAAAGAACCAGAACGAATTCGCTGCTGTTGTGCACCATTTCGTGATTATCTTTTGGTGATTGCGATGGTTTCGAAGGCTGCTTCGGTTGTTGGAGTGATGCAGGTTGTGAAGGCTGTGTGGACCATGAAGATGAAGATGGTTGTGCGGTCGAAGAAGATGGTGAAGATTGTAAGGATAGTGAATGCGGTGAACGTTGTAGCGGTGATGAAGATGGTGGAGACGGTGATGGCGTTAATTGCGGTGATTTCTGTGAAGGTGACGAGGGTGGTGAGAACTGTAATGGCGATGAAAGTGGTGGTGGCGTCTGCACTGGTTGCATAGGGTATCCCGGCTTCGTCGGTGATGGTGTTGATTGCGGTGATTTCTGTGAAGGTGAGAACTGTAATGGCGACGAAAGTGGTGGTGGCGTCTGCACTGGTTGCATAGGATACCCCGGCTTCGTCGGTGATGGTGTTGATTGCGGTGATTTCTGTGAAGGTGACGAGGAAGGTGAGAACTGTAATGGCGACGAAAGTGGTGGTGGCGTCTGCACTGGTTGCATAGGGTACCCCGGCTTCGTCGGTGATGGTGTTGATTGCGGTGATTTCTGTGAAGGTGAGAACTGTAATGGCGACGAAAGTGGTGGTGGCGTCTGCACTGGTTGCATAGGGTACCCCGGCTTCGTCGGTGATGGTGTTGATTGCGGCTGTACTGGCTTTGTAGGATGCGTTAGCTTCATCGGTTTTGACGGTTGCGCATGTTCTGATTTTTTTAAAGTTTTTATTGGCAATGGCGGTGGTTCCATCTTCGGTTCATAGTGAAAAGCATCGGGAGCAGTTATTTGGATGACTGGATTAGGTTGAGGTGAACGACTTCTTTTTGGCACCACATCAGGTGCATTATTATTCTGCCGCGGATCTTCATGGTCCAGTTTAAAACTAACTTGGAGATTTTTCTGCTTTTCAACAACATTCGGTATTGACGGTGTTGAACTTGCTGTTGTTGCTTTTTGTATCGGTGGTGTCGGTTTTAGAATTGTTGACATTCCTGTATTCGAACGCGGTCTAATCATTTGACCTGGGATACTGTCATCTTTTAATGAAGGTTCAACAGGTTTTTGATTTTGTTTAAGATTTTCCTGAACTTTGATGTCATTGCTTGCTGACTGATCTTTTCTTTCAGGTTGAGGTGAAGATTTTTCTTCCGTTACCTTTTTGCGGCCAGGCTTTGGGCTGAGTCTTTCAACCACATTTGATATCATTTCTTTGATGGAATCTTTTCTCCTCATCGGACTGGGGCTTCTTTTCGGATCATCGAGTGTCAGTTTCTTTCTTCCGCTTGAATCACTTTTTACGGAGTCTCGGCTACCTCGTTTCATTGTTGGACTACGTTTTGGATCTTTAGGATCAAGTTGATCGATTGGTGTTCCGTATGACATTTCTAGACTTAAAGTTTCACTCTCATAAATTTGTGGCCGTTGACTATCACCTATGGCTATGTTTGGTGATTTTTGTCGCCTTGGCGAAGATTCTCGTTCCGGAGAGGCACTTTTCTCCCTGGTAAAAAAATTCGGAAAAGACAATAGATTTTTACGTTTCGGAGGAATCGGTGGTTTCACTTCAGGAATATTTTCATAACTCTCCTCTTTCACTTGACTAGCTGTCCGTCTAGGGTCTGGAATGAAGAGACCTTCGGATTCCTCGCTGGGCTCACTTACTCCATATGGATTCTCGGCCTTAACGCGAAACTTATATTCAGAGCCCTCGATCAAATCATGTAGTGTAGTGGTCAGTTGACGTGTTGTGCTTGCCTTAAGCCAAACATTCCAGCCTATGCGAAAATATTCAACGATGTAATTTCCAATTTTGCATCCGCCATCATCATCAGGGGCAGACCAAGTTAGGCGTGTTGATTTGCCAAAGGACATTGATAATTTTACTTTGCCTGGGGGACTTGGCCGTGAAGTGACATTAACCATCACAAATGCTTGATCATCGCCCAATTTGTTGATGGCACGTAAAGAATATTCACCGCGATCCGTACGCTTAACACTCGTTATCTTTAAGGAAGAAGACTTTTCGATGGTTTCCAGTTCAAATCGGCCGCCATTTCGTAGAACGTGGCCTTCATGGGACCAAACAACCGTCGGTGGTGGTTGACCAGCGATACCGACTTTAAGACGAAGTGTGTCTTCCGCCTCGATAATCATACCATCTTCATATTGTCTTGGCAATCGGATTTTTGGCGGCGCTTCAACTTTTAGTATAGCCCTTGTCACAACGTGTCCAGCCTTATTAGTGGCCGTACATCGAATCTCACCCTCATCAGTGAGTGATACCTGATGTATAATCAAAATGCTCGTGTCGTTTTCATTAATAATTTTCGTTCGTCTACTGCTATAGATTTCGTAGCCGTCTTTGAACCAACAGATTTCTGGCGGAGGACTACCCACAACCGATACTCGAATTTCAATTCGTTCGTTTTCAACAACGGTAGTGTCAGTTAACTCTTTCACAAATTTTGGCACCAATATACTCTCATTATATCGGCTCACTGTCAGGATGTCAGATAGCTCACTGGGATCCGATTTGCCGACAACATTCTCTGCAATAATCCGGAACTGATATCGCCAGCCCATTTCCAGTCCACTCAATGATACATTGCACTTTGGAACTAGAATTGGTAATCCCCGCACCCAATTTGGATATCCTACTGGACGAAATTCCACAACGTAACCAAGAATAGGTGATCCGCCATCTGTTTTTGGTTTGTCCCATTTTAATTGGCATACATCCGGCTCCTCGGTAGAGGGTATGTTGGCAGTTGGTCGACCTGGAGCGCCTGGCCGTTCTGCCAAAAGAAAATCAGAAAATTTTTGATTACGTATTTCCAATGTTCATGGGCAATTGTTCGTCAGAGCGGTAAGTAACGTGAAGAGATTGAAACGGTAAAGTACGAGAAAATTATGACCGATAAAATTGGAAATGAAAACAGTGGAAAAATGTATACAATACAAGCCGAATGGATCGGTGTTCAAATCGTGCTGGTACGTATTCGTATCCGAAAACGAACACGAACTATGACGGTGCGTCGCGTCGCGGTGCCACTATCACCCGTAAACGAATGCATGATCGCTTCGAAAGCGATTCTAAAAATATCCCCGACCGAGTGCTCTATTCTCTACACTACTCCTCTGTGTGCTCCACCATTTTTCACAATATTTTTTATTTAATAATAATACACCAGAACGATTTTTCCCTATACAAATCTTCAATATTTCAAATAATCTTTCACGAAATTTCATATTAAAGGGCTACAAAAATTCACATCTTCTACAAAAAATTCACATCTTCTCACCTGCTGATTTCCAGTGCACATATTTCTTTGGCTTTTCCCTGCTATTCTGTTGATGATGGATGTGTTGTTTTGCAGCATTATTGCCCATTACTGAACCAATGTACACTGCAATACCAACACGATTATATCGTTGACGGCCAATAAGACTACTTTCAGCTAAGCATATGCGTCAAAACGATTGGAATTCCACCTTGAGCAGGGATGAAAGTAAAAATTATGGCAAAACTTATTATGATCTCGATTCAAATCGAAACAAAACAATAACTATATAATTATCGAACACACGTGTCCGGGACACTTTTAACCAATTAACTCGAAAACGGATTACGAATATTTTCACTTCTTTGCTTATTAAGAAAAAATCACTCGAAGACGTCAGCGTCCATTTCTGAGGGGCTGGCGCTTTACGCGATTGTCGATACGTTCTTGTCGCCCGTCGTTCAGACGAACTGAATCCGACTGAATACTAATGATTCGGATGTATTTTTTTTGAACAGATTTTCTTTGGGAGCCTTCTGAGAGAAAATCATTTCAGCTTTTCTTTTCTTTCGGAAAATACGATTCTCCGAGCATTCCGATTTTGTTAGCTGTTTATGCTGTCTCGGCATTAGAATTTGTAGCAATTCAACTATTCAAATTTCCAAGAGATACACTCTGTTATAGATAAATATCTTCTATCTTAATTATCTTTGATATTTGATGGCAGCCACTCGAGAACATGAGAAAAAAATTCGATTTTGATCGAAAAGACTCTCAGCAATATTCGTCACTTCTGGCCACTTGCGGATTTTATGACAGATCTTTTCTTTTTGCAAAAATCCAATATTTCATCGAAAAAGTACTTGCAGATATTGTTAAGGTTTTCAAAAAATAACACACTAATTTTTTTAAGGAAATTCAAATGTTTTTTATTTAATGTGAACTATAATCGATACAATTAAGTTCTGAATAAAACGTCATTCAAATGGCCTCCACGACTTCTTTTGCAGGAATGAATTCAATGAACCCAATTTTCGAGCACTTTTTCCACTAAATCAAGTCACTATGCTAAAGACCAATGACTTCAAATAACCCCACAAGAAATAGTGTTATAGTGTTAAATCACAATTTCTTGGAGGCCATTCAATGTCACAATTTCTTGAAATAATCGAATCTCCAAACTTTTCTCGCAATAATTCGGTTGTTGCACGTGCTGTGTGGCACGTAGCCCCGTCTTGTTGGAACCAGATGTTGTCAAGATCAACGTCTTCTAATTTCGGCCATAAAAAGTTGGTTATCATCGATCTATACCTCTCTCCATGGACAGTAACGGTGTTACAAGCTTCATTTTGAAGGAAGTATGGACCGATGATTCCACCAGACCAAAAACCACATCAAACTGTCAATTTAGGTGTTCATGAATAATTTGTGGATTTTCTTCGCAACAGAATCGACAGTTTTATATTGATTTTCTTAAAAAAATCGTTATCATTTCAAGTTGTTCCAAGACAAAATCAGCGAATTCACGACGTTTCCGGTAGTCCTATGGCTTCAGTTCTTGAGTGATAACAATTTAATATGGATGCAAGCCCAAATCCTTTTTCAAAATCCGCCAGGTTGTGGTTTGAGACAGTCCCAATTCTTGAGAACGTCTTGGAATCCACAAATTGCGGTCTTCAGCAACACGTGCCTGAACGGCAGCAATATTTTCATTACTTCGAGCGGTTCTTTGTCTTATTGGCACTTGAACAATATGTAAAGAAAATATACGCTCGAAAAGTTGCAATTAGAGAACGATTATTTTGATAATAAAATTGAATAATTTATAAACGTTGTTTTTGCATATATCTTTTTATTATAAAATTGTAAACATTACTGAATACAATGAAAAAAAATGAGAAATTATGACATATCAAAAATGTCTGAGACGTTACTTAGAAATTATATCACTCTTATTGGAAAATCCTTTATGAGCAGATCGGATATGTTTACAGTAACTTGTATAATTATGGTCTGAAATTTTTATTATATTAGAACTGCTCTCGAAAACGTATTTGATTTTATTAAATACTAGAAATTGGCGTCTGCTTCAGTCCATTAATTTCCGGATGAACGTACAGCTTTGAATTTATAAAATGGACAAACAACATTCATTTCTCCACAATAATAAGAATCAACTTTGAACATGTATCGGGTGTTTGATTTTTCATATTTTTATTTTTGATAGATCGCGCATGACACCTGACGTATGTCAAAGTCAAAAGTGCTCAATTAGCATTTGCAGTTTATCATGGAAAGACTGACACCCAAACAACACTTATAAGTTATTGAATTTTATTATCAAAATTCGTGCTCTGTAAAAAATGTGTTTCGCGCACTTCGACCATTTTACGGTCATCATAATCGACTTAGAGAGCAAGTAATTTAAGCCATAGTCACAAAATTTTAAAGCACATTTACACTATTTGATATCAAACCACCAACCCGTATGCGTAGAGTATTGGTAAAAACCGCAATTTGTCCATCCGTCGCCGTTCACAGCAATTGTGAAGTAAGCCTTAGAACAACTTGAGAAAAATTCGTCTTTTTACCAAAAAAATGCGTTTACCGACGAGGCTCATTTCTGGTTGAATGAAGAACCATAGGCAAAACAAGAACTGCCATTCCTCTCAGAAAAATGCACTGTTTGCCAGATTTCGGTGTGAAAAAAGTGGTTTTATCACCAGGTAAACCAAAATGGTAGAAATGATCCAGTTTTGTTTCTAGAGTAAGCTTGGTTGCCAAACGCGGTCAGAAGCTTAACTTAAAAATACATCTTCTCGTTTAATTTCAATAGTGATTTCTTTAAACTTTCTCATTATTAATGTGTTACCTTAAATGCCCGTTAATATATATTCCAGATTAATAATTTTCGCTTAAATGCTTTTTTTATTACCTGTAAAAATAAATAACAGAAAAATGTATGATTTAGGTAAATGAATCTACTGCTGCTACCAGATTTTAAGGAAAATGCCTTCAATTTTTCATTATTTTTGTTACTAAAAAAGGATAATAAAAACTATATTTTTAATATAAACTCTAGAAATAAAAAATGCAAATATGATGGAGGAAATATACTGAATTTTCCACAATTATTAATTATATTTGCAAAATATAAGAAATTTTAACTATGACCTGAAATTGAAATTTTCAACAAATGGAAAACCACCGCTTTTTTTAAATTTGAGGCTTTGTTGTGAAAAAATTCTCAAATATTCATGCTTAAAAATATTGTCCATCGCTAGCCACAACTTTTTGCCATCTTTCTGGCAGCATACGAATTCCATATCGAAAAAACTGCTCGTATTTTGACGCAATCAACGAATCGACCCAATTTTTGGACTCTTCGTAAGATCGGTCGTGCTCAGCCAGGCCACGTGTCACTATCGGAAGAGTTAGTAGTCAAAAGGGCTGATGTCTGGAGAATATGGCGGTAAAGGGAGATCATCCAATTTCAGTGATTCCAGGTAGATTTTGACCACCTTAGCAACATGTAGCCGAGTGTTACTTTATATTGTCTTTGCTCGTATTGTGGTCGTTTTTCCTTGAATGTTCGGCTCAAATGGTTTAGTTGTGTTCGGTAGCGAGCTTCTCCGATTGTTTCATCCGGTTTCAACAACTGGTCCCACCAAATATATAGCATGAGGTTCGAGCAATGGATGTTTTTTTGTTGCTTTGCATTATCGTAATGGATCCACTTTTCATCGTTAGTCATAATGCGATACAAAAAAGCCTTCCTTTTTTTGCCGTTAGAACAGCTGTTCGCACGTGCTAAGACGCCGCTCGACGTCTCTCAACTTCAACTCGTATGTCACCCAATTTCTTTCCTTTTGGATCATTTCCAAACTTTTCAAGCGATGATAAATGGCTTGTTGAGTCACGATCAAAGAATCTGCAAGTTCTTGTTGGGTTCAATATACGAGGTCTGTTAAAAAAGTATCGCGAACCTTGTGTTTTTTTTTAAAAATATTTATTTATTTTTGAATATCTATTTTGTCCCCTTCAAAGCAATCCCCACGAGATATTATGCAATTGTGCCAACGTTTTTCCCAATCCTCGAAGTACTTCAAAAAATAATTTTGTGATCTTGTTCAGCTCCTCCTTTGATGCCGTCTTTATCTCCTCAATCGTAGCGTCGTTCTTTCATGGGGTCTTCAGTTTCGGAATCAAGAAAAAGTCATATGGGGCCAGATCTGGGGAATACGGTGGCTGCATTAGTATATTGTTTTTGGCCAAAAAATTCTCGCATAAGCAACGATGCGTGAGCAGGGGCGTTATCATGGTGCAAAAGCCAATTTTTGTTCTTCCACAAACCCGGGCGTTTCTGGCGGATTGCTTTGCGCAACTTGCGCATAACTTGCAGGTAATATTTCTTATTCACCGTTCTACCCTGTGGCAAGAACTCATGATGTACCACGCCCCTACAATCGAAGGAAACTGTAAGCAAAACCTTCACATTCGACCGAACTTGGCGCGCTTTTTTCGGTCTTTGCTCGTGCGGCAGCTTCCATTGGGATGATTGAGCTGTGGTTTCCACGTCATAACCACAAACCCATGATTTGTCACTAGTTATGACCCTCTGGAGCAAATTTCGGTCACCTTAATGCGATGCTGTTTTTGGTCGAAGTTGAGCAATTTTGGTACGAATTTCGCGGCGACCCGTCTCACGACCAAATTATTGGTAAAAATCGAATGGCACGAGCCAATCAATATGTTTAAATCCTTCTCTAATGGTGATTCGACGATTGGCCAATACTATTGGCCAATAGAATACAAATTCTTTGATACAAAAATCGAAGACGAGCCAAAACACGTGCAAGAAAAGCAGCTGTCAAAAATTAACTGAACATTCAAAATGGCCGAACTTGTCGGCATAATTAAAAGATATGAATACCAACATAACGCGCGGAAATTCAAAATTCGCGATACCTTTTGAACAGACCTTGTAGATCTTCAACCAATAACGCCTCTAACTCTGCGTCTTCAAACTTTTCCATCGCTCCACGACGCTTCTTATCTTCCACATAGAAAACACCATTTTTGTAGCGTTGGAACCATTAAAAATACGTTTTCTTAATAATACAAACCTCATCATAAGTTTCTACAATCATTCGACGCACCTCAGCCGCAGATTTTTTCGAATTAAAAGCAAAAAGTAAAACTTTGCGCAAATGACGCTTATTTGGCTCAAATTACGATATTTTCATACACAAAAAATATATAACGCCGATAAATAGTCAAAATTATTGACAGATGCCTAAACTTACGATTTAACATTTCTGATCCGATATTTTGAACCAGCATTTACTGCTAGCGCCATCTATTGGAAAACGTCAGTTTCCCTTATATAAGAAATTCTAACTATGATCTCAAACTTTTGACTATCAAATTTTTAGTATTAAAATTCAAAATGCTTATTATTAAATATTTTTTTTCGCTTAAAATAAAACCTATTAAATAAAAAATAATATAAGAATTGCAAAAAAAAATTCAATCTAAATAATATAAATTAAAATTGAATAACTCGTTTAATAATTTATAGAGAATCTTTTTCTTATCAAAGAACATACATTTTGGTAGAAGAACCAAATTAACTGAAAATAATTTCAGGATGTTGTTACACAGATAATAGCCACTTATTACGATAAATAGCTTAAATTGATCTGTTGTACAACGACTATCTACAGGATGTAGAATATTTACCCGACCATCCAGTGTAGTTGATTATAATTCAGATTCAGTTTGAAATCAAGTGTAATTAGGTTGGTGGTCGTGCAACTTCTGTTCCTGTCTGTAAAATTGATTTTACCGATGCAAGTCGACGGGAACTACACATAGCTGAAAGTTCTAAATTGTGCCAATTTAACAAATCACTACTTTTGTCACCCGGTATAACTGCTATAATTTCGTTTGTTGGAAGCGTCCATTTGAGATTACCTTTAATGAACAGGTGCTGTTTAAAATTGAACAGGTATTATTTAAAAAGTTTTTTTTCCCCCTTCGGTTCAGGAGAACATTATTAATCTACCCTCTATGTTGTATTGTACAAGAATATCTGATAGACTGGAAAATTGTGGAAGTGCTCCAAGAAAAACTGCACATTCTTTGGATAAAATGAATTTCTGCATAAAAGTATCCATTATGATTTACAAAGAAAGAAGCTTCTCCTAAAGCCAATCACCTGTATGTGTATACCTTAACAATAGTTACCATAATTATAGTATCATCAATGGTGAACATAATTTGAAATTTATGTACTTACAAATAATCGATTCAACCACACAACAGATCATTAACTAAGTACGGATAAAAGTGATTCCCATAAAGAAGGATTATTCTCAAACTAGAATTTTTCAATATTAAATTTTTGTAAAAAAAAAACATTTGAAAAAAAAAATTATTTATTAAAGTTTTCATCTTCTTTTTTTAATTAATAAAATATAAAATTAACTGTTTTTAACATTGTTTTTTTTTGTGATAAAATGTTAAGTTTTGCTTAAGCATAAAAACAAAACTTGTTGACTGGTGTTACTACCTTAAACCGAGGTTAATCTGAGATGCTTAAACTTGTACGAAAAGTTATAGATAAATCAGCCTTGACAGATCAATGATATTTTTTTTTTTTTTAAATAACAATTTTAACAATAAAAAAAATTATTTTTACTAGAAAAAAATTAATCAAAAATTGAATTTTTTGTATAAGACAATATAAAAAAATGTGTAACAATTTTTTTCAATGGAAATGTTTAAGACACATGCCCTTGTTGGTATACGACATGAGAAATTGTTGGAAATTTTTGGCCCAAAGTTGTTCGGAAAAACTTTTAAGAAGGACTATTAGCGGGATTAATACTTTTCGATTACTTCTCATTTCACTTATGATAAGTGCATTAAGTATAACCGAACGTTATGGAGTGGATTAGTGAAAGTATCTTTAATCCAGTTCAAAGACACACTTTATATGAATTTTCTTTTTCTCATATAAAGTTTGTCTTTGAATTTAATTAATCGGGGAAATTTTTTTTTCCATAACCAATAAAGAGTAGCAAATTTTTTTTTTGGACTTTATGTAAATATTATTTACTAATCAAATATTCTAAAATATGTAAAATTAGTCAATTTTCAAAAATCTGATACCGAGAAATTTTTATGTGCAAAATTATGGCATGAATATTTTTTCACTATCATAATTTTGCATAAAATTCATTTCAGATATGGTTCAAAACATTGTTTCCGATGAAATATGGAAATTTTTTTTTTTTAGCTTAAGTACAAAATTAAGCAAATAATATTATCGATAAGTATCAGAAAAATATCTATTTTTATCTGTCGGTATAATTTTGTTTTCATTGCGGGTGGTAAAAAGTCGATCAAAAATCATCCAAAAATGATAACAATTTGCATAAATATTCGTATTAAAAAATTTATCGGTAGCAATCGTAAATTAATATTATTGTTATTATTTGTTTACAAGAAACCTGAAATTAAAATTAATATGTCAATACTGGAATTATCGGAAAACCGTAAATATATGTGAGGAAAATTCACTTGGATTGGATCAATGATGTCGTTAGCATGGTTGATTCACCATTGAACCTGGTCAGGGATTCAATGAAGATGTCAACTTCAAAGTATCGCCTAAAGTAGTATTTGTTTTTTTTTTTTTTTTTGTAGGTTCGAATAATAATCACAACAACATTTATTGCACATACATATAATTGGCTATGAAGTTGATATTGCCATTGATATTTGCTAGCATATTTTCATACAAATTAATGGCATTTCGTGTATGCCAATTGATGCGTTTTTGCACTCTGCACGGAATCAGACTGCATGTTATGCACTGTAAAATAAACTTTGCATTACAATTTCAATAATCGTACGTTATTTCTATTTAATTTTAATGGGAATGTTATATGGCCAATTGAAGATGATACAGTGCCCCTGAGTCCCTGAGTCCTAATGAACTCGATAACTTCGAAATGGAAATAAAGGAGTAAAATGACTATCATCACCATGACCAGAGTTGGTGAAATGATTTTATTCTTGAACAAATTGCATAAATCGGAATTGTAGTATCTTTACTAGAGGCCAATTGCTGCAATCGATCGTTTGGCGTCACAAGGACGTAAATTGCAATTTCTGTACGAATTGAATGCATTTTTATCCAAATTTATTTTCTTGTTTTGCTTGAAACAATTTTGATAAGAATTACGATTGAACTATTTCTTCGATATATGCACATTACCTTGAAAAATAATGGCGATGATTTGATTTAATTGAATGTACACGTAAAGCGAATTAGTTTGAGTTATTGCTTGAAGCCTCCTTTCAATTAAATTAAAAGATATCTTTCTTGGAGAAGATCTCAAATCGAATATTCTTAGAAATAATCTAATAATAGCTTGTGGTGTAGGTAGTCAAATGTTAATAGAATATAATTAATATTAGAGTATCTTTCCACGATGAATTTTAATTACAATACTTAATCAGAGTTTCAACATATGGTATAAAACTTTACCTTTATCAATAAGGAATATTTAAATAAAAAATATTTAAGTTTTTTTCTCTTTTTTTCTGATATTTTAAACCTTTTTCTAAAATCCCATCTTAATTTAAAATCAATAAAATTTTTACAAAATAATTTTGTACACTATTAAAATTGTTAATTTTTGAATTATTTTTAAAAAAAAAACTTAAATATTGCTCTTTAAATTATTATTTTTTATTGATTTTATTTTGCAAATTAATAGATGGCGGTAACATAGCCATTCGGAGTAGGAATATTACTATGTAACTACTGCCATCTGTTAGTTTTATAAACTAACCGAGCATGTTCTTTTAAAATAAATATTTACCTTTGGTGGTTAATATGTTTTCGCTTAATAATATGACATTAGAAGATCAGCCCAATTGGCAGACGTCTGCCAACGAAACGTCAAAACGGCAACAGAATGCGTCTCAAATCAGGCTGAATGTCTTATCGTCTTGTACTTAGATCAAATAATACCTCGATAGGCCCTTACCGTATATGTATAAGCATTTTTGTGTCCAAATTATTGCAAAGGGATACTGTTGTAACAAATTTTTTTTATGTAGACATGACACCCACTGCCATCTAGTTGTCGTAATAGAAATTTATTGAATTGCAAAAGAAAAATTTATATTCATTTTAATTTTTTTTTGTACAATCTTTTGGTACGAAATGGAATTCTATTTAAGGGTTATTATTTATTCCATAAATATCAATCAAAAATAAAGCGCCTCAATTTTGTAGACTTTCTGAGAGTTTTAAAACTTTAAATCTCCATGAAAGTGGAGACTTAAGAGATATTGTTGTCATTTGTCAAGTTTTATTTTGGCAAATCGTAAAGTGCAATTGGAAGAGTTTTTTTTTACATATTTACGAGTATTTACGAAAAAGTAAGTATTTTTATAAATAGATATATTTTTGATAAAACTTAATACGAAGTTTTTATTTCAGAAAATGAAGTGTTTTATGAAAAATTGCTGCTCAGTCGAAGAAATGAGGAAGCCGGGAATTTCTTTCTTTCGGTAAGTTGACATTATCTCTTTTAGTATAGAAATTAATAGAAATTTAGTTTATAATGTGTTCAATTGGCTTTTAATGATTTTTTTTGTACAAAAAGTGGTCAAAAAGTGAAAGGTTTGGCATTGAATAAATGTAAACAAATCCGATGTTGACATTTCAATGTTTACCAGAAAATAGTTCAGTGCCGGTGTATATAAAGTGTGTGTAAGAAAGTTTAAGGGACCGAATTTTTCAGTCTATTTTCCATTGCTGTTTACATTGTGTTAAATTAAATAAAGTATATTTTTCGGTAGACATATTATTTAAATAAATTTGTTTATGCATTTACTACATAATATTATTTTCTTTTTTTTTGAAATTTTAGTTATTAATTTTTTAAGTACATTAAATTTTTCATCTTGTAATTTAGTTTTAAAGCATTTTCTTTAATATTATATACGATTAACATCTTATTGTGCACATAATTGTTTTCATATAATCAAATAACTTACAATTTATATTTTTATATGCTCTTCCGTTTTATAATTCTGTTTTAATAAATAATATGTAGTGAAATATGTAATAAATAAATAAATAATATTTTAAAATAAAATACTGTGTTTTATTAAAAATTTCCAAAAATAAAAAATCTATTCATTTACGCATAAATGACATCACATATGAAAATGGTTATGAACAAACCGCTTCAATCGCATACTGATGTTTAAAATTAGCTCCCAATGATTTACGCCGTTTCTGTTGTATTGCATGTATGTGCGTTCTACAAATGTATTGCCAACAAAATTTGGACAGAATTTTTATGTAGAGGCCTATCCAGTCCTTCTTTAATCTAAGGTCTAGTATCTGATTTTAGCAGACAATATAGCTGACGAAGCAGTGCATATTGGCTGATCTTGTCAGACCCATTTTGGTTCGTCAGTCAAGACGTCTTCCACTGCTTCACGTCAGCCATGCCATGAAATGATCACATAGCCGAGAGCGCTATCTATCACATCTGTAATGGCAGTCTCTCAGTGAATTTTCTATAAGAAGTAATTTATTTTGTTTGTTCTAAGAAAAGATTATTTGAATACACTTATTGGCATGGAATCGTAGTAAATTGACCAAAAAGAGGATGTCGAATTCTCTCTGCATAATACCAAATTACACGAAGATATTTAAAGTTTTTGGCTAAATTGGCAGATGGTAGCTGATGATTTTGGGATAAATTTCGCTAACGAGTCAGCGAAATACACTCACTGTCTTACACCTTGATCATTCATCAGCCAACGTCCGCCATCAGCCATCATTTATTATACGTCTGCCAATTTTTTTTTCATGATGTCACTTTAAAAGACGTTTGCAAATTTGGCTGATTGTCTATTGCCATCTATAATTAACATTAACCTGATCACATAGTCAATGTAATGCACTACTTAAAACGAACCGTTAAGCACATAGTATTACCTTTCCTCGAAAGTATGGTATAATTAACGGTAGCAAGCCAAAGTATGGTCTAAATAATAGAACATCCACTTCACAAAAATGCTTCTAAAAATTACTTCACTCCTTATGAAATTTCAAATATTAACAAACACTTGCTTAGTAAAAACCTTTAAGTGCAATTTAATCAATTCTGGTATTCTAAAGTAAATTTTTAAAAAAGGGAATAGTCAAAATTACATATTTTCTCATACTTTGGAATTTTTTCTGAAAAAAAAATAATTCCAAAATTTAATAAATCTATAAATATACTTTGTTAATTCAGACCTATAAGCCTAAAAAAATCCTCGAAGAACTTATCCTGAACATTCTATAGTTCAACAGTATTATAGGCTATAAAGTATTTTTTCTTGAGCATAAATAATATTGTCCAGGCCTACTGTTAGATATATCAAATGCATTTAACCGCATATGGCTTCCTGACCTATTTTGGAAACTTTAGAAAGCACACTTAAGAGAACTCTCCCCTCCTGCCCCACTTCTAACACACCGACAGATAATTTGAATTTAAAATGACAACGTAGTTGAATGGGTAAAATTCTCTGATATATAATCTGTCCTCGTTGGTGTTTATCAAGGAAGCATTCTAGGCCCTTTTCTTTATAAAAAAATAACCGAACCTTATATTTAAATTATACAACATGCAGCGCCATCTATTGAAAATTTGCAGCATTAAAAAGATACATTCTCCCTCTTTCAAACGCACCTAAATTCATGTAAATCAGATGTGAAAGTTACAGCCATTGCAATAAAAGAAAAAGTATGCTAATGTTACAAAACAAGAAAGGGCAAATATAAAATTTGTGTTAAACTTGAAAAAAAAATTCGCTGAGACATACGAATTGATGGAAAAAGTTTATGGTGATGATTGTATGAGGCGTACTCAAGTTTATACGTGGTTTACACGATCTAAAAATGGTCGTGAAGATTTAAATAACAACCTAAGGCCAGGTCGTCCAGAAGCTAGTAATCGTGCTGAATTGGTGGAAAAAGTCCGTAAAATTATTGGTATCGATGCAAATCGATACTACGAAAATGTTGGCTGAGGAATTAAATACGAGTAAAAACACTATTTGGAGAATTTTAAATGAAGATTTGGGTAAAAGAAAGTTCTGTGCGCGTTCAACTGGTGATGAATCATGGTGCTTTAAATATGACCCTGAAACTAAGCGTCAATCTGCTGAATGGAAGTCCAAAGGCGAGCCAAAACCAAAAAAATTGCGTTTTCAGAAGTCTCGAATCTCGACAATGTTGTTTACTTTTTATGATTCGAAGGGTATTGTTCACAAGGAATTTGTTCCAGAAGGTCGAACTGTTAATGGAGAATACTATTTAGGCATTTAAGATCGTTTGTGGAAAAGAATTGGTCGTGTTAGACCTGAATATCTAGCAGGAAAACAGCTGTTTTTATTGCACGATAATCCACCACCTCACAAGACCAAAAAAGTGAACGAATTTTTAATGAAAAAATAGATTTCTCTCATCAACCACCCTCCGTATTTTCCTGATCTATTACCATGTGACTATTTTCTATTTCCAAAACTAAAAACCAAGAAGAAAGGAGCATTTTATGATGATATCCCAGCCATTCAAGCAGCCGTAACCGAGGTGCTGAAGAACATTCCTATAAATGCCATAAAAAATCTATGCATGCGCTGGTTGATCATACCAAACGTTGTATTGAGTCTAATGGAACCTATTTGGAATAAATAATAACTTTCAAAGATAATATAATGTGTATTTTATTCTATATCAAAAAAGTTCGGTAATTGGTTTATAGGTTCAGAAATTGACGAATAAAGATATACGAACAGAAAAGTGTTCTTCCTACTTTTACCCATCACCGAGAATTATCCCTTCCCATACATGTTAATGAAAATATTATTTGACCAAAGAATCAAGTAATTTATTTAGGACTGTACATTGATTAATGTTCTTCCACAAAACCCACACACAAAACTGATTTCAATTCTTTCATAAAAGAAAATAAACAAAAATCTCCAAAAAGAACCACTTCCAAATGTATGTGAACGTTTTCATAACAAAAAATTCTAAATATTTGCAAATCAAACATTACGGAAATTTTATTCTTACATATTTTTATTTTTTTTTGTATAATAAAGCATTGTATTGGTAAAATATCTTTCAAAGCTTAATACATTATCGATTTGTCATATATCATCAATCATAGAAGAAAAAAAAATTTATTCATCATCGTTATGAATACGGAAACGTTTAAATGTATTTAGTGATATTTCTCTTCTATCAAAACCAATAATCTTATTTACATATTTTTCAAATATTTAAAATTTCGAATTTACGAAAGCAAAAATAACTTTATTCTTAAAATAAAAATAAAGATTTGCTGAAAAGTTACTGAAAAAGAGACAATGTTATCGAAATGGTTTTATTCGATTTGATAAATGGTTACGCATAATATCTGAAAGTTATATCATTATAACCAAATAGAGGAGCCTTTCCAAAACCGGAAAGAATGACCTTGATATTTAGGTTAGAATCAGATTAAGTATACCACACCAAAAAAAAAAAAATACAAGAAAAAATCGGTATAGCAACCGATATGAGACTCCCCATTTACATTGAGAATAAATTTTAGAATGGAAATACTAAAAATTATTATTTTATATTCCTTCAAGTTGTAAAAGTACAGTCAGTGTCTTATATAAATATCTTCACCTTTCCCACAGGTTATGTTGCTACAATCTCCAAAAAAAACTTTATTACTGCTATGCTATGCTATTTCCGAAAGTTTTGACAAACAAGTTTAATTTTATTCAAGGTTATTCCTGATTTTACAGTTACTTCTTATCAAAAATATTTAAACCCGATTTTTTTTTGGATTTTTTCTGGATTTATTTATTTTGTGTACTGCCTGTTATTTTTATTATCATATAGTTACTATATTATTTTTTATTATATAATATGTCAACCCCATCTGGCAACATCAAAAGCACAAAATTAACCAGTTTGTGTTCTTGATATTTACGAGTCTTACTAATCGCTTCGAAATGAATTTAATTTTGTTAGATTGCTTTTGTTCATGCCATAAAAGCTTATTTTATTTTGGTTTTTTTCTTCTTCTTCTCTCCAATGATGGAACATAAATAAAATAAGCCCCCATCATTTTGATATATGTTAAGATAGTTGTTGAACATTTTTATTTTGACATTTTCAATAAAAATTTACATATTTTTTTTTAATATTGAAATTGAAATTTCAAAAACAAAATATATACTTTTTGTTGGGGGGAGGGGGGGGGGGGGGTTTGTGAGCTTTTGTGGTTGTTTATTGGTAAATGCATTTTTAGAGTATATGCTATAAGGTTTTGAATTTCTTTTAATTTTAAGAATATTTTAGAAAAAAATTACTATTCTCTTAATCATCATAAAGTCAAATTTTTATGTTAAATAAAAAGTTCGAAAATGACTCCATTTTTTGGTGTATTTTTTTTTTTTTTTTAAATTTTACTTACTTTATTTGGTATTAATAATAAATTTTCCCAAATTTGGCAAAAGTAAGCTTTCAATTATGACATCGACAGGATGATTATGTCGAAGATAAATTTTGTGTAATGTGTGACTTAGAAAGTCGATATTGATGACTGGTGGTGCACTACTGAATGGAATATATAATATTTCACAGTTCAATAGTTACAAATCCAAACAGATTAACTTAAAAAATCTTGTTTTATAAATATATACGGAATCGTTTTTCTATCTTTTCTTTTTTATAAAATAAAAATTATGCAATTTTCATAATATGTGATAAACCGAAAATAATTTTTTTATAAAAACTACTATATCATGCCAATGCAATATTTGAAAAGAAAAAAATTACTCATTTTATGTTTTGAGAAATGTTTAAAACTATTTTTTTTATACTTTAAACAGTAAATTATCGTTAATAAAATTAATAAAATTTCTCTTCTTACCCAACTTGTTATATGCTATTGTTAAGTAAGTCAGTATTCTATTAATTTATAGTTTAGTGTTGAAATTAATTTGGGAATCTAGGTGAGATCTTGTTAAAGTTATTCAAGTAAAAATTTAAAAAAAAATTAAAGTCCTTCTATAAATATAAGTTATTATATTCTCTATAAATAAAATTAAAATCCTCTATTCATGAAGTCCTAAATCCTTTATATGTTTTAATAATTCACAATAAATAATCCTCTTATATAGAAAGTCATAAGTTTTATAGAAAATAAGCTTATTATAAAATTTAAAAATATCTGTTGAAATTAAGAAATTTAAATTAATCCCCATTTAGGGCAACTGGAATGTCTGTTTCTAGTGCGTATTGTTTTTGAATTCAACTCCGGCTAATGAAAATGCAAATGGTCTAACTTATTGTGATACTTAAAAATTTACTAGAAATAATCATAAATTTTTTTTTGATTATTTATTATAAAACTTTCTGTGTAAAAGTTTGTAAATTTATAGATTTCATATTATAATATTTTCATATTACTTAAACTAGGGATTTTCATAATAAACAACAATTATTTTTATTTATTAAAAAATATATAAGCTCTAGTAAATAACTTAATTTATAGCAGATTTATGTAAATTGAATATTATTATTATTTAGAAATAACTTGACTCAAATGGTCTTAATGACATTTTTTTTATAAGCAGGTGATTTTGGAGGTCCAATTTTGAATGACTGTTTGTGATAAATTGGGGTAATTATCACCGATAACTTAAATGATGTTGTTGTTCAGCTTGGAAAGTATTATTGGTTTAATAGCATCGACCATTGATTTAACGTAGCTCCATATAAAAAAAAGTCTAAATGCGTTATATCGCACGATCTTAGCGGTAAGCTGAATTTAGCATGTTATAAAACAACGCCATCTGGTAACTCTTGTTTCAACTACTTTGCGGTAGGGTGTATCGTTTTGGTCCAAGTCCGTATCGTCCAAATGATGCCAAAAAAATCTGTCATTACTTGATACCTCCTGCCATTGATAGTTACCGTCGTGTAAGCATCAGTTCGAAAGAAATACGGCCCATAATGCCGCTCGACCTAAATCCACACCAGACAGTAATTGTTGTGGATGTTTTTTTATCCCAGATCTGATAATTTTACTTGTTTACGTAGTCATTCATTCAAAATATCGTTTCGTCACTGAAGATGATTTTTTATACCAAATCGAACGCCCTACACTTTGCATATTCTTGTCGTTTTAATTTCAGAGTCAATTGAATCTTGTATGGATGAGGACCTAACTCTCTTGTCACACTTCGAGCATTTTGCTGACATACGAGGTCTGTTCAAAAAGTATAGCGAGTTTTGAATTTCTGCGAATTACATATATTCGATTTTTGATTTTTTTTGTGACGTTATGTTGGTACTCATGTCTCTCGTTATGTTGTTACTCAAATGGCCAACAATCGACAGGTGCGGCCATTTTGAAGGTTCAGTTAATTTTTGACAGCTGCTTTGCTTGCACGTGTTTTGTCTCGTCTTCGATTGTTGGCCATTTTCAACATTGCTAAGGAGCTTAACAAAAGGAGCAGTTGGACTTTGTCCGCTATGACCCAAATTTTCCCTAAAGGTTCATAACTGGTAACGAATCACGGGTTTATTGCTATGACGTAGAAACCAAAGCTCAATTATCCCAATAGAAGCTGCCGCACGAGCCAAGACCGAAAAAAGCGCGCCAAGTTCGGTTTTCGATTGTAGGAATGTGGTACATCATGAGTTCTTGCCACATGGTAGAACCGTTAATAAGCAATATTACCTGCAAGTAATGTGAAGCAATCCGCCAGAAACGGCTTTTGCACCATGACAACGCCCCGTGTTCCCCAGATCTGGTCCTTTGTGAATTTTTCTTGTTCCCGAAACAGATTCTTTGATCCATTTTTTGGAATGGGCAAAAATCGAAGACGAGCCAAAACACGTGCAAGCAAAGCAGATGGCAAAAATTAACTGAACATTCAAAATGGCCGAACTTGCCGGCATAAGTGAAAGATATGAGTACCAATATAATGCCACAAAAAATCGAAAATCGAATATAGGTAATCCACGAAAATTCAAAATTCGCGATACTTTTTGAACAGACCTCGTATAGGCGCTAGCTGATTGGTAGCTGAAACATTTTCCTTGAATTTTCAGATCAGACTTGGAAGTGTTCTTTTAGTAGTACTTCTATTAGACCCATAAATTCCTCGCGTCCACGCAACGTCTGGTGAACGGACCACAAATTTCTGTAATAATTTTTTACTTTTTAAAAGTATTGCAAAATCATATACTGCTTTATAATTAAATGGTAGTTAAAGCAACATATAAACGTGTAAAAATAATAGAACTGTCATTTGAATTAAAAGTAGGCTGTTAAAGACTAAGTGTACCTATACTCGAATTTTCTATAATGAAAATTCCAAATGTTCGTACAAAAGTAATTTTTACATAGAACACTTCTATTATATAAAATCGTTCTTATAAATAGTATTAGTAAAAAAATATTGATCATTAAATTATTTTTCAAAAACGCCTACAAAATCGTTTTCACTAACACCTTATTTCTATTTAGATACAATTTATAGATAACAAACATAAATTTTATTCCAAAAATTCATTCTCAGCACTTTCTCATCAATAAAAATTTCATCCCTTTCATGATATGATAACATTTTACCTTTTTGAGTCTTTACCATATCTTATATTTATTATTTGCATCATTGCTGTTTTTTTTTTTAAAAAAAAAAGAAAATACTCTAAATAAAAATCCTTCAAATTACTTTCATAAAATTACTTCATCTTATTTTTGGAATGTTTCCTTATGAAAACTTGTGATAATAAAACTTTGTTATTTTTTTTCTGAATATAATAAGTATAATATTGAAGGAAAAATTACTGTGCAATAATAAAAAATCATAAAATAAATTTCTAATAAATTTACATTTTTGCAAAATTGACTTAATAACATGGAAATATTTTTTTTAAAGAAAGTTCCGAAAACGTATATATGAGTACCACCTGTAAAGTCATTTGTACGCTTGAGAGAATAACAATCAAATACAATAGGTCACCTCACACCTAGAAGTATCGACTTCAGATGTGATCGTAAATTTTTGCTACATAAACAAATATTATTTTTACCACATAACAAAAAGCATCCTGAATATAGTATTGTCGAAAAACCATACAAACTCAATGTAGGTTAAATAATTGTTATCATATTTTAGATTTTCTTATTTTTAGAAACATTTTTTTTTTAAAGAAAATATTTTATCTTAAGAAAGTTATTCAAATTATTAAAATATTGAATAAGTTATATAAGAAAATGTAACAAAACAAATAAAAATTAAACATTTTTAGGAAATTTTACTCAAAAAGTTAAAGAAATTCAGCAATGTTTTTATATTATATAAAAATAAGCCTGCTGGCCCCTGCCCACTCTATTACGTGTATACGCAAAATGTACGAGATCTGTTCAAAAAGTATTGCGAATTTTGTGTTTCTTCAAAAATTATTTATTTATTCATGAATATCTATTTTGTCCCCTTCAAAGTAATCCCCACCTAATTTTTTACACTGGTGCCAACATTTTTTCCAATCCTCGAAGCACTTCAAAAAATCATTTTTTTTTATCTTGTTCAGCTCCTCCTTCGATGCCGTCTTTACCTCCTCAATCGTAGCGTAGCGTCATCCTTTCATGGAGTTCTTCAGTTTCGGGAACAAGAAAAAGTCACAGGGCGCCAGATCTGGGGAATACGGTAGCTGCGGCATTATTAGTGTGTTATTTCGGGACAAAAATGGCAAAATCCAAAAAATTTTGGTTCTTCCACAAATCCGGGCATTTCTGGCGGATTGCTTCACGCAACTTGTGCAAAACTTGCAGATAATATTCCTTATTGACCGTTCTACCTTGTGGCAAGAACTCATGATGCACCAGGCCCCTACAATCGAAGAAACTGTAAGTAAAACCTTCACATTCGACCGAACTTGGCGCTTTTTTCGGTCTTAGCTGGTGCGGCAGCTTCCATTGGGATGATTGAGCTTCGGTTTCCACGTAGTATCCATAAAACCATAATTCGTTACCAGTTATGACACTCTGGAGCAAATTTGGATCGTTGCGGACAGAGTCCAACAGCTCCTTAGCAATGTTAATGCGATGCTGTTTTTGGTCGAAATTGAGCAAAAATCGAAGACGAGCCAAAATACGTGCAACCAAAGCAGCTGTCAAAAATTAACTGAACATTCAAAATTGCCGAACTTGTCATGAGTATCAACATAACGCCACAAAAAAAAGAAGTAAGAGACATGTGTATCAACATAACGCCACAAAAAAACGAAAATCGAATATACGGAACCCGCGAAAATTCAAAATTCGCGATACTTTTTGAACAGACCTCATGCAAGGACAAAAATATTTTTATAAATTATTATTAATTATAATTTATATAAATTATTTTAAATTGAATTTTAATTATTCTAATCCTCAGTAACTTCTCTAACGGTGATTCGTCGATTGGCCAATACTATTTTCTTCACTTCATCAATGTTTTCGTCTGTTGTTGACGCGCTCGGCGTCTGGCACGCTTTTCATCGTTCACATCTTCTCGGCCCTCTGAGAATATTTTGTACCATCGATACACGTTGCTTCGATGCAAGGCAGCTTCACCATATGCCATAGTTAACATGTGCGGAATGCGTCCGCGCAATTAATTTTGTTTTTCACACAAAATTTGATACAGATTCTTTGATTCATTTTTTGAAATGGGCAAAAATCGAAGACGAGCCAAAACACGTGCAAGCAAAGCAGCTGTCAAAAATTAACTGAACATTCAAAATGGCCGAACTTATCGGCATAAGTGAGAAATATGAATACCTACATAACGCCATAAAAAAAATCGAAAATCGAATATACGTAACCCGCGCAAATTCAAAATTCGCGATATTTTTTGAACAGACCTCGTATATTTAACGATTGGTAATTTTTTTTCGAATTTTAAGGATTTCTCTATAGGGAAAAATTCTTTAATTAATTTGCTTTTATAATTTTTAAAAGATTATAACGTAAATATTTTCTTACTCAATCGAATTAAGAAAGTGTGTTGGTTTTTCTATTTTTGTGAATACATTTTTTAAGATTTATGCTTCGTAATTATTTAATTTTTTTTTTAATTTGCCTTAGATTTTTGTCAAATAATAGAGTTTAAAATATTTTTCTCAATGAATTTATTATCTTACATTCGATAATATCGAATTTTACTAATTATATCAATTTATAAATTATTATTTGGGAACTTTAAAAATCAAATTAAGTTTTAATTTTTATGACTATTCAAATGGTATTGAAATATTGTTTAAAAAGAGAGATACAAAAAAAACAAAAGTTTTACCAACTTTTTAATAAGAACATTATTTATTATTTTCTAAATAATCAAATTTATTCTTAGTTAAAATTTACTGGAATCGCCTTGAGCTTATCGGTTATAATCCTTTGAATGTTATCGACAATACTAAGTTGCTGTCCATTTAAGTGGTTTTTTTTTTAAATAATCAAGGAACACTGCACTTAGATAAGGTTAATATGGAGTGTAGGGGTGAGGGTAGGAAACCACAAAAATCTCTGTGGAGATGATAGGAAGCGTTGTCCTGACAGAGCATACAAGTGTCTGCAATCACCGATCTAACGCAAAGTATGAATTTTCTGAGCTTTTAAAGTACTTCTTTATAAACTCATCAACTGCAATACTAATCAACGGTCACACCTCACAATTTTTTATGTTAACGGCCTTCCTGAGAGAGGTTCGTCTTCCACTGATTTCTTGAGAGAGATTCGTTCTTTAAAAATGCTTTAAACCATCGAAAAGCTTGTGCTCTCAATTGAAAAAATGTTCCCAATATGCTTACTGCAACTTTTCATAAAAGTTTTATATCACATAATTGCTATTCTGTTTTTCATAATGAAAGTTCATATTAATATTATTTTTTTATCTAATAAATAATATTCTAAGAATATATATTGCCATTAAATAAAGCTTAAAAAATCATGCTATATACAATATAATCTTAAATTATATTATCCTGTAAACTTAAGTCAACTATTGCTTATTCTTATGAATTTTGATTTTTCTTTAAAATAATCAATAGTTGAATGTCGCCTAAATTCAATTTCTTGTCAGAGTCACTCAAGAAAAACATTTCTGTAATACGAGTAATATGATTAGTTTGTAAAATGAATGAAAATGTAATGATAATCAATAAAAATATCGATCAATGTGCTGATCCACAATAGAAGCTACTCACACAAAGTAAAGATTAGAGAAATAATTTATTATAATCCTTTTTTATTGCATATATGTTACGAGCATTATCTTATATATTATCATAGAATAGATGGGATTCTTTGGAGCAACACTTGTAAAATTAAACGTGATGCTTTTAGGTTCTGATTCAAGTTGATGCTTTTAGTTTAATCAAAACTGAAAATCATTTTTCAAATATGTCATTTGTTATTTGTTATTTGCTATGAATATATTGTTTATATTTACAACTGTTGCTGGATATTCACTTGGATGAATTCTTTTATCTTTAACAAATTGTTTTTGAAACTTTTTCTTAAAGTGCTCAGCCATTTGGCAAATAATTGAATGATATTGATTTTATGTAAGCTACTCGTAATAAAATTTTATAGCCAATAATGTTTGTCTGGCAAATTATTGTAATATTATTTTTTTGATTGTTAAAGATTTGATGTTGTTAAATCCTTAATTGCTATTGCTACTTATAAAAATAATCAAAAGCCAAACTTTTCTTTCAATAGTAAATAATTGCGTTGCCATAGTGTTTAGTCCTTGCATAGTTTTTAATATATATAAAAGTCTTATTTTTTCTTTCGTACAGTTTTCAGTTTTTCGATTTTTTTTTACCTAGAGCAGTAAAAAAAATGTAATTAAATGTAAAAATTGATTTGTTGATAGAAAATTTATTTACGTTTCTTTTTTTTTTGTTTTAAAATAAATTAATTCCATTCCTTATTTAATTAATTTTCTATTTTTTTTTATATAAAAATTAAAAAACTAATTTTTGGATTTTATTTAGATATGCAATAAAAAAATAGTGCAGGTGATCCGTAATGTACGAGTACTTTCGAACTTTAAAATAACTATCAAATACAAATCAAGATATCACCTGTTAAAGGGTAATTTTTAAACGAAAACTATAAAAGTTAGAGAAAAATTATTAATTAATGTTGATTTATTATTTGTTGCGTTTTTTAAATAATAATAATCAACATATTCACTTATAATCCAGGAGGAGGCGAAATCGATCGATCCAAATGATAATGAACTGTTGTTTGAACGAATACAATCGCGCAAGTTTTTGCAACTAATGTTGATAGATGGCGCTGTTAGCAAACTACAGAATTAAATAATAGATGGCGATTTGAGTATTATTTCAGTATTTTTTAGTATAGAACTGTAGTTTGATACTATTTGGGAGGAGAGCGAGAATGGTGCGTGAATGAGTGTGTGAATGACACTGAGGGTGGCTACAACCGGGTGAAAGACCAAGGTCGATTTCGGTTATACTTTCGCGTCTTGGCGAACCCGCGTACCTGAGCTGGCTTAGCGGTGCCTAGGAATTTACAAGATTTCTGACCGTTGCTCAATGAGCGGAGTGCAAACCGAAGTACTCTTAAAACAAAAATTGGTACCACGGGAATCGGGGGCCCCATGGTGTATATACTATGCACGATTTAGGTGTGGCGCCATTTAGAAGCAACGTGGTGGCTGTGGTTAATACCCATGTCGCGGAAACGGTCTCTGGATCGCAGGATGGAGGTAACTGGCAATATCCATTTTGCAATTATCTTGGGTACTATCACTGCTAATGACAGTAGAGGTTTAGGTAGTCCTCGCCACCAGCAGCTTAATGGTGGTGCGTTGATTGAGCATAACTCAATCCCTATAATCAAATATAATTGCCGTCGTATGACGTATCAATTTGTTTGTTTATTAAGTAATTATTTGACTGAAAAATTAAATTGAATTTAAAAGATATTTATTCTATTTTTCAAAAAAAATGGATCAAGAGCGAAACTTGCTCCAAAGGTGTGTGGATCACCAAAGTTAAGATACTCTGCAGCGTTTGGTGCCGTCTTTTTTGACCGTATGTGTCATATATTGTATAACTTCTGTCACTATCAGTTATATTTAGTAAGGTTTGTAATTTATTTATGGGAAGATACACGCTCCAACAACGCTTGAAAATAATCCAATTTTTTTTATCAACATAATCATTTTTTTATTGCAACTTATCGTGCACTTCTTCCAATTTATGTTCGTCATAATCGGCCTAGTGTGCTCGATATTGGTCGAACTGTCGAATGTTTTGAGCGAAATCTTTCTTTAGACAATGTTCGCGTGCCAGTTAGACAAATTTCCGGTCGAAGTGCCGAGAATTTTGCTGCCATGAGGTAAGTGTTGCTTAAGACAATCGCAACATTTTAAACTATCTGAAATAACAACGGTTGGATTTGGGCTTACATCCTCCCAAAATGATGTCGTTGGACCAACGGAAACGCCGTGAATTTACTGATTTTGCTCTGAGAGGACGGCACTATATGCCATACAACCCATGCCACAAGAAATTGTGATTTAACACCTTTCGACTTCTTCTTGTGGGGTTATTTGAAGTCATTGGTTTATGTCAATAAACTAACAACTATTGATGCATTAAAATTGAATATTGAACACCAAATACGTGAAATAAAACCGGATTTATTGCACAAGGTAGTCGAAAATTGGCATCATGCTATTCGGTTATGTAAACGGGGACAGAGTCGGCCATCTGAATGACTTTATTTTTAGACCGTAAATGTATCGATTATAATTCAAAATAAAATAATAAATTTTTCTCTACCATATTTTTTTTTATTTGGAAAAAAAAACATATCAAATTTATTTAAAAAAAAAAAACATTACAAATATTAGAGAGAACAGGAAGTTGAGAGGAGTTTTTCGGCATTTTTTTTCATATTTCTTGTATTGAAATTTTACTGGAATTAAGTATCAATTAATATATTATCCGTAAAAAATAGTCAAGTTGAATTAAATTGAATAAATTGTTTATGTTCAATTCATTGTCAAATAATTATAATTTTAGTAATAGTAATAATTTCTTTTTATTACTAAATCTCAATAAAACTATCAAGGCTTAAATTGTTAATTTTGATTAACAATAATAGGAAGATTTCCTAATATTACTAATCAAATTTAAAAATATTTTAGTTTAATAAAAAATTGATTTTTTTCTCAATATTAAGTAATAAAATATATTTTATTACTTAATCTAGTTTCCGGCTAACAGTTGCTGCTAAATTGCAACCCTTTGTTCTGTACTATTTTCTGATAGTCCTTCAACCATCAAACTAGTAATAATCAATATTTGATAGCTTTTTATATACAATAAATATTTGTTATCAAAAGCAATTTATAGAAACATACCCGACAGTAACAGAAATCGTTGAAGTTTTTGTAACATGACCTTACATATAAATGAAATAGGAAAAGATCGATTTTCCATATGAATTCTATAGTGAATATTATTGGAAATGTTTGAAAATATTACTAATCAATACGTTTAACAAGAAAAGTTTACATCTTAAATGCTATAAATTTGAGGCGACTCTTTTTTATATTTATTTTCTTTGCTAAGTTTCTTTTGATAAAGGGAATATAGATATGTGAGGAGGTTAGTCAAGATTTCCCTCAGAAACAACGAAAAAGAAATTTAATCTGATAATGTTTGTATAAAACTATATAAATTCCATCAGATATTGTTTTTGTCGATCCCTTGGCTGTGTTAAATTTAGTTCCTTTTTTATCGTATTATTATGCTATTGGCATAACTCGAAGGCAGTGAAATCGAATATTCTATTGGAAAATGATTTTATGGTAACTGTTGAACTTCTACTCTTTATATCGGAATCTAATATCCAAAAGTGGTAAAAAACATGTTTCAATATAATTGGTAAATTTTTTCGAAAATATTTTCCAATATTGGTTATGTCACAAGTTGATTAAATATTCAAGAATCTTTTTGAATAAAAATTTTTCATAGTAAATGGCAAAGATTGTTAAGAAATTTCGGTTTTCTATTAGATATTTTCTAGGTGATAGATATCATTAAAAAGAAAAACAAAAGTGATAGGCAAGGTCATATCGAAAGGCTAAAGAAGTTTCTTGACGTTAGCCGCCTAATCGAGATTAATTACAGAACATATTTTTAGAATTATATTATATCTATAAAAACAAAAATATAATATAAGAAGAAGAAAAAAACAACTCGTTTATATTCGTATTCATATATGTTTAATGATTCAAACACGAATATTATGTTAATTGTGTATTATAAATTTATTAAAAAAAAAAAAAACATAAATAAAATAATAAAATTAATATTTGAATTTTTATTCCGTTTTTTTTTTGCTAGAAAATAATATAAAAAAATAATAAAAATAAAATTACAGATTTTTTTAAAAGTTTATTTTGAAACCGGAATTAGTAACAAAACTTTATAAAAAGCTATGCGTTAATAATGAATTAGAAGATTTTTTCAGGTAAAAGCAAAAACGGTAATTTTGATGAGTAACAGAGGAACTGGTTGATTATAAATATTAATTTGTTGATATTTGGAATTTTTTCTTTGTATTAAGAATATGTAAATTGCCTATTTGAAGATTGATACTTTTTTATGAAGAAATACGCATAAATTTTTGATATTAGAAAAAAAAAGAAAACAATTTTAAATGAATTGATAATTGCCATTAGCGAAATAAAATAATTTTATTTTTATTTTCAAGTTTATGGTTTGATTATTGTATATAATGAAAGCGAACTCCTTGAAAATGGTCTTTGATAAAAGCCAAAATCATAAGATAAATGACAAATTAACTATTTAAAAAGGGGTTATACGTTTTATTATGTGTAGTAATAGCCATAAATTAATAATGTATCTAATAAATATGATCGGAACAAGTTTCTTTCCTGCAACATCTTACATGAGAATTGGTGCTGATATTAAAAAATAACTTGTTAACAATTGGATCAATTTAAATTTATTTCAAGGTAACTTATTCATAATTACACTCGTTCATCATAAATGTGTTGATAGTTATTCTTTTGTGAATTTTTTTTTTGTATGCTTCAGAATTATTTATGGTTAAAAATGATAAAAGAGATTGTTTTGGTCAAAGCTATCGTCTTACCTATCTAGGATGATATTTTATTTGATTATATATTAGTTATAAGTAAATTTGGGCACACACTTTTTTTTAAAAAGGTTTTTTATTTTATTGTATTTTATTTATGCTACGGAAAGTAAAGTTAAGTTAAAAAACAATTTGAAATTTAAATAATCTTGATAGATATAGCACAAAAACTGATCATAACAATCGTATGTTATTCTCTAATGTTTTATTTGTAACATTTTATTTGTAACTCATGTTGATAGATGGCGCTGTTAGCAAACTATAGAATTAAATAATAGATGGCGATGTTAGTATTTTTTCAGTAAACTTTTTAGTACAGAACTTTAATTTGTTTAAAAAAACGGTCAATACAGCCATAGTACTGACCACAGTATACTTCTTCTATAAGAAATACTGGAAAAAGACACTTTTACACATATAGCAAAACGCACACCAACCGATTAGCCTACCCGTAACAACACCAATCTGTCCCGAACACCAATCTGCAACCAGAACTCCCCGAGTACCACCCGGAGGATGAAGAAGTGGAAATTCCTGGAGTGACCATGGAAGAGCTCACGAGGGCCTGCACTAGATTGCAGAATGACAAGGCGCCAGGACCAGGCGGCATACCCAACATCGCACTGAAGGGTGCAATTGCCGGCAGGCCAGACATGTTCATAAGCATGTACGACGCATGCCTGCGGCAAGACGTATTTCCGACTCGATGGAAGCAACAAAGATTGGTTCTTCTCCCAAAAGGGAAGAAACCACCGGACGAGCCAGCATCCTATCGTCCACTTTGCATGCTGGATTCAGACAGGAAGAACTTGGAGCGGATAGTGGCCGACAGATTGGATCAATACATAGGTCCTCAACTTTCCGAATTCCAATTCGGATTCAAGAAGGGGAGATCGACCATCGACGCGCCGGAACCCGTCATGAGCATCGTAAAGGAAGCGATCTCAGGAAAGAGATGGAAAGGCAGTTCCAAAAAGTATTGCCTCATTGTCACTCTGGACATCAAGCATGCTACTAAACTCGGCCCTCTGGAATAGAGTCTCTCAGGCTCTTGAGAACATGGGGGTGCCCTACTACCTACGGAGGATGGTCAGATCATACTTCAGTGATCGACTATTGCACTACGAGACGGAGGAAGGAACAGCAGAGCATGAGGTCACGGAAGGGATACCTCAGAGCTCTGTCCTGGGGCCACTCTTGTGGAACTCCATGTACGACGGCATACTCCATTTAGAATTACCGACGAACACAACATTCGTGGCTTTCGCGGATAACGTAGCGGTTGTCCTTGTAGCCAAACACCTGGAGGAACTGGAAGCCGCATTCTCCACCACCATCCAGAACTTAAGACAGTGGATGACATCGGCAGACCTGTCTTTAGCGGAACATAAGACCAAGGCACTCCTTGTGAGTAGCCGGAAGAAATGGAGACCATCACCATAAGAGTGGGCGACCAGGACATCCGGTCGCTACCCTACATCTGGTATCTAGGAGTGGTCTTGGATTACAGACTCAACTACAAAGAGCACATCTCCAGCGTCAGCAGGAAGGCATCAGCAGTACAGGGCGCACTTTCGCGGATAATGCCCAATATCGGAGGCCCCAGGCAAATCCAAAGGCGACTACTGGCAACTGTGGTTACCTCCATCTTGCTATACGGAGCACCAGTGTGGTCGAAATCGCTAGAGCTAACAACATACCGCAAGCCAATGTCATCAGTCCAGCGGCTCTCAGCGATCAGAGTGGCGTCAGCATACCGAACGGTATCACACGATGCGGTCAACGTCGTGGCATCATGCCCACCCATCGACACCCTGGCAGGAGAGCGGGAACGCCAATATCGTAGGAAGAAGGAAGAGCGGCGAAAGGTCCTCTGTGAAGAGGAGAGACCCGAGAGTCTTCGCCTCTAGCAAGAGAGACGGGACAACTCGACCAAGGGTCGGTGGACTCATCGGCTGATCCAAGATGTTACCAAATGGGTCACTCGCCTGCACGGGGAAGTCGGGTATTACACCACCCAACTCATGACTGGGCATGGATGCTTTCGGGCATACTTGCACAGATTCAAGAGAACTGACTCCCCAAACTGTCATCATTACCGCGATGTGATCGAAGACGCAGAACACGTGTTCTTCCAGTGCCCCCTCTACGAGGGGACACGGGCAGAACTGAAGAGAAATCTGGACCATTCCATCAGTCCAGAAAACATAGTGGAGTGCATGCTGAAGAGCCAATCGGCTTGGAACAGAGTTGCAGAGTACGCGGAATCAAGGATCTCCACACAACGTACGAAGAATAGGCCGCGAGGCGTCATAACATCAGGACAGCAGTAGCATCAAATAAGAACGCCCCGGCGAAGTAGTATTTACAAAGAGTGCCGCCGGGACCCATCGTTCCGGGAGCAAGGCTAGAAGTGCAGGTTAGGTTTTAGCGAGGTAAAAATCCCGCACAACTCGTCTGGCAGAAAAAATTTCCAGGCGAGTACCTTTCGAAGGTTTCCCCCTGTACCTCATTAATCTAAACATAAAAAAAAAAACGAACACCAACCGATCACTTTTCGTGGCTAAGATAGCTTTGACTTATCCACCCTGCAATAAATAAGCCTCATTGCTGAAGAAAATTCTGTTTGGAATATCAGCATCCAAAGTCAAGCATTTAAACCTTTTTCAAAAATTTCAAAATTTAAATAATATTATTAAAAATTAAATATGATTTTATTTTTGACAATAATTTTATATTATAAATTATTTCAGTTATATTGAATTTTATAAAATATACTACCAGTTATCCTTAAATGAAATCAAATAAAATAAAGTTACGGTCTCCTTGGAAATTGCATAATTCGTAGTATTTTCCAATAAATTATTTTGTAAAAAAAAAATGCATAAATTCGTGTTTATTATTTTTTCTAAATTTTTGAAAGAATTTTTTTTTTAAATATTTTCTATAAAATTTTAAAGTTTCAAGGTTAATTTTTCAAGGCTTGTATTCATCAATTTTGTCAAAATACAAATTTAGAAATTTTAGAAATTTTAGATGAATTTTCAGGTAGTCGTTACGTAAACCATTTTGTAATAATGATCGCCACACCCAAGGCACATTACCATAGAAAAAAGTCTTAGTCAATGCACACACCTTGCTTAATGATATTCGATATCCTAACAGGTCGGTAAGAAAATTCATAAAATGATCTTAATTTTCAAAAAAAGGCCAATAATTTTATAATAAATTATCTGTAAGAAAATATTATAGATAATAATTTGCATAAAATTAAATTATAAAAATTTATTTAGATATTAACAACTACAACATAGTAATAAGCAAATTTTAGCAATAGTATTAGTTAACTTGATAGGTTGTGGGGAGTAAACATCCAATGAAGTTCCTCCTGCTAGCGTGTGTTTCTGTTAGGCCTCAGTATTTAAGTAAATCACGCGACCAGTGACGCTAAAGTCTTCTATGGGTATTTCTAGGGAAGGAAATGGAGGATAGTTCTTGAACAAGAGGATTATTATGATTGAGGACACGGAAACGGAACTTTTTATAACGAGATACAGCCACGTCAAAAACAAATGGGACTTTAAGATCACGATAAATAACAGTATTGCGAACATAAAATTGTACGGAATATTTTTGATTGAAGGGATTGGATTCGACGGGAATTAGAAGGCTTAGTAGATTCCCAGAGTTCTAGTCCGTATGTCCATATGGGTTTCAGTAAGGTATTGTATATCAGTAATTTTCTGTCTATAGTAAGTTTGGAACGTTTGTCTAGAAGTCGAAGTAGTTTTAGGTAACGTCTTTTTAGTGCTTGTCTTTTAAGTTTTGTATTTGGGTTCCATGTCAAGCGTTTATTTAAGTACAGTCCTAGGTACCAAGCTTCAGTGTGTTGAGGTATGGTACTCATTGACTTTTATTCTCCATCTAGTAAACCAGTTCTGGAGTGGTTTGGATTTGGAGTTGGAGAGTTTCGGAAGCATGTTGGGGATTTTTGCTAGACGCAAGGTAGGCCGTATCATTGGCGTATGTAGCAAAGAATATATTAGGGCAAATTGAGATATCGGATGTGTTAATGTTGTAGAGGATGGGTCCAAGTAAGCTACCCTGAGGAACCCCAGCCAATATCGGAGAGATATTGGAGAGTTCGTTGGATTCATTTACTTGGAAGTGTCGGTTGGAAAGGAATGATCTTAGGATTAGGAAATAGGTGGAAGGGAGGAACCTCTTGAGTTTCCAGAGTAGACCCGGGTGCCAAACTCTATCAAAAGCTTGACTTATATCAAGAAACACACCGGGACAGTACTCTTTTCTTTCTAAAGAGGATGCAATGAAATCGACAACTCGATGACACTGCTGGGTAGTGGAGTGCTCGGCGCGGAAACCAAATTGATGACTAGAAATTAAATTTGAAAATTCGAGTAGAGGATATAAGCGGCGAAGGAGGATTTTTTCAAAGATTTTTGAGAGAAGTGGAAGGAGACTTATTGGCCTGTAGGAAGTGGGCCGGTTTATTGGTTTATTGGGCTTAGGGATCATTTTATTGATTGCAAATTTCCATAGGATTCGTTCTTATTAGAATTTTTTTGAAGCACTAAATTTCGTTCATTAGTATATATAATTTTTGTTTTTTAAAAAAAGGAAAGAAAGAAAATATTTTTTTTTTATGCAAGTAATTAGCCTTTTAGGTAAATTAATAAAATAATGTTGATCTCTGAGCTGATTTCAGCTATTCTAATAAATAAACCTATTCTTTTTTCAAGTATTTGAAGCTTATTTTAATTTAAACTGCCTTTATTATTTCACAATATAAAAATAAGGATAAAATAAAATAAGCTAAATTCTAGAAAGCATTTAAAAATAATTCTTTTTTTTTTGGATTTCGTACTGTATTTTATTCTACAAGGAGTTTCTAATAAAGAAAATTATGAACGTTGATTTAAAAAGAAGATTAAGAACGGTAGTTAAAGGCTCTACAAGAGATGAAATCTTAATAAAAAAATAGGTGGGTGATATGGCAATGCCAAAGGACTAGGATTCATAAATGGGATGTAGAAGCTTTCCTTAGAGGAAATTGTGGGTCAGAGTGGTATGCCTAAGCGTAATTCTTAGCGATTTTATTTGTGCCAGCCTTTAGGGATGATAGTTCAGTAGACTGGTTTAACGATCGACTGCAAAAAAGTGTTACTATAAAAACAGATTATTTGGCTATGCAATGATTGAGGTGAAATCTCGATATTCCAAATTATGAATATAGCTACCAGTTTATTTACTAACCGCAAACAATATAAAATAGTCAGTGCTTTTTATCAAAATTAGGATAAAAAAATACAAGATTTTTTCATTCTAATGTGGATCAGGAAACCGACCATTATCCCATTCTGAATGGGGAAAATATACAATTTAATTTAATATATTATGATGGAGATAGCCAAATAGAAATTTTAAATAATGGAAAATTAATTGGCAACAAGTCTGAACCAAGAAAAATATAACAAAAAATCTTACTATAAATAATTATAAAAAATAAGGTTAACTGTGCTATTAATTTTACCCTAAGTTATCAAAATTTATTATAGCTTCTTTTGATATCAAGGAACAACACTTTCCAAATATTATAATTGAATTAAGTTATTTTTATTTGAACAATATTCCTTCAGAAATTTATTTGTTAAAAATTTTACAACCACACAAGTTCAGTGTTACGTGTACTAAGAGCTCCGCATTTTTAGTAAAAGGGAAACTATTTTAATATTCCAAGCATTTCTTCTAATATGAATTTTAAGTATTTGTCTACATCTATAAGAAAAAAATATAATGATATAGTACAAAAGAATAATGAATATGAATAAAAATTGTTCATATTTGAATGTATAAATATCCTTATTTATATTCAGAACACAAAACTTTTACTTTTCTGATAGCAAATTCCATTAGTTCCATAAAGGAAGGAAGTATCTAAACTGAACAGTAGTCAATTTATAATATTTACATTTAGAAATTAGAAAATTATATATTTTAGTCAATTTTGAGAAAAAATCAACTGTTAACATTTTCTAAAATATATATTAGAGAAAAAAATGTTTAGTTGGCATTATGTGTGGTTTTTTGATGGAAGAAAGTTACATAAACTATTTTTGCATAATATCGATTTTGAATTTCTGCATTTTTTTCTGTAACTTCTTTTGGATAAATAAAAAAAAATATACAATATAGTAGATTTTTGTATTGACAAAAAAATCCATGCTTCATAATTATTTCCATTTTGGGTGTACGCACGTCATTAAAGTTTATTTTTTTATTAAATTAATTATTTATGTTAAATGTTAAGCTCATATACTTAAAATACTTTATATACTTTATATATTTCAAAATATCTAACTACAACTAGTTTGGAAATAGATCTTAATCGATTTTTTAGTTATTAAATATGCAAAAAAAAACTTTAAAAAAAATTGCAATTTTATAAAATTATTAAAAATATAATAAAATGTCAAAATAGCTATGAATATCTACGATCAAATATTATTAAAATATCAACAGCTTCATAATAGATGATTTTCCAATTAAAAATAAAAATAAAAATTGTTTATATCTAAACAAGAAAGTCGTTATTTCCAATTTAGTTTTAACTCTATTCGAATTTATGTATGTGCTTGAGTTTGTCATAAAAAATTTTGATATGAATCCAAAAAAGAAGAAAGTAAGAGTGGAAATTTTTTGAAAAAAAATTCCACTTAACGTCCTTGACTTTGCAGACTGTCAATTTTATAATAGGAAATGCTTAAATTTTGAATAAATACTGAATTAATTTCAATAAATAAATAATTCCGCATGCGAACCAGTATAGAAACAGAATAGAAAAAACCGACTAATTTTATTTATTATTAAAAAGAAACTTGATGCAATCGATCTATGCAAAAAATTTCGAATTTGTGATTTAGATCTTTTGGTAAAAATCAAAATGTTTTTAAAATTGATATTCTTAAGTATTACTCCTTATAAAAAATACTATTTTAATGGGGGAAAATATTCAAAGTTTGGGAATGGCAGGAAAATTGTCAAGGTTGCAACCTTTTAACTGGGTTCTGTCACTGTTGTCGTACTGGAATTACAATAGATTGTTCTATTTCATGAATTCCAATTAAGTATGTATTAAATTGTAGTGAAAGAAATACTATAATTTTATTATAAAAGCCAAAACAAAAAAAAACGATATTTTACGTCCGTAAAAGAAAAATATTCTTTATAATTGTGCAGCAGCCCTTCAACAAATACACTCTGACATTAGAGAACCAGAGTTGATAATTTTGTAATTCGGCTTACTCGAAAAATTCAATCAAACCAACACACAATTAATTAATTAGTAATATGATAATATGAAAAAATTTTTATCAAGCTAGACCTATAATAATGTTATATAATTTTTTTTATTAAAATCTGGTTTGTTTAATATTTTATCAAGGCAATTCAGGTGATATTTAATCAATTAGATTGAAGGTATCATAAGAAAATGTTAACAAACATGATTTTTAATTAATATGTTTAACAACAAAAATTAATTTTTATTTTATTTATGAAAGAGACAGAAAAGCAGTTAGTTTTTTTTTTTTTTAGCAACATCAACATTTTATTTTCGTACATCAATGAAGGCGGTATGATAAGTGAATGATAAATGTAAACAAGGATTTAATTTATTCAAAAAAAAAAATTGTTACACTTCATCCAACGATATTCTTACTTCCTTATACTATTTGTACAGAATGATTTCACAAACTGTGGCAAATAGTCCTTAATTTCGGCTATAACTTCAGAATTGGACGCAAATTTTTCTCCAACATGCCATTTTTTCATGTTTAGAGACAGAAAAAAGTTGCAGGAATCCAAATATGGAGAATACGATCGGTGGAGAAGCAATTCATATAACTATGTTTGCTGTTGCAATTACCGATAAATATGCAGGTAATATTTTCTTTGACAAATGCGGCTGTTTTGACTTAATTTTATTACTCAACTGGAGTAATAATGCTGTACATTATTAGCCTATTATCGTTTTCTCTTTTTCGATATAGTGACTGCAGAGTATATCAAGTGCTTTTATTAACACTTTTATTAAATACAAAATGTATTTTTTCCCCATTCATAAAGAAAAACAATTCTTGTCTCCTTTCAATGGCTGTTAAATCTAAACTAATGAACAGATTATTATAAAAAAATTTTTGTGGCTTACTTTGAAAAATACAAAATTTATAAAAGGACTGTCATTTAACTGACTGATATGAAGTATATTTATTGAATTTTTTACTGACTTATCAGACTGCCTGCTTGGGCAACTAGACATCGGTGAAGGCGTCTTTTTTATTCTACGTACGAGGGTCGTTCAATAAGTCCTTAGAAAATCCAAGAAATTGCGTTCGTAGTGTCGGTAAAGATTTTTTTTGTAAGTAGCATTATGGACAGGAAAGCTGTCAACATTTCAGCTTGATCCATAGTGTATGTCAATTTTTATCGTCGATTAAAGTTAACGACATTTATTTGTGCATAACAATGGAAAAAAGCGAGTTTAGGGCTGTCATCAAACATCTCCATTTTAAAGGCTTAAGCCCGAAAGAAATCAAAGCCGAGTTGGATGCAGTTCATGGCACATCTGCACCTGTGTTTGCGACGGTTTACAATTGGGTGAATGAATTTAAATGTGGCCGTTCATCCACAAAAGATGAACATCGTTCAGGACGCCCAGTTGAGGTGTCTACTCCTGAAATCTTCGACAAAATCCACGATCTGATTTTGAACGATCGGCGTATTAAAGTGCGCGAATTAGTTGAGGCCACGGGCATATCACAAGGTACAGTCGCTTCAATTTTGCATGAAAAATTGCCTGTGAAAAAAATTTGGTCAAGATGGGTGCCGCGTTTGCTCTCAGAGGAGAATAAGCGCAATCGTGTAGTGGACTCTGAGGCTATGTTGGCACTCTTTCATCGCAATCCTGCTGAATTGCTTCATCAATATGTTAATGTGGACGAAACCTGGATACGCTACTACACTCCAGAAACGAAGAGACAGTCATCACAGTGGATTTTCAAGGGTGAACGGGCTCCGAAGTAGACAAAAACTGTGCCATCGGCCGGCAAGGTGATGGCCACGGTCTTTTGGGATTCGCAGGGCATCATTTTTATCGACTACTTGAAAAAAAGGAAAAACAATAACAGGAGCGTATTACGCGTCGTTATTGCAACGGTTCAGCGAGGAAATCAAAGAGAAACGCCCCCATCTGAAGAAGAAAAAAATCCTCTTGCATCAGGACAACGCGCGTGTGCACACCTGCGCTATTTCCATGGCCAAAATTGTGGAATCGAGAATGGAATTGTTGCAGCATCCCGCGTATTCACCAGATTTAGCCCCGAGTGACTATTTTCTTTTCCCCAATCTGAAGAAATGGCTTGGCGGACGACGGTTCACTTCCAACAAGGACGTCATTGCTCAAACGGATGAGTATTTTGGACTTATTGAACGACCCTCGTAGCAAGGCTAGAAGGCTTCAAGTAGTATTGTCTTTAGACCACTCGGTTATATCTCTTTGAATTTTGTCGACAGCACGATGATGACGTCCTTTTAAGTGTTTCTTTTTTTTATTTTGGATAATAAAAAAATGCCACATGTACTTGGATTAGATAAATAGGCGGGCTCTGGAGCCGCATTAACAACTTTTATGAAAAAAACTCGTTGACGGAGATGGCCCTGAGACAGGAACCGTTAGTATAGTTAAACAACCAAGCCTCATCGAGTGTGCTTTGCCTGACGTACAAGTGGAGGAGAAATCCGCAGTATTGTCAGAGCGTTCTAAGTAATTATTTTCTCATCCCTTTTATGTCACGCTTTATTATTTTTCTGCCAGTTAATTAAAAACATATTATCTGCAACCTTTCTTCTTCAGATATCTTTTCTAAATAAACCTATCTGTGATGTTCTGAGTTTAGAAATTCATTCTTTCATGTAATTCTTATCCAAAGCTGTAATGTTCTAGGAAATAATATCTTTGAAATTATTTAAATTGTACAAAAAATATGCTTGCATAAGTAAAATTAGTAGAATTTCTATTACATAAATTTCTTTTTCTAAATACTATTGAGGAAGGAAATAAATTAATATTTAAGCATACAAATACCATCTATAATTTCAAGGTAAAAAACCTCAACGGGATTTTCTTAGATTCTAATTATATATATGTGTACGTACGCATAAACTGTAGGTCTATAAAAATTTTATTGCTATACAAAACATTTCAAATATATTTTATAATTTGTCAATATTTATTTTATAGCCTCGTTAATAGGACTACAGTTGCGAAAATATAACATTTTTAGTGTTTTTAGTAAGTTGATCAAATAAACTAAATAAGGTATTTATTAAATTTGTTTTTTTTTTTGTAAATTTATGAGTTTGACATTTATGTTGATTTTTTATGTTGGCAATTTTATATCAATTTAGATAGTATTTAGTTTTATTGGAAAAACAAATACAATTTTTTCTCATGATCATTTTTATTTTTCTGTTTCAATTAATTACTTATTTAATGATAAATTCAATGCTACACATATATGAGTCCATAATAATATTTATAGAAAATAGAATTTATCTTTATTAATATTTAAAAAATTGGCTATAAAATGCTAATAATATTTTAGAAAAATTAAATCTGTTGCGTTTTAAAAAGTCAAGTTTAAAATATTTTAAGTCAACTATTGGATTGGATTTTTTACAGTTCAATTCCTGTGCAAATAATTAAATTCACCGCATAAATTAATAATTTTTGCAACATCTTATTAGCTTATATATTTGGTAAAGTGAATATAGCTTTAGTATATATTTTTTTCTTTTTTTATCATAATTAAGTGTCAAAAAGCTCTTTGCTGTTCAAATAGTTTTATTGACAAAGCGTGGTTTTTGCATAAAATATAGCTAAAATTTTGTTTCGTATAATTTTTTTCGGAAAACCATTTTATTGCTGATACGTATTTAATATGTTATTATGCCATTTTTTGTTGTTGTAAAATGAGTCGTAGTTACTTTCGAATGCATCTGCCTTAAAGCATGACTAACCAGACAGGGCAGTTAGAGAAGAAAGTTGACCAAATTGCCGGTCCTCTGAAATTGTAAATAATGACAACGTATGACGTAGCAAACAGGCTGGGTGTTTCAGAAAGTGCTCTTAAAAATATGATGAAGCAATTCGATTATTGAGATTACTTTAAGCCCTAATAGGTGAAACAGGACACTCTCGATGCAATTCTTTACATGGGCAGTCAAAAATTCCGGTATAAAAAAAATTAAGTTTTTTGGGCACAAAAATATAAAAATTTCACAAATAATGAATGTTTGGAAAAAGGTCAATACTTACAATTTTCTTCTAGAAAAAGATTATAAAAGTTAAAGAATATTTTATTTTTGTTTTTGCTAGGAGTTGGGGAGAAATTAGTAATAGAACATATACTATGCCGTTGCAGTAATAGTATGGAAAGTTATTAGCATAAAAGGAGCAGATTGCATGCATGTTGTAAGGGAGCCTATAAGATAGGCTAGTTCCACAAATGGGGCACTGATTCAATGACAACAAAAATCTAGCTGGAAGCCTATACCATTACGTGAGCATCGTGACATAAATAAAAAATAGTAACGAAATTTTTAGCCGAAAAATTGTCACGATGCTCAATTTTTCAGACATAAATACAAGTGTGATTATCTGAGAAATTTTACAATCGAAAAGAGATATTAACAGAGACTCTTATTAATATTGGGTATCATAGCTCAAAAATTCAAAAAAATTTAAAATGTAATAACAAAAGCATGTCCCACTCAATTAAAGCACAAAAAATAAGTTTCACCAAGTAGACACATTAAAATCTAAACCCCCTTCTATTGTCTAAAACATTTTTTGTAATCATTTACGGAAAAAAATTTCAATAAAAAATCATCAGTAAAAGTTTTAGCAAACATTTTTACGTATATATTTTTAGTCAAAAAATTTCAGTAAAAAATTGCAGTAAACAATTTCAGTAACAAATTGCAAGAAAAAATTGCAATAAAAAATTCAGTAAAATATTATAGTAAAAAGTTGCAGTAAAAAATTTCAATAAAAAAACTGCAGTAAAAAATTGTAGTAAAAAATTGTAGTAAAAATATTTCAGTAAAAATTTTCAGTAAAAATTTTCAGTAAAACTTTTCAGTAAAACTTTTCAGTAAAAATTTTCAGTAAAAATTTTCAGTAAAAATTTTCAGTAAAAATTTTCAGTAAAAATTTTCAGTAAAAATTTTCAGTAAAAATTTTCAGTAAAAATTTTCAGTAAAAATTTTCAGTAAAAATTTTCAGTAAAAATTTTCAGTAAAAATTTTCAGTAAAAATTTTCAGTAAAAATTTTCAGTAAAAATTTTCAGTAAAAATTTTCAGTAAAAATTTTCAGTAAAAATTTTCAGTAAAAATTTTCAGTAAAAATTTTCAGTAAAAATTTTCAGTAAAAATTTTCAGTAAAAATTTTCAGTAAAAATTTTCAGTAAAAATTTTCAGTAAAAATTTTCAGTAAAAATTTTCAGTAAAAATTTTCAGTAAAAATTTTCAGTAAAAATTTTCAGTAAAAATTTTCAGTAAAAATTTTCAGTAAAAATTTTCAGTAAAAATTTTCAGTAAAAATTTTCAGTAAAAATTTTCAGTAAAAATTTTCAGTAAAAATTTTCAGTAAAAATTTTCAGTAAAAATTTTCAGTAAAAATTTTCAGTAAAAATTTTCAGTAAAAATTTTCAGTAAAAATTTTCAGTAAAAATTTTCAGTAAAAATTTTCAGTAAAAATTTTCAGTAAAAATTTTCAGTAAAAATTTTCAGTAAAAATTTTCAGTAAAAATTTTCAGTAAAAATTTTCAGTAAAAATTTTCAGTAAAAATTTTCAGTAAAAATTTTCAGTAAAAATTTTCAGTAAAAATTTTCAGTAAAAATTTTCAGTAAAAATTTTCAGTAAAAATTTTCAGTAAAAATTTTCAATAAAAATTTTCAGTAAAAATTTTCAGTAAAAATTTTCAGTAAAAATTTTCAGTAAAAATTTTCAGTAAAAATTTTCAGTAAAAATTTTCAGTAAAAATTTTCAGTAAAAATTTTCAGTAGAAATTTTCAGTAGAAATTTTCAGTAGAAATTTTCAGTAGAAATTTTCAGTAGAAATTTTCAGTAAAAATTTTCAGTAAAAATTTTCAGTAAAAATTTTCAGTAAAAATTTTCAGTAAAAATTTTCAGTAAAAATTTTCAGTAAAAATTTTCAGTAAAAATTTTCAGTAAAAATTTTCAGTAAAAATTTTCAGTAAAAATTTTCAGTAAAAATTTTCAGTAAAAATTTTCAGTAAAAATTTTCAGTAAAAATTTTCAGTAAAAATTTTCAGTAGAAATTTTCAGTAGAAATTTTCAGTAGAAATTTTCAGTAGAAATTTTCAGTAGAAATTTTCAGTAGAAATTTTCAGTAGAAATTTTCAGTAAAAATTTTCAGTAAAAATTTTCAGTAAAAATTTTCAGTAAAAATTTTCAGTAAAAATTTTCAGTAAAAATTTTCAGTAGAAATTTTCAGTAGAAATTTTCAGTAGAAATTTTCAGTAGAAATTTTCAGTAGAAATTTTCAGTAGAAATTTTCAGTAGAAATTTTCAGTAGAAATTTTCAGTAGAAATTTTCAGTAAAAATTTTCAGTAAAAATTTTCATTAAAAATTTTCAGTAAAAATTTTCAGTAAAAATTTTCAGTAAAAATTTTCAGTAAAAATGTTCAGTAAAAATTTTCAGTAAAAATTTTCAGTAAAAATTTTCAGTAAACATTTTTTTTTAGTAAAAATTTTCAGTAAAAATTTTCAATAAAAATTTTCAGTAAAAATTTTCAGTAAAAATTTTCAGTAAAAATGTTCAGTAGAAATTTTCAGTAAAAATATTCAAAAGTCTGTGTTAATAGGAATTAATTTTTACTATCAATTAAGGTAATCTTCATAAAAAATCAACAAAACAAACAAAATATTCAATTGTTCTTATGGGTCTAATAGTTTTACCAGAGATTGTAAAATACAATAGATACAAGATATTTAAATATTAGAAAATTATATTTTACGTGCGATGTAGAATTTTGAGTATTTTTTTCGTTACTGAATCAAAAATATTTATATGAATTTTTTAAATTTTTAAATTTTAATACATTCACAAAGATTTATCGTATTCAAGACACTTAGCCATAACTTAAACAAGGACTCTAACAACGCAAAAATTGCTTTTCGTTAATGTTCAGACCGCAAAGCATGGTCAGACCGCAGAGCATGTTATTCTACAAGCTTAACTGGAATATTATTGTAAATTTTTATTTATTTTATTATTTAAAAAATTAATACTACTATTTTCTATTTTAAATTATAATTTTTATTGAAATTTCTCAAACTTGGGAATTTACCGAATTCGACTATTATGCGTCATAGTGTGTAGGTGTTACCTGTCCATCGAATATTCGTCGATGGATTTTATTTTTTCTTCTAAATATTAACGTAATTTAACTGATTTTCAATAAAGTTTATATAAAATATATATATATGATTACGTCTTTAATACCTACACAAATTTACGCTGGCCTTAAATGAAATTTAATAATTTATAAATTTTTAATAGGAAGAGATTTTTATTTATTTTTTTAATTAAAAAAAAACATTTGAGCTTTTACTTTTATATCCGGTAATTGTTTTCTTTGGTTTTGATATGAAAACATTATTAAAAATTATTCCAACTTTTAAAAAAATTAACTTTTTTCTTAAAATAAGAAAAAATTATTTCTTAAAATTAAGCCTTTTCGTTTCTGTAAAATTATAAATTTTTCTTTTTAGATTAACTTTATATGAGAAATAATTGAATAAGAAACTGTTTTTATTTTTAAATACCAAAGAAGAAAAGACTTTTCTGAAATTTTTGAGAAAAAAGATTTGAACTTGAAAATATTCGTAAAAAAAAAATTGTTTATACCAAATAAAAATATACCAAATTCCTAAGGAGGATAGTATAAAACAGAAGCTTTATACTTCCCCCAGCCTTCCACCTACTAACATATGAAAAATGCATTTTAATTTTACAGCAAGTCAGGAAGGGAAAAAAATAGTTTGTCATTAAAAATTAATTTAAATTTTAATGCGAAAATAACTATTAATCCAAATAATACCGCAAAGATATTTAACGTCATCTAAATAGATTTTTGCCAAATAAAAATTTGAATACGGAAGCTTTTATGTATTTTTTTTTTGTTGAATATTTCCGACACAAAGAAGCAGTTTTTCATCACCTGCCCAAAAATTGTACTACTCATAAAAGAAAAGCTCATAACATATGCGTAGCTTACCTTTATACTTTATAAATACATACAGTATTTATATGTAATTTAATAGGTAGAGTTTGTCTTCTGTTTTCGATGAATAAATATCGTAAAAACCTTGATTTAATAGCTAGACACTGATGACACATAAAATTTGTTTATTATTTCGTATCAATTTTCTGTTTGTCTCAATAATACTATCTATCAGAAGTTATGATAAAAGAAGAAAACAACTATAAAAAATACGAAATTTATTTTCAAAAATATCTTGATTGATTATAGATTATGAAATTGTCATTTTTAACAGAAAGATAGGAAGAGATTTTTCATATAAAATGTATTGTGTAGTTTTCGAGATCATTGTTATCGGAAAAGAAGAAAGAAATAACATCTTTTGAGTTTGATATCTTTGAAAATTTTTTTACAAAAAACTAAAAAAAAATATTTGCGAATCAGTAAAGTATGCGAAACGTCTAAATAGGAATCTGTCAGTGACCTAGGCTCATGTTTAATAATATAAAATTATTAACTCAATCAAAACAAGTTAATAATTTTAAATTTTTAAAAAAATTGTAATTTTGTTAATCAAATAAATTTTGCAAAAAATGCAAATATTCTGGTTTGATTTTTGTTAAGCTTGTCTTAATAAATTGGTTTGACTTTATATTAAAAGTATCAAAAAAGAAATTACCGGGGGTGGGGGAGGGATGGGGTCGGAATAGAAATAATTGCAGATTTAGAAATGTCTAATCAATTTCTAAAGTACAAAAATTGCCGACAATTCGAGGAGTAGTAACTAGGGTTGCCAGATGTGATTTACTTTATTAGGAATTAGAAAAATAATCCCAAAGACCTAAGTATTATTAATAGTTGTAATTGTAAAATATTTATTATTAATAATAATAAAAACTATACAAAATATAAAAATTCCAAACAGTATAGGGTGTTCTTAGAGTATTCTGACAACTTTAATTTGATGTAATTTTAACAAACTGCTAATATGCTAGCTTATATTAAACAGTCTAACGGAATTAATTCTGCAAAATTTTTAGAAAATAATATATTATTCAATAACGTGCAATTATTATAAAAATATTTTAAAGAAAGTAAGTGAACAATTAGTGTGACGCTCAGAAAATTATGAGAAACATTTTGAGCCGAGTTCTCAACTGAGAATATTGCTGCAGTGCGTGGAACTGAGAATATTGCTGCGGTGCGTGATAAAATCTTCATTAAGGCTCGCGAACAAGGATTTAATATTTCTCAATCCATTATGTGCAAAGATTTGCATTTATACCTGCACAAAATCTAGATGACACAAGAAATTTAGCTCACAGATTATATGTACTACTGGCAATGGAGCAAAAACGTATTTTGGCTTAAGCGGGTCCGCTTATAAGAAAGAAAGCTTTAAGGAAGTCAAAAATATGCGGAAAAAATTCCCGAACCACTAAATTCCCTAAAAGTGTCTGCATAAAGGGCTCTTTTGGACAGGTGTCAAAAGTCTGTAATTTTTTTGAGGATACTACTGTGAAAGCTTTTACGATAATTGATGAGTGATATAGAGAGAGAGCTTTTTCACTAGGAAATTAGACGAATTGAATCCAACACGACGGCGGCACGTCACACCCTGAACACGCTACAACTTAGATTAAAGAAGAACTGGATAGGCCTCTACACAAAAATTCTGTCCAAATTCGTAGAACGCACACACATGCAATACAACAGAAACGGCGTAAATCATTGGGAGCCAACTTTAAACTTCAGTTTTGATGTCATTTATCTGTAAATAAATAGATTTTTTAATATTGCGGATTTTGTTGTTTGATGGAATTAGGTTTGGAAATTTATAATAAAACGCAGCATTCTATTTTAAAATATTATTTATTTATTAGATATTTCACTATATATTATTTATTAAAACAGAATTATAAAGTGGAAGAGCATATAAAAATATAAATTGTAAATTATTTGATTATATGAAAACAATTATGTGCACAATAAGATGTTAATCGTACATAATATTTAATAAAATGCTTTAAAACTAAATTACAAGATGAAAAATTTAATGTACTTAAAAAATTAATAACTAATATTCTAAAAAAAAAAACACTATTAGCTGGCTTCCTTTTGCTACTCCCGAGTAGTTGCGAGTAGATGGCCAAAGAAGGCAAAATTTAATGACAGCAGTAGAAATATAACCTCAAAATAGTCAACAACAATTCTGAGTTTACCCTCACATAAACAATAAAAACTGAGTTTGACAAATATATGACTCTTCAACATAACCAACGAACCCGTTAAGCCATCTATCTCCAGTCTGGGAACTAAAATCCCCCTACCATAAATAGTAGGCGCAACTCCTATTGCAATGTACTCATTTGTTCAACGTAGAGTAGATGATGACAGCTATCACTACTCGGGAGTAGCAAAATTGGTCCAAAGGAAGACAGCTATCATGTAGTAAATGCATTATAATATGGTCTAATAGAGCAAGCAAAATAAATTTATTAAAATAATAAGCCTACCGACGAATATACTTTAATTATTTTAACACAATGAAAACAGTAATGGAAAATAGACTGAAAAATTCGGTCCCTTAAACTTTCTTACACCCACTTTATATACACCGGCACTGAACTATTTTCTGGTAAACATTGAACTATCAACATCGGATTTGTTTACATTTATTGAATGCCGAACTTTTCACTTTTTGACCACTTTTTGTATAAAATAAATCATTCAAAACCATCTAAACACATTATAAACTAAATTTTTTTTTAATTTCTGTAGTAAAAATGAAAATGTCAACTTACCGAAAGAAAGAAATTTTCGGTTTCCTCATTTCGTCGAATTCCTAGCAATTTCTAATAAATTACTTAATTTTCTGAAATAAAAACTTCGTATTAAGTTTTATTAACAATATAATTATTTTTAAAAAATACTTACTTTTTCGTAAATAATTGTAAATATTTAAAAAAAAAACACTTTTAATTGCACTTCCGGATGTGCCAAAATAAAACTTCACAAATGACAAGAATAGCTCTTAAGTTTTCAGTTTCATGAAGGATTAAAGTTTTCAAACTCTCCGAAAGTCTACAAAATTGAGGCACTATATATTTGATTCATATTTACGGAATAAATAATAAACATAAAATAGAATTCCATTTCGTATCAAAAGATTGTACAAAAAAAAATTAAAATGAATATAAATTATTGTTTTGCAATTCAATAAATTTCTATTACGACAATTTGATGGCAGTGGGTGTCATGTCTACATAAAAAAAATTTGACAACAATATCCCTTTGCAATAATTTGGACACAAAAATACGTATACATATACGGTAGGGGTCTATCCAGGTATTCTTTAATCTAAGCGCTACAATGAAAATTGTGCAACCCTTATTTTCTGACAGAATAGAAGTGTTTATGCCGATTGGTCCTCCCTCTACCCAGATTTTACCCTCTAAAAATACTTACAAGAGGAAGGTATTCGCTTATCTTGAATAAACAAGAAGCTATCCCTTATAATAATTTGAATAACTGCAAGAAAACAAACACAACAAAGTCAATGAAATCAACCCAGCTATATGTGAAAAGAGGAAATATTTACCACAAGGGCTAGTTGTGGCCATTAAGCCAATAAATTATTTACACATAAATTCCCAAGTTTATATAGGAAATTTTGATCAGCCAAATTACTATTTTTAATATGAAACTAAAACTAATTTAAAGAAATATTTGTAAACTTATCTTTAGAACACTTGGCATTAACAGATACATTTGAAATATATTCAAGACAACTTTTATATTTAAAATTATGCTATTTATAATAATATTCACTTAAAACTAAGACCACTGAAAAAAAAATATCCTTGAAAAAAATTCAATTTCTATTAAAGCATATTTACTATTGAAATTAGTAAGAAACCTTATAATATCCCTAAAAAGGAAAACAAAATAATTTTGATGTTAAAAAAAAGAAAAGAAAAGAAACCTTAAAATATCCCTAAAAAGGAAAAATAATATTTATTACCAGTTTAGAAAATTCAGTTTGAAATAATTCCAAAATGATAAAAAGTTATTAACATTTTTTTTTATATTATCAATATTTTTATAAGGATTCTAACTATTGTAAAAAAAAATATTTCCTATTGACTTTACAAATATTTACTTTTTCGTAAAATGTCAACATTTCCTCGTATTCTTATTTTGAGAAGGTAAATAAATATAATAAAAAGAATTTCCACTGAGAATGATTATTTGTAAATATTGTATTTTTTTTTGTATATACAAAAATAATTTTCTTCTAATAATTTTGTAAGTCTATTGAAAACCAAGGAATAAAAATAAACTGAAAATGAAATATGTCAACAACAGAATGTATTCTTTACTAAAGACCAATAATATATCTTTTTAATAATTTTGTCATCACTATCATTTCAATGTGACCAACAATAATTTTTTATTTAGTATTTTTTTATTAATATATTGTATATTTACTAAATTAGGTAAATTTAGTATGAGTTCGCTTTTTTTTCAAGGTAATTATTATTTTTTCATAATTTAATTAACCTAAAAAGAGCGGAATTATCTGCTTGAAGGCAATCATATTTTTACGCAATTAGAAACAATATCTTCGAAACGTTATTCACACAATAAATTGAATAAATTTACAAGGAAAATATAGCATTTCATCTGTTTTTAAAAAAATAATAAATAATATTTTCCTTTTTGAATATTTCTTTTAATACATTTTTTTTTGTTGCAACTTTAATATTTGTTATTCAGCTTTTGGTGGACACATTTATTGTTAATATTAGAAATAGTAAAACAAACAAACAAACACTGTGGGTGAGCCGTAAAAATATATAAATCAAAGTTTAAAATTGATGCTCCCGCATAGATTTATTATATTTTATAAAAGATGACAGAGATTTGTGACATGAAAATGAGTTCCATTTTCCTATGCATCAATGCAAATCTCAACAAAGGAACAACAATTTTTGTGGTATTTTCACACCTATTCAAATTTTATATAATTTAATTTTTCCTCTAATATATTATGGTATTATTATTATTATTATTATTATTATGAATACTATTGAAATGTTAATTATATAATTGGGAGCATCAGAAGTAAGAAAAGAAAGAAAAAAAAACAGTTCATAATTTATAGAAAATAATATTATAAAAGGCTATCAATTTTCTCAAGGAAATATTTTCCCATCTTCAATAGAGAATTATATTTTGTCATCAAACTATATCAGATGACAACTTAGATTAAAATTAAAATAAAAATTCCTTGAAAGTATTAAATTATTACCAGTTTTACCTACATCGAAAATTATTATAAAGGCCAAAAGAAGGTGAAAGTATTAATTTTCAGTTTTTGTATCCGTTTGTATATTTACACATAATCAAAGGATTCTTATGTATCCTTTTTTGTCTCTATAGACATAATTACAGGAGTTGAAAATAGCTATATACGAGTACTTATATATATTGTAATAAAATTTATTAATATTAATCTATTTTCACCAATATCTTACCTCAATTTATATACCATATATGAATTTAGAAAAAAAACTGAAATATTTTTCAATCAAAAGTAGTATCTTCAAATATTAAAGTATCTACAATATTTATTTCCAACAGCTGTTCTGCACCAATATTAAAAGAAAATTAATAAAAATTTAAAATTAATGAAAAAATCTTAACAGTAGTGCGTACTTGAATATTAAATAATTTTAACTTTAAATGTAGCAAAATTTTAACATTAACGATTGATAATAATTTATTCCAGTCGCAGATGAAACCATTTTCAATTTCAAAGTTTTGCTGCAATAATCCGTAATAAATTTTTTTTCTACTCTTGATTTATATTTTTAAAAAAATATTTTTTTTATAATAAGATATAATAACTAGTAAAATATAATTTTCAATATGAATAAATCAACTGGCTTAAAATATAAATAAAAAAAGGAACGATCACAGATTAAATTAAAAATCGTCAAAACTAGAAGATGATTTGTTTTGGCATTTTAATCAATTAACACATAATGTTTAATAATATTTTAAGATTTTTAAAATATTCAAAAAAAAAAATTATATATAATTTAAGATTTTAAGTGATCTTAAGGTCAAGTGTGATTATAAAGTTGCTGTTTGAGTTGAAAACCAGTTCATATCTTTATTCATGATCTTATTATTTTTTTTTAGTATAGTTTTGTTTATTATTTTTTAACAAATTTTAATAGATTTTCACGTGACAAATTGATTTAGAATAATTACGGATGGCCCTGAAGGTATAGTCACAGAATTAATTATTTTTAGTAAAAAAATTCGCAGTAAAAATATTTTCAGAAAGAAAATTTTCAGGAAAAATTTTAACAACAAAATTTTCAATGACAAGTAAAATAATTTTTAGTAAAACAAATTTCCAGTAAAAATTTTTTTAGTTACAATTTTTGATAAAAACCATGAATTTTACTGTTCGTCAACTGATAAAAACCATGATTTTTACTGTTCGTCAACTAAAACTAATAATTAGTATTACTTAATTTCTTTTTGCATAGGATCCGTTCCATTATGCAGCACCTAGACTCAACAGGTCCTTCCAAAAGTACTCTTTTTAACTTATTTTATACATAAATATGATCCAAAAAATTTAACAACCTCTAACTCTTTCGTCTAATTAACTACCGACTAGTTTTTTTTTGCGGAAGTTGATAATGCAAACCTTCACGAGACATGAAGTCGCCAAGCACCTTCATAGTCGAGGCGCTATAAAATCGACTTCGGCTCATGTCTAAAAGATTTTTGGTAGTCATTTACAGAAAAAATTTCAATAAAAAAAGATCAGTAAAAATTTCAGTAAACATTTTTAGGTAAAAATTTTCAGTAAAAATTTTCAGTAAAAAATTGCAGTAGAAAACTGCAGTAAAAAACTGCAGTTAAAAAATTGCAATAAAAATTTTCAGTAAAAAATTTTCAGCAAATAAAACTTTTCAGTAAAAACTTTCAGTAAAAATTTTCAGTAAAAATTTTCAGTAAAAATTTTCAGTAAAAATTTTCGGTAAAAAATTTCCAGTAAAAATTTCCAGTAAAAATTTTCAGTAAAAATTTTCAGTAAAAATTTTCAGTAAAAATTTTCAGTAAAAATTTTCAGTAAAAATTTTCAGTAAAAATTTTCAGTAAAAATTTTCAGTAAAAATTTTCAGTAAAAAATTTCCAGTAAAAATTTCCAGTAAAAATTTCCAGTAAAAATTTTCAGTAAAAATGTTCAGTAAAAATTTTCAGTAAAAATTTTCAGTAAAAATTTTCAGTAAAAATTTTCAGTAAAAATTTTCAGTAAAAATTTTCAGTAAAAATTTTCAGTAAAAATTTTCAGTAAAAATTTTCAGTAAAAATTTTCAGTAAAAATTTTCAGTAAAAATTTTCAGTAAAAATTTTCAGTAAAAATTTTCAGTAAAAATTTTCAGTAAAAATTTTCAGTAAAAATTTTCAGTAAAAATTTTCAGTAAAAATTTTCAGTAAAAATTTTCAGTAAAAATTTTCAGTAAAAATTTTCAGTAAAAATTTTCAGTAAAAATTTTCAGTAAAAATTTTCAGTAAAAATTTTCAGTAAAAATTTTCAGTAAAAATTTTCAGTAAAAATTTTCAGTAAAAATTTTCAGTAAAAATTTTCAGTAAAAATTTTCAGTAAAAATTTTCAGTAAAAATTTTCAGTAAAAATTTTCAGTAAAAATTTTCAGTAAAAATTTTCAGTAAAAATTTTCAGTAAAAATTTTCAGTAAAAATTTTCAGTAAAAATTTTCAGTAAAAAATTGCAGTAGAAAACTGCAGTAAAAAACTGCAGTTAAAAAATTGCAATAAAAATTTTCAGTAAAAAATTTTCAGCAAATAAAACTTTTTAGAAAAACTTTCAGTAAAAATTTTCAGTAAAAATTTTCAGTAAAAATTTTCAGTAAAAATTTTCAGTAAAAATTTTCAGTAAAAAATTTCCAGTAAAAATTTCCAGTAAAAATTTTCAGTAAAAATTTTCAGTAAAAATTTTCAGTAAAAATTTTCAGTAAAAATTTTCAGTAAAAATTTTCAGTAAAAATTTTCAGTAAAAATTTTCAGTAAAAATTTTCAGTAAAAATTTTCAGTAAAAATTTTCAGTAAAAATTTTCAGTAAAAAATTTCCAGTAAAAATTTCCAGTAAAAATTTTCAGTAAAAATTTTCAGTAAAAATTTTCAGTAAAAATTTTCAGTAAAAATTTTCAGTAAAAATTTTCAGTAAAAATTTTCAGTAAAAATTTTCTGTAAAAATTTTCAGTAAAAATTTTCAGTAAAAATTTTCAGTAAAAATTTTCAGTAAAAATTTTCAGTAAAAATTTTCAGTAAAAATTTTCAGTAAAAATTTTCAGTAAAAATTTTCAGTAAAAATTTTCAGTAAAAATTTTCAGTAAAAATTTTCAGTAAAAATTTTCAGTAAAAATTTTCAGTAAAAATTTTCAGTAAAAATTTTCAGTAAAAATTTTCAGTAAAAATTTTCAGTAAAAATTTTCAGTAAAAATTTTCAGTAAAAATTTTCAGTAAAAATTTTCAGTAAAAATTTTCAGTAAAAATTTTCAGTAAAAATTTTCAGTAAAAATTTTCAGTAAAAATTTTCAGTAAAAATTTTCAGTAAAAATTTTCAGTAAAAATTTTCAGTAAAAATTTTCAGTAAAAATTTTCAGTAAAAATTTTCAGTAAAAAATTGCAGTAGAAAACTGCAGTAAAAAACTGCAGTTAAAAAATTGCAATAAAAATTTTCAGTAAAAAATTTTCAGCAAATAAAACTTTTTAGAAAAACTCTCAGTAAAAATTTTCAGTTAAAATTTTCAGTAAAAATTTTCAGTAAAAATTTTCAGTAAAAATTTTCAGTAAAAATTTTCAGTAAAAAATTTCCAGTAAAAATTTCCAGTAAAAATTTTCAGTAAAAATTTTCAGTAAAAATTTTCAGTAAAAATTTTCAGTAAAAATTTTCAGTAAAAATTTTCAGTAAAAATTTTCAGTAAAAATTTTCAGTAAAAATTTTCAGTAAAAATTTTTAGTAAAAGTTTGCAGTAAAATTTTTTAGCAAAAATTTTCAGTTAAAATTTTCAGTTAAAATTTTCAGTTAAAATTTTCAGTTAAAAGTTTCAGTAAAAATTTTCAGTAAAAATTTTCAGTAAAAATTTTCAGTAAAAATTTTCAGTAAAAATTTTCAGTAAAAATTTTCAGTAAAAATTTTCAGTAAAAATTTTCAGTAAAAATTTTCAGTAAAAATTTTCAGTAAAAATTTTCAGTAAAAATTTTCAGTAAAAATTTTCAGTAAAAATTTTCAGTAAAAATTTTCAGTAAAAATTTTCAGTAAAAATTTTCAGTAAAAAATTGCAATAAAAAGTTTCAGTAAAAAATGTTCAGCAAATAAAAATGTTCAGTAAAAATTTTCAGTAAAATTTTCAGTAAAAATTTTCAGTAAAAATTTTCAGTAAAAATTTTCAGTAAAAATTTTCAGTAAAAATTTTCAGTAAAAATTTTCAGTAAAAATTTTCAGTAAAAATTTTCAGTAAAAATTTTCAGTAAAAATTTTCAGTAAAAATTTTCAGTAAAAATTTTCAGTAAAAATTTTCAGTAAAAATTTTCAGTAAAAATTTTCAGTAAAAATTTTCAGTAAAAATTTTCAGTAAAAAATTGCAATAAAAAGTTTCAGTAAAAAATGTTCAGCAAATAAAAATGTTCAGTAAAAATTTTCAGTAAAATTTTCAGTAAAAATTTTCAGTAAAAATTTTCAGTAAAAATTTTCAGTAAAAATTTTCAGTAAACATTTTCAGTAAAAATTTTCAGTAAAAATTTTCAGTAAAAATTTTCAGTAAAAATTTTCAGTAAAAATTTTCAGTAAAAATTTTCAGTAAAAATTTTCAGTAAAAATTTTCAGTAAAAATTTTCAGTAAAAATTTTCAGTAAAAATTTTCAGTAAAAATTTTCAGTAAAAATTTTCAGTAAAAATTTTCAGTAAAAATTTTCAGTAAAAATTTTCAGTAAAAATTTTCAGTAAAAATTTTCAGTAAAAATTTTCAGTAAAAATTTTCAGTAAAAATTTTCAGTAAAAATTTTCAGTAAAAATTTTCAGTAAAAATGTTCAGTAAAAATTTTCACTAAAAATTTTTAGTAAAAATTTTCAGTCAGTAAAAATTTTCACTAAAAATTTTCAGTAAATTTTTAAACAAATCCTGAACTAAAATTAGTGGAGTACTTTATTTAAGATTGTTTCATATTTTCGAAAGGATACATTTATTTTCGATATCTTCAGGATAAAGTATTTTCGGTATTTTTCTATAAAACTTCTTGCAAGAAATTCAGTTTACTTTGTTGAAACGTGTTGAAAGTAATTCAATCTGTTTTATTTTTATTTTATGATTAAAACAACTGCAATAAATAACTATTCCCCGAGAGGAATTATTTCTAGGATTTATCGGATTATGAAGTTTTTTGTTTCATTTTGCACTTATGCATACACATGACCATGACCTGTGTTGTAGAGTTCAAAGCTGAACATTGTCAATGCATACTTGAGATCTTGGGAGGATATCTTTTACCCTAGCTCCCTTATGGCAAGTACAAAAATTTTAATGAAAAATTGAGTAAAAAATTTATCTGAAACCATAATACATTTTTTTTTTATAGCGGCACCATTATTGACATATTTGTCTCGATAGCGGATCGTCTTCCTTAAGTCGACTGAAGATTACATTGGGAGCTCTTCTGGCAGAAACGCACTCATCTGAATATTTGATAAAGGCTTCTTAGACAGATTGTATTTCAATTAAATCCTTTGTTTAAAAGTGAATTATCCTATTTGGCATTTATCCCTTATAAACGTGTTTTTCTATATAAAAATGTACTTTACTTATGCGCAAATACGAAATATGCTTTTTTTATAATGGGTTGTACACGTAGTTTGTGACACTCTTTGAAGGTCAATTTTAATGGAATTTGCAGATTTAATAGAGTGAAACGTGTGAATTTTAATGACAAATGTCAATTTAAATACAGCAATATCTTCGCATTTAAAAAAATATACGTGTATATTCGAAAATAGATAAGTTTTTATGAACATACAAATGTATAGTGTAAGATTTCAGCAGAAAAGTGATTTAGTGTGAATGATTTCGTTGTCAGGAGTAAATTTATATCATCTGGCATATGACGTTCTGACTGTGAATTGGCTTTTACTCCTTATTCGGAGACTTATTTGAATAGAATTGAATTTTATTCACGATTGAATTTTACAGAAACTTTAATAATATGCAAATAAATTAATTTGTCCAGACAGTGTTTGTAAGAGAGTCCTTAATAAAATGAGTATCTATATACTGGTAAAAATAAGCAGACTGTTTTTTTTATTTCTTTTCAATAATTTTGTTTGAATTATTACCTTTTCATTTATTTTTAAAAAAAAATATACAAAAGAAAACATATTTCGTATTGTAATTAAATTATAAATTAATTAACTAATTTAACAAGTAGATTGTCAAAAGAATCTTATACATCGTCAGTCTAGGACTAAAATCAACGTTCTAGAAACGTTAAAGAATTTTCTAAAAGAAAACATTGATTTTTGCATTCAATTTCTAATTATTCTAAAAATTTACAATTCTTATGCAATTTTAATTAAAGTCAATTTTATTAAGTTAACGAATTTCTTAATTCAATTGATAATTGCTATATTTCGAAGAGTAAGATTATCTGTATCATTATTTGTATTTTTAGATTTGTTCATTTTAATACATCTATCATCTTTGAATATAGAGAAGATTAATTATAATTTCCATCGAAAAGACAACATGTCTTCGGTTTGTTCATAGATGTACATGGTAATTTTACCAATAGCAATGTTGACATACCTTTTTACGTGTACCTGTACTCACAGATATACCTTGACGTGGGCTTACGGCAAATGGAAATGATATCAAAGTTGATTTGAATCCATGTACAGACGGAAACATAATTTCCGCAGATCTGATAAGCTCAACAGTAGGACTTCTCCTGTAATTGAACTGTGCATGTTCTAAGATGATCTTCTTGGAAGTTCTGGTCATGCCGGAGCAATTGCCGAGTCGGTAGGTGAAACAAGTGTCACAGCCTTCTAGCCTCTATGGTAATAATACTGTAAGGCATGTCTGATATTTAACTTTTATTGAGCGCCTACAGAACCTTCCATTTATCCAAGTGGCATTGCAATCCTATCCGATGGTATGGCGAAAACCACAAACCGCAGAAGAGAAGTCTTTTGAAAATTAAAGGAATTTTTTTGCGTGCATCTTTATCGTATGTTATTCCTATGTACTTGTACTTATAAGAAAATTCTTGATGATGTATTCATTATGTTAACAGTGAAATTGTTGAGATTTCCGTACACTGAACTGATAGCCATTCTACCTTTTGTCTAGTAAATATTTCTACAAATCCCAATTAGAAACTAAGGCGTATTCATGACAAACGAAATAACTAAAATGTTATTAAATTTGAAATGTTTAAGTTCCATTATCCCTTGAGCTATTTCAGTAGACTGTTTGGATAATTCAGGAAGCGGCTGGTTAATTTCAGAAATTCATGCAAATCATCGTAGAAATTACAGTCAATACCATATTTATATAAAGTTTATCTTTAAACTGTAAGAGTTCATCATCATTTTCAACAGATGATTTAATAGAACGATTCTAAACTACTTTATATTATATAGCTGTGGGGCTAAAATAGACACTGAAGCTTTTGGTATTTCCGCTAAAAAAATTTCGATTATCATCGTAACCGAAACATTTTAAAAATATTAGCTTTTGTGGTTTCGCATTGCGAGAAATGAATCTAGTCTTACGATATATCGGAATGTTGCAACAACAATAAACAAAAAACCCAGCAAAACAATAAACTTAACTTTATATCAAATTTTATTTTAATTATCTAAAAGAGATAAATACTTTTTAAGTGACGATTTGTCTAGTCGATTTTTGTTATAAGATCTTTTGAATAATATTTGAAATTTTATTTAATTTGTATTTTAATTGCATTGTATCTTTTTCAATGTCATTTTCAAATAGTAGTTAATACAGAATTCTCAGAAATATATTCCATATCCATAACCGCTAGTCTTGGTTTAAGAGGTGCAGAGCGAGGGTTAATGAACAGAAAAGTGCTCTCATCAGATTTACTCTGTGCTAAAAGCTATCTATTTTTATTTGCCTTATTGACCACATACTGGACTAAAAAGCTTTTCAATTAACAGACATTATCTATAACTACTTATATTACTAATTAACCGTTTGAAATTAACAATAAGTAATAATTTTTTGTTAAAAAAACCTATTTGGACTTACGGAATTAAGCCTTAGAATTACTCCTACGTTCTAATACCTATTTCGTCTAATCCTTACCATACAAGATTTTCCACGATCTAAATGTTACCTTTAGTCAGGATCTGTGAATTTCTCATTACCAACAATGTTACTCCCATTTATCCTATCACCATAATCCAGTTTTTTGTATTATCATTGCTAAAAACACCGAGATTTTTTAGAGTTTAGATAACTCTCGCTAGGTGGATGAAACGCTGATGGGTGTTTACTCCCAATTAATTACTTTACCATATCTTTGATTTTTACAGGATATTTGTAGTTTTAGATATGGGATTAAATAAAAAAATAATAATTGAAGGTACCATGTTTTTTTTTAGGAAAAAGTTCCTTTTTTTAACGTAATTTGTAAAGCATTTTTTATATACTTAATGCACAATGTCTCCCTAGTAACACTCAATTATGGACACAAAATTTCGATTTTTTTAACTATCAAATTCCAGTAAACTCGTCTAATGACATTTTTATTGAGTGTACGAGTAATAAATTTAGATTGATTTTTCTATTATAAGGACTTATTTTGATTGAATTTTTTCTAATAAAAAAATTGATTAACTATCAGCATTTTTATAAATAAAAATTTATTTTAACAATAATTACAATAAGATAAGGAATATATATAATATTAATTTATATCAAAATTTCAAATTTTTTTTACTCGAAAATATTTTTATTTTGAAGTCTCAAATAGCATTGAAAAATAGTTTCCCTCTTAAAAAAAAGTTATCAAATACAAAGTGTGACAGAAAAGTAATGAGATTTTTTTTCCAATAATTTTATTTAATTTTTTTATGTCCCTTCGGTCAGCGGTGGCGTTATTTTTATTCTTCCTTTATTCTGGAAGGTTTCAAATGGAATCGCCTTCAGCTCTTTGGTTACACTACTTTAGACGGTACCAATAAGACTGTTTTTGTTTATCTTGTTGACCAAAAAAAAATCACTAAAACTTTGATCAGATGAGGGTGGAAGGGGGTTCTAAGGACCAAAAGGCAAAAAGTTTGATCTGACGCGAATAAGCCTTCTTCCGAGTGTTTCAACTCACTATTCATCAGCTTCAATGCTATTCGATGATGCGACGATTTTACAAGAGCCCTCACCCCTTGCGCCAGATAATCTTTCAATGTTTTTGAACCATTTGTGATCTTAAAAATGAATAATTTCCATAGGCTTGTTGTATTCTTACTTTAAATTTCAGTGTTTTAATTTTAGTAACCCTTATAACGAATTATGACACTCTGGAGGGCGAGGTTCAAACTTGTACTGCACGTCTATAGAGATAAAGTGCTCAGTGAATAAGCTGAGTTTGAAGAAAAAAAAACCAGTAAATAAACTCTAGCTAATTTATCTATGAAGAAGAACATGAAAATATTTTTGATGTAAGATTTTTTGAATACTCTCATTAGGTAACTTTTAACCTTAAAAAAAATATTTTATAAAATTGCTGAATAAACAAAATTTAATTAAATCATATTTTCTGCAAATAAAATTTATGGTTTTTTAAAATAAATTTTCCATAGTTTTTTAAATGCCAGTCAAAATTCAAATTCTTTGAAAGCGAATAAAACATTTAATATCGCCAACATTTGAAATATTTTAATTGTAATTATTTGAAAAATTTTCTTGCACAAGAATTAAGTGAGTGCATCAAGGAAACTATTAGAAAAACTTCACCTTAGCATACCACCGATATGAGTCAACTTACCTGCCATGTCACTGTATATAACAAATACGAGTACATGCGCCTGTTTATGGGGATTGTTTAATATTAACATTTTCAGATTTGGATTGATAGTAGAAAATTTGTCGCGTGATTGATATTGATTTGGAAATTAGGGCAAAATAAAAACCAACTTGCACATTAAACGAGTAGTTAAGTAAATGAAATTCGGTGTTAAATCTAAGCCCAGAAGCATACAGATCCGTGTACTAAGGTCGTTTAGCATTACAAAAGGTTGTCTGCTCGAATAGCACCTTTCCAAATGGGTGATAATGTACGTTAGCACGTGATAAAATATATGTTATGTGTTGGAGTATTTGGGAGATGATTTAAGCTTCTGATAGTTTTGTATTAACTATGAAGTAATGTAGCAAAGAAAAAAGATAAATTCTAATGTGCTTTGTTCGAAAAATACCTGTCTGATCCGATTATAATGGTTGGAATGTAATGCTCTCACTGATATTTGAGTACGATTTTATAGCACCTAACATATGAAAGTGGGCATATTTGGTAAAGAGAAGAAAACAAAAGTCGAAGAGATTTATTCAACTGAAAATTGAGTGACAATATTTGAGGCTTTAGAAACAGTTCGATAAGCATATTGTTCAAAAATGTTCATAATAGACGACCACAATTCGATGATGTTCACTTTCGTTTAACTTTGATTGTGAGACAAATGATCGGTACACCGTAAGATGCTCACATAATCTTGTACACATGTACCTGTGAACGTGTGATGCGACAGTGATCTTCATTTCCAAACTCATCCGGTGAGATCTGATGCTGCAGCATACAAATGAAGATACTAAAAAAACTAACTACCACAACATAATACCATCTTACCTATAAATTTTATTAGGTGGAGGTAGGCATACGTGCTAGTCAAGTGCCACCTTTGCTACTTACTATACCGCATATTGGGCGAATATAGTATACAGAAATAATTTCGGCATATACTCGTACAACTATCTGGATGGATGTTGACTTTTAGGTACCAAAGTCTGTATGTACTTGGATTCATATTATAATATATACTATATACTAACGACTGGAGGATCGCTTCGATCGACATTTAAATTGAAATTTTTCGCAATTTTCTTCTTCAGTTGTCTAAGATCGGCCAAAGCGAAACGGTCGTTTGTTTATAGACTCAAATAACGTTAATAAACGGATACCTTTCGGTTCTTAAGTTCTAACTGATCGAAAAGGATTCTTCTAAGTCTGAGAATATTTGCAGACCTAATAACAATATTTTGTTAATATTCGGTATTATTAGTAGAAGAACATTTAAATACGAACTTTTCTTATAAGTTATTTTTTGTATTTAGTATTGTTATTATTATTATTATTATTATTATTATTATAACACGTGTTATTTGATAAGTTTTTTTTTTCTTTAAATTATCGCAATTTTTTTTTTGATTTGCTAAAAAAAAAATAGTGAATAAGAAAACTGTGTAATTCCGGTAGTGTTGTTTTGAGTGTTCATGAGACTATAAACCAAAAATGGCTAGTCATGCGTTTTTATGCATGGTGAGTGAATTAAATTTTATATTATACATAATAGAAATATATCTATAAAATATTCTTTTTTTATTTGAATTTCTAAATAAAAAAATAGTATTTTTAAAATATTCAAAAAAAAAAAAACCCAAAATTCCAACTTATCACACCACTTTTTTAAGTATAAAATTAATAAAAAATATCTATTCTCAAAGGAAATGATTTACAAATTTTTTTATTCTTATACGTGTTTGTAGAAAAAGAATTCTATTTTATCACCTTTAAAATTATTCAATTGCAATTATTTACTAGTATGGCAGGTAGGTCAACTTCATTATTATGAAAAGTTGTCCTGAATCATAAGCTTTCGATTTTACATATTTTCCATACTCATTACACAAGTGATATTTAAAAAATTTTCTTTACGCACTATCAAACTTTGGCTTTCGATGTGTTTTTTTAAGATCTTGCGCAAAAATCTAAAGAAGACTGATGGACTGTCGATATTGATGTACTCTGTTGGTCTTGGCTAATGCCATTTAACACTCGAATAATAAATAATCAAACAAATTTATAATTACGATATTATACAAAGTGATTATTATATACTCAAATTACTATAGAGTCAAATTTTTAGATTTGGAATTTTTCTTGACAAGTTTCACATTTTGTTGATCGATCAATCAACCTAGTTTCAATTGTATTCATGGAAAATATTATATATAGAATAATATTTTGTAGATTTTCAAAAAAAAATTAATTATTTAAAAAAACTATTCAAAATTAATACAACATTGTAAGATGTTTTTGGGAAAATTTATTGAAATTGTTATTTAATAGATAACCAAGTTGGTAGTAGATATGATAATTAGTTAAATAAATATCAAGTAACACTATTTCATATTAAATTTTAATATAAAATATCAACCTTGACTGGATATAAGTAAATACTAAAGATAACTAACCATAAGTGCATCTTTTTATGGAAATACTCCATTCCAGTTACTCTATTTGAATGTTAGGACATAAATTTAAAAGTAAATGTTATTTAATATTACAAACAACTTTTACACTTGTAGTATGCTCATTTCTAATAAGATTACCTGTAACAACGACAACAACAACAACAACAACAACAACAAAAAACCAATATTTATTTTTAACAATAAAATTTCTTATATTACTTAATATTTATATAATTTTATATAACCAGTACCTATTTGACTGGAATTTAATTAAATATAACCCAAATGAAAATGTGATGCTAATATTATTGCCCGAGGAGGTTAGTCTATAATATTGATTTGCTATTTACATATTATTCAATTATGATCGAAATTATTAATTAAAAATATTATATAAAATGTGATTAATTGAGTTTCCTAATTAATTATTTTTATTTAGAACATTTTTCTTTTTTTTTATATAAAAAGTATTTGTTTTGAATATATTTTTTTATTATTCTACGCAGAAAAATATGATTTAAATTTTATGTTGTCCTTAGATAATATTAAAAGTAATTTTCTATAAAATAATATTATGGGAAAAGGTAACAATTTCACTGAAACCATATAACCTTCCTTAGATAATATTAAAAGTAATTTTCTATAAAATAATATTATGGGAAAAGGTAACAATTTCATTGGGTCTTTTTTTGAAAAATATTACATAAAAAGGCTTGAGCATATCACGAGTAAAAATTTTAGAAAATAAAGGATATTTTAACCAATTTATCCTTTAAAAAGTAAAGTTAAATAAAACATATTTAACATTAAAGATTTTATATAATTAATTCTATTGTTTAAAATTTGCCATTTTATAATAAATATAATATTATTTAAAAAATTAACACAAGACTTCTTGCAGAACTCAATCCATTTCAATAAAAATATTTTTTGTCTTATAATTTAATGACTAGTTGATCTCAAAAACCATATTTTTAAAGACATTAAAAACTGTATTTAAAAGAGTTTTGATAGTTAACGTATCCACCGAGTGAGAATTGGCCATCTATAATCTCCTTAAAAATGCAAAATATTTTTACAATTTTTTTGGAATTGTTTTGTATAATTATAATTATTCATTTAGCTAAATAGCTGTCTTATCTTTAGCTAAATAAATATTATATTTATTAAATATAATATTAAAAATATTTGATTTTACAATAAAAAAAGAGAAATTCTTCAAATAAAACGCATATTAATAAATTCAAAATTTTCTCAATTTTAACTTAAAGCACACTCTCAATCTAAACGGGAGTAAAAATTTCTTTCTTTTGCTAATTAATGTTAATTAAATTTATTATTTTTATTTACAATTCACAAAGAAACTGTTTTGAAATAAATAGATATGAATTTTATATTCACAAGACTAATTTTACCTTTAATAGTGGAAAAGAATATATTTAATGTGTTTAATAAAAAAGATTTCTTAGAAATACAATAACTTTTATAATTATACAAATAAAAGCCAGATTTATAAAAACTATAGTTAATCTAAGAGGAATTTTAATATTTTTATTTCAATTTTTTATATAAATCAAGAAAAGAATTTTTGGTAGTGATCTGATATAGTGAGATGCTGGGACTTCTGCAACAATGTTTAGTTCAAATCCAGCTCATAGTCTGAGTTGTTGTAACTCTAACAAATTCACATTTCAGTAGAAATTTTACTAGCAATCATGTTAAAAAAATAATAATAATAATTTCAGCAAGTATCTATATTTGTTAAATATTTCACACATTTTTTTCTATTAGAAAATTTATAGTATTTTGGTGGATTTTTGAAAAGTAAATTTTCTGCTATACGAGGTCTGTTCAAAAAGTATTGCGAATTTTGTGTTTTTTCAAAAATTATTTATTTATTCATAAATATCTATTTTGTCCTCTTTAAAGTAATCCCCACCAGATATTATATACTTGTGCCAATGTTTTTCCCAATCCTCGAAGCACTTCAAAAATTCATTTTTTGTGATCTTGTTCAGCTCAATCCTCGTAGCGTAGCAGCGTCCTTTAATGGGGCTCTTTAGTTTCAGGAACAAGAAAAACTCACAGGGGGCCAGATCTGGGGTATACGGTGGCTGTGGCATTATTAGTATGTTGTTTTTGGCCAAAATTTCGCGCACAAGCAACAATGCGTGAGCAGGGGCGTTGTCATGGTGCAAAACAGATAATATTTCTTATGGACCATTCTACCCTGTGGCAAGAACTCCTAATGCACCACGCCCCTGCAATCGAAGAAAACTGTAAGCAAAACCTTCACATTTGACCGAACTTGGCTCTTTTCGTCGTTCACATCTTCTAGGCCCTCTGAGAAGATTTTGTACCACCGAAAAACGTTGTTTTGGTCCAAGATAGTTTCACCATATGCCACAGTTAACATTCGGAATGCATCTGCGCAAATAATTTTGTTTTTCACAAAAAATTTGATACAGATTCTTTGATCCATTTTTTGGAATGGGTAAAAATTGAAGACGAGCCAAAACACGTGCAAGCAAAGCAGCTGTCAAAAATTAACTGAACATTCAAAATGGCCGAATTTGTCGACATAAGTGAGAGACATGAGTACCAACATAACGTCACAAAAATCGAATATACGTAAATTGCAGAAATTCAAAATTCGTGATACTTTTTCAACAGACCTAAATTTTTAATTAAAACTATTAAATTTTTCCGGAAATTCCATTAGAATCTAACCTGTCTGATTTGAAACCTTACAAATGTTTCATAAGTTTCTCGAATAGTCTTGGTTTTGTGAAATTTTCTTCACAAATAATTTTATAATTTTGATGATTTTATGATTTTTATAAAAAAAAAAAAGTTATATTAAAAACAATTCTATTACATAAAAAAAACTATAAAATTAAACTCTCATATAAAGTTTTTTTATATTAAATTTATTCAAAAATAATACTTTTTTTTTAGTATTTTCTTATAAATTCAAAACTTGCCATTATTTCGATAATAATCTCACCTTAGATTGTGAAAAATGTTCCCTTCATTTGAATATTTAGTTTATTAAAAATTTTATAAATGAAATTAAGAGGTTTTTTTGTAAATATGTTTTACCTGTTTTTCTTGTATTTCCAAGTCTAGAAACTAATTATCAACTAGTAGAATATTGTACAAAGGTTCATAATAAAAAAATTCATAATAATACATGTTTCTTCTCCTACTTTTTTGGTAATAACTTTTACTTTTTAAAACTAGTTTCTTATCTTTTCAATATAAAAATATTTATAGACAATATAAAATTATATGAGAATTAATATTTTTTTGTGTTGAACCAAACCACAAATTTGAATTCAACTCATTAACAAATATATTTTTGGCAAAAATCCGCTTATTACTTTTTTGTAAATTACAAAAAATTTCACATCATATACTATAAATAGTAAAAATATTTATTTATTTATGAAAATTTATAAAAAAAGTTGGTATAGCAGAAGGCTCATAAAAAAATCATCCATAGTCAAATTATTTTTAAAGAAAATTTTTAAAATAATAACAAAAAGAAAGATTTTTGTTATAAATTTAAGATAAGATAAAAATTAAAAATATATTTTTTTTTCCTAAAAAACTTGACATGATTTTTGTAGAAAATTTATATAGAATTTTATATGCGGAAATAAAATTCCTTTTTTTTTTTGTTTAAAATGGCAGTAATTAATATTTAAAAGAATTCTACTTAAATGTCATAATTAAATCCATTTTCCTTTCTAAATTCTTCATTAATTGGTCAACTAAATATAAAAGCTTGACCATCAAGATTTGGAGTATTACGCAATAACTTATACTCATACTAAATCTGAATTATGTTAATCGATTAATCAAAAAAAAAAATATTATTTGAAAATATGTAAATTTCTGTGATAAAATCTAATGTTCTAGTAACATGAGAAAATATATTCCAAAATCACTTAGTGGCTTACTGGTATAGTAACATTTTGAATTTGTTAACAAAAAAAACGCTAAAGGTTAGAAGTGAAATCATATTTTGAAAGGAACTAGAAACTAACCAGTATAAACGTAGAACGAGAATCTAAATAACTATAAAAAGGGTGAACTTTGATAAAAAGCTTGTCTTTTTTTGAAATGGCAATTTAATATTCGTGAAGATTATTAAATTACAGTGTATTCATCCATATTAAATTTACATGTTATATCTTTCTGCTATTTTTTCCACTTCAAGTATTTTATATTTAACCACCTTAGGCGATATATTATATATTTATTGTATATGTCGAACGGTACTTTTTTTTTTAAATTAGGCAATATATAAGGGATTTTTTTTAAAAAAATGCAAAAATTGTCAATGCAGAAGGAAAACGTCAATGAGGTCCTGTTGTTATAGCCAATTTTATTTCAGCTTTTATAATAATTAGCGATTAAATAAATCTTGTTTTTTTCTTATAGATATTTATAAACATAAATTTTCCAATTTATAATTTCATATTAATAATTTATCGAAACATTTATCTAAAAGTTTTGTGCAAATTTGACTTAATTTGCACATTTGATCTTTTCATTAAAATCATCAACATAAATCTAATAAATATTCATTCCAATGAAAACGAATATTTTTATTGATATTTTCTGTTTTTTTTTTTTTTTTTTTTTTTTAATTTATTTAGAATGAAAATATTTAACATAAAAAGAAGCAGCCTAAAATATTTTTTCAATGGCATATACTTATTAATTTGAATGTGTTTTTTTTCTAGTTGTTTAGAAACAATTTAATATTAGGAGATGTCATTTCTTCCAACAAACAAAATTTTATGAGAATAATTACCATAAATCGAGATGTTATATAAATGCATAACTCAAATTTTGCTAATATCATAAAATATCAATTTTATAATAAATGCAATTTTTTTTTACACTTTTAAATTAAGGAATTTTTCATTTTATTACTTCTAAAAAATTTGTTTTTTTTCTTGTGTTTTTTTTTTTTTTAATTTTCAAAAATTTAGAATTAATATGTAGGTTGACCTTAACATTTAGATTATATCCGCTATTTATCAATTATAATTCTTTAACTTAAACAAAACAAAAACTTGATATTTAAAAATTTTATAGTAAATATAAACTAAAATTTTTATCATTAAATTCAATCTTGTTGCTACGAATGAAAGGAAATATTTTAAAATGCAATTTTTATTTAATGCGTTAATTAATTACTGAGTCATAATATGGGATATGAAATTACGTCTAGAAATCATAAAATATTTTTTTTTTGTGACAACGATTATAAATAAATAACATATAACTGATAAATTTAATTTTTTTGGTAACAAATAGGAAATAAATATAAATGTTTTTTAATAATGGATAAAATTTTGGTAAGAATCTGAATCTTTTTTAAGATGATGATTCATAGATATAATATTTTTCCTTAATAGTAGAAAAAAATCTGAAATTTTTAATTGAATACAAAATTTGATGGTATTTTTAATGTGTACACTTATAAAAGACTTTAATTTTACAACAACAAAAAAAACACATCTCAAAAGTAATATTTTTTTATTTGATTGGACTATTCGATATATGTAAAGATTTTCTAATAAATACTTTGGCTTTGGTTTAAGAAATTAATAGAAGTAAACATTTATTATATTTTAAAAACTATTAAAAAAAATTACATAATTTTAGGATTTTTCTTATTTTTTTGTTGCTAAAAAGTATTCGTATATGTTATAAAAAATAGTACTTTTATAACATTTGGAAAAAAAAACTATTTATATACAATTCACAAAAAAAATACCACAAGACCTTGTTCAATTTTTCTTTAGTTAAAACTTAATTTTTATCATTAATATTTAAATGGGAAGTAAATTAATTTTATTATCTGTTTATGGTTTGTAAGGATTTATTTTATTTTATTATATGTCCTTATGTAAGGACTTAAACGAAAAACCTATCAGCATATTTCATAAATAAATCAATTATTAATTTCGATTTTTAAAAATAAAAAAAAAGGTCATTTTAAAAGCGTCAATATAAATTCGATCAGTTTTTTATATGAATGCAGTCTGATAACTTAATGATAAATGAAAGAAAGAATTTATTTATTCAACAAAAATTGACGTATTTTTCTATACTGTCTTCTTTTAGATTTATATACTTTGTGTCCAATGGTAATTTCATTAATTTTTCTGTTTCAAATGCCCATGAATGTGTAAGTGCATTGTTAAGATGAAACAGAAATTGTTCTTTGCCAAAACTGGGAAGTTTGTTTTGATTTCATTATTTAACTGATCTATTAATACTGTCCTGATATCGTTTCTCCTTTTTCAAGATAGCTAATAACGATTAAACTATGTCTATCCCAGAAAAAAGTAGCCATAACCATTTTTGTCCAAAGATTCGTGTTTGACAATTTTTGTTGCACGTTTAATAGTTGAAGTCCATTGTTTTAACTAAGCTTTTATTTCTGGTATTTTAATATATATTCATATTTAATCAACAGTTATAAATTGAGGCAAAATTTCATTTGATTTATATTTAAAAATATCCAAGCAGTCCATTGAAGTCATTGCACGAATACATTTTCGAGCAAGATATTTATAAAACTTATTCAAAATTAAATTTATAAGCAGATATTTATAAAATATCGTATGACATCTTTTTATAAATGTCAAATGATAAAAAAAATATCGTTTTAATGATATTTTTTACATTACTTGAATTTATCACTAACTTATCATATTGCACACAAATAACAGTTACCGATATAAGTACCAAATTAAAAGTCATAACCTCTTTTCTGTTGATTAAATAGCTTTTACCTTCTTAGGTGCACGTTTGCTAGCAGAAATCCATTGTTTCGACTGAAATTTGGTTTCTTTGATTAAACTTTATATTAATAAAAAAAACGCAAAGCTTGTCTCCTTTCAATGGCTTTCAAATAGAAACTAATACATAAATATTTACAAAATTTTGTATAACATCTTTTTAAGAATGTTAAAAATTAAAAAAATATATTTTTTCTGATATCGACTTCAATTTTTATAATTGTTACTGACTTATCAGACTGTCCTTGTTGTTTCAGATATTGGTATTCATATGAGTATTGCCAATTGGTTCAAAGGATTCAATTATTGAAAATTGATAACATTTTTTCGAAGAAATTTTTAAAAAAAAGCTTGTTTATGGAATTACAATATTTTTTTAATTGAACAGTTGAAACATTTCTGGTACCCCAAATTATATGACTCAAAATAAAACTATATAATCTCTTTATTATATGTTTGGGATTTTCCTGATCCTGTATATATTATATAAATTCTATTATATGTGTATTTCTTTTTCTTTAAGTTTTCAGTTTAACTTTTACTTTTATTATTATAAATTTCAAATTACGCAATAATTGTCATCCAAAATAAATGAATACTCATTTAAAATTTCAATCAAAACGAAAGAATTTGAATTTTTTTCATTAATTGTTTTTTTTTATATATAAAATTATTAAACAATGTTGAATAGATTATTATACTCGTAATATCATAAAAGTTTCTAGCATATTTATAGTAAAAATAACTTTTTTTTTTACGGACATTTAAAAAAAATTATATGAACGGAATTGAAGTTTTGAAAAGTAAAAACATAAATTAACTCAAGCTTTATTAAAAAATAAAACTGTTTTTATAAAAAATAAAAAGCAATATTTTTCAAAGAATCTTTTATGATTTTAATTCATGTTTTTTTTATTAATCATTTTTAATTGATATGCTAATGATCGGATTAAAAAGTTTATTAATTATATAATGAGTTGATAAAGCATGTTTTGTATTTGGAAATAATATCAAAATAACTTTAAATGTTTAAATAACTAATTATGGCAATTTATTTCATTTCTTAAGTCTAGTTTGACGAGTTAATCCTTTAAAATAGCTTCAATTCGAATATTCATCTAATAGCTATGATATTATATAAAATAGTGTAGCAGTGAAATGTATAATAGTCTTTGGTAAAATTATAATTTATAGCGATTTACTTTTTATAGAAGCAATGATAAGTAAGTTTAAAATAAATGACATTCAAATTAATCATTGTGATTAGAAATAATAGCGAAAATACGGAAGACTATTTAAGATATACTGGCTAAAATATCTGTAAAGAAGGATATCCATAATATTCAATAGTGATCGGTTTTCTCATAATGTCGTTTCATATTTGTACAAAAAAATTTCTTTAAAGAACTTTTGTTTTTTTTAAGGATTTTTTATTTATTTTGGAAAATTAACTGTTTGTAATTTGAAATTCAAATATGTAAATTGTTTTTTTTTTTAAATTAAATTAAAAATCACTAGTTTATAAATAAAAATTTCAAAGTTTTTTTTTCAAATATCTTTAAAAAAAATATCATAAATTTTATACAACCTATAATATTTTCTAATAAAATAGTTGCGACTAGTAATACTATCTCTATTTTGGCAGATAATAACCTCCTAGCTTTTATCATTCACGCATTTTGGTAAATACTAAGAATCGTCTACGTTTTTTTATGAGTCTATATTTTTTTATGGTTAACAAAATATCTTTGGAGTATATTATTTTGCTAAATAAAGTATATAAACTCTATTTCTATTATTTTTATATGACATATAAAGTATCAGTAAAATTTATTATATTATTATTTTGCATTTTATGAATCAATATCGAATATTTTTTTTTTTGTTTTTCTTATAAAGTTTATAATATTTTCATTAATAATTTATTCAATTATTACTTGTATATTAACAAAAGAATTTATTATTAATTATTTATATTATTATCATCAATATAGAAAATTAAATTTACATAATAATTATTTATAACAAAAGAAAAAAATATATTATTTAAGTTTTATTTTTCGAAATAATTATTATGTAAATATACTTTTTTTTATTGATAATAATAATTTATATGAACTTGAAATTTTCATGCTGTATTTTATTTATTAAATTTATTTAAGTGATAAATATTTAAAATAAGATATACTTGAAGTAAAAAAAATATCCAAGGTTTTAATATAATTGGGGGATTTTTTTTTTAAATTATTTTTATTTTTTTTTTGTTGAAATTTATTAATTTTTTAATCTGACCTAGTTTTGAAAAGGAAAATAATTTGGTATCCCGAAAAAGTTCTTAAATATTTACGCAAGAAAGAATTTGACGTTGAACGCAATGAGTTGTGCTGTTAACACGCAAACAACAAGTTGGAAAAGGCTATTCAGTTAAGACTCGAACACAATTACGACTTACAGACAGTAACTTCAACTGAAAAAGTTCATCAAATTTGTCGATTCAAAAAATTAAACATAATTTCGACAAGAAAAGAAACATCATTTGATCAAATATTATGGTTAATTAAATTTTTATTTCATTCACAAACGTTTCATATACATTTTTCTTCCTTTTGATTTCAATTTTAACAATTTTGCTACATAAAAGGACATTGAAAATGTGAAAATATGAGATTGGACTTGAATTGGTAAATGAAGAGCAATTCGTTTTGGTTACTGCTCGCAATTGTGTGCACTCCCATAAGACTGTGTACATTTTAAAAATAGTCGCTCGTTGCAATTGTTTTCGCAGCATTAGATCGGAGATAACGCATTCAACGATTTAAAGCGTTTACGTTTAGTTGTTGACTGTCTGGTTGAATACCCTTTCAACTTGGTTGATGTAAAATCAATTTTGTTGATTACAATAAAGGTCAATAATGACATTTTTATGAGTAAAACAATTTGTACTATTATTGGCGTACTATTATAGGTAATTGGGGTTGAATATAGTTTGTGTTTTTATATGTAAGGTCATTTAGGCATGTGCTAGGGGCTACTTCAAAGCGCCGCGAGCGTGAGGTCATTTGGTGGCCTTATTGTTCGTATGGGAGGCTGTCCAAATGAGACTGGTCTGTGAATTTTGTTATATTTCATGGAGCAAGAGGACTGCAAAATGGAATTTTTGGAATTAGGAGCTCCACAATAAAAGGAATCCTTCTATTCGTAAAGAAAATCTTAGTTCAGTAGTATTCTCGTATAACATGTAATGGACGGTTGGGGGAAAGGGGAGGGAGGGGTTGAGCATATTTAAATAGTGTTTTTGGCGTTTGTTAAAGTAATCAGTTATTTTTGCAAAGATACGTAGGCTACTATATATATTTCTGGCCTAGGCAACACTAAGTGTTGCCAGGTGCGATCTGACATTTCCATTGGAAAGTTTGACATTTTTTAGCATAAACGTACTCAGAACGTTTTGACGTACGACTATCATTTGTGTTGTTTACAGTGACTTGAAAAAATCAATTTGGCAAAAAAATGGAATTAACTCGTGAACATTTTCGTGCGATCATTTTTCACAACTTTCGACGTGGATTATCACGACAAGAGTGCATCGATGAACTTAAATCTTTGTATGGCTATGAAGCACCATCCTATAGCACTGTGAAAAACTGGTACAACGAATTCAATCGTGGCCGACGCTCGCTCAAAGACGAATTCCGTGAAGGTCGTCCAAAAACAGCCGTTGTTCCAGAAAACATCGATGCCGTACGTGAACTGATAATGCAAGACCGTCATGTGACATACCGTGAGATAGAGGCATGCCTAGGCATTTCTCCCACCAGCATACATTCGATATTGCATGAACACCTGGCCGTAAAAAAGGTTTGTTCTCGTTGGATCCCGCACAATTTGACAATCGCTCAAAAAAAGGCTCGTGTGGATTGGTGTAAAGAAATGCTGAAAAAATACGATCGCGGTGCTTCAAAAGACGTTTATAAGATCGTCACAGGTGACGAATCATGGATCTATGCGTATGAGCCCGAAACAAAACAGCAATCGACCGTGTGGGTCTTCCAAGACGAGTCAAATCCAACGAAAGTTGTTCGTGGAAGAAGCACTTCGAAGCAAATGGTCGCTTGTTTCTTTGGCAAAACTGGTCATGTGGCGACTGTTCCGCTTGTGCAACGTAGGACGGTCAATTCTGAGTGGTACACCACCATTTGTTTGCCTGAAGTCTTCGGAGAAATTCGAAAAACGAACAAGAGAAGTCGAATCATTGTGCACCATGACAATGCGAGCTCTCACACATCGGCTCAAACCAGCGCCTTTTTGACCGGACAAAACGTCGAATTGATGGGTCATCCTCCGTACAGCCCTGACTTGGCACCCAATGACTTCTTTTTATTCCCACACATCAAGAAAAAAATGCGTGGTCAACGATTTTCGTCGCCAGAAGATGCTGTTGAAGCATTCAAAAACCATGTTTTGGAGGTGTCTCAATCGGAGTGGAAAAAGTGCTTCGAAAATTGGTTTGAGCGCATGCAAAAGTGTATAAATCTTGATGGAGAATATTTTGAAAAACAATAAAACCTTTTTCGTTGATAAATATTCGCATTTTCATTATTAGGCCAGAAATATATATAGTAGCCCACGTATCAACATATTTCGGATATAAAATTATCATAAAAACATCAAATAAAAAATCCTAGTTAAACGTGACATTGCCATAAAGAATGAAAAATTGATTCCTTATATTTCCTGAATTTTCACAATTATCAAAATGTTCACCAAATCTCTTCAGCTTAACTTATCACGTTTTATTTTAGTATTTTTTCTAAAATTTATAAAATATCATAAATTTTCCGTTAAAAAATGATAAATATTTTGTTTATTGGCATCTTGTCTATCTGAATAACTTTTTACATTCAATTTATCTTGTTTACATCTCAATTTTTCAATGTTTTCATCCTATTCACTTTACGATATTTCATCATTTTTTAATATATATTTTTTTCTCATCAACTTTTGTATGTGTTTTTCCTTTTTGGAAATTGGTTTTTATAAATTTTATTCCTTTTCTACTATATTCTGTTTGTATAGTATTAAAATAATCGATAATTTTCCAATAAATTGTCATATTCGATGCGAAAGGACATCAACCTAACATGTGGTCAATTTTTTTCCGCTTAAACAATCCTATTCCATATCATTGATTTCAATTTTATTTTATCAAAATATATCTAATAAAATACCAAACGCTATTTTCTTATCAAACAAAAAAATTAAAATTAATGAAAACCAAATTTAAAAATAATAATTATTGTTATTTAATATTAAAAAATTAATGGAAAAATTTGTGAAAATAAAATTGAATTGGATCAAAAAGAAAGCAGATGATGATACTAGATTGAACCGTGAATTTTATCTTGAGGCCAAACAAAATATTCTCAATGAACAACATACCTTGTACGAGTTGTGGAAAATTTTCGCGTAGGCGAAACGATTATTTTGCCTTCAAAAAAATTGATCTAAATTTGTTCACTCTTATACTCGGTTGTCCTTAACCATCAAATTAATTGCAGCATCTTTAAATTTAAATCAGTACAGACTTATTTCTTAAATTGTTTGTGACTATAAAATATTCAATAAAAAATAAAAATAGATAAATAAAAGAAGCAACAAAAATTCATAATACTCGTAATCGATATCGAAGTGATGATTACTTTTAAAACTATTCAATATCCAAAAAAGATTCAATTTTAGTTTCCGCCAAAAAAAAAAAAAACAAAACATTGAAGATAAATTTGTGTACATATGTAAATATGTTTGAGAAAACCCCAAAGGAGCATCTCTTATAAGTACATATGTAAATTTGGAGCTAAAGTAGAAAGGTGTGTCAAAATATGTCGTGTGTCATCTGCTTTATTATTATTATGATCAGTGTCAACTTTAGTAAGCTGGCATGGTGTTTAAATAATATAAACCGAAAGTAGTGAAAGTAGTTTCTTTTATTTTAGTGTAACTTATTTTTGGCTCGAAAAAAACATTTCTTTCCAATCATAATTATTTCATTTACCTTCAAGTTGTTTACACAAATTTAGTCAGGCAAATTTGAACGCCCAAAAAACCAAATAAATACAATCCGATTCAGAAAATTATAAATTCTTTAACTTACACTAACGTTTAAAGCCCCTTTAGGCATCTAAAAGCTATAGAGAGTATACAATGAATTTCTTTTCAAGATTTACTGTCAAAAATAATTAAAATATGATAATTGATTTTGTAATAAAATGTTATCAGCTTTCATTATTTTTTGAATTACATGTCAATAGCTACTGTATTGCGCGATTGATATTATATCGCATAGATTACTAAAATACAAAAGTATTGAGAGGCTCATTGGAAAGGATTTGCCACCAGTGTCAATTGTCACTTTGAATCTGATAAAAAGATTATGTGTAATATACGTACCAATAGCAAGGCTACAGATATTATACTCTAGGTCAAGGTATATTGCACAAATGTTCACCTCAACAATCGTGCAACTAGATTTATTCAACAAAAGCTTAAATATCCACAATGACTTTATTACAAATATTCTGAATATAAGCCGATTATATTATCAATCAAATCTGATTTATTTTCTTTCAAAATCTCCCCCATTCATTGTAAATTTATTAAATTGCTCCATTTTCTAATATATTAATTCATATTATTTGTTGAACGGAAAAAAATTTTAGACCATCTGATTTGTTTGAAAAGGAAAACCTTTCGACGCACATTTATGTGTGTCAAAAGTGACTAAACTGTAGTAAAAACTTTTTTCGGAATATTGTTTTCCCTACAAATTTTGATAAAAAATTTTATTCAATTATATTATCAAAATTTTCCCATAATCTTTTAATTTATAATATTATTAAAATAACTACAAAAGGACTTCTTGCAAAAGTCAATCCTTTTGCAGTATTATTTTAATGACGTTTTCGCTCATTGCGGTCTATAATTCGATGTTAGTTTTCAAATAGTCTTCAGTTTATAAAAAAAAAATACTATATTTTATGTATTTTTATAATAAAAAGGCCAATAAGCATCTCCTTAACTTGATACTATGAGTTTTGAAAACTTTTTTGGAAATAAACTTACAATTCATTAGGTTATGTGGCTTGTGGCTCCGTTTTGGTACTACCACATCTGGTTTACATTAAAATCTTTAAGTTCAGAGTCAAAAGAAAAGTGGTTTATCACGTTCAGACTGAATTTCACACCATACAATCACTTTTTATAAATGCAATGACTTTTCCACATTTATGTTACTTGCGCCTCATCGCTGAAAAATTAACACCAAAATTTTCTGCGCAGTCCATGGTCGGCAGGCTTCAATTCTTGCATGTGTTGAACTGTGTATGAATAGAGATATAAGTTTTAGCATAATTTTTATGTTAAATAAGCTATAAATAATAGCAAATGGCAATTTTTATTTTAATACATAATTTCCTAAATAATATATTTTTTTAAGATATTTGACAGAGCTATACTTTCCAAACTTTAAAATGAATAATCTATTAATATTACTCAGAAGAAAAAATAAAAAAAAACGTTGCTATTTTATTATTCAATATATTATTAAATAATTAATATTTTCAAATATATATATAAAACTTTTTTATTAACATACTATTAAGATTTTATTTGATAAAAATAGAACACGTTTAAACACTTATATTTGAAAGGAGAAGATATCCGGGTCAGTTGAATATTATACTATATTTGCCGATTATACTCTCATCATATGTCCAAGCTATTATACCTTCATCAAATTTTTCATTATACTATTTTCAATCTTATATATCTATCAACCCTTTTGTATCTTTTCTACACATATTTATCTTGATAAAATTCATCTTGAATCAATAGATTATAAATAAACATTTTCCTATTATAGATAAGAGATACATGGTCTGGTCAGTTGCAATAATCGAATAATAGAATTATATTAACATAAAAATATTTATTTCATATAATATATCATTAATATTATTTTAAAAAAATATCTATTTTATAATATTTTAAATTTGAATATGTCAAATTTGCATATAAATAACATATTAAAAAATATTAAAATATATTTTAACTATTTTCCCAATAATCCTTTTTATAAAATGTAAAATGAAAACTATTTTTTAACTATAAAAAATCTTGAAGGATTTTGACCATTTACTAAATGGGATAAGTAATTGGCTAGAGTTAGTATAATTACGCAATAATTAAGTTTTTGGAAAATAAATGTAATATTTTTAATACTTTTTTCTAAGAAATTTTTTTTTTTAAACTTCTAATTAAATTTTTACAAAATCAAACTGGCTTCTAATTCTAATACGCATTAGATTAATGTGAATAGGAAAATATTGTTAAATAAATAAAATTATTTTTAATCTAATTCAAATTTCCAAATGAAGAATGAGTCTTCATATTTTCCATAACAAAAAAAGTGTGATATTTTTCATCTTGAATATTTAAAATTTATTCATAATTTATTGGAGAGAAAGAGTTATAAAGAAATCATATCAAAATAATTTCACTCATCATTTATGAATTGAATTTGGAAATTCTTGTCAATCAAATTTAAACTGATACTATCTCAAAAAAAAAAATTTAATTTTATTTAATTTTATTTTAGATGATATTATATTCAGGGTTGTTGGAAGATTTTCAAACTCGAAAATGAAGATAAAAACTAAGATCCTTCTTCTTCTGTCAAGAAATAAATCACTCTCTATGGCAATAGTATCTTTACCCTTACATTTAGAGATATTTGGTATTTATTAGTAAATATAGGAGATTCTTTCACTGTTTCTTTGAAGTTCACAAAACAATGAACACATAATTTAAACGAAATAATTTGATGATGGAAAAATGGAATTTCTTGTTGGATTTTGTTCAATCATCCAAAACAGTAGAAAGAACATCCAGAATGCCATCAAGTTATATCATTCTGACATTTAAATCGATTGGAACGCGTTCAACCTTTAAACAAATAATGATAGAAGCTTTTTCTCAATTTACTGTCGATAGTAGATTTACTCGAACGTTTTAGTTACTCGTTTTCGACAATTTTTTTTTAGTTCATCTTCTGTCTATCCTAAAGCCATATTGCTATGGGGTATTGTATAAATATTCTAGGCGCTTAGATGGCATAGATAGTACAAAGCATAGTATAGACAAGAAGATAGTAGATAGATGATGGAATTGTATCGATTTTCCATTTAAAAAACTGAAAGCTGAACAAAATGGTAAGGAAAATCTAACCCGAGAGGATTCTATACAATGTTAGAGGGCACTCAGTTAATATGGGGATCATTGGATAGGCTAACACGGAAAAAGAACAAATCACTGCCATCATTCAGTGTTCTATTATAAATTTTATAGTTTGGAGTTTTTTTTTTTTTGCTTTTCTGTATAGTTAATCTTTTTCAATATTGATTGCCATCAATTAGGTAGTCTAATAAAAATCAATACTATAGTAAGAGCCACTTACACCGCGGATTTATCCAACATCATAACTATTCGTACAAGAAATTTAGGATTTAAATTTGTTTAGAAAAAAATTATTCTCAAATATAAGATATAAGATAAAGATTGGAAGAAAATTGCTTTATATAAATGGGAATACGACAAAATAATGGAAAACATTTCAGATGATACTAAAGAAATTTATTACTAAAAAGTTTTAAATCAAATTGATACCAGGTCGTAGTCATAGTTGCGTATCATTATTATCATTATTGTTTTTTTTTTTTTTTTTTTTGATATTCTGATTGATTTAGGAAAAGTGTTGTAAAAAACAATCCTCATACACTTATGGTAATAAATCAATCAATCGTCGATAAGGAATCGAGGAAGAAAGAAGACCTCGAATTTTATTAGTGGGGCACATTAATACCAAACGAAGGCGGATCCATTGAACTTACTGTGGAATTTTTCAATAAAAATTCTACCAATCAAGGCTACCAAGATTGAACCGATGGGTAAGAGTTCATGTCAATCACTGGGAATGTTCACAGTATCTATGGAAAATACTCTACAAAGTAAAAAAGACTAAAGACTTTGCATATTTAAATTTATAATATTTTTTTCTCTATGAATTTTCCTCTTTAATATTTCAGTGTCTTATAAATGTCATCACATTTTATCTAGTTAAATATCATTGAGATAAGTATCTTATGGCAAATTAAGTTTTTCAACAAATCTATTGTTATATATTGTATTAAAATAAGGAAAATCAAAATGTTTGCAGACCTACAACAAAGTTATACTCTATAAGAAATGTTATAGAACCAAAAAAATAGTTGCGTCTACAGCAGATGTCACCAAAGTGTATTGAGAATAACTCTTATTTGTATGGTACAACAACAAAAAATGAAGAAAAATAAATTAGTAGTAGTAGAGATCGTGCTGTCTTAGAAGTTTGAAATAAAATTTCGAAACTTTTCTTTTGAAAAATAATTCCCACAAAATTCTGTACACCCACATCTTGATTGTCGTCTGTTTAGTAAAATTTTAATACGAGAATTATTCTTTAAGCTTAGAGTTTTACATAAAAACAGAACTTAATTCAATATATCATACCAAAATTGATTGGCTGTTTTGAAGGTACAATTTTCGAAATAGATTATGCCACACCTTGCAATACGATTAATTTTAGATTTGCCAATGCTGACGAAATACGGATGTACTCATACGAGTGCATACATAAATCGAGTTAATCCTCAAACCACATTAATACTGATATGATGAGAGCTGTGGCTTCCTAAACACTATCAAAACAAGATTTTATAATAAAAAAATATTTTTAATAATTTGAAAGAAGCAGAAAAAATAAAAAAACTTGCCCAACAAATATAAAAACTATTTAACAAAGTCTTAAATATCAAAACCATTAATACAAAATGACATTATAATTTATAATAATTTAAATATAAAACCAAAGAGAGAAAAAAAAACCCAAAAATTACCTTGTCTTTTTTGTCTATTCAATTTTGAAATTATTCATTTTTTTCCTTACCTAAAAAACCATAAAAATTTCTTATCTAAATTAATTCAAAATCAATCAGAAATTAGCGTTTGTATTTTCTTTAAATAATCATCATAATTAATAACGTTTAATTTCCATAAAGTTTTTTTTTTAAATAAATTTTTCACATTAGTTGTTTGTTTTTCCTTTTGATGGAAGACGTTTATTTTAAGATTTAATTAGCTTTTATGTATGCAAAAAAATAAATTGTTAAATAATATCAAATTTAGTCTAGTAATAGATGGAAATCATTTGCGAATATGTCGTTTGCGTGCATATTACGAGTATATTGGCCTTCAACTCGTTTCTGTTAAAGATTTCAGATTTGGTGATAGTAATCTGACTAATGCATAAATATATCTTAGTATTCGAAGGCTAATTATAATATTTTATATTATATAATTAGGAGTAAAATAGATGTACATATATTTCTATGCTAATTTTAGATATACTAATTGAGTGCAATAATTACCTTTTCCTTCAATAAGTCATTATTTGAACGATTTGAAATGAAGACATTCAAGTTGAAAATGATTTTGTCCAACCAATAATTAATCATTCTTTTATTTGGTAATTTTTTGAAAGTTGTCTGATAAAATGGTATATTCTTAAAAGAATTAACTATTAGCCTTCATAGACTTGTTTGGGTTTAAATTTTTGAAATTCGTTCAATTTTAATGATTTTTAGTCAACTCTAAAATGGTAAACCTAGATTTTATTATCGGTATTTTTATCTTTTATTTAAAATTCTCTAAATTTACTTTAACAAAATTTACATTATTTATTTTTTTAAAAAGTTCTTTTTTTTTTATATAATTTTCATTTTGCTAATTATTTTTAGAGTTTCTTGTAACATAATTTAAAAAATTCCTAAATAAAATAAAAAATTCGTAATATTTTACATATGTTTTCATTTTGAATTTTTGTTCTTCAAAATCATAGTTTGTACTATTATTCCTTAAATTAACACCCCCCTCCCCCACTACACTGCCAAACAATCGGATTGTTCCTAATTGAAATTTTTGAAATTAATGAATTTTATTTAAAAAATACTACATTTTTATTGATCTTTTGTGGTATGCCGCAGTGCACTGAAAACTTAAGAGCTTCATTCCATCAACATATTTTCTTATTTTAAAATTATACCTTTACCAATGGTATTTCTCAATAGAATTTTTCTAAATAATCTCTACTAAAACTGGTATACCCCAGTATTTTTAAAACACTTAAATTTAATGAGACTATCAACAACTACTTAGACTACTGGACAATGGATCAAAACTTGTACTAAAGAAGAAACTTTTGATTTACAAAACGATTTTAAGATCAAATTCAAAGTAAGCATTCAAATTCCTCTTAAATCCTATTCTGTCAATCCAAAATCTTCCGAAAATTGAATCTCTTTACTACTTCCACTGAAGTTTTCCTTTTTCTCTAATATTTCCTTTAAGTACTCCTTGATAGACCGCAATAGGCCACGACATCTCCTAAAGGATTGAATTGATTTTCTCGTTCCCCGATTTTCGTCATAAAATTTGCTCAATCAAATTTTTACAGAGTTGTAGCTAATTAGTAAAATGAAGATTTAGAAAAATATTTTTAAGAAGAAGAAAAAAGGATTTTTTCTTATCTTCCTTAAAAGGATTAACTTTAATCAAATTTAATACACAATTTAATAGTTAAAATATTTCCAATTGATATTATTTTTATTACGAAAAGTAATAATTGATAAAAATGACGCCGTTACCTTTAAATATTAATTTGCGAAAATATTTTTGAATAAATATCAAATTTCATGAATCATTTTACTTTCATTTTTCATAAATGTATAAATTCTTTTTCGGTATTTTCATTTGATATTATGACTTTTAATATTTCTAACTGAATCATCTCGGATGTCTTTTAGTTTAGTTATATTATTTCCAAAATAATCTGAATAACTATGCATAAATTTATTTTGATAGTATGACATTAAATAAAATTTTTAGAAAATTTTAGAAGATACTTTAGCATCACGAAAATCATATTCAAGAATAAGATTAATCTTTGTTTGATTTTTCTAGCGATTCATGAAAATGACATCATATATACTCGTACATGCCAGTATGACATATTTACCTTAATTTAAGTTAATACATGAAATACTAAAAACGAGTTAGGTTGCCTTTCAATTTTTGGAATTATGCTAAAATGATATATCATCATCATTGGTAGTTAGTATGAGAACGATTTCTGTAGAAATGTGTCCTCTACGAGAGGTACTCGTAGTGAATGAACATAAAGCTCCGGTTTGAAGATGATTATTATACAGGTGGTGAATATGATGTTTAGCTTAAACTATTTACATCACTTAAGATTGTAATTTTCTATACTTTTTTTTTTTACTATATGGGCAATCTCTAATGTGAATGAACGAACAAGAGCCCTTCCCTTTAGAAGTAATTTGCACTTTTGTCAAGATGTTCCATCAACTCGGTGGTAGGTAAGAAAAATGCCTTCATTTGCACTATGCTAGAGTAGACCTCGAATTCCAGCATGTGAGATTTTCTATTGAAAATTCGAACTTATTCTGAATTCGAAATCGATTGGAAATCTGGCATCTTCTCTAAATGAATTTCAATGAAACTAACTAACTTCCATTATATAATATTAAGTATTTGTGGTTATGCACAACACACATGGATCCATATATGACAAAAGTGCAATTTAACTATATTTAACTACAAGTTTATCAGTGATTATTGATCAAATACTTTCTGTTCGAAGTGAACGCAACCACACAAGGTCGGAAAGTCTTATACTATTCAGATATATGGTATGTCCGTACTATGATGAGCTGAATAGTACTGTGCACTCATACATTATCTTCGACATGAGGAAAACGTACACATTTTGAAGTTAAGTAATCAAATATGAAATGAATGCGGTAAATATCGATATAAAATGTATCCAAAAATGGGTAGGTTCCGTTCCGGATGAAAAGAGAAAAATTGTTTAAAAAAATCATAATCAAAAAGAGAATAGTTTAAAAGCTATTCACATAATAGAACAGAGATTCTATGAAAAGTGAAGTGTTTCGAAAAAGGTCATAGCGTTCTCAAAATGACAGACTATAAAAAAAAAAAAAAAACATTTGTGCACAATCGCCTAAATTGGAAATTTACCATCCAAAAAATGAGTATAAAATCATTTGAATTTGATTGTTCAAGGTCAACACTATAAAAACCTACCTTGAGGTCATTTCTTACGTCATCAAAAATTTGTATATGATAATTGCACGTTTTTGGTCCAGGAGAAAGTTGAAAGTGTCCATATGGCCATAGTTGGAGTGTTTACGTAAACAAAATAATTTATTTGTGTATGACGATGAACCAGAAAAAAGGAGGCAACCGAAAAATGGATAAATAAAAATAATATCAAAATTCACATTCAAATAAAAATATAAACAATGAGCACTGCTGGTGGTTGGTTGGTTGGCAAATTAAATTTCTCGTGATTCCCGAATTTCCGAATTTATTTATGGTTAGACCAGTTCAACCAGACAAACAGGTTCGAAATTTCTTATAATATCGAATTACTGACGAAATCAGAAATTTCCCGTACGCTTAAGGGCACAAAAAACATTATTTACGCACGTACGAATATATTCACGCACGTATAAATTGGCGCACGTACGGAAGTCGACCGAACACGAAGATGCCGAATCAATGGTGCTGCTGATGCCATGTCATGTACGGGTTGTTGCTAGCAGGGAGCTGCGTATACGCATAAATAATTTTTCCCCTTAAATACAGTTTTAAATATATTTTTTCTTCAGATAACAGATATTTATCATAAACTGATCATTAAATATTTGGTATTTGATAAAAATATGCAAAAAATCTCTCCGACAATGAATTCGGAGACGGGCCAACATGATAGATGCGATACGATTCATCCTGTGCCATATAGCTTTAATTACTCCACATGAACTTTTCAAGTTATCATTTTTATTTTTATTTTGTCCATGAAGAATTCCAATATATCATCTTCTTTCTACCAATTAATTGATGAACAATTTTTTGTTGATCAAAATCAGATTTTTGCGGTACATCATTATTTTTTTTACGTAACATTTTAAAAACTGCTTTTATGAATATATTTCAATGACCGCAAAGTTTTTAATTTACAAAACTTTAAATACCTATCAAAAAAAAAAACTTGTAAGTTTTCTTTTTGGGGCAAAACTTAAAAAAATGAAAATTTTATATATAGTTTGTGTTGGCATTCTTTGTTTTAATAGACTGCAAATTGACAAAAACAATATTGTTAATTATCAATTTTATTCACAAATTATGTAATATGAAAGTTTGTCATTTTTTTTTTTACAATCATGTATTTAGCGTCATTTAATATAAAGGAAAAAAACTTTTTGTAGCATTTAATAGGAAGAAAAATATTGAAAACATTTGATCACATATCAAATTGAAAGCGCATTTGGCATTGTGATATAATTTGATATGGATTGTCATTAATTTGAGTCAGTTTGGAATATATATATTTTTGTGAAATTAAAAACTGACTATTTAATAAATTCACAAAAATTCGATTAGTATTAGCAGATTAATGAGCAATAACCTTAAAAATATAATCTCCAAACCGATCGGATATTAATTAATAAAAATTATTTAGTTAACCGAATTTACCTTGTTTTGTTACTAATTAAAAGTTAAGGTATTCTTGAGACAGTTCCGGTTTTGAATAAGATTTATTTTTGTAACAAAAACCAACTTAACAAAAATAGTCCATTTCAAAAGTTAAGAAAACGTTTAGCTAAAATTTTTTTAGAATGTATAATAATTAAATATATTTGTTCAAATTTTTAAGTTTGAATCATGCAAGCTGTGCAATTTAACAATGTCGGAACTGATGAGGTAATGATATGCCCATAAACAGAGTGTGGGCGAATTGTATTTTTGAAAAGCTATCTTTTGGTCATAAATCAACTACGAATAAAAACAAATCTAACTGAGGTCATTGACTAATTTAAGAAATCTTTTTTTTTTAAAACAGCCAAAAAAAAAATGATAGCTTTTACTAATATGCGCAGCGGTAATCTTTCCAAATAAACTCTGCACAATAAATGATGGAAGGTGGTAGAAATATTTTTTTTTTTACTTTGATAAATTTTATCTAAACCAAAAAAGTATTCTGTTTGACCTGAAGATTCATTTAAACGATGATGTACAATTTTAAAGTGGTAAGTTTTTTTGGGAAATTAATCAAATCATGGGCAAAACCACAAAAAAATTAGCCATAATTCCTGGGGTATCGTTTAAGATATTTTACAAAATTGGTATTGACCGATGGTTATCTAAAGTACAAGTACAAATGGCTAACATAGGTTGGCCAATGTAGAAGAAATGTTTCAATACAATTTTAATAAATGTTTAAAAAAAAGTTTTGATAAATCACAAAAATTAAAAGAAAAATTGACTACCTAAAATGGGAATGAGAAATTTTTAAATTTAATATGAGAAGATAGAAAAGGTAGCGTAGGAAAAAATGTTGCAACAAATTTTTTTTTTTTGCCGAAAAAAAATTCTTAATGAAGTAGAACCAAAATTAATTTAACTAAATATGGACCGCATTTATCAATATTTGTAGTTTTTTTTTAGTAAGTAGGTAGTTATATCTATTAATGAGTAGGTGTACGTTTAATTGTGATTTATTTAACTATGAATTTTCTCTGAAAATTTAATTATTGAATATTGTACAAAATAGTTGGTTGCAAATCTTTTGTAATTTTTTAAGCAATTTCTTAAAAAAATATTCTTATTGTATTTTAAGCTAGTTCTATAACTTATTTTTTTTTTAATTCTCAAATTTATATGTAAGCATTGTAGGTAATTTTAGAAAAATTCTTCTAAAAGAGTTTTACAAATTTTTTAATAGTAAAATAAAAGTATCTATTTGAAAAATATGGAAAAAACATACGCCTTTGTACGATATTATTTTACTCATAAACCGTTTCCTCTGTTCAAATATAATAGTATTGAGCTTCAAATTTACAGGAAAAAACCTACACTTGTTATAAAATATAGTAAATTTGTTGACATAGAAAATTTTTCGGAAAAAAGTCAAATATTTCACAAAATTCCTTATAAAGAACTATTAATACTTCCTACACAAAATAACATATTTTATCTTTATTGCACAAAAAATAACTAGGATGTATAATATAAATATTTTGTCAAGTCAATTGGCCTTTAAGATCGTATAATTTGACGTCGTTGTACTTTTTATCATAGAAATACGTTAACAATTGTATAAGCGCAAAATCCTACCAAAGATACGAAAAAGATTGAGTCTTTCAAGAAGTCTTTTGATAGTTTTTTTAAAATAATCTTATTTAAATGCATAATGGCAAAATTAAAAAAATATAATAAAATAAAAATTTAAATAATAAATCCGCATTTACAATTTATTTAATGTAACTTTACATTCCATAACGCAAATTGGATAACCTGACAGTAACATTGGATTAATGATATTCTGAAATGGCAGTAATTTTTGTTGTGTCTATTTTGTTTTAAAGAATTGAAATTTTCCTATTTGAATTACAAGAACAGGAAATTCCGGTATATTACAGACCTTTACATGGCAGTTGTTTTTTTCTACTTTCATAAAGGAAAAAAATATCTTTTGAAAATTGAAAACATAAAAAAAATCTAATCGTAAAAAATGAATAATAAACAATTTTCAATGTCATACAAACAGTTTGAGTGTTCATTAATTAATCCTAATTAGTCACTTGTTTGTTTGGCAACCAGATTTAGATATTTTGCAATTGTTCATCTTGACAATTTGGACAAGCTTTTGATGGATAACTTTATATGTTCAGTTTGTTATTTTGAAAATTGCTGTAATTTGTGTATGCAAACTTAACCAAAAAAAAAAATATAAATTTAAATAAAATAAAAATTGAATTATTTCTAAAAAGAAATTTTTTTTTTCGTATAAAACTTTGATTAAAACGATTGCAATAATTCATGATTAATCAAAAAAAATTTAACAAAGTTTGCTATGGCATAGCAATATGGATGGCTGGGTAGTGGGTGATCAGTTTCAACCTAAACCCCCTTGACGTTAACTGGAAACTTTCACAATTCTTAAGGTGGATAATCTGCTACTGTACTCAAGTTGAATGTAATCTTTAATCTTTTCTTATAAAGTTTTTCACAATCTCATCACTAACCTTTAATCAGAATTAAAAACAAAACAGAAATGCTTGTCGTATTTTTGCTTATAACAATATAACACTATGAAAAGAAAGGTGATTATTTGGAATGTTTGCTATTTCGGAATAATTTGTATTAGTATTTGTGTAAAGTTTTCTTTTACAACAAAAAAAAAAAAAAACTTTTATTAAAATACTTTGAATTACTTTTTGCCATAATCTTATATGAATACATATGAAAATGATGCTTATTCCAAGACGAAATTTATCGCTTTTAAACTGCGAATTTTTTTTTTTATTTATACTCTTTCCATTCAATAGTTGCTTATGCAATTGCTTAGAAATTTTTAGTGAATATAAATGCTTAGTGTTAAAGAAAATTATTTTTGGAGAATTCCCTTTCTTGTTAGAGTCCATCTAAAAATACTTTTATGCACATCCAAAGCGTCGATGCATACTAAGTTGGTTATGTCATTTATTAAAAATAATTGAATTATTTTAAGAGTTAGTATTTATTCTTCTAAGAAAATGACACTAATTTGAAGATTTCTTTATTTTTTTCTCTCTAAAACTAATATGTTTTTGTGCCTTAATTCTCCCATTCAAAAGATCTTAACACCAAATAGCCTATGGCATATTCAACTATTAATAAATTATTTATATTTTCACAAAGTTACTTTGCATAAAAAATATTTTAAATATTACTCAAAATGTATCTACATATTTAAAATAATAGCTCTATCAGATAAAAAACATAAATACTTGAAGAAAAAAATTTATTGAGGAGAAAAATTAAAATACATCAAAAACTTTTGTTTATAATAAATTGATCCTTTTTTGAAAATTTGCAAAAAATATATGTTTTCTCTTCTGAACTGATGAAAAAGCTAAAATATTTTTCATAAAAGCTGCTAAGCCCCATAACTGTGAATGTGGAAAAATTTCCATTAGTGACCAGACATGTGAAATATTTGCAAATAAAAAACTATCAAACGAGTTAATTGAAAAATATGAGAAAAATTTGTAAATTTTAAAATATTGGCTAAGGTTATTTTTGTGTTTATTTACAACTAGCAGTGATATTGGAGCAGTAGAGTGTAGAATTTAGTAAAAGAAACAAAAAGCAGTAAAAAAATAATAACTAAAACTATAAAAAAATACTAACTAAACCTAAAATTCAGTGCCATAATAATTCATATAAGCTTGACGTATATGGATTCAAGTTGGGGATGAAAATAGACTTCATGCAAATTTATTTAACTATACCAGTTTATGTATAGTTTTAAATGGACTCCCTTGAGTATGAAACCCCCACTATTGGATGCTTACGAGTATATGTCCGTCATATTTTGATGAAATATTACTTTTGCTGGAACCCAAATTCAACATGGCCAAACACGATTGTATAAAGAAGCTGATGACGAAGCAGCTCTCTTCACACCATTCGAATTTGGGGATTGGTAATAGTCAAAAGCATGTTATTTTTTGGGCAGAGGAAAAAGCAAATTTACAAAGCTTTAGTTGCCAAATACTTGACCATAAAAAATGGATTCACCACTGTCTCATCATAGTTATTTACCATTCCGAACCAGTATAGTAGAGGACATGTGAAAAGGTTTTTTTTCCGTTCATAATAATTTTTATTCCCTAATTTTTTTTTCTTCTGTAATTTGAAAAGGTCACATCGTAGCTTTTTCATCTAACAATTCAGATACATGGAAAGCTTAGTATTCACCACTTTAAATGAATTCACTTAAAATTCAATTGAAAGCTTACTGTACAAATTGAATTTACATGCGAATGGGCAACATTCCTCTTCATTGGATATATGTACTCATAATATACAGAAAACCAAACATCAGACGAACAGGTGTATATAGCCAACGTTTGGTGTTATTGTTAACATTTATACTTTAATTTTTTTTCTTCATCTACAATATATTTTTCTTAACGGTTGAAAAAAGTTATCCTTCAATTATGTGGAGAAAAAATACCATTTCAGTTGGAGCAGAATAAAAAACGACAGCATCAATAAACTTAGTTGAAAAATATATCAATAAATTTACCAAAATTATATTACATAACGTGTGGTTAATATTATAAAACTGTCTTATGGTAATAATACTGGTTTCAAGTACCTTTCAGAATTCACATATAGTATGGAGATGCAGTGCTCTTTACCATATTATCATTGTTTGGGGAGTCTACCTTTATAAAAACAAATCTCTACCGTTGCATGATTATCACCAGATAGGAAGTTTTCGGTTGTTTTTTTTTAATCGATATCGAAAATTTCAATGAAATGACAATGAAATTATTGCAGTTGGTTTGTAAGTTCAAGGCTATTAGCATAGTATTGATAATTCAATTACCATCATAAAAAATATGAATTTTACACAAGTCATAAAAATAATAATTAATATTTTCATAAAATATATATCAAATTGACTGTTTACCTTTCATAAAGCTAATTGTATGTAGGTCACATGCACTTCCTATACTCATGCAACTGATATGGCATTATCCATTTTTAAGTTCTAAAGGTGTAGTACTATTATTTGATAGTTTTTACTCTTATTTATATAATTAGGATAAGTTTTGTATAGTATAATAATTGCCATTTAATATTATAGATTTTTTATTATCAAATATTAAGACTAAATTAAAAAATAATTAATTTTTGTCGTATCAAAATTTTTAATAATCAAGAAGGAAAGACCGTTACTGTCTATTAAGAGACTTAACTATGGCCATTAAGTCTGAACGAAATGTTATTTTAATAAGACGACACCGTAGATCATATAATACAAAAAATTCTGGTTTTAAATGCAAGAAAAATTCCCAGAACGTCTCTCTTTCGAAATGTGATGATATCAGTTGGTCTCAAAGATCGTGCAATTTGACGCTGTTTAATGATTTCTTGCAAAACTATATAAAATATAACATTTTATTAAGTAATCCATTAATCTTTAAATATAGAGAATTCTTAATAAAATACTACAATACATTTATTCGGACAATCTTCTAACTTGTAAAGCAATTCAAAATCAACATCTATCGAATAATGGCCGATTCAATGTTAAAAGTGTGCGAACATTTTATCAAAAAATACCTCAAAAAAAATTATTAATTTGAGTTTATATTTAAAAATATAATGGAATTTTTTTTTAAATTCAATTAAATAAAATTCCTTATCAAAATCCAAACTTAAAAATTTATTTTAATTAACTTTACATACCAAAGGAAAAATTGGATAAGCTTTCATTTTTACCCAAAATATTAATAATTTTTGTTAAGAACGATAAAATATTTGGCAAACTGTGTAAAATCATAAAAAATTGTTTTTAAATATCTGTTTACAATTGGGTGAATGAATTTAAACGTGGCCGTTCATCCACAAAAGATGAACATCGTTTAGGACGCCCAGTTGAGGTGTCTACTCCTGAAATCATCGACAAAATCCACGATCTGATTTTGAACGATCGGTGAATTAAAGTGCGCGATTTAGTTGAGGCCACGGGCATATCACAAGGTACAGTCGCTTCAATTTTGCGTTAAAAATTGCCTGTGAAAAAAATTTCGGCAAGATGGGTGCCGCGTTTGCTGTCAGAGGAGAATAAGCGCAATCGTGTAGTGGACTCTGAGGCTATGTTGTCACTCTTTCATCGCAATCCTGCCGAATTCCTTCGTCGATATGTCACTATGGACGAAACCTAAATACACTACTAAACTCCAGAAACGAAGAGACAGTCATCACAGGGGATTTTCAAGGGTGAACGGGCTCCGAAGAAGGCAAAAACTGTGCCATCGGCCGGCAAGGTGATGGCCACGGTCTTTTGGGATTCGCAGGGCATCATTTTTATCGACTACTTGGAAAAAGGAAAAAAAATAACAGGAGCGTATTACGCGTCGTTATTGCAACGGTTGAGCGAGGAAATCAAAGAGAAACGCCCCATCTGAAGTAGAAAAAAATCCTCTTGCATCAGAACAATGCGCGTGTGCACACCTGCGCTGTTTCCATGGCAAAAATTGTGAAATTGAGAATGAAATTGTTGCAGCATCCCGCTTATTCACCAGATTTGGCCCCGAGTGACTATTTTCTTTTCCCCAATCTGAAGAAATGGGTTGGCGGACGACGGTTCACTTCCAACGAGGACGTCATTGCTCAAACGGATGAGTATTTTGCAGAACTTCCGAAATCCTATTTTTTGGACGGGATAAAAATTTTGGAAAAACGGTTGGAAAAGTGTATAGAGCTACACAGAGTGGAAAAATAAAATTATTTTTTTTAAAAAAACAGTTTTTTCCATCTTTTTCTAAGGACTTATTGAACGACCCTCGTATCATCGCAAAATTGTTTAAATATCTTTAAAAATGTTGTACTAAATGATATTTTGCAAAGAAATGAAACTCCTAATTTTTTCCTAATTTTTGTTTTTGTTGAGTCATTAAAAATATCATTTAGTAAAGGAGTTACTGTGTTTGGATCCTATGGCAGTTATTTCATAAACGTTATTTTAAAAAATTGCAGAAAATAAGTCTACTTTTTTTAGGAAAATTTATTTTTTCAATCAGGCAAATTGAATTTTATAAAAAATTTCTAATGCCAACTCACTACCGGAAAAAACCAAATATTTGAAAAATTTAAAAAAAAAAAAACTAGACTATCGATAAAAAAAAAAGAGAATTCAAGGTAAAACTGATAAAAGTAATTTGAATGGAAAAATTTTTAGTTTTATGCAAACTTTCTAAAAATCAATAAATTCATTAGTTTATTACACAAATCAAACGCAAATGCAATAGTAAATATATCATATAGAAATATTGATATTTTTCATATTTAATTAGATGGAAGAAGAAAAGATCTTTTTCATTATTCATTATGATCATGAGAAGGAGAAAATATTCCGTAATTTGATTGATTTGCATTTATGGCGAATCCAACCGAGACCAGATTACAAGGTTAGACATTCTAGACTATAGTGGAACGGAGGCCTATTCATTAAAAGTGGATGCTAATAAAATCATATACGATAAATCAAATAAGTATAGAGTATTTCATAAATTGTTTGCGCCTCTTCTACATTTGATCAGATTCTGACATTTCAACCAAAAAGTGTTAATTTATCAAACGCATGAATCCATTCACTATTGAGTATGAGTTCGTAAGATTCACACTTTTCAAAATGATACCATCTACATCAAATGGAGATCAATACGAGTACTACTCTATCGGCATCATCGCTGAATAGTTGAAGTTTATTTTATATTTAAAAATAATTTGAATATGAATTTAAAAGCAAATTTTTATAATAAAAAATATTATCCAACAGTAGATTGTATAGTGTCATTTATTAAGCGGAAACAATATAACTTTGGGTGGCTCCTCGACTTCGTACAGGCTTACTTTGGAAACTTAAAAATTTAATTTTTCTATACTAAATCATATCTTTCAAAGGGTCATTTTTAAGTGGTGGCATTGCACAAGTGAGTGTCATTAGTCCCAATTTATAAAATATTTATGCCTCAAATATTCCTATTTTTTTAACAATTTTATTTTATTTTTATACATCAACGTTCATCCCCTTCAAATTAGTTCAGTTCTGTTATATTATTTCTCTTTATTGTTCCTTTCGGAACATGGAGACCTATTAGGAAAGACGGTCATTATTCGACCAGTAGGAAAGATGGCCACTATGTCCATTTAGTGGTTGTTATCTTTATCAATAAAGCTGGTATTGATATTTCTGTGTTTTTGATGGCTGATGATGGCTTTTACAGGTGTTTTTTCCGCACTTTATGTTAAGGAAATGAGAATAATGAAAATAAAGTAAAATGTAAAGGAAGTATTTTTTTTTAATTAGCGGAGTAAGAATCGAGCACACGACCTCTTGGGGATGGGAGTCTAGCGCGATAATACCTGCACTATCGAGCCGGCCTGAGAAGCTATAAATCGGCGGAGATATTTTTTCCGCTCAGGGCCGTTCAATAAGTCCTTAGAAAAAGATGGAAAAAAAATGTTTTTATTTTTCAACATAATCTCCTTTTAGCTCTATACGCTTTTCCAACCGTTTTTCCAAAATTTTTATCCCTTCCAAAAAATAGGATTTCGAAAGTTCTGCAAAATACTCATCCGTTTAGGCAATGACGTCCTCGTTGGAAGTGAACCGTCGTCCGCCAAGCCATTTCTTCAGATTGGGGAAAAGAAAATAGTCTCGGGGCCAAATCTGGTGAATAAGCGGGATGCTGCAACAATTTCATTCTCAATTTCACAATTTTTGCCATGGAAACAGCGCAGGTGTGCACACGCGCATTGTCCTGATGCAAGAGGATTTTTTTCTACTTCAGATGGGGACGTTTCTCTTTGATTTCCTCGCTCAACCGTTGAAATAACGACGCGTAATACGCTCCTGTTATTGTTTTTCCTTTTTCCAAGTAGTCGATAAAAATGATGCCCTGCGAATCCCAAAAGACCGTGGCCATCACCTTGCCGGCCGATGGCACAGTTTTTGCCTTCTTCGGAGCCCGTTCACCCTTGAAAATCCACTGTGATGATTGTCTCTTCGTTTCTGGAGTGAAGTAGTGTATCCAGGTTTCGTCCACAGTGACATATCGATGAAGGAATTCGGCAGGATTGCGATGAAAGAGTGCCAACATAACCTCAGAGTCCACTACACGATTGCGCTTATTCTCCTCTGAGAGCAAACGCGGCACCCATCTTGCCTGAATTTTTTTCATGCAAAATTGAAGCGACTGTACCTTGTGATATGCCCGTGGCCTCAACTAATTCGCGCACTTTAATTCGCCGATCGTTCAAAATCAGATCATGGATTTTGTCGATGATTTCAGGAGTAGACACCTCAACTGGGCGTCCTGAACGATGTTCATCTTTTGTGGATGAACGGCCACGTTTAAATTCATTCACCCAATTGTAAACCGTCGCAAACACAGGTGCAGATGTGGCATGAACTGCATCCAACTCGGCTTTGATTTCTTTCGGGCTTAAGCCTTTCATATGGAGATGTTTGATGACAGCCATAAACTCGCTTTTTTCCATTGTTATGCACAAATATATGTTGTTAACTTTAATCGACGATAGAAATTGACCTACGCTATGGATCGAGCTGAATGTTTGACAGCTTTTTTGTTGATACTGGTACTTACAAAAAAAAATCTTTACCGACACTACGAGCGCAATTTCTTGGATTTACTAAGGACTTATTGAACGATCTTCGTAGCACCGCTAAAAGGCTTCAGCTAGGATTGTTTTCAACTCCTCGGTTACACTTCTTAGAATGTTTTTGACAGTATCAAAATGGCATCCTTTAAAGAGCTTTTTAACTTTAGAGTATTCTTAAAAATCTGTTTGCAAACAAAAAATCGTTGTAACAGGAATGGTTGTTATTGTGGAGCATCCAAGTGTCTGCAATAAAATTAAATCTCATTGAAATGCCCTTTTTTTTGAGCTTTTCAAAAAGCTTCAGTTTAAATTGATGTTGTCAGAGCTCAAAAAATCCTCATTCGTTCAATATTTTCATTAGTTTTTGTTTTTTCTGCGCGAAATTTCCGTGTTCCAGGATTTTAGAAACTCAATAGTATCGCGTCGCTATCGGACAATGTTGACACTTTATACTGCATAAGTATAGGAGGAACTAGCATACAAGTTATCCAGAGTATACGTCCGCATTGTTGCCAGATCCCTTTTATACGTGAATTATGTATTACACCTTATTAAAAAAAATCATTCTACCTTATTCTTCTATTAAAATGCATATTAAATGCAAACTCCTTCTTATGTCATCCAAATTAACAATAGTGAGAGCTTAAAAAGGCTTTTACCGAGGGATCTTAAAGGATTTTGAAATAAATTTCGTGAAATACAGACTTATTTTTTGTTCATCTTATTTTTCAAATTATTTAAAAAAAATTTTGTTGTGTAGATAAAAAAAATGTAAAAATAATGATTGTGTATATTCCTTCAACGTACGACTTGCCAGAATGATTTTAATCATGGGAAATGTGCGTAATTCAGTTTAATATAAGGTGTAGTAAAAAAAATCCATTATTTTTGCATTAAATTGAAGGTTTTATTTAGCATGAATAGAATGATACGATTTAGGTCAAATATGCACCGCTTTTGGCAAAAAACTGGGACAGTCGATTTTCATAATCTTCTCTTCAGGCGAATTTTTCACCTGCAAAATCATTCCTCATAGACAGGAAGAGGTGGTAATCACTTGGTGCCAGGTCCGGACTATAAGGTGGATGCATAAGAACATCCCAACCAAGGTCCCGGAACTTCTGGCGAGTCACTATCGATGTATGCGGCCTAGCGTTGTCCTGATGGAACACAATTCCTCTCCTATTGGCCAAAGCTTGCCGCTTTGGCCATTAAAGAACGCCATCTAGTGCAACCCGATCGCACTTTCACAACGGGAGATACAGACTCCTAAAGCCATCTATTGGCAAAATAATGGATTACTTTTTACTACAACTTATATTAACAATAAATAGTAGGCAGATTATTCGCTATAGTCACGATTTCTTATGCGCAGCTACAAAAATTCCAAAAAGTCATCAGAAATTGCAAAAATTATCTTCATATCTTAATAAAGTGTGAAAATTACTAAATATAATATTTTCCATGTGAAAATCAAAAATTTCCATTCTTCAATCTCATCGAAACTATTCACCCTTTAAATTGAGGAATTTTGATTTTGTTATTATTGCTGTTAATATTTTTTTTTCTCTTCAAATGTAGTTAACCTTTAGTGTTCGATAGTGTCTACATACTTTTAATGAAAATTATTATAATACATGAAATTTAATAAAAAAAAATAAAAATAAAAAGAAAACAGTACTAATAATGATAGAGAAATGCATATTCAAATCGAATTTTGAAGGTTATCATCACATATGTGCATGTAAATTAATGTTTTTTTTTTACATTTGGAAGTTTTTATTTTGAAATAAAGGAAATAAATTATATTTAAAATTGAAATTAAATACATAGTTTCTTTTCTAATGGATTAATTTAAATACTATCGTCAATTATTTCCTCTTTAGATAGTTTATTTACAAAAACATACTCGTAGTACGTACATTATTGCAATTAGTTATGTTGCCATTGATGTTATTGCCTAGTAGTATTGTTAATATTATTGTTATTTATTATAATTTTTATTTGTTTTTTTTTTCTTCAGTTTCATCTTCAGAGTACTTTGGTTATTATTAGATAAGCAAGTATTTGTGGCTTTTAGTTTTCATTTAGTAAAAGGAGATACTTTTTCATATTGTAAACTATTGGTGGCGCCTACATTTCTTTGAAACGCAATAATGGCTACGTTACCATAGATCGTGGTTTGAAGTCAGCGGCATATTCACATACAGATTAATTTTATTTGTACAAAGACCTCACCCACCATATATTATTCAAATACATAAATAAGTCAATCTAATATGTTGAAATATTTTTTTTCCCGATACTGAGTCATCGAATACTATTGTAGACGCTTCTTTTTTCGTTTTTAATACTTTTGCCTACTACTATTAATTTAACATAATATTTTGGACAATTACTTTTATCTCAAATTCAAATATAAAATTGATCATAAGAGTTATGTGCTAAGGCATATTTGAATATATTTCCTATCGGAAAATATTTACACTATTCCATTGAAAGATTAAACGATATTTGCTTGCGTACACAATCAATCGTATCTGAATATATATACAATATATGCACTCGTACATTAGGGAAGTTTATCTACAATAAAATACTTTCATATATGAGAAGATATTTAACAAAGAACTATATGGAGGCATACTCTGAACCATTAATTTGATTCATAAATATTGTCAGCAATAGCTGTTCCCTACTATAATACGATACATACCATGCCAATATGCGGAAAACATTTATTTTTCGTATGTCGTGCGCGCAATTCCATTTAATTTTTTATCCGACAATCATGTTAACCGTGTTTACATACATGAACATATTTATGGATAAAAACATTTAAAAAAAAAGAAAAGAAAAACGAAAAAAAAAATCGATTATTCCGATTCTTGTGGTGGAGTCTTTAGGGGGAAGTTTCGTTGTTTTTTGCCATATGTAACTGGATTTATCTATTGTAGCTCTGGACTCATACGTTCTGAACGCAATATTCCAATGCGTACGAGTAGACAAAATGGGACTATGGGAAACTATTGATCAATACGTTAATTAAAATGAAATTCGAATTTTTTCGCACACCCATAGTCGATTACATTGATGCGTTCATTGAAAATCACCCTCCTTGTTCTTTTTGGCCGATAAACAAAAATATTTTTCAAAAACAATTTCGAGATAAAAATGTAAAATTTATTTCGGCTTATTTTTTAATTTTGTTTTACAAAATAGGTAAAAATTAAAACCATCTTCCCTCCCACCAATCTATAAGGATTACCAGCACTAACTATGATAGCCAAAAATTCTATCGGGAATTATGGAACGATGATTATGAACACTTGGGAATTGAGATAAAAACCGGGAAATGTATTCATTTCATAATTTGGAATAAAAATTTGATATATTTTTCAATATTATTATTTTATCATGACTATATTTAATAAATAATATGAATAGATATAAATTTATCTTACCGAACCTACCCAATCAACTATGTTCCTTTGTAAATTTGTTGTAGTTCGATTTCCAAATATTAAAAAATTTAATAATATATGAAAATTTCACATTATATATTTATCGTATTTTCTCTTTATTTATTTAAATTTTCTTTTAATTTATTTATTCAAATTCGAATAGTCTACAATAATATTGAAATAAATCCAAATTGGGAATATTGGATTCTATTAATATCCTTGCACGAGTAGGAATTTTCATATTTATAAAGTAATTAATTATAAATAAAATTAATTCAATTGATTTTATTCATTATTTTCAAGCTATTATGCATACATGTATACAAATTCGATGAATGTCCTGCGAATATAAACATTTTCATACTCGTAATTCATATCTTTTTATGAAAAGAGTTCATTTAAGTATTGAATTTATACGTTAATCTGTCAAGAAAGAGAATAAAATTAAATAATTTTATTTGTTACGACAGATTAAAAATTAAATAATAGAAATTTATTCGAAAAAAAAAAATTTCGTCCGTTTTATTTATCAATTTTATGGCCCCAGTTAATAGAAAAACTTTGTGGCTTAGAAAAAACTTCGTTAACGACTCAAAATTTATTATTTCAAAAATTCACAATCGCGTTAATAAAGGACAATATATCCTGTTTCAATTTTATTATAAATGTTAACGAAAAATTGCAACAACAAAAAAATCTTTTCAAAAATTATATTATCTTATAAGTGAAAAATTTCCAATTTTTATTTAAAATATTAAAACAAATTAAAAATGGTCATAATCAGAAAATAAGTGATCTAATGAAAAGTAAAAAACTAAAAGTCAGTGGGAATTAAAGTAAAAAGTGGGAATAAAAGACCATTGGAAGGTGAAAGTTAAACTTCCATCTAAATTGGAAAAAAATATACTCGCATTCTAAGATGTCATTGGAAATTTGTGTCATTATTTGACAATACGAAGTACTTCAAAAAATCATTTTTCGTGATCTTGTTCAGCTCCTCCTTCGATGCCGTCTTTATCTCCTCAATCGTAGCGTAGCGTCATTCTTTCTTGGGGCTCTTCAGTTTCGGGAACAAAAAAAAGTCACAGGGGGCCAGATCTGAGGAATATGGTAGCAGCGGCATCATAAGTGTGTTGTTTTTGGCCAAAAATTCGGGCACAAAAAACGATGCGTGAGCAGGGGCGTTATCGTGGTGCAAAAGACAATTTTTATTCTTTCACAAATCTGGACGTTTCTGGCAGATAACTTACAGGTAATATTCCTTATTGACCGTTCTACCCTGTGGCTAGAACTCATGATGCACCACGCCCCTACAATCGAGGAAAACTGTAAGCAAAACCGTCCGGCACGCTTTTCGTCGGTCACATCTTCTCGGCCCTCTGAAAACATTTTGTACCACAGATAAACGTTGCTTCGGTCCAAGGTAGCTTCACCATATGCCATAGTCAACATTCGGAATGCGTTCGCGCAATTAATTTTATTTTTCACACAAATTTTGATACAGATTCTTTGATCCATTTTTTGGATTGGTCAAAAATCGAAGACGAGCCAAAACAGGTGCAAGCAAAGCAGCTGTCAAAAATTAACTGAACTTTCAAAATGGCCGAAATTATCGGCATAAGTGAGAGACATGTGTACCAACATAACGCTACAAAAAAATCGAATATACAGACCTCGAATATTCTTAAGAGATGAAAAACCAATTTTCAAATTATCAGAAATTGAAAATCGAAAATTTCCATAATCTTAAAGTTTTTATTTCTATTTTTAGTTAGAATTTTCTATGTTGAAATTTACTATGTAGACAAAATAGAAATATGAGCTTATCAATTTGGTTTTATTTCATCTACAGACATTCTTAGAATGCAAACTAAACATAAATTATCAAACTAAACCGACTTCCAGATGATGTCGACATTTTATATTATTTTTTTGCGAAAAATGAGTTTTTTAAAATATTTCAGTAAAGTTTCGAATAGTCAACTTAAAACTTAATATTTAGTCGCGACACTTTTTGAGCAGACGTCGTATAAATTCGGATACATAAGATAATTTTGATAATTTTTGAGGTATCCAACTATTGGGCACATAAAAACGCAGGATTTCCTAATTCAAATCGTAATCAATGTTTCGTAGCCTAATGCGTATTTTTTTTTGTTGGTTTTTGTTACTCTAGATTTCTTTTTTGGGCCTTCCATTATTTTGATCCTTTTTATGGTATACTATTGTGATAAGGTTAGCAGTAAGCTGAGGCGTATTCGTGCAGTGAAAAATTTAAATACATTGAATTGAAAATTTATCGCAAATGCAATTGTTACCAAAAGGGCACGGAATTAATAGATTCTCTTCCAACTGACCGAAAGCATCAATCCAATTGAAAATTCCATCGATTATTAAGCTTTTGTTCGATTGTCCATTCAGTCATACTAATTGTTCGTTTACGATTGTAATTCCATTTCAGATCTTTGCATGTATCCTATTGCAAACGGCATATGCAGATAAGGACTCAGACCGTGATGTGGTCATCCTCATTGATGGGAAAAACAACTCCCAGTACTATTCGGCAAACTTCGATAAAAGTACGTTTAAGCTTTGATTTATAAATTACGAGTTTAGTATAGTATGGATATCAAATAGAACTGATTGAGTTGAATTTATTGCAGGCGCATATCGTTACGGCTATGATATTGGCTTGACTGGTTCATTTCATCATGAAGAGCGGGGACCAGATGAAGTAACGTACGGCTGTTATGGATGGATAGACGCTGAAGAATTTCTTCGAGTGGTGCACTATGTTGCCGATTCGAATGGTTATAGAACTGTTGAGCCACAAAAGCCAGTCCAAATATATCCAGTCGATGCGAATCTACAGAATTTAGAAGAGAAACATAATGCCCAACGAGGTAAATTGGTGGAATGGAAAAATCTCTACTTCCCAAAAGGGTGCGGCATGTTCGAAGGTGGTGTTCGTCCAGAAATTCCAATTGTTAAATTGCCTACTGGACAATTTACAAATGTACGTACTTTACTTTAGCAATGACTAAATATAATTAATATGTCTAATAAAAATGTTTATCATTTTAGCTTCATAGATCAAATTTAGGTAAAATTGTTACAACTGGCAGCGGATCGCTTACAGGAGGAATTAAACCAACAATAGAAGTGATTAGTGCAACGGGAGGGTCTAATAAACCTCAAAAACCGATTCTTCCACCAAAAATTCCATCATTTGGAATTGCAAGCAATATTAATACCGGCTCAGAAAATCATCACGAGTTGAATTTGGGCGGAAAGCCTAATTTAATTGGTTCACAGCCACCAAAAGTAAACTTGGGCGGAACAATTAATCTGGGCAGCGCTAGTGGTAATATTTTTTTAATATATTTAATTATAAAAATTATATAAAATTGAATACAATCTTCAATTTAGGTGGATTTGAAATTAATCCTGGATCGAACAATGGAAACGATGGCGACAATGATGATGGTTCCTACAAGCCCGATAGCGCTGGACAATATGTCCATATCGAAGGCTCAAATGGACCTGCTGATGCGGGTTATAATCACTTGGCAGGCCCAAGTGGCGGTAACGGAGGAAATGGTGGAATTGGAGGATTTGGTGGAAATGGTGGAAATGGTGGATTTGGTGGAGTTGGTGGAAATGGAGGTTTTGGAGTTAGCGGTAGTTTCGGCATTGGGGGACCAAGTGGACCATCAGGTAAACCTGGGCCTAGTGGGAAACCAGGACCAGCTGGACCATCGGGACCATCAGGACCGTTAGGACCATCAGGCCCATCCGGTCAGTCTGGATTGTTGGGCTCTTCGAAGCCTGTTATTAAACCAGACCTACAAGGATCTTTAGGTGGACTTCCAGCTGCAACAATTGGGTCCACTGTTATACTTCGACCAGGAGCTAACGGAAATTATATTGAAGGTAAGTCTGGAAGAAATGCTCACAAATAGCCATCAGTTCTGATTCGTATATTTGATACTTTAGAAGAATTTGGTGGTAACGTTGGTAGCGGGGTTATTGCTGGTCACTACAAACCGTCAAATGGTATGTGATTGAAGCAAGCGATATTTTGAACAGTTGGTAAATATTGATTTTAATACAGGGCATAAAGATGGCACTGGAAGCTATAGGCCTGATAATACAGGGGCATATGTACATATTGAAGGACCAGATGGTCCAGGTGCAGATCCGTATGGTCATGTAGCTGGATCTCAGGGTGGTTTCGGCGGCCAAGGAGGATCGGGCGGATTTGGTGCAGGTGGTGGTAATGGTGGTGCTGGTCCTAATGGACCATCAGGATCTTTCGGACCATCAGGACCTTTTGGACCATCTGGATCAGCTGGACCTACTGGACCCTTGGGACCATCAGGCCCGTCTGGACCTAATTACAGTGGCTTCTATATTAATCGACCTGAACCATTCAAACCAAGTAATCTGGAAATTTCGGGTGGAATTAATAATGAAGGTGCTGGAATTGGTGGTAATTTGGTTTAATTTTTACTTGTAATTTTTTTATTCATTACAATCACCCTTTCTAGGATTACTTTCATCATTTACTGATAGTAGCACTGAATTGTACATGCCAGCGAGCTCAGCACAACGAGAGCAATATGTTAATCGACCTGGAACTTTATCGCGTCCTTCAGGTATTAAAATTTATTTAATTTAATTATTTTGATTGCTTATTTATTTTGAAATGTTAACTAGGAGGATCAAGGCGACAACCGAGTCGTCAACAATATAATAGTGGTGGCGGATCATATAATAGCGGTGGTGGATCATACAATAGTGGAGGTTCACGATATAGACCCGATGGAAGCCCATACAGACCAAATCCAGGTAATAACATAAAAACTTTAAATGTGATGGTCGGATTCTGACTATAATAAATTTATAATTGTAGACCGTAGTGGCAAACCAACCAAATATAAGGGTTCAACTGATGGAAAATGGGTTCCTGATGATGCAGGAAAATATGTACATGTGGAGGGACCAAAAGGCGCAGATGCCGATCCTTATGCACATTTAATTGGATCTGAAGGAGGTTTTGGCGGTGTTGGCGGATTTGGCGGTGAAGGAGGTTATGGCGGTGTTGGAGGATTTGGCGGAGGTGGCCCAGGAGGGCCAGGCGGTCCAGGCGGTCCAGGCGGTCCAGGCGGTCCAGGTGGGCCAAAGGGACCCGGTGGACCTAAGGGACCAGGCGGACCACCCGGTCCACCAGGTCCTCCAGGACCCCCTGGAACCTTTCCACCTAGTAAACCAAGTCCAGGTTCCCCTGGAAATCGTGGTCCACCAGGACCACCAGGACCACCAAGTCCTGGAAATCGTGGACCACCAGGTCCACCAAGTCCCGGTAATAGACCACCAATTGATTCAGATCGTTTTACTCCGGAATATTTACCACCGATTGGAACTTCCCCAAATGTTGATAATTCATATCACCCAGAGCCTCCACCGAAAACAGCAACAACCCAACCACCAAGAAGAGGAACAACTCAACCACCTAGACGGAGCACTGCATCTGCACCTCCAGTAACGGTAACAACACAGCCACCTCGAAGAGGAACCAGACCAACAATACCTTCTGCATCTCAGGTTACAACAGCACAGCCACCACCACGAGTTACTCCAACCCAGCCACCGAAACCAAACCCAACAACTCAACCACCACGCAGAGGCCCTACCACTGCATATCCTAGTCGACCACTGGAACCAGAGAAGCCTTCTCCTGGCTACTATCCAGTACCTAAGCCATCTCCTAATAACCCAGCTATTGGTGTTCATCCACCTCCAAACCAAAACACCGAATCGTCAAACAGCAATTTGTTTGTGATTCCATTCCCACTGCCAATTGCCCCGAGCAATTGCCCTTGTTATCTTGTTGATCAACAAAAAGGAAGTCAGCCAACAACTACAGCTAAACCTCAGACAGTCCAGGTTCCTCAAGGACTACCAAACGGAGCATTCATGGGATTCGTTCCAGTAATATTCTTCCCCTACTGTCCTGGTAATGCAACATCAGTTACTGGAAACCATCAAGCTATTCAGCCTTCGTTCCCAGCTGCTTTACCGGTTCCATATCCATGCTCAGTTTGCAATGGTCAAGGTGATGCTCAAGGTATCAACAAATTTTATGAAAGCTTCCAGCAAATATTTTCGCTTGCCAATCAAGATAGCTCAAAAAATTCTCACAATAGACGAACTCGTTCAATTTTAAAATCAGCGAACAGAAAGTAAAGCTTTACCTCTCGTTCCAGCGTTATAATTCCAGTCTTTCTTTTTAGTCTTACTTATATTATTTTATATTTCTGCAATATTATACTTATATATAAACAGAACAAAATTATACTAAATTTAATTTTTTTAAATATAAAAAAAATTAATTCAACGTGGAAATAATAAAAATTTATCAAACAAAAAATGGCACTGAAAAGCTTTAAAACATTATATTCCGCCGTCCTATTTTTTAAATCAATTTTAGTTAAGGAAATTTATTTTTAATTTTCGATTGGAAATATTTTTATTCAATACAAGATGTTTAGCCATATTTAATCAGTGCTATTACATAGTTTGTATGGTAGAATTTTTATTTATTTATTTTTTATTTTATCTGCTATTCTTATAAATTTATTTTTTTCGATTGATTGTTCGGAGTTTGTTAAATCAACACCAGTGAGAATATTTAAAAATAGAAAATTTATGTATACGTGTTCATAGAAGAAGAAAAAACAAATGAACAAATCGATAGAGAAATAAATTATCGATAAAAGTGCCTTGTGCATGTGACAAATTTTTAACATGTAATACTCGTATTTAAGAATTTTTTTTTTAAAATTAAAATAAAATCGATGTAAACACATTTTGACTCAATAAATGAAAATGTACAAAAATTTATAAAAATAAAACAATTCTATTATTTATATAAACATGACGATGAATTGATTAATTGCCAGGAAGGTATTGTTTCCTGTCATCCTATTCCCAGGCATTGAGTACAAAAGCTTCGATAAAAACTCTTTAATATAATTGGACAATTTAGTTGAAGACAATTTCGAAGTGACATTTTATAATTTTGAAATACGAAATAAATTGTTGTTTTATTTATATTTTTATTCATCAACAAATAAAATTTTAAAACGTTCACTGTGATTGCAGAACGCATTATTTTGGGTGGTGCTACAAGGGTTGACTACGGTAATATAGGGTTTTCCAATAAGAGTGATATGATTTCTAAGTGACATTTCGGCCATTTGTAATATGTCATAATTTGTTTTTTTTTCATTGTATTCAGTAATGTTTACAATTCTATAATGGAAAGAAATACGTAAAAACAACATTTACAAATTATTCAATTTTATCATCAAAATAATCGTTCTCCAATTGCAACTTTTCGTGCGCTTTTGCCATTTTATGATCGTAATAATCGTTCAACTGTACTCGCTATTCGTGGAATTGTTAAAAATTTCGAGCGTACATTTTCTTTGCATAATGTTCAAGTACCAATAAGACAAAGATCTTCTCGAAGTAATGAAAATATTGCTGAAGACCACAATTTGTCGATTCCAAGAAGTTCTCAAGAATTGGGACTGTCTCAAACCACGACCAGGCGGATTTTGAGAAAGGATTTGAGCTTGCGTCAGTATAAAATTGCTGTCACTCAAGAACTGAAGCCATTGGATCACAGTAAACATCGTGAATTTGCTGATTTGGCTTGGAACAATTTGAAAACGATAACGATTTTTTTAAGAAAATCATCTTCTCCGACGAGGCTCACTTTCATCTGAGTGGTGCGGTAAATAAACTGTCGATTCTGGTGCGAAGAAATTTCACAAATTATTCATGAACACCCATTAAATTCACCTAAATTGACAGTTTGATGTGGTTTTTGGTCTGGTGGAATCATCAGTCCGGACTTCTTTCGAAATGAAGCTGGTAACACCATTACTGTCAATGGAGAGCGGTACGTAGGCTACTATATATATTTCTGGCCTAGGCAACACTAAGTGTTGCCAGGTGCGATCTGACATTTCCATTGGAAAGTTTGACATTTTTTAGCATAAACGTACTCAGAACGTTTTGACGTACGACTATCATTTGTGTTGTTTACAGTGACTTGAAAAAATCAATTTGGCAAAAAAATGGAATTAACTCGTGAACATTTTCGTGCGATCATTTTTCACAACTTTCGACGTGGATTATCACGACAAGAGTGCATCGATGAACTTAAATCTTTGTATGGCTATGAAGCACCATCCTATAGCACTGTGAAAAACTGGTACAACGAATTCAATCGTGGCCGACGCTCGCTCAAAGACGAATTCCGTGAAGGTCGTCCAAAAACAGCCGTTGTTCCAGAAAACATCGATGCCGTACGTGAACTGATAATGCAAGACCGTCATGTGACATACCGTGAGATAGAGGCATGCCTAGGCATTTCTCCCACCAGCATACATTCGATATTGCATGAACACCTGGCCGTAAAAAAGGTTTGTTCTCGTTGGATCCCGCACAATTTGACAATCGCTCAAAAAAAGGCTCGTGTGGATTGGTGTAAAGAAATGCTGAAAAAATACGATCGCGGTGCTTCAAAAGACGTTTATAAGATCGTCACAGGTGACGAATCATGGATCTATGCGTATGAGCCCGAAACAAAACAGCAATCGACCGTGTGGGTCTTCCAAGACGAGTCAAATCCAACGAAAGTTGTTCGTGGAAGAAGCACTTCGAAGCAAATGGTCGCTTGTTTCTTTGGCAAAACTGGTCATGTGGCGACTGTTCCGCTTGTGCAACGTAGGACGGTCAATTCTGAGTGGTACACCACCATTTGTTTGCCTGAAGTCTTCGGAGAAATTCGAAAAACGAACAAGAGAAGTCGAATCATTGTGCACCATGACAATGCGAGCTCTCACACATCGGCTCAAACCAGCGCCTTTTTGACCGGACAAAACGTCGAATTGATGGGTCATCCTCCGTACAGCCCTGACTTGGCACCCAATGACTTCTTTTTATTCCCACACATCAAGAAAAAAATGCGTGGTCAACGATTTTCGTCGCCAGAAGATGCTGTTGAAGCATTCAAAAACCATGTTTTGGAGGTGTCTCAATCGGAGTGGAAAAAGTGCTTCGAAAATTGGTTTGAGCGCATGCAAAAGTGTATAAATCTTGATGGAGAATATTTTGAAAAACAATAAAACCTTTTTCGTTGATAAATATTCGCATTTTCATTATTAGGCCAGAAATATATATAGTAGCCCACGTATAGATCGATGAAAACCAACTTTTTATGGCCGAAATTGGAAGAAGTTGATCTTAACAACATCTGGTTCCAACAAGACGGGGCTATGTGCCACACAGCACGTGCAATAACCGAATTATTGCGAGAAAAGTTTTTAGATTCGATTATTTCAAGAAATTGTGACATTGAATGGCCTCCAAGAAGTTGTGATTTAACACCATTCGACTATTTCTTGTGGGGTTATTTGAAGTGATTGGTCCTTAGCAATAAACCAGACTCTCTTCAAGCTTTAGAAGTCAATATTGAACGTGCTATTCATGATATATGACTTGATTTAGTGGAAAAAGTGCTCGAAAATTGGGTTCATCGAATTCGTTCCTTCAAAAGAAGTCGTCGAGGCCATTTGAATGACGTTTTATTCAGAACTTAATTATATCGAGTGTACTTCACACTGAATAAAAAACATTTGAATTTCCTTAACAATTAGTATATTTAAAAAAAAAAAAGAAATCATATCACTCTTATTCGAAAACCCTATATATTATTTTGGATAGTCTTATAAGGAAAAGATCAACGGTGTCAAATCGGACGATCTTTTATTTCTTTGGACATTAGCGAATTTTTAAATTTCATGTCCTGGAAACTTTTTGCACAATAAAGTTAAAATGTGTCGCCTTGTGTAAATTATATATCCTGGGAGCTTTTACAGCAATAAAGCGAAAGTGTGTAGTCTCGTTTGAACCACATATGATCCAGAATAAAATCTTCAAGTTCAGTGCAAAAAAACTCATTTATGCTACGGCAATCACGATCAGAATTGAGAATTGAAGAAGGTTCAAACAAATATCGGTAAATGACATTTTTAGAACAATATTCACACCGGACAGTCACTTCTTTTGCAGTCACTTTATTTGCAGTCACTTTTTCAGTCATGAAACTCCATATAATTTGGAGCCTTATCGCTGAAAGAAAATTGTGCTCGAAACGTTTCTTCGACATAATGACTTCATTGAAAATATCTGTAATTGCCATAACTTAAACTAAAGAATTTTTTTTTGAGATGATTACATACGAGGTCTTATCAAAATGTATCGCGGGTTACGTATATTTGATTTTCGATTTTTTTTGTGGCGTTATGTTGGTACTCATGTCTCTCACTTATGTCGATAAGTTCGGCCATTTTTAATGTTCAGTTAATTTTTGATAGCTGCTTTGCTTGCACGTGTTTTGGCTTGTCATCGATTCTTGCTCAATTTCGACCAAAAACAGCATCGCATTAACATTGCTAAGGAGCTGTTGGACTCTGTCCGCGACGACCCAAATTTGCTCTACCGGGTCATAACTGGTGACGAATCATAGGTTTATGGTTATGACGTGGATACCAAAGCTCAATCATCCCAATGGAAGCTGCCGCACGAGCCAAGACCGAAAAAAGCGCGCCAAGTTCGGTCGAATGTGAAGGTTTTGCTTACAGTTTTCTTATATTTTAGGGGCATCATAAGTTCTGGCCACAGGGTAGAACGGTCAATAAGGAATATTACCTGCAAGTTATGTGCAAGTTGCGCGAAACAATCCGCCAGAAACGCCCGGATTTGTGGAAGATCAAAAATTGGGTATTGCCATTTCTGGCCAAAAACAACACACTAATAATGCCGCAGCTACCGTATTCCCCAGATCTGGCCCCCTGTGACTTTTTCTTGTTCCCGAAACTGAAGAGCCCCATGAAAGGACGACGCTACGCTACGATTGAGCAGATAAAGACGGCATCGAAGGAGGAGCTGAACAAGATCACAAAAAATTATTTTTTTGAAGTGCTTCGAGGATTGGAAAAATGTTGGCACAAGCGTATAATATGTGTTGGGGATTACTTTGAATGGGACAAAATAGATATTCATAAATAAATAAATAATTTTTGAAAAACACAAAATTCGCGATACTTTTTGAACAGAACTCGTATACGTTTAACAACTGTCAATTAAAATATCGAAAAGGAAATTTCAAAATATGAAACAGAGTCAAAAATTCCAATTAATGTAAACAAAAAATCATAACAATTATTTGAATATCGCAACCAATACATAAATTCCATAACCTTGCAGCACCTCAATTTGTTATCGATTATATAAGACATTATTTTTGTAATCAGCAAAATTAATAGCTTTGAAGAAAAGTAAATAAAACCCGCCGAGTTTTAGTATGAAAAATCTTATTTTCTAAATCAATGGTAAACAAAATTCGTAGGCAAATAATTTTATGGATTTGAGAAAAAACAACAACGATTATCAGCGGTAAACCCAGAATGACAAAGACGAAAGGAAACTGTCCAATTGCCGTTTGAGGGGCACACCTTTCGCTGATAACGGCGAACATTTTCTTCTTTTCTAGTCGGACTTCCCTTAAACAACGCATAACACAACAACGCATCAAGACGCATTCCGCTAGTAAGACTCTCGCTTTCATCGATCGGCGAGAAATTATCACCCGAGCAAGGGAAACGTTCTCTGCGCTCATTTTTCAAATGGATTTGCGTGAGTAAATATTGCGTAATCGTAAACAGGGAGTGCTCTTGCCATAAAATTCTCATTTCGAGCAACTCGACTGCTCTCTCAAAGTTAAGCAAAGTTGACTCAATCGTGCTATATGCGACGATAGCGTACGCGTTGCAGCACGCAATGTTTCGATTCCACTATGTTCGCTGAAAATAGTTTTCTCAAATAGCTGTGAAGTAGCATAGACTAAGAATAAGATGGGGCACTTGCCAACGAAAATTTATACTCGTGTTAACATCAAAATACGAAGAGGAAAAACTTTTTCGATTTATAATTTAAAAAAAAAAATACTTTTTTGTACTTTCTTCACTTAAAAATCTACAAATAAATGGAAATTAAAAATTGCTAACATATTTTTTTTAAAAAAAACATTAATTTGGTTTTAGATTATTAATTACTAGAGCAAAATAAACGGACTTTCTACAGCGAATAGGGTGAGAGTATGGCATTACAGATGTGGCTGTCCTTTGACAGTTAGTTTTGTATTTTTTGTTGTTTTAAGATCTTTGAGACATGAGCTAGAAGCCATTTTGTAGCGATACGACCGAATCTTGTGAAGGTTTGCACTGAGAGCTTCCTTAAGAAAAATTATAATTAGATTTTATAGGTCAAATTGGATTGTTTTAAAAAATTAAAAGGAGAGATATGATATGGAATGGTTAGGTATAGGGTCTCCACAATGGAAGGATAATAAATTCTGGATTAAGTGGCATTCACTTAGGATATGAGATATGTATTATAAGTTGAACATCACAGCAATGGCAAAGGGACGAGGTCGGTTACAGAAATAAAAATCATGGGTAATTGTGTTATGTCCAATATGAAATCTGAGAGGTTTCCTTGTTCAGAACTTTGGAATGGTTGTGGAATAGGCTGGTTTTACAAAGTTCGGCCAATATGTGGAAAGAAACCTTCCACCGTTTATCCGCTCTGCTTTTCTGTATGGCTTATTATGTTAGGGTCCATTTTGTTAGCAGACTGGACAAGTTTGAAATCACAGTGAGCACAGGATGGAAGAACGCTTCCCCCACGAAACAATAGCCCATTCATTACCAAGGTTGCCAACATGATCGGGAACCCTACGCAACTCGAAGTTTCTATTCTATAACAAATCGAAATGATCCATGAATTGCTTCAAGTGCAGGCAAAATGTCCCCTATATTGCTGTTCAACTAGCCATGAAAAGGGGAACCTATAGTTGGGAAAATTTCAGTGCATAGTTCTGACAAGTTGAATGACAGCAAAACATGATATAAGGCCATCAACACCTGCATCCGTGAACATTACAACCGAATTACGGAATCTATGCAGCTAGATGGATCGGCGTTTGCCTTATTATACATGCTGAGTGACCGAGACACCGTCAATTTTGCTCCTAACCACGACCGTATTTGAGAGGGAGGTTGGGATATCAATGAAAAGTGTGGAGTATGAATTTCTGTTAAAATTCAAAGTATGAATTTCTGTTAGAATATTCTGGTTTATATAAACGATGTGAGATAGTTGCTGACGAAACAGCATACCAGGTGTATAAGCTTAAATCCGCTGTTTTTTAGTCAAAATTTCATGTTTTTTTCATAGAAAGAAAAAACGAATTTATTCAAAGAACTTGATACACACATTTCCCATCTCTCGGGCAATTTGTGGATAACACGCCAAAAAAATTCTTTTTCTTTCGAGGCAAACCATTTATCATGCCATTTTCGGACGTCTTCGTAAGAATCGAAGTGCTGCTCAGCGAGCGCGTGACCCATCGACGAAAACAGGTGGTAATTGGAAGGAGCCAGGTCTAGTGAATAAGCGGAGTGGGGTAGCACCTCCCAGTTGAGTGTCTCCAAGTAGTTCAGACCATTTTTTACTGTGTCTTTGTTGATAATCCGTCCTTTCTTCTTGCAGAGTACGGTGCAATTTGATCAGTTGTTGCTGGTTGCGGTGGACATTGGAAGTTTCATCAGGTTTCAACATCTCATAGTAGACGATACCCTGCTGATCCCACCAAACGCACAGCATCGTCTTCCGTCCAAAGTGTTGATGGTTGGCTGGGATCAACCCACGATTCTTGCGTTAAGGATTCTTGAAATATATCCACTTTTCATCGCCTGTCACAATTCGATGCAGGAACGATTTTCATTTTGTCTGGTGAGTAAGATATCAGATGTGTTTTGGCGTCAATCTTCCCCATGGCACGCAGATGCACGAAAATGGCTAGTTGAGTAACACCCAATTGCTCCGCGAGCATTTTTAGCAATTGGGTATCGTCTTCGTCCAAAAGAGCCTGCAACTGATGGTCCTTAACCTTCCTAGGCCGATTTTTACGGTTCTTGTCCCACAAGTCTAAATTGCCGTCTTTGAACCGACAAAACCAATCTCGGCGCGTTGTTTCCGATAAAGCACTGTCACCATAGGCCTCCATAAGCAATCGATGAGATTCGGCAGCCGATTTCTTCATATTGAAGCAGAAAAGCAGAGCTTCCCGCATATGCTCTTTTCTGGCACAAAACTAGACATGATTACCAAAGGAAAAATGTATGTTGTTGTACGAGTTTGCTGACATTGTGCACTGATTAATGTTGACAGATGTCAAACTCATAAAAAAAAGTATGGCGTGCACATGGTAGTTTAATATGCTCACTCACGCCATCTATGACCAAATAGCGGATTTAAGCTTATACACCAAATATCACAATCCTTCTATTATACAGCCTATTATACAATCAGCCAAATTTAGTGGTACCTTTATATAGATGGTTTTTTTTAAATATTTGTCAGTTTTATTACTTAAATATTTTATCAAAGTATGTTTTGATCTATTTTAATTAAATAATCGTATAGCCCTGTAAACAAAAAAGGATCATATTTTGAAAGCAGTCTCTGCAATTATTTGAATAATATTTTAATTTATAAATAATAGTAAAGTTTATGCAATATAATTTAATAATTTTTTTTTATTAAAATCTGGAATTAAGTAGTCTAATAATATTCTTTACATTCAAAAACACAAATTTAATAATAAATTAATCAGTATAGTCCGCCTAATAGCAGGCATTTGGACTTCGTTATGCTCTGTTTTGAATTTTTTAAGAAATCTTATCTAGTTAATTTATTAAAACAAATTATAGACTGGAGAAGAAGTACTCGTTATAAACAGAATTTTTATCTGAGTAATATTCTTGTATACTTTCAATTTTATTACGTGTACTACGAAACTACTACAGATAATATTCTTACTACAGTAAAGAAAATGCATAGCTGAGAAGAAATCTGGAACATAAATTAATATTAGTTGAAAAAAAAATTCTTTATTTCTCTGATTATATTATTTATTTATATACAATATATTAAAGAAAGTTTTCCAAAAGTAAAGTTACTTATAAATGCATTAAAAAGCTGTAAGAACCTTGCACCTTGAAGGTAATAACTTTCTTATTTCTGAACCTGATAGTACAAAATTTATTCCATACAGAATATGAATTTATTAATCAAATACTCAAAGATGAAAAGATTGTTTACCTTTTATAAGTAAATTCGTTCTTTCATTAACTCAATTCTACCGAATAAAACTTTTATTCAGAAACTCCTACAATGCTTAAGGTGGGGAAATTTTCAAGTTAATAACTCAATATGACCACGAAACTTTTTTCTAAATATTTCCTTCCTCTGCAGCTTCGGTAGATTATCTTTCCATGGCAAATCGTTCCATTGATAATATTCTGAATAAGAAGTTGCAGAAAACTGGGTCTGAGAATAACCTTCACGGTTGGTGTCGGGAAAATTCACAGACACGCTTTTATAGTAAGCAATAGGCTCGCGGCGGGTACACAATAAACAATTTTTTGTTTTTTTTTTGGAGTTCACAATCGAATTTGAAATTGATGAAAAGCTTCGTTGGAGTCACATACCTTTGATGATAATTTTCCATATTGTTTATTTAAGAAATAGTTTAAAACAAAACGAAAATCATAATAAGTGTTAACTTTTAACATATTAGCTTTGAAAATTCAAATGACAATTTTTCGCCAATTAAACTGAAATTATCACAAAATTTAACCAAATTCAATTTATGACAATCTATTGTATTCGAACTTAAATTGGTTACCTTGAAAATGGTGATATTCTTGGGCATAACTTAAGATTGCTTCCTTAATATGGATTTTCATAGTTTTCTGTGCCGTCCATGCGTGATAAATTTGGCGTGAAAATGGTTACGCGCTATGGCATTGGATGAAAATGCAATATTTACCTTTGCCCGATTTGGTATAGTATCTGTAAATATTACGACAAATCTTTTAATAGGCGTTTATGCCAATTTAATACTTGAACATTTTAAAGATATCACTTTTCAATCATTTTTGAATCACAATTTGTGAATAGAATATGATTTCATAAAAATAATTAATCAATCAGAATATTTTTAACTTTATACAAAAAATTTCTTAAAAATATTTCGATAGTAAATTATCGTTCTGTAATAACTGTCAAAAAAAAAATGAAATCAATCGTTTGTGGACTACAAAAATAATCACAAATAAGATTGATAAAAAATACTGTGTGGGTGCTAGAGCAACTAACTTTCGATTTTAGAGCTTTTTGAAAAAAAAATTCTCTTCTGCGATGAGAATAATTTCTTGTTCGCTGGACATGAAAATAATCAATATTGCCACGAATAAAGCTCCGAAAACCCACAAATAACTGTTGGGGAGCCATTGTATGCGCAGAAAGTTACTGTTTGTTCGGTGTTAATTTTGGTCTAAGCGGTTTTTTTTTAAATGATCAAGGAAATACCGTGACTGTCAATTCCCAGAAAGCACTGTCCTTCAAGATCGTGCGATTTGACGCTGTTGGACATTTTTTTGAGAGACTGTGTGAAGCTTCTTCAATTTTTAGAGAACTTTCAAAACCATCATCAAAATTATAGTCTGATATTTATGAAAATATCATCACAAATTACCTTAAAAGGATCGAATCCTTCAAAAAATCTGGTAGTTATTTGAATCATGTTACATATTATATGTTTTTTTTTTAAATGATCAAGGAAATACCGTGACTGTCAATTCCCAGAAAGCACTGTCCTTCAAGATCGTGCGATTTGACGCTGTTGGATATTTTTTTTGAGAGACTGTGTGAAGCTTCTTCAAACTTTAGAGAACTTTCAAAACCATAATCAAAATTATAGTCTGATATTTATGAAAATATCATCACAAATTACCTTAAAAGGATCGAATCCTTCAAAAAATCTGGTAGTTATTTTGAATCATGTTACATATTATATGTTTTTTTTTAAATGATCAAGGAAATACCGTGACTATCAATTTCCAGAAAGCACTGTCCTTCAAGATCGTGCGATTTGACGCTGTTGGATATTTTTTTTGAGAGACTGTGTGAAGCTTCTTCAAACTTTAGAGAACTTTCAAAACCATCATCAAAATTATAGTCCGATATTTGTGAAAATGTCATCACAAATTACCTTAAAAGAATCGAATCCTTCAAAAAATCTGGTAGTTATTTGAATCATGTTACATTTTATAATCTAAATAATTTATTTTTTAAATCTGAATTTTCAATGTGTTTTATTTTACTTTTATTTTTAGATCACAAATTAGATATGCCAAATAGTTACTATTTAAAAACTAATTTGGATAAGATTTTTATTGAAATTAGTATAAAAAGTATAAAATATAATTAAATAATTTAAATATTTAATAAAAGATTAGCTTGTATTTTTAGAAAATATTATATTTTGTCTTTATTCATGTATTCTCTTATATTTAGTTTGTAAATTTATATGTAAGATCCCTTAGACATGTGCCAGGGGCCACTTAACAGTGATACGAACTTGAGGCTATTTGGCAACTTCATAGTACACGTATGTATGTGAAGCTATCTAACCGCAACTGAGCTGTGGTTAGTAGATTAGAATGGTGACAATTTTATTACATTTTGTGGAGCAGATAAGTATATTGTAGAAGTTTAACGAGGGATCTAGGGAATGAAGTTGTTAGATCCAGAAGCTCCACAATACTCCTCTCCAGATTATTCATAGTCCGTAATTTTGAAAAGCCTACGTGCCCAGAATTTTTGTATGGATCTCTTATATTTCGTTTAAAGTTGATTATTCGAAATTTTACCACAAAAATTCCTATCAACTATTCATGTAAATTCAATCTATTGGTTTTGACATGAAAAAACCACACACAATTATGTTTTCATCTATTTAAAGTGTACTTTCCATATTTATTGTCATGGTACTCGTATATATTCTTAAGAGATGAAAAACCAATTTTCAAATTATCAGAAATTGAAAATCGAAAATTTCCATAATCTTAAAGTTTTTATCTCTATTTTTACTTAGGATTTTCTATGTTGAAATTTTAATATGTAGACAAAATAGAAATATGAGCTTATCAATTTTTGTTTATTTCATGTACAGACAGTGATAATATTTCTTTGTAAAAATAAAATTCTTATTCTTAGAATACAGACTAAACATAAATTAGCAAACTAAACCGACTTCCAAATAATTTAATCCAATGAAAAAGTAAAAGAACAAATTTGTCATATATTATCTGTAGAAATGGGGTGGTATTATTGTCATTGGATATATTGTTTTCAGGCTATTAAATGTTAAATATTAGCTTTAATAAATACGATAACAAGTTAATAGCAACAAGAGATACATAATTATCTATTTGAAGAAGTTGTTTAAATATTTAACCTAAGATGTCTAGTTAAGTAATATTGTAGCATAATACCGCATTGAGATAAATTTAGTTACTCGTAAATCGATTGTGAAAAGATATTGTATTTTTTCTTTATTTAAAAATTGTTGTACGCTTGTAGTACTTGAAGAAAGATAAATACTACAAGAGATATTTGCAGGTAGGAGGATAATCATACCTGGAAAGATTCTTTAAATTGTAACCAGAAGAAACCTTCTGATCGTGTTGTCCAGTAATTTCAAATTGGCATTGAAATAAATTGAAGCTTTCTTAATATTAGAATTATGTTATGTGATATCATATCGTATTAATAATAACAACCTTAAGAGGGATTGAAAAGATGAGTCTATAGAAATTCATCTTTCAGAGTAAATTCTATTAAAATGTTCGATGTTGTTGAAAGCCAACATTTTTAAGCATAAATAACATTCATGGCATTAAAATGACTGCATTTATATTGAAAATATATGTAGAAATTCAGTAAATCTTTGCTATATACGACTATATAGTCACAGTAATATGAAAATATGTACTTACTGAGTAAACAGGGAATATTCGTACGTGTGCAGATTATCAAGAAAAAGAATTTGAATTCCGAAGTCAATGCGAAATTATAGGTAAATATTTGTGTGTAACGATTGTGTGTGGAATGTTCTACTGAAATTAGGTATAATTTAGAGTGAATAATGAAATATCGAAAAAACCATAAAAGAAAATTTGTATAGTAGTAAATTTAAATCCCACACAACGGAAGGGTAGACATTTGATTTAAGAGAAAAAAAATGAGAGGAGTTGGAAGGAAAACTAGCTTTTCACGTTTGCGAAGTAATCCTCATCATCGTCGAATACTGGTATTTTTCCAAAGCCTACAAAGTGATGACAATAAATTATGCCCTGAAATCTGAATAGTAAAAGATTTCTTACTATTTGCTTTGAAGAAAAATTTACATTTCCGATTTGAGTTGAACAAGAACCCAACCGAGTACGAAGCATGAGTATCTGTTGCCTGTCAAGATTCAACGAACTGTAACGACAAAGTTAATTTTTATCATCGAATCAAATATCTTCCCCTGTGTCAGCATATTTTTCTACCCTTTTTTCCAGCTTTTATTATACTTTTTTTGTTTGGGCGCTTCTCTATCAAGTTTCTTAGAACAGCAACTTTGAATAATATATCTCAGGTGACACATTGATAACACAAACATATTATTGCCTGATAGTACAATCAATTTTATGGTTCTCTCTACTGAAGCACTGGCGAATTTACATTTTCTTCTTGATCGTAGTTTTGAAAAATATTTCCAACTATTTATATTCGTCCAAATTTAAATGTTTCTTTACATTCAGAATGGTTCAAAAAAAGCATCGAAAATTTAAACTATTTCTTTTGAATTTGAATTAATACCTTTTCGGTTAAGCAAAATTAACAAAAACCAACTATGAAATTGTTAAGGACTCACAGTATTAAAGTGAAGAGTTCTTTTTCTTTATAAGCTTTTATATCCTTTAATACGATTATACGTAATTCTATTTATAATTTAAAGAGATTTATGTAAAAGAATAAATCTAGACAATTATTGATATAAGAAATTCTAAGATGAAATGTAATAAATCTGTGAGCTTTTTAGGTTTTGCCAGTAGACGGAAAGGATAACAGTATCAATAATTGAAAATGCTTAGAAAGGTGATAATAAGATTACAATTTAATTTGAGATTTTGATTATTTGTACTGATTTTAATCTGAAGCACATTCTAATTGATTTTAATGAATTTGAAATTATCTGCGCTTGATATTTATATACAAATAAATAATAACAAACTGATTTAATTAATTCATTCGATTGGTGTGAATTCATTATGGTTTTAGATTACTTTAAGCTATAGAGTTTATAATAATACATCGCAGTTATAGTTATTATTATAATTTTTTAAAAAGATACTAACTTATCTTTTCCTTTTAAAAAATGATGTATTCTAAAAACTGAGATAATTAGTTGAAAGTGATCTAAATCCTTTTCGTTGGCTAAAAGATATGTGTAGATAGCCTTTCTAGTATGTGCAATTCTTTATAGTTAATTTACTTAAATGTTAATTGAGCGTGAATAATAAAAAATACCATACAAGTTTGGATTTTTGATTTACCAGGTATATAAGCTTAAATCCGCTGTTTTTTAGTCAAAAAACACATGTTTTTTTTTCATAAAAAGTAAAAACAAATTTATTTAAAGTACTTGCCCTTGCTAGCTACACATTTTTCCCATCTCTCGGGCAATTTGTGGATACCACGCCAAAAAAATTCCTTGTCTTTCGAGGCAAACCACTCATCAAGCCATTTTCGGACGTCTTCGTAAGAATCGAAGTGCTGCTCAGCGAACGCGTGGCTCATCGACGAAAACAGTTGGTAGTCGGAAGATGCCAAGTCTGATGAATAGGCGGGGCGGGGTAGCAACTCCCAGTTGAGTGTCTCCAAGTAGTTTCGGACCATTTTTTACTGTGCGATGGTCTTTGTTGATAATCCGTCCCTTTTTTCACGCAGAGCACGATGCAATTTGACATCAGTTGTTGATGGTAGCGGTGGGCATTGACAGTTTCACCAGGTTCAACATCTCATAGTAGACGATACCCTGATGATCCCACCAAACGCATAGCATCGTCTTCAGTCCGAAGCGATTTGGTCTTGGGGAAGATGTTGACTGTTGGCCGTGATCAACCCACAATTTCTTGCATTTAGGATTCTTGAAATATATCCACTTTTCATCGCCTGTCACAATCCAATGCAGGAACGACTTTCATTTTGTCTGGTGAGCAAGATTTCAGATGTGTTTTGGCGTCGCTCCATCTGCCTATCGTTCAATTCATGCTGCACCCACGCAGACGCATGAAACTGGCTAGTTGAGTAACATCCAATTGCTCCTCGAGCATTTCTTACGATTGGGTATCGTCTTCGTTCAAAAGAGCCTGCAACTGATGATTCTTAACCTTCCTAGGCCGATTTTCATGCTTCGTATCTCACAAGTGAGCATTGCCATCTTAGAATCTACGAAACCAATCTCGGCACATTGTTTCCGATAAAGCACTGTCACCATAGGCCTCCATAAGCATTCATTGTGATTCGGCAGCCGATTTCTTCAAATTGAAGCAGAAAAGCAGAGCTTCTCGCATATGCTCTTTTTCTGGCACAAAACTAGACATGATTACCAAAGGAAAAATGTATGTTGTTGTATGAAATTGCTGACAAAGTGTACTGATTAATGTTGACAGATGTCAAACTCATAAAAAAAGTATGACGTACCCATGGTAGCTTAATACGCTCACTCACGCCATCTATGACCAACCAGTGAATTTAAGCTTATACACCTGGTATTATATTGCCAAATACGAAGGTAATATGATAAATCAGTGATAAATGTAAGAAATTCAGCTGGCATTCAATTGGCATTCATAAAAACATATGACAGAAAATTGTCTGTATATGTGTTAAAAAGTTTAGTTTTAACAGTCATTATAATCAGACATGGTTTGTATTTTTTGTTAATATGGAAAAACCTATTTTTTTTTAGGAAAAAAACATATCTGAAAACAAAATCAAGCTTGGAAAGTTTTATGGAGATTCCTGAAATTCATTGTATGCTACAGGACGTCCAATTTAGATTAAAATCGATGAAATGATAAATGAAATCCTTGCTCGATTTATGTCTGTTGATAAAATATGGATTCACCACTATACATTAGAAATCAAAGTACAATGAAGAAAATGGTCTTTTAGTAGCAAACGTGCATGAAACAAGGTAGAAACGATTTTATCAGTAGAAAAAATAATGGCTACTATTTCTTGGGATGCAAATGGTAAAATCTTCATCAACTATCTTAAAAAAGGAAAAACAATAACATGACATTATTTAATTCCCTGCGACTTTTACGTTTTCCCAATCATGAAAAAATGGCTGGGTGGAAAGAAATTTGCGTCAATGGCTGCAGTTATAGCCGAAACAGGGGCTTTTTTTCGCTGAGTCTGACAAATCATACTACTATGGATGGTATAAAAAAGAATAAATGAAATATTGTTAGATGAAGTGTATCGTACTAAAAGGGGACTTGGTTGAAAAATAAATAAATTTTTGCTAAATAAATTAATTCATTGTTTTATTTATCACTGACTTATCATACTGCACCCAAGATGTATATTACTAAATATAAAAAAATATTTATAACAGAAAATATACAAGATTAAGTTGATATAAAATTTCATATTTTAATTTTATAAAATTATTAATTTAGTCAAAAAAATTTTGAAAATATTTTGATAAAATATCAAAAGGATCATTGAAAGATTTGCTGGGAATTTATATGACAAATGCCCATAGTTGAATCATCCTCTGTTTTTTTTTTCGATATGAAAGAAAATTTGAAATTTAATATTAACAATAAACTAATAGAGATGAATAATTTTACCTAAAGAAGAATTATTCAAAACCAATTGAACAATTCCTCTAAGGTGGGGTAACTAATTTGCTATAGTTGCTATTATTTATTTTAAAATTTTATAAGTTTATGAACAATAACTCGTATAGAGTATGTTCGTATCTTAAGTAAATTATTGTTTTTAGCCAATAACAATGGTACTAACTGAAACAGTCACAAAGATAGTAAGAAACTCATTCATTCTGACTTTGAGGTATAGTGCATCAAGCACACCATAGTTACTACTACAAACCAAACGTTTCACTTTTCTGACTCTGGTAGTAAACAAAGGAAAAAATCCATTAAAAATTGATGGAAAAAAAATTATGAATACATATACATAGAATTAAATTTTCCACTCTTTTGGACACCTTTTTTTTATTATTTTTTTGTTTCTTTTTGAAAAGCACATAAGCTGTTTGAGTGGAGTATAAATTTGAAGATATTGTGGGAAATGGAATTATTCATAAGTTCAACATTGTTCCGAACAGAACAATTTTTCTCGTTTCAACCTACGTAGTCTATCGAAAACTTCATTTAAGTACTTGTACTTACTTCTACTGATACTAAGTTAGAAATTCAAAATTTTTTTTACGACAATAACGAAAAGCGTCAGAAGTTACTAAATTCGGCACGAAAGTGTACCAAAGCGCTTCGCTGTTACAACGAAAACTTCCGTTCTAGAAAAAATGTGTGCTACGAAAATGTGTAAAAATTACATTCAGTTATTAGTTGTGAGTGAAATTTTCAAAACTTTTTCTTGTTTTTTTTTTTTTTGGCTTTGTGCTATTTTAAGAATTATTTAAGATGTAGAATTTTTATTTTTCAATAAAAAAAAGTTTAGAGTTTTAATGAAAAATCTTTATTAGAAATAGAAAATATCGTGAATTATAGAAAATGTGAAACATTTTAACTGATTTCTGAAAATTTTTTTTTGTTTTTTTTTTTTATATTTCTTAGTGTGTACTCTATTTGGCTGGTCAAGTTATCGGCAGCGATGACAACGAAAAATCTGATATGGAAACAGCGGCTAGTGGAAGATGTAAATATCTATAGAAATTGGTTTTTGTATCATTGAGCATTTTTCGAACGAAACTAACAAAAATGTTATATTTCTATTCGTTGTTGTACTGGTAGTGTTCGACTTAAGGACTTTATTCAATAAATATCCCAACTATGGATATACCACCCGACCGACTTACGGACAAACCTACCCAACGTCGAGTGGTGGATATTATCCAGGAAGTGGATACTATCCACAAAACTATAATCCGTCATCGTGGAGCGGAAATTACAATCCTGATGGATATTCGTCTGGTGGAACCAACTATTTGGGTGGTGGTAGCAACGGATACGGCGGTGGATATGGAAACTATGGCGGCTATGGCGGCGCTGCCGGAGGATATGGAGGCTATGGCGGCTATGGAAGTTCCGGAGGATATGGAGGTACTGGAGGATATGGAGGTACTGGAGGCTATGGAGGCACTGGAGGCACTGGAGGCTATGGAGGCTATGGAGGCTATGGAGGCTACGGAGGTAATGGTGGCCTTTCCTCATACTCTGGCTATCGTGACGACAGTTACAATGGAAATCGCAATCTCGGTTATGGTTATCAGTCGGGAACTAGTCGAATCGGTTTAACCAGAAATACTTACTCTCAGCCAGACTATGTTTCTGGCTATAGAGGATATAACTGAGACTATGTATTCCATATGTGCTATTGTAAAGCTTAACATTTTTTTGTGATGTTTTATATTTAATAACTGATAATCATAGCTTTATTATGCATTTGTTTGTTGTTATTGTTTTTTTTTTGTGTTTGTTTTTGTTTGTTTTTTTTTTTTTTGTTTTGTTTCAAATAACATTCAAATATATTTTTAATTATAAGAAAACACTGAACATATTATTGCAATTTATTTCAATAGAACACAATTTTCTTTTCACAATTAATTCATTTAACAACATTTTTTTTTACATGCGTATTGCATTTCCTTGTCAATCAAATTGTGTATTTATAAAATGTAAGTATTCGTGTGTGCTTGACAATTTATCTTGTAATTATATTTTATTCCAGCGGATTTTTATTGTTTTGCTATTACATTTACTTGCATTTGAACAGTAAAATTATGACATTATATCAATTATCTCATTGTTAAAAGGAACATATGAAGGCAAATTAAAAGATCCATCATAAATAAATGCTCCTCTTAATTGGAAATAATTATCCAATTTTAACGATTAGATCTTATTTAACGACTGCGCACACGTTCAAGGTGGATTTTTTACAGAAACTATTATCGAATTGGTTTTTAGGCGTCCGCCTAAGTTTATGCAAAAATTACAGTTTAAGTGGAGCTTTCGGAAGAGTGCTATGGCAAAAATATGCAAATTACGACAGTGATCCACCGGCCCATTTGAAGCAACTTCTAGGCATACCAAATAGTACCTGCAATAACCGTTATACAGTGGCGCTAATTAGTGGAGGTTGTATAGTTCAGGTCATTACTAATCCTCTCGAATATGTGCAGAAATTCAACCTACAAACACAGATCAAATCTGTGCTACAAAATTAATGAAGAAAAGCTTCCATTTCCGAATAAAAGCTTTACGGCATTTGTAAATATTGTATTACACAGATTTTCGACAATTTTCTTTTGTAAATTTTTTCTTCTTAATTTAGTCATGATTCTTTTTGCTTTTCATTTGTAAATAGGAAACTTACAAAAAAAAAAAAATTTTTTTATTTTTATTCAAAGTGGCATTGTTTCCAGTCTTAATATTTTTATAAAAACTTAAAATATTTTACTTCCAGGTAGTAAATTTGGATCTTTGAAAAACTACTAAACTGCAAAATCTGCAAGAAATTTATCACATTTCAACAAAATTATTTTTGGCTAAAGTTTTTTGAAAACTTTTAATTTGATCAAATAAATAAAAATTTGTTATAAATTTATTATGTTTTAATTAGAAATTTTGGAAAAGTTCAAATTTTTAAGATATCAATTTTTTGTTATCTAAAATTTTTGAATATATCCATTTTTTTTATGATTTTAAGTTAAAATTGAAATTTTTTACTGTAAGGTATTGGAAAAAAGACTATTTTTGCAATCACTATGATTTAATTAAAAAACATCCAGATAAAAATTTGAATGAGTTTTTGTAATTTTAAAATCTAATCTTTTTAATCAAATTATTTTGTTATAAAATCCAATAATGTTATTTCTGTTTCTATTTATAAAAGTTTATTGAAAAGAAAATGGATTTAATTGAATTAATTTAAATACATCTCGTTTAATATTCCTACATATTTTTATAGTTCAATGTTAAAGTAAACTTTTCGTATATGCACGACTCTTACGCATTCATATTAATATAATAAATTCCAGACCTCACACGCATTCGGCGTATAACAATCTAGCAGCATAATAAATATTGTAATAATAAATACGAAATTCTTGAATAATTACAACTATAAAATCCAATTAAAAGTCATTCTATTTAATGACTAAATTTGGCTTTCATGATACCATCAACAGTAAATAAGTCTAGCCAAAGGTAAATCGAAAGTCTATATTTACGTGAATGGAATTTATGTAGAATTTTGTAACTCAAAAATATGGAAATTCGTAATACTCGTAATTGGAAATATGAAGATGAAAATTATGAATCATTCGCCGTTCTTCTTGTTTGTTTTTTCTTCCAGCATTTCCGTTTTCCAAATTCATAAAAACTCATTCTATTGACGATACTTTACAACATTTACGGTGTAGCGGATTCAATCATATTTTCATTTCCATGACCAACACAACCAAGTCTCTACTAAATTTTCTTAGAGTGAAACTCTATTCTACTAAACAAAAAAATTGCCAGAAATTATATTGGAATATTTCATGAAAGCTGAGCGCAAAAATTTCCACTGGATTCTATTATTACTGTTAAACTTATTTTCATACAGGATATTATAATTAGGCTCCTTGAGTCAGATTTTACAATAAGAATACCAAAAATTGAAGAATTTTCAACATTTTTACAAAGCCCGTAAGATAGTACCCCTATAATTTCCGCCCTAACTAAATTGGAAGTTATATTTTTAACTTTGGTTTTATATTTTCAAATATATCAAAGTTATTTGCTAAAACAAAATCGTAATTTTTACAAGGATAAAGTGCTTGTTCTGTATCCGGTTAGTAATAAAAAAAATTAATATAAAACGGAAATGCCTCCAGCAATTGAAGTTTAAGGATACTTTCATTTATATTGAAATAAATTTACACAACATGCCTGAATTCTATTGAAAATTTCTACTCAAAACTTTTAGTGACAATTTTTTACAGAAAATTTTTTACTGAACATATTTTTACTGAAAATATTTTGACTGAAAAATTTTAAATTGAAAATTTTTTTACTAAAAATCTTTTGACTAAAACGTTTTTAATTGAAAATTTTTTTAACTGAAAAGTTTTTACAGAAAATTTTTTTAAAAAACATTTTTTTACTGAAAATATTTTTAGCAGAAAATATTTTTAACTGAACATTTTTTTATTGAAATTTTTTTTATTAGAAATTTTTTTATTGCAAAATTTTTACTAAAAATTATTTTACTTAAATTTTTTAAACAAAAATTTTTACCTAAGAATTTTTACTGACAATTTTAACTTAAAATTTTAACTTTTAAAATTGAATATTTTAAGTGAAAATTTTAACTGCGAATTTTAACTGGAAATTTTTACTGAAAATATTTTGACTGAAACATTTTTAATTGAAAATTTTTTTACTGAAAATATTTTTACTGAAAGTATTTTACAGGAAATTTTTTTACTGCAAATATTTTAACTGAAAAGTTTTTACAGAACATTTTTTTAATAAACATTTTTTTTACTGAAAATATGTTTAGCAGAAAATATTTTTAACTGAAAATTTTTTTATCGAAATTTTTTTTATTATAAATTTTTTTATTGGAAATTTTTTACTAAAAATTATTTTACTTAAATTTTTGTAAACAAAAATTTTTACCTAAGAATTTTTACTGACAATTTTAACTTATAATTTTAACTTTTAAAATTGAATATTTTAAGTGAAAATTTTAACTGAGAATTTTGACTGGACATTTTTACTGTCAAATATTTTGACTGAAACATTTTTTAATGAAAATTTTTTTACTGAAAATATTTTTACTGAAAGTATTTTACAGGAAATTTTTTTACTGCAAATATTTTTAACTGAAAAGTTTTTACAGAAAATTTTTTTAATAAACATTTTTTGACTGAAAATATTTTTAGCAGAAAATATTTTTAACTGAAAATTTTTACCGACAATTTTAACTTAAAATTTTAAGTGAAAATTTTAAATGAATATTTTAAGTGAAAATTTTAACTACGAGTTTTGAGTGGACATTTTTACTGAAAATCTCTTGACTAAAACGTTTTTAATTGAAAATTTTTTTACTGAAAATATTTTTACTGAAAGTATTTTACAGGAAATTTTTTTACTGCAAATATTTTAACTGAAAAGTTTTTACAGAACATTTTTTTAATAAACATTTTTTTTACTGAAAATATGTTTAGCAGAAAATATTTTTAACTGAAAATTTTTTTATCGAAATTTTTTTTATTATAAATTTTTTTATTGGAAATTTTTTACTAAAAATTATTTTACTTAAATTTTTGTAAACAAAAATTTTTACCTAAGAATTTTTACTGACAATTTTAACTTATAATTTTAACTTTTAAAATTGAATATTTTAAGTGAAAATTTTAACTGAGAATTTTGACTGGACATTTTTACTGTCAAATATTTTGACTGAAACATTTTTAATTGAAAATTTTTTTACTGAAAATATTTTTACTGAAAGTATTTTCCAAGAAATTTTTTACTGCAAATATTTTTATATTTGCAAATTTTTACTGGACATTTTTAATGAAAATATTTTGACTGAAACATTTTTAACTGAAAAGTTTTTCCAGAAAATTTTTTTAATAAACATTTTTTTACTAAAAATATGTTTAGCAGAAAATACAATATTTTTAACTGAAAATTTTTTTATCGAAATATTTTTTATTAGAAATTTTTTACTAAAAATTATTTTATTCAAATTTTTTTAAAGAAAATTTTTACCTAATAATTTTTACTGACAAATTTAACTCAAAATTTTAAGTGAAAATTTTAACTGCGAATTTTGACTGGAAATTTTTACAGGACATTTTTACTGAAAATATTTTGACTGAAACATTTTTAATTGAAAATTTTTTTACTGAAAATATTTTTACTGAAAGTATTTTACAGAAAATTTTTTTAATAAACATTTTTTTACTGCAAATATGTTTAGCAGAAAATACAATATTTTTAACTGAAAATTTTTTTATCGAAATATTTTTTATTAGAAATTTTTTTATCTAAGAATTTTTACTGACAAATTTAACCGAAAATTTTAAGTGAAAATTTTAACTGCGAATTTTGACTGGAAATTTTTACTGGACATTTTTACTGATAATGTTTACTGAAAATTTTCAAGACAATTAATTGCTAATAAATTGTTTAAAAAAAAAAACAAAAATTAATTAAAATATTATTTTAAATTTTGAGAATATCATATTTTGTATACGCAATTATGTACAATTTATATTTTGAAGTCACTACAATTTCTCTCTTACGTAGGTCAAGGAAATTATATTTTTTGCAGACACCGTTTTCTATTTATGGAACCATCAGTGCCTGTAATTTGCATGTCTAGCCTATTACAGAGTCTAGATTCAATGCAGTCATCCAATTAATAGTTAATATACGCTTATGAAAAATGCAAACATGCAAACGTGAAAATACTTTGAAATAATTGTTGTAAAATAAGGACATAACGCCTTCATGTAACAGTTAAGAATACAATTTATTTTTTTTTTGAGTGTAAAAGGATTTATAAATTTATGCTTATTTAATATTAATGAAAAATGTACAACTCAATCGTAGTCTTCTCAACTCCTACATTACTTTAGGGAATAATAAATTTAGAAGGCTACATTTTATTTCAAAGATTTTAATTTATTTTATAGAAATATTTTTTTTGTATTTTTGCTTTAATAAAATTGTATATCTACCATGAAAATAAACAACCCTTATAGTGTTTTATTATTTTTTTTTTATATCTAATTTATTTGGAAGTTTTATTTTTGCGAACAATTAGACATTTATAGTTGGATTTTATGGGAAGCAATTGAATAAATTCTACTTAATTTCTAATATTTCAATGGTTGGTGGAAAATTATATTATTTTTCTTGTAAGGAATACCAATTCTTTGTATTTTGGTAATTTTATTTGGAAAATTACATAAAAGCCTATGACAAGTTGGAAAAGGTTATAAATTCTCGTTTAAGTAAACAAATTTAACTGCCATTCGAAGCACGGCTACAAGTTGGTAAATATTTACTCTTGTGATCTGTGTCAAGGGCTAAAAATATTTGAACCACGCGTTTACCCACTCAACTGGTTCTCAGAATTCAACTTGTTTGCTTGTCTATTCAAAAATGATACATTCACCATTAACGTGTATTTACCAAATGTACCTTCATTCTTATTACCTTTTATACTATACATAATCACAATAATGAAAAGTTTGTTTACCTCACGTTTCTCTGTCGAAAAGGACTAAATCGACTTTCATGTATATTGTTCTTTCTTGCATACTGATTTACAATACACGATCTTATACAAAACATACTCGTGTATAGTCTTCATAATAGATAATAGATCAGATTTTCAGACGTTCTTTTTTCCTCAATAAATTGCTCGATTATCTAAATATATTCGATAATTTATATTTTTTGTTAATTTTGTTTTTGCAAAATTATCAACAAAAAAAAAATCCTGTATTTAAATATACGTGAAGGTAGTTTCGGAAATTATTTGAACACCTTGAATAGAATTTAATATTTATTGATTCAGTTATCCTTACAATTTGAATAATCAATTTAATATTAAAATATAAAAATACTTTGAATAAAAATATTGTATATTATAAGTAAACGAATTTAAATTTTAAGAAAATAGCGATCAAAACTTTTCAATTTATTTCGTAGGAACTTTTTAATTTAGGAAATTTCTCACTCGACAAATAGAAAAAAACTAAAATTTCTATTAATTATAAATTATTGTATTTAATTTTTTATAAATGTACATTAACTCATAAGCAAATAGCAAACATTTTATGAAAATCATTTTCTAACAAGAGTTTCCTCAGGCATTGCTCACACTTTTTTTTATATTTTTCTTGGAATTAACTTAAGTTTACTTTATTAAAAAGTTTTCGAACAGAGTGTATTTAATGCTATTGGTATGTAAAATTCTTTAAAAAAAAATGAATAATTTCTTCTTCGTAAGTGAAAGTAGTTCTTTAAAAGAAAACTGAATAATAAATTCTTTACGAAGTTTTGTTCTCTTCATTTTGGATGGAAACATGCTACGAATAAATTTTTCTAGGTCCGTCCGTTTTTATTTAGAAACATATTTTTTTTGTATATTTTTATTTAAATATGAAAATGAAATCTTCTTCTTAACTAAATATTTATTCTAAGTATTCAACATATTTTTAATGAAAATTTTTGGTGTCTTTTATTAAAATTTCGTAAACTTTGAACTTTAGAATATTTTAATATTGGAAAAAGAAGGTAACAAATTTTAAATATACCTGAATATAAATGTATTAAATTTTTCAGTAAACTTGTTAATGTCATGAAGAATCTATACAAAGTAGGTGAAAATGAAAGAGCACATAATTATAGGCAAACATAATCATTTCCGGAAAAAGGGAGAATTTTCCCGTTGTTGGGTTTGTTTGATGAAATCTGTTATATTTGAAAATATTAATAAATCTTTTCTAACTCATTGGTATTAAAAAATAATAAGGATATTATTATTTTGATTTCCAAGAAAATTGCAATATTGTTGTATCATCTGCTCACTTAGCAAATTTTCTTGATATAATTGCTTTTTCTAAAGAAACGGATCAAAATATCCTAAAATTTAATTTCCTCAAATTCGATGAAAAAATTATAAGTCTTTCTTGTGAACAATTTTTATTATAAATAATTTATAAATAAATTTTATTTAGGAGCAAAATTGCACATGTAATATGAGGTGTAGTATAGAAAATTGTTCTATACTAAATCTCATATAACGAAATAAGAAAGAAAATGAGCACAACCCATCGCTTCTTCCATAATAAATATTTTTCACTGCAAATTTAAACTGAAAATTGTATACCGAATATTTTAACCGACAAATTTTAAAGAAAAATTATACCGAACATGTTTAACGAAAATTTTAACCTAAAATTATTGGTCAAATTTTTACTGAAAATTTTTGCTGCCAATTTTTACGAAAATTTATACTGAACATTTTTACTGAACATTTTTACTGAAATTTTTTACTGAAAATTTTTACTGAAAATTTGTAGTGAAAATTTGTAGTAAAAATTTGTAGTGAAAATTTGTAGTGAAAATTCGTAGCGAAAATTTGTAGTGAAAATTTGTAGTGAAAATTTGTAGTGAAAATTTGTAGTGAAAATTTGTAGTGAAAATTTTTACTGAAAATTTTTACTGAAAATTTTTACTGAAAATTTTTACTGAAAATTTTTACTGAAAATTTTTACTGAAAATTTTTACTGAAAATTTTTATTGAAGATTTTTACTGAAAATTTTTACTGAAAATTTTTACTGAACATTTTTACTGAACATTTTTACGGAAATTTTTTACTGAAAATTTTTACTGAAAATTTGTAGCGAAAATTTGTAGTAAAAATTTGTAGTGAAAATTTGTAGTGAAAATTTTTACTGAAAATTTTTACTGAAAATTTTTACTGAAAATTTTTACTGAAAATTTGTACTGAAAATTTTTACTGAAAATTTGTACTGAAAATTTTTACTGAAAATTTTTACTGAAAATTTTTACTGTACATTTTTACAGATCATTCTTACTGAATATTTTTACTAAAAAGATTTACTGAAAATTTTTACTGAAAATTTTTACTGAAAATTTTTACTTAAAATTTTTACTGTACATTTTTACTGAAAATTTTTACTGTACATTTTTACAGATCATTCTTACTGAATATTTTTACTGAAAATTTTTACTGAAAATTTTTGCTGAAAATTTTTACTGAAAATTTTTACTGAAAATTTTTACTGAAAATTTTTGCTGAAAATTTTTACTGAAAATTTTTACTGAAAATTTTTACTGAAAATTTTTACTGAAAATTTTTACTGAAAATTTTTACTGAAAATTTTTACTGAAAATTTTTGCTGAAAATTTTTACTGAAAATTTTTACTGAAAATTTTTACTGAAAATTTTTGCTGAAAATTTTTACTGAAAATTTTTACTGAAAATTTTTACTGAAAATTTTTACTGAAAATTTTTACTGAAAATTTTTACTGAAAATTTTTACTGAAAATTTTTACTGAAAATTTCTACTAAAAATTTCTACTGAAAATTTTTACTGAAAATTTTTACTGAAAATTTGTACTGAAAATTTTTACTGAACATTTTTACTGAAAATTTTTACTGAACATTTATACTGTACATTTTTCCAGAACATTTTTACTGAACATTTTGACTGAAAATTTTTTTACTTCTGAAAATTCTATTTACAAAAAAATTTATTTTTAATAAAAATTTTTTCTGAAAATTTTTACTGTACATTTTTGCAGATCATTTTACTGAATATTTTTACTGAAATGCAAATTTGCTAAAGTTGTCAGCCATTATTCCCTTTTAGTTTAGCAATCATTAAAATTGATTTATTAAAGAAAAATTGATTTATATCTATTTCTTAAATACTAATTAGAATATCAATTAAAATTGACAAAACTCAAATCCATAGGCATTTATGAGATATTCTACCGAAATTGAAAACTCTTATTGAAAAGATTCAAGACTCCCTATTTCGATGAGGACAATATTATTGTACGTTTTATAGAAAAGTGCCGAAGCAATTTGTATTATAAGAGATATGCGAATTTCGAGTAAAACTTCTTTGAGAATACAACGAATAGAAAGGAGCCGCTTATTCTATGCTAGAAGAAAAATAAACTGAAATCCTCGACAAATGATGATTAAATCAAATTAAGTCCTTTATTAAAAACGCAATTTTTTTTCCAAAAATAGTTGTTTCGCAGAAGATAAATTTGTAGATTTATTTTGTATTGAATTACTTTTATGTCTAGTCTAAAATATAATTAATAATTAAAATATAATTAGTAAATAAAATTTATCTAAAAATGTATAAAAAGAATTTTTTTTAAATAATTAAAAGCCAAAATCTATGAATTCAAATTGTTTAAAAATATAATAAATTACTAAGCGATAATATAATAAGAAGATAATTTGTTTTATAATATCAGAAGTATTTCTTAATTTTTTTCTAAAATTAAAAAAATTAATTTTAAGAATCATATTAAAAAAATGGAAAAAAAATTTTAAAGCTTTTTTTAATAATATGTTTATTGCATAGTGGCACCGCAGACCATTTAACGACAACTGAAGAAAACTCAAGAACACTTCGTGCCAGATGCAGATGTCCTTGTGCCAGAGCATAGGAGGAAGACAGGCAAATAATTTTTTTTTAAATTTTCTAATAAAATTGAGAAATGATATTTTTACTCCCGTACATATTATTAAGAACGTATTCGACTAAAAGGAATTAAAATTATGATGAAGATTATTTGTATTTTTATGCAGATACTGGCGTAAAAATAAAAGCTTTGGAAAAAAATTTCTGTTTTCAATTAGGCGAATTTCTCTATAACCACTGAATTTATAGCGAATTTCGTTTAACTTTGAAACTTTATTAATATTTAACACCTATCCCTCCCCCTCTTGATAATCGAATGGATTAGGTCTTACCTGAGTAACACAACTCTTCAGGTATCTTTATATAATTCTATTTTTAGGAGTATTAAAGCTTCATCTGGTATCCCACAGCATAACCATCTATGTCCCTTGCTTTTTACTATTGACATTAAAAATATAGTCCAGCTCTAAAATTTTTAATTAAGCTGATGATACGAGTATAAAGATTTTTTTCCGATGTCAGAGATAGAAATGCTAGGATTTTATTTCAAAGAAAACTTAAGTTTTAACTTAAACTTAAATAGAGATAGAAATGCTAGGATTTTATTTCAAAGAAAACTTAAATACCATCTATAATTGGTATTATTTTAATGGCAAAGAACTTAAGTTTCAGAAGTGCAAGATCATGTAATTTTTTGAAACTTTAATCAATTTATTTTTTATAATTCTGTCGCAGGAATCGATCTATAAAATAGACAACTAATAATCGACTTGAGTGTTAAACTGAAATTTATAGTCTACATTTTTATATCGTCTCTTAAAAAATCATTATTTAAGAGTAAGTTAAGTAACGTTAAAAGGATTTATTTATCTTAAGGAAACTCTAAGATTCTTACAAATAAAGTATATTTATAGTAATAATCAATACAGCCTAAGAAAATTATCCTTCTAAATATTACTATGGTATGCGTCAACCCTCTAACTGCAGTAATCATGACTCAATCATATTCCTTAACGAAGGACAGACTTAAATGTTTCTTGATTTTTATTTGAAGTGTCTTTATATATCTAGTTACTTATTTTATCTGCTTCACTTTAGCCGAATCCTTAATGGTCAGTGAATATTTTTAAGCTCTTGCTACTTCGTGTTTTACAAAATTAAAAAAAAAATATTTTTGTATTACTACATATTATTATTTATTAGAGTTAAAATTTAAATTCATCTTATTTGAAAAATTTTACTTTAATTAATTTATAAATTTAACTTTTTTTTACCAAACTTTGGAATATTACAATATAATGAAATTCTGGAGGACATATTTAATCTAAAATGGAATTATTATACTTGACAGTATACTTGAAAATAGTATTTGTGGCAAAATTATACGAAACTTGATTTCGTTATACATTTTTATTTCTACGTTTAGAAAATGTTCCTTCTTCAATATAGTCAATTTGTCTTTAAGAAAATAAATTGGTAAAAATTACATGACTTTGTGCTAACTACTCATTCGATTCGTAGTCATTAATCTTAATTGTTATTGATCCTGTACAAGTATAAGGAACCAACATACCATCAAGCATTTGATGGAATATCTTTCGTAATTCTCATTAAATCAAACGTACGTGTAGACTTAATTAATGCTATTTTTTTTATCTTTATTGAAATACATCTAGAAGAGAAATTTTTATTTAGATCAAGGAAGTACTAACTTTTAGATAATAAAATTTTATTGCAAGGAAATAGTGTTGTTATTTCGATAGTTACAAATAGAACTTTTTTTTTGGTTTCCTTAACAAATCAGTACAGACTATATCATTTGCTCAAATAGTTACAATACTGTATTTAGCTATAAATATTTATTGTGTTATTGTACAATAATTACGATTTTTCTACAAGTACTTCTAATGTCTGATCAATAATATTATTGAAAAAATCATTGCTATCCACAGGATGGGAGAGATTTTGTTCAGTAGTAAGAGTAAGGCAATTAGAGTAACTAACGCCCTCCTGGACGCACCGTTGATCTATTTCTTTACTTTGTGTATCAGAATACGAGAGTCATTCAACAAGTACTTAGCCTCACTGCCCGATGGAACTCCTGTCACAAAAGAAATTTACCATCGTGCAGTGCATTCCTTTAGTAGCCTACTGTCAAAGTTTCAGTCGATTCACTTTATTAGTTTTGTTTTAAGAGCCTTTGAAAGCGAGCGTGTCGGTCGGTTGCACAAAAATGGAAAAAGAACAATATCGTTCGATGATTAGATTCTTGTTTTTGGAAGGGAAAACGCGCAGCGAAATCAAAGATCGCTTGGATGCTGTATATGGTGACTCTTCTCCTTCGATGGCGACCGTCAAGAATTGGTTCAACGAGTTTGTTCGTGGCCGCACGTCGGTTTTTGATGAGCCACGCCCAGGTGCACCGAAAACGGCTGCTACGGAGGAAAATGTTAAAAAAGTCCACGATCTCGTGTTGGCAGACCGTCGATTGAAGGTTCACGAGATAGCTGAGACTGTGGGCATCGCAGTAGGAACGGTGCATCATATTCTACACGAAGAACTGGGCAAGAGAAAGCTGTCGGCGCGATGGGTGCCGCGTTTGCTCACACCGGAAAACAAGCGCAACCGTGAGACCACATCGGCAACGTGTTTGGCGCTGTTTCAGCGTAATCCAGCGGAGTTCTTGCGTCGTTTCGTAACCGTCGACGAAACATGGATTCACTGGTACACACCAGAGACAAAGGAACAGTCGAAACAGTGGACTTCACCCGGCGAACGTGCTCCGAAGAAGGCGAAGACTGTTCGATCGGCCGGAAAGGTGATGGCCACCGTTTTCTGGGATTCACAAGGTGTGATCCTCATCGATTACCTCGAGAAGGGTAAAACAATCACGGGGCGCTACTATGCTGACTTATTGGGCTGATTTGACATCGAATTGAAGCAAAAGCGGCCCCGCGTTGCGAAGAAAAAAGTGCTGTTCCACCACGACAACGCGCCGGCTCACACCTCCGCCGACGCCATGGCCAAATTGGTCGAATTGCGCTACGAATTTCTGCCCCATCCACCGTACTCTCCAGATTTGGCCCCCTGTGACTACTTTTTGTTTTCAAACCTGAAAAAATCACTCGCCGGGAATAGATTTGGGTCGAATGAGGAGGTCATCGTCGCCACGAAGGCCTATTTTGCTTCCCTCGAGAAAATGTATTTTCTGGACGGGTTAAAAAAGTTAGAGCATCGCTGGGCCAAGTGTATCGAGCTTGAAGGAGATTATGTGGAAAAATAAATTGCCACCTTTCCAAAATTTTCGTTTTTCTTTTGTAGGCTAAGTACTTGTTGAATGACCCTCGTACCAATACTAGTAACAGCTCCATTAGACAAATCAGAATTATTAATAATAATATTTGTTTTGCTAATTATACCCTCTATAATTTAGTTAAAATTATTATTAGTACCCTCAAATCGAAAATAAATTCTTCCAGTTATCTCTAATAATTTCAACATTAGAGACAGATCCTTTAAATTCCTCTCTCCACTTCCAAACTTCCCTTTCTACGCCTCTAAATTGGTTTTAAAAGGCTTTTACCAATCCGTCTATCTTCTTGAAACTTCTTTTCGAATAGTTGTACGCAATGAAAGAAGAATTTTTATTTCTTTTGCAGTGTCCTGTTCTCATATCTATCCCTAGTATACCGCTCCTATTAACATAATTTGACATCCTTAGCCATACATAGAAGTACAGAATGGGAAAAGAAACTAGCACAACTCAATATCTTTTGGGAAAAGAAACCAATCAACTCAATATCCTTACTGAAATTTTGAGCATAAAAACTGCTCAGTGTTTGGATTTATTTTTCAAAACCACAACATGTCTTATCTGCCAATCCTCTGGCATTCTGCTAACGATTCAACATTTAACAGCAACAACATTCAATGAAAATATAAGGTGTAGACTAAAAAGACCATTATTTTTGCATTAAATTGAGGGTTTTATTTAGCATAGATAGAATGATACGATTTAAATAGATAGAATGAAGCTGCTCCAACGGGTAAAAATGGAAGGGTTTTCTGCATTGTATTGTATAAGGTGTAGTAAAAAGAAATCCTTTATTTTTGCATTAAATCGAAGGTTTTATTTAGCATAGATAGAATGATACGATTTAGGTCAAATATTTTTTTTTGGAGGTAATTTCTTAATGCCTCTCTCATAGAAACCCTCGTCCCTATTGGCAAAAAACTGGGAAAGTTGATTTTCACAATCTTCTCTTGAGGCGAATTTTTCACCTGCAAAATCATTCGTTATAGACAGGAAGAGGTGGTAATCACTTGGTGCCAGGTCCGGACTATAAGGTGGATGCATAAGAACATCCCAACCAAGGTCCCGGAACTTCTGGCGAGTCACTATCGATGTATGCGGCCTAGTGTTGTCCTGATGGAACATAATTCCTCTCCTATTGGCCAAAGCTGGCCGCTTCTGGGCGATTGCTTCTTTCAGACGGTCCAATTGTTGGCAGTATAGGTCCGAATTAAGAGTTCGGCCGTAGGGGAGCAGCTCATAGTAGATGATTCCCTGCCAGTCCCACCAAATACACAGCAAAACCTCCCTGGCTGTCAATCCTGGCTTGACCACGACCGTTGTCGCTTGACATTGTCGTAAGTGACCCATTTTTCATCACCAGTAACCATCCGCTTCAGAAATGGATCGATATTGTTGCGATTCAGCAGCGATTCGCAGATGGAAATTCGGTCCATTAGGTTTTTTGGCGATAACTCGTGTGGCACCCATACATCGAGCTTCTTTTTGTATCCAGCCTTATTTAAGTGGTTCCAAACGGTTTCTTGTGGAATGTTTAGCTCCTGGGCAATCGAAACAGTGCTTACGTGACGGTCGGCCTCGACGATTTCCATTATTTTATCGACATTTTCGACAATTGGCCTTCCAGAGCGTGGTGCATCTTTGACATCAAAATTACCGGAACGGAATCGACGAAACCAAAATTGCGCGTGATTGGCTGTTACAGTATTAGGACCATAAACACTATTCACATTTTCAGCTGCCTGGCTTGCGTTTTTGCCTTTATCGAAGAAAAACTTTAAAATATGGCGTATTTTCTCTTTGTTGGTGTCCATCTTTGACGCGTGCTAAAAAAATACTGAGTCAAGTAATCACAAAACTGTACCAAAAATTTTTTTAGTAAAAAATCTTATCTTTCTAACGCCATCTAGTGCAATCCGATTGCACTTTTAAAACGGGAGATACAGACTCCTAAAGCCATCTATTGGCAAAATAACTTTTTACTACACCTTATATGTGGATTAGTTAGCAGAATGCCACAGGATTGAAGTTGCCAAATGGCCTCACGGTCGGTGGTACTATGAAAATCGTTCCTGGCGTATGTCTAAAGAATATTACGTAAAAACAAATAAACTTCTGATTTCTTATTAATATTTGTAAAGAAAAATGTATATAGCAATTCAACCAATTGCAAATGAATTATATAAAGTTTTCTTTAGCTACTTATATAACCCCCAAAACTCGCTTTCTTGACAAAAACCCCTTTCACTTTACCAAAATAAGTATTTTATATTCTTCAATTTATATGCTCTCTTTATGTATCTTTTCTACAATATTTAGTCTATAAGAGGACTAAACTTTATTAATAAATGAAAATTATTCTCAATTCTTTGAATAATATTAGAATTATTAAATTTTCTAATAAAATCTTCAGAATTCATAAACTTAAATAGAATTTATCAGAAAATTAACAAAAAACAAAAACAATAACCAAATAATGTAAAGGATTATGCATGTTTGCCTTAGAAAATAAACAGAAATATTTCCTAAGTATCCTTCATGATATATAAGCTTTGCTCATAATTTATTTAAGAAGAATCTAAGATTCTTGAAAATATTCTCAACAAGTTTCCATTTAAAAAAATAATAAAAAAATTTCATTGACGATTATAAGGTTTTGGAAATGTAATAATAATAAGAAAAAAATTACCTAAAGGAGTTAAAATATTGAACTGGAAATAAAATATGACGGAGGTATCTGTGCCAGTCATATGCATGGTGGTATCCTGCTGTAAGGCGGAACAAATTGTACAATGAAATAAGTAAATTCCAACGTAAATTGTTTACATATGAAGCCTAATATTTGGTTTTGGAAATTTTTGCAAGACCGAAAATTTTCGAAAAGGAATTTCCATAATCATAATAATAACAATAATAATATGGAAATTTTTATAGCATTATTGAATGTGTTTTCTTTGGTGATGGAAACATATTAGGAAATAGCAAAATTTAAATGCATGGAATTTTTCATGAAATATGCTACAATATCATACATAAAATATGACAGACTATCTGAGTTTGTAGGCTACAATCAAAGTGTAGACAGTATATGATTTAATGTTTTTTTTTTATCTAAATAATTGGTGGCCAAAACATTATACTGAGAAAGTTTGGCCAAACCAACAATCAATCTTCTCTACAGACTCCGGTCTGACATGATAGAATAAGAGCTTTTTAAGGATTTTCAACCTTAACGAATTGACTCGGTGAAAGTTCAAGTTGGCAAACCATGAAAAGTATAAATTCCATTTTCCTCTAATAAACGCGTATTGAATTCAAAGCTGAGAGGATTTGTAAAAAATACGACCTATTATAAAGGATTTTCAGGTGCTTTCAGAATTTGTGTACTTCTTATTCTGATCAAATTTTCTTGTTTATGTAATAAACAATAACAGATAAATCAAAAAGAAATTATGATAAATAGAATTTTTTTGAGTTCATTGTACTGATAACAATGTAAGTGCATAAGGATTTTTGATAAAACTAACAAAATTATAGTGAAATATATAAAATAATGGATGGGTGGGACTTGTAGAGATGAAAATTACGATTTTGTGGCTATCTATCAAATTGTGATGGTGTCAATGTGTCGCACGGGAGGTGTTTGTTTACGCGATACCATTTGCACAAAAGCCTCTCCATTTTTCATAGTGAAGTAGTCCATTACAGTAAGATGGGTCTATTGCCTAAGGCATTTATCAAATGACTTCTTGTGTGTATCTATTATGTTTTCGTTTGTGTGGGCGTAATTTGTAAATATTGAAATGAGTCTTATTTTCTATAACTTATCATTTTCTTCATATTGAATGGTATTGATTTCTTAAGAATTCCGTCGTGAAAAGTCATAAGATTTATAGGATGTTATTTTTAAAAGAAGACACAAAAAATTTACCATCAGTTTCTGGATTGACAGAATAAATTTGTTTTTTTACATTAATAAATGCAATAAAAAAAAGGTATTGTAGGCGGTAAAAAATTCGATTTTGAAATTCGATATTCTTCATAAAAATAATTTTTGTTTGCATTATTAAATTTAATTAAATTTGGTAATTTTTTTTTTAAATATATACAGGCAAAATTAGAAAGCATTTTTTTTATTTTTAATAAAAGATGAAGGACAGAAAAACGTCTCATCGATGTCTTCTTACAAATGGGATGATTTATTTCATAAATTTAAAAAATGTAGTGGTCATTGACGTTTCAAACGTCAGTGTGTGTATAATCGAAGGTTTGGAGTGTTTTTTTTTATAATTGGAAATGGACATTTCAGAAACGAATGGTACAGTTAGACCACGATGGATAGTAATGTATCGTACATAGAAGGATGAATTGCTAATTAATCGAACTCCCAAACTCGAGTTTGTAGGTCCATATTGGTTGCAGTATACTAATAATTTTCTTTTTTATTGTGAGTTTTATCCATAAAGTTCACTTTGTTTTATATTCGTGTCAGCATTCCATGTAGGCCGTTTGTTCTTTATTAAGGTCCTTGACTGGTGTAAAAGTAACATGATCACATTTTCGCTCATTTTCTTTACTTCTCACCTTTTGAACTAGGTTTTTACCGTGCAGATGTGGTTCTGTAAAAGAGTCAAAAATTATTTGTAAGAATGGCTGTATCTTTAAAATATTAAAGTTACCTGAAAGTGTTAGTTTGAGAGATAGACTTTTGGAATGTATAAAACAATCAGATAGTAAGACTTGCTGCAACTTCCGAAGCAATTGCACATACCAAGAGCGTGCAAAAAACGCGGCCAAAAGCGTACAAAATGTCCAGAAATACGCCTGAATTTTTCATAACTTGGATGGATTTTTCTTAAAAATTTATCAGAAATATTTCGTCTTGTTAATTTCTTAAATTGATGGAAGACGAAACAACCTAAAAATAAAGAACAAACCTTATATTATATACTTTTAGTACCGTTTCGTAATTTTGAAATTTTCTGAAAAGATTTCAGACGTGTTAACGAAAATTAATAATAACCAACCAAAATAGGTTATTTGAAAATAAATATTTATGACGATCTGTTCAGTAAAAGAAGGACTGTCCAGCAGTGTTCCTAGAAATATAACACTCCTTCGATCATGTGAGGCATCCTGTTCTTCTCTGAAAAGTTAACAGCCCCTATTCATTTCGTAGATTCCCTTTATTAAAATCTGATTTTTACCAACATGATTTACAAGTGCAGCTGATATTCCTCAAGCTAGTGTTCTTGGACCACTTCTATACAATTCCAAAACTATAATAGCCATCTGTGCTGATGGTGCCACTACACGTATATTCCATTTAAATATCCAAATAGCTTACAGGTAAAATAGAAATGAATATACAAAGCCTGTAAGATTAGTTGTGGGGAGTCTCCGAGGTGGGGAGTTAAGGAAAATGATCATATGAGTGTGTGTATTATGTTAATGCGATGCTGTTTTTGGTAGAAATTGAGGCAAAAATCGAAGACGAGCCAACAAAAATTAACTGAACATTCAAAATAGCCAAACTTGTCGGCATAAGTGAGAGACATGAGTACCAACATAACTCCACAAAAAATCGAAAATCGAATATACGTAACCTGCGGAAATTTTCGCGACACTTTTTGAACAGACCTCATATATTAATGGCAAAATGAGTTCACCAAGTAATAAACTACAAGTTCTAGAACTAAACCGAGATATATGGGATACTTGGAACCCACATACGAGATTAAAAGGACTATACTGAATATACATTATCGACAACTACTTAGACTAGTAAAAAAAACGATAAAAACTTATACTCAAGAACTAACTTTTAAATTACCACAAAATTTTGTACGAAATAGGACTAAGCACTCCAATTTTTTTTCTAATTCTATCAATTTCTAATTCTATACTTTCAAAATTCTCCAAAAAATCATTATTGCCGCGCTCTATGATCATAAAAAACTATTCTTCATGATTAAAATATTCTCTTTGATAATTGTTTGTGCATTTCTCGTCTATAAAAAAAATTTCCTTGTTCATGATTTGTACACTTCTCGTTATAAAAAATTTCTTTGTTTATGATTTGTGCAATTCTTGTTATAAAAAAATTCTTTATTCATAATTTATGCTTTTCTCGTTATAAAAATTTCTTTTTTTCATGATTTATGCATTTCTCGTTATAAAAAATTTCTTTGTTTATGATTTGCACAATTTCTCGTTATAGAAAATGTATTTTGTTCATGATTTGTGCATTTATCATTTTATAAAATGGCTTTGCTTATAATTTGTGCATTTCTCATTATAAAATAAGAAATGTTATTATTATTATTATTTGTGGATTTATCGTTGTAAAAAAATTTTTATTTATGATTTGTGCAAATCTCGTTATAAATATTTTTTTTGTTCATTATTTGTACAATTCTCGTTATAAAAAAATTCTTTATTCATGATTTATGCTTTTCTCGTTATAAAAATTTCTTTTGTTCATGATTTGTGCATTTCTCGTTATAAAAAATTCCATTATTCATTATTTATGCATTTCTCGTTATAAAAATTTCTTTTGTTCAGGATTTGTACATTTCTCCTTATAAAAAATTTCTTTGTTTATGATTTGCACAATTTCTCGTTATAGAAAATGTATTTTGTTCATGATTTGTGCAATTCTCGTAATAAAAACTTTTTTTGTTCTTGATTTGAGCATTTATCGTTATAAAAAATTTTTGGTTCATGATTTATGCATTTCTCGTTATAAAAAATTCTTTATTTTTTATTTATGTATTTCTCATTATAAAAATTGTTTGTTCATGATTTATGCATTTGTAAAAAATTTCTTTATTCATTATTTATGCAAGTTATAAAAATTTCTTTTGCTCATGATTAGTACATTTCTCGTTATAAAAAAATTTTTATTCATGATTTATGCATTTCTCATTTTATAAAATTGCTTTGTTTATAATTTGTGCATTTCTCAATATACAATTTTTTTAAATTAATAATTTGTGCGTTTCTCACAATACAAAATTCTTTTATTTATGATTTGCGCATTTTTCGTTACAAAAAAATTTCTTTGTTCATTATTGGTGCATTTTTCATTATAAACATTTTGTTGGTTATTAATTTTAAAAAAAAAAATTTTATGTTACCTTCAAAATTTTTTTTAACATAAAAATTTGTTATTAGGTTGAGATTATAATAACAGAAAGGGAATAAGACAAAGTAAATATATCTTATCGGTAGAACATGTTTACTTACTCCTGTTGCTCTCCTGTTTTTCTAATATCTCGGTAATATAATCTGCTAATTATAATATTTCAATATTTATGAAGCTATAGATAGCTAAGAAAATTATTTTAAAAAAAAATTTAAATTAAAATATATTTGCTATAAATGTACATATATAATTATTGACAAAGTTTGAAACTCATTTAATACTGAATATTTTATTAAAAATAATAACCTATTATCTACTCATTTACTGAACTGCTTAATTTGGAATAAAAGTTTATAATTGTTGAAATTTTAATCAGCAACCAACCTAATTTAAAAATATCCGTATTTATATTTTAAATATTGTAGACTTTAACAACTACAATATGTCCGAAGATATAGTTTGCAAGTTTGCAAAATATTCTGTTTAATGTGGTGGTGAAAAGGGTACAATTACTAAAATATCTCCAACTGAGATTGTGTATGGTTCCGACTATTATTAATATATAATATATATAAAATTTTTCGATAATAAATATAAAATTACATTTTTGTCCTTAGAAAATATACAAACAAAAATAATTATCTTTAAATCTGACGACGAAAGCTCACAAAAATAGGGTATTTAATTTAATCTTCTTTAAATAAAATTCAAAATTATTCTAAATTAACTGTCTGTAGTTATGGAAATAAACCGATTTTCAACCTTTTCCAAAAAAGTAAACTATCGAAAATATTTATATTTTCTTTTTTATGCTCCAATATGAGTAAAAAGCTTATTATAAGCTTAAAATCATATACTGTTCGGAATTTTTTTCACTCGCAGAAGGTCGACTTGGCATGTGTATGTACTTATAAAATTTGTTAGGATTTCATTCAAAGAATCCTTAATATTTTTTTAATACTAACAATAAAATATTGTAGATATTTTTATATTATTTATCTTTGATAGTCTTTTTCTGTATATTTATAATAATTTTTTATTTCTTCCATACAGGGAAAATTGGTTTTTCCTATATGAGTGTATTAAAACCTTTTTTATTTTCCTTAGAAGTTTTCCATCAAACAGCATATGTATGTGGAATTACTGGATTGTCCTTTTTATTCCGATTAAGTTTAAGAATACTTATAAAATTTTAAATTGCCTCGGCATATGTGAAATACAAATGGATATAAAAATAATAAAAATTATAATATTCCCTTCAAAGGAAAAAAATTACTGCTATTACATTTACAAATATTTAGAAAAATATTGTATTATGATTGTGAGTTTTTAATGAAATTCCAAAATTTTTATTATAAAAATATTGCGCATGTTTCTTAATATAATCGATTAGAAATTTCAGTTTAAAGAAATTCCAAATAAATACGATTATTCTTATTATCGCAACATATTGTTAATATTAGCATTAATGTTAAAAAAATAAGGTAAGAAAAGAATGATCTGTATCTAAACAAAACTGAATAAACTACAAACGCAACTATATGACGAGATTATAGAATACAATAAAAACCATTTTAGAAACTACACTTTATCACTCACAAAATATAGAATATTATTAAAAACTATATGGCAGCATTTATCATATAAAAAATCAATTAATTTGAGTCAAAACTAATATAAAAAAAATCAATTAGACTTTATATTTTTAGTAACTTTTTTGCTAATTCTTTAAAAATTCACACTTATTAAAAAAGTTTTTAATAACAATAAAATAATAGAAGATAATAAAGTTTAATTCCTCGGGCTGTGTATAGATAAACGCTTGATATGGAACTGACACTTAAGTAAACCCATAAAAATGTGTTCACGTGACTTTTACTCTCCTCCATTAATCCTATTATCACAAATGTCTTAATGACTGTAAATTACGAAAAGTTACCAATGTTCGAAACTCAGGACTATATTTAGACAAACGCTTGACATGCAAAGCATCCATAAGTAAACGCACAAAAATGTGTACATGTGACTTTTATTCTCCTCCATTAATCCTGTCATCCAAAATCTCTTAATGACAGTAAAATACTAGAAAATACTAATGTTCAAAATCCACGACGATCTTTTAAACAAACGCTTGATATCCAAACCATCCATAAGTAAACGCACAAAAATGTGAACACGTGTATTTTACTCTCCTCCATTTATCCTGTCATCCAAAATCTCTTAATGACTGTAAATTACGAAAAGTTACCAATGTTCGAAACTCAGGACTATATTAAGACAAACGCTTGACATGGAAATCATATTTAAGAGTTTAAAGGATTAAGAGACAATATCGCTAACTACGTTAACTTCTATAAAAATCATTCTCATCTAATATTACATTGGTTACAGAAGCCAATTTGGACTTAAAGACTAGAATTCTCCTTCGAATATATTCTCTGTAGTCAAAAAATATTTTTAAAATTTGAAATGATTTCTTTTATTTTATACATGATGACCTTGGAGTTCTTCTTCATGTGACTCTGTCTAAGATTATCCTTCACATCATTCTCTAAAAATGCCCAATGAGCACTTATTATTTTAACCGCATTGAAATGCAAATATTTAAAAATAAATCCTCTGAAGAAGTATTTGAGAACTCCTACTTTATAAATTTATTCACCTTATTTCTTGAATATAATTTTATCTAAGTTGTATGCTTAAAGAATACAAAAGAGAACCAATCGATATTTTGGTTTAAGAAAACCAAAAGAGAACTTTTTCTGTTCTGAATAAAATTATACCAAATGATTAATTGAGGATTAGAAAAACATATATTATTCATATATAAGGATCAAGCTATTTTAAGTTTTCTGGCGACATTTCAATCAATCCTTTACTTTATATTAAGATATTGTAGTAAATCTTATTATAAAGTAAATGATATATTCGAGGTTTGAATTTCGTATTTTCAAAATTTTAAGGATTTATCCTTTAAAAAAGCTTTGAATCATAAATATATTTTATTATTCTTCAAAACGTAAAAATATATTTTATGTAGATTAATCATAAAGGATAATATTTGATATCATAAGGATTTTATATATTTTTTTATTGAATAAAGAATAAATATTTGATCATCGTAGTAAATTTAATTTTTTTTAAAGTTTGTCGATAAAAAAAAGTCTATTGAAACGATGAAAGGATTCTTCTTATGTGCAGAATAATTGTAGATCTATTGATAAGGCTTTAATACTTTTAATAAAATTTAATAGGTAAGGTTTATATAGAATCCGATTTTCTATTAAATAAAATTTTTTTTAATAGCAGTTACGAAAAAATTAATCATTTCCAAATTGTATGTTAGACGATAACAACCGGAAATATATACTATAATTTCCAATCTATATAGACCATTAGGCGAATTCCAATAGACCTAATAATGTGGAAAATAATATTATTGATTATTTTATGGAGCAATTTTTCAAAGAATATGTTCATAGTTATTTTTATTGGACTGAATGAGTTGGTACTATTTATTATAATATACCATATTATAAATTATTAGAAATATAAAAAATTCAACATTTGTTGCTATAAAATTATGAAGTTATAACTAAAATTAATATATAAAATTTATATTCTGAATTAAGAATGGATAAATATGAGTATTATATAATAGCAATTTATTTCTGCGTTGAAATTTTAATAAAAAAAAAAACCAAAGTTTCCCAAGAATAATTAAAGGTAACTCTAAGTTTCCCACTTATAATTAAAGGTAACTACCACCAATAATTAAAGGTAACTCTATGTTTAAGTCGAAAATTACTTAAATATTAGATAATTAGAATATTATTTTCATTGATAAAGTTCTATTTATATTAGGAGTCGATTTATTATTTAAATTTAAAGAATCCAAAATATTACCAGGGGTATAAGCTTAAATCCGCTGTTTGGTCATAGATGGCGTGAGTGAGCGTATTAAGCTACCATGGGCACACCATACTTTTTTTTTATGAGTTTGACATCTGTCAACATTAATCAGTGTACATTGTCAGTAATTTCGTGTAACAACATACATTTTTTCTTTGGTAATCATGTCTAGTTTTGTGCCAGAAAAAGAGTATATGCGGGAAGCTCTGCTTTTCTGCTTCAATTTGAAGAAATCGGCTGCCGAATAACATCGAATGCTTATGGAGGCCTATGGTGACAGTGCTTTATCGGTAACAACGTGCCGAGATTGGTTTCGTCAGTTCAAAGATGGCAATTTTGACTTGTGAGACAAGAAGCGTGAAAATCGGCCTAGGAAGGTTAAGGACCATCAGTTGCAGGCTCTTTTGAACGAAGACGATACCCAATCGGAAAAAATGCTCGTGGAGCAATTGGTTGTTACTCAACCAGCCATTTCCATACGTCTGCGTGCCATGGGGAAGATTGAATAGATCGGAAAATGGGTGCCGCATGAATCGAACGATAACCAGATGGAGCGACGCCAAAACACATCCGAAATCTTGGTCGCCAGACAAAAAAAAAAGTCGTTCCTGCATCGGATTGTGACAGGCGATGAAAAGTGGATATATTTTGAGAATCCTAAACGGAAAAAATCGTGGGTTGATCCTGGCCAACCATCAACATCTTCCCCAAAACCAAATCGCTTCGCATGGAAGACGATGCTGTGCGTTTGGTGGGATCAGCAGGGTATCGTCTACTAAGAGATGTTAAAGCTTGGTGAAACTATCAATGCCCACCGCTACCAGCAACAACTGATCAAATTGCACCGTGCTCTGCGTGAAAAAAAGACGGATTATCAACAAAGGCATGACAATCTGATTTTCCTCCACGACAACGCACCATTGCACACGTCAAAAATGGTCCGAAACTACTTGGGGACACTCAACTGGGAGGTGCTACCCACTGTGCTTATTCACCAGGCTTGGCCCCTTCCGACTGTTTGTGGCGATGGGCCACGTGCTCCCTGAGCAGCACTTCGGTTCTTACGAAGACGTCCGAAAATGGCTGATGAGTGGTTTGTCTCGAAAGAGAAGGAATTTTTTTGGCATGGTATCCACAAATTGCCCGAGAGATGGGAAAAATGTGTAGCTAGCGAGGGCAAGTACTTTGAATAAATTTGTTTTTGCTTTCAATGAAAAAAGCAATTGTTTTTTTGACTAAAAAACAGCGGATTTAAGCTTATACACCTGGTATATATGTTATATATTTTTTAATTTTTACAGATATCTACAACTAAAATATAGTAACAAGCTGATTTTCAATAATTCGATGGGTATTTTTAGGAAAGGAAGTGGTTGATAATTTTTGAACGAGGGGATTAGTATGATTACAGATACGGGAATGGAACTTTTTATAAAGAACAAAAGGTGCTTTGAGATCATGGTGGATAACAGTATTGCAAACATGAACGGGATCATCGAAAATTATACTGACTATTTTAGATTGAAGGTATTAGCTTCGACGGGACTTAGAAGGCATGGTATAACCTCAGAGTTGTAATCCGTAAGTCCATAATGGTTTCAGTAGGGCAATATAAAAAAGCACTTTTCTATCTATAGTAAATTCAGAACGTTTGTCTAGAAGTTGAAGTAGTCGTAGATGTCATCGTTATAGTCCTTGTTTTTGAGTCTTGTATTGTCTAAATTTAGTCCTATGGTAAACAGTAAAAGTTATGTGGACAGTTGTTACGTTCATTGGATTTTATTTTTCATTTGGTAAACCAGTTTTGGAGGGTTCGGATTTGGGTTTGAAAAATTTCGGTACCATGTTGGGGATTTTTGCTAGATTCCATGAATCAGAACCGATTGAGATAATGACTATAAATGTTGTAGAGGATGGGTTCAATTATACTAGCCCGTCGAATATCAGCCAATATCGAAGCGATATTTAAGAACTGATTGGATTCGTTTACTTGGAAGTGTAAGTTAAAAAAGAATAATTTCAAACAAGTAGGTGGAAGGAAGAATCCTATTGAGTTTCCAGAGTAAGCGCGTTAAAGCTTGACTTATATTAATATCTGAAATCCTATTTTAAGATTTACAAAAATTATACAGAAATGTCCTATAATAATTTTCTTATTATATAGAATTGAAGGATTTACAAATATCTTGCATGTTTATTAATAAAAAAGTTTTTTTTTCAGTTAAATGCGCAAACATATTCCATAAATAACATGTAAACGAAATTACTTGGAAACGAAGAAACATGTTAAAGGTATAATAAAAATAGATGTAAAAATATGTTAAATATAAAAGATTTGTCTCGAAAAATAAAAGTATAATACTAGTGAAATTCGAGCAAAGATAAATTCATAAACATCTCCTTACATTTAATACTTCGAAAACTTTAATACGTGCCATTTTTTTTGGGCAAAAGTTAAGGTATTTATTTCGACGGAAAATTTTGTAAAGCAACACGCCATATTAAATTCTGAAAGTAGCCTTTAAAGTACGAAAATATTATCTTTACAAAAAAAAACAAAACCGTTTAACATTTCTGAGTAAATGTATTAAATTTATTATAAGATAATTCGTGCGTGTTACAATTTCATCAACTTTAGAAATTTTTCCACAATTTTTCTCTAAACAAATTTCCACTTTATATTTGATGAAATACCAAAAAAAACAAAATAAAATTATTTATAAATGATTAAAAAAATGGCAAGTTTATAAGAAAAACATTATATTGTGTTAAATAAATATTAAAAATTATTTGAATCATTTGAATAAAAATTCTCTCTTTTCTTAAAGGATATTAGCATTGCTGTAGATTTAAAAGGATTTTTTTATTTGTACATGATTTGATTTTTAATGTTCATATTATTTTGAAATTGATTTTATGCTTCATTTTAAGTGCTTATTTTTCTCATTCTTTAAAAAAATCCGCCACTTTAACAAGTAAGATACAATTGATTAATAAATCCCAAAATAATTCCTAACAATATATTACACTGAGAACAGGATAGAAGAAAATTACATGTCACAGGATTGTGATATGCAATTAAGTAAAAAAATTTTTTTATATTTTTCGTATTTGCAAATAAGTCTATTACACAAATGTTATATTATTTAGGAACCAAAATCAAAAATTTTCTTTTATATTCTCCAATTTGAACACCTACACATACATATGAGTACATGTGAATATTTTTATCCTCAGCTGAGATTTGTTTTTTAATAAACAAGCTATACTGTTTAATAAAATATTTACATATATTCTACTAATATTATTACGTAATTAAATCCTTTTCTAATTTATGAAGGAAGCTCTTATCCACTGTTTGTATTGAGAACATTTTCGCAATTCGAGTTTGCTAATAATTAACTTCTAAATGAATTTTACCCTGGAAGCTAAAAATATTATTTAATTTATTTAGTGTTTATTTCATTTAAGCATTTAAATATCAACTTTGAATTTACGCATACGAAAGCTTAGTAAATGAGCATCCATTTGGTGGTTTGAAAAGTATAACCTTTTAATTTAATGGTTGTTAGATATATTTATAATATTTTAAATAACATTTATTTTATTTTTAAATGCCATTTTAAAATATAATTTTTTAACCTAATAAGGTGCAGGTTAAACTTATTTTAGATGCTGGTATTTCTAACATAGTTTCTCTTGCGGTGAGACTCATTTCTCGCTTGATTGATATGCTAATAAGCAAAACTGACATACATAAATACAAAGTTCTAAAAACCCAAAAATAACTATGAGTAAACTATTTTGGTATGTATTTTAGTCTGAAGATATCATTGGGACGTTAATTTCTTTGAAAATAAAGAAGAATATTCGATTTTCAATTTTTTTTGTGCCGTTATATTGTTACTCATGTATATTCGATTTTCAATTTCGAATTACGTATATTCGATTTTCCGACTTTTTTATGGCGTTATATTGGTACTCATGTCTCTCACTTATGCCGACAAGTTCGGCCATTTTGAATGTTCAGTTAATTTTTGACAGCTGCATTGGGTTGCACGTGTTTTGGCTTGTCTTCGATTTTTGCCCATTCCAAAAAATGGATCTAAGAATCTGTATAAAATTTTGTGTGAAAAACAAAATTAATTGCGCGGACGCATTCCGAATATTGACTGTGGCATATGGTGAAGCTACCTTGGACCGAAGCAACATTTATCGGTGGTACAAAATGTTCTCATAGGGCCGAGCACGTCAACAACAGACGAAAACGTTGATGAAGTGAAGAAAATAGTATTGGTCAATCGTCGAATCACCGTTAGAGAACTTGCTGAGAACTTTAACACATCGATTGGGTCGTGCCATTCGATTTTTGCCAATAATTTGGTACGTGAGACGTACCAAAATTGCTCAATTTCGACCAAAAACAAAAACAACATACATACCAAAATTGCTCAATTTCGCGAAAAAAGCGCGCCAAGTTCTGTCGAAAGGTTTGCTTACAGTTTTCTACGATTACAGGGGCGCGGTGCATCATGAGTTCTTGCCTCAGGGTAGAACGGTCAATAAGTATTATTACCTGCAAGTTATGGGGAAGTTATGCCAAGCAATCCGCCAGAAACGCCCGGATTTGTGGAAGAACAAAAATTGGCTTTTGCACCATGATAATATCCCTGCTCACGCATCGTTGCTTGTGCTTGAATTTTTGGCCAAAAATAACACACTAATAATTCCGCAGCCACCTTTTTTCCTAAATCTGGCCCCCTGTGACTTTTTTTTGTTCCCGAAACTGAAGAGGCCCATGAAAGGACGACCCGTCGCTACGATTGAGGAGATAAAGTCGGCATCAAAGGAGGAGCTGAACAAGATCACAAAAAATGATTTTTTGAAGTGCTTCGAGGATTGGAAAAAACGTTGGCACAAGTGTATAATATCTGGTGGGGTATAATTTGAAGGGGATTCTTTTTGTATGATAAATAAATAATTTTTGAAAAAAACACAAAATTCGCGATACTTTTTGAACAGACCTTCCTTGTATATGGTTTTAACTAAATGGCCTTAGAAGCCAAACAATACTACAAAATTTAACTTTATTTGGCGTAAAGTTTACAAGAGACGTAATTTTAATACTTGGTGAATAAAATAATCTTAAGTGTGCTTTATTGAACTCTATTTTTCGAAGCATTAATTGGATAACTTTTTATTAAGAATGTCTTCATAAGAAGTGAAAAGCTATCAATATGGCAGATGGGACTGAAAATAAACTTCATCAAATATTATAATTTTTAAAGACAATATCGTAGCCTTTGGGGGGACATTCATGGCCCATAACATAAGTAAACCCGATTCTCAACTATATTCTATAATATATTCGTTATTAGATAGTTAAATTATTGAAATGTGTTAGATTTCAGGCAATGAAAAAGCTGATGAGCTCGTGGAAGATGTTCTCTGCCCTCTTTAATTCCGGAAACAAATAGTTCAACTTATTATTTCCTATATTTTAAATGAATGCCACTTAGTCCAGAACTTATTTACATTGTGGAGCTGCTTGACCTACAGTTTCATTAGAAAAAAATATCAATGTCTACCCCTACGAAACATAGAGTCGGTAAATGGCTTAAAGTCCATGTCGTAACTGAATATTTTTTGGCTACTATCTCAAAAATCTCGAAAATTAAATGAGAACCTATAAATATATTTGATGATGACGAATACAAAAGTCAAATAATTTTCCAAATAAAACCTTATGTTTAAAATACTTTTCCAAACGTATTTAATAAACTTTTCTTAATAAAAGAATGTTTTTCAATGTTTCCCAAACTGCAGAACAGTTGAAATTCCCATTTAATATTTTATTTGATATTGATAGAAATTTCCACAAACACATCTTCATAGGCCATGGAAGTTTAAATTCCTTTGAAAATGTTTTTTTTTTTCGTCCCAGAGACCACCTGGTAAATACAAGAATGTGCCTGCTATTTATATCATAATTTCTTCTGTTATTTACTAATGTCTACTAAAACTAATTTAAATACAATCGTCTGTTGTACCTGAAATTGCATTCTATTATACTATAGATTGTATATGTGCTGTTTGATAGGAGAAACATTATATAAATTCCATGAGTTCCTATTGTCTTTGCATTTGCCTTCTAACAAAATATGCTTTTGTTATCAAAGGAAACCACAAAAATCTGGCTATATACAATATTATTTCAAAACTAATATAATTAATTAAGGATTCCTCTAACAAAAACTGTTATATTTGATAACTTAATATAAAATATGACCTAGTGCTTAGTTGGCCTTACCATTAATCAAAATTATAATTCAATATAGTCCTTGAAATTTGAACAAGTTGAAGTTTTTATCCCAAAACACCTTAAAATTGTTGTTCATAGAATTGTAGTTGTGCTAATATTTTCAAGAAGGGCAGTTGCCTCAATTTGAAACTATACGAAAATATAACTCAGAGTCATATAACTAAGGACAAAAATTATTATTATTATTATTATTATTCATAATTATTTTGACTAAGCAAAATTATATATTATTATTGTAGAGCCATGAAAATGGTAATTTGAGAAAGGACAATCTTTTTTCTGTCATACTGGAAATAGATATTTGGTAATTTCATTTCAAATTTGTTTTTCAATATCTGTACGAATTCTTGGTGTATTTTTTTTTTTGATATCGTAAAAAAATTTATTTATTAAAAATTTTCCTACCTACACCTTTATTTGCTTGAAGGTATAGGATAGGAAAATGTGAAGGAATCACATTCTGTTAGAAGAAGGCTAAGGAGTGTCAAGACGTATTGAATAAGCCAACTTTATGGTAAATATTTACTTTTGTCCATAAGCCTGTAAGCTCATTTTGGATCAATACAGAAGATGGTATTACCAAAATTTAGTTAGGAGTAGACACGCCTGTACTTCTTTCAATAGATGAGCACTCATTTTTTGATGAGCCTGTTCAAGTTTTAGCTTTTCTTGTCTATCAAAAGTTATGTCACATTATTATACTTTATTATTATAAATTATGTTCCTAAAAGAGACTGAGAATTTTGAAAAAAAAAATAAATCTGTTTTGTTTACCCGACTATTCAATAGATTCTTTAGTAATTTTATAGTCTCTGTAAAGTGCTTTTGTTTTCTTTGAAGTTGTACTCATAATCATTGATAGTACTTTATAGATACTTATTTTCTAAGCGACAATAACTTATAAATAAAACAATAAAAAATTTACACAATAATACTATTTACCAAACTATAATTCTGTAAGTAGTTTTAATCTTATGCATTTTAGTAAAACAGTTTCATGTGGGCAATATTGCCGGTGTATCTTGTGTAAATAAAATAGAATCGAGAACTTAAAGCGTTTTCAATATAAAGTACACAAAATGCGTATGCTAGTGAACACCTCTGAAGGCAATTCAAAGCTCAAAGGAATTTAGAAGCATGCGCCCAATATTTTTTTGCTTCCGACTACAGAACTTATTATTTGGCACAAAAAAGAAAAACAAACATTTTTCACCGAGTTTCTTCTAATCCAATCGAATACGTTGAAAATTTCATTTTGAAAAACTCGAGTTTTCTCAGTTGCTGGGAAAATTTTCAACAAACCTGACGAAAATAGTCGCAAAAATTTTGCTTTTCCGCTAACGGATCTAATCAACGAAATTTTTTCTTATCGGTCGGTCGGTATTGGGGCATAACTTATAACACCCACACTCACTTTATAAACAGTACTACTTTCTATACGGTATCTGTGATATTTTATACTCCAGTAAAAGTCTACACTCGGATGGAAGCGCACAAAGTTGTTACTACTTAACAAGGAGTACATTTGAAAAATCTTCCAAATAGAAATTCTGCTCGAAGTTTAAGATTTTCGCAAGTTATATGCTGTAAGCATAAGACAGTCGATGTTGTTAGTCGGTTTTCTTATCTCAAACTGTTCGGACATAAAACAATCCGAAGGAGTATATTTGTTACGATCAAAAGAATCGATGAAAATTTAAAATATAAAACGGAAAATTAATCATTTTCTTTATTATTGGATTGATAGAAATTATCATCTCATCTTAGGATATGGCATTATAACAAAAATTTGAGTGATTATTTTGTTGTTGAAGAAGACTTTAAAATCGTGACTTTGTGTTCTGTGTACATTTGCAAGTATTTGAAAATGTTCAAATGATTTATTTATTATAAATGGATTTTATCTAAGAACTTATTCCAATAAAGATAAATTATAATATTTTCTTTTGCAATTAGATACACTTTGTGATTATTTCGGTATTTAAATGTGAATTGACTTTAACGTCGAAATGAAATTAAGCTATAACATTTCATCGAAGTAAGTACACTTTTCAATATTTATCAAAAAGTGATTATTCTATTATTATTTTATGAAATTATTATTTTCACATTTAAATAAAAAAAAAAATTTAAATTTCAAACAGACAATTTTGTGTAAATTTATGATCGTGAAACGTGTAATTTTATTGATTTAAAAATGTTCAATAAACTATATGAAGTAAACAGATTTTATAAGATTAGTATAAATTATACGGATTTGGATAAAACTATTTTTTTTAAAAAAACTTATTTGAAAGTGTATTTTTTACAAAAAAAAACAAATTTTTTTCTGAATCAAATTGTTCCATGTTTTTACCAAAAAAATTATTATCGGATATTTAAAATATTCTTTATTTAAATAAATTTTGTAAACAATAAATAACTATTATTTTATCTATAATTTTATAAGAAATATTGATAAATTTTAGTTTTATTGGGTTGGAAAAGAAAATACCACTAAATAATTTTGTTTCAGCAACAAATAGTTCGAAGCAACATGTTGCTCGTGGAAATAACTTCCTAAATATTTGTTCGGAAAATCTATTATGCGATTTATTGATTTTCTCACCTTTTTTTTAATGAAAAATTTATATTTAATATATATGAAATATTTTATTAAAAAAAAAACCAAACCTCAACTTTTATTTAACTTAAACCGAATATTTGTAAAAAAAAATATTTTTTTCTGTATAATATTAAATAACCAAAGGCAGTGTAAATTTACTTAAAAGGTTATATATTTTTACAGCGATCAAAAGTTGTGCCATAAATTTTTTCACTATTTATAAATTGGACTTTTTATTTTTAATTTATTTTTTATTTAATTATCCATCTGATGGAAAAGTAAATTTTTCCTATTGACTCAAGATGGACTTTGGGGATGGTGTAGAATTATTTGTTTAGGATACAACTTTGCTTTGATTCTATTTCAAGTGGAATATTTTGTGTAAAGAAATTTCATTTCTTTAATTTATATAGATCGTTTGAAAATAAATAAAGGTTATTATTAAATATTTTATGATATCTTTTTTTGACAACAAGAGTAATTTTCATCCAAACTAAGTACGATGATATATTTTTCTATCATTACTAATCAAGAATATTCTAACAGGAATTAATTCTGGATTTTAATTTGCAAAAATAGTATTAAGAAATCAATTAACAAAAAACCATTAAAATAATAAAAAATCAATAAGTCCAATTATCTATCGAATATATTACGAAGCTTTATTTTTTACGAAGAAAAATATTTGATATTTTAAAAATTGATTTTTATCTTAATTAAAAGGGAAACTAATCGATTTTTTTCCAGAACATATTTTCGTACTTCCATGAAAAGCAATTTTCGTTATTATTCTTTAGTATTTACAATTTATCCTTAATATATATATATTTTTTTAAAATTATTTGCAACAAAAAAATATATTTTAAAAGATATCTTAATTATATATAAATGAAAAATACCAATTATCTCATATTAATACAATATACGAGTATATAGTATATAAAACTTGGAAGTAATTATTTCTAGAAATAGATCCAATAATATGTGTAAGTCTCTTAATTGGTGAATATAGAGTTTCAATTGCTTTGATTATTAAATAAATTCTAGAGAAAATATATATTATTTGGGATTTAAGAAAAGCTAGAAAAAATTAATTCTATAAAGGAATTCATCAAACAGATAATAGATATTTCTTATTTGAAGACTTTGTGAGATGAAGTTGAATTAATTGGCAATATAATCCGTTCAATAAGAACTTGTCCTGACATTTATAACATCTCAAATTATTGGATTAATTTTTTTGTCAGATTCTCAATGTTATTCAGCAATTCACCAAAAAACTTAATTATAAGCCAATTAGTCTTTATTCTCTTTAATAAGGAAATTTGTATCATATATGTTACATGTAAATAGTGGTTATAAATTCGTGATAAATTATAATACCATATGCTGAATACAGCTTATAAAAAAGTTTAGATTAAAAAATCTAAGCAAAATTTTTTTTGTGAAATTTTCTTCTTCGTCTTTGTTAGTAATTCCATACTGGATTAAAAGCTAAACATAATTTCTTATAAAAATTTTTATTTATTCATAATCTTTTATAAGGAAGTTCTGGAAAATTATTTTGAATATTTTATAAATCCTTTTTCAGAAATTTTATTTGACAATATTTTTAAAAAAAAATATAACAACAATTTTTGCTTAATAAAACAAAAAGAAGGTACTTTTTTATGATAAATTCCTTTTCTGTTTAATTCTTTGATATAATATGACTTTTATTAGAATAGAAATATTATTTGCGGATGCATATTTATGATATTTTTTAAATTCTTTAATTTAAGTTAACGTAAAAGATATTTTCTACTAACAATAATACTATAGGACTATTCAAATTGCACGCACAAAACTAAAGTTAATTAAAAATATTTAGCATTTAAACTTTTTATTCAATTTTATTATAGAGATTTTGCCAATTCATATGGCTTCCTCCAGAACTCGATCATTTTTAAGTTATTTCTTATAATTTAAAGGATATTGATTTTAAGTACTAAGATTAAGATTTTATTTGCTTAAATATAGTGTTTTACAAAGTCGTATAAAAAAAATCCAATAGCATCAAATAATACGATCTTGGATGACAACTAACGTCACAAAATCGAGATGTTACGCATCCTGGAAACTTTTTGTATAATTAAGCAAAAAATTCTAACAAAAAATTTCTTTATTAAAACCATATATAGTGTAGGTAAAAAAGTTCAATTATTATATGGCCAAGGTACGCAAAATTTGACTGTAATGTCTCTCCTTCTTGTATTGAAAGAAATGATAATTTCAGACCAAAATGCATCGGGGATATAATTGTTTTCTTACAACCATTTAAGAATTTTTGGAGTCTTATTAAATATAATTTTACTTACTGACGTATTCACCAAACGAATAATGAGCTTCATCGATCGTTGTTCAAAAAATCAATATTTAAAAAAGTTAAATTATCTTTTATATTTTGATCCTAACATAAAATTTATATCTAGTATTGTGAGTAAAAATAATGTAACCAAGTACAGAATTTAGTATCCGGACAATTACGTGCATAGTGGAATCATTATTCTCATTATCCTTGAAAAAGTCCTTATCCAAGATGCTTTATTATCTTTTCTAAAATTCTTATCCAAGAAAAAATCCTTATCCACCGTTATTACAATCAACGAGAAAGAATTCTTCATGATGTTCTTTCACAGACCCAATCTAAAATCCTATCTCCCTCGAGGTCCCACATACTAGCCTACTTCAACTAAAAAACTCCCAGATGTCCTAGATTACTTTATTACTACTCCTTTACACTTTATAAATTCGTGTATTGAATGTCTTCTAGAATCACAGCCTTGTTCTACTAACACTAGACAAGTCCTTCATTTATAATCAGACCCATATAGACATACGGAATAGAAATTTAGGGGTTAATCAATCGTTCTAACTCCATTGGAATCCAATTCTTCCAATCGGAAATTCTCCGACCAATGCTGCCTAAACTACTTGTATCTTATCCGCAAATTTTGATAGCAAGTGTATACTTTCATAAATAAGTCTAAAACCGTCAAGTCGAAAATTAATTTCAAATTTTATTTTCAAAAATATAATATTTTTCTTCTTAAAATTAAATAAAAAGTAGGCCTTTTTTTAGCCTTCCATTAACATTTTTTTTTTCAGAGTTTATTTACCTATTTTTGGCTATAATTTGTGGCCATTTTAAAGGTAACTTTATAATGCCTCTCTCATAGAAGTCGTGGTACCTATTGGTGAAAAACTCGACTAAGCTATTTTCACAATCTTTTCTTGATGCCAATTTCTTATCACAAACGAAAAAAAAAATTTTTTAAAAATTATCCAGACTATAGACGTGTGTGGGCTGGCGTTGTCCTGATGGAACACAACACCTCTCCTGTTGGCCTATTCTGGCTACTTCTGGTCAATTACTAGCTTCGAACGGTAGAATTGTTGATAGTAGAGGTCCGAATTTAGTGTTTAGATATGTGGAAGCAGCTCATAGTAGATGATTCATTTCTAGTCCCACCAAATGAACAGCGAAACCTTTCTAGCCGTTAGTCCTGGTTTGGCCATCGTTTGAGCAGCTTCACTGAGATCGTTTTCACACAATAATGTCGTATGTGACTCATTTCTCATTTAAAACTGTTTTATGATCGATCTTTAGCTTCTGGGCGATGCTAAAACTGCTAATACGCCGGTCTACTTCGATCATTTATATGATTTTATCTGCATTTTCGATGATGGGCCTACAAAGACGATCTTCAAAAATAAACCCCATTCACAATTTCAGCCGCTTCATCAGAGCAAAATTGTAAATTTTCTCTTTGTTAACTGCCATCTTTTACACCCTATAACTCACAACTGTATCGATAATCAAAAAACTATAAAAAAACTTTTTTTAATACAAAATATCACTTTTCCAACGAGCATAAATTTGAACTTGTTTAATCAATACTTTATGAGATATGGTATATCACTAAAGTCATCTAGCAAAAAGTAATGGATTTTTGTTTCCTTAAACTATTATTTTTAAATATGAAATTTTCATTATAATAATATTGAAATATTCTGTAAATATTTCTAATGAAACTATTAGATGACCTAAAAATTTTGACATATTTCAGATCTTGTTTAATATTCCACAATAGAATTTAGTGATGAATAGTAATGAATTATCAAAATAAATTATAGTCAAAAAAATAAGGACAATATTAAAAATGTATTTTCAATATTCTTTTTACTTTGAAAATATTAGATATTATCAATGATTAAATTCATACTCATTTAGGAATTTCAATATATTTCATTAGCAAGGATATAGAAAAAAGAAAGTGGCACATGTTATTCTCGCATATTGAATAAATTATAAAATTTCTGTATAAACACAATCCTTTTAACCCTTTGGGAGTAAAAATAAAATTGAATAAATTAATTAAAAGCATCTGGTTTTCATTATATTGCAAGGATCTAGAAAAACAAAATATTTCGCAATGGAAATTAAAATTTCCTAAATAAAGATAAATAGTGAATTTAAGGACATTTAATTTTTTCTTAGTTATCAAAGAAAAAATATTAACTACAATGTATTTTTTTCTAAGTATGGGGTTTTATAATAAAATCGTTGATGGGTTTTTAAAAAAAAAAATAGGTTTTATAATAAAATTGTTGATACCAATTCCAAATAAAACCCAATTTTTTCAAATAATAAATAATAATTTTAATTATCTTTTAGTAGATATTATACCAATTGCAAGAAATTCTTCTTTAATTAGTATTAAGAATACAATAAATTTATACGATAAGACTAGAAAAAAAGAACACAGGTGCTCTTAATATACTACAATAAGTATATTATTGTGATTTATTTGAATATGAATTTTTGTATTTGGTTAATTTATTTTGAGAATAAATTGAAATAATTTCCGTACACTTGTTTTCTAACTACAATACTTCTACAAGTAATTACAACTAGAAGCTTATACCAAATTGAAGAGAATCTTATCTTGGAAATTTTTCATACTACAATATTTACAAAATAAAGTTTTATTCAAATGAGAAATAATCTTTTAATAAGAATTTGTGTTTTTTGTTACTGTTTTTATTTTTTTAGTATTTAATAAAAAGCATTTGTCATCTGATGTCTGAGGTTCTTGTACAAAAATGTTCTATTCGTAAAATAAATGAACAATTTTTTAAAAAGTTTTCATGTTTTATGTAAATTAGTTCAGTATAGAAAATTTCAGTTGAAAATGATATACTGACTTCGCCCCAAAAGGATTGAAAGCCTAACCAAATGAGCATATTCACTTTTTTGTTCATTTCACATACCAGCGAAATACGTACTAATTTATATGCAAATGCGTATGACAAATAGCTAACTGGGGAAAATGGTTGGTAATAGCAACTTTTAATTTCAATATTAATACAATATTTCGAATTCTATTCAATGTACTATTTTCAGTTTTTATTTACTTGTTTAAATTTTTAATCCTTTTCGTTTGTTCAAAAAAAAGTGCTTTTTAGACGTTAAAAAACAGATGCAATATTTGACTAAATTTCGGTTAAATTTTTTTTAATTTTTTTAATTTTATATGATATCTACAACTACTTATGCTAGTAACAAGCAGATTTTTTACGGGAATATACAAGGACATGAAGTCTCTATACATTTAATGGTGCTATGCCGCGTCTTATGACAAGATGGCACCGGTCGCCCACGACCATTGGGATTGAGATACGCTCAATCAGCGTAACCATAACTGAGAGTACAATCAATAAATTGAATTGTTTAGCAGTAAGTAATCATTTACAAGCTGATTACCCCAACTGCTTGTGGCGAGGCCTATCCTAAACCTCTGATGTCATAAGCAGTGACATCGCCCGAGATAAGTGCAAAGTATTGTTACTTTTGCCAGTTATCTCCCTTCTGCGATCCGTAGATCGTACCCGCGATATGGGTGTCAACCACAGCCACCACGTGAATGCATAAGCAACCTCTCCAATAACCGAGCACAAAACTAATTCATTACACTCCACAGAACAACAGGTTCGACTCCACTATTGCATTAGCATACAGACAAATATTATGCTTTTAAAATGCAGCTTCGTCGCCAAACCTGAAAGATCTGTTTCATGTTTTGAAATTCGTTCTGTCGGGCCACTCGGTTCCCGTGGTACCTGTTTTTATATTAGAGTACTTCAGGTCTGTACCCCGCTCAGTGAGCAACGGTCAGAAATCTTGTAACCTGCTGACCTTTTTCCATCTCTCTATTTCTTCAGTACTCATCCACCATCATGTCCATCGTTTTGTGCATATATAAATATATGCACCCCTTCATTTTGTTCATGCACCACCATTATGTGATATAAATAGTATATTAATACTATAAAATATCACTTTCGGTCACATATTTACTGTAGCCCCCTTCCAGCATTACTGTCTTCAGGATGATAAATAAATCTTTACATACCATCCCTCCGCGGGAGCGGACAAGGACATGAAGACATGTGGAGGAAAACACCCATCGATGTTACCTCTAGAACAGGGTAATTTTATTTTATAATTTTAGAGAATCTCTCTGCCATTGCCATTTTAAACGTCGATGAATGTATACTGGAAGGGTGAGAGTGAAAAGTTCCCTTCCTAAAGGATTATGGTGGAAGGATAGATGCGAATAGAATTTTTTATATCGGGAGATGCATAGTTCACGAACAAATGGAACATTTAGCCCTCTCAGACCGGCTGAAAAAAATAACTTCGATTTGCATTAAAATTACATATGCACAAAACCCTGAGAAAAGGACCTAACACGATTGTGTACCTTAGGTTTTTAGATGTATTAATAAAAAATTGATTATTAGTTTTTGGAGTAATTTTTTTTTATTAAAATAATTATAAAATTATTCTCTAATATAAAATAACAATAATATTCAAAAAAAAAAACATAGGCACTTTCTTTGCTTTTCCGTCAATAATAAAACTAAAATAAAAAAATTTAATTCACAGTTTTTGATTAAAAATAAAATCCAAACTTTTTGGTATATTTGACGTAAATAACGATACGTTATTTTGTGTGGTATTTTTGAAAACAGTCTTTGTCCTTAATAACGCAAAGACTTACTATGCATTTATTGCACCTTGCTCTTGTCCTACTACTGCAGTTCTGGTACCTGCATCTTTTTGCGGTGCCTTCTAAAAATTCGGGCCAGTGATCGTACCTGTAAAATTCAAGTTTAATTATAGGGATATTAAATGGTTATGTATATTCAGAAAATTTCAAACCTGTCGAAACGTATATCGTCTGGAGCATTATGTGGACGAAATTTCGAACCATACTCAGGCAGTTTTATTTGTGCTGGCTTTTCTAGAAGTTCTCCTCCAGAGCTGCACAAAACTGAACCCACTTCCAATTTAAATTTTAAGAAATCTTTTATTTCTCTTCTGTGCATACCAGCCATTACTGCATCGCATTTATACTCCATCCAGGAATTGTAGATACTTAAATCTAAGAAATGAAAAAACACTTTGACCGGCCATTTTTTGGTTTTAATTTTAATTCTATAATATTCCATCATTTAATCGGCTATATCAACACCGCCCATATTTGAATTGTAGTCCTGGATTACTGCTGGAATTGGGACTGGTGCACGACGTTTTCAATTTTTAATCCATCGGTTCTTTTCCGCATTTACTGGACACAAGAGTAACACATTTTGTGTCGCATCATTCAACTACTCGTATTACAACATCGTTCTTCACAAATTGATGGATATCTCCACGATTCATTATTTTGTCCAGTGGAAAATGAATTCTTTTTCCTAACCGATTAGCCATTATTGTGCCGGTGGCTTTGAAATCCATTTCCAGCAGTTTTTCAATGAGGGGAATTGTTGTAAAAAACCTATCAAAATATAGGTTACTGTATTTTGGTAAAAATTTAGTTAACCGTAGAATAATTGATGGCCTATGACCAAGCCCACAGTCTAAAAAGGTGCCAGCTCCTTGAAATATCTCAAAATCTACCACCATTACATTTGATGTTGTACAAACTAGATTCTTTAAACCAACTGGACGAGGTTTTGTTCTAATAACTTGTCTAGCAGGGCTTCTGCCGGAAAAAGGTATCATCTGTTCATCAATGGAGTAGCTAGTAATATCAGTAGCAAGTTTATTACATCAATTTCGGACCAAATCTATGACAGGTTGTATTCTCCAGAATTTGTTTGTGGCACTAGGTTTGCTTGTGTCTACAAAATGAATTAAATTTCGCAATTTCATAAACTTATCCCTAGAAATTGAATTCGATATAGTTTCATTTCTGAACCCTTCAGCCCAGTACATTCGTACTCTTGGATAGCCCAAACAGCCCATAATTATACTGCTTCCATAAAAAATTTTAATTTCATGCTGTAATAAATTAAGCTCTTGTCCAAACGTTGACATGGCATACATTTTTATGTATAGCTTCTTTAAAATGATTTTCTGGAATAAAGTTGTTGAAATAATTCATTGCTGACCAAACTTGAACTAGGTTGTTGCAACCATGAACCAGTGGCAATTCATTATTTTGGAAAGTAGCTTCTTTCCAAATTTCGCCTCTAACATTGGATTGCGCTGTTGATGTTGTAGCAACCGATGTCGGTAAATTTAAATTTGAAGCACTCAAATCTGAATTTACCGTTGGCTGTGGCATTAATATGGACGCAAATGCTGCTTCATCTGGACTCAAATCTGTTGGAACATAATATAATATAAAAACAAATTTACCGTCGTCTGATTCTTTCAAAATTATATTTTTTGGTGTCCACGTATGATCAAAATCCTCATCATCATCACTGAAATCAATGTCAGACTCCCCAAGAATGTCCAATATTTCTTGAATATCATTAGAGTTCGCTAAATTGTATTTTTTTCGATCTAAAAAATCACATAACACAAACATGAGTCAAAATAAAAATTGCCGTTAAACCTAACTAACACGTTTGTGTTATCTGAAAATAATTTGAAACCAAAAACTGGAAGCAGAATACGAGTATAATATCCATCTCTTTCTATCTCATTACATGTAACAGAACACATTAAATACAGTTATTCTAAAATTAGCAAAAAAAAATAATACGGGGAAATATTTATTCATACTTACTCAGAGACATTGTTCTTTTCACTGAGAGACACTTTAACCGACTACCAAATTATGAGAGAACGTATTTCTTAAATTGTTTTTGTTTCTTTGCACACAGCGAGATATTTACTCTAAACATTACTTATTTAGAGTAAATATGACGTATACATATCAGATAACACAATAGTGTATGATAGGTCTGAAAGAGTTAGGTCACGGTGGATAACAGTGTTTCGCACATAAAAAGGGGCATTGACAATTTTACGAAGGACTCGGGATTGTAGGGATTGAATTGGAAGGGAGTTGGAATGCTTAGTCGAACCCCAAAGTTCTAGACCATATGTCCATATTGGTTTCAGAACCGTATTGTATAGTAATAGTTTACTTGTTGTTGTAAGTTTTGATTTACTGTCTAGGAGACGTAATAATTGTTTGTATCGTCAGTTAAGTTCACGTCTTTTCGTTTTCGTAAGGTTCCAGGTTAACCGTTTGTCGAATATAAGTCCAACGTAACGTACGCTAATTTTTTGTGGAAAAATACCGCCGTTTAGGGTTTTGTCGGGAATTTGTTCTCACTAGAGTGTGAAAGTTACATGAGCAGATTTTTGCTCATTTACCTTCACTCTCCACCTTTTGAACATAGTTTCTAAGGAGTGGATATGGTTCTGTAGGATACTAATGGCTGTGGAAGGATCTTTGTGATGTGTCAGGATGGCTGTATCGTCAGCATATGTTGCGGTCAGGATGTTGTTGTGGCAAGGAATATCATGGGTATAAATTTTATATAGGATAGGACCTAGGATACTTCCTTGAGGGACACCGGCGGAAATTGGATAAATGTCAGAGTACTCCATATTTTCAGCTACCTGAAAATATCGGTCTGAGAGATAAGATTTAAGGATGTGGAAATAACCCGAGGGTAGGACTCGCTGCAACTTCCAAAGCAATCCAGAGTGCCATACACGGTCGAAAGCATGCGAAATGTCAAGAAAGACGCCTGGGCAGTATTCCTTTCGCTCAGTTAAATTGAAAAGTATTTTGATATATTCTATTTGCTTATACTCTGATTGGCATGGTGATATTTTAATTCTAATTTATTTACCCGAGGAAAACGCAACCTCAATAATCAAATAAGGAAACATGTCATTTGTCAATATCAATCAGGACAAACAGGTAACTGAAAAATATGGGAAGTAAAAATAGCATGCTAATAAATATGAAAATTATCGTTATGATATTTTTTGACAACTTTATATTCTATTCTTTTATTTTTATATCTTTGCTCATGACTCTATAAAAGGTATTTTTTTTTAAATCTATGATTGATGAGGAACAGGAAGCAACAAAGGTGATGAAGAGGGTTTTGCATTCTCAATTTTATTGAAATATATTACAATGATTGTTGTTTTTATTTATATAAAACTACAATAAAATTTCTTTTGGCAAATAATAAATTTTCCTCTACAATGCTATTCGTACATGATGTGTTTTGGCAAATAATAAATTAATACTCGAACTGAAATAAGAATATGGGATTTTTTACACGTGTTCGGTTGTTATTTCACCAAAATCTTTATTATTTGAAGGGAAAATAATCCATTTTGTTGAGAAGTACAGATTATTGAGAGAAGAGAAAACGTGAAATAAATTGAACCTAAGACTTTTCCAATAGATATAATTTTTTTCCAAATAAATACAATTAAGTGATTGCTTCATGATTTCAACTAATTTATTATTTCTATCAATATGAAAATGGAAAAAAATATTCTCTAATAAGACAATTTCGTATTTAATCAATGATATACTGTGCAAATATTATCTATTCGAAAATGATAATAATTTTATTTCGAATAGTCTGTAGGAATTTATTAAGATTGAATTGAAATCTTAAATGAATATAAAAAAAATTATATTGTACTTGTATCTAAGATGTGTTTTGTTTAAATTAACTTAAATTAAAGATATTTTACAGTTTGAAGACTATCTATATAATACGATGTTTGGTGTAGTTTTATAAAAATAAGTCAAATTGCGTCAAATTGTACGATCTTCGTGGCGTCTGCACATCCGCATTCAGGGAACTTTTTGCGCAATAAGGCGAATATTTGTCATATTGTGTGGCTTGTGGCACTATTTAGAAGAAAAAAAACTTTTAAATGGTCCACCTTATAGGCTTCTATAGGATGGACCATTTAAAAGTTGCATTTTAAAAAGTAAATAAAAGAAAAACTAGTGTATATTTTTATAAATTTCCAGTTTTATTTGAATAAATAGATTGAACCTTGAAATTTAAGAAAGATTGAACCTTGAAATTTAAGAATAAAACACAACATCATTTAAATGACTGCCACAGTATCCTATTCGCTCGACCCAATTTTTCAGTACATTTTCGATTCTCTGGGCCTGTAGCTTTTCAATGGCACCTTTGATTTCGAGTTTCAAGACCTCAATTGTCTCCGTAACATTTATCTTTTACGGCTTCCCACAGAAAGTAATCCAACGGCCTCAAATCACAGCTCCGAGGCGGCCAATTGATATCAGAATTTTGGCTGATTATTCGGCTTTCGAAAGCAGTGCCCAAAAGTGGGATTGTTACGTTGGCTATGTGGCAAGTGGCCCCGTCTTGTTGAAACCAAATATCGTCCATGCCATTCTCTTCAACTTTTGGAAACAAAAATTCATTGAGCATGCCACGATAGCGCTCACCATTGACTGTAATGGCGGCTCCTTCAATGATGCCTCCTGATCGGATGGTCATGCGGCTTTAGTTGTTGGACTAATTGAACTTTGTAACCTTTCATACCGAGGGCTTTGTGCAAAATTCTCAATAGAGAAGTGCGAGAAATGTTCAATTCCTGAGAACGGTGACGAGTTGATGTTGATGGATAATCACGGACATTTTCAGTAACGGCGGCAACATTCTCGGTAGTACGCACTGTACGACTCATCACTTTGCAAGTAAGTTCTCAATATTTCCCAGTTTTCTTCAAGCTTGTGGATTACCATTTCGTAAAATCCAGACTTTCAACTAACAATCTATCAATTCGTGATGACATTTAATACTCATGTGCTTCAAATAAATAGTGGTTCAAAATGCAACCGCTAGATGGACCACCCTGTATATAGTTACTTGCGGGTTTTTGGAGCCGTATTATATTACGTAATTTTGGGTGGTAAAAAGTAATCCTTTATTTTGCCAATAGATGGCTTTAGGAGTATGTATCTCCCGTTTTAAAAGTGCGATCGAGATGGCGTTAGAAAGATAAGATTTTGTACTAAAAAAGTTTCTGATACAGTTTTGTGATTACTTGACTCAGTATTTTTTTACCACGCGTCAAAGATGGACACCAACAAAGAGAAAATACGCCACATTTAACAGTTTTTCTTCGATAAAGGTTAAAACGCAAGCTAGGCAGCTGAAAATGTGAATAGTGTTTATTGTCCTGATACTGTGACAGTCAATTACGCGCAATTTTGGTTTCGTCGATTCCGTTCAGGTAATTTTGATGTCAAAGATGCACCACGCTCTAGAAGGCCAATTGTCGAAAATGTCGATAAAATAATGGAAATCGTCGAGTCCAACCGTCACGTAAGCACTGTTTCGATTGCCCAGGAGCTAAACATTACACAAAAAATCGTTTGGAACCACTTAAATAAGGCTGGATACACAAAGAAGCTCGATGTATGGGTGCCACACGAGTTATCGCAAAAAAACCTCATGGACCGAATTTCCATCTGCGAATCGCTGCTGAATCGCAACAATATCGATCCATTTCTGAAGCGGATGGTGGTGATGAAAAGTGGGTCACTTACGACAACGTCAAGCGACAACGGTCGGGGTCAAATCGCGGTCACCCGGCGCAAACGGTGGTCAAGCCAGGATTGACAGCCAGGAAGGTTTTGCTGTGTATTTGGTGAGACTGGCAGGGAATCATCTACTATAAGCTGCTCCCCTACGGCCGAACTCTTAATTTGGACCTATGCTGTCAATAATTGGACCGTCTGAAAGAAGCAATCGCCCAAAAGTGGCCAGCTTTGGCCAATAGGAGAGGAATTGTGTTCCATCAGGACAACGCCAGCCGCATACATCGATAGTGACTCGCCAGAAGTTCCGGGACCTTGGTTGGGATGTTTTTATACATCCACTTTATAGTCCGGACCTGGCACCAAGTGATTACCACCTCTTCCTGTCTATGACGAATGATTTTGTAGGTGAAAAATTCGCCTCAAGAGAAGATTGTGCAAATCGACTGTCCCCGTTTTTTGCCAATAGGGACGAGGGTTTCTATGAGAGAGGCATTATGAAATTACTTCCAAAATGGCAACAAGTTATCAAACAAAACAGTGCATATTTGACCTAAATCGTATCATTCTATTTATGCTTAATAAAACCTTCAACTTAATGTAAAAATAATGGATTTCTTTTTACTACAACTTATATGACTTCAAATGACAGGAACTTATTTTTTAAGCTACAAAATGGATAATCCATCCGGTTGGTCTACAGAATATCAATTAGATTAAAATAAAATTCAAACAAAATATCAAAAAAAATTGTTCTGCAAAAATTCAATACTTTTTGAAAGTTTTTTTAATTATAAATAAATATTGTTAAAAACAATTTATAATCAAAAGATTTATTTATGTTTAATAGTTTTTTTTATTATTGGTAAGAAAAATATATTTAAAAATATCAATTAACGATAATATTGCTTTTTTTATATAACATTTATAATGTAGCAATAATAGAAGGTGTTAAAAAGAAAAATTAATAGAATAGCTGTGAATAAATTATTAACGAAACATTTTCACCTTTTAGCTTAACGAATTCCAAGTAAGGAGAAAATTTCAGAAACTTCATAGACTCTGGTACAAAAACAAAAAAAAAGATTATCTTAATTTCATAGTATTTATTATAGATGATATCTGATATTTTATGATAATCCTAAATGAATCCTAAGAGAATCCAACGAAATGTATATTAATTGATTCAAATTTATTTATTGTCTTATAAGTTGACAGATTTTATTAGAGAGAAGAATAGTAATAGAAGAAATTCTATCTACACAGTATTAAAAACTGTAATATTAATTATAAATTGAAAAAATAGTTTAACAAATATAAACTCTAAATTAGATCGAAGTTAATAAAATACAAAATATAAACTCATGAACCACTGATTTTGTTTTTCGATGAAAATGCGTTTTGTAAGGATGTATTTTTATGAACTATTATTCTCCTATATCGGTTATATTAAAACTGTAAATTGATTTATATTATTTAGCAAAATTGTTATATAAAAAGTTCCCAATTTTTGGCACTTTTTTTGAATATTAATTTTTTTTACATGTACCAATTAAGTAGCGCTACAATCCAATAAAGAAGCGCTACGATCATGAGGCTTCTTGGCAACAGGTGAGTGTATCGATTCAGTTAAATCGGTCATTTGTTAGTTGAGTAGACCAATAAGAATTCATTAGATTTTATAGAGCATGTTAGTTTTTTTAATGAAATTAAAAATGGGACTTGGAAAAATTTCGAATGGATCTAATAGCTGCACAATGGATAAGGCGAGGATAGTTTTTGAAAAGAATACTATGTGTGACAGTAGAATGCCCTATTTTCCTTTTACATTGAGGCTCAAAATAATATTCCACTTGATTTTTCGAATTAAATATTTCGTAAGCAATCGTTACGAGCTTTCTCTTTATAAAGCTCGTATGTTAATTCCTCAAGATCATAAAAAATTTGTTGGTGGTATAAAATGTTTGGGGGGGGGGGTCCAAGAAACAGTGGAAGACCAACCTCATTCAGTAAAGGGTTTTCACATCAAAAACTCTTAAAAATAAAGGAAGATGAACTTTCAGAATATACTGTCAACTAAGTTTTTTTTATAAAGCAGTTCTTGAAAGTCTCCGAAAAGGGATTCTTCACTTAAGATCGGACGTTGCAGATACTTGAATGATACATAATGACGACGCCCATGTCACATGGCCATCTCCATCAACGAGTTTTTCTTTCGGATTTACTCATCTAAGTTCGCATAACTAATTTTTATTCCTTATTTTGATATTCTACCGATAACATCAAAAGGAGTATAGCCAAATATCTGAAGGAAAAAAGTTTTTTAATTTTTTTTTTAATAAGTCCACTAATTCTTACATCCGAATATATGCAAAAATCTGGAAGAAAACCAAATATGTTATCTTTTAGGAAAATACTAAATTTATTTTACATTGAAATTATGATATTTAGTAAATAAAATATATATAAAATTAGCTCGGTTAAAAATTTCATATCAACAATCCCATCTGCAACACATTAAATTCAATTTATCTCTTTACAAAGTGTTTAACTTGATTATCACTTATGGATAAGCAGATAAGTGGAAAGGCTTATATACTTTATAAGGGATTTAATATTATTCAAGAATATTTTCTATTCTTTCTTAAGGCTTATGGTGTATTTCATTTGATAAGAAGACGAAAATTTGCCTATGTTTGTTAATGGAATTTTTGACCTTTAATTTACACAATTTTCGTTTTATTTTCAAAATAGTTTCGATCTTGTCCCTTTTATTCTTTTCATCCATCTTTTATAGATAATAAATTATTTCTATATGATTTTTGAATAAATATGAAAGGTTTTATTCAGATAATCATATAGAAACTATAAGCACAGTGTTTAAGAAGATTATAAAGGGTATCTCAAATGTCACGCAAGAAGTAATTGTTTCTCGGGCTGTATGACATGTGGCACATTTTAATTGAAACCACATATTGTCAACATCTATATCTTGCAATTTAGTGAAAAAAAACTGGATTTTTATGTCGCAATAGCAAGCACTATTAACTGATATTGCAAAACCAGCTGTATGATGCCTCCAGACCAAAATCTGCACTAAATAGTTTCTCAACAATCACTTGTGGATTTTCTGAACCCCAAATGCGATAATTTTGTCGATTAACGAAGCCATCAAGATGAGCATATCCCTCATCGCTAAGGATGATTTTTTCTCGAAAAATCAGCATAAACTTGTTGTTGTTCCATAATTCATTCAATGAATTTTATTTACTGTGTGTGGTCAGTAGGCTTCAGTTCTTGAGTTAATTGAGCTTTCTTAATATAAAGATGCTAATATTTTGTAAGAATAGACCGTAGGGAGCTACTGGGCATGTCCAATTCATGACCATGGTGCCTAGACTCTCAGTAACGTTCTTACGAACTGCTTCGATGTTTTGTGTCGAATAACTTGTTGAAGGACGACCAGAGTACTTAAGATCACTAATTAATCCAGTCTTCCAAAATTTGTAAAATAATGAAGATAAATCACTATTCTGACCATATTTTGTAAGAAAATTTCAAACTGTAGCTGCCAAACCTTCATTATTTTTAAAAGTAATTCCTACTGAATTAAATTTTGCTCAAAATCTATTGTAATTTAATGAAAAATTATCTCAAATAGAACATGATTATTTGAATCGTAATGTCAAATATACATTTTCGTTATTATTTAGGACAATATTTAATAAATATTTATAAATCGTAAATAAAATTTCTGAGATTTTTCAATGAAAGAAAAATTGGTAAAAAAATATGTTGACGATAAATATAACCAATGAGATGACAAAAAATCTACTTATTTTCCTCAATATTAAAAGTAAACAATTCATTTTATTTATAGTATATATATCGATGAGTATTCAGAGATTCAATAAAAGGTGAAAATCTTTCCTATAATACGATACATCCATATAAGCTGATAGAAGAACATTAATCAATTCCACAGATAAATGGTATTTATTATTAGGATAGAAATCAGTCAGAAGCTTTTCTAGTTTTGTCAAATACCAGATCAGTAATAAATAATTAAAAGTTACAGGAATGTCTATGAAACTGAATTAATTGTATATTTATTGAAGATACAGACAATTATCATATTGACAGATAAATCGTTTAATTTAATTTCTTAGAAAAATAGTAGTATTCTGACATTTGCGATAGGATATCGACAATTATTTCTAATATATTTTTGGATATATTATGAAACATGATACTTTGATGAATAGACTTCTCATTAACCTGGAAATTCAAAATGTTGTAATTTGAATGATCCATAAATTTGGTTAATTAATAAACCACCCACTTTCTATAGACCAATAAGTCTCCTTTTATTCTATTCATAATAAATCGGAACATTTTTTTTCATCCGCCTATATCCTAAACTTGAATCCTCATTACGTCCTCTTAAGAAAGAAAAAAAATCAAGCCTTTTGACAAAATTTCGGAAACTTCCGAAAACTCAAGAAAACCTTACTATCACAAATTATTTAATATTTGAATTATTTTTTAAGTTCCGCAGTGTAGAATACTTTCTCCCATCCTCTACAATATGGTATATTCGATATTTCAATCTGTTCTAATCTGTTCTTCGTATCATGAGCTAATAACATGATCTAATTTGCGTCTAGTAAAAATCGCCAACACGATACAACTATAATCCAAATCAAATCCAAATCCTTCAAAACTGGCTGACCAAGTGGAAAATAAATGTGAGCCAACGTAAATGTGCTCACATAACTTTTACTCTATACTCTAAGCCTTGTTCTCCCATATCACAAGACACTAGAATTCGACTTCTAGACATATAGTATGTTCCAAATTCATAATAGACAGAAAAGTATTTTTATACAACGTATTACTGAAACCAATTTAGACTTACGGACTCAAATCTTGAGGCCTTTCAAAAGCCATAAATTTCAATCTTTTTAGTCAAAAGTGCTTCTTAAAGTCTTGTAAACTTTGATTATGTCACACAATTAAAAAAAATTATTTTCATCTTTCCAGTTATACTAATTTTTTGTTAGAAATTTACGTCCAAATTCCTTTTCAGTAAACGTCCATCGAAGGCTCAAACGTCACTGTACCGGCGGTTTCTTAAAATATTGTCTTTCTACTTATAATACATGTAGCTAAAAATTTCTATAATATAATTTTTTTATTTAAAAAGTTCTATTTACTGTTTTTAACACCTCAATAAAAATAGTATAGAGAATATTGAGGCTTTTATATAACCTGAACGCATGAGAAAATTAAATGCATTGTGTCCGTGCGCTCAAACTGCCTGCGTGCGCCTAGACTTGCGTGTGTTCAAGATCTTGCGTGTGTTCAAGCTGTCTGCGTGCGCCCAAAACTGCCAGCGTGCGGCAAAACTACGTGCGTGCGAGCAAACTGTGTGCGTGAACAAAGAGTGTGCTTATGGAAATTATAACATGCGTCAATTATACCTGTGCTCAAAGTGCGTTGTTTTGCTAATTGCATTTAACTATGCTTCCAACAAAACGTTTATTTTATGTAAAAAACAGAGGTTTTTCTGAACTTATTACGTATAAAATATTAAGCGTATGCGATCAATTTCATTTCTGATTTTGAATTTTCCCCGAAATAAAATCACGGTTCCCCAAAAAGTCACGATCCTTTTCCCTCGAAAATTCTATATTTGATTTTCTTTCTATATAACAGCTAGTCATCTACAAAAAAAAGCAAACAAAAATTCGCCATTAGAAAGAAAAATTCTGTCTCAAATAATCAGTTGCAATTTAAATTATTTTCAATCATTAATGATTTTTATTTATCTAAAAATAATAATTCTTTCACTTCAGAAATAATATAATACGTTATTAGATATTTCATTTAAACAAGTTCATTCACAATAATTCATGATATATAATATATTTCGATTATGTAGAATAATATCTAATTTGGATCAGCTTTTTATCAACCAAAAAAAATAATATGATTCTGTCTAAGTAGTCGTTTGAGTAGCACAGTTATCAAGGACCTTCAATTTTCAGGTAAAAACTAAATTTAATATAAAAAAGTTCAAGGATGTAAGCACTTCCAACTTTCATATCAGTAAAGATATTTGTTATCAGTAAAATGGGAAGATGGCGATGGTTAATCTGTTTCCAGACACAATAGCGAATCATGCTTATATAAAAGCCAGGATAATACGCTCTAATGGCTTGAATCGGTGACAATGCCGTTTTGAGGGTATAGAATATGTGCCCGAATAATATTGTATTAACATCTCCATCGACCTATGCAAACATTACCTATTATCCTATTTTATAGTATATATTTTAATTCAACCATTCTCCTTATCTCTGAAGAGCCACGTTATTCAGTTTTACTATTTACATGAGCATTTAACAAGGACAACAATAAAATAATGATCGCAATCGTGAAGTACAGTCATTTTAACATATTTTAAGTTCTATATACGCAATATTCTCTAAAAGATAAACGGTAAACAGGTACAATAATAAAGGTATACGATAAACATAATAACATACTAAATATGATAAAACATGTAAGAGAAATGCAATACTTTCAAAGGTATATCTTGCAGGTAAAAGTTTGAAAAAAAAAAATATTTTACTTTATTTTGTTGTTAAGTAAAACATGTAAAGCGATACTAATATTCATGTATCTAAATTATATAATGAAAATTTTCATTTTGTTGAATTTTAGTACAATTCATATCGTTTTTTGAATTTATAATCGACATAATGTTTGCAGAGCTTTCAACTGTTCCAAATTAAGTACTTAATTTGGATTTGGAAACTCATACCTTTAGGTGGAAATTTATTAAGATAATCTGAGAAAAACAATATTATATTTTACGAATAAAATATGCAACTATGTGTTTAAGTTAAAATATAAAATTATGTTAAAAAAATTATACATCAAGAACACATAGAAAATTTAAAAATATATCTTCACTAATTTGCCGGATTATCAATTTTATAGTTTGGAAAGCATAGCCCTGTCAATGTGAAATTTCTTAAATAACTATAAGATAAATAGTACAATTTATTTAGATAAATACTTGCCATTTATTAAAATATATAAAAAATTATGAAAAAAATACTAATTCTGTTGTAGCCACTTTTCATGCTTTAAGAAGAGAATTTTCTTCACCGATGAGGATCATATCTTGCTCGGTGGATCTGTCAATAAATAAAATTGGGGTGCTAAAAACATATATGAATAGTGGGTGTTCCCAGTTTTCCCGGAATGGTGACATTTTTGAGTGTTTATACGTACCATAGCATCGATATCGGAAGTGGCCTACAGGTTTTGGCGAACCCGCAATCTTGAGCTGGTCTAACCGTACCAGAAAATTATAAGTTTCCTTACTGGAACTGTTTGAGTGAAGAGTACTCAGCAGATGCTCTTTAAACCAGAACTAGGTGGTTCCACGAGGGTTAGAAGCACCATGTGGTGGCTGTAGTTGTCACCTACATCGTAGGTACAGTGTTAGAACTAAAGTTACGAGATGGGAGGATCCCAGGTGCAGTCACTGTAGATGATAGTAGAGGTATAGGTTGTCCTTTCTACAAATATTTAGGGTAACTAGCTTTTAACTGGTTACTGACTGTTAGCAAATGGACTTACCTATGATGGATAGAGCTGGCCATGTAGTGCACAATGTACGAGAATTAATAAGGGAGCGACCTGCTAGTTAAGACCGCTTATTGCAGGAACTGACACAAGATTAAATGTTTGCCTGCTTCATACATTGGGCATGAAAGATGGTTAAGAAGAAGAAGAAGATGAAAAAGATGAAGAAGGTGAAGGGAATGAAGAAGATGAAGAAGATGAAAAAGATGGAGAAGATGAAGCAGATGAAGAAGATGAAGAAGATAAAGAAGATAAAGAAGATGAAGAAGATTATAAAAAAAGCGAAATATAAAGAAGATGGAGAAGATAAAGGAAATGAAGAAGATGAAGAAAATGAAGAAGATAAAAAAGAAGATATAGAAGATGAAGAAAATGAAGAAGAAGTTGAAGAATATTAAGAAGATGAAGAAGATGAAGAAGATTATAAAAAAAGCGGAATTTAACAAAGATGGAGAAGATAAAGAAAATGAAGAAGATGAAGAAAATGAAGAAGATTAAAAGAAGATGTAGTAGATGAAGAAGTTGAAAAATATTAAAAAGACGAAGAAGATGAAGAAGATTATAAAAAAAGTGGAATATAACGAAGATGGAGAAGAAAAAGGAAATGAAGAAAATGAAGAAACTGAAGAAGATAAAAAAGAAGATGTAGAAAATGAAGATGATAAAGGAGAAATTGAAGAATATTAAGAAGATGAAGAAGATGAAGAAGATGAAGAAGATTATAAAAAAGCGGAATATTACGAATATGGAAAAGATAAAGAAAAAAAGAAGATGAAGAAGATGAAGAAGATGGAGAAGATGAAGAAGATTATAAAAAAGCGGTATATAACGAAGATGGAGAAGAAAAAGGAAATGAAGAAAATGAAGAAACTGAAGAAGATAAAAAAGAAGACGAAGAAGATGAGGAAGATTATAAAAAAGCAGAATATAACGAAGTTGGAGAAGATAGAGGAAATGAAGAAAATGAAGAAACTGAAGAAGATAAAAAAGAAGATGTAGAAGATGAAGAAAATAAAGAAAAAGTTGAAGAATATTAAAAAGAAGTGGAAGAAGATGAAGAAAAAAAAGGAGGGAATCTGAGAGAATGTTCCATGCATGAAGTAACTTAAGCAGGAGATCAAAGAAAAATTATTTGAATTGAAGCGAGCTGGGTCGATAAAGCGTGGGTTTGTAGGGAATTAGGTTAATTAATTGGTTTGTAGAGAATAAGACCTATCTGAATCCCTATAGTCGTAGGCGGCATGTGGTATAATGTAGGTATCCCACGTTAAATAACATTACACCTTTTAAAATTAAGAGGTAGATATTGTAACGGTTAATGATGATTACTATGGCAATATGATAACCGACATTCTTTTAACCTGAACTTAAAAATTTTAATCTACAACATATTTGATTTTGATAAGACAAATCATTTAAAATTAATGGCCGAATTACAGCCCGAGATGTATAAAAGATTATTAAAAATTATCTGAAAAGAATCCAGCCCCGAAAGAAGTCTCGTGAAACTCAATTTAAATGATTTCATTTTCATGCAAAAAAAAAACAACTAAATAAAAGGGAATATTTTAAAATATTCAATTAAAATTATCTTAAATTATTTCCAAACAAAATTATGGCACAAAAAATATAAGAACTTTACTAAACTGAAATAAGAAAAATTATGTCGAGAATCTATTTGCTGACAAAATTTTAATATTAATAATACGGCAAAAAATTTCTAAAATGATTCGATAATAAATTATTGAAAACTAATTTATTAATGATTGATTTATTGAAATATTTACTCGGAAATTATTAATAAATTGAATGGCAACTGGGCAGTCTTTCAGCCTGTAGATACGAGTACTCAGATTCTTGAATATTTATTGTAAATTACTAAATCATATAAAAATATTTAAAATTATGAAAACACTTTTACTTTTAAAATAAGTAGTATTAAATATTTACTAAGTATAATGATTTGGACGTCGCTATTAGCAGTAAATTTTCTCCTACCAATTATTTTATAATTTTTATTTTATTTGAAAGCTTCAGTTTATATTTTACTATGAAGCAATATGTAAGCTACTTTATTAATAGAAACTTTATCGAGAATACTGCTGAACTAGAAATATTCAAAAAAAAGTAATTTTAATGTAAACAAAATTAATTACTGAGACTATGGGAATTGGTATGGAATTTTCCAACAAGATACGATTAATTTGTGTGCAAATTTGGCAAAAAAAATATTTTCCAATATTAATTTATCGTTGCATTTTTTCTACATATTTTATTACATCATTAAACTTTATCTATTTTAGGGTTTATGTATGGATATGAATAGAGGAAAAAATTCTTAACTTTGTTTATAAACAAAATGCACGATATTCATGGCATCAGCAGTACTTAATTAATTCCAATAAAAAAAAACTCTTCGAATAATTGGCCACAAATTTTGATAGAACTATTCATTTTTATGGAAAACTTTGGAGCACTTTAGACCAGATATAAAGATAATAATAGAAGAATTTTTTTTTTTACTATAGAAGGAATTGAAAAATATGTTTTCATTTGTTTCCAATACTTTAGCAGTCAACTCCAACTTTCTGAAAGCTAAATAACGTAGATCACGATATTATACAACACGTATGCACGTATATGGCATCGATTATAATTATTTTTCCATCTAGTCAAACGTGCGCTCATTCGATCAGAGTACACATTTTTCTAAATATTTATTTGGTTCAGAAATTTCGTTGATTAATTTGAATAAATGCGAATGTTATGTCCTTCGAAGGCCATGTTGTTAATTTATCAAAATCACCCTTTCTGAAAAATAATGGCTTTGCCGACAACCAAATACGTCTACCACTGCAAAATAATTTCGATACTAACATCCTTTCTGTTCGAGAAGATATGGCAAATTTGGGATACTGCCAAGTGCTGAAGGCAATCGGAAAGTGTTTCCAATTCATTTGAATTGGTTGCTTATTCGACACTATTGATAAAATCTAAATTTTCTGCAAAATGATTGAATGAAAATCTTGAAACTGATTACATATCACTCGAGTAAATTATTAGCAATTTTTTTCTAAATCGAATTCGGATTCAATATCCTGAATTAATTAAGTACCCACGATTTATTTATAATACATGAAAAATCTACGGAAGCAGATACATTTATATAAAATAAAAAATTCCTTGTTTTATTTTAAAAAAGAAGACTTATGTTTTTTTAGTAGTATAAACTGATTTTATGAAAATAATTTAATAATTTTTGCATTAATATATAAATTTGAAAAAAAAAAATATTTTTTGATAAAAATAAATAATATAAAAATTATTGCATAGAAATAAAGTGGAGCAAATCGAACTACATCCGTGGACTCTCTACTTTTGAATGGGGTTCGCCAACCCATCTTTGATTATCTTCTCAAATCCCGCAAAACACTCATGCTCAAAAACATAGGTTTTTCTAATTAGAGTCCTTGAAAACATGTAAAAAAACCACTTGTCTTTACAAATTAAATTCATCTTCCCTTATTTTGAAAAATATCCTTTCGCTTTTACTCTGAATTTCCAAACTTCCTTTTGCCATCTTCACTGCAGACTATAGTTAAGGGTAGTATTGCGAGAGCTTACATTATTGCTTATATACAAAAAGATAAATACTAATTCGTGCTTCTACAGGAAACTTTTCCCAGATCAGTTGGGAACGGACTCGATGTTAACTTGCAATATTTCAGGGATGCCGATGTTGACGATAACAGTAAGTCTTATGCAATCATTGAGATATGTAGAAATCTTCCCTTTAAATTCAGTCCCATATAATGGTGAGATTTGGACAATTATCGAAAAATCATCATCTTCATAGACAGCTACGCAGACTTGGGAAATTCACTTTTGGTTACAGGTTACGAACATGTGTTTGCGTAATTACTACAATAGAACGTTTGGACAGTTTTAAACGGAGTTCAAATGAAATCTTGCCTCAATTTATAATCGTTAATTAAATATGAATTCACCATTAAATACCAAAAATCAAAGCTTAGTCAAAAAAATAGCCTTCCACGAGCGAACGCGCACCAAAAAAAGCAAAAATGGTCTCTATCGATAAAAAAGGTTTAATATTGTCATGTTATCGTGAAAAATTATAACATGACAATATTAAACAGTACTCTAAGATCAGTTGAATAAAGAAATCAAGACAAAGCGATTGCTTTTTGGATTCACCATGACAATCGACCTGGACAATTATCGGCAATTGCAACAGATTTAAAAATTTATATCGATTTCTGATGTTATAGTTGAAACTAAGTTGATGGTATCAAAAAGTTTAAATGTAATTGGACAAAGTGTATCAAGTAACACGAAGTCTATGTTGACATACAAATTCATTTTTATGGAATTAATTAATTTTTTGTTACATTTATCACTCAGTTATCAGATTGACCTCTTAGCTCAGCATTTTTAAACAATATTTAGGCATTCACAAATTTGTAAAAAAGCTATTATTTAACATTTACTTTGTACTTAACTAAATTTATAAATAAAAAAAAGTAAAAATAGTTCAACATTTGTGAAAAGTTCAATTTGGAGAATTCAGAAAAGTCTCTCAGAAAATCTACTTGAGCTGTAGACATACCCGGATATTTATTGAAATTTAAAGAAACTACTTTTTTTTAAAAATATTTATTTAATATTTTACTCGAAATTAAATATCTAAAATAATAAAATTTAATGTAAATAAAATTAAAAAAATATATTTTTCTCAACTGTTCGGCATGTAGTAAAAAATTAAGTAAAAATTTTAATTGGAATTTCTATTAAACGAATTTTACGAATTGCTAATTTGATAAAAATGTCCCAATTTAATTATGGTTATACATAATATAATAAAATATTTTGCAAATAACATTCAATATGTAAATCTTCATTTGAATATTTGGAAAAATTTCTCGATATTGAATTTTTTCTTATTAAAATTATTATATTTTTTTATTAAATAAAAGATTGAAAAAGTCGAAAATTCTAAGGAATTAAATAAAATTGCTTATCTGAGTAGAAAATAGACAATTTTTATTAATAATTAAAGAGTGGTTTCACCTTTTATTTAATAACATAAAAGAAAGAGAGAAAATATACAAAAATCTTTTTGAAGTAAATTCTATCTGAAGAGCAAATTCCATATTCTTTTTTACCCGTAATCTTAATAATGTACCAAATAAAAAATGTTCACCAAAAACTTTTCAAATATTTATTATGTAATAAATATGAAATTTGTCATGGTTTCAATTTTGTTTTTTTCTTTTTATATTTATATCAAGCTTAATTGAATTTGCATATATCCTAATCTAAAATATATCAACTTTAGCACAACAGTAAATTTTTCAATAATCTACACAAAATTTATATCAGATACACTTGAAATTATTAACTATATCTACTTGGGGTTTTATAATAAAAAATATGTATCTACTCGTAAGAGATGAAATGTGTAAACACGAAATTTACTACCAATTATTTTTAACAACATATCCTAATTTTTCTGTATATCTTTTATTATAAGAGTTTTATGATTTCTACAATATAATCTGGATAAATTTTCTAAAAGTAAATAAACAAATATAATTACCAATAAAGTTATATGCTATTCGATTGACTTCTTAAATATACCCGGTGTCCATATTTCTCACGCTTTGTTTGTTTATTCAGTAGGGAATTTTAAGAACCACCCGGCGTATATACTTGTATATGTATATTAAATACAAAAATAGAACTATTACACGATAAATTCAACTATAATAATTTAATTGGTGAAATTTTCAATTTAAATAAAAAACTTTCAAAACAATTTACATTTTGGATAAAAAAATTTAAATAAAATACAAGGTCTGTTATCGCGAATTTTGTGTTTTTTCAAAAGTTATTTATTTATTCATGAATATCTATTTTGTCTCCAAAATCTCTACCAGATATTATACACTTGTGCCAACGTTTTTTCCAATCCTCGAAGCACTTTAAAAAATCATTTTTTGTGATCTTGTTCAGCTCCTCCTTCGATGCTGTCTTTATCTTTTCAATCATAGCGTAGCGTCGTCCTTTCATGGGGCTCTTCAGTTTCGGGAACAAGAAAAATTGATAGGGGGCCAGATCTGGAGAATACGGTAGCTGTGGTATTATGAGTGTGTTGTTTTTGGCCAAAAATTCGCAAACAAGCAACGATGTGTGAGCAGGGGCGTTATCATGGTGTAAAAGCCAATTTCTGTTCTTCCACAAATTCGGGCGTTTCTGGCGAATTGCTTCGCAGAACTTGCAGGTAATATTCCTTATTGACCGTTCTACCCTGTGGCAAGAACTCATGATGCACCACGCCCCTGCAATTGATGAAAACTGTAAGCGAAACCTTCACATTCGACCGAACTTGGCTCGTGCGGCAGCTTCCATTGGGATGATTGGGCTTTGGTTTCTACCTCATAACCATAAACCCATGATTCGTCACCAGTTATGACCCTATGGAGTAAATTTGGGTCGTCCCGGACAGAGTCCAACAGCTCCTTAGCAATGTTATTGCGATGCTGTTTTTCGTCGAAACTGAGCAATTTTGGTACGAATTTCGCGGCGACCCGTCTCACGACAAATCATTGGTAAAAATCGAATGGCACAAGCCAATCGATGTGTTTAAGTCCTCAGCAACTTCTCAAAATATCATTCGACGATTGGTCAACACTATTTTCTTCACTTCATCAATGTTTTCGTCTGTTGTTGACGTGCTCAAGCCGGAGCTTTTCGTCGTTCACATCTTCCCGGCCCTCTGAGAACATTTTATACCACCGATAAGCATTGCTTCGGTCCAAGGTAGCTTCACAATATTCCACAGTAAACATTCGGAAAGCGTCCGCGCAATTAATTTTGTTTTTCACACAAAATTTGATACAAATTCTTTAATCCGTTTTTTGGAATGGGCAAAAATCTAGGACGAGCCAAAACACGTGCAAGCAAATCAGCTGTCAAAAAATTCAAAATAGCCGAACTTGTCGGCATAAGTGATAAATATGAGTACTAATATAAGGCCACAAAAAAATCAAAAATCGAATATACGTAAGCCGCGGAAATTCAAAATTCAAGATACTTTTTGAACAGACCTCGTACACTGAATATTTGAATTTGAAATAAATTTTATTTTTTTTGTATTTTTTGTATCTTATTAGTAGGGACAAAAAATAAAACTTAAATAATTACTAGGAGATATCTTGCAGAATTCGATCCTTTTGAGGTAATTTTGTATGATCCTTTCGCACATTTCAGACGTGGATTCGTTTATTGCTTGAAAGAATTGCTTTTAAATTTAAAAACTGCAAACTACAACATAAGTTGTTGCAAATTTTTTCAAAAAAAATTCAACAGTATCAAATTGTACGATCTTTGACATCAAAAGAGTCAAATTTTACGATGAATAGACATCATAAAATTTCGAAATAACGTGTCTCAGGAAGTGATCGTTCAGTAAAAGCAAAATTTTTCAGGTTACATTGCTTGTAGTACCATCTTATTGATACTAAATAAAATTTTCAAGCAATAGTGAAATGGTATCTCCTTTTTCATTTACAAAAAAATATGGGCCAATGACACCTTTTTTTTTTTTTTATTAGCTTTTATTTCACACTAGCTACCCGTTGCCCGGCATTGCTCGGCCTTATTCAATTAAAATTAAAACATGTTTTTTTGGTTTATGCCATTAGTAGATATAAAATAATTGAACAATTTTACCTCTCTTGAGTTTTTTTGCTAACCGATTGCCGTTCTTGAAATGATAACTAACCTCAAAATTACTTTGGTGTTCCTAAACAGTGTGCACTAAAAATTGAAATGCAAAATATGATGCATTATCGTTGAAAAATTGGAATACAAACAGTTCTACTAATACTTACAATTCTGTTTTTAGCTGTATTCGATTGGACCAATTTTGCTACTGTGCAGTAGTTCGCAGTAGATTCTCAATAAAATAAACGATTTACTGACAGCAGTAAAATATAACCTCAAAATAGTCAACAACAATACTGGGTTTATTCATACATAAACAATATAAACTGATTGTACGCAAACATAAACAATAAAAACAAAAATTTGACGCTTCAACATAACCAGCGAACCCGCTAAGCCATCTATTTCCAGTAAATTTCCCCACCCTAAAAAGTATGCGCAACTACTGCGAGAATCTACTCGTTTGTTCAAGGTACAGTAGATGATGACAGCTACAACTACTGCACAGTAGGAAACTTTCCCCAATCGAATACAGCTAATGTGTTTAAAAATTGGCATATACAGCTACCACCACCTACCGGAGGGGTGTCGGAACTATATAGAAACCATTCTCAAGACTCAATGAACAAATTGGTATAATGGTTCAGTATGATTTTATGCATAGTTTTCGAGTCTATAAGCCTCACACAAAAACGGACATTCATTTTTATATATATACGTGTAGATCTAAAACAACATAAATATTGTAACGAGCAGATTTTATGACGAAAACATATTTTAAAATGACAGGCGAGAAACATGTGAGAGGAAACGCCCTCTATTTAAAGAGTCATATTACCATATATTATCACCGCAAGATATCTCTTGGACAATTTCTCTTTAAACGCCGATGAGTATTTATGGGAAAAGTAACGGAGGAGAGTTTTCTAACAAGAGGATTATTGTGACAGGTTAATCGGGAATGAAAGTTTTTATAACGAGAAACACATAAGTTATGAACAAACGGAACATTTAGGTCATGATGGATTACTTTGTTACGAACATAAAATGGGATTTGAGAGGACTTGAAAGTCCAGAGTTGGTAGAATCCCATAGTTCAATTTCGTAAGTCCAAATCGGTTTTAAAATTTGTTTCAGATTAACAATTTATTTTTAATTTCATTTTGGATCCGTTGCCCAGTAGTCTAAGTAGAAGTCGATAATGTCTGTTAAGTTCAAGTTTTTTTAATTACATTTTTAATATGGGATTGCAGATATTTTGAGGCTCTTTCAAAGGTATAAATATTATATAGGATTGGACCAAAGATACTGCCTTGAGGCATACTAACTGAAATGGGGGATATTTTAGAATAATCAGTATTAACTCTAACTTGAAAATGGCGTTTAAAGAGAATTATAGGGACAGAATGAAGCTCTTGAGTTTTCAGAGTAGTTCAGAATTCCACGCCCGATCAAAAGTATGCGATATATCTTGGAACACACCTGGACAGTACTCTTTTCGCTTAAGAAAGATGCAAGCTTAATACCAAAATTAGCTCCAGAAAGTCACTTTTCGTAAATGTTAACAGTAAGCTATGCGTTTCACAGCTTAATTTATGATAATTTTTCTTATTGAAATATTCACGTCTCACAAAGCCTATTTTCCTATATCAAATTGAAGTATTTTATGCAAACTCTATAGTCAATTAAATGATATATAATATAAAATGGCAGGTTTTATATTAAAAAATATGTTGTAAATAATATATTTGAAGAAAAAAAAACTATTGAACAACAGGCCTTTAGTTTCCAAATCATCAAATGGATAGCCTGGCATTGTCATTATATAACATATTGTAGTTTATGTAATAAGATTTAGGTAACATGACTTCGATCAGAATAGCAATTGAAAATAATTAAAACGAATCAAACCAAATTGTTGTCATTTATATTTCTTGTCAAAATAAATCAAATGGAGTGGAAATCAACTTGATTGAGAATTGTAAATTTATTTTGATATCAGTAAATTTTTTAATCAAAAATCATCCCAAAACCTAATCGATTCCTTTCCTAAAGAACTTTGGTATAAAATCCTCTATTAAGTTGATATCATCGAAGGGTTCCGCAAAAATTACATCATTTTACAAACCAATAAAAATACCTTCCAAAAAAATGAAAATGATGAAAATCGTAATCGATTTGTGGTTGAAAATTTCCTTGTGATGTCCTTAAATAATAATACGATTTTATCGAAAGTGTAATAATGTTGGATTTTTTTCTAAATTAAGTAGATTTGGACGGTTAGTAAGTTGTTCATTTGATTCGTGTTAAGAATTTCTATTAAATGAAATCATTTTTATATTGACAAAAGATGAAAATCGTAGTAGAATATAAATGATATTGTAAGAAATAATAGTGAAAATATAATATCTCATTGATACGTTGGGATAAAGGACCTAATACCCAAAACATTAGAGCGAAGAGCTTTAAGAGAAAATTTTCTGAATGAATTTCCTATTAATTTATGGTCGATATATTCTGGGAAATTTGCAATTACTGTCGGAGATTCTTTTTTATACATTTAATATGATTTATATAATATTACTAATTTGTAATTTTAATGAATAATACTTAGTTGAGATTAGCACTAAAGCTTAATTGTGTTTATTGGTAAAGCTATTAAAAGAAAATCTCCCTTTTTTAGTTATGTGTAGCCACAAATTTCATTACTTTTAGTATTTATTCTGTGTATTGTCCTTTTGTTTAGTATACAATATCAAAGCTCTCAACTTAATTGAATTTTTCTTGATCACATTTCGATTAAGGGGGTAGGCATGTACATGTTATACACGTATATTAGGATATGTAGTGTGCTGGTGCATAGAAGAAGTCAATATTATATTTTTGTGTTATAATTTATTGTTTTATTAGTTAAATTTATTTTATTTTAATTTTAACTTATTTGAAATGCTGAAAAAAAATTCATTTTTATTAATTAAAATAATTAACTGATATTAACTATTTTTAACTAATTAAAAACTTAATACAATAAACTATCATTAATAAAACAGTTCACATTGAAGAGGACTTAATTAAAAACATTATTTCGTTGTTTACATTATATCAATATATTACAGCATATCCTGATTCAAGTCCATCCGGTAGATACCAGTAAACTGCATTACCCCATCGGAAATTACGGAATTTTGGTGACAAATTAAAATTTACCTTTTTCGATTTTATTCAATTTGAAATTTATCTATTTTTAAAAATATTGTACAATTTTTTAATTATTTGATATGGGCTCTAGCTGGGTGATGTTAATGTCAGAATCAATCTATCTATTCTGATGAGAACGTGAGAGCAGTTATTTTTTTTCGTTGGTTAAAAATATTTTAAATTTTGATCTACCTAGCCTGTTCGAAAAGTATCGCGAATTTTGAATTTCCACGGGTTACGTATATTCGATTTTCGATTTTTTGTGGCGTTATGTTGGTGATAAGTTCGGACATTTTGAATGTTCAGTTAATTTGGTGATAAGTTCGGCCATTTTGAATGTTCAGTTAATTTTTAACAGCTTGCACGTGTTTTGGCGCGTCTTCGATTTTTGCCCATTCCAAAAAATGGATCATAGAATCTGTATCAAATTTTGTGTGAAAAACAAAATTAATTGCGCGGACGCATTCCGAATGTTAACTGTGGCATATGGTAAAGCTACCTTTGACCGAAACAACATTTATTGGTGGTACAAAATATTCTCAGAGGGCCGATAAGATGTGAACGACGAAAAGCGTGCCGGACGGTCGAATGTGAAGGTTTTGCTTACAATTTTCTTCGATTGTAGGAGCTTGGTGCATCATAAGTTCTTGCCGCAGGGTAGAACGGTCAATAAGGAATATTACCTGCAAGTTATGCGCAAGTTAGCCCAAGCAATCCGCCAGAAACGCCCGGATTTGTGGAAGAACAAAAATTGGCTTTTGCACCATGATAACATCCCTGCTCTCGCATCGTTGCTTGTGCGTGAATTTTTGCCAAAAATTATGCACTAATAATGCCGCAGCCACCGTATTCTCCAGATATGACCCCATTTTGTTCCCGAAACTGAAGAGTTCCATGATTTCCATGAATGGATGCTACGCTACGATTGAGGAGATAAAGACGGCATCGAAGGAGGAACTGAACAAGATCACAAAAAATAATTTTTTGAAGTGCTTCGAAGATTGGAAAAAAAAGTTGCCACAAGTGTATAATATCTGGTGGAGATTACTTTGAACGGGACGAAATAGATTATCATGAATAAGTAATTTTTGAAAAAACACAAAATTCGAAATTCTTTTTGAACAGACCTCGTATTATGAAAAATATATGAACTACTATCTGAGATAGGCAAAGGCCTTTATTATATGTGGATACGAGGGTCATTCAACAAGTACTTAGCGTCACCGCCCGATAGAACTGCTGTCACAAAAAAAATTAACCATTCTTTTAGTAGCCTACTGTCAAAGTTTCAGTCGATTCTCTTCATTAGTTTTGTTTTGAGAGCCTTTGAAAGCGAGCGTGTCGGTCGGTTGCACAAAAATGGAAAAAGAACAATATCGTTCGGTGATTAGATTCTTGTTTTTGGAAGGAAAAACGCGCAGTGACATCAAAGATCGCTTGGATACTGTGTATGGTGACTCTTCTCCTTCGATGGCGACCGTCAAGAATTGGTTCAACGGGTTTGTTCGTGGCCGCACGTCGGTTTTTGATGAGCCACGCCCAGGTGCCCCGAAAACGCCTGCTACGGAGGAAAACGTTAAAAAAGTCCACAATCTCGTGTTGGCAGACCGTCGATTGAAGGTTCACGAGATAGCTGAGACTGTGGGCATCGCAGTAGGAACGGGTCATATTCTACACGAAGAACTGGTCATGAGAAAGCTGTCGGCGCGATGGGTGCCGCGTTTCCTCACACCGGAAAACAAGCGCAACCGTGAGAACACATCGGCGACGTGTTTGCGCGGTTTCAGCGCAATCCAGCGAAGGTCTTGCATCGTTTCGTGACCGTCGACGAAACATGGATAAACTGGTACAAACCAGAGACCAAGGAACAGTCGAAACAGTTGACTTCACCAGGCAAACGCGCTCCGAAGAAGGCGAAGACTGTTCGATCGGCCGGAAAGGTGATGGCCACCGTTTTCTGGGATTCACTAGGTGTGATCCACATCGATTACTTCGAGAAGGGTAAAACAATCACGGGGCGCTACTATGCTGACTTATTGGGCCGATTTGACGTCGAATTGAAGAAAAAGCGGCCCCGCTTTGCGAAGAAAAAAGTGCTGTTCCACCACGACAACGCGCTGGCTCACACTTCCGCCGTCGCCATGGCCAAATTGGTCGAATTGCGCTACGAATTGCTGCCCCATCCACCGTACTCTCCAGATTTGGCTCCCTGTGACTATTTTTTGTTTCCAAACCTGAAAAAATCACTCGCCGGGAATAGATTTGGGTCGAATGTGGTGGTCATCGTCGCCACGGAGGCCTATTTTGCTTCCCTCGAGAAAATGTATTTTTTGGACGGGTTATAAAAGTTAGAGCATCGCTGGGCCAAGTGTATCGAGCTTGAAGGAGATTATGTGGAAAAATAAATTGCCACCTTTCCAGAATTTTCGTTTTTCCTTTGTAGGCTAAGTACTTGTTGAATGACCCTCGTAGGTGGACAATCTTTTAAAGACACTGTAGGGATCGAAATTTTTACCCATTTGAACCCACCTCCATTTTCCTTAAATATGACCTAACAGTGTTACGCTATGGGGAGTAGATTAACAACAAGCTGATTGCCCTATTTAAGATGCAGGCTATCCTTTTCTCATTATTTCTACGTGGCAAAGCTTCGTTATTACTCGAGATGCGTATTCCGCTACCGAATCGTAGGATGCTTATAATATTATCATTTGTGCTTCTGAGACAGCTGTTCGCCGATTGTTTTTTTCTTCCATTCTCCGGTAAAGCATAAACTGTGGAAGAAGACATGTTTTCCATTCTCGAATGTGAGCCGATAATTGGTGCATGTCGCATCAAGGTTCATCTTAAAGCGATAAAGATATGCCCTGAAGGACTCATGTCCTATCAGAAATTAACACCCATATTTTGGTTTACTTCTTCATGGACCTCTTCTATTCCACGTGGCTATAACAGGAATGAGATGATGCGTCTATGATCTTTTAATTGTTAAATCCACTTGTCGCTGCCAACGGGACCTAAGAGTATGCATACACACATACTCAAAACGTATTTTTTTGGCAGGATAAACGTTCGTAAACTAGATTTAATATGTCTTTATACCTTGTTCCTCTGGCAAATGTATCGCTGTTTCGTTCAATCATTTATTTATCCTTTTTCGTCTGATGACAGATATTATGAAATCTTGCAAAAAAGTTTTTTCTTCAAGAAAATGCGCATAACATTTGTACCAGAATGACACTAATTTTTGAATTTAAACGAAGGGTAAGTAATTAATTTAAAATTTCCTGTATAATCACTTTCAATTAATAATTGTAACGGATCTACCAATACAAAAAAAGTCTACCCAGTTTTTAAAATTTTTTTTATGTGTTATTCAGTTTTTGAACGTAAGTGAACGTATTGCAGCGGATCCTATTTTTTTGGGAATTCTCTACAGGAACATGGAAAACAATATTTTATAACCTATTTTCATGACATGAATATAGATGATTTGTGGTTTCAAGAGTATGGCGCAACATGCCGCACTGTCCAAGTAATAATCGATTCATTAAAAAATATACTTAATAAACGCCTACATATGATGTCAATTTACCACCAACTTTGTGAAGGATAAGGCTTATGAGAAGATCTCTTAATGTAGTCGTGGTGATATGGTTATTTATTCATAAATGGTGAAGTCCTTAAAATATATTTCTATAAGAAATGACTGAATTTTTATATAAAATAACATATATGTTATATTCAAAATTTAAAAAAAAATTCTAATTGGTACTGCAAAGCAACGAACTGTTGCGGCTGTAAATGTATCTTATCGTTAGTAGTAATTCACTCTATGTACGCATACTAAATATGAGTGGTAAATTTTGATAAATAAAATTAAAATGTCTTATGTATCATGTACTTTTTTAAGATTTAGAAAAGAGACCAGTTTTTGATTTGCAAAAATTGTAAAAGTTTTGCCTCCAAGCCAGCAAGGAAAATATTTGAACGAGTCATGAACGGTTAAAAGTTCCCTCTTTAAGGTAGAATAATTTATTTCTGATTTCTTAAAGTTACGAGAGTAAAAAGGAATAGGTTATGTAAGATAATTACCAAAGTATTGGTTTATTACTGCACCAATAGCGGAGCTAGACGTATCTGTAGTGACGCTGTATTTGGAATCTAAACAAGGATGTACTAAATGAGTAGCATCAATCAAAAGTTGTTTGACTTTTTCGAAGGTTAATGTGCAGTCATCGGTCCGCAAAAATATGTTTTTTTTTTGCCACGTGAACACACGATGAACTTATATAATTTTAATAAATTTAATGCTATAAAGTTTAACTTATAACAATTTCTGTAAATTTTTATGGCGACTTAACATTAGGTCAGTAATTTAATATCCAAGGAAATTGAGTTCCAAAACAACAAAAATATATTTACTGGTCGAAATGTTATGATGTCATATTAATAATATTTTAAGTAATTAATAATTGTATAATGATAATTTTTAGATTTATAAAATTTTATCTTATAATAATAAAGAAAACTAAAAAACTTAAACGTATGCCTACTTGGCTAACTAGACAAACTGTAGTCACCAACTACACTACAGGACACTACATAATCACTATTCGAAAACAGAATAATATAATTAATTTATAGTATTTTAATTTGACTACATGTTCATAATAAATTAGAATCATTTAAATTTTTATTTGATTTCAATGCTAATTATTTATGATAGATATATAAATAAGATATGATTGAATTTTTACAATAAAATACAATTGTATCTATTTCAAAACAAAATACAAAATCGATAATTTTAGATTAAGTGCAAATTATGCACATAAACACGAAATCGACCTTTTTATTTTATGATAGATAATCAAAAAATCGACCTTATCTAATCATTATTATGGTTAGAAATACGTTGTAAAAAAAAAAACGATATATAAATTGATTGCAGAACAGCAGATTAAGGCTTACCGAATTGGGGGCATTATCGTAAAATTGAAACAAGCATTTATCCAGATAACTTGAATATTCCTTGACACATGTGTTTATATTTGTGTTTTTTGTAAACATACATTTTCATATGCTTGGAATATAAAAAAAAAACTTAACAATTTTGTATGTAAAATATACAAAAAAAAATCTATTTTCAATAATAGGTCTTTTTACAGAAACTACCAATTAATAAACTTATGAACTCTATTTGGTTATAATTATTTTTATTTATTGAAGCTTAATAATTTGTTATTATTGACAAATAGAAAAAAAACGGTCTTATATTTTAGAGTCCTTTAAAAATTATATTATTATTAAAAGAAAATTTATTTTGTTTATCATCAATTAATTTCATATAAAAAGTGGTCCTTTATACGTAATGGTTATTTATAGGCAAATTCCCCTTTTTTTCCAAGAAATTAAATTTGATTTTTCTAATTAAATTAAAGAAAATTTACAGATGAGGTGATTTTATATAGCATTCCAAATTGAGAGATAATTATAAAAACATGAACTTTTGCTACCTTTTATATTAATTAAAATTTTTCAATACAGCACAGATGATTAAATCAATTATAAAGAATAAAAAAAAAATTCAAAAAAGAATATTAGAATTGGTTTCAGTTTTCGAAAGATCAAAAGACTTATAGATAAAAACTTTCGTAGTTTGTTTCGAAATTAATTCCATTAAAAGGATTTTTATAAATAAGTTTTTTATACGATCTCAGATGAAAGGTGATGAAATTTCTTTAATGTATTCTCTTAAAAGAAAGTTTTAAAAAATTGGGAAACTGTACGTATATTATATGGGTTTGTTGGAAATCTTCCACCTTTTTTCATTTGTGTATAGGTATTTTATCCTATCATAAATTGTGTCCTTCTTTTACAAGACAAATCTAAAAGAATCTGTTTATCATTCTTTTCTTTCTATTTACCACAATTCTATCATATAATAAAAATTTATGCTATAAACTTTCAGAATACGTTTCTATTTCAATTTTTGTTGAATATTTTGTTATTTATGCTGTGTTATATTTAATATTAAATGATGATAAATGTTTGAGCTTTTATCTTATTCAAATGGCCTCCTGACATTAATATAAGGCATTAATATATTTGCTAGATGGCTTATCATGTGATATTATTAGTAAAACCTATTTTAACCTATAGAACATTGTATTTTATCAAGAAAAAAAAATATTAAAAATTTTATATTGTCATTCATATATTCTGAAAATATATTTTACTCCTAATGTACGTAATATCCCTTTTTATCATATACATATATATATATATCAATATTATAACCGTCAATATTATAACATATCATTTATCGTCTTAAAGGTAAAACGTTTATATAAATAAGAAATTTTTATTTACGACAATAAAAACTATTGCGAAAAATCCAGAAATTTGGAAAAAAAAGCCCTTGGTATGAGTAAAAAGCTATTATAAGTTTAAAAATTAGAAAAAGAATGTTAAAAAATAAATAAAGCTTTTGATAAAATCTATATTTGTAATTGAAATTTCCATCAAGTTTGGAAAATATGCCAAACATTTATATTTTCAAGTTGATTTAATATTCAAAATTATCAACACATTCCATTAGAAAAGTTCTTAGGAAAATAAATAATTTTTGTTTGTTTTTAGATTATCGAAAATTAGGAAAATCCATCCGCAAATTATATAATATCATCGAGAATCAATAATTCAGAAAAAGAATGGAAAAAAATGATGGGTCGTTATTTATTTATAAAACGCACAAGAAAACGTTGGTTGCTATTGTGCTGGTATAATGAATGTTGCTGCAACAAGTTGATAGACTTATGTTTTTTGCTAGAATATCGGTTTATCCAATTTGTGCTTTGGAAAGAAAAAATTAACAAAAAAAATTTTCAATTTGAGCTTTGATAAAGTTTTTTTTTTATTATTGCATCAATTTTGCTAATTTTATAAAAAAATATAATATTATTCTAATTATTAGAAACAAAAAACTTTTTTTTAGAACCGATCTTTTTCAAGTAATTTTTTAAAATTTTAATTTGTTGTAAAGTGTCTGCGAGAACCGTCAGAGGCAAATTTTTATAGCGACGCGACCATTAGGCCATTTGGCAACATCATATTATGTGTGGGCAGGTATTGCAAGCTTTCATAATGAAACTGGTTGGAGGGAGCAGTTAGACATTGTTAAATTCGGTGGAGAAAGTTAGTTCCGTTTAGAAAAATTAAAGAGAGGATTTGGGAAAGGAGGTATTGGATCTAGGAGGTCACAATAGAAGGAGTCCTATTCAAAAAGAAATTCTGGATTAGGTGACATTCATCTAAAATATGGAGATTGGTAAGTTGAATGCCACAAGAATGGCATAGAGGATGAGGTTGGTTGCCGAAGAGAAAATCATGGGTAAGTGCGGTATGCCCTATTCGAGAAGTTTCATTGCTCAGAATTTCGGATTGATAGTTAAGTAGACGGGTTTTTCCATGTTAGGCTGAAGTGCGGAAAGAAATCTTCTATTTTTGGACCAGTCTATTTGTATATGAATGGCTAAGGATGCTATATCCTATTTGGTAATCTGATACGGCAAGTGTGGTATTTCAGAGAGAACAGAACGGTGGAGCGACTTACCCACCAGATGGTGGGAAGTCAACACAACTCGACTCTTCTGTTGTTTACTAGACTACAAAGAATCTCGTTGAGCAGCGGATCATTTGATGGTTAACGAATTTGGAGGCCACAAAGGCCATGAGATTGTCTGTAAGTATATTTACGCTGCAATGTTTGGTGAGATAAATTGTAGTCTTAACTGCCGTCCTAATTGCCCACAGTTCGCCAGGAAAATGAAAACTTGTATTAGATAAGATTCCACACTTTATATCGCGATGTTCACCGTTCACATCCGGCGTCTATGATTAGAAGTGTGGAATCACTCAATCCATCTAACAATTCAAGGAAAAGTTTCCTATATGTGGATGAATTGGTGTTTGCCTTTTTGTTACTACTTAATATCGTAGACACCCTCAAATCCGCCCTCAACCATGGCTTCAAATCCGGATGTGGAAGGGAGGTTGGGAAAATAAGCGAAAAGGTGGTTGAATCCCTTTTAAGCTCAGCGATCATTATGGAAAGGTGGATATAATTTGTTTTAAGGGAATATTTTGATAATTTCGGAAGCATAGGTTCTTATAAATGACATTTATATATAACTTATAGAGGTAATACATAAGAGGTTTTCGACCAGTTTCATGAAGGATAGAACCCACCGGGGAAGTTCAATGTGCTTCACTAGGTAGTCAAATGAAGCAATTGACCGCTACTTCAAATTGCCTTTGCCTTGCTACTGGAACAACATTTCGACCAGTCACAATTTCATTCTTGTCTAAGTATGATATGAAATTTACACAGAATAAAGTATATAATAAAAAATATAATTGATCAATTAAATAATTAATTCGAAGCTAGAAAATTTACAGGAAAAATTTTCAAATTCCTTTCAAATTTTTTTTTATTGCATGTTAAAGGTCTCCGTTTAAAATGACATATGCTATAAATATTTTAAAATTTTTTTGTATAGCAAAAATTATAAATATTCATTATAATATATTTGCATTGAAAATTATCTTGTTTTCTCAGCATAAGCTGAAAATTTTCTTATATATTTTTTAAGAATATAAATGAGTGAGTATAATTAATATTATCAAAAGAAACATGTTTATTTTAATATAAAAAGAAGATATTTTATGCAAGATCATATTCATCAAAATTATCTACTTAAGCTTTACAAATTTATTTTTCAAAATCTTCCTTTTTACTGAAGAGAAGAGTTTTTAAATTTTACTAAATAATTCAGCTAAGGTAATCGTTACATATTTAAAGGGTAATTTTTTTTTTAAATTTTGCACTTTATCTTGTGCTGTTTAGTTTACATTAATTCAGTAATCCATTTTAATACAATACTTAAACAGCATTAAATATATGCAAATATTAAACTGGAATTTTCAATTATAAGAAAACAAATTAAATTGCTTTTTTTCCAATATTATGAGATCTAACAAAGTAAGCTAAAATATATTTTCTTACGAAGAATATATATTAAATTAAGTACTATGGGAATAAAAGTATATTTCACATAATTTTGTGTGACATTTATTTGATTGGTTGGATGATATATTCCCACAGGTAAATATTCATGTTATTGTAGGCGTATAGGAAATAGTTACGAAAAATAACCATTTTTGAATTTGACATATTCATACATATAATATTATAGAATATATCTGAATAATAAATTTGTTTTTTCATGATTCAATTTCAATATGGATACAGTATGATAAGTCAGTGATAAATAAATCTATTTGACAAAAATTGATTAATCTTTAAACATAGTATTTTTAGGTGTTTTTTTTCAATACATATTCTAACTTATTTATACCATCTATGTTCTAAAATTTATTATAATCTACAAAATAAGCCTCCGTTTTGACTATAACTTCAGAATTTTGAGCAAATTTGTTTACATTAAGCCATTTGTATATTTTTGGAAACAGATAAAAGGGTGGGTGGAGAAGCAATTTATAATGTAATTACACTAATTTTATTGTTGCAATTGCCGATGATTGTACAGGTCATGATAGAACAAAATATTTGTCTCTGCCAACTGTGAGCCTTTTATCCTAATAGCATAATTCAACTAATCTAATAATGCTGTATAATTCTGTCCTTTTATCATTTTTTTCTTTTTCAAGATAGTCGATACCGATTAAACCATGTGCCATTACCTTTCATGTCGATTTAACTATTTTTGCATTTTTTGGTCTACGTTTGCTAGTAGAAGTCAATTTTTTTTACACGAATACGTTTTTGAACAAGATATTTATAAAACTTATTCAAAACTAAACTAATTAACAGATATTTATAAAATTGTTTATGATATCTTTTAAGAGATGTTAAATGATGAAAACGATATTATTTTAATGATATATTTTATATATATTAAATTTATTACTGACTTATCATATTGCACACAACTAATGGTCAACGATACGAGAACAAAATCAAAAGAAAATTGTTCCTTTCTATAAAAATATAATTAAAAAAAATATAATTAAAAAAAATTACTTTTGAGGAAGTCAGAAAATATTAATTTTAATTTTAATTATGATAAAATTTTTAATTTATTTTTGAATGCATTATCATATTTTTATAAATTGTTATAACACTTTCAAAATTGTATTGATCTTAAGTATTATTCTTATTTATATGGTGTACATTCGAAGTTTATGGATGCTTATTATATTTTCTTAACTCTAAATATAGATTTTTAAATAGAACAACATAGAAATAAAAAATATATATTATCGTTATTGTTCCATAGTAAGTTTACATTTACTCCAATAAAATTATTCGTTAATATTCTGACAATTTGTTTTTTTTTTTCAAATCTATTTTCTCAAATGCAACAGAGGAATTATATTTTAAAATTAATGGAGAGGAGGTCTTGATATATTATCGTCATTATTTAAATGATAAGAAATTAAGGATTTAGATTATTTCTATAAAGTTTGCTATTACTTAAATCTTAGGCAGAAAGAATAATAGCATAAGTTTTGGGTGAAAACATTTTTTCGTCTTAATATAATAATAATTCTTTTGAACCCAAGCTATAAAAGCGAATGAAAAAAAATGAATTTTCTTGAATTTATGAAAAGTATCTTTAAAGTTATTTAATTAAATACGCTATAGTTTTTATTTTTGAAATTAGGTTTTCATATGAAATTTTATGTACTTTTGAAATTGCGACATTATTTTTATAGTAGATTATAAACAATTTGCAGCACATGTGAAAGGAATTTTTAATAAACAAGGGAGATATTGTAGGAGTTCTCTAATTAACTTTCATGAACTCATATAAACCACAGTTGAATAGTACAATAAATTTGTTTTATTTTTAATTTATCTACATCATAATATTTTACTGTTTCAATTTGGTTGATGTAAAAATTTATTTCAAGAGATTTGTTAGCCTTTAATTAACTTTAGTAATTTTATATTGTTTTCAAAAAGATATTTTTTAGTTTTAATGCATTTTAGACGTGTTTTTTTTTTTGAGACATATAATATTTTGATACTTTTCGTATATAATAACAGTTTTTAAGAAATAATATTAGAAAATTTTATAAATTAAAATTATTTGAAATAATTTCTTAAATTTTTTGATTTATTTAAAAATATAAATATTCTATATTATCCGCTCGGATCAATTATCTCTGAAAATATAATTTCCAAATATTGGAAAATTATTTAAATACCGATTAAATTACAAATTTTCGTGATAATTGGTTTTGTAAATAATGAAACGTAAATGATTGATTATGAAAATTTTATTTCACTTCCAAAAGGGGCATTCGCTGGCGAAAATTTACCTTTTACTCTACACTTAACATTTAATCAAATTTAGATCTTTTCAACTTGGATCAATGTTGACTTAAATTATTGACAAATTGTCATGTTTATTACTGTTTGTATAATATTTCTGAATTATAATTGATCACTTGATGGATTTTCGAAAAGATTGATTTTATATCGTTTTCTGGTTATTGCTTCTTTCATAAATAAAAACTCAATCGAGCATTAAGTAAATCTTTGAACATTTAATCAACTTCAACCCTGACTGGGGTAAATGTTTATTTACCTTTGTAAAGAAGGGAAAACAAAATTTTGTTTACAGTACTTCGAAGAAAAATTAATCTTTTCTTGCCAAAACCCTTTCTTTCAAATTCAATAATCAAATGTAAGGTTTTGAAAATAAAATTAATTATCAGCTTTGCCGCAAACCAACCAAATCTGAAACTAATTAAAAAGTTTTCTTATTAGTTCATTTATTTTCGTAACACAGAAATTTCGATTGAAAAAATTGTCTTCAATATTTTACTACTTACGAAATTAAATTAGGCTAGCTAATCGCACTACTCTAGGACGGTAGTATCATTTGAGCTTAAAAGCACATATTTACGTTTCGATTTTACCTTGCGACTTACACGATACGTAAAATTTCATTGTAATCTCGATGAAAGATAAACCATATATATCCACAATATTAGCATAAATAAATAGTTAGCTAAAGTTAATATTGACACACAAATTAATTTCCGCTTATTTACCCGAAGAACAAAGAAACCGTTTCTCTTTACATAAGAACGAATTTTATCTGCAAAAATTTCAAAATGGTTTCACACACCCATTAAAAGTTTAATATTAATTATAATATTTGATCCAATCAGCAAAATTTTATATTTAAAACAGAAAATAAATATTTTTATAGTAAATTTACGACACCACAACTTTTTAGTAGACATTTCTCTTCAGTAAAAATTTTTTTATGAAAATTTTCTATAAAATTTTTGTTCGAAAATTTTTTGTAAAATTTTTGTTCAAAAATATTTTGTAAAATTTTTGTGCGAAAATTTTCTGTAAAAATTTTCTCTAAAACTTTTTGTGTAAAGAATTTCTGTAAAAGATTTCTGTCAAATTTTTGCGTAGAAATTTTCAGTAAATATTTTCAGTAAAAATTTTCATTAAAACTGTTCAGTAAAAATTTTCTGTAAAAATTTCCAACAAAAATTTTGAACAAAAATTTGGAATAAAAATTTCAGTATAAATTTTTAGTATAAATTTTGAGTAAAAATTTTCAGTAAAAATGTTCAGTCAAAATTTTCAGTCCAAATAAATTTTCAGTAAAAATTTTCATTAAATATATTCAGTAAAAATGTTCATTAAATATATTCAGCAAAAATTTTCAGTAAAAATTTTCAGTAAAAATGTTCAGTAAAAATGTTCAGTAAAAATGTTCAGTAAAAATGTTCAGTAAAAATTTTCAGTAAAAATTTTCAGTAAAAATTTTCAGTAAAAATTTTCAGTAAAAATTTTCAGTAAAAATTTTCAGTCAAAATTTTCAGTCTAAATTTTCAGTAAAAATTTTCTGTAAAAATTTCCAACAAAAATTTTGAACAAAAATTTGGAATAAAAATTTCAATATAAATTTTTAGTATAAATTTTCGGTAAAAATGTTCAGTAAAAATCTTCAGTAAAAATCTTCAGTAAAAATTCTCAGTCAAAATTTTCAGTCCAAATAAATTTTCAGTAAAAATTTTCATTAAATATATTCACTAAAAATTTTCATTAAATATATTCAGTAGAAATTTTCAGTAAAAATTTTCAGTAAAAATTTTCAGTAAAAATTTTCAGTAAAAATTTTCAGTAAAAATTTTCAGTAAAAATTTTCAGTAAAAATTTTCAGTAAAAATTTTCAGTAAAAATTTTCAGTAAAAATTTTCAGTAAAAATTTTCAGTAAAAATTTTCAGTAAAAATTTTCAGTAAAAATTTTCAGTAAAAATTTTCAGTAAAAATTTTCAGTAAAAATTTTCAGTAAAAATTTTCAGTAAAAATTTTCAATAAAAATTTTCAGTAAAAATTTTCAGTAAAAATTTTCAGTAAAAATTTTCAGTAAAAATTTTCAGTAAAAATATTCCAGCTGAAATGCCGTTCCAATCTTACAAAGAATAATTTAAAAATTTGATCGCCTTTTATTTTGCTTTAATTTTGATTCGTTATTTATTTTCAGTTTTTAATAATTATAACAGCAACCAATCCATTATTAATACCCGAAACGGATGTTCGTTTATCCTTCCACCACAGATTTGTTGTTGAAACGTTGTTGCGGATTTCGCTGCAGACATTGTGAAGCGCTTCCATTATAGAGTAGTCCCTAGAAGCCAGTTAATGTAAACATATTTCCGTCAATTATTAACTTTTGGGATTATCCATGGATAGGAGTAGCCCAGTGGATTAAATATGAATGAACTTACCCCTACTAAACTCATCCCCAAATTACTTACATTATTTTTAGTTTATAGTTGCTCATAATTTAATACGAATTGCGAGTATATTGAGTGCAGTGTGTGTTCGACTATATTAATACACTACCTTTTGACTGTATTCCATAAATAATAATCGATGCTCTCGCAATTTCCTATAAGATATTTTTAAAACTGGTATCAAAAATAGATTTTTGTTTACATGCGCTTCTTTTCACATCAATATTTTTCATGTAAAAATAATTAAACTTCAGACAGGATAATGGAAAATATATTGCTTGCTATTGTATAAAAGTCATTTTATTTTCATAATACAATAGATATCGATCTATGCGTTTATAGAAAGGAATCTATTGATGAGATCCTATGTAATCATAATTCCTTTATGTGATATCCATACGTGTACAAGTGGATTTATGATATAAAATGAAATTATTTATGCTTTTAAAAGGGTTTCTTTTTCAATGCATCAATTATATATGATAATTTTACTTTATATTCATAATATTGATACAGATTCAAATTAAAACTTTTCTTGAAATAAATTTTCATTTTTAAACTTTTGTTCATTGACATTTTCATTTTTTGATAAGAGATTTTTATATGTAAGTATAAAATAGAATATTTTTAATATGAAAGAGCATAAAAAATTGGAGATATTATAATAGTAATGATGTATAGTATCTGTACTTAAACCAAGTATCTAATAAAACTGTCATGGATTTTCAATTATATTCTTTAAAGTTAAAAATTTTACGATATCAATAATTTTTATAATAGAAAAAATCAATATATTTGCAAATTTTGATAATATTGCGATTTTTATTGAAAGACAAAACTTTATGATTAAAGATACTTGAAAATTTTCTTTCTTTAATATCCAACTGGAATACGAAAGGTTAAATGACAAACCCATAATAAGATACCATTGTTTGTGCCTTGATATTCCTTTTTCACATAATTATTATTCAAAAGTCTAAGTTGTTTATGCTTCAAAGTTGCAGAAAATGAAAAATATTTACATAATTGAGTGCAAATGTATTCCATTTAAACAGAAATGTTGCTCTTAAACTAAAAATATCTTTATTTGCAGCCATTTCATTATCTTTTCAATATCATATTTTCTCTTCTTTAAAAAATATTCAAAATTACATCTTCTAAGAGTTTTAAAATATATACTCTATTGTTCCAAGGTAAAACTATCTTAATTTAAGTTATCGTATCTTTTTTTTCAAGTAAACTTTTATGATCAATTTTAAAAGTATTCATGCAATATGGCAAGTAATTTAGATAAGATAGAATATCAAATTTGGTAATATGAAGAGGTGAGTTTGTATAATTTGAAAATATTTTCTTTATAATTTTATGTTGTTAAAAATATTTTCTATTATCATAAATTTGAATATGAAATTTAAAAATATACTCATAGAAATGTCATGAAATTTACATTTCAAAAATACCACCGAGTACTAAACAATTATCCAATTTTTTATAAGGAAACTAAAGGTAAAAATATTATACTTCGAATCTAGATTTTAATAAAACTTTTATTATGTTATAGTATTTATATTTTCTTCTTGTAGAATATTATAATAATAGAATTACGACTACAAAACTACTTACAAGAATCGATTTTTATAAGGTTATGTGCTATTCGGACAATTTTGGAGGCAAATTGACATCATCAAGTCTAAAAAATGAACATTCTGAGAATACGAGGTCTGTTCAAAAAGTATCGAGAATTTTGAATTTGCACGGGTTACGTATATTCGATTTTCGATTTTTTGTGGCGTTATATTGGTACTCATGACTCTCACTTATGCCGACAAGTTCTGCCATTTTGAAAGTTCAGTTAATTTTTGACAGCTGCTTTGCTTTCGCGTGTTTTGGCTCGTCTTCAATGTTTGCCCATTCCAAAACATGGATCAAAGAATCTGTATCAAATTTTGTGTGAAAAACAAAATTAATTGCGCGGACGCATTCCGAATGTTGATTGTGGCATATGGTGAAGCTACCTTGTACCGAAACAACGTTTATCGGTGGTACAAAATGTTTTCATAGGGCCGAGAAGATGTGAACGACAAAAAGCGTGACGGACGCCTGAGCACGTCAACAACAGGCGAAAACATTGATGAAGTGAAGAAAATAGCCTCGGTCAATCGTCGAATCACCGTTAGAGAAGTTGCTGAGGACTTAAACACATCGATTGGCTCGTGCCATTCGATTTTTACCAATGATTTGAGCGTGAGACGGGTCGCCGCGAAATTCGTACGAAAATTGCTCAATTTCGACAAAAAAAACAGCATCGCATTAATATTGCTAAGGAGCTTTTGGACTCTGTCCGCGACAACCCAAATTTACTCCAGAGGTTCATATATGGTGACAAATCATAGGTTTATGGTTATGACGTGGAAACCAAAGCTCAATCATCCCAATGGAAGCTGCCGAACGAGCCAAGTTCGGTCGAATGTGAAGGTTTCGCTTACAGTATTCTTCGATTGCAGGGGCGTGGTGCATCATAAGTTCTTGCCACAGGGTAGAACGGTCAATAAGAAATATTACCTGCAAGTTATACGCAAGCTACGCCAAGCAATCAGCCAGAAACGCCCGGATTTGTGGAAGAACAAAAATTGGCTTTTAGACCATGATAACGGCCCTGCTCACGCATTGTTGCTTGTGCGCGAATTTCTTTACGCCAAGCAATCAGCCAGAAAACGCCAAAAAAATCTGGCCCCCTGTGACTTTTTCTTGTTCCTGAAACTGAAGAGTAACATGAAAGGACGACGCTACGCTACGATTGGTGAGTTAACGACGACATCGCAGGAGAAGCTGAACAAGATTACAAAACATGATTTTTTGAAGTGCTTCGAGTATTGGAAAAAACGTTGGCACAGGTGTATAATATCTGGTGGGGATTACTTTGAAGGGGACAAAATAGATATTCATGAATATCGTAAATAAATAATTTTTGAAAAAAAAGGAAATTCGCGATGACAGACCTCGTACAATTCAGATTGAAATTTTTAAGTTTGGGGCTTGAAAAAATTTTCAAGTTTGGGGCATTAATAATTTACTCAGAGTGTACCATAACGAACTCCCCTTCTTCACTTGCAAAGAAATATGGTCCAACGATGTCTTTAGATCAAAATAGTTATTAAACAGTTAATTTTTTGGGTACAGTTAATGACGTATCTACGAAACCAAAAATAAACCCCGTCACTGAAAAAAAATTGTATAAAAAATCATTATCAAAAGCCTGTAGTAAAATTTCGTATTTTTTGCGGTTAGGCAAAATATAATATAAAATCATTGAAATGAAATATAAGTTTGACAGCTGTCAAATGACAGAGCTGTATTTTTTAACATATTAGATGGATATTTTGGTTATGTTATTTTTATAGAATTTCTGATTAAATTTACTAAAAAATAAATGTATTTTTTCTTTTGTTTTTAGATTTCGTGAGAGTGCTCAGCTACCAATCGTCATTTCAATATCATTGCTATAAAAACGGTTTATATTAAGGTGCTGTGGTATCTGCATATTTGGATAGCTTGTCAATATAGAATTGTCAGCATCATCAAGACATTAAACCAACAACCATACTCGTTCTGTCAGGATGGATGCAGCTAATTTTGGATTAATGATTTTAGAAGAATGCAATGATCGGAACTATAGCCTTTGTTCGAATTCATCGTTTGACACGTCTTCAAACAAGAGCACTTTCCTAGAGCCGAATGAAGAGGAATATGGTAACGTTTGTGTCCAACTTTTTATGTCGATTACTGTGACCAATTTTGGTACGGTGCACTATATCTAATCCGGTTTATTTTCGACATTTAGCACTATTGTATGAGGCACCAGTCGGAATAGTAACACTGCTATCAATATTTTATGGCGGAATTAGTGTTATTGCCGTCATCGGTAATGCCCTGGTGATTTGGATTGTGGCAACTACAAGGCAAATGCACACCGTCACCAACATGTACATTGCCAACTTGGCTTCTGCTGATGTTATCATTGGAACATTTTGCATACCGTTTCAGGTATGGATGACGAATAAGCGGAAATTTAAATCGCTCCCCGTCCTGCCTCAATCCTCCGTTCATTATTGTCTGCCATACATCTTTGTCATGGCTTTAATTTCCGACACGTCAAATATGAAACAGGCTCACTCCAAACGTGTAGATTTGCAATAAATTTTAGCCTATTCTGCTAGATTGTGTACAATGTCCTTTATCCTCTATCCTTCTGAAAACGATTCCTCTTTAATGTTCTATGATAGTCAATCGACATTTAGTAACGACTGACCGTTTTATTGTTACCAATTTCAGTTTCAAGCGGCTCTATTGCAGCGATGGAATCTACCGGAATTTATGTGTGCATTTTGCCCTTTTGTTCAGGCGGTGAGTGTTAACGTGTCCGTTTTCACCTTAACTGCGATCGCAGTTGACCGTCATCGAGCTATTATCAACCCTCTCAGGTAAGTTTCAATATCCTCCATTGAAAATAATATACTCACTCCTATTAGTCCAATTTCCACCCATACAAACATGAACATGTATAAGAATTCGTACAATTTTTCATGACCTCTTTTATTGTATACCGTTTTTATCCTATATTTTTTCCCACAAAAATTGTATAATATAAATACTAAATTAATATTTTATCCTTTAAGAGTATTCTGATTCCCACAAGGATAGCCATCATCATAAAATCGATCAAAATATTTTTATTTATAAGGAATTTTGTACAATTCAATTTTATTCAATTCAATTATGTTGGCAAAGAGTTTTATTATGCTACGATGAAATAGGTATTTCTATGTGTATGCTGCTGGTGGCGTGTTCAATTTCTACTGTACTATAATTAGTCTAATAAGAAACTATGGAATTCGAATCCTTGTAAATTACAGTTATAAAACTAGTACGAATATGGACTTTTTACAGGTGTAATTGTGAATATCGTTTTCTATATTTCCAAATATTCATGGTGGAATACTCCATAGAAATCAGTATCAGATGGAAACAAATCTTAAGTGGTTTTGGTAGTTTGCCCATAATGTTCTAATTATATTATACATAGTTTGAAATCACAATCTTTATGAATACATTTTCGGTGTTAATTTCTGCAAACATTAGTAAATTACAACCTTTGAACATGTTTACATTTTGTTAAAGCAAAAAAATTGATTATTTGTACGTAATATTGTTACGTAAAAATAATCAATTTTTTTTTTTTGCATTTATACAATAGTTAAAAAATCTTTATGCTTTTCAAATATTTTAACGAAAAACTAAATAAAATAATAGAAATAATTGGAATCTGATTCGAACAATTTATCTGCAAAAATTCTGATTTATTCTATCAATATCTTATTGAGAATTTATTATCTTGCGGAAGGAAAAGTACTGCTCTTTAGGAAACTGATTTATTTCATAAACATTATCCTGTAATAAAAATCAATTTCCTGTTGGGAATATACAAATTTGTAAATATTAAATATGAGAAATTTATTAAAAGGAACTTTATCAAAATTAAAACTTATAAGAAAAATGGTCAATTTAGGAAAATTTATTGATTTACTAAAACTTAGAATGTTATCAATAAAATTTTTATTTCAATTATAGTAAATTATTAACTTTTGCAAAATAATAAAATTAAGCTTATTATACAATAGAGAATTTTTCTAAATCTTCTATATCAGATATTTCATAACAAATAATTTATTTAAAACAGAAAAACAATTTACGTTATATTCATTTTACCAACATTTTATAATAAAAACACCATAAAGGCATGACATGAAATTTAAATGATAACATCTAAATGAAAAAATGCCAAAAGATATTTTTGTTTAATTTCACATTGAATAATTAGAATTTTATGTATTCTAAAATGTATATTAAGTCTCTGATTTATATAGAAAATGACTTTATCATTAATTTATAATATATTTCAAATGTCAGAACCTGTAATTTTTGAATTTACGCAAAACCATCCCAAATCTCATTAATCAAATAAATTTAACCGCATTTCTTTGACTTAAATCATATGGAATGATGTCACATACTCGTATTCACATAAAATCATTCAAAGAGAGATAGAAAAGAAGTTATACTTTTACAGTTGAATTTACGAGTATATGTTTATATAACATAATCATAAGGATGAGTAATTTCAAAATGAGGAAATTTTCTTATCGTAAAAATATTTTTTATCATTAAAATACACCGGAAATATGTCCTTAAGGGCTTTGGATTTGACGTTAGCTGAATGCTGAAATATGTTATGTTTGGCTTATTGACTTTTATAAATTAGATTAGAAGAGTTTTATTACTATATATCGAAATTATTTGGATGATTTTTTATGTTTAAACTCCATCACTCCATTGGAATGGCTTAAGTTCTATTGAATAACTCACTTATACTGCGACAGTTTGATTTCCTATTAGCTTCTTAATTAATTTTTAAACTTTTCATCATTTAACAATATTTATCAGCTGTATAAGCATAAATCCGCTGTTTTTTAGTCAAAAAAAACACATGTTTTTTTCATAGAAAGCAAAAACAAATTCATTCAAAGTACTTACCCTCACTCGCTACACCACGCCAAAAAAATTCCTTCTCTTTCGAGACAAACCACTCATGAAGCCATTTTCGGGCGTCTTCGTAAGAATTGAAGTGCTGCTCAGCGAGCGCGTGCCACATCGACGAAAACAAGTTGTAGTTGGAAGTGGCCAGGTATAGTGAATAAGCGGGGTGGTGTAGCACCTCCGAGTTGAGTGGCTCCAAGTAGTTTCGGACCATTTTGGACGTGTGCGATGGTTCGTTGTCGTGGAGGAAAATCAGCTTGTCATGTTTTTTTTGTTGATAATTCGTCCTTTTTTCACCTCACGGTGCAATTTAATCAGTTGTTGGTGGTAGTGGTGGGCATTGACAGTTTTACCAGGTTTTGACATCTCATAGTAGACGATACCCTGCTGATCCCACCAAACGCACAGCATCATCTTCCGTCCGAAGCGATTTCTTACGCTTAGGATTCTTGAAATATATCCACTTTCCATCGCCTGTCACAATCCGATGCAGGAACGACTTTCTTTTTTGTCTAGCGAGCAAGATTTCGTATATGTTTTGGCGTCGCTCCCCATTTTCTGATCTTCTCAATATTCCCCATGGCACGCAGACGCATGAAAATGGCTGGTTGAGTAACACCCAATTGCTCCGCGAGAATTTTTTGCGATTGGGTATCGTCTTCGTCCAAAAGAGTCAGCAATTGACGGTCCTCAACCTTCCTAGGCCGATTTGCACGCTTCTTCTGCCACAAGTCAAAATTGCCGTCTTCGAACAAACGAAACCAATCTCAGCACATTGGTTCCGATAGAGCACTGTCACCATAGACCTCCATAAGCATTCGATGCGATTCCGCAGCTGATTTCTTCAAATTGAAGCAGAAAAGCACAGCTGCCCGTATATGATCTTTTTCTGGCACAAAACTAGACATGATTACCAAAGGAAAAATGTATGTTGTTGTACGAAATTGCTGACAATGTGCTGTGTGCGTCAGAATATTGCCTTAAATTGTGTGGATTAGTGTGAGCTTTTGGTAAGTGGAATGCGTTGGCCTACAAATTGGTTTAGTGTAAGGATACAGTAAAAGGGTTACTGCTCCGTTCATAACAACACACTCCACATACGTATCCAATCCAACGCTCAAACCAATGCCTAACCCAATGCTAACACCAAAGCATCCCACTTACCAAAAGCACACATCAATGCAGCAAATTAGTAGCTCTACTACTGTTCCTCTTTATATAGAAGGTTTTTCAATAAGAGTGATATGATTTCTAAGTGACGTTTCGGCCATTTGTAATATGTCATGTTTTTCATTGTATTCAGTAATGTTTACAATTTCATCATGGAAAGATATATGCAAGAACAACGTTTACAAATTTATTATCAAAATAATCGTTCTCCTATTGCAATTTTTCGTAAGAAAATCATCTTCTCCGATGAGGCTCACTTTCATCTGAGTGGTGCGGTAAATAAATAAAACTATCGATTCTGGTGCGAAGAAAATCCACAAATTATTCATGAACACCCATTACATTTACCTAAATTGACAGTTTGGTGTGATTTTTGGTCTGGTGGAATCATCGGTCCGTACTTCTTTCGAAATGAAGCTGGTAACACCGTTACTGTCAACGGAGAGCGGTATAGATCGATGACAACCAACTTTTTATGGCCGAAATTGGAAGAAGTTGATCTTCACAACATCTGGTTCCAACAAGACGGGGCTACGTGCCACACAGCACGTGCAACAACCGAATTATTGCGAGAAAAGTTTGATGATTCGATTATTTCAAGAAATTGTGACATTGAATGGCCTCCAAGAAGTCGTGATTTAACACCATTAGACTATTTCTTGTGAGGTTATTTGAAGTTATTGGTCTTTAACAATAAACCAGACTCTCTTCAAGCTTTAGAAGTCAATATTGAACGTGCTATTCATGATATATGACTTGATTTAGTGGAAAAAGTGCGCGAAAATTGGGTTCATCGAATTCGTTCCTGCAAAAGAAGTCATGGAGGCCGTTTGAATGACGTTTTATTTAGAACTTAATTGTATCGATTGTACTTCACATTAAATAAAAAACTTTTGAATTTCCTTAACAATTAGTATAGTTTTTTAAAAATAAATCACATCTTATACCTTAACAAATAGGCCTTATTACTACATATCTTTCCATAAGTCTATATAAAGAGGCATTTAAGTTTAATCCGGTATACCTCAGAATAGCCATCTTGGTCCCGTACTATTCATTCTTCTCATTGGTGGTATTATTAAATTAATTAAGCACTCTTTAAAAATAGTTTTCTATGCAGATGACATAAAATTCTGCAAATATGAATAATATTAATCTTCAATATGAATAATATTTATTTAAACTTCTTTTATAATTGGTCTACTTCGAATGGAAGCTAACGTTATGACATTTACTAGAGGCCATAACCCGCACAATTTTATTAACTATAATTTTTTGGGATCTAATTTAAAACGTGTTAATTCTTTTGAATCAAACTGAATCCAAAAAGATTTATCACATTTTAAATGAGTGCAATTTAAGTTTTCGTAAATAAAGGGTGGACCATTTAAAAGTTGCATTTTAAAAAGAAAAAAAAAACTAGTGTATATTTTTTTAAATTTCCGGTTTTATCATTTGAATGACTGCCACGGCTGGACTTACTGTACCCCATTTGCTCCACCCAATTTTTCAGTACATTTTCGATTGTCTGGGCCTGTATCTCTTCAATGGCAACTTGGATTTCGTATTTCAAGGCCTCAATTGTCTCTGTTTCAAGGCCTTAATTGTCTTAACGGCTCCTCACAAAAAATAATCCAATAGGCTCAAATCATAGCTCCGAGGCGGACAATTGACATCAGAATTTCGGCTGATAATTCGGTTTTCGAAAGCAGTGCCCAAAAGTTGGATTGTTACGTTGGCTGTGTGGCAAGTGGCCCCGTCCTGTTGAAACCAAATGTCGTCCATGCCATTCTCTTCAACTTTTGGAAACAAAAATTCGTTGAGCACGCCACGATAGCACTCACCATTGACTGTAACGGCGGCTCCTTCATCGTTTGCAAAGAAAACCAGGCCAATGATGCCTCCAGTCCAAAATCCCCACCAAACCGTGACTCCTTGTGTATGCATCAGCTTTTCCATGATGACGTATGGATTTTCTGAGCCCCAGATGCGACAATTTTGTTTGTAGACATACCCACCGAGGTGGAAACGGGCCTCATCCGAAAAGATGATTTTTCGGTAAAAATGCCCATCTTCGGCCAATTGATCTTCAGCCCATTGGGCACACCGAAAAAGCATCAGATGGTCATGCGGCTTTAGTTGTTGGACTAATTGAACTTTGTAAGCTTTCATACCGAGGTCTTTGTGCAAAATTCTCAACAGAGAAGCGGGAGAAATGTTCAATTCCTGAGAATGGTGACGAGTTGATGTTGATGGATAATCACGGACATTTTCAGCAATGGCGGCAATATTCTCGATCGTACACACTGTATTAGAGCGGGAACGAGTTGTTTTGGCAACCGACAAGCCAGTTTCGTGAACTCGCTTCACGAATTTGTCCACAAGTTGACGTGATGGCATTCGAACTTTGCTCTTTTTTTATTTAAATTTCTCACAGTTTGGGTTAAAGACTCACCACTTTGGAAGTAAGTTCTCAATATTTCCCAGTTTTCTTCAAGCGTGTGGATTACCATTTCGTAAAATTCAGACTTTCAACTAACAATCTGTCAATTCGTGATGACATTTAGCACGCAAGTACTTCAAATAAATAGTGGTTCAAAATTCAACCGCTAGATGGACCACCCTATACCTCGGTACACTTAAATTGCTAGTTAGTAAGATCAATTTTAGAATATGCCATCCTAGATGCAACACAATTTGGTTCGGTTTGCATTAAGAGGTTTTCATTGGCTGGATTACCTAAGACTTCCATTGCACACAGATCAACTAAATTGGCTTAAAATACCAAAATTATGGGGGTTATATGATTAATACTTGCCTTGACAAAAAAAAAACATTTTCATGTGTAAAGTTGATTTTTTTTTAAAAACAGTGTCTTTTTAGCTCGATAAACTAAGTTTACCATTTCCCATATAAAAAATACGATCCATTCAACGCTTCCAAATAGGTGTTGGTTTCGGTAATCACCTCATCTTTTGAGCCAAATCATTTTTCGTCTACCTATTCTTTCCATATTCGGATATAGAAAATATATCGTCTTAAGAAACTGAGATAATCAAATAATATAGTTTGCTGATATCATTAACATCTTCGCATTAGGCCAATGACTTACCATATTGCCCTTGTAGATTGCAGATACAAATTAACTGATTTTGTCTTTATTCAACAACTTTTAAACACAAAGATTCACTATCAGACTTTTGCAAACAGGGTTTCGATTAGACGACTCAAATACCACTTAGGAAGAGTGCATCTTCTACGTCTAATTATGAATAAGCCGAACCAATTAACCAAGTGTACCAGATGTATAAGCTTAAATCCGCAGTTTGGTCATAGATGGCGTGAGTAAGCGTAATAAGCTACTATGGGCATACCATACTACTTTTTATGAGTTTGACATCTGTTAACATTAATCAGTGCACATTGTGAGCAATTTCATACAACAACAAACATTTTTCCTTTGGTAATCATGTCTACTTTTGTGCCAGAAAAAGAGCATATGCGGGAAGGTCTACTTTTCTGCTTCAATTTGAAGAAATCTGCTGCCGAATCGTATCGAATACTTGTGGAGGCCAATGGTAACAGTGCTTTATCGAAAACAACGTGCGGAAATTGGTTTCGTCGGTTCGAAGACGGCAATTTTGACTTGTGGGACAAGAAGCGTGAAAATCGGCCTAGGAAGGTTGAGGACCATCAATTGCAGGCTCTTTTGGACGAATACGATACCCAATCGCAAAAACTGCTCGCGGAGCAATTGGGTATTACTCAACCAGCCACTTTCATGAGTCTGCGTGCCATGGGGAAAATTGAAAAGATCGAAAAATGGGTGTGCATGAATTGAACGATAAGCAGATGGAGTGACACCAAAACACATGCGAAATCTTGCTCGCCAGACAAAAAAGAAAGTAGTTCCTGCATCGCATTGTGATAGACAATGAAAGTTGGAAATATTTCGAAATCCTAAACGCAAGAAATCGTGGGTTGATCCCGGCCAACCATCAACATCTTCCTCAAGACCAAATCGCTTCGGACGGAAGACGATGCCGTGCGTTTGGTGGGATCAGCAGGGTATCGTCTACTATGAGATGTTGAAACCTGGTGAAACTGTCAATGCCCATCGCTACCACTAACAACTGATCAAATTGCACCGTGCTCTGCGTGAAAAAAGGACGGATTATCAACAAAGACATATCAAGCTGATTTTCGTCCACGACAACGCACCATCGCACACGTCAAAAATGGTCTGAAACTACTTGGAGACACTCAACTGGGAGGTGCTACTCCACCCCACTTATTCACCAGACCTGACCCCTTCCGACAACCACCTGTTTTCGTCGATAGGTAACGCGCTCGCTGAGCAGGCACTTCGATTCTTACGAAGACGTCTGAAATGGCTTGATGAGTGGTTTGTCTCGAAAGAGAAGGAATTTTTTTGGCGCGATATCCACAAATTGCCGGAGAGATGGAAAAATGTGTAGCTAGCGAGGGCAAGTACTTGGAATAAATTTGTTTTTCTTTTCTATGAAAACCACATGTTTTTTTTTAACTAAAAAACAGCGGATTAAAGCTTATACACCTGGTATATTTTTGTTAGAATCTCTAGAAAATTTACTACTACTAAGTAATCAATGAAAGTATTTCTATTTTAGTTTTATTCCTTCTATCATCTGAGCAGAACCTAATTGATTGGTGAATGTATCCCAACGTTTGTTTTAGAAGCGTTCGCTTTGAGTTGAAACTTAAAAAAAAACAATTTTTGTAATTAAATATTTATAAAATACTAAAATTTCTCTTTTCAGAGCTAGACCAACAAAATTCATATCAAAAATAATTATTTGCTCAATTTGGGTCATTGCAATATTTTCATCAATTCCATTTGCAATCGCCCTCAGGGTTGAATATTTAAGTGAAACTATTAAACGTAAGAGAAATAGTTTTTAAAAAAAATATACATATTATTAAATATAATTGAAATTTCAGGAGATGATATCATAATGAATTATACCCGTCCATTTTGTGAAAATATAAATTTAAACGATGATCAATTGCGAAGCTATCGTTATTATTTGGTTTTTGTCCAATATGTGGTTCCGTGTTGTGTTATAAGCTTTGTCTATATACAAATGGCAGTACGGCTTTGGGGATCTAAAACACCTGGTAACGCTCAGGATACTAGAGATATAACACTGCTTAAAAACAAGAAGAAGGTTTATTTTTTAATAATTTTGTTCCTAAAGAAGATGTTAAATTTTTTACAGGTCTTCATTTTTACTAAATCTTATAGGTTATCAAAATGTTGATTATTGTTGTCGTTGTATTTGGACTATGCTGGCTGCCATTGCAGACATACAATATCCTTTATGTGACTTGGTATGATATCAATGAGTATCAGTATATTAATATCATATGGTTCTGCTGTGACTGGTTAGCCATGAGTAATAGCTGTTATAATCCATTCATTTATGGCATCTATAATGTAAGCACTAAAATCCTGATACACCACTAAACCCTTTAGTCATTTTTCCATAAAAAAAATTGATATAAAATGTTTGTTTGGAAATCTATTTTATAATAGCATATTATTAATTATGTCATTTTTACTGTAGGAGAAGTTTAAACGTGAGTTTCGAAAGCGATTCTCATACTGTTGCTGTGGCTTGGATCCGAATGACCAGAATGATAAAACGGTGTCGGTATATACTCGCGCAAGTTCGATTCGTTCCAACTACAACAGTACAACATCTACAAGGAACAGAAATAATGTCCTGATTAATTTGCAGCAGAGAAACACGCCCACGGTTGCCAACAATGGATTCGGTTCTGTGCCCGAGAGCGAGTGTTATAGGCCGCTGATGAACAATAGTCGCACTTCAGCAGTAACTACAGCCAAAGTGACATGGAACAGCGAAATCCGAAAGGACGAAAGATTCCCATTTAACGATATTGCAGAGACTGATTCGAGTTCATTGAAATTAGATGACATCAGCACCCATGGTACCTGGAGAAATACGGGCAATGGTGGAGGCCAAACAAATAGTATTCTTAGGGATGATAATTATCCAAATGTCAGTTGTGAACTTGTTAGCCTCACAGATGTGGTTCGAAATGAGTCCACACAACTTAAAGATAACCGTCAGCATAACAACAGCTATGATGGAAAGAATTGTACTCCATTTAACAGTTCATGATCCAAGCTGAACGCTTCAAACCGTGTCAATCGTGTACACTTTTTACTCTAAGTGTATGTAATATTGTAGATTTTTTAATAAAGATAATATTCCATATTGAATATATGAGATATGTGTAGGCTTTTTATATTTTTAGGAACTTTATTATAAATAAATGTAAGTTTTATGAAAAATAAAAAAAATTCAGATTAATTGGAAATTTTTCGGAACATTTTATTACGTCATTCTAAGCACAAATTTGATCCACTTTTACTTAATTTTAAATAAACAACCTTTTTAAGATGAGACAAACTCAATAGATTAATAAAAAGAAAGATGATTGCAATCGTAATTAAGGAGAATATGCTGAGACGTGAGCCTCATTTAAATACATCCAAGGTAAAAGGTTGAAAGTAAAGAACTTCATTTTTTGTATTTAAGTACACATCAAGTCTCAATAATCTTAGTTTTTGTAGCCAAGAGTACTTACGGTGACATAAGGACTCATTTTTACTAAAAGTTCAAATTCATATAATTTCAGCTTATATACTTTTACACTTAACTTATTTTCATTATTTTTTTTTAAACTACGAGGGTCGTTCAATAAATCCTTAGAAAAAGATGGAAAAAACTGTTTTTTAAAAAAAAAATTTTATTTTTCAACATAATCTCCTTTTAGCTCTATACACTTTCCCAACCGTTTTTCCAAAATTTTTATCCCGTCCAAAAAATAGGATTTCGGAAGTTCTGCAAAATATTCATCCGTTTGAGCAATGACGTCCTCGTTGGAAGTGAACCGTCGTCCGCCAAGCCATTTCTTCAGATTGGGGAAAAGAAAATAGTCACTCGGGGCTAAATCTGGTGAATAAGCGGGATGCTGCAACAATTCCATTCTCAATTCCACAATTTTGGCCATGGAAACAGCGCAGGTGCGCACACGCGCATTGTCCTGATGCAAGAGGATTTTTTTCTTCCTCAGATGGGGGCGTTTCTCTTTGGTTTCCTCGCTCAACCGTTGCAATAACGACGCGTAATACGCTCCGGTTATTGTTTTTCCTTTTTTCAAGTAGTCGATAAAAATGATGCCTTGCGAATCCCAAAAGACCGTGGCCATCACCTTGCCGGCCGATTGCACAGTTTTTGCCTTCTTCGGAGCCCGTTCACCCTTGAAAATCCACTGTGATGACTGTCTCTTCGTTTTTGGAGTATAGTACTGTATCCAGGTTTCGTCCACAGTGACATATCGATGAAGGAATTCGGCAGGATTGCGATGAAAGAGTGCCAACATAGCCTCAGAGTCCACTACACGATTGCGCTTATTCTCCTCTGAGAGCAAACGCGGCACCCATCTTGCCTGAATTTTTTTCATGCAAAATTGAAGCGACTGTACCTTGTGATATGCCCGTGGCCTCAACTAATTCGCCGATCGTTCAAAATCAGATCGTGGATTTTGTCGATGATTTCAGGAGTAGACACCTCAACTGGGCGTCCTGAACGATGTTCATCTTTTGTGGATGAACGTCCACGTTTAAATTCATTCACCCAATTGTAAACCGTCGCAAACATAGGTGCAGATGTGCCATGAACTGCATCCAACTCGGCTTTGATATCTTTCGGGCTTAAGCCTTTCAAATGGAGATGTTTGATGACAGCCCTAAACTCGCTTTTTTCCATTGTTATGCACAAATAAATGTCGTTAAATTTAATCGACGATAGAAATTGACCTACGCTATGGATCGAGCTGAAATTTTGACAGCTTTCCTGTCCATAATGCTACTTACAAAAAAAAACCTTTACCGGTACTACGAGCACAATTTCTCGGATTTTCTGAGGACTTATGGAACGGCCCTCGTATCAAGCTTTGTATAATAATTACTCTTTGAATCCTCAAAATAACTTAATGTTTGAAAAAATTATATTTTAATACAGAAGGATTATTCCATTATAACCTTGAAATATTATAAAACATACCTTAAAATAAAAAAAAAATAAAATCTTATATTTTCTTATATTGCTTAAAATATTATTCAGATAGCGTTCAAGAGATCATTTCCAAATAATTGTTTATGTTTTTTTCACACATATTAGGCTTTAGTTCGGTCATTTCTAAACGGATATTGGTTTTTTTTTTTAAATTTGAAAATTATTATCGAAAATACAATTTTTTTTGCGAAAACTCCAACAGCGTCAAATTGCACGATCTTGGCGGTTAATTGATATCACAAAATCAAAAAATTACGTTAACTGGAAATTTTTTGCGCAATAAAACCAAAAGTTGTCGTGTTGTGTGGTTTAAAACTTTTTTATGTTCAAACCAAAAAAAAAAAATTGGATATCGTATGGCCATAGTTCTCAGAAGTGACGGTAATGATTTTAATTTTTAAAGGAATATGCGACAATGACACCTTTACACCGAAATGCACAGCGGGTAGGTAATTTTCGTAATTACAATGATTCCTCTATAATTACGTGTTATATATTCTGAGCTCCATAAACAGTAATTTTGCTTATTTACGTATTTATTGAGCAAGAAATAGGGCCAATTCCGCAGATTCATCATATGTGTTAAAGAGTGTTTGCGCCTTCAAGACATTGTTTGATTATTAAACAATCTATTATATACGTATAAAATGGCAAACTTAAAGCTAAGCAAAAATTATCTTGTTTTATATAAATATACAAAAACTGTTAAATGATCGTATTATACTTTTTAAACTCCAAAATGGATAATCCGTTATTTCAAAAAATGTCTGCCTCAAAAATATCCAAAGTTTTGCCTAAATTTGAGCATTTTCTTATGAAACTTTTATGCCTTAAATCTAAGAAAATTTTCTTTATAATGCAATCCATAGCTTAATTTAGAAGAACTTCCAATACGAAAGTTTACAAAAAATTTATTCTTTAAGGTGTTTATTATCCTTAATTAAATAATATTCTTACCCAGTACTTTTAGTACCCAATAAGAAAAGTTCACAGCAACAAAATTTTTTTACTTATTGAAAACAAAATATAAACTTTTCTCTAAAGTTTTTATTTAGAAACAAATATAACAGAGAGCTTTTCTTCAAGAAAATGCCCTTCTTGAAAATTTAGCAGAGGCACCTTAAAGCTTTCTTAAAAGATGACTTCTTTAGTATTTTGTGCTTAAAATCGTCTGTGCAAAGTCTTTGCTAATTTACTATAATTTTTATAACTAACCGAGCTTTTTAAAAGTCTTTTATATTAACCAAAGCCTAAGAAAGATAATTTCTTATAAGCTTTATGTACAACAAATTTATATAAACTTTTAATTGATTTCAAAACTTTTTTTTTTAAATGCTCTTATTAAAGAAAAATAATAATTTTAATTAGAAAAAAGGGTCCAATTTGTTCCAATTGATGTTCAACCTAAATTACAAAAGCATTATCCTTTAAAAAATTGGAATTAAATATATTTTTTTTTTTTACGAAGGGGAAGAATGCGACACAAGCCACCCTGGTGTGTGGTACTCATACGCACTATAAACCCTCTCCTTTTCCGGGTTGATGTTTTAAAAACCAACTTGGCACCGCTTTTGCATCACTTCAAGGTGGAGCTTTTATTTTCCACTATATTGACTCTTTCCGGTTTTAGCTCTTTTTATATTCCTGCCTCCAGTTTTTTTTGTAGAACGCTTTGTATAAAAGTCGCAACTCTTTCCCAGTCAGTCCTATCGGTCAGCATGTCTCCCTTAATGTTTTCTGGTGTAATAGAGCCCACTTTAGCCCATAGCATCTGTCTTTCCGCTGTGCATCTGTTACACTGGAAGAACTATGACACACGTCATCTTCAGTGATATCTCCTATGTTAAGTAATAATCCACGTCCCCATGTCCTCGGTCAGGCCATTCTGGTCTCGTTATCCCATCGGTATTACCACTAATTAAGAATTTCATCCTTAGCTCTTATTTTCGCTTTTTCAGGTTGCAGGCATTTCCTAAGCTCATATATCCACTTCCAGTCTTACATCAATAGGTCAATGGGTATCTCTGTTGCATTCCCTAGCATCGCGAGTTCAGATACCGTCCTATAGGGACAAACCACTCTGAGAGCATGTCTTCTCTGTATTGCAGCGATCTGTTTCCGATATTTTTCTTTCTCTAGAGCATCAGACCAAATCTCACAGCCGAATAAGAGTATGGTATGGGTGGTGGACATGAGGAGCTTTCATTTGCTAGGCGAGAATCCACCTACATTGGCCATGAGCATGCTAAGCGCTGTCATTGCCTTAGCAACTTTCTACAAGGTATTTGATCGCTGGCTGAGTTGAAATAAACTCACCCCCATAAGAAACTCTATCACTGGTGGTATTGGCCTTTTGGTGAGCAAAATAATCTCGGTTTTCTCAGCTGCTCATCTTAAGCCATGCGTTCTTATCCACGCGGTGGTCTGTCACATGACTTGGTTGTGCTTCCTTTGGCGATCCTCAACATTTCTAGCGACTATAACTACAGTAATGTCATCGGCGTATCTATTAAGGAAGCTATTGTCCTGAATATCCATTCCTAGAATACCGTCGGACAAGATATTGCACATGTCCGGCCCTAGTATAGAGCCCTGTGCTGCCCCCAAGGAGAATCATTTTCAAATAGTTTCATCCGCTGTGTCATACAAGAGCTTCCGTTCAATAAGATAATTTTTTATTATTCGCAGATACTCTGGCACCACGAAGGAATTTTCGAGAGCATCCAGCATGTCGCTCCATTTGGCCTAATTAAACGCGTTTCTTATATCCAGCGTTATAAGCACAACGATTTTCTTCGAGAAGTGATTCACTTGCTCAACGGTGTGGACTGATTTTACCACTTCTTCAATGTCTCCTACTGTAAACCGTCCTGATCTGAAGCCATATTGCCGATCCGATAAATCACCGCCGCTTTAAGTAGCTAACAATAGAGAGGCCTGTATGATGAGTGAGAGCTTGGGGTTGCCTTTGCCCTTGCTGATGAGTACTAGCCATTGTATTGGCCCTTGCTGATGAGTACTAGCCATTGTGTATAGAATAAAATTTGAAAATTTTTAATATTACAGATGGCGCTGTTATACAAGATTTTCGTACAGGACTGACCTTTGGTATTTATTAAAAGCTGTAAAGTATTTTTGCTATTAAAAATAATACAAAATTTTTAATATCGCAATTGGTGCTGTAATTCTAGTTTATTTTAATCTACAAAAATGCCTTTTTGTTATGAATTTGAATCTGTATTTAAACTCCTCTGGGCATGTAGAAAAATCGGTGATAAAAAGGCATCTGGCTTCGATGCCATACTCCCTATTGCACTAAAAGCAGCTATTGCGGCGCATTCAAATTTATTTTTGAAAGTGTTCAATAGTTGTCTGAGTGGGGGGATTTTTCCAGAACTTCGGAAGAGGCAAGGTCCAAAGGGAAGGAGTTACTTGAGAACCAATTTGTTTTGTCTGGACACGGCGGATAAAATCCTCCCAATTTGTCTTTTGGACATGGCGGGTAAAAGCCTCTAATGTATTCAATGCAATTGTTTGGAGGAATTTACCGAGAGACAGAGGTAAAGCCCAATTTGGCATACTACTGATTTGATCGCCGGTTGGGAATGATGAGGTTCAGAATCTTAGTCCGCCCCATCAGCGCGTACTGGTCCTGAACAAGATGCATGAGATATGGCAGCAACGATGGGATGAGAGTGTGAATGGCAGATGGACGAACGTGTTCATTCCGAATGTGTGCTTTGCATCTGCGTCTGTCCCTTGGGTATTTACCATCTGCGTCATTGAGTTTGGTCTGTCCCTTTGCATCTGCGTCATTGAGTTTGGTCTGTCCCTTGGGTATTTACTCACGGTACACGGCAGTATGAATGGGTTGCTGTACAGGCGTGGACTGGCCACGGAGGCTAGGTGCCCTTGTGGAGCGGTGGAGGAGAGTGTCAAGCACCTTCTCATTGAGTGTGGCCTGTATGGGGATTTGCGTGACTTAGGTGCATGTGGAATCGTCGTGAATGAGGAGGGTGTGGATGTGAGTGGTGTTTTGAGTGTGAAAGAAAAGTACGAATGCCTGAATAGATTTGCCGTGGCACTGTTTGAGAGGAGAATGAGAATGGTGCGTGAATGAGTGCGTGAATGACACGCAGGGTGGCTATTACCGGGTGAAAGACCAAGGTCGATTCCGGTTGTACCTTCGGGTCTTGGCGAACCCGCGTGCCTGAGCTGGCCTAGCTGTGCCTAGGAATTTACAAGATTCCTGACCGTAGCTCAATAAGCGGAGTACAAACCAAAGTACTCTTAAAACAAAAATTGGTACCACGGGAATCGGGGGCCCCACAGTGGAATACACTGTGCCCGGTTGAGGTGAGGCGCCATTTGGCAGCAACGTGGTGGCTGTGGTTATGGCCATATCGCGGGTATGGTCTCCGGACCGCAGGTGGGAGGTAACTGGGAAATTTCATCTTGCAATTATCTCGGGCACTGTCACTGCTAATGACAGTAGAGGTTTAGATAGTCCTCGCCACCAGCAGGTGGAGTGGTCGGCTTGTAACTGACTACTAACTGCTAACTGACAGTAATAAGGGTGCGTTGATTGAGCGTATCTCAATCCCTATAGTCATAGGCGACTCGTGGTCTTGAGGTTTGGACAACCAGGTCACGTTAAATAACAATTTCTAACTGTACCTTCCATATCTTAGGGAAAATTCTGTATTTCAAACAGCGGTTATACATGTAAGAAGAAAACCTGGGCTAGTTAGAGTTATTTCTTTTAATAATTTGCGCAGGTACTCCATCTGAACCGAGATGCCTTTCTAGTTTGCATTTTCCTTATTTAGTCCTTCAGTTCCTTTTCGAAAAAGAGGGAAACCTCTTCTAGGGTGGAATAGTATTTTTCTATTGGTTCCTGTGGATGAGTAGCGAAACGTTCTATGTCGCCCATGCTATCTGTGCTTAACTCCATGCTTGGATATTTTACTCATAGCTTATATAAAATGTGTTAGTAACCTAGACCACTGGGGGTCGTTATTTATATCCTATTTAGGCTCTTCCCTTCTTGTATTGTGCGACCTCGTAATCGCCTACGCCCACTTTCCTGTAGCTATTCACTCTTGGCGCAAACACTCTCTTAATGGAGCAAAATTAAATACATAACCTAATAAAAAATTTTATTATAAATTTTTACTTTTTTTTAAATGCATGCGTGTTTGTAGAGAAATTTTTTCATTCATTTCATTAAAAAACAATATTTTGATTATCCTTTTTGTAAAGACAATTAAAATGGTTCACCTTTGTATGAATGCAATTCATTTAAATCGATAGCACGTGAGAAATTTAACCTGCGATTGTTTATTAAAAATTTATTCATAGAATAATAAATAGATTAAAAATGAACTTAGAATGAGGTTACAGTGTTCGTTTTTTTTTCTCTTCGTTATTAATAATTTCTGATAATCACTTTTGTTTTTTAAATGAAAACTTCAAATTGAAAAATCATTAATGGAAATGGTAAAAATATTTTTCTTGTTGATATATCGACTTATGGTTATTATTTAATATATTTAGTATGTAATTAGAAACTTATATACGCATTTATTTTCATAATGATATACGTGTATGTGAATAGAAAATTATGCATTCGAAATAATTTATGGTAAACGTATTCGAAATCAATTTCTTTCCGTTTAGTTTCTCTACAATCATTCTTGTACAATTCGAAATGGTTTAATGTGGACAGTTTAATTTAAATTTTTATATCTTCATTCGAAAAAGCAACGTTTATGGTAATAGGCTTATCAGTTAGTTGGCTTAAAGGAGTAAAAATCATCATGGTACACTCAAACGTTATCTGTATTCCGTTGAATATTTATCAGTGAAATGAACAATTAAATTAATCAGGAATATTTAAAAGAAACTGTTGATAAAAAGATAAACGAAAATTTTCTGTGCTTTAGATAAAGATGTGTCAGTGTCAGTGTTACGAATTCATTGGGCAAATATTTAATCAGAATCGTTAAATATAATTCTTATTAAGTATTCCTTAGATATTCTTTTTCAAGTTTTTTCTGTCCAAATGCAAAAAAAAAACAAATAAAATATTGAATTCTTCTCCTTAATACACGTACGATAGTCAAACGAGTGAGCGGGCAAAATTTTGTGTTCTGAAGAATAAAAGTTCATTTTTCCAGAATTAAAAATCTAAATTCTTCTAAAGAACAGAAGAAAAAAAAATTTGATATGCAAACATCTGATAAGCTCGTTTTCCAACGAACATGAAGATTATCGAGGATATTGGAAGTAAGTGAAAGGATAAACGCCTAGAGTGGAATATCCTGCTCTCTAGTACTTATGCTAATTTTAAACATTCGTTTACTCCTTTTGCGGATGTTTTCTTTTGGTTCCATCAATTCACTTGCCACCTGCGCCGTGGCGTGCTTTCAACACAACGTGGGACATTTCTACATTTACTATGGATATCACCTATAATTTTATCAACTATAAAAATAATATGCCCGAACACAAATAAAAAGTATACTATACTAGCAAATAATTCAGAAAAGATGTTAGACGGTAAACGGGATGAAGATACTACTGAAGGGACACCTGTTCAAACATTTTACCATGAATCTACTGTACTCATAACGGGTGGAACCGGGTTTGTTGGAAAAGTCCTTCTCGAAAAATTGCTAAGAGTCTTTCAGTTGAAGAGGGTATACCTTCTGATCCGTGTTAAGGATAATTTAAGTGTTAATCAGCGATTGGAAAACTTATTTAAGGATACAGTAAGAGTTTATCGTAGTTTAGTCAAATTTCAATTTAACCATTTCAGATTTTTCAAAGATTGCCTAGCAATATTAATAATGAATAACTCAACCCTTAAATTGTACAAATTTAACTTTTATCCATTTTTTTTTAAGAAAATTTAAAAACATTTTTTTTATTTTATTTTAAGATATTTGATAAAATACGTGAAGACTACCCACAATGTTTGGATAAAGTACATCCCATTTACGCTGATTTCAATGCAAACGATTTGGATATATCACCTGCTGATAAAATGTCTTTATGCAATGAAGTGCAGGTAAATAAAATCGATTTGCATTCGAAAGGTTTATTTAGAAAATTACAAACTAGTGTAGCCAGAGAGTACTAGTAAAAAAAAACTTTTTTGCTATATTAAAAGATAAATTTACATTAACTTGAGTACATACGTGTATACACAAATCAATATGAGATATAGTAGAGTAGAGTGTACGTGAGTTCATTGGAAATACTCTAAAATGATGGGCCAGCAACTAGGATAAATATTTGCTTGCCTGAAATCAATCAAACTAGTAGTGTTTTTGCTAAACTAGTGGTACTTGTCGATGGACATGTACAGGCATTACTATTTATCTATTTACCTATCTACCTAGAATAGATATATAGGTATGCATATTCTGCGCTTGTTAATATCCTGATTCCATCCCAATGAACTGAATGTACCCGACAAGTATTACTATCTGTCCATAGTATGATGATAGTTATTATTTCGATTGACACCATCTACATATATTGATATTGAAACTCGTACTCGTTTTACTATTGATATGAATATGAATTTCATTGCAGATTGTTTTCAATGTTGTTGCATCGGTAAAGTTTAATGAAAAATTGCACGATGCCATCGATATAAATGTTATTGGAACGAAAAAAATACTCAATTTGGTTATGGAAATTAAAAATTTAAAGGTAAACTGAACGCTGTTATTTTATTTGAATGAGTTTTTATCACAATTGCTATTTTCATAGAACGACTATGTTAAATTTTTTTGTCATGCAAAAGTAAATGTTTATGCTCAATATATATTTTTTTAAATGCATTTCCATTTACCGAATAAAAATTTCATTTTTTTTTCTATTCTTTCGTTGAAAACTTTAATTCTATTTACTTAAATGATTTCATCAATATTTGATCAACAGTCATTTGTACACATATCAACTTTATATTCAAATTGTAATCGAAAATCAATCAGCGAACGAGTCTATGGTACTGAAATTCCATATGAAAAAATTATTCAGGTATGTTTGAAATTTATAAATAAAGGAAATTAAGAAAATTCTTGTATGATAGCAGTATGATAAGTAAGTGATATATGAAATAGAGAATTAATTTATGCTATAAAAACTGATAAGTTTATTAATATAGTCTCTTTTTAGCTTGATAAACTTATTCAAGGACATTGTATTTTTTTTATATTATCCGTATAGTACGATCTAACAAAAAACTCTGCAAAATAAGTCTTAGTTTTGGCTATAACTTCACAATTTGATGCAATTTTTTTAAAAATGTTTTTATGCATAAAATTGTTACGAGCAATTTTATGCATAAAAACATTTTAAAAATACTACCCTATTATCGTTTTTCCTTTTTCAAGATAGTGGATGAAGATTATACCATATTATTGGGTGCACGACTGCACTTTGGTATCTGGTGTGCAATGATGAATCCATATTTCATCAACAGCTAAGAATCGACGGAAAAATTAATTTGGATTAAGCTTCAAAATGTCGAAACACTGTCGAAATCGTCAACGTGGCACCCATTTCGTCGGTAGCTTCCTCATACCTAAAATATCATATAAGATTTTGCTTTTATTTTCTTTTGAGAAATTTACATAAACTTTTATTCGGCTGTCTTTTAAAACGATATCATGAATTTTATAAATCGTATCTTTGATTATAGAGTTTTCCAAAAGGAGTGTAATATTTCTTTTTAAAAAAAACACACTAATTGTTAAGGAAATTCAAATGTTTTTTATTTAATGTGAAGTACAATCGATACAATTAAGTTCTGAATAAAACTTCATTCAAATGGCTTCCATGACTTATTTTGCAGGAACGAATTCGATGAACCCAATTTTCGAGCACTTTTTCCACTAAATCAAGTCGTATGTCAATATTGATTTCTAAAGCTTGAAGAGAGTCTGGTTTATTGCTAAAGACCAATAACTTCAAATAACCTCACAAGATATAGTCTAATGGTATTAAATCACAACTTCTTGGAGACCATTCAATGTCACAATTTCTTGAAATAATCGAATCTCCAAACTTTTCTCGCAATAATTCGGTTGTTGCACGTGCTGTGTGGCACGTAACCCCTTCTTGTTGGAACCAGATGTTGTCAAGATCAACTTCTTCCAATTTCGGCCATAAAAAAATGGTTATCATCGATCTATACCGCTCTCCATTGACAGTAACGGTGCTACCAGCTTCATTTCGAAAGAAGTACGGACCGATGATTCCACCATACCAAAAACCACACAAAAATGTCAATTTAGGTGAATGTAATGGGTGTTCATAAATAATTTGTAGATTTTCTTCGCATCAGAATCGACGGTTTTGTTTATTTACCGCACCAGTGAGCCTCATCGGAGAAGATGATTTTCTTAAATTGGAGAACGATTACTTTGATAATAAAATTGAATAATTTGTAAACGTTGTTCTTGCGTATATCTCTACATGGCAAAATTGTAAACATTACTGACAGATCATGACATATTACAAATGGCCGAAACGTCACTTAGAAATCATATCACTCTTATTTGAAAACTCTATTTATCCTGAACTGGATATCCTGGGATTTCAGTGTAACTTATACTCATACAACCACAATGGAGTTTGATAAAACAATTTTGCATAATTCCATACGATTGTGAGAACATACAAAATATACATGTTTTGTATTTATCATTGACTTATCATATTGAGTTCATATTCTAAATATGTAACTGAATAAATTTAAAAATTTCAAAAAAATTTATACTCACTAAAGAGGAAAACTTTCTTGAGTTACTATATTAAAGATTAATTGTGTATCTTACCTATTTAGAAAAATTTAACGACGAATTTCTTATCCTTACAAATAACCTTGTTCATATTTTCTTATTATTTCTTATAATACAATATCCTCTAGCTTAATAGAATTTTGGAAGAATACGAATTGGAAAAATTACAACATTGTCTATTAGGAGAGATGCCCAACACTTATACTATGACGAAAAAATGTGCCGAAAATCTTGTCAATCATAAGGCATTCTATTTACCTGCTGGTATTTTCCGCTTACCAATAGGTAAACTTAAAAATGGAATATTTTTTTTATTGTTGTTTTGTTTAAGTGAAATTTATTGAAAGAAAACCAGCACACCATCTGTACTACAGGTAGATTTTTGACAATTCAAATTAATTAAACTTAATTTCTTTCGTAGTCATATCAACGTACAAAGAACCTTTCCCAGGATGGACAGACAATCTTTATGGACCATCGGGTCTATGTACATGGTCGGCACGAGGATTTGTCCGCTGCATCTACGGCAATAGTAGACTTAAAGCAAATTTAATACCAGCTGACTATTGTGCTAATGCGCTAATTACAAGTGCATGGGATATATGGAAAAGGTGCTAATTAAATGTGCACTTATACTAATTTGTTTTGCAAAAAGTTTTTCATTTTTTCATAATCCCAGAAAGTGTATTTTTTTTCTTCCTTTTTTAGAAAAAAATTAAAAACACTCTGAATAATAATTATTTGTTTATCTTTCTTAATTGGCAATAAAATTTTAATTCTATTTTAAATGAAACTATTTTTGATAATATCTTTTTTGGAGTGGAAAAATTATGAGTTTTAGTGAATTTTTATAACAAACATATTTTGAAAAAAAGGGTTAGCTAATTTATGTTTCGAACAGTAAAGTTAAATAGGTAATTTTTCGGACTATAATTTAATTTTCAAATGGTCTAAAGTTTAAGGACTGTTAATATTAATTGAATTTTTTTATATGGTTTTACCAATGACCGAACTCAATCTGACGTTTTATTTGCGTTAAAATCGCACGATCTTAGAGACCATCAGCAAATATTAAAATTATAAGTCCTGAGAAATTTTTCAGTTAAAAAAAGGCTAATTTTGTTGTATTATATGACTTGTGATACTATTTTATTAAAACAACATCAATAGTTCAGTTAGAAAATTTTAAGTTTAGGATGGATTTTCAAGCCGTAATAGCACTCAGAATTGCCGGTAATGGCTTTTTAATTTTTAATGAAATGTAATCCAATGACAATTTTAACTAAAAAGCACTTTCTATAGTCATAAATACCTTTTAACAGCAATTTCTTTAATGAACTATCCACCAAAGTACATCTCTGAATTTTATGATAAATATGCATTAAATCATGTTGTTCCATCATGTAAACCGTGTATCTTTAAAATATTATTATTCTTTTTATTAATAAATGGCATATTTTTTGATAAACAAATTTTTCTCTGAAAATTATATTTTTACTATATATTTTAAAAAAAAAGCAATTTATTTTCCAAACTATAAAATGGATATGCCGATATTATGCAGTAAAATAATATTAATTTTTTTTTTAAATTTAAATTAAACAAAAAATCAATAGCAAAAATTTAAAATATTTAATAATATAAATAAAAATGCGCATTTAATTTTCGATATACCATATACATTTTTTTTTAGATACAAGGGAAGAGTGCACAGCCAAATTGAGATACCTGTCTACAATTACTATTTCAGTACAAATAATTTAACATGGGGCAAGTACATGCAACTAGCCCGCATGGGATTTCATGAACCATTTGAAAAAGCTCTTTGGTAAGTCACCTGAGACTAATAAATAGAAAGTCCTTACAACCGGTTTTTTCCACAAATTATCAGAGGATGCTAGAGTCACAGCCAGGCAGTATTATTCTTTCTTTCTATTTGTAGAGCACTTGATCTATTCTGTACTTTTCACTATTTTATTTATTTTCGGTTTTTTTTTAGACTATATATTCTGCCAATTCAGAAAAGTACATTCATCTTTATCTAATACTTACTAACCAAATATACACTAACTTAAAATAATCTGCAACATATCCTTTGAAACTGTGACCAATTCTTTTTTTTTTTTTTTTTTTGGTCAATTTTACCAATCGATTCAGGTATTTTTCGTATGTTATTGTGCCGTGGAGGTGCTTGCATCAGACAGTAAGTGTCCTGCTTCATGACATCCCTGGCTATATATTAGATTTAATTGCACTCGCAACTGGACAGAAAAGAATGTAAATGTCACTGCAAGCTGGTTATTTATTGATCGAAAAGCTAAAATTTATACCTCTATGTGTTTAGATATACGAAAAGCTACCAAAAAATATCGAAGGTTATCCACATGATGTCCTACTTTGGATTAAGAGAATGGAATTTTGCTAATGAAAATATTAACAAGCTGGATAGACAATTAGGACCATCCGAACGCAAATATCTCGAATTTAATATAGCAACTATTAACTGGAATCAATATTTCTCGACATACCTGAGCGGAATTCGTAAATATATCTTTAAAGAAAATGAACACAATCTACAAAAATGCAAAATTTTCTATAGAAGGTATAAGTATCTATGACATTTTCAATTATCTATTGTACAATAATATTTATATTGAAATGAAATTTTTTTTAAATATTTTACAGATTGTACGTACTGCATTTGCTGATTAAAAGCACTTTTGGTATATTTGCATTTTTTACATCATTACGTATACTCCTGAAGATAATTTCTTCGATGACAAAATATTTTCTTTAATTATTTTCATAAATTTATAGAAATAATTTTGTAAATTTTCTATATCATTATTACAATACACGAAATTGATGAACTTAATAACATTCGATATTAACTGAATACTTATTTTGTCATTATTAATAAATATTAAAGTAATCAAAAGTAAATAATTTTTTTTGATATGAGACCTTTTTTCTTGTATATAAAATTGAATATAAAATTGCATACTTTTATATAAGATACTCAATAATAAAAAAATGAACAATAGAAAAGAAAGGAAATTATAATAACAGCAAATCAAATATTTGTTATGGTTCGAGGAAGTTATTAAATTAAAACTTTACGAAGCAACATCGGACCGGGGATGATTTTTCCAAACGATTATAAGCAATTTGTTAAAACAGCAGAATCAACTCAAAAAAAAAAAACAAACACAAAGTTTACAAAGATCAACAAAATATAAGAATAATAATAATAATACTAACGTCTTTTGCTTTACTTTGCCTCGAAAATTTTCATAAATACTTTCAATTTGGTATGATTTTTATTTAAATTTCGTTTTAACATCAAAACATAAAAAAAAAACATTTATTATTAGATGCAAAAACCACAAAACAAAATTGATGAAGAAAGTTTTAAGAACGGATCAATAATTGGAAAAATTTTCTTATATAACATTCATAAAAGTTTAATAATTTTGTATTTTCATAATTTTATTTTAGGCATTTTTTTTTTGTAAAAGCATCCTATCTATTGTATATATACTCGTAACTTTTTTTATTATTACTGAACATCAATTGTATTAAAATCAATTATATTAGAAAGGATTTTAAAGTAAAAAATAACTGAAATTTTGTAAATTGATATCCTATAAAGAAGAGCTACTCATTTGTTTGCTCAAAGGATAAAAACTTCATTTCCTATGAAAGTGTCTGAAAATGAGGGTGTTCAATTTTTTCAATTTATGCACCTCCTTTTTAGATAGGAGCAGCTCAATTTTTTTTATACAATAATTTGTTTGTAGTAGGTGCACACATATAAGAATCAGACACATTTGCATGTACAAAATAAATAGAAGACAATAATTGTTTGCTCATTAAATTAAATTTGAAAGTTCTGGTTATAATCTTAATGAATCGAGAAAATTTTATTATCTTTTTAAGATACATTATTTTAAAGTTTGAGAAATTAGAATAAGAAAAAGGTAGTCATAATTTCCGTTTATGTCCTTTTTTTGCCATAAGAGGCCAAGGACAATTACTCAATTTTCACCCCTGCTTATAGTCAATAAGAATAAATGTGAAATTTTTATGAAGCTGTTTCGGGAAGTTCAAGTATTTTTCATTTTTAAACTATAAGCTTAAATCCGATCATAGATGGCGTGAGTGAGTGTATTAAGCTACCATGAGCACGCTATACTTTTTTTTATGAGTTTGTCATCTGTTAACATTATTCAATGCACATTGTTAACAATTTCGTACAACAACATACATTTTTCCTTTGGTAATCATATCTAGTTTTGTGCCAGAAAAAGAGCATATACGGGAAGCTCTGCTTTTCTTTGTCAATTTGAAAAAATCGGCTGACGAATCGTATCGTATGCTTATGGAGGGCTTTGGTGACAGTGCTTTATTGGAAACAACGTGCCGAGATTGGTTTCGTCGGTTCAAAGACGGCAATTTTGACTTGTGGAACAAGAAGCGGGAAAATCGGCCTAGGAAGGTTGAGGATCATCAATTGCAGGCTCTTTTGGACGAAGACGATACCCAATCGCAAAAAATGCTCGCGGAGTAATTGGGTGTTACTCAACCAGCCATTTCCATAAGTCTGCGTGTAATGGGGAAGATTGACAAGATCAGAAAATAGGTGCCGCATGAATTGAACGATAGGCAGATGTAACGACACCAAAACACATGCGAAATCTTGCTCGCCAGGCAAAAAAGTAAATTTGTTCCTGCATCGGATTGTGACAGGCGATGAAAAGTGGATACATTTCGAGAATCCTAAACTCAAGAAATCGTTGGTTGATTCCGTCCAACTATCAACATCTTCTCCAAGACCAAATCGCTTCGGACGGAACACAATGCCATGCGTTTGGTGGGATCAGCAGGGTATCGTCTACTATGAGATTTTGAAACTGTCAATGCTACCACCAACAACTGATCAAATTGCACCGTGCTCTGCGTGAAAAAAGGACGGATTGAGACACTCAACTGCGAGGTGCTACCCCACCCCGCTTATTCGTCAGACGTGTCCCCTTCCGAATTCCACCTGTTTTCGTCGATGGACCACGCGCTCGCTGAGCAGCACTTCGATTCTTACGAAGACGTTCGAAAATAGTTTGATGAGTGGTTTGCCTCGAAAGAGAAGAAATTTTTTGGCGTGGTATCCACAAATTGCCCAAGTACTTTGAATAAATTTGTTTTTGCTTTCTATAAAAAAACATGTGTTTTTTTGACTAAAAAACAGCGGTTTTAAGCTTATACACCTAGTATATATATATTTTTTTTAATTTATACAGATATCTACAACCAAAACATAGTAACAAGTTGATTTTCCATAATTCGATGGGTATTTTTAGGAAAGGAAGTGGTTGATAATTTTTCAACGAGGGGATTAGTGCGATTACAGATACGGGAATTGAACTTTTATAAAGAGACGCAGTAACACTATGAACAAAAGGTGCTTTGAGATCACGGTGGATAACATGAACGGGATCATCGACAACTATACGGAATATTTTAGATTGAAGGTATTAGCTTCGACGGGACTTGGAAGGCATGGTATAACCCGAGAGTTCTTGTCCGTAAGTCCATATTGGTTTCAATAGGGCATTATAAAAAATCACTTTTCTATCTATAATAAATTCAGAACGTTTGCTTAGAAGTTAAAGTAGACGTAGGTTTCATCGTTATAGTCCTTGTTTTTGAATGCCATCGTTATAGTCCTTTCTATATACCTGGAATATTTCAACATTATCCTGTATAGTTATAGTAACATTAATTTGGTTTTTTTAAAAAAAACTAAAATTGAAACTATTCAAGAATAAATATGTGAAATTGGTTTTGAAACAATTATTGTTCGCGGGAAGCATGCATGAGGAAAAACTAATCGTGTCTTTTCGTAGATATATTCCATGTTGATCGTTGCAAATCCGTTATTTGCTCGCTTAGATTATAGAGTATAAGGATAGCCTTTGATTATAGAAAAACTGAATATTTTATTTTGAGAATACAGTCGTAAGAACGCACACACTTGCAAAATAACCTTACACAAAACACTTCGTATTCGAAAATAAAAACTTCCTATTTTCTGTTTTGAAAAATAAAAATAGTTACGGAAATGTATTAATTTATATTAACTCATTCGTAAACAACTATTTAAAATTTAAAAAAAACCGCATTTAAACTTTCACTTTGTGATAAGTATCTAAACGTAAACAAAAAGTATACGAGCGTTTTCGTGTGCTACCATTTCATGGAGAATGACGTATTTTAATACTCTACAAAAGTGTACAGAATTGAGGCGCCTAATATTTGATTGATATTTACAAAATAAATAATAAACCTAAAATACAGTTGCATTTAATACCAGTAGATTGGAAACAAATAAATATTGCCTTCTGTCGTATTTAAATTATATTTTAGTTTTAAATAAATAACTTAAAATTAATTTTAATTATACTTTTAGAATTCAATAAATTTCTATTGCGAAAATTAGTAGGTTTCATATTTATATAAAAAAAATCTACACAAAAGTATGCAAGTAGTACGATTTCTCGCCGCTTTTGGATTAATTCAGACAGAAAATTGCGTATACATTTACGAAAATCTAACGTATTCTTTAATCTAAGAGGATAGACAATCGTCCTATATTTGTATACGAATTTTGTTGAAGCCTAAAAATTTCGTGGAATTGCAATGAACCAGCAACCTCCTCAACTGACCCTTACCCATCTTTTAGCTTAAAATAAACCTATAAAACCCATTATTTTAATTTGTATATTAAATGCATTTAAATTGAGAAAAAAAATATTATTTTACTTAAAAAATTATTAAAACTCAATACAAATCGCAAAGAATAATGAACGAAAATACAAAACAAAAAGTTTATCAAAATCTTATTTAGGTATTGTGTGTCTGACATCTATTTTTAATTTATCGAACTAAAAATCAAATTATTGGATTTTTTCTTCAATTTTAAGTTTTGACATATCAAATGTAAACAAAAAGTTAAATTTTTTGATATTGTTTTTTAAGTAATTTCAAAAGTAGAAATTATTATAAAAAATAAGGTGAAAAGGTTAATGTTAATATAAATAATAAATTTAAAAAAATCATATTTTAATAAATTTATAGGAAATCAAGTATTTAGTTATAAATTGGTTTAAGTATGCGGAAACTAAAGATTTGAGAATTTCGTCTTTCAAGTGAGTTGTCGGTAAAAACTAATTATATATTTGGATAAAGGTCATAGTTGCCTAGCATTAAACTAATTTGAATTAGATTTTGAGTACTTTCAGGTTGACACGTCAATGACGGTTCGCTAATTATGTTAGTTTCAAATGGAGTTTTTATTGGTTTTATATTTTCACAAAATTAAAAATTATCCCTTTTAATTATGTAAAAATTTAAATCTGTATATGATGCCTGGGCAAAATTCAAGGTAAGTGTGTTAAAAAATTATTAATAAGAATTTAATTTTGAATCAAAAATTTTTTATACTAATGTCATTCTAACTTAAAAATAATAACTCACATTATTTTTACTTAGAAAATGATGTGAGTAAATTTCTTATCATAAAAATAATTCGATGATGTTATTTAATTTTTTTGATTTATATTTGATATGTAAACTTTTATATACAAATTTATTAATCCAGAGCAAAAAAAAATTGTTTTTTTAAATTTCTAATTCTAAATTTATTAAATTAAATAATCATCGAACTTATTTCATTGATTTAAATAACTTCCACTCTTATTTTAAATATGTGCGCCAAAGCAATACGCACATATATAAAATTGCCTCTAACTGAAAGTGATGCCTTTGAGCAGTATGCATGTGTACGAGGACTGTTCAAAAAGGATCGCGAATTTTGAATTTCCGTATATTCGATTTTCGATATTTTGTGGCGTTATATTGGTACTCATGTCTCTCACTTATGCCGACAAGTTTCAGTTAATTTTTGACGGCTGCTTTGGTTGCACGTATTTTGGCTAGTCTTCGATTTTTGCCCATTCCAAAAAATGGATCAAAGAATATGTTTCGGGAACAAGTAAAAGCCACAGGGGGTCAGATCTAGGGAATACTGTGGCTGAGACATTATTAGTGTGTTGTTTTTGGCCAAAAATTCGCGCACTAGCAACGATGTGTGAGCAGGGGCGTTATCATGGTGCAAAAGCCAATTTTTGTTCTTCCACAAATCCGAGCGTTTCTGACAGATTGCTAAGCGCAACTTGCGCATAACTTGCAGGGAATATACCTGATTGACCGGTCTACCCTGTGGCAAGAACTTATGATGCACCACGCCCCTGTAATCGAAGAAAACTGTAAGCAAAACCTTCCCATTCGACCGAAGTTGGCGTATTTTTTCGGTCTTGGCTCGTGCGGCAGCTTCCATTGGGATGATTGAGCTTTGATTTCTACGTCATGATTCGTCACCATTTATGACCCTCTGGAGCAAATTTGGATCGTCGTGGGTAGAGTCCAACCGCTCCTTAGCAATGCTAATGCGATGCTGTTTTTGGTCGAAAATGTGCAAAAATCGAAGACGAGCCAAAACACGTGCAAGCAAAGCAGGTGTCAAAAATTATCTGAACATTCAAAATGGCCGAACTTGTCGGCATAAGTGAGAGACATGAGTACCAACATAACGCCACTAAATATCGAAAATCGAATATACGAAATCAAAATTCGTGATACTTTTTGAACAGACCTCATAAATAGATTTAAGGTTGTATTCCGTTTTTTTGGCTTCCAATTAGTGCTTCAATTGTCTCTCCTTATACTCTACAATCTAAGGGTAGAAATAAACCTACGTAATGATATAAATGCCGTTGAATTTTGTAAGTTCGCATATATTGATCTTGGAATACTGTATCGGCTCCAATGCATATCATTTGAAATACCGAATTTCGTTTACATATGTTTTGCGAAAAGTATTTCGAATCGGCTGAGTTTGCCAGAAAGCAATCCACCGCAATACCCACACACATTATGAATTTTGACATTCAACTCAACATGCACTGTTCGTCGAGATCGAGTAGCTCATAAACGTTCTGCTTCAACTCTTTGTGTTCGTTGCCTTTCTGATTAAAATGTGCGCGATCGACTAGCTCGTAAACGATCTGCTTTATTGATTGCTTGTCGTTCCTCGCTTTTTTGAGAAGCTCGTCAAGAGCAATACAATTGTACAAAGTTTCAACTCAATTGGATGAGCTTCGGTTTTATTTTGCCTTTATAATAATAAACAAAAAGTGACAATATTCTTAATTTACAAATTGTTAAAATGTTTCTTCATATTTACCAATTATATCACTAACGGACATTACTTATTTGTATCACTAAAAATATTATTACAAAGTTTCATCGATATCGCATTACTTTTTCATATAACGGATGATTTTTTAATGTTAAGGTTTTAAAATTGTAAAAATGTATAAAAAAAAATTTTAATCGGTAATTTTTATGCACTTCAAATATATCAAATTTTGAACCAACTTTTCGAGCATCTCGGCGGGTATCTTCCTAATAACACGTGTAATGTTGTCTTTCAAGGCTGCAAGTAATGCTGATTTATCGGCATAAATGAGTGACTTCACGTAGCCCCATATAAAGTAGTCTAGAGGCGTCAAATCGCACGATCTAGGCATCCAAGTCATCGGTCCTTAACGACAGATAAATTGCTCAATGAAATCATCTCTCAATATGTCCATTGTTTCACGTATTGTGTGGTATATAGCACCATCTTCTTGAAACCACATATCGAGCAGATGCAGTTCTTGCTATTGATAGTTACGTTGCGGCTAGCTTCATCTTTAAAGAAATATGGCCCAATAAACCACATCGAACAGTGAATTTTTCTGGGTGCAATGGCAGTTCCTGTTTTCCCTGTGGTTGTTCTTATACCAAATGGGATAATTTTGCTTATTCGCATACTGAGTCAACCAGAAATGAACTTCGTCGCTGAATGCAATTTTTTGCTAAAAAACACATATTTTCCTCAAGTTGTTCTAAAGCCCGCTCACCAAAAATTTTACGCTTTAGTAGATCGTTCGGCTTCAGTTCTTGCACAATCTGTAATTTGCACGCTTTCAGATGAAGATCCTTGGGTAATATTTTCCACATAGTCGAATAGCACAATCCCAATTTTTGTGAACAACGACGGATCGACAAATCACGGTGTTCAGCAACACTGGACGCTACGGCAGCAATTTTTTCCTCTCTACGCACTCTACGCACACAGGTTGGTGGTTTGATGTCAAATAGCATAAAATTGCTGCGAAATTTTGTCTCTATGACTTGAATTGCTGGTTCAGTAGGTCGATTATGACGACCATAAAATGGTAGAAGTGCGCGAAATACATTTTTCACAAAGCACGAATTTTGATAATAAAATTAAATAACAAAAACATGAAAAACTAAACGGCAATAAAAAAAAAGATTAGTAAAATAATTTAAAAAAAAAAATTTTTGTAATTTTTTGCTCGAAGATGATATGTTTTTTAAGAACTCGATAGTTACGATAATTACTAATTAATAAATTTTATATCAAAAAAAATATATTTAAAAAATGTAGGATAATTTAAAATAATTTTCTTAAAAAAATATTAATATTAAAAAAATATTTTAGAAAAAATCTCACTTGAATAAAGTTAATTTATCTATTTTAGCTAGGTTATAGGGCATGTAGAATGTGTGTCTATTCAATTTTAAAGATTATCTTAACTACATTAATTTTTCTGTTATAAAAGCACTGCAAAAATATTTCATTCTATACACAATTTTCGATTAAAATCACTTTCATAACTCAATTTCCATAAAGAAAAACGAAAACAAATCTTGATGATAAAGTTTTCCAACAAAAACAAATCAAACCACCTTTGGAAAAATAAAAAAATAAATCTTTTATCATATATGTATGCGTGTATATATCTATGTGTGTATGTATGGATAAAACTCACCCTTATATATATTATGTGGTATTATAATTTAGATATAGTTCCAGTAATTCTACCTACATGGACATGACCAAAGTAAAAATTAAAGCTTGAAAAGATATCACCCTTAGTACGACCGAGAGTTTTTCAAATAAAGCTTAAGAAAAAATTATTTTCATCTTGAAAAAATGAATAAAAAAACAATTCTTCAAAATGGATGGTATGTTAAAAAACTGTTAAAAATGTTTCAGAAAAAAAAATAATGGAGGCGAAGGAAAAAGCTGGACTGAATTTAAATTTGAAAAAGAAAAATTACAACTGAAAACTTTGAGTGTTCTTAAAATATCAAAGGCAATTCTGAGTAGGAAATGGCAACATTAAAACAGGGTTTTAAGCAAATCTAAGTTACTCAGTGGGTGGGGGTTGGTTTCTGATGATTGTTGGCCGACTGCGAAAACCTAAAGATGAAAGGCGACTTGTTGGCAGTGACATTGTAAGGACTGTGGTAAGATAGCCGATAGTGGCAAGCATACACAAGTTCAGATAAGGAACGTGCCTGGCATAATAATATCCTTTGCCATACTTAAAAACAATTTTACACTGAAGTGTTTGTTTTTGTTTCATTTTCACTTTTCTATTGCCCCTTTTTTTTCATTTCTCAAAATTAAGTTCTTGTAAGGATTTGATGTTTTCTCGTATAATGTATTAACTAATTTCTCATCGTCCCTTCTTCGTTCGTAGTTAATCGATAAAAAGTAGAAAAATCACGTTCAAATAAAAAAACTAACTTGCAAATAGTCAAAAGATTATGACAGAAACGAATATGAATTGAAAGTTTTAACCATAATTGCTGAAATTCCTTTTTAGAATGAAAGTAGTTTTTTCCGGTTTTTATTTATACTATCGAAGATATAGATTGATTTTGAATTATATATGCAATTTCTATGAATTATTTATCAACAGGTAAGAATAGATTTATAAAGTATTTAAAAGCTTTTATTTTATTTCATAAAAATAAATTAAGTTAATTTTTAAATTAAATAAAAACAAATGAGACTCTAAGACGCATATACAACCGTGTTTGGTAAGAAAATGTACAAAAAAGTACAGTATTTTCTGCTCTCTTAATTATCCACTTCGTAATATCTAATAGTAAGTTATATTGATCACTTTGTCCTAAAAAAAAAATCGACTATTTTCCTTAGAATTTCTGCGTTAAAAAGAGATCCATCCACTTTTTCGATTGATTTCCACACCTTCCTCACAAACTAGTAGTTGAAACTACGATTAGGAGAGGAGTTGAGGATGTCTACGTCACATAGCTGTATGGTGGCTAACACGCATCCGTCTAATTATTGGAGTTGTTTGATTGACTTAATAATTTAGTTCAAATCTTCACATATGCAGCTGTTTACGACCAAATAAAGTCTTATTGGCAACACGCATCATGAATATTTTCATTTAACAGTTCTCCTTTTAACAGTAGAGAATGCGATAAGCTTCTTAGTTATTAATAACCAAGCCAATTTGCTCAGTTCTCGAAGCTTTCCGAGGTTTGTTAAAATGGTCCAGTGCTCAATGAGAATTTCCACAACTTATTAAGCAACCGAAACGTTGAGAAGGATTGGGTTACCAGTCATTTAAGCATTCTGAGTAACGAATGAGCTTATATACTGACAAACGAGGTTCTTTAATTGTACTAACAATGAATTTCTCAATTTTCTCCGCATGTGGAATAAAGCCAGCCTATCTAACAACCAGTCCAAAATTATAGGCAAGGAAACTTCTTAGAATCCGGATTCGTCTTATCGCACTTATCCATCATTTATTTTTTAGTAACTAACTTCGACTTTTATGGCGAATATTGTGGCATTGAACTCCCCACTTCCTCATATATACAATAAATTTCACTGAACCCAGAATTTCTTTTTTAATGAAAATCTCTAAATAGTGAGAAGCCTTTTCCAAGCTTAGTTTTGAGCCTGTTTTAACATATTAATATTTTCTTAAATGACTTCACAATTTTGATAGCTCCCTCCATCTAACTCTCGACCAGTTTTATCAAATACCCTCATGTTAGTGTGGTTACACAATGTCCTGCAGCTATTGACTAAGATTCCTTACAAACAAACAAATCAACTAAAACTTTCATTTTAAAGGTATTAAGGTGTGGCACAAACGTAATGATGTCGACGTTACAGAGAGCAATATGGCAACATTGTAGACTTTGTACGTTGGTCCCTTTTCAATATGTAGTTCAAGTTTCAACCTTGTCTGGTAATAATGAAAGAAATAGAATTGTTAATATATTTTATTGACAAGGTATGACAGAAAAGTTTAAAGACTAATTTCACTGAGAGCCATCTAGTAATAGGGTGGATTTCTTCTGCATATTGCTTATATATTATTCCCTCCTAGACGTGCAGTAAAGGTTTCAAACTCGTCCAGTTACTTTCAACCCTATGAAGAGGGTTTTTTTACCAATGATGTGCCATCAAATATTGTGTTAGGCTCGGTAAATCTGCGAGTTTCTCTTAATATTCCATATTAATAATTTTTAAATTCAAACTTTAGGAACCAACCAAATTAACGTCATTTTTTAGGTCTTCCGATTTTCGCTGCAGTAATAGTTGGTATGGCGCTGAAGTCAGCAAAAGTATCAGGGTTGTGTATAGAGTAGTGCAGATACCAGGTTGGTGTATAGGGAAACCACAGAAATATTCTTAGTATCGATACCACGAATTGTCATTGAATACCACTTTTTTATTCTGCCATTTAGATAATAATAGGTAACACATACACACATGGTATTCAACGTAGTATCGATACTGATATCGGCATACCCAACATCGCACTGAAGAGTGCAATTGCCGCCAGGCCAGACATGTTCATAAGCATGTACGAAGCCTGCCTGTGGCAAGGCGTATTTCTGACTCGATGGAAGCAACAAAGATTGGTCCTATCGTCCACTCTGAATGCTCGATTCGGACGGAAAGAACTTGGAACGGATAGTGGCCGACAGATTGGAGCATTATATCGATCCTCAACTCTCCGAATTCCAATTCGGATTCAGGAAGGGGAGATCGACCATCGATGCGCTGGAACTCGTCACGAACATCGCAAAGGAAGCCATCTCAGGAAAGAGATGGACAGGCGGTTCCAAAAAGAATTGCCTCATTGTTGTCACCCTGGACATCAAGAATGCGTTTAACTCGGGCCGCTGGGACCGAGTCTTGGAGACTCTTAAGAACATGGGGGTGCCCTACCATTCACATTACGATGACATTTGACTGGCAAATGGAAATAGTGAAAGAATTTTTCAACCATTTTACGAATACCAACTACTACTTACGGAGGATGGTCAGATTATATTTCAGTGACCGACTACTACACTACGAGACGGGGGATGGACCAGCGGAGTATGAAGTCGCGGGAGAGGTACCTCAGGGCTCTGTCCTGAGGCCACTCTTGTGGAACGTCATGTACGACGGCCTACTCCATCTGGAATTACCGCCGAACACAACACTCGTGGCTTTCGCGGACGACGTAGCGGTTGTCCTTGTAGCCAAACACCTGGAGGAACTGGAAGCCGCATTCTCCACCACCATCCGGAGGATAAGACAGTGCATGACATCGGCAGCCCTGTTTTTGGCGGAAAATAAGACCGAAACACTCCTTGTGAGTAGCCGGAAGAAAATGAAGACCATCATCATAAGAGTAGGCGACCAGGACATCCAGTCGCTACCCTACATCCGGTATCTAGGAGTGGTCTTGAATGCCAGACTCAACTAAAAGGAGCACATCTCCAGCGTCAGCAGAAAGGCATCAGCAGTACAGGGCGCGCTTTCGCGTATAATGCCCAATATCGGAGGCCCCAGGCAAATCCGAAGGCGACTACTGGCAACTGTAGTTACCTCCGTCCTACTATACGGAGCACCAGTGTGGGCGAAATCTCTAGAGTTAACAACATACCGCACGACAATGTCATCAGTCCAGCGGCTCTCAGCGGTCAGAGTAGCGTCGACATACCGAACGGTATCACACGATGCGGTCAACGTCGTGGCATCATACCCACCCATCGACATCCTGGCAAGAGAGCGTGAGCGCCAACCCGTAGGAAGAAGGAAAAGTGGAGAAAAATACTTTGTGAAGAGGAGAAACCCGAGAGTCTTCGCCTCTGGCAAGAGAGATGAGACAGGTCGACGAAAGGTCGGTGGACTCATCGGCTGATCCCAGGTGTCACCAAATGGGTCACTCGCCTGCATGGGAAGTCGGGTATTACATCACCCAACTCTTGACTGGGCATGGATGCTTTCCGGCATACTTGCACAGATTCAAGAGAACTGACTCCCAAAACTGTCATCACTGCCGCGATGTGTTCGAAGATGCAGAACACGTATTCTTCCAATGCCCCTTCTACGAGGGGACACGGGCGGATCTGGAGAAAAATCTGGACCGTTCCATCAGTCCAGAAAACATAGTGGAGTGCATACTGAAGAGTCAATCGGCTTGGAACAGAGTTGCAGAATACGCGGAATCTTTAATCAAGGATCTTTGGAGCACGTACGAAGAATAGGCCGCGAGGCGTCATAATATCGGGAAAGTAGTAATATCAAATAAGAACGCCCCGGCAAAGTAGTATTTACAAAGAGTGCCGCCGGGGAACCATCGTTCCGGATGCAAGTGTTGAGGTACAGGTAGGTTTTAGCGAGGTAAAAATCCCGCATAACTCGCCTGGCAGGTAGAAGGTCTTCCATCGAGTACCTTTTGAAAGTCCCCCCCCCCTGTACCAGGCGAGTACCTTTTGAAAGTCCCCCCCCCCTGTACCAGGCGAATACCTTTTGAAAGTCCCCCCCCAGTAATTACGAAAAAAGTTGCAACGAGCCTATGGGGAATATGCCTTATTAAGACCACAATTGAAACTTTTTTGGAGGTCCGAAAAATAGTGAGAGATGAACCTTCAACCTCAAAAATTGAAGAAAATGTATTTCGAGTAAGGGCTATTTGAGGTTAGACCTCGATTAAAATAGAAACTGCTGCGTATATAGAAAAAGATTTGTTTACGTCAGATCAGATATTGCAGACACGGATGATCCACCATGACAAAGCTATCTGTTACACTTTTGTCTTTGTGAATGAGTTGTTGTTGCAAAAATAGTTTCAAACAAGTGATTTTTTTGTGTCGCCAAATATCAAAAAATACTTGAAAGTATATCATCTGGGATCATTGAGATCATCCATGGTTAGTGTAGCCAAGGAGCTGAGGGTGGTAATAACACCCCCACCCAAGAAAACTACTTTCAAGGACATAACATTAATATATAAAAATAAAATAAAATAGTTGCAAAAAATCAGTCTAATTAATTTTCGATCACTACTCGCATAATATAGAAAATTACAATTCATAAAATAGTGCCACTGGGATTAAGTCTTCACCAAATCCAACTAGCGACAAAGCTTTGGTAAGGTACTCTTTAAATGCTACTAAAAGTTCTGATGGTGCTATGCATTTACATTTCAATACAAACATTAGTAGAAATACTATTAAAAAAAAACCCTTTTATAATGACCCAGAATCCTGACAAATTTTTTTCTCATAAAATTTTCAATAAAAATGAATGTCATCATCTTATTCATCCATCAGTAGAGTAATTTGTCAACATTTTTATCCTTGCTTACATGGTATACGAATGTGTCTTTTCATAAATGTGGATTGATAAGAATTCTATAAATTGTTAGCTTTTTCCTTTTGAGGAACTCGTTAGTGCTACGAGTAGTACGTGTTGATGGAAGTGAATTTATAAGAAAAAATATAATTGTATTCAATATTTGTGAAAGTAGAAAAAATATATTATTGCATCTACCTAAAAATGTTTACATTGCAAAATCTGCAAATTTCTCTGAATACCGAAATTTCCTTTTTTACATGCGAGTTGCAAGCGCACCAATCTATGACATACTCGCAAAAGGTTTGTGAGGTAAGTCTTTCTACAATACATAAAAATTGTACAGGAAAATATGGGAATGTTAGCAAAGTCATATATGCAGTTGCAGTCTAAGGTTGAATGTGAAAAGAAGCATAATTTTGATGGGTGGTGTTCGAACATAAATTACTAACCATTCACATTACGATGACATTTGGCTGGCAGTTGGAAAAGTACATGACGAAAATTGCTGCAATGACTTACATTTCTTTGCATTTTCAGTTTTAGATATGGTACGAAATATGTAGTTTATTGTGTAAAATTATATTGGAATATATGAGAAATAAAATTGGAAATAGTGAAAGAATTTTTCATCCATTTTACGAATACCAACTATGCAGTTTGTATGTATGTCAGCTTACCACTTTTATATATTGTAGTTTGACGAGGAAATGCATATGCAGAGTGTTAAAGTACACAAAGATATAAAACACCGGAGCACAACACAGGCCAACGGAAAGTGTTACTCAAACTGAAAAGCCTCACGTATGTGACCTCAAACTTGACGGCGTCGTCTCTATTCTTATCGCATAAAGTCCAGAATGGGCTCATATATGGACTCTTGTATGCTTATTCATTTTGAGCTTTAGATTCCCAAACGAGCATTTTCAGCATTTCACCCTATCATATGAACTACTAGTGTCCGGATCATTGTAGATTCTCTTCTAAATCTCATGTGGCATAGTATAGACTTGGTGATAATGAAAAACCGCTTATAGTGCAGACGTTCGGTAAGGATCTCTAGTAGGCATCCTTCCCACTCGCACAGTGACGATGGATGGATAGTTATGGTGAAACTCGATAATAGTTTTCGCCCTCTACTCCAAGATGGGGATAGCTACAGTGACGACGAAGAATCTGGAAATTTGCCAACTCATGTTTTGAGTTATTAAATTTTTATAGAAGCATAACTTTATGGACATGAGTATTTAATTTAATATTTATTAGCTTTGCGGTTAATAAAATAAAATATAATAAATGGCAACTCGATGATATATCGTGGAAACGAAAATATGATAGCAATAAATGGTAAAATTGGTTGTACCGACACTATAGAGGGTTTTCTCCTCTAAATTGGATTCATTTTTAGGTTGGAAAAAAATTTCAGAGAATTGCATTTTCGAAATTCGAATGATATGAGTGCCGATTAAATAAGGTGAATCACGCGGATTTTTGTAGCTACTAGATTTGAAGTTACACAAATAAAACGTTTTATTATTGTAATGTTCACGTGGTTTCCCTAAATCACGTCATCTTCCAATCGAGAAATATCATGTTCTGTTCTTATCAACGTAGAACGTAACTCATGTAGGAAGTTAAATAAGGTTGTTACGAAACTTGTCTCGTATTAGAATATAATAATTCATGTGCATATGTGTTTACACCACAGTATAGCACTTCTCAATCTAAAATCTTCCTTGAATGAGTTTATCTGCTTACATAAGGCATCGTTCATAAGCATACAATCTGTACACTTACAGTAATATTGATGATAAAATACAATCGAAAATGGCATAATGTTTTCGTAGAATCGTACCAGAAGAGGAAACATTTAGAAAATTCAGCAAAATAATCTTTCAAAATTCCGATTGCACCTGAAACAAACTGAGTGCAGAAGATGAAAATGTTTTCTTCGTCCTTGAACGGATCTTATTCTATTGTTGTCAAAGGATCTGATTCTATTCTCAAAATACTCATTCCATTTGCTAACTTTGGACACTTTAGTTTTGAAAATCGCACAAACGTACAAATTTCTATTCGAGATGTAAACTTAAGATACACCTTGCCAAATTTCCAACTTCATTTTGAGTTGTCTCAAATTCACAAATGGATGTAAATTTAATTTTGGTACATTAGATTGGATTTGAAGATTTGCATATATGCCCCTATCCTCTGTAGATAAGTATCATCAGAGTAAAACCAATTTGCAGATTCTCAAGTCTTGTTTATGTCTGTCGAATAGTTTTAAATTAAACGCTTTACAAACTTTTGGTCTTTTTTTTGCAAGTTCAATTTTCATTACACGTATTTTATTACTTATAGAAATTGAATAAAAATTCATCATTATAAGACGAGCCAAATTTTTATGTAATTTAAAAAAATTTCATCAATTTTGTTTGTGCTTTGAACATTCCACTTCCAAGTAGTGTCTTCGAGTTTTCGTATTCAGTGTATCTTCTTTTGCAGAAAAAAAAACGATTTCTTCCGGTGTATTTATATCTTAAGTTAAGTTTTTGATTGATTTTAAAAACCAGGTTTACTTTGAAAACTCAAGAGAACAATTCATCAACGGCGTGTGACAACTGGGAGTCCTGTCCAGGCCTGCTGAATCAAAAAAAAAAGGCAACTGGGATTTTCCAGCTTCGCACCGCAGTCTTTCAGTTGGGCACTCCCAGCATATTTTTGGCATCCTGGCTAAAACCGTTTTTATGCCTATCATTTTCAGGAACCATAAAAGCAGTTACTGTAGACTCTCGGAGCAGAATCTCTTTTAAATTGTTTCCGGAATTGGCCATTCCATGTAGGGTGGCAAAATTTCTTGGAAGGATCCTCCCCTCGAATGCAGAGAAGAGTTCGCAATAGTTTTTTTTCTAAAAACCCAAGTTTTGCCAAGACTGATTTAACTCTTTCAAAGCCATAGTCTCCCATATAGGACTAGTTGGTCTTATGATGAATGTCGACCGTACAATTATGTACTCTGTTTTGCATTTAGTTATGTGCAGCAAAATATTTTTCGTCTCTGACGCAATCCTGATGAAGGTCGCTTATATAGCCCTTTCTGTTCGAAACATATTAGCTGTCATTCATCGGGCATATTTTGCTACTTGCAAGTAATTGGGAGTACTTGCCCAATGGAACGCAGAGCTTTCTGATAGAAGTAAAATATAACCTCAAAATACTGAGTTTATTGAGCTTGTCAACGTGAAGTGGAGTGGATGTGTTTCGGAGAATCTTTGAATTTGATAAATATTACATAATGTCTTAAAATTGGACCTATAATGAGGGTAAAACATTAATAAATATTGTACGAAAACATTTATTAATACTTTACTCTCGTTATAGGTCCAATTATCATCAAAAAAATGATATAAGTTAAATTAAGATATTTTATATATGTGATAAATTGATTATTTTTATTTTTGTTAGCCAAAGAAGGTATTTATTTACAATTGAGAGTGTTATAATAAATATGAAGTTACACAAATACATCATTTAAGTTTAAATTAATTTAACAATCCATTATTATCCATATTTTCAAACATTTCCTGCCTCGTAAGTGCACCATGGTTGCTGTCAATTCCTTCAGATTCTGCGTAATTCTGTATGTTGTTGACTTCATTATCTAAATATATTACGTCACAGAAATAATTTTCAGTTAAGTTTCCAAAACCCTTAAACGAGGGAACTAAATATCTGCTTACATCGTACGCTGAGTTCCAAGTATCACTCCTCCTGGTACAATTATGGACTCATCCTCAGTAATACGCCCGTAAAACGCCGATTTTCGTAGAAGCTGTACATCGTGCATTACACCAGGTTCACCACAGTGCACATCTATAAACTTTTTCTCGGTGTTTACAATTCCCTGTAAAAGCAGACTATAATATTTTTTCCTATTGCAGTATGCTTGTTTGTCACGTTTAGGAGGATTGATTTCAATATGAGAACCATCAATAGCCCCAACAACACCGGGTACACCTTTCATAGCTGCAAATTGTATCTGGTTACTTTGCATTTCGGATGCTGTTAGCTATTTTATGTAATTGGCACTCACTTCAACAAACCATTTTACGACGCGGTATAAAATTCGATGGACACTGCTTTCTGTGACATCAAATCACGTCTGCAATTTGTCGGTACACTTTCAGTATTTGCTAGAAACCACCACGTGATATATATTTCAACATCAAAACAAACTGCAGTACGTCCTCCATGACTTGGACGGTGTAAGAACACACTCCAGTAATATTTGATTCCATTTCTTTTCGCTTTTGCTGCACGAATAAAGTAAACATAACAAAAATATGACACTTCAACATAACCAACGAACCCGATAAGCTATCTATTTTCATTTTGGGAACTAAAATCCCCCTACCGTAAATTGTATGCGCAACTGCACAAGCGAAGTACTCATTTGTATGAGCAAGAGAAGTTGAAGCTTTTTTGAGCAGCAAAACTTTCCCAATGGATGACAGCTAATGTAGATGTCATTGGAGTATGCTGAAAGCTGGGCAATCTCAATTGGGCTCGCACTTCTCATGCTAAGCCGTTAGTTACGAATTACTTTCTCAAGTACAAGGTTAAAGAGAACGCACAAAAGTGCGTCTTTTTGGCGAAGAGCATTGTTTATGTTAAATGACACTTAAAGTAATTCTGCTGCTTTTACTCTTCCTCTTATCTTAGACATATGTTCAGCCTAGTCAATTTTATCAATTATTTGGCGATGTTGGTCATGCAATCATAAGCAACTTGAAAGGTGATCATTGACCATATTTCGGCAGTTTCTTCATCGACTGCCGCAGAGAGAATATTTGTTCTATTGCTGATTTCTCTAAAGTGAAGCTTGTCTGGTTAGAGCCAATAACTTTTTCAGCAAATGTGGCTATCCCGCCTACTTAGATAATGGAGAATATTTTATAAATGATATTCAACAACACTTTTTAATATCTTCATTTTTTAGTATGGGACAGATAATATGAAGGTGCCTGTCGTCGGGTATTGTTTTGCAGGAATGTGTTCATCTAGCAAGGTAAATAGTAAAATAATTACTTACTAACAGTTATTTTCTAGTAAATGATGCCAACGAACTCTCGAACTTTGGCTCATCCTCTGCAATATTATAAATGTTTTTTTCTTATCTGCGCTTTTGATAATGATAATAATACGGTCTACTTTGCATTAAGTAAAAATATCCAGCAAGCTTAAAAAATATACGGAACCCAAATAATACTCCTCCAGAACCGGTTTCCCAGTAAAGATTACAAATTAATGAACGCAAATGTCTTCAGGTAACTTTTACTCTATGCTGTAAACTATAACCTCCCATTTACGTGTACAAGGTCTGTTCAAAAAGTATAGCGAATTTTGTGTTTTTTTCAAAAATTATTTATTTACGATATTCAAGAATATATATTTTGTCCCGTTCAAAGTAATCCCCACCAGATATTATACACCTGCGCCAACGTTTTTTCCAATCCTCGAAGTAATTTAAAAAATAATTTTTTGTGATTTTGTTCAGCTCCTCCTTCGATGCCGTCTTTATCTCTCAATCATAGCGTTTTGAGAAAAAATCTCAGGGGGCCAGATCTGGGGAATACGGTGGCTGCGGCATTATTAGTGTGTTGTTTTTGGTCAAAAATTCGCGCACAAGCAACGATGCGTGAGCAGGTGCAAAAGCCAATTTTTGTTCTTCCGCAAATCCGGACGTTTCAGGCGCATTGCTGCCACAAATTACGCATAACTTACAGGTAATATTCCTTATTAACGGTTCTACCCTGTGGCAAGAACTCATGATGTACCACGCCCCTGCAATCGAAGAAAACTGTAAGCAAATCTTTCACTCGGGCGTCCGGCACGCTTTTCGTCGTTCACATCTTCTCGGCCCTCTGAGAACATTTTGTACCACCGATAAATATTGCTTCGGTCCAAGGTAGCTTTACCATATGCCATATCCAACATTCGGAATGCGTTTTTTACACATAATTTGATACAGATTCTTTGATCGATTTTTTGGAATGGGCAAAAATCGAAGACGAGCCAAAACACGTGCAAGCAAAGCATTTGTCAAAAATTAACTGAACTTTCAAAATGACCAAACTTATTCGTATAAGTGAGAGACATGAGTACCAATATAACGCCACAAAAATCGAAAATCAAATATACGAAATCCGTATTTCCCGCGGAAATTCAAAATTTGCGATTCTTTTTGAACAGACCTTGTATCTTAATGGCAGTAAAATACCACAAGAGTTATGGAATATAACTCTGGGGCTCTACTAAACCTTTCAATTCTCATTGATTTTAACCCTTTCCATTTTTTTCGCAATAGTATTATTAATCGGGATCTCAAAACATTTTACAAATGAATATGTATATAAACGGAGTTACCAAATTTGGGATAGGCATAATCTGAGAGCTGATGAAACAGTATCAATTATACACTTTTAGATGTATGGTTGTTTACACCAACCTGTCCCGACATGCTGCGCAGAATAGTAGAACATTTGTTCCCGGAGAAACCAGAGCTTCCCGACTACCACTCGGAGGATGAAGAAGTGGTAATTCCTGGAGTGACCATGGAAGAACTCACGTGGGCCTGCACTAAACTGCATAATGGCAAAGTTCCAGGACCAGGCGGCATACCTGTCTTTGGCGGAAAATAAGACCAAAGCACTCCTTGTGAGTAGCCGGAAGAAAATGGATACCATCACCATAAGAGTAGGCGACCAGGACATCCAGTCGCTACCCTACATCCGGTATCTAGGAGTGGTCTTGGATACCAGACTCAACTACAAGGAGCACATCTCCAACGTCAGCAGAAAGGCATCAGCAGTACAGGGCGCGCTTTCGCGGATAATGCCCAATATTGGAGGCCCCCCGATCTGCTATACGGAGCACCAGTGTGGGCGAAATCGCTAGAGTTAACAACATACCGCAAGACAATGTCATCAGTTTAGCTGCTCTCAGCGATCAGAGTAGCGTCAGCATACCGAACGGTATTACACGATGCGGTCAACGTCGTGGCATCATGCCCACCCATCGACATCTTGGCAAGACAGCGTGAACGCCAACACCGTAGGAAGAAGGAAAAGCGGCGGAAGGTCCTCTGTGAAGAGGAGAGACCCGAGAGTCTTCGCCTCTGGCAAGAGAGGTGGGACAGCTCGATGAAGGGTCGGTGGACTCGTCGGCTGATCCCAGACGTCACCAAATGGATCACTCGCGTGCACGGGAATGTCGGGTATTACATCACACTACTTTTGACTGGACACGAATGCTTTCTGGCATACTTGCATAGATTCAAGAGAACTGACTCCCCAAACTGTCATCATTGTCGCGATGTGATCGAAGATGCAGAACACGTGTTCTTCCAATGCCCCTTATACGAGGGGACACGGGCAGAACTGGAGAGAAATCTGGACCATTCCATCAGTCCAGGAAACATAGTGGAGTGCATGCTGAAGAGCCAATCGGCTTGGAACAGAGTTGCAGAGTACGCAGAATCTATCATCAAGGTACTTTGCACCACGTACGAAGAATAGGCCGCGAGGCGTCATAACATCAGGACAGCAATAACATCAAAAAGAACACCCCGACGAAGTAGTATTTACAAAGAGTGCCGCCGGGGAACCGTCGTTCCGGGAGCAAGGTTAGAGGTGCAGGTTAGGTTTTAGCGAGGTTAAAATCCCGCATAACTCGTCTGAGAGGTAGAAGAGTTTTCCAGGCGAGTACCCTTTTGAAGGTTTCCCCCTGTACCTCATTAATCTAAACTTAAAAAAAAAAGATGTACGGTTGTTTAGTGTAAAATTATAGCCAATAGTCTGATTGGTCTATATTTTTCAAATATACTAGCAAACCATCTCTAGATCATGATCTAGTGAATTTTTTACATCTACACATATGTTATGAGTCTAAACTATTCTGAAATATGGTTTCAGTCGGGTGGACTGAAATATTTTCTTCTGTATATACAGGGTGGACCATTTAGAAGTTCCATTTTAAAAAGTAAATTTAAAAAAAAACTAGTGCATATTTTTTCAAATTTCCGGTTTTTTAAAAAGATTGAACCTTGAAATTTAAGAACGAAGCACATTATCTAAATGACTGCCACGGCTGGCCTTACAGTACCCCACTCGCTCGACGCAATTTTTCAGTACATTTTCGATTGTCCGGGCCTGTATCTCTTCAATGGCAACTTTGATTTCGTGTGTCAAGTCCTTAATTGTCTCTGGATGGCTTGCGTAATATTTATTATTAACGGTTCCCTACAGAAAATAATCCAACGGGCTCAAATCACAGCTCCGAGGCGGACAATTGACATCAGAATTTCGGCTGATTTTTCGGTTTTCGAAAGCAGTGCCCAACAGTTGGATTGTTACGTTAGCTGTGTGGCAAGTGGCCCCGTCCTGTTGAAACCAAATATCATCCATGCCATTCATGGCATCCATGCCATTCATGTTTGGAAACAAAAATTCGTTGAGCATGCCACGATAGCGCTCACCATTGACCGTAACGGCGGCTCCTTCATCGTTTTCGAAGAAAAACGGGCCAATGATGCCTCCACTCCAAAATCCGCACCAAACCGTGACTCGTTGTGGATGCATCGGCTTTTCCATGGTGACGTATGGATTTTCTGAGCCCCAGATGCGACAATTTTGTTTGTTGACATACCCACCGAGGTGGAAATGGGCCTCATCCGAAAAGATGATTTTTCGGTAAAAATGCTCATTTCAACTAATAATCTGTCAATTCGTGTTGATATTTAACACTCTATTACTTCAAATAAATAGTAGTTCAAAATGGAACCGCTAGATGGACCACCCTGAATATACATCTCCATGGTCAAGTAGTATAAAATATATATTTCTGAATTATAACTTAATTTTCGGTCTTACACAAATTTCGCCACAAGAATTGTTATTCAAAAAATATCACGTAAAATAAAATATTTTCTTAAAAAAATATATAATGATAATTTATTCTGAAAATGCTAATATAACTAAATATGATTTTAACTACGTTCTTCTGAATACCAAAGAAAAACTCACCTTTTGTAGTAACAGTAAATACACTATAATAACCTCAGTTAAATATTATTACTTTATATACCAACGAACACAATTAACTACTGAAACGTGAACGGTTTACTGAAAAATGTAAAATTTTCCCCATAGCCGATGTCTCCTCAGCTCTAAATGAGTAGATATGTGGTTTTACATGATGCGATGTTCATCCCCCATATCACGTATCGCATAATTTTCTCATGCAATGGCCATGAACCAGACAAGATAAAGTCAAAAATTGTAACGTACGAGAATTTCGTTGGTGGTTTTTGAAAGTTCAGTAAATTTTATATCTCGTTTTACATACTCGCAGTAGAAATAAATGCCACACATTTTGAATAATCATCCAATAAACTTAAGCATTTTAATTGGTTAATCTTGCTTATAATCTGTAAATTTCTAAGATTCTGTAAAAAGAAAACGTACAAAAAAAAAATATTCCTTCCATACTGTCGCTGATTTTACAAATCCAGCTTCGATTTAATAAAAAGCTTTTAATATATAATTTCAACAAAGGAAAAATAACCATGCTGAAAATATTTAAATATTTATTTGCATTCAAAAAGTGCATTTTTTTCAGATTTTCAATTAAACAAAATACAACAAAAGAAATTCGAAAAATGGAAAAAAATCAACAAAAATTGAGTGAAAATAAAATTGAAATTGGGAAGAAAATTTTCGAATTAAGAAAATTTTTGTGCAATGTAACAAAAGAAGTCACCAGATTTGCATGTAGCGTAGGTTGCTGCGTATAATAACCGACATTTGCCCTAAGCATAAATTCATCTGCAACTACCTCATTAAGGCTGAGACATTCCTAGCTATACTGTGGTCTCCACAAAAACTTAACAGACTTAAATAGTGCAATCCAAATGTTCCGGATACTATCGGCATCGTTTGCTTGAGGGCAAAATGCAACCAATGATTTTCTCGGATACAAAAAAATGCAAAAAAAAAATACTATGAGTAGACTTTGCAGTCGATTTGGTATACAGTTAAGCAAAGTATTCTATTGCTCGTTTCCTTACCCACTTCCAAATTATTCATCCATATTCAGGATATATTCCACTCTATTCTGATGAATATGCTTAACAATGAGCATTGGGGCGAGTCAGAACAAAGCAAACTACACCACAATAAATGAATGGAAGAAAAGAGCAAACCGGAGCATAGTTTATAGTCTTCCGATTTCGAGTGGGAGCCCCCTCTGGATGCAGAGTACTTAGACTGGATTCCGGCGGATAGTAATAACCGAGTGGCGCTCATCATGCTTATATAGGGAAATAAGCACTCGGTACAGAGTGTTAATTTAGAAATGCCCAGAAGATAAATTTGTGGTCGAAATGGGTTTGCTGTGTACCAGATCCAAATCGGAGGTTTAATTGATTTTCTGTTTTGTCTCTGAATGGTACGAATGGGCAGCGGATTGGGAAGAGTACGTATACTAAACGAAGGTACGGTCTGCTCTAGTTTCTGGTCAACTAGTAGGCATTCATCTCGGCAGTTATCGGTTCGAGTAATGATTATGCGGCTACCATTGTGGTTGCCTAGTTGAACTAAATGGCAAAGGAAATCTCCAAAGGACGTATTCGGCTATTTTGAGAAGCTTCCATTCATTGCTATAAAGCATCCTTCTGATTAGGAAACGGTTTTTCTCTGTCAATATTTCGATTATTCAAACACGGTCCTGGAATTTTTTTTTTCCTCAATAATATTAAATATTTCATAAAATCAATAATAAATTATAAATTATAAATAAAAAAAAAATTTAAAAATTTAGAATTTTTTTAAAGAAAATAATAAAAAAAAAACTTTCAAAAATATTTTCGAATAAATTGCGGATTTATTTGTATTTATAAATTATAATATAAAAAAAAAAATTAATATTCATTTATTTAATCATACAAACAATATATTCAAATATTATATAAAATTTACAATAATAATATCATCCCACTGACCAACCAAACCCTTTCCTCCCACACTCACTAAAAATTCTCAAGGTTAAAAGAGTCTTGCTTTTGGCAAGCAAAATTCGAAAAGCTCTTTTAAAATATGTTTTTCTTATAGCAAGATGCTTTTGAAAATTAATTAAAAGGAAATTGTTGTAATGAAATAATATTGTGAGAAATATTTTTTAAGTGCAATATAAAACTAAAAAGCTTTTTTTAAATATTCGTGAAAAAATTTAGATTTGGATTTTCTTAAATAGTTTGATTATTGTTAATTTTTTAAAGAACTTTTCGAAGTAAATAGTATGAAAAGTGAACAATAAAAGAAAATTGAGATTATTTATAAACTATTGATGGCATAAATAAAGTTTTTTTCTATTTTTAGTAAAAAAAATTATTACAAAAGTTTAGGGCATTGAATTTTTCCATTTCAGGTGCAAATGATTTGCATTAGTAGCAAAATTCAATATTAAATTTAACAAAGACCATCAAATTATTGTAATTCTATTTAGTAAAATTACTATAATAGCATCATCTCAAGGATATTCCCAAAATACTGGGGCACTCAGACATCAGAAACAAAAGTCTGTTGGGAAGGACTCGATGAAATTCTTTTGTTTTGAAAGGATGCTTGCTTCTTCATTAAAATAAATTAGCACACTTCTAATGCGGCTTGTTCGCAAAAGATAAAGTCGATGAGCTGAAAATTTAATTAAAATCTAAAATGAAAATGCTTTTAGCGTTTATATCAAATTATGAGATCTTTTTAAAAATATCCTCCATCTTCACCTGCGACTTGGGAAATCCAAGCAAGAAGCATCACGCCAACAGTAGTCAAATTCGCACAAAGCACAAATAGTACGCATTTTCAGCTTTAGGGCTTTTAACCATTTTTCAATTCTGCCATTTCGCCATTCCAGAGTTCCGCCACACTTTTACGAGTGTTTTACCAGATCTCTGATATTTTGACATCGCGTAAACCTTAAGTCTGAACTGGTATTATTTGGTGGTGCTCAGGAAATTCCAATTGTTGGGCAACCAACCATACTGTAGGTAGTGTGCTCTTGGGCTGTGTCTATTTCACGCAGAATTTACAATGAAAAATATCCAAAAATACTCAGCCTAAGGAAACTCCTAAAATTTATTTAAATCTTAACTACACAATAAGATTCATTTATCAAACGATTGAATCGATTCAACTTTTACATTTAGTAGGCTATATTATTTAGTGCGTCATTTCTTAAAAGTCTTTGTGATTCGTTCCTGTTATATCATTTTTTTTTTGTTGCCACAAGCTGATAAATTGACTGTGAATCTAGCTTAAATTGATTTGAAAACAAAAATATCACTCAATAATGTTGGCATTTTTTTTTTAAAGAATACAAAAAAATATGATGAATTTTTATTTGAATTGAATTTTGAAGAAATTCATCAAAACAATTCCATATTTACGAAACCTTATAAAAAATGAATGATACTTAAATTATTCTTCGAATAATATGTATTTTTTTTCCATTTTTGTTATATTTTTAGGATATTTTTCAAATACAAAATTGATGGTTTATTAAGCAGAAATTTATAAATATTGTTGTGGATTTACAAGCAATATTTTTGATTTTTAGAATAATGTTGGTTTATATTTGAAATGTGTTCACGTTTAAATGATTAAGAACATGCAACAAATAATAAAACAGTTCTTATTTAAAAAAAAAAAAAAAACTTTAAAACTTCTATAAAAATTTATACTTTTTAAAATGGTTTGAGACTTTTTTGAATCAGCGGTTTACGTGTTGATAAGTTTACATATCTGCAAACAGATTTCGTTTAATTTTTCCTTTTTTATAATGTGAAGGGTTATCGGGATCTAACGTCCTTTGGAGATTTCCTGTTCCCATGTACATATCGGAATATAAATTAAGAATTTTATTGAATCACAGGATCGGTGACGCTGAAGTTGTCGATGCGTTTTTCAAGGGAAGAAAATGGAGAATAAATCTCGAGCAAATGATTGAAAAAATGGAAGTGAAAGTTTTTGTAACGATACACAGTCACATCACGAATATTAGTGACTTTCAATATTTTTGACACAAGATATTTATCTTACTAGAGTGCTAGAGTTATATTCCGTAAGTCCATATTGGTTTTCGTAGAATCTTAATACGAATCATGCCAAACCACGAAAGGGTCTACACAGACCCAACGCAGGCTCTATGATACTCTAACGTATCCTTTTTTGGACAGAAGCTATAGTGACTGAAACGTGCACGCATCAGGCGATGAAGCAAGAAATAGGACAGTGGCAAGATATAAGCGATACTGACATTTATTTATTAAAGGAAGATGGACGCATTATCTTGCGACCATGAAGAAATGGACGATTATATGGCACACAATTGAGGATTTGGAACACGCCTTGTTCCACTGGCCATGACTTAACGGAGAAACGACTGTCCCAGAAGGGTTTCATGGCAAAAAATAGAAAACATAGCTGAATATGTATACCAAGTAATAAATAAGCTACATGAGGAAGAAAGATTGGGAAGAAGGCAGTCTGTACCATAAATGAGATAATAGGCTTCACGTTAGTCTACTCCCTATGAGGCAATGCCTTACAGTGATACAATGGGATCATATTTGAATAATAAGCAGGTGAGTTTTTGTTCATAAGAATACCACATACTATAAAGATTGGTATCTTTATATCGTACTCAAAAAATTTTTCCTCACGGGCGTAAGAAAATGTCATTTCGTAAGTCGATATTGGTTCAGTCCATTGTTTAGAAGTCGAAATAATAGCGTTTGTTAAGTCTTGTGTTTAAGTTCCATATCAAATGGTAGTCTAATTACCAAACTTAAGTCTTTTGTGATAATGCACTGTCCTTAAAATTCGGTTTATGGCGGACGTAATGCCGTATGGCAGATAGTAAAAGTTACGTGAGCACATTTACGTTCGTTAATTTTTATTTCTCTTTTGCAAAATCAGTTCTAAAGGATTTGAATTTGAGTTTGAAGAATTCTTTTTTATTGAAAGGTCTTTGAGACAAGAGTCAGAGGCCATTCTGTAGCGCCATGATCATGAGGCCATTTGAAAAAAGTTTAGGTTTGGATAATTTTATGATAATTTAGGTGATTTATGCTAGTTGCAAGATACTATGAAGATTGGTATCTTTTTATCGTACTTAAAAGATTTTTCCTTACGAACGTAAAAAAATGTCATTTCGTAAGTCGATATTGGATTTAGTCCATTGTTTAGAAGTCGAAATAATAGCGTTTTTTAAGTTTTGTTTGTTAGCTCCATATCAAATGGTAGTCTAATTACCAAACTTAAGTCTTTTGTGATAATGCACTGTCCTTAAAATTGGGTTTATGGTGCACGACATAGTTTATGGCGGAGAGTAAAAGTTAGGTGAACACATTATAACTACATTCGTTAACTTTTATTTCTCTTTTGCAAAATCAGTTCTAAAGGATTTGAATTTGAGTTTAAAGAATTCTTTTTTATTGTAAGGTTTTTGAGGCAAGAGTCAGAGGCCATTTTGTAGCGCCATGATCATGAAGCCATTTGAAGAAAGTTTAGGTTTGGATAATTTTATGATAATTTAGGTGATTTATGCTAGTTGCAAGATAGACTACATTATTTGTTAATGTAGCAATAAAAGAGTAAAAGCAGATTTGAATATTGAATGCATAAATTTTCTAGAAGATGGGGTTAGGTACGAGTATATTGATTTCCAGACTACCATCAAATATTGGCCCATAAATATTTAGCCCAAATAATTACTTCAAAATATCAGTTTGTAAAAAATCTTTAAATATATTCTCAAAAAGTAGCAGTTCTTATTCTTACTAGAGTAAAAGCACTTCAATCCAAATTTGGATCTTAAAAATTCTTTCTAATAATTGATAACGAACAATTTTCAAAGTAATAAATTTTAATAGAAGAACTCTTTTATTTTTTGAGCATAAATATCTTAAAGTTGAATGGTAAACAAATCCATTTGAGGTCGCTTATGAAACTTTCATTTTGTAATTGTAATTCCAAAACTTCATCAAATTGGATATGAATAAAAATTGGAATTCGACAAAATATGCTTTTTGGCCAAGTGGAAATGCGAAATTCAAGTCACACCGAAAAACAATGACACAAAACCGAACGAACAATAGCGGAAACATACGTTCCTTCTGGTTTACCCTATAAATGGGTTAAATTCAACAAATTCCACTATCAATTATCCAGTTTAGCTGCAAGCTGGCTTTTGCAGTGGCATCCGTTGGTATCCGCATTCACATCCGCCTCCATTTCTAATTCTACAAGACCGTTCCCGCATCAAATTCTAGGATCTTGTTCAGTGTTCGCACTCTTGTTCCGATTGCGTTAAGTTGGTGAATAGCAAACGAATCAGAAGTGGATTGGGTGGTTAAGACCGAACAGCATATAAACTTGGATAATATGAAGAAACTTTACGTGGTGAACATCTTTAAATTATTTAACTTTTCATGTGAAAATGAGCAAAATTGTTTCTATGAGCTTATGAAAATATTTCTGCAACAACAAATACTCGTGCGATAATACGAAAATGTGCGATATTCGAGTTAACCTGAATATGTGAATTTTGTAGGAAGGTTACCAAAAGGAGAGATTCCTCTTCGCTATTAAAATGGAGTTTTATTAATAAAATGAAAAATTTTCTACGAGTTCTTGTTGAAGAGTAAAAAGGATGCGTGTGCAGATAGCCACCACAGATAGAGAAAATCTATCTTCATAGAGAAGCAACCTAAATACAATTATTAAAGCCACCAGATATACTACAGTTATAGTATAGGCTGTATAATTAAGAATCGAGTTAAGCAGATTAGTGGAATTGTAAGGATGGTTGGGAGATGTTGAATTATATTTTGGAGCGTGTACAAGATATGAGGAACACGTGAACTTCGGTAATTACCATTGATGTTTTGCCATGTTAACAAGGGCTTTTCATATAACCTCTTCACCCATAGAAGTGTTTCGCCACACTTGACGCAAACGAATCCAACTGAATTAATTTAAGTGTTCTTAAGAGCCAAAGTAAGATGAGAGGATAAATAAAGTTGAAATAATTGCATTTAGAGGCAACATCATGTCGACAGAAAAAAATAAAAAATAAAAGCCAAGACAAGCAGCACCAAAAGAAATCGTTTGCACCGTTTATGCTTTGTAAATTATCCAGAACGGAAAAAATATAAGTCAAAAAGCACACAACGTACATATGAAAACTGCTAATCCCTATGTGCAAGTTCGTACCTATAATATTATACAATATAATTTGTAAATAACCGTCGTTGAACATTAATTCACCTTAAACTAACTACTCCAATATATGTGCCCACACACATATGTACGTATGCACATGTAGTCAGTCACATAAATGTATGAGTATATAAAGTTTTCTAAGGATTCTTGAACACCATTATTTCTAATATCTTGAACATTTCATGTTAACTAATTTACGTAACATTAGCCTAGTTTTATCGTTTAGAGTATTTTATACAATTTCCGCCTATTAATCTCATTCCCTGTTCACCTTAGAATCTGTTGATATGGATATGTTGTAGATTTAAAGAAAATAATCATAAAAATTTATAGTCAAGTTGTAACTACGATTGGACACATTTTTTCTATATTACTTAAAGGATAGTTTGAACTTTTCAATTATTTTCCATGCTAGAAAATTCTACAAATTACTGATACCTCTACAAGATGGCAACATTGATTTAAAAGGACTGACTTACAGGATATTAACGGTGTCATTGAACTTATTGCGGCTGCAGCATTAATTCATATTCGAATATAAAATTCTAATTGCACTTAAAAAATTTATACACCAAATTATTTAAATACAATGTGTTCGTTAATGTTCCAGACTCTAAGCAATTTTGGTTGAAAGTAGTCACGCAATTCGTCCTCAGTTTTATTTACCCGTTGGCCTATTACAATGGAATTTTCAAAATTTAGTCAATTTACAAACAACCCTTCTAACCAACAACCCTATAATACTTTCGATTGAATTTCTTTTAAATTTTTAACACTCAGCCTTTCTCCGAAATAGGACTTAAAATTTACTACTCCCTTTTTTCGGTTTTATGATCGCATGTTTCGTAATTTTTGAATAGATTAAACCAAATACAAAATAAAAAAGCAAATAAGCTTAATTTGACCAAATGCTATTGAAACCGAATTATAATTGTTAAATGTGGTGAAAAGACTCTCGATCTCAGGTGACAAGGGTTTTGCGGTAGAGGGTATTATGTCAGTTGTTAATTTCGAATGGGAGATATTTTAATGACTTTTATTTGGTTAGCTTATATAATAATTAATTTTATAATTACAAACGTATTTAATATTTTATGGAAATTATTAGGAGTTTTTTTTTTTGTAGTAATTAAATTTTTTTTTCCATTAAAATTTTATTAAATTAAAAAGTTAATTTTTTTTAAAAATATTTTAAGTGTTCATTTTTAAGCTATTTATATTTATTAATAATTTATTCTAGGAAAATATAAGAAACAAAAATTTTATCTAATATAGAAACTCTAAATAATTAGTTTACTGTAGTGAGGCTTAGTTATTGGCTGGTATTCCACAGGGAAATATACTTGGACCCATTATCTACAACATTTATATATTCGATATCCCAATCTATTCCAATACCTTCTTTGCTACTTATGTTGATGATACGGCTTGGCTTACATCTAGCAAAAATCCCCAACATGCTTCTGAAACTCTCCAAACCCAAATTCGACTCTTGCAGAACTGGTTTACCAGGTGGAGAGTAAAATCCGCACACAAGATTTAAAAGACCATAATTAAAACGAAAATACCTACAACTACTTCAATTTCTAGATAAACGCTCTAAACTCACTATAGATAGCAAAGTACTTTTATACAATGCCCTACTGAAACTCATCTGGACTTACGGACTAGAATTCTGGGCTTCTACGAAGCCTTTTAAATTTTATTTCAATCAAAAATAATCTGCACAATTGTTAACGCTCTCTTTAATGTTCATAGTACTGTTATTCATCGTGTTCTTGAGGTCCCATTTATTTTTGACGTAGCTGTGTCTCGTTATAAAAAGTTACATTTTCGTGTTTCCAATCATACTAATCCTCTTATTCAAGAACATAAGACCGAGGCACTCCTTGTGAGTAGCCGGAAGAAAATGGAGACCATCACCATAAGAGTAGGCGACCACAACATCCGGTCGCTACCCTACATCCGGTATCTAGGAGTGGTCTTGGATGACAGACTCAACTACAAAGAGCACATCTCCAGCGTCAGCAGGAAGGCATCAGCAGTACAGGGCGCACTTTCGCGGATAACGCCCAATATCGGAGGCCCCAGGCAAATCCGAAGGCGACTACTGGCAACTGTAGTTAACTCCGTCTTGCTATACGGAGCACCAGTGTGGGCGAAATCGCTTGAGCTAACAACATACCGCAAGACAATGTCATCAGTCCAGCGGCTCTCAGCGATCAGAGTGGCGTCAGCATACCGAACGGTATCACACGATGCGGTCAACGTCGTGGCATCATGCCCAGCCATCGACACCCTGGCAGGAGAGCGGGAACGCCAACATCGTAGGAAGAAGGAAGAGCGGCGAGAGACCCGAGAGTCTTCGCCTCTGGCAAGAGAGATGGGACAACTCGACGAAGGGTCGGTGGACTCATCGGTTGATCCCAGATGTTACCAAATGGGTCACTCGCCTGCACGGGAATGTTGGGTATTACATCACCCAACTCTTGACTGGGCATGTATGCTTTCGGGCATACTTGCACAGATTCAAGAGAACTGACTCCCCAAACTGTCATCATTGTCGCGATGTGATCCAAGACGCAGAACACGTATTCTTCCAGTGCCCCCTCTACGAGGGGACACGGGCAGAACTGGAGAGAAATCTGGACCATTCCATCAGTCCAGAAAACATAGTGGAGTGCAAGCTGAAGAGCCAATCGGCTTGGAACAGAATTGCAGAGTAAGCGGAATCCATCAACAAGGATCTCCACACAACGTACGAAGAATAGGCCGCGAGGCGTCATAACATCGGGACGGCAGTAGCATCAAATAAGAACGCCCCAGCGAAGTAGTATTTACATAGAGTGCCGCCGGAGAACCATCGTTCCGGGAGCAAGGCTAGAAGTGCAGGTTAGGTTTTAGCGAGGTAAAAATCCCGCACAACTCGTCTGGCAGGAAAAATTTTCAGGTGAGTACCTTTCGAAGGTTTCCTCCTGTACCTCATTAATCTAAACATGAAAAAAAAATACTCTCATTCGACGCGCCAAATAGATCTGTCAAGTTATGGATTTCGCCAGTTCAGCTGGCTAGATCCAGATAGATGCATGCAACTCAAACAGTCAACAGCAACCCAGCTTGCTTCAATCCCAATATCGATATCTTGCTCCTACCACTGCTAGGCCAGCTAAGAACCGCGTTTTCGGCAAAACCATAGCCAACTTCTGGTATCGATCTTAAGGTATGGATCCACACCCAAAAATGTCCCTCTTGCGGAAAATATATTTTACCAATCGTCCTCTGACAATTTTTCGCACCATTAAACCCACTCCTAGTGAGAATACCCGTTTTTTTCTGACAGCCTAGTATTATTTTAGCCCTGCTATTTTCTAATCTGTCTGCTTACTGTTCTTGCTAAAAATAGGCCTTCCAATTTATTGCTGTAAGTAGAGCGGTTATTTGGCTCTCATAATTTTTCAACAAATTTTTTTCTAAATTCGTGCAATTTGTTGTCCTTAAAGCGCTGAGTGATATATTCCATAGCTCTGCGTAAGCATTTCACGATTGTAGATAATACCACATGAGATTTTTCTTGCTCTGAATAATTTTTTTCAAGAACGTACAATTATTGCTTTCATACTGCAGATATTTCCAAACTAATGATATAATTAATACCTGTTGTAGTTGTCGAAAGGAGACGCAAAATTTATTAAAAGAACTTTTCAGAAATACGTCTGCGAGTTTCCCAAAAGTAAGTTGGCTACTAATTTAGTTGTAAGGTGTTAAATTTTATTTTCAAATCGCAACAAATGTGATTTTAGCCAATGTACACACAGAATTTCAAAAACTGGTTTATGCAAATAACCTGGCTCTCGACCTGGCTCTCGTTCCAAATTTGAGGCGTCACCACTTTGTTCTAGCGGTGAGATTTAGCTATTTCTTGTTTATGGTAACGCTATAAATAATTTAGGAATCATTAAATTGTACACCCAAAAAAACAATGAAATTGCAAAAAATTCTTTTAAAAAAAAAATTAATTTTTAAAAAAATTTTGCATTTTATTAAAGTTTATCTTCTTACGAGTGTATGGGCAATTTTAATTTTATTTCTCTGGTGAAAAATGGAACAATAAAAATTCATCAATATTCAAACCAGAAGTAATATTTTTCCGTTTGTATTTTATCGTACATTTTGCCTCTTTTTTTAATCGAAAAATAAAGAAAAAAAATTATAAGTTATAAAAGAAAGCCCTTTACTTCAAGTTCAAAATTTTTTATATTTCTTTTTTTTAATAAATATTGAACTCTTGTTGGTAAAAGGATGAACGGAACAATTCAAATAGTTTTTAATGCATACAACAACTTAGATAGATACATTCTTCCACTTGAATAAGATTCAATAATTCAACATATTGCAAGTGGGCAAAATAACATGCAGAAAAGAGTTTGACTGAAAATAAAGAGGAGAAAACATCACTTCTTTCGGATATGAAAACAAAGAAAAGTTGAGCCAAAGGTTTAGATAGAAGGAAAATCCATTCTTTCAGAATATTTAATAAAATATCCGTTGATGCAGTCACGTTCATCCATTGGTCTGAACTCAACTTATATATAATTCTTTAACCTGAGGGCAATTTTTATTACTACACGATATGATGGGGCAATCGCAATGGTATGGGATTGTTCTGTTCGTACACGATTCAAAACTATTTACATACATATAATCGAAATGAATAGTTTGAGTGGGACAAGAGCGGGGAATTTACTTACGAGTACGTATGGAATTTGGAAGAAAATATCTTCTTAGACAGCGTGCAGCTTTCCGAATGGAAAACAGGACTACAAAACGTTATGGAAATTGATGTAGAGGAAGACAGCTTTAAGTATGGTTCGATAGTTTGGTAAGATACATAGAATAACGAACAGTAAATATAAAATAAGAATATTGTACAAGCACAAGAAGAGATGTCGATTTTGGAGACTGAGTGCATCCCGATGTTATGCCAGCTGGCAGGATCTAGGATTCTGAGAAAGTACTAACAATAAAACATCTGTTACAACTTGCAATTTGACCTACTTGTTAGTATGACTGCCCATGAATCGAAGAAAAACAGTTCTGAGACGATTCAATTCAATTCGATTCAATGCAATTGCATGTACGGACATATGGAGTTCAATTCTAATCAGTCTTTGCAGAAATTATTTTATTTACGAACATACTTTTTACTTATTATTATTACAAGTATTATTAAAGAGAAGATATTTACAAACCATTGAAGACTTTTCTTAATTATCGACGATTTATTAGAAAATAATACACATTCCCATGAGATTGTGTACTAATGAAAATAACTACGAATTAGTGTGATTACGCACGAACATTTCGATACGCTAACAGTCGAAATTATTTCATTGCTCTGATTGATTGGCTTATCCGTTCTTCGGTTTGTTGACCGATTCGTACAAAGATGGGAGTACCCTTGCTCACCGAAACTTTCACCCAATTGATTAAGAGCCTACAACAACCAACAAGATTAAATATTATCCTTCCCGGTAGAGTAGCAATCCCATTAATCTGTAATGCTTACCCGGTAAACTTTAGCTAAAGCATTCCGACACGTCTCAACAAATAACCCAATAAATCTTGTGGGGAGAGTCGGCGAATTATAGAGCTGCCGAGTAAATCGCTAAAATATGACTTAAAAGCTCCATGAAGGCTTCTTATATTCTGCAAAAATTACCCAAAAGGCGGAGCAGCCAAATAAAGAAGATATATTCAGCCAGAAAAGTATGTGAATTCCTTTTAATATCCTTTAATGTCTTTATGTGTAAGTTCTGGCATCCCAACTAGCCTGTTAGATAGGGTTCCATTACTTTGGGTATGTGGCTCAAAGTTAAAAACCGGCACGTGCTCCAGCACGAACATAGTAGAGTTGGAAAAACTCGTTGAAATCATCGTCGCCTACAAAAACATCCCCAAACCAAATAAGTTTATTTGTGTGAAATCTTAATTTCGAGTCTAGTGAGCGCACTTCATTAGAGTATGTATACTTTAACGCTTCGCTATAATTTAAATAAGTGATTCCGGAATACACAATCCCACACTACGGGTGGTTGAACGGATAGGCAGCCAGCCAGACGGTCCCTGCCGAGAGCAGCAATTTTAATTCGTTTTCAACTTGACCGTCGAAATGGTAAAAGGAGTTTTTTTTAAACAAATTAAAAAAAGGAGTCAATTCACAGTTGAACGACACTTTTGATGATTGTCAAGTCGAATAGGGTGTTTTTTTTTTGTATACATAACAACATCTCCTAGCGATGTACACTTTTTTTTTTTAATTTTCGAGTACAAAAATTTGAAATTGGTTTGTTGGAAAAATAAAATCAAATAAAAAACAGAACCGAAATTCATTCATTCAATGGTCTACAAAACTTACCTTGTCCTCAGAATTTTCAGCAAAAGAATCCAATAATGTTACACTCAATTTAATAAAACCGTACAATATCTACACGTACCATTGTTGACCGTATAATGAAAATTTACACTGACATTGCCCATCTCAGTGGGAATTTGAAAATATCACAAATTGAACGTGATTGTCTGGTAAAGGTATTAATTCGTCTCCTATTTTCATAGTGAACTCGTAATATAAATGCAAAATTTATGAATCTTGTTAAAACTGAAAATTCAGACAACTTTTGTTAGCAAATTTTATATCATACCATTTATGAAATTAGAAAATAAATTATGTCACTTCTATTAAAAGATATAACGTAATAGAAATTTTTATATCGAAGTTGAGATGAGGACAATAAAAATGATTATTTTCATATGGTAAGGAGATGGTGGGAGTATTTTACTAATAAGATTTAATGCTATTTAGCTGTCCTATTTAATATATGATGAAGAAAGTAATTACAAAATTTACGACAAGTGTAGACTCGACTTCTATCCAAAAATATCTTACCAGGTATATAAGCTTAAATCCGCAGTTTTTTAGTCAAAAAAACACATGTTCTTTTTCATAGAAAACAATGAAAAAGTTTTTTTTTTTACTACCTACACACATTTTCCAACTCTCGAGCAATTTGTCAAGCACTGAAGAGTGCAATTGCCGCCAAGCCAGACTTGTTCATAAGCATGTACGACGCATGCCTGTGGCAAGGCGTATTTCCGACTCGATGGAAGGAACAAAGATTGGTTCTTCTCCCAAAAGTGAAGAAACCTCCGGACGAGCCAGCTTCCTATCGTCCACTTTGCATGCTGGATTCGGACGGGAAGAACATGGAGCGGATAGTGGCTGACAGATTGGAGCAATACATCGATCCTCAACTTACCGAATTTCAAGTCGGATTCAGCAAAGGGAGATCGACCATCGACGCGTTGGAACTCGTCACGAACATCGCAAAGGAAGCCATCTCAGGAAAGGGATGGAAAGGCGGTTCTAAAAAGTATTGCCTCATTGTCACCCTGGACATCAAGAATGCGTTCAACTCGGCCCGCTGGAATCGAATCTTGGAGGCTCTTGAGAACATGGGGTGCCATACTACCTAAGGAAGATGGTCATATCATACTTCAGTGATCGACTACCGCACTACGAGACCGAGGATGGACCAGCGGAGTATGGGGTCACGGGAGAGGTACCTCAGGGCTCTGTTCTTCGGCTACTCTTGTGGAACGTCATGTACGACGAGCTACTCCATCTGGAATTACCGACGAATACAACACTCATGGCTTTCGCGGACGACGTAGCGGTTGTCCTTGTAGCCAAACACCTGGAGGAACTGGAAGCCGCATTCTCCACTACCATCCGGAGGATAAGACAGTGGATGACATCGGCAGACCTGTCTTTGGCGGAACATAAGACCGAGGCACTCCTTGTGAGTAGCCGGAAGAAAATGGAGACCATCACCATAAGAGGAGGCGACCACGACATCTAGTCGCTACCCTACATCCGGTATCTAGGAGTGGTCTTGGATGACAGACTTAACTATAAAGAGCACATCTCCAATGGCAGCAGGAAGGCATCAGCAGTACAGGGCGCGTTTTCGCGGATAATGCCCAATATCGGAGGCCCAGGCAAATCCGAAGGCGACTACTGGCAACTGTGGTTACCTCCGTCTAGCTATACGGAGCACCAGTGTGGGCGAAATCGCTAGAGCTAACAACATACCGCAAAACAAAGTCATCAGTCCAGCGGCTCTCAGAACGGTATCACATGATGCGGCATCATGCCCACCCATCGACACCGTGGCAGGAGAGCGGAAACGCCAACATCGTAGGAAGAAGGAAAAGCGGCGAAAGGTCCTCTGTGAAGAGGAGAGACCCGAGAGTCTTTGCCTCTGGCAAGAGAGATGGGAAAACTCGACGAAGGGTCGGTGGACTCATCGGCTGATCCCAGATGTTATCAAATGGGTCACTCGCCTGCACGGGGAAGTCGGGTACTACATCACCCAACTCTTGACTGGGCATGGATGCTTTCGGGCATACTTGCACAGATTCAAGAGAACTGACTCCCCAAACGGTCATCATTGCCGCGATGTGATCGAAGACGCAGAACACGTGTTCTTCCAGTGCCTCCTCTACGAGGGGACGCGGGCGGATCTGGAGAGAAATCTGGACCGTTCCATCAGTCCAGAAAATATAGTGGAGTGCATGCTGAGGAGCCAATAGGCTTGGAGCAGAATTGCAGAGTACGCGGAATCCATCATCAAGGATCTCCACACAACGTACGAAGAATAGGCCGCGAGGCATCATAACATCGGGACAGTAGTAGCATCAAATAAGAACGCCCCGGCGAAGTAGTATTTACAAAGAGTGCCGCCGGGGAGCCATCGTTCCGGGAGCAAAATAAGAGGTGCAAGTTAGGTTTTAGCGAGGTAAAAATCCCGCATAACTCGCCTGGCAGGAAAAATTTCCAGGCGAGTACCTTTTGAAGGTTTCCCCCTGTACCTCATTAATCTCAACATAAAAAAAAAAATTGTCGATATCACGCCAAAAAAATTCGTTCTCTTTCGAGGCAAAACACTAATCAAGCCATTTTCGGAAGTCTTCATAAGAATCGAAGTGCTGCTCAGCGAGCACTCCCAGTTGAGTGTTCGATGGTGCGTTGTCATGTCTTTGTTGATAATCCGTCCTTTTTTTACATAGAGCACGGTGCAATTTGATCAGTTGTTGGTGGTAGTGGTAGGCATTGACAGTTTCACCAGGTTTCAACATCACATAGTAGACGATACCCTGCTGATCCCACCAAACGCACAGCATCGTCTTCCGTCCGAAGCGATTTGGTTTTGATTTTTTTGTCTGGCGAGCAAAATTTCGCATGTGGTTTGGTGTCGCTCTATCTTTTCAATTTTCCCCATGGCACGCAGACGCATAGAAATGGTTGGTTGAGTAACATTCAATTGCGCGAGCATTTTTGGCGATTGGGTATTGTCTTCATACAAAAGAGCCTGCAATTGATGGTTCTCAACTTTCCTAACCCGATTTCAGGCTTCTTGTCCCACAAGTCAAAATTGCCGTCTTTGAAGCGACAAAACCAATATCGGCACGTTGTTTTCGATAAAGCACTGTCACCATAGACCTCCATAGGCATGCGATGCGGTTCGGCAACCGATTTCTTCAAATTGAAGAAGAAAGGCAGAACTTCCCGCATACACATATGCTCTTTTTCTGACACAAAACTAGACATGATTATCAAAAGAAAAAATGTATGTTGTTGACAGATGTCAAACTCATAAAAAAAAGTATAGCGTACCCATGGTAGCTTAATACGCTCACTCACGCCATGTATGACCAAACAGCGGATTTAAGCTTATACACCTTTATTTAATAAAAATAATTTCTAAATTCAGTTTTAAAAACTGTGAGTAATTAGATTGAAGAATAAAATTAAATAAATCAAATTCGAATCACAACATTAATAGGAAAAATTTTAACAATATTAAATCTCATTACATAATGTAGGAAATATCATAAAAAATTTTAATCAAATAGAATTTCATAATATTTTAAATTAAAAACTGTCAATTCATGAATTTTGCCAAATCAATTTTTGCTAAATAATAAAAATTTTGTCAAAAGCAATAAAATTTTAACTAGATCGATTCAAAAGCAACTCGTACAAAATAACTAGATCGATTCCATTTTTGAGTACAGTGTATCGATGCGCTGTAGTATATACTATCTACAGAACATACTGAAGGCATCGACCCTCCACATTAGTCGCCAACCGAAATTACGAAGTTATGGGGGACAGATTGAACCTAATTTTTAGTGAACATCAAATTATTCATATGAGCGGGATTCAATCTGTCCACAGCAATATTCTTAACAGTATTGCCGATCTGTACTATGCAATTTTTCGGTTTCTATGCAATTATTCTATAGGATCCCTAATAAGGTGGTGTTAAGGAAGGTATTTTCCTATCTTTAAATAAAAAGTCGTAAATAATGTTTGATATCTGTAGTAAAATTGGGATTTGTTGTAATTTCCAGATAATACAACAAAAGATTGGTAAATTTGTTAGTGAATCTAATTATTTTGATACAGGAGCTCTTCGCTGGGTAGATCTTACCAGAAACTTGATAATTGGTAAGAGGATTCCAAATTTGGCAAGGAAATCAGCTCCTATAATTAATTTGTCAACTACCGCTATAGTGAACAAATAAAGGAAACTCTCTCCGAAGCGATGGTGATACTTTGAACAATTTATTCCCAAAGGATGAAATGGTAGTACCATTGGTGGCTAACAAGTTGAAATCATGTTCAAGTGGTGAGTTTTGAAAAAAAATATTTCGTAATAACCAGAATTATCTGCTCCAGTGTCAATTAGGAAGTAAAAATGGTTTAATGGATCTCTCCAATCATCGCTGCAGGTGATATGAAAAGTTTATGTTAAAACGCATTCAATAAAAACAATTAGCCTATTTACTATTCTTAAATTTTTTACCAAAAAGAATTATAAAATATTCAATTTTAACTCAATTTCCAATGTCGCTAAAATTCTCATGAATCTTTTAAACCTATAAAATCAATAATATATGATCTACTATTTACACGTACCTTCAAATAAATTTTCTAGTTATGATTTAATAATAGCTAATGTCGAAAAAAAGGTTTTCACAAAAACCTTAGTACTCCTAGCAAATATTTTCAATTGTTTTCTTGGAACATTCTGTATTCTTTCTCTTTGGAAATTTTCCTTAATAAAAATGATCCCATGCAGTTACCATTATCAGTTGTCTTATAGCTGAAATATTTGAAATACTGCTACTAAAACATCATTAACCTATTTTTGAGTCCTCCCATATTATTTCCAATCATCAGTTTGGTTTTCACACTCAACCTGTTTTGACAAACAAAAATATTGTCCGGACATATTCCTCGATACATAATAGTCTACTATAGAAATACAGGAGCATTCTCCCTTCTAGCTATTAAATTATGATTAATTGCTATCTTCAGGAAATGAAACTCCCAAAATTTATGAAAGCTAACAATATTCTAATATTCCCTATATTCAAGCTGATACTTCGTAGGGCAGCATTCTTGATCCCTCTTTTTATAATATTTATGGTCCCGATATCCCTATCACCAATAATATCTTTATAGCCATGTATGCTCACGATACCGGTATTACTGAAAGTCGAAGACTGGTCTCCGAATCTTAATTGAAAGAAAAAGTGTACATATAACTTTTATCCTCTATTATGAACGGTCTATCCTGCTACTCCTACATCGAAGTATAATACCGAAAAAAATGAAAGTCTGTTTCATAGAACTAACCAAGGAAAACGTTTGACCTGAAATCCATTACACACGACAGAAAAGACTGAAAGATCTTCATTATCAATAAATAATAAATTATTAATACAAAAAACAAAAATGGACTTACCGACTTGAACTTTAGGGTAAACTCCCGTGGAAATTAATCCTTACAGTGAAAGATCCTTTGTTAAATTTTCAGCGCTCCTTTTATGTATGTAATAATGTGACCTGAAATATTTCAACATAAAAAGGAATTATCATCCAAGCAGCTGAGTTCTTTTTGGAACCAACTATTTAATACTTCCCTTCTCAGATATTTTCCAAAAACAATTTCTATACTTTTCGCTTGGTTTATATAAGAAAAACTACCATAAATATTTGAATCAATTCTCTTTGAAAATGCATACCCGAAAAAAAATTTAATATACATGTTCACATTTGTATGTAGAAATCCTTGGTAAAATTATATATTTAAATGTAAATGTGAACAATCAAACAGGACATATAGAAACATCATAAATAAAAGTCAAATGAAGAATAAATCAACAAAATATTTCTTTATGAGAAAATTTACGTAAATAGACTGCATCCCCCGCAAAAATAAATGATGCCAAATATTAAAAAAAAAAAAAAAAATAGCAAATAATCACAAATAACAAAGATCTACTCGCGTATGCTAGATCAAAGAATACTTTTAATACAATATTTTTGCTGCAAGCGCTCTTCCAGATACTTTATTCGCTCAAAGGTATGCAAGAACTCTTTTTGTTTCTTTATGAGAACAAAACAGGAGCATTGCGAAAAGAAATGGGGAACATTCATCTACGATCTACTTTAAAGCAAGGATACTTAGTACGACTATTACTTTGCTGTGAAAGTACATTGTACTGTTTTGCCATTATTTTATCTATACACATACATGCGAGCAAATATGATAAATCCCTAAGGAAGAATTTTTAATCATTTTATCCCGTTCGTATTATTACTTTTCCTTTACCTATTTTAATTATGCTTGATTTATTTTTCGCCCACTTTCCCCTTTCCAAACTCTATTAATACTCTTGCAAATGGTACTGATTCTGATATATTTCTATATAATAGATGGCAAATGTTTTCTTATTTATTAATTTTTTTTTTTTTTTTTGCTTATTATAAGACCGCGAATCATAAACAGAATGAGTGACTATAAAATCTTATACGAGTACTAATGAAAAATTGTTGACCAAGAAAAAAAGTCATTTTATGCATCCGTCTTGTCTTTTCATTGTAGAGCTATCATCCACTTCGAGAATATCCTTTGGATAATCTTGTTCAATTTTATTTCGCATCCGCATTAATCAAGGGTATGCCATATCAACAACAAAAACCAAGGAAACACTTTGGTCGTATTTGATTGCTTTATGCTAAGAGAGTTTATGTAACGTAAACTTCGATAATGTTGAGTTCTTTTCAATTTCGAGTAAAAATTATCATTTTTCCATAATTTAATTTTCTGATATCAATTCGAATTTATTTTAATAGCTGGTCTCTGCTCTGTCTGTCCAAGGAATCTATTCTTAGTATTCTCATTTATTTACAATTGATACTGCCACATATACAGTCAATAATTGATTACATCATTCGTAGTACAGAAGAAATTTTAATTAGAGTTTAGAGTATCGTGTGGTTCAGATTCCACAATAACAGTTCAAAAGGAATCTATTCAATGGTACCAAACTATACGAGCACTAAGCGAGCTAATTGATTTTTTAATTATAAGGACAAAGGTGGATAATTGAAAAATTAATAGGTTACACAAATATCAGTAAACGAATTGCTTTTTTTTTTTGTTGTGGCATAAAAGTATCCAAGAGATCGTTGAATTTGCTACAATATTAACACATTCCTAAGGATAATCTCAAAATTGTGTGCTGTGGCAAACAACTATAAAGCGATTCGAACTGAAATTAAATTGTTAGAAACAATGATAGGGGAACAAATCACATCCCTTGATTGAAATCAATTTATTTCTATTTTCATATTAAAAAAGGACCTCTCAATTTGGAATTTTTCCATTATACATTTTATACGCGCTCATAAAAAAATATTAATGAAATTATAAAATGCAATGTGAATCGTTAAAAAAAATTGTGGTTATTTTTAATTGAATTTTTCTATTTATTATCAATAATATTTGGTTGTATTTATTCCAATATTCAAAATAACAAAATTAGAGATAATATTGGGTATGATAGTCCTTTAAATGAAATTAGCTGTAAAAAAAAATTGTATTTTATTAAAGTTTGCTTATGATTTTTATTTAGTATAGTTTCCAATTTAATTATTGAAATAATATTTTTGAAATTATCAAAATTTACTTGAAGAAATAAGAATTATTCTGTTGATAAGTAAAATTTTCACTTTTAGACGGAGAACAATCCTCAAAAGGTATTAAATACAAAAGTACAACCACAAAAAATAATTGTTTAATGTGACTTGAACATCAGCAGTATTGGAAGTCCCTTTTTCTTCTCAGAGTTTACGTTGTAGTAATTAGAGGGACTTAGAAATCCCTTTTCCGTATTTAAAATCAGTTAATTAGGGGGACTGATAAATCGGTTTTTCAGTAAAAATTCGCTGATGCAAATCAGCATGTGAAGTGGAGCGTTCTCAAGGGGAAAGTGTCTTTAATGTCCGATTTGAATTTTTTTGAGCCTTCAAAGGACTTTTTTCTATAATTAATATTTATCGACAGTCTAACCAGAGATTGAAGCCTTGCTTGGGCGAGATTAGTTTTGAACTACATCTTGGCCCTTTAAATATGCTTTATGATGTGGGAAAACATCTGGTATTGGTTAATTTTTTTTTTATTATAGTATGGTGGAAATCATCAAAAGACAAAGTGTGGGACATTAACACACTAAAACTCACGAAACCGCCTTCAGGCATTACTTTGTGGGGCAGCGATTGATCGAAATTACTACTATGGAAAATTATTTCTGTAGTTTTTTTTTTCACGCTCATCCAGATATAGTCTTTTTTAGACTATTATCGCAAAAACTTCGACAGCCTCACAAGTCATCGTTGAGTCCAACATCAGAGCCACTATATTCTCCTGTGTCAGTGGTCTGCCAGCGCACTTCTGTTCCTTTTTTTCTATTTGCATTTAATCTGGCACATTAAAAAATGCTGTTTTTTTCTGTTGCTTTTCTGAGTCCGCATTGAAGCTGAACTAAGACCAGCTGTTAGGAATCAACTTCAAACTGGACCAATAGTCTCATTACAAATCTGTTCTTCCTCTTCAACACATTTTGCCACAACGACCACAGTAATATCGTCAGCTAATACGATAATTCTTGCCTCCTCTAGGATATGGATCCTAACCATCCTATATCACATTCCATAATAGAGGGCCCAAAACCACGTCCTGTGGGACAACCCTTGTAATCCTGTATGATCTGTCCCAAGTGCTCATCCTGTACAAAAGAATTCTACTACTTATGTAAGAGGTCTGTTCAAAAAATATCGCGAATTTTGAAATTCCGCGGGTTACTTATATTCGATTTTCGTTTTTTTTGTGGGGTTATATTGGTTCCGCCATTTTGAATGTTCAGTTAATTTTTGACAGCTGATTTGCTTGCACGTATTTTGGCTCGTCTTCGTTTTTTGCCCTTTTTCGACTAAAAACAGCATCGCATTAATATTGCTAAGGAGCTGTTGGACTCTGTCTGCGAATTTGCTCGAGAGGGTCATAACTGGTGACGAATTATGGGTTTATGGTTATGACGGGGAAACCAAATCTCAATCATCACAATGGAAGCTGCCGAACGAGGCAAAACCGAAAAAAGCACACCAAGTTCGGTCGAATGTGAAGGTTTTGCTTACAGTTTTCTTTGATTGCAGGGGCGTGGTGCATCATGAGTTTTTGCCACAGGGTAGACCGGCCAATCAAGTATAGTTCCTGCAAGTTATGCGCAAGTTGCGCCAAGCAATCTGTCAAAAACGCCCGGATTTGTGGAAGAACAAAAATTGGCTTTTGCATCATGATAACGCCCCTGCTCACACATCGTTGCTAGTGCGCGAATTTTTGGCCAAAAACAACACACTTATAATACCGCAGCCACCACATTCCCCAGATCTGGCCCCCTGTGACTTTTTCTTGTTCCCGACACAGATTCTTTGATCCATTTTTTGGATTGCGCAAAAATCGAAGACAATCCAAAACACGTGCAACCAAAGCAGCTGTCAAAAATTAACTGAAAAATCAAAATGGCCGAACTTGTTGGTATAAGTGAGAGATATGAGTACCAACAAAACGCCACAAAAAATCGAATATACGTAACTCGCGGAAATTCAAAATTAGCGATAATTTTTGAACAGACCTCCTAGTCTTCTATTTATCCTAGTAATGTGTTCCGGAATCCCCATTGAGCCCAGACCGTTAAGGATACAATCCCATCTTATCAAGTTAAAGGCATTCTTCACATCAACGGTTATGATAGCCCTATATGGAGTCACTTTTACACCTTTTGCTCTCGATAGATTCACACGGTGTACCAATAACCAAATCTGCCCCATTTTTGTTGCAACTTTTCGTAAGTTAAACTAGTGGGTTTGCCAAACTTCGCACACAATTTTTAAAATAATAGTTTTGATAAATTAAAAGAAAAAAACCCGTTACAAAATTGCAAATTCACTTATTTGTGTTCATCGTATGCCCAAAATTATTCTTAAACTCTAAATAAATAATAATATATATTTAAAAATAAATGGATTAATCCCTTCATTCAAATAAAGAAGCTTTTGAGAAATCAATAACTAAAAGTTAATTATTTTCAGCTGTTGAATTATATCAAACCGCGTAGCCTCAACTGTTGAACATCACTTGAGGTATTTTCAGATAAATCTTTAATTTTTTTTTCATTTAAAATATTTAAAGAAATTTTTATGTACTATCAAAATTTATTTCATTCAACCAATTACGACAAGCAACTACTTTCAACAAGTTCAATTCAATTGATCAACTATGGCCGATGACGAACCCTTAGCCGATTTGATCAACTTTAACTGAGCCATCTTCAACCGCGTAGCATCACCATCAACTAGTAAATCGCAACCACTTGATTTCCTATTATTCACTTTTATCCTCCAATTTAATTCTTTGCCATTTCTTTTTTTTGTTAAATCCTATATGCTAAATTCTCCATGAATAATGTGGTAACAGTTTTAAATTATTACATTCAATAAAAGATAAAAGGAAATTTATCGCTCACGTTGCTCTCTTCTAGTTACTGGAAACTTTAAAACTTTGCAATTTGATACCAGCATTTTTTTTACAAAATAGTATCTCTATATATATTTTGTTTTTATCTTAAATAATTTTCTTTTTATTTTATTGCAGTTTTTTTTCTATTTTTTTTAGAATTTTTAAATTTAAATTTTATATTCTGCGTTGTTTGCTGAAAGTTTTCAAACTTTACAGACAGAAAACTCCATTGGGATAATATGATTACAAGTATTCACAAATACATTCAGTATACAAAGTTTAAAAATTCCTTTAAATATTTTAAATGCAAAAAAAAGAAGAAAACATATCATAGAAAAATGAGTTTTACAGTCAAATAACGATAATAAAAGAAAACTTTAGAAAAATACTAGCCAATAAGAAAATATAGTAAGGATGATAGACAAATGGTCTCTTATATTGAAATTATGCTATAAAAAGGTGGACACTTTTTTATTGATTCTCAAGTTGTATAAGATTTCTTTAATATTTTTGATTAGTTTCATAAAAATATTTATACACAAAATCATATTTATTATCTAATAAACAGAAGATATCAAAAAAAAGTTTAACGATAATTTGAAAAATTTGACTATGCAATAAAGTCAAATTAGATATTCAGAAAGTTTTTAACAATTTATGCTATTTTATTTGAAAAAGAATGATTTCGAAAAGAATTTTAAAAAAATAATACGAATAAAAATTTGTGAAGAAATTTTTAAACTTTCACATCAGAACGTTGACGACAATCGAATTGGATACAATTTATTCACAAACAAAAAACTTTACAAAATTTTAGATTTACTTCAATTTAACCTTTTAGAATTGTTAGTTCTATTTTTAATTAATATGAGAAACATTTGTTTTTAATCATAAAGGTTTTTACTTAACAATTAATCAGAAAACTAAAGGATTTTTTTTTTATTCAAATTTCGTTAAAAGTTAGTTGCTTTTTAAATAGTACATTTTCAATTACTAAATGATAACAATAAGAAAGTTATTTTTTTTCATTGAATTTTTTTAAAAATATTCATTAAAACTTTTTTTCCTTCTATATTACGTATTTGTTCTTTATTTTATATAAGAAGTATTTTCGTAAACTTTTCTGAAAATATGTAATGAAGTGTAAAGTTTCTATGCTCATTTACAAATTGAGCTTGCCAAATAATTTGCTCGGTTATTAGTGTGCTGTTAATTTAGATAAAAGTTAGAAAAGTACTTTTTGCGTTATTTTTTTTTTTTTTTTGGAAAGTAAAATTCTTAAAATTTTTTTGTTAAAAAGGTACAATCCCAGATATTGAAGTGAAAACTTTTATCAATGGAATGAAGATACTTCCGTTGATGAAATTAGTTTTAATTCTAAAATTTACTTGTATTAAAGAAAACATAAAGGAAAGTAGAAATGCCATGATTTTCTTGACCTACAAATAAATTTTTTACCCATCGAAATTCCGTAATTTTTTTTTTCTTAATATAGGGTTTTCCTATTCCGTAATTAATATAGGGTTTTCTAATAAGAGTGTTATGATTTCTAAGTGACGTTTCGGCCATTTGTACGAGGGTCATTCAACAAGTACTTAGCGTACAAAAGAAAAACGAAAATTTTGGAAAGGTGGCAATATATTTTCCACATAATCTCCTTCAAGCTCGATACACTTGGCCCAGCGATGCTCTAACTTTTTTAACCCGTCCAAAAAATACATTTTCTCGAGGGAAGCAAAATAGGCCTCCGTGGCGACAATGACCTCCTCATTCGACCCAAATCTATTCCCGGCGAGTGATTTTTTTAGGTTTGGAAATAAAAAGTAGTCACGGGGGCCAAATCTGGAGAGTACGGTGGATGGGGCAGCAATTCGTAGCGCAATTCGACCAATTTGGCCATGGGGACGGCGCAGGTGTGAGCCGGCGCGTTGTCGTGATGGAACAGCACTTTTTTCTTCGCAAAGCGGGGCCGCTTTTTCTTCAATTCGACGTCAAATCGGCCCAATAAGTCAGTATAGAAGCGCCCCGTGATTGTTTTATCCTTCTCGAGGTAATCGATGTGGATCACACCTTGTGAATCCCAGAAAACGGTGGCCATCACCTTTCATGCCGATCGAACAGTCTTCGCCTTCTTCGGAGCACGTTCGCCGGGTGAAGTCCACTGTTTCGACTGTTCCTTGGTCTCTGGTGTGTACCAGTGAATCCATGTTTCGTCGACGGTCACGAAACGACGCAAGAACTCCGCTAGATTTCGCTAAAACAGCGCCAAACACGTCGCCGATGTGGTCTCACGGTTGCGCTTGTTTTCCGGTGTGTGCAAACACGGCACCCATCGCGCCAACAGTTTTCTCATGCCCAGTTCTTCGTGTAGAATATGATGCACCGTTCCTACTGCGATGCCCACAGTCTCAGCTATCTCGTGAACCTTCAATCGACGGTCTGCCAACACGCGATCGTGGACTTTTTTAACGTTTTCCTCCGTAGCAGCCGTTTTCGGGGCACCTGGGCGTGGCTCATCAAAAACCGACGTGCGGCCACGAACAAACTCGTTGAACCAATTCTTGACGGTCGCCATCGAAGGAGAAGAGTCACCATACACAGCATCCAAGTGATCTTTGATTTTGCTGCGCGTTTTCCCTTCCAAAAACAAGAATCTAATCACCGAACGATATGGTTCTTTCACCATTTTTGTGCAACCGACCCACACGCTCGCTTTCAAAGGCTCTCGAAACAAAACTAATAAAGCGAATCGACTAAAGCTTTGACAGTAGGCAACGAAAAGAATGTACTGCACGATGGTAAATTATCTGTTTTTTCGTTTTATTCAGTAATGTTTACAATTTCATCAATTTTATTATCAAAACAATCGTTCTCGAATTGCAACTTTTCGTGCGCTCACTTTCATCTGAGTGGTGCGGTAAATAAACAAAACTGTCGATTCTGGTGCGAATAAAATCTACAAATTATTCATGAACACCCATTACATTAACCTAAATTGACAGTTTGGTGTGATTTTTGGTCTGGTGGAATCATCGGTCCGTACTTCTTTCGAAATGAAGCTGGTAACACCGTTACTGTCAATGGAAAGCGGTATAGATCGATGATAACCACCTTTTTATGGCCGAAATTGAAAGAAGTTGATCTTGACAACATCTGGTTCCAACAAGAAGGGGCTACGTGCCACACAGCACGTGCAACAACAGAATTATTGCGAGAGATTCGATTATTTTCAAGAAATTGTGACATTGAATGGCGTCCAAGAAATTGTGATTTAACACCATTAGACTATTTCTTGTTGGGTTATTTGAAGTCATTTATCTTTAGCAATAAACCAGACTTTCTTCAAGCTTTAGAAGTTAATATTGCACGTGCCATTCATGACATACGACTTGATTTAGTGGAAAAAGTGCTCGAAAATTGGGTTCATCGAATTCGTTCCTGCAAAAGAAGTCGTGGAGGCCATTTGTATGACGTTTTATTTAGAACTTAATTGTCTCGATTAATAAAAAACATTTGAATTTCCTTAACAATTAGTATGTTTTTTTTGTTTAAAAAGAAATCATATCACTCTTATTCAAAAACCCTATATATGATCAACATTCACATTTTTATTATTGAAAAATTTACTTTAAGGGTGACAAAATTTTTGTTTGTACCTTCCTATTCAAGGTATTTAATCATTCGATAAATTATGCGTTAAAATAATGACTTTGATGATTTTCATCGTCTATTTGAAAATGGGAAAACATTACAAATAAATTTTTTTCCAAATGCCCAAAAGCAGTCATTCGTGAAATTGAAAAACTGTCACACTTGATGTCATCACTTAATGGAACATTTTATGTGATTTTTGATTTAGGTCCTTCTGTTGTCGATTTTGAAATTTCTTTGAACAATTTCTCAACTTTTCAAAAAAAAAGAAAAACTCTTTATCCATCCTTTATTAGAAGAGATTGTTTTTTACGACTTAAGAACAATTTATACATCAATCAAAATTAATATATTATTTCCTTTTTTCATTCTCAAGGATACGAAGGATATTTTTAATAGTAAATATTTCAACCTCTTATGATATGCACGTGTATTCACTCTATACATATTATATTGTTAATAATTTTATTCAATATTTTGTTGTATTTGTTGTTTTTTTTTGTATTTTTCATCGAATTTCCACTGCATTAAATTTAATGGCGATATTTATAAGTAATTTCCTATGAGTGCAATTTTTACTATGGCCAAGAAATTCATTAGAGAGGCATACGAGAATGAATGAATATACGAGCACTTTTATATCTTCCACAATACTTAAACTACGTGCTTTCCAATTCGAATAGGTATAATTTCGGTTATATTCCATACATTTACCAAACAGTATAAAAATATCGTTTGCGAAAAATTTATTTCTTTTTATTTTTATATTTTTGTAATTCGTTTATTATTTCTTGTAGTATCGACAGTGTACGCGTATATTACAGTATATTGTAGGTGTAAGGGCAGAATAATATTTGCGCATTATGGCCAAGGTAATACGGAATAGTCTAGTGTTCGCTGACTCTTGTATAGGGGATGATGCACGGTAGATTTGATGACTTGAAAAACCTCAACTTTAAGTGTTAAGCAGGCATGTATTATGTTATGATATTTAGTAATAAAGATTACAAACTGCATGGACGTGCAACTTTTATCAAAATAATATGTACGGCAGTTATTATTTGAAAAATTCAACCACATCAAAAGTCTACAACATCCTCGATATTCTAAAGCGAACCGATACGCATACTGTGGAGTATGTCTAATACTCTTACCTGGTGGTCGATTTTTCTATTTTCATTTTCAAGTCACGTATCAGATGATACTGTATGGATACGGTTATGAAACTGAGTGGATAAAATAAATTATCTAAACGTTCGCCATCAAAAACGAAACATTAACTATGTTCGCCGTAATCGTAGCTGCTTTGACAGTCGCCGCAATGAACAGTCGAATGGCGGTACTCCTGTACGAGGCCTATTCACGATTGTAGCCATTCTATTATTATTGCAGCATTTCTTGCTTCTATGACCGATTCAACTACTTTTCTTATTACTATTTTATCATTATTATTATTATTACTATTATTATTACCACTACTTTTATTATTATTCTTTCGCTTCTAAAAGAGCTTTTCTATCCTTTTACTACAACCAATACCCACTATGGCGTTCTAAAAGTAGCCCACTCAATATACATAATTTCATAGCCAATTTTTGCAATAATCCACTCTAATGAAAAAATAAAAAATGTTGCTGTTCTTAAGATAATTCCATAAAATTACTATTTTCAACTTTAATTTAGTTATTTTTTTAATGATTATTTAATAATATTTAATATTTTTCCTATAAAACTGTTGTATAAATTCAAAAAAGATCCAACGATTCTTTAATTAAAACGTAGTTAAGTAAAAATGTCTTTAATCTATAGTTTAAAGAAGTTTTTTTTTTAAATATTGCAATAGTCAGAAAGAACGCTAACATACTCGTAATTCAGCGAAATAATTTTTTGCAATTCATTTTCTTTTAAGGAAACTCATCCATTTTTAGGTTAAAATACATGAATCATCTCTCTAGGACTTCATGTTTGCAAAAATTAGTTTTTTTTAAAAAAATCCTAAATCATATCAGCTTATTAGTACAGACCTTATACTTTTCGTAGTCTCAGAGACAGAAGTCCAATGGTATAATTGCATGATCTCCGTAAAAAATGGCTGCATCCTGTTGAGACCACATTTTTTCCAAACCTATGTCACCCAATATAGCCCATAAAAAATATGTTATAATTTCACGATAACTTTTACTATACAATTGGAAGAAGTTGATCTTGACAACATCTGGTTCCAACAAGAAGGGGCTACGTGCCACACAGCACGTGCAACAACAGAATTATTGCGAGAGATTCGATTATTTTCAAGAAATTGTGACATTGAATGGCGTCCAAGAAATTGTGATTAGTATAGTAAAAGTTATCAACAGATGGCTCTGCCAGCCCAAAAACTACACCAAACAGCTACTCGGTGTGGGTACTTAAGTTCTTCTTAAATAACATGCAAATTTGCGGTCGTCTAAATTCGGCAGTTCTGCTTGTAACAACATCCATTTAGGCGGAAATTTTCTGCATCTCTTTTGATGATTTCAATGTTGGAAGGCTTCAACTTTCAGTTCCACGATTATACTGCTTTAAATGTTATCCGTAGTACTAAAATTACAGCCTATAAAGTGAATTCTGATCCAAAGAAGCAAAAAAAATCACGCCAGTTTTGATGAGGTAAATGGTGAGGTCATATAAATATAGGAACTCATGGCGTTGTCATTTTTCCAAGCCTTTTAACTCACTATTCATAAGATTTGATCTTGGTCAATGGTCTGATATCAGAAGAACCTTTCCTATAATTTTTTTTATATTGATGCCCTTCCTAATGAGAAGGCAAGCATTTGATATAAAAAAAAACCAAGCCTAACACAAACATTTGAGTTCACATATCTGTAGGGTCCGGTAGTTATCAGACGTGGTAGAAAATTGTACTGTATACGAGGTCTGTTCAAAAATTATGGCGAGTTTTGAATTTTCGCGGGTTTCGTATATTCGATTTTCGATTTCTTTATGGCATTATGTTGGTACTCATGTCTCTCACTTATGCCAACAAGTTCGGCCATTTTGAATTTTCAGTTAATTTTTGACAGCTGCTTTGCTTGCACGTGTTTTGGCTTGTCTTCGATTTTTGCGCATTCCAAAAAATGGATCAAAAAATCTCTTTCGGGAATAAGAAAAAGTCACAGGGTGCCAGATCTGGGGAATACGGTGGCTGCGGCATTATTAGTGTTTTGCTTTTGGCCAAAAATTTGCGCACAAGCAACGATGCGTGATCATGGTGCAAAACTCAATTTTTGTTCTTCCACAAATCCGGGCGTTTCTGGCGGATTGCTTCGGCTAACTTCCGCATAACTTGCAGGTAATATTCCTAATTGACCGTTCTATCCTGTGGTAAGAACTCATAATGCACCATGCCTTTGGAATTGAAGAAAACTATAAGCAAAACCTTCAAATTCTACCGAACTTGGCGCGCTTTTTTCGGTCTTGGCTCGTGCGGCAGCTTCCATTGGGATGATTGAGCTTTGGTTTCCACGTCAAAACCATAAACCCATGATTCGTTATCAGTTATGACCCTCTGGAGCAAATTTGGGTCGTCGTGGACAGAGTTTAACAGCTCCTTAGCAATGTGAATGCGATGCTGTTTTTGGTCAAAAATGGGCAAAAATCGAAGACGAGCCAAAACACGTGCAAGCAAAGTAGCTGTCTGAACAGAGCTCGTATATTAACCACTGATGACTCTCAATACTGCTGGTCTTATTATTTAACTGCCATATATTTTAGCTGAAATTTAAACAAAATATTAAAATACATTCAAATATTGCAGTTGCATTTACTATTTCTCCTTCCTGATAAAGTTATTTAAAATTAATAAAAATATTATATTAACCACTGACAATTGAATATTCAAGTTTAATTTTTAAGAAAAAACTTAACTTAATAAGAGCTACAGGTAGTATAAAATGTTATTAATAAATAAAATCGAATAGAAAAATTCCAAGGAACCTCTTTCGTAAATATAAGCTTTCAACTATTTATCATTAGTGTCAGAAAGTTAACTTTTGCAGTAATTCTATTTTCGATTACCTAAATGTATACATAATAAAAATAAAATTCAATTCATATCACATCCGTTTTCAATTACACAAATAGACTATTATGCCCATTATTCACACAAAAAATATTCCAAGCTTAAAAGTCGAATGTCACGCAAACAGTGTTTTTTTCCTTTTGGTTTATTGTAACATTTAGTAGTAAATAAAATTTATTGAGTATTTCCTGAGAAAATTACGCATAAACTATAATAATTTATTCATATTACCCCTAACTAAAGAGATGAAACTATGAGCAGGACATTCGATATAATACCAAATGTGGACGAATTTCCTTTTTTTTTTTAGCAAAAATATTTCGGTTATTTTAAATTTCAATTTGATTTTAATTTCCATTGCAATAATTTAATTAATTTTAATTAATTTACCTTGCAATAATTTTATTAATGTTAAAATAAATTTAGAATTTATTTTTTATGTACTAATAAAATTTTATTTCTATTATAGGAGAGAAGCAGGAAAGGAGGAAACTGTTACAGTTACTAATAGTCGATAGGATTATGTGTGTTCATCAAAATAAATGCTACATTTAAAAGCAAGGACATGATAGAGGGTCAAACCATCTTGTATGATGGATGAAGCTATTCCTCTTATCGTTTTATTACAATATTAACATCTAGCATGTGCGCTTGAATATACTATCCATCAACTTTCTGACACTTTCAACAAGTTTCTGTACGAAACATTTTACTCATCCAACTTAATATAAATAATTTCTTTAGCCTAATTCTGCACGTTCAAGAGCCTCCCTTACTCCCTCCATCTACGAACATATAAATTCATACATCTACGATGGAGTTTTAATTCAAGATACTCGTACATCTTTGTTCAATGAAAATTCTCCTACCTACCGTACCGTAGCTAGTTTAGTCGATGTTCATTAGTAAAGCTTTTTCATAATAACTTAGTCTCAAATTTTGTAGAAACTCTTAGAATCTGAAATTTTAGTCAGTTTTTTGTTCAAGTATTATATTCTTATGTGAATATGCATACTCGTATGTTAGCCAATGTGTTACCAAAACAGAGAATTTCTGAATTTTTGTCAAAACTCTTACGCTTTTAAAACGTTTTTAAATTTAATTCAAATTTAAACTTTAGTAAAAATATTTTCTTAGGAAGAATCATTTCAGAATAAGTTTTAATCATGACATGTTTTCAGTTCATGATTTTAGCGTAAAAAACAAAACATAATCAGTAGATCCGAAAACTATTACCGCTAAAATGAAATAATTCCTCGATCCTTTTCAAAGTCTAAATCATCTTAAATGAAAGTCAATGTTTGAGGTACTGACTAGTAAAAGTTCACCTTAAAATTTTTTTTTGCCTAAGGATTTTTGGATTTCCGAATTATTACTTATTTTATTAAATTTACTAAGTAAGAAATTTAAAAAAAAATTCAATTGATAATACTTTTGGTGTACAATTTCGAATTTAAAGGACTTAAAGTATTTCTAGTACAAATACACGTTTACCGGCAAGGATGTTAACACTGATTCCCTGATAAATCCTTGCACGTCTATTCTTCTATGTGGAGACAATACAGAAAACCTTAGAACAAGTAAATGACCATGGATAATAGAAACACATGTCATGTGCTTGTGTGTGCTTATATTCCACAACTTATTGTAGACTATAAATCATGACAGTGTTACTGTTGCTGTTAACGTATCGTTGCGTATCATATTTTCGTCTTGAAAAGGGTCCTTAAATAAACTGCCTTCCAGGTCGTAGAATTCAGTAATGCTCAATTTACGTAGATACATAAACCACTATATGCTCCCATACGGTAAAGAATATATATAATATTTAAGAGAGAATAGACAAATGTTAACAGGATTAGTTTTGTATAGATTTCATAGCGAACAGCTTTTATATCGTGTAAACATATTTTTATGATTTATTCTTTTGCTTTAAATTAACTTTGTTTTTTATTCTCAGATTATTCAAAAAGTATTGAAATAATTATTATTCAAATTTACTTGATGGTCACTAGACGAATAATTTCATAGACTGAAACCAAATTACGGTAAGTGGGAAAAAATAAGTAAAGAAAAAGTTAAGGTATTTAATAATTATTAGTTAAATACTTTTGCTCCACAGGACGATACAAAAACATACTAATAAGATAAACAGAAAAACTAATGTATTCTTCCTAAAAATATTAAAACGTTTAAAATTAAGTCGGCTATTCTTCGCTTTTCTAAGCAAAAAAGTCTTTTAGATACTCTTTTATAAAAGGTTCTATCCTAAAGAAAATGTCTGAGAAAATTAATTTTTATTAAATAAACTTTCAACGGTATCCTGTGCATAACCTATTTTCACTTACTCTATAAATTTACAATTATTAAAATGATCCCTACATCAGCAAAATCTGTGAATTTTCCATCCTCTTATAGATCTATTGTATTATAGACTGATAAGATTTTGGTAAAATTTTTAAATAAACTTCTATTAAAATTACTATTCACTTTCGAGATATTGCTCAGGAGTATTTTTACTATTTTTCTTATACTCTTGATGGTATGTGACTATTCTAAGTTTATACGATGTCTGTTCAAAAGGTATTGCGAATTTTGTGTTTGAAAATAAATTATTTATTTATTTATGAATATCTATTTTGCCCCATTCAAAGTAATCCCCATCAGATATTATACGCTTATGCCAACGTTTTTTCCGATCCTCGAAGCAATTCAAAAAATCATTTTTTGTGATCTTGTTCAGGTCCTCTTTCGATGCTGTCTTTATCTCCTCAATTGTAGCATAGCAGCATCCTTTCATGGGACTCTTCAGTTTCAGGAACAAGAAAAAGTCACAGAGGGCAGATCTGGGGAATATGGTGGCTGCAGTATTATTAGTGTGTTGTTTTTTTCCACAAATCCGAGCGTTTCTGGCGGATTGCTTACCGCAACTTGCGCATAACTCACAGGTAATATTCCTTATTGACAGTTCTACCCTGTGGCAAGAACTCATGATGCGCCACGCCCCTGCAATCGAAGAAAACTGTAAGCAAAACCTTCACATTCGACCCAACTTGGCGCGCTTTTTTCGGTCTTGGCTCGTGCGGCAGCTTCCATTGGGTTGATTGAGCTTTGGTTTCCACGTCATAACCATAAACCCATAAATCATCGCCAGTTATGACCCTTTGGAGCAAATTTGGTCGAAATTGAGCAAAAATCGAAGAAGAGCCAAAACACGTGCAAGCAAAGCAGCTATCAAAAATTAGCTGAACGTTCAAAATGTCCGAACTTGTCGGCATAAGTGAGAGACATGAGTACCAACATAACGCCACAAAAAGCAAAAATCGAATATACGTAACCCGCGGTAATTCAACATTCGTGGTACTTTTTGAACAGACCTCGTATATTACCTTATTAAAAATTCATATCTCTCCCAACTTTATTTTAAAATAGCAGAATTTAAAAAAAAAAATACATTCGATTTTGGATGGATTCTCACAATATAATATTTTTGGCCACTTATTCAGATAATAAATCTAACATATCTTGTAATAATCTATAATGCCATATCGACCATTACCAATATTGGTTTACGGGATGTAGAGTGAAGATAAACGGGCAGGAAAGTGCTCATGTTATTTTTACTCTCTGGCAAAAGCCACCTGCCATATGATATTTTTCCCTGACAAAAGTGATTAACCTGGAATTTACATAAATTTGACTAAATAAATAATAAATAGTATATTTTTAGAACTCCACTCAGTTATGAAACCAATTTGGACTTACGAAAATTGAACTTTGGGTTTCAACCAAACCTTTTTATTCGAACCGCATACAGTTTTTACAATACAAGATTCTCTAACAAAATTTTATATGATATTTTTACGTATTATGCAAGTGGAGGAACGTACTTTAAAAAGGATTTCATGTATTTCTAAATAATCAAAAGTTTGAATTATTATCGTATCCAGTCCTGTCAAACCAAGATCTTTCAAAATAAAAGTAGATTGTCCTATTTATATTCTTAAAAATTTTGTATTTCGTGATCTTCATGTTACCTTTCTTCAAGACCTGACTCTTTTTAACTATGAAATTTTTTATTTTTGTTTATTTCACAATCCACTCAAAAAAGAATTTCCTTCTATTACCCTTTCTAAAGACATCCAATTTAGACTAGAGAAACAGTGGCGCCTAGATTTTTTTGAAATGCTTATTGAGTATTTACTCCTACTTCATTGCTTTACGATATTGTATATTTATTTTTTTTATCTACCAGGTGTATAAGCTTAAATCCGCTGTTTTTTAGTCAAAAAAAGACGTTTTTTTAAATCATTTTCGGACGTCTTCGTAAGAAATTTACTGACAATGTGTACTGATTAATGTTGACAGATGTCAAACTCATAAAAAAAAACAGTATGGCGTGCCCATGGTAGCTTAATACGCTCACTCACGCCATCTATGACCAAACAGCGGATTTAACCTTATACACCTGGTAAATCTTCTTGTAATAATATTTTTATTATTGTAGATAAAGAATAAAATTTAAAAAAAATATTATTTTATAATTTCCTTTAATTTTTGTTTTTTTATTTCAATTTTAACTATTAAAACAAGTACTTAGTAAAAGACTAAGTAAAAATTAAAATTTATTATGAAATTATATTTTTTGATTTAAAAATTGAAGCGAATTTTTATTTAATATAAGAAATATGGATAATATGTCAAAATATTTCTTTCGGTAATCTCGCATGTACAAATTCTAAAAAACCAACACATGTATATGATGATCAATTTTAAAAATATTTTTAATAGAAAACGTAAGAAATATCTCTATTTATTTTCAAGATAGAAAGAAAAATAATATTTCAGTACATGTGGATTTTTCTATAAGTGGAATATAGTTTGACTTTTGTTCAACATATCAGAACCACTTAGTCAGGTCAGGTTTTGTGCAATAAACTCGTGCGTAAATAGAAAGAAAGCTTTTATTTGTAGAGCTGTTAAAGGAAAAACTAAAAACTAAAGTTAAAAACAAAAACTCTCAATAGAACTGTATAACTCCTTTTATAAATATAGTGGATATTACTGTGACTTTCAATTGTTCAAAAGGATCAAAATTTACTCGTACTTTGAGAACGATAGAAGAAAATGAAATATTAAGAAAAGTAATGCTGGATTTGAAATGATAAAAGGGCGAATATCTTGGTGAAGGATTATATTATTGTAGAAAGCATTATTATAATACAAGTCTCTATTGAATTTTTGTTGAAAGCTTTTCCACGATAACTTAATAGAGTTTGAGTATAACGCGAAAATAAAAATCCATAAACAACATCATGTACTTTGTTACTATTGGAATTAGATTGCCACTGTCGGTATAACTATTTAGACATCAAATTCCGAACAAATAAAATTGTTCAGTTAGTACCTACTGGCAGGTTATAAGCAGAGTCGATTCAAGTAAATTGCACGATTTCTATTGAAATGTTTTTTCATTTGAAATTTAGATATGTTCCATTTGTACAATCCGATTTTGAATATATCGATTCCATTAGCTAATACTTATAAGTATTGTATTCAGGATACAAAGAATTCCCGATAATATTGTCATCATATCACTAGGGAATTCATTATGGTTCGATGACTCCCCTATATACCATACCCTAAAAAAAATAGAATTTAAATAGTACATTGGTATTTCTTTCTGTACAGACAGATCTAAGAACAAAGTGAATAGAAGAAATTTTTCTTAAAATTCAAATGAAAAATGACATTTTTTCTCAGGTGTAGACTCAAGCCTCGGCAGGTAATTTAATGATAAGAAACTTAATAGTTTTGAATAAATCTTTCAAACAAAAAGAAAATTTAAATTAGAAATTACTTTTGAATATTCCAAAATTGAACTGCAATAAACAAAGAAATTAAAATAATTGTCAAAAAATTCCAAAGAGAAGAATTCAATAAAACTTCTTTTAAATAGGATTATTAGCTTTTCTAAAGACTTTTAAATAGGATTATTAATTCGTCGTCAACGATACTTTTTTCTAGACATTTACCCTCCTCCCCCCTCCCTTCCCCCCAATTATTGTTCATCTGTCAGAATTGAAGACAAAGTTATAATATCTAATCGAAAAATATAACCAATCGTTTGCGTATTTCATTTTTTCAAGACTCTCTCAACTAGGAAAGCCTTTTGATTGAATGTTGAAAGTAATACCAATTATGCCTTAGAATTTTGGTTTGTTTTTTTTTTTTTTTTAATTTGTAAAATTTTATTATGTCATCAATAATCTTAAAGTTGACGAAAATGACAATGAAGATTTAAAAAGCTTACGCAATTTATTTATTCCATAAGACATTATCGACAAGCACAAATCCACAAAGATGAACCTAATTGAAAGCATTTCATGCTCCATTTAATCTGTCTACGGAACAATGACTTTAGTCTGGTATACTCGTACCATCCGATTCCCGCCATTCAATTTGAATTTCTTTGATTATATAAGAATTTTCTAGAATACTGCAGATGGCAGGTGTACACGGTAAATCTGACCTATTGAAAATATACAATAAAACGCTTCAGTACTTTAGATTATGAGAGTTAGTCGTAATATTATGATAACAAACAGGATAAATTGTATTCAAATTAAATTTTTATACTCCATATGAATAAAAGAAAATATCCTTAATATTCGATGCTCAAATAATTACTGACTAACATCTATTCAGGTTTATTAATTGATAAAAAGATAAAAATTCTAAAATTAATTTTCATTTTCGTGATAATTTAATTTGTCATTTTTTAAAGTTTCTAATTTTTTATTGTTGTAAACTTTTAAATATTGTGTAATTGAAAAAAAAAACAGAAAAAAAATAAAATATGGGATTGGCAGTGAAATATGTTTTCTTTAAAAAAAAAAAATTATTATTGGAAGAAAACATTGGTTTTCGTCGTGAATCAGGGGAATAATTCGATACGACTTGTATGTCCTTGGCATGGTATTAAGTGGATTTAGGTAAGCCATTAATGGGAACATAGATAATCGACAAAGACACAAATCCTAAGCCTATTTTGTTATATAAGATTTCGTTACAAAGACCTTGGAAAATCCGAATGCGAAAATATCGAACGACGGCCTTAGTCGACACCAAAATAGATCCTAGTCATCCCGTTCTATGCTTTGTACAGTATTCGGAATAAATCATTATCTGTCAGTGTATTTGCTCTCTGCTTAATTCCTTGGTGCGCTGATTGTCCCCAGCACGTCAGATATCGTCCCGACCTAAGTCAAAGTATCCCTCAGAATAAGCTTTCATCCTTCATAACTCACAAACACGTGTTTATGTATGTCCGGATGCGTATGAGTACCGAATATTTGTACGCTTATAAGTTTACCTCTTCTTAAAATGCTTTTTGTCAGTCTGAACACCACAGCCGGTAACTCCTTGTTTCTGTATTCCCAACAGAGTAACAAGTGTATCGGATTACATGATCATTATTGATAGATGATTTATTGCAAACTTGTTGAGGGTGTTTAGTTGTTGGCTTCCAACTTCTCCATTTCGAATTTCGTATCCGTTTTCATTCATTTCAGGATATTTTTTTTATCCGTCAAAACAGTTTGACAAATAATAGTTCATGTGGACAACGTGATTGCTTCTGTTTTAACTTATTGTATGCTCACGAAAAGAATACTTACGCAGGATAATATCGAAGGTCATATAAAATTGAATTATCGGAACAACAAAACACTATCACTTAAGTTCTCGAAAATACTTGAGAACTTTTTAAGAACTAATAACTAACTAACTTACTAATTACTATGTGCACTTATGAATATACAGGGTGTTCTGACGATAAGTTCAGAAGTTGTTTTTTTTTTCTTCAAATTAATTTAAATGGAAATAAATATCAGTGATTTTGTTGATAAATATTCTCTGTATAGTCTTGGGTATTATGCATGGGAATATCGACTAAGAGGCTGATTATGTCCTTATATCATATTTTGGGTTATCATTAACACAAATACCAATAATGGAAAGTTTTTCGATTTCAGTTATGTAAGTGCCATTATAATGGATAACAGCTGAAGATTTCGATTTCGCTGTAGAGACAGGAAATAGATCTGCATTTGGGAAGTATAAAATTCCGTTCTGTTCTTCGAGTCCCATAGTAATACGAGCTCTGTTAAAAAAGTATCGTAAATTTTGAATTTCCGTGGGTTACGTATATTCGATTTTCGGTTTTTTGTGGCGTTATGTTGGTACTAATGTCTCTCACTTATGCCGACAAGTTCGGCCATTTTGAATGTTCAGTTAATTTTTGATAGCTGCTTTGCTTACACGTGTTTTGGCTCGTCTTCGATTTTTGCTCAATTTTGACCAAAAACAGAATCGCATTAACATTGCTAAGGAGCTGTTGGACTCTGTCCGCGACGACCCAAATTTGCTCCAAAGGGTCATAACTGATGACGATTTATGGATTTATAGTTATGACGTGGAAACAAAATTTCAATCATCCCAATGGAAGCTGCCGCATGAGACAAGGCCAAAAAAAGCGCCAAGCTCCGTCGAATGTAAAGGTTTTGCTTACAGCTTTCTTCGATTGCAGGGGCGTAGTGCACCATGATAACGCCCCTGCTCACGCATCGTTGCTTGTGCGTGAATTTTTGGCCAAAAACAACATATGTTACTAATAATGCCGCAGCCACCGTATTCCCCAAATCTGGCCCCCTGTGACTCTTTCTTATTCCCGAAACAGATTTTTTGATCAATTTTTTTGGAATGGGCAAAAATCGAAGACGAGCCAAAACACGTGCAAGCAAAGCAGCTATCAAAAATTAACTGAAAATTCAAAATGGCCGAACTTATCGGCATAAGTAAGAGACATGAGTACCAACATAACGCAACAAAAATCGAAAATCGAAAATACGTAACCCGTGGAAATTCAAAATTCCTGATACTTTTTGAACAGACCTCCTATTAAAAAAACTTAATATGAAAGGATCATTTTTTTCCAACGTTAAATCTGGAGTAATCGAAGAGCTTTTGGATCTGAATTTCTTCCAAAACCAATATTTTATATATGAAAATAATAACCAACTGGTCGTTTTTGATTCTTGCGAAAAACAGTTTTGGTTAATAGCTATTATGAGTCTTCAAATCTTAACAGTTTCAGATTATATGAATGAGGTTTCTTTCATATTCAATAAGAGGATTATCCATTTTATAATTCGGATATGATTACACTGTTTTTTCATAAAACTTTTAATACTTTAAAAAATAAAATTTAATTTTTTTATAATATAGTTTGCCATTTAACATAATAGAACCATATAATATCAACAAAAAAATTTGTAATTTCCCCAAGAGTGGCGACTCCGTCGTAGCAACTTTTCCCGCTTTAACAAGATATTATATGGTAGTTGTCTGCGGTAAACGTTATCCTTCTATAGATTCATCTAAAAGTAAAATTCTATTATATAAAGCTGTAAGAAATCGTAAGTGACTGTGAAAAGTTTATAATATTATCGTAAAGTGACTCTTTTGTGTGAATTTTGGTCTACAGTTGTCATTGGCCGCCTTTTTCTGATCTGAACTCAGAAATTTTAATCTAAGGACACTTAATTGCGAGATTTGATGATATTAATTAGCCTCCTAGATTATATGTTTGGACGCTGTTGAAGTTTTTTCTTTTTAGCTTAAGCAAAAGGTTATATTTTTTGCAAACACCTATTTTAAATTGAAGAGTATTGAAGAACTAAATTCCAATTAGTAACTTAGAAATTTTAGCCTGAAATGTATGAAAACATTTTTAAAAATAGGATCTAATACAACAAGTAGTTTTGTGACCAATTAAAGTTAAAATTAATTTTTATTTGATGTATAATGGCAAGATTTATGCAATTTAAAAAAAATAATAATTTAAAATATACTTTGTTAAACTTTTTATTTCCAAAACACAAATTGGATAACCCTTTTTCTACGCGAATGTGTAAATATGGACCATAGAACCAAATGTCAATTTTATTCTTAGAATTGATATTATTTCAAAAACTTGTCGGTATAAGTGAGAGACATGTCTATATTGGAATTTAATGAGTTTAACATACGTTGTCGTTTCATTTCCATGCCTGAAGAGCAATCACATGAATTAGGAAACGAGTATGAAAAACTGAAAGTACTGTCATCAGCGAAACAGTGTATTAGATTAAAAGTAACAGATAAGAAATCACTTATGGCAGTTAGAAAAATGTTCAGATATAGAACCGAACCCTGGGAAACACCAGTATTTATTTGAAGCCACCCAAAACAATTTTCACTGAGCAGTTTAAAAGGTAGCTTCCAATCCATTTGAGGAGAAGACTATCGTTGATACCATATGCGCGCATTTTCGACAAAAGAGCCTGACACCAAACTATTTCGAATGACTTTCTTGCAATAATACTACACTCCCCCAGAAAAATGGGGAGTGTCGTTCCACTTTTTGGCTAGATATGCCATCAAATCACAAGTGGATCTATTGCTACGGAAACCATATTGACGGTCACTGAGGAGTTTCCTTGATTCAAGATAATTCATTAGCTGATAGCTTATGAGTGTTTCCATAATCTTATAAAGAAGAGATGTTATTGCAATGGGTGGGTAATTAGAGGGGAAAAAGTACTTGCTTTTTGTAAAATCTTAACAGAAAATAATTGGTCTTATGATTTCCATTATAGCGCGTAGAGTTGTCAGGGTCTTGTCTATGAAGGTCTTAAACCTATATGAACTCTGGGCTAAAGAAATTCCATAAAATGGTTTACGAAAAATTCAATCCTTCCTTATAGATATTGCCGAATGTTTAGCTACACCCTAATTTTTCGATGGATTACTTTGTTCAAATCTTTTCACAAAAATTTCACGTCATTGAAAGCTGTAACACTTCGTCGTAATTAGGCAGCGTCTATTCTTTAACAATATTGTATTAAGCAGTTAAATAAAAAAATTTAAATTTACCAGGAATAGAATTTATTCAAATTAATAATTATTTAACTACAAATTTTTATAAAATAAATTAACTTGAAATGTATAAATTTTCTGCTAAAAATCCAATCAGACTCTAGAGTATATGTGTAAGATAGACGAATGGAAAAAGTAATTAATTTGCTCTTAAATATTGAATATTTGTTCACTATTTATAAGAAAAAAAATTTATATCATAAAAAAATCTTTAATAGAAAAAAATTACACATAATATATACTGGCTACTATAATGCGTAAAATGTTATCATTCTGATTGTCTTTTATGCAAAATCCGAGTAATTGACATTCCGACTGGGTCATATTATCATTCACTTACTGGGCGCCTGCCTCAGGATATAATTTAATTATGCGCGTAATCCTTGCTTCTTTTGAAGCTTATTTAGAATTCAAATCACAAACTCGCTTGATAAAGCCCAGCACCTACTACTACCTACCGGCGATTGCCAACAACTACGACCAGCCTATCCTATCTGATAGAAAACTTTTAGATACTCGTATCTAAATAAATCCTTGTATTTTTCGTTCGTATACTATGGCCAGAATGGAATTGGTTTGTTGGCAAACTACCAGCTGCATATTCAGATATCATAGAATACGTTAGCTTTGGCGTATATATATGGCCCTGAGATTGTTTTCTAGAGGCTGTAAAGGCTGTCGGATGTGTTAGTGCTGGTCGGTTATAAACTGGTGGAGCACAACATAATTATCACTGGATTAATTTTCACTTCGCTGTTTCCTGTCGACTTTATGAACGGTCGTGTGTAGTGAATCCACAATGAGATTAATGAATTTATCCCATAAAGAAAATCGTGTAAGGCTCACGCACGGGCATGTCGCGACATACAAATCTGTTTATTAGTCGATATCGAGCAACTCGTGGAATTTCTCATCGGCAGAATCCTTCCACCCTTCTCGAAGGATCCGTTTCCGTTCCCAATTAGGTTCATACAAATAAAAACCTTTCTGAATACTATATATAATGTCATTGAAATGGAAATTTTCTACATTTTATCAAATTGTTTTAAATAATACAATAATTAATATAGTACGTACATATATGGCTGTATTATTACTATTAAAGTTTAAAATTTATCAGTTTTTGTATGGGAACAGATGATACATTACATCCTGATGGGGTTATGGGGCGTGTGGTTTTAATCCATAATTAATTTTGTTTGAAACGAGAAAAATATTGGATCGATTTAAAATTCTATTGTAATTTGTTTGGAGAGTTTTCATATTCTAAACATGTTCACTAAAATTTAATTAACTATAGTAAAAATTGGTTTCGCAATAAAATTTTCCAATGGTAACTGCGTATTGTGGGTGTCTGGTAGCCACGTCAATGGATGCGGATGATTGCTACTGAAGCGGTAACAGAAACCATATCAAAACGAGAACGTTAGATACATCATGGCGAAGGGGGGTGGGGGGGGGTGTTATGCTTTTAATATCAAATTTTGTTGAGGGAAGTTATGCCAGGATGCTTGCGTTAATTAAACTTTGCCGGCATCTACAAAAGGCGAAAATGCTGATAGCGTAAAATGCAAATTTATGGAATCGATTTCAGAAAATATATTTTGAACATTTCCAGTTGATAACCAGCATTGAATTGGCATATTTTTGAAATAATATCAATTCTAAGAATAAAATTGACATTTGGTTCTATATGCTCCGTAATTACACATTCGCGTAGAAAAAGGGTTATCCAATTTGTGTTTTGGAAATAAAAAGTTTAACAAAGTATATTTTAAATTATTATTTTTTTTTTAATTGCATAAATCTTGCAATTATACATCAAATAAAAATTTATTTTAACAGTGGCCACAAAACTACTTTTTGAACTAGATCCTTTTTTTTTAAAAACATTTTCATATATTTCAGGCTAAAATTTCCAAGTTACTAATTGGAATTTAGTTCTTCAATATTCTTAAATTTTGCTTAAGTTCTTAAGAAAACAGTCACTTTACGATAATATTATGACCTTTTCACAGTCACTTACGATTTCTTACAGCTTTATATATTAAAATTTTACTTATAGATGAATCTATCGAAGGAAAACGTTTACCGCAGACAACTACCATATAATATCTTGTTAAAGCGGGAAAAGTGGCTACGACAGAATCACCACTCTTGGGGAAGTTACAAATTTTTTTTGTTGATATTATATGATTCTATTATGTTAAATGGCAAATCATATTATAAAAAAATTAAATTTTATTTTATAAAGTATTGAAAGTTTTATGAAATAACAGTGTGATCATATCCGAATTATAAAATGGATAATCCTCTTGTTGAATATGAAAGAAACCCCATTAATATAATCTGAAATTGTTAAGATTTGAAGACTCATAATAGCTATGTTATTAACCAAAACTATTTTTCGCAAGAATCAAAAACGATCAGTTGGTTATTACTTTCATATATAAAATATCGGTTTTGGAAGAAATCCAGATTCAAAAGCTCTTCGATTACACCAGATTTAACGTTGGAAAAAAATGATCGTTTCATATTAAGCTTTTTTTATACGAGGTCTGTTCGAAAAGTATCACGAATTTTGAATTTCCGCGGGTTACGTATATCTATTTTCGATTTCTTTTGTGGCGTTATGTTGGTACTAATGTCTCTCACTTATGCCGATAAGTTCGGCCATTTTGAATTTTCAGTTAATTTTTGACAGCTGCTTTGCTTGCACGTGTTTTGGCTTGTCTTCGATTTTTGCCGATTCCAAAAAAAATGATCAAAGAATATGTTTCGGGAATAAGACAAAGTCACAGGGGGCCAGATCTGAGGAATACGGTAGCTGCAACATTATTAGTATGTTGTTTTTGGCCAAAAATTCGCGCACAAGCAACGATGCGTCAGCAGGGGCGTTATCATGGTGCAAAAGTCAATTTTTCTTCTTCCACAAATCCGGGCGTTTCTAAAGGATTGCTTCGCGCAAATTGCGCATAACTTGCAGACAATATTCCTTATTGACCGGTCTACCCTGAGGTAAGAACTTATGATGCACCATGTCCCTGCAATCGAAGAAAACTGTAAGCAAAAACTTTACATTCGACCATACTTGGCTCTCTTTTTCGGTCTTAGCTCGTGCGGCAGCTTCCATTGGAATGATTGAGCTTTGGTTTCCACGTCATAACCATAACCCTATGATACGTCACCAGTTATGACCCTCTGGAGTAAATTTGGGTTATCGCGGACAGAGTCCAATAGTTCCTTAGCAATGTTATTGCGATGCTGTTTTTGGTCGAAATTGAGAAATTTTGGTACGAATTTCGCGGCGACCCGTCTCATGCCAAATCATTGGTAAAAATCGAATCGCACGAGACAATCAATTTGTTTAAGTCCTCAGCAACTTCTCTAACGGTGATTCGACGATTGGCCAAAACTATTTTCATCAATGTTTTCGTCTGTTGTTGACGTGCTCGGGCGTCCGGCACGCTTTTCGTCGTTCACATCTTCTCGGCTGCCTTGCTTCGGCCCAAGGTAGCTTCACCATTTGCCATAGTCAACATTCGGAATGCGTCCGCGTAATTAATTTTGTTTTTCACACAAAAAAAATAATCTTAAACAGATTCTTTGATCCATTTTTTTGAATAGGCAAAAATCGAAGATGAGCAAAGCAGCTGTCAAAAATTAACTGAACATTCAAAATGGCCGAACTTGTCGGCATAAGTGAGAGACATGAGTACCAATATAACGCCACAAAAAAATCGAAAATGACCATGTATATTATTTATGAATAAAATTCTTAATTAATTATAAATAACACTTTTTACTACCACAAATATTTACCAATTGATTTTTTAATCAAAAAGAAATTTTTGTCATCAAAAAATTATGCTCAAATGATCAAAAACAATTCGGGCTACTTAATTAGCCGTGTATGGCCATCGTTTTAATCAATTATTACTCCTACCAGTGCCACTGACAATTCAATTGTCAAATGAATATTGTTAATCCTATTGTATTGTTATTTTCCAATTCAATTAATATCATAGACAGGGTTAATACACATATTAAATCTATCCCACAAATGGTACATATACACATATGCACACAATTCAACAAACAATGAAAGTTAATTAAACAAACACCTTTCAATTACGTTTCAATGGTGTTTACATACTGAAAATGGTCCCAAAGATAGTAATGAGGAGTGTTGTGTTTGGGGTTACTGTTTTGTACTGTCTTGTTTGTTTGTGGCCATCCAGTAAAGGTATTTTGTGTTCTAAGGTGAGATTGACTTAAAAGCTTTAAGGGTCATCCGATATCATATACGACACATCCTGGGTTAAACAATACCTCAGAACAATGTGTAAATAGAAGTTTTAGAATCTTAAAAAAAACAGTCATTTCCTATTAAATTATTTTCTTCATTTATAGAAAGATTACCGAAATTTTGAAAAGCTCTCTCTGGCTCGAAATGATAAAATACTACTCATATGATGTCCTGTTTTGCCAAAAGTAAAATAAACAAGCAAATGAGCTACTCTATGAAAAGTTTTATTTAAAGAAATCTTTTCCTTTTGCCATATATGTGAGTATGTTAACAAATATCTTGAATAGGATACGATATTAAATATCACCTAAACATTCTACCTTTAATTTTTCTTCTCAAATTCATCTTTTTTTCTGACAACTTTTACAGATGTTATTTTATCTAAGTATTTAGATATGAAGAAATATTATATGATATTTTTAAAAATTCTAGGAAGTGGAAATTTATCCTATATTATATGAGAGTACAGTATTGTATTTTCGTCCAGTTTGAAATTTCAAAAAAAATAAACGCTGATATTTATAAAGATACAAATTTTCAGTAAATGTTGCTATTCAGATAAAAACTCACCAGTAAGTTCTGGCCAAACAAAAAAAAATCTCCAAGGACATCGAAATATATGCAATACTTTTTATCAAAATACATGCGTTTATGTATTTCTAAAGGACTTTAAATCATACGATCGTCTATATTTTTGTGAATAAATATGCAGCTATATATATATGTACATAAATATTAAAGATATTCCTCTATATTTATTTGCAGATTTTTCTTTATTTATATCTTTCTACAATATTAAAATATGAATTTTTGAATGGCTAAGAATTCATTTATGGTAAAAGTGAGAAATAAAATCTTTCTTTTGCTAAAATATGCTCAGAAAGCGAAAACTTCTCTTATCTAGAGTATTAGAGTGTGAAAAATCTTGGCGATGTCAAAAAAGAATCCAACCCGGATTAAATACGATTTAAAGTTTTCTAGAGAGAAACTTCTTTTCACATAATACAGTAGAAAAATTCAATTCACTCTATGCACTTCGTCATGTGTAATTTTTATATTTTTCCTCAACGATTTAGTTATTATTATTATTTTTATTATTATAACTATTTTTCAGAGTGTCTTCGTTTCTTAAAAGGGTACCGCCATCACATCAGGATACTTCACTGAATCTATGTTTTGCAGATATCATACATATATACATAGATGCTTAAGATGAAAAATGAAACTTTATTCAGATAGATTTTACCATTATTTGAAAATATAAAATTTCATTGCAGTAACGATGATTTTTTTGTGTATGACAGATTTTTGAAAAATTTATAAAACTTTGTATGTACTCTAACTATTTTATGTTTACTGTACAAGTTTATTCAACAATATTTATTCCGTATACTTAAATTCATATCTATTGATAAGTTTGAAAAGTTTAGTTTGAAAATAGTTTTAAAAAAACTGGCATATTGAATATTTGAAAAAATTGAGTTAAGTTAAATCTTAATACAATTTTTTAAAAGAGTAAATATTCTTTGAAATATTTACTAATTCTTATAGAAAAAACTATATAAATTGGAAATATAGTTTTACTATAAAATTGTAAATAAAAAGTATAATTACTAAATTTTAGAAAAATATAATGATCACTGGTAAATATAAGTGCTAACTAGACGTTATAATCTACAAAAGGGTCCTAAGATATATTAATTTTTTGATAGAAGAATAAATAATTTGGGATTCCATAACCAATGTTATAAAATAGCCTCAAAAAATAATTTTTATATAAAAAGTAGCAAGAATACCCATAACTGAGCACGATCTGGCAATATTGCAAACTTTCTCTGTTAAAACTTCTATGCTAGCTGCTCTTAGACGTACAGTATATGGTAAGTTTCAAAGCGGTCCGGTCATTACAGAGGAAGATGAATCTATGTCAGGGAAACCTTCAATATCGAAACCTGATAAAAATGTAGAACTATTTACTTTAGTAAAAAATTGTCAATTAAGATTTCTAGAAAAAAATATTTCAAAAGCTAAGAAATATGATTCTCACAGTCATCTCGGAGTCTTCTTTGTAATCAAGCTGCTGAAATCGATTCCAGTTAACGCCTTCCGGTACTGATCCGCCGATATACGAGGTCTGTTCAAAAAGTATCGATCCGCCGATATACGATTTTTTTCCAAAAATATTTATTTATTCATGAATATCTATTTTGTTTGCTTCAAGGTAATCACCACCAGATATTATACACTTGTGCCAACGTTTTTTTCAATCCTCGAAGCACTTCAAAAAGCATTGTTTATGATCTTGTTCAGCTCCTCCATCGATGCCGTCTTTAACAGTTCGGCTGAAAAGTTTATAAGATAACACAGTAAAAATATTTTTTTTTGCAAAATTCATTTTTATGATTCAACATAGTTGCTTTCGAGGGCGATACAGCGATTATAGCGATCTTCCAACTTTTCGATACCATTTTTATAGTACTCTTTCGGTTTTGCCTCAAAAAAGGCCTCAGTTTCGGCAATCACTTCATCATCGGTCTTAAATTTCTTGCCAGCGAGCATTTTCTTGAGGTCTGCAAACAGGAAAAAGTCGCTGGGGGTAGATCTGGAGAATACGGTGGATGGGGAAGCAATTCGTAGCCCAATTCATTGAGTTTGACCATCGTTTTCATCGACTTGTGACACGGTGCATTGTCTTGGTGAAACAACACTTTTTTCTTCTTCAAATAAGGCCGTTTCTTAGCGATTTCTTTCTTCAAACGATCTAATAACGCTATATAATAGTTGCTGTTGATCGTCTGTCCCTTCTGGAGATAGTCAATGAATATTATACCATGCGCGTCCCAAAATACAGACGCCATCACCTTGCCAGCCAACTGTTGCGTCTTTCCACGCTTTGGATTCGGTTCTTCGCTCGCTCTCCACTCTGCCGACTGCCGATTGGAGTCTGGAGTGTAGTGACGGAGCCATGTTTCATCCATTGTCACATATCGATGCAAAAATTCGGGTTTATTGCGCTTGAACAACTCCAAACACTGCTCAGAATCATCAACACGTTGTTGTTTTTGGTCCACAGTGAGCTAACGCGGCACCCACTTTGCACACAGCTTTCGCATGCCCAAATATTCATGCACGATATGTCCAACACGCTCTTTCGATATCTTCAGAGTCTCAGCTATCTCGCTCAACTTCACTTTACGGTCATTTAAAATTATTTTGTGGATTTGTTTGATGTTTTCTGCCGTAAACACCTCTTTTAGGCGTCCACTGCGTTCTGCATCAACTGTGCTCGTACGACCAGTTCGAAATTGACGAAACCAATATTTCACAGTTGAAATAGCTGGAGCAGAGTCCGGATAAGGTTTGTCAAACAATGTTTTGGTTTCCACTGTATTTTTTTTCATCAAAAAGCAACGCTTTATCAATACACGAAATTCGTCTTTATCCATTTTTTTTCAATAACAAAAGTTGCTTCACTCAAAATGCTATATCCCACGAACCAATCGACCGATTGCTGTCAAATTTTGACAGGAATCATTTGAAAGATGATGCTTTGTGATAATTAAGTAGATTTTTGCAAGAGGCGCCATCTAGATTATCTCTTCAATCATTGTTCTTCCATAAATCCGGGCGTTTCTGGCGGATTGCTTCACGCAACTTGCGTATAACTTGCAGGTAATATTCCTCATTGACCGTTCTACCCTGTGGCAAGAACTCATGATGCACCATGCCCCTGTAATCGTAGAAAACTGTAAGCAAAACCTCCACATTCGCCCGAACTTGGCGCGCTTTTTTCAGTCTTGGCTCGTGCGGCAGCTTCCTTTGGGTTGATTGAGCTTTGGTTTCCACTTCATAACTATAAACCCATGATTCTTCACCAGTTATGACCCTCTGGAGCAAATTTGGGTCATCGCGAAAAGCGTCCAACAGCTCCTTAATGTTAATGCGATGCTGTCTTTGGTCGAAATTGAGCAAAAATCGAAGACGAGCCAAAACACGTGCAAGAAAGCAGCTATCAAAAATTAACTGAACATTCAAAATGGCCGAACTTGTCGTCATAACTGGGAGATATGAGTACCATCGTAATGCCACAAAATATCGAATATACGTTACCGGCGGAAATTCAAAATCCGCGATACTTTTTGCACAGACCTCGTATACCCACACAAGGGAACTACTTTGAAGAGAACATAATTGAAGCGTAAAAATTACAGAAAATTATTATAGAAAATAAATCATAAGTCTCATTACTTTTCTGATTATAATTCTTATAGATATTACTCAATAAATTATATTCTCAATCACTTTCCATGTATAAAATCTTACATATTCTATCGGTAAAAAAAAGACATGTACCTACAAAATAATTCTATTCAAACTAATTTATTAAAAAATATTATATCAATTCTTCAAGAAAAAAATCCCCAATCATTATCATAAATTATCAAAGCTCTAGAATAACACTTTGAGCTTAAAATGCAATTTCTCTTTTATGGTTTTATGCTATTAAAAATTTACATAACAATTCGTATAAGAATACAACTGCAAATAGGAAAACTCCAACGTGATTCTCTGTAGGCGGTAGCTCCATCAGTCGGGATTTATCTTATTGAGGGTGGGAGTGGGGTTTTGGATTGTACGTACTAAATTGTGTGGGTTGTTTCTCCTTTAAACCTTTTTCGGTAACCACATTCTATTTTATGCATGTGCATTTCTTCAATTCGACTATATGCTCTTAAAAAAGAAAGAAACGACACGAAAGAAAACAGAAAACAAAAATGTCTGCAAACATCAAATATGCAACAGTTAAGTGCAGTGTCTTGTACGGTTACCGATATATTCTTCAAGTACGAGCACCTATGAGCTTACCACACATTTACATAAACTCTAATTAGTTTTTAAAATTGCTACATTAAAAATTCTAGTGCATAATATCTGGTAAATTCAGTACTAAAAATAGTAGATATATGGAAAATTTTACTATAATTTTGATATGTTTTCATATAATTTTCTAAAATTTATTTCATTCGGAAATAAAAACAAATTTTCAGGAAAACTCATTTTTATTACCTTCTGCAAATATTTAAGTAAAATTTTCAATTCGAACGTAATTTTTAAAATTATTTACACGGTTTTGTTCACTTGGAAATTTAGAAAAATGTTAAATCCTTTTTTTAGTAAGTTCAGTCACTTGGTAAAAACGCATGATAATATTATACAAAAACTTTGGCAAGCCGGACTGGATATATTACAATAGAAATGAGAAAGTCAGTTTTAAAGAACTTTCCAGTAATTTAAGCATGCATTCACGGGACTAAAAAGCTTAAAACTAATATAACTGCCTAGTCTAGGTGAAGTTTTAAGTAATGTACTCTGTCACATTTAGAGCATCATGTTGCCATTAAGGTTAAAGGGGTTAGGTTGTCTTTGGCAAAGAGTGAAAGTAATGTGAGCACTTTTTTTTAAATTTACCTTCACTCTCCATCTTGTTATTCAAAACTAGGTATTTTAGTTATGGATTATAAGAAAATATTTCAGGATTTATTTGGATAGTTAGTATGTCCATATTATCTGCATGAGTGGCAATGATAGTCTTCAAATCAGATGGGTTGTCATGGGTATAACATAGTACTAAAGAGACCACCTTGTGGCAGTCCAGCTAAATTAGGATATATTACTGAGGATTCGGTTGCTTTTTAGAAATGACTTTGGGAGAGATATGCATTTATAAAAAGATAGGATATTTTTATTTTTAATAAAAAAAGTGTCTCAAAATACTCCTGAGTAATACGCCTACATTCTAAGATAGAATTATATCATTGTTAGATTCAGGAGTGTTCAGATCAGATTACAAATCGGTGATCAGGACTATTTTATCATCATCAAGCAATGAATGGAGTTGTTTTAATGGAAGAAGATCAAGGGATCATTTTAATAACAAAAAATTACCAGAATATGGAAAAATAGATTATGCGCAGGACACCGTTAAAAATGTATTTAATGAAAACAAAAGTTTTGTTGTAAGTTTGCTTCAGAAGAGGAGGTGTTATTGAATCGTAAGCAGGTGTAAGGGCCAAGAATAATTTATATTAAATTTCAGAGAGATTTAAATTTAATAAATTATGTGGGGGCTTAGAATATTAGTTTGTTATTTATATTATTCATATGTGACATGACTATAATGTTACGTTAAGTCCTTCTGTTTGTGACTGAGCATAATTAATATGATTAAACTAATTTATAGTTTGTAAGAGGGTTAGAGTCATTAAGCTTATAAGGGCCAAAATCTGTAATGGAGATTTTTTTTTACCATTTTAATATCAGACCTCTAACCCTCTTTAGCCTATTTAATATATAAAAATAATTCTCATTTCATGGTCAATATGCAAGCATTTTCAAAAAAAAAAAAACAAAAAAAAAATATCCCTAATTATGAACGGAAAAATTTTTATCAATTAATATTTCCTAGCCATTATAATGATTATATATTGATATGCCAAAAAAGCATAAAATTATATTTCTACCAGTTTTCATTTGTAAATGGAATATACTCAAAATTGACTGTAATTTTTCATATTTAAAATTACTCTCCGCGAGGACCACATTTGCTTATCCCTTAGATATGTGCGTTGTTCATTCATCAAATTATATCGTCCTAGCATATTAAATATGCAGACTGCCTCCTTTTAGATTGTCCTTAGGCATCACGATTTTGGCAGTAACGATACATAACCAACAAAAAAAAAAAGCTAATACTAAAAGTATTATCGACTTATGAGAGGCCAAAATATAAAAAAAAGGACGAAAAGAAAAAAAAAGTGTATCTTGAAATAAAGGAAAATATTCCATGGTGTATATGAAAATAAATGAAAAAGTAAATTTTTTCTGCCTGCTTCGCAATAATATGGGAATAAATTTATCTTATTTGAAATTTATTGTTACACAAAACAGAAATTATATTGTACTTAACTGGAATTACGATACTCTCAAGATGATAAATATAAAAATTTTCCGTGTAAGTTTAAGAGTTATCCAGAAAGCTATTTGGCTCATTTTTTGTAAATATAATGTACGAGTACACATTGCGTATAAATGGAATGATTTTGACCTTGTTTTGTAGGAAAATGAAGGTTTGGGGAATTTGTGCGATGACCTTACTGCTCATATAGTAGTAGTTCAGAAAGATTCACATAAAAAATAAAAAAATTCACCACAAGTTATAAGTTTGTCTATGGATAATAAATAGATTGAGTGTTGGTAATTTTTATACTAAGTTAAAAAAATTAACCATAATTTTTCATCATAAAATATTTCACTTGCAGCTGAACTAAAAAGTTACAAAATTAATTGATGAAGCTTATAGATACAATAGGAAAAGCTTTTTATATTAATAATTCGGATTAAATTGTTTTTCCTTTTTTTTTTGTGGTTAATTAAAATCCCAAATAATTTTTATAATATTATATATTTTTTTTTATAAGCAATTCTTACCATAAGATACAAACTCGTAGATATGAAATATCTCATTTAAGAGTATATTCTTATTTGAATTGAAATCATTCTGTAAGTAATAATGAACAGAAGAATGATTAAAATCTTAGGGGTTAATATGGAGCTGAGATGTTATGTTTGCCGACAATATTCTGTCTTAACTTTATTAGAAAAATCTATCAACGTCAAGCCAACATGTGTTAAACACACATACTAACGTATACAAAAAAGTATTTATATCTACGCATCCATAATGAAAAATATTTTTTTTTTTTTGGCAAAAAATTGTGACAGGATTTCATGGAAAGGAAATAAAACAAGGTTTAATTTATTAATCATTCTTTGTGCTGGATATAAACTCGTACTCCTTACTTTAATTAACCATCCATCCTCCATCCCATTTTAGATAACTTAATTCTATATCTAAAATACTTGCTCATCATTGAATTATTTTGACTTATAACCCAATGTTTGACTTTGAAATAAATTATGGAATTTCGAGTAAACAAAGTGTATTAATCCAACTTCTCCCATAATCCGTCGCCTTCTCTATAGAAAGACGACCTTATCAAAGATAAGGAATTCCGGAAGACTAAAAATTGATTTATAAAATTATTTCCGAAATTAAATTAAATTACAAACAGACATGACTCCTTTACAATCGTTCAAGACTTACACATAGGTATATTTATCTGCCTTTTGACATAATTTGGATATAAATATTGAATGACATCCGGTTAAAAATTTCCTAATGGCATTGTCGTTCCTACTTTTACTCCTTCTGAAACACAAATACTCTCGCACTCGTATAAAGTCATCGTAACTATTAAATTTATTTAATTTTATTTGAAAATATCAGTTTTGACATTAGGGGATCATATCAATTATACTTTAATAAACATATTATGACAGAATCTATTTGCTGACTAAATAATAAAATTTTGAAATTTATTAATCGGATAAACAGAAACGGCAACATTTAATGTGGTTTCAAAGCGTTTTTATTTTCGGAAAAATGATTCTTCTCATTTTATGTAAATATTTATTATTAAATTTATTTACTCTGAACTTTTACGTTTCGAAAATGTTTTGATTTCAAATCAAAGAATATTTTTGGTGAAAGAAAATTTAAATTTTTTAATATTAGGAAATTTATTGTACTAATCCAGCTAATATTTTGAGCAAATTGGCAACATTTTGGTTAAATTTTTTTCTAAAACTAAACTTACTCAACAAGAATCTACAATTTAAAAAACTCCCACAAACACGTTCTGAATACAACTTTTTGTCACCATACGTGTATTCATAGAAGCTCTTACAATATAAGTAATGATATCATCGCTTCAATTCAAATTTTATAAAATTTTTAATCTTATTTAATTTTTCAATATCTTATGAGACGACAAAATTTCTATTTTAATATATTAAACCCGAAACTTAAAATATTAACCATAGAATAAAATTGTAGAATATACGAGAATAACTTTTATATTACACTTGACAATCGTTGTTGAAGTTATCGAAGAACTTTTCCATTTATTCGCTGTCATGTCGTTGTCATTGTTTTTGCTGGAAATTTTTTTCAATTTTACCTTTTGTTTTATTTTATGTACAACATCCTTAAAATCTCCTGTCACCATTCCTCTTTAGTATTTTATGTCAGAGAAAATTACGCCATTTTGCCAGGAAAATCACTTAAAGAAATTCACATTGAAGGGTAACAAGAAAGATTAATTATTTAACGATTTACCTGATGACATAACGAATCTTATATAAGCTACTGGTTTTCATCTCTATGAAATTTTTGTTTTTTATTTTTTTTTACAAATTTAATTTTCATTAAATATTATGTGAAAATATTTACTTCTTTAGATTGTTCATTTTATAGACATTTTTTTATGTAGATATTTTTTGATTACCATATTTTTATTGTATTTCCTGACCTCGTTAATTGAACATTTTGACCAAAAATATTAAGTGAGCATTCTTATAGGAAAATTACATTGAAAACTTTAACTGAAAATTTTTACTCAAAATTTTTACTGGCAACTTTTGCTGAAAATAGTTACTGACATTTTTTACTGACAATTTTTACTTAGAGTTTTTGCTGAAAATTTTTACTAAAAATTTTAACTGAAAAGTTTTACTGACATTTTTTACTGACATTTTTTACTGACAATTTTTACTAAAAATTTTTGCTAAAAATTTTTACTGACAATTTTTGCTGACAATTTTTACTGAGAATTTTTACTGAGAATTTTTACTGAAAATTTATACTGACAAGTTCTATTGACAATTTTTGATATTAATTTGTATTGATAATTTTTACTAACAATTTTTACGGAAAATTTTAACTGACAATTTTTACTGATAATTTTCAGTGACAATTTTTACAGACAATTTTTCTGACAATTTTTACTGAAAATTTTACTGAAAATTTTACTGACAATTTTTACTGATAATTTTTACTGACAACATTTGCTGAAAATACGTACTGACATTTTTTGCTGACAATTTTTACTAAAAATTTTTATTGAGAATTTTTACTGAAAATTTTTACTAACAATTTTTACTGACATTTTATACTGACAATTTCTATATACTGACAATTTCTATCGACAATTTTTATTATTAAGTTTTACTGACAATTTTTACTAACAACTTTTACGGAAAATTTTGACTGACAATTTTTACTGATAATTTTCACTGACAATTTTTACAGACAATTTTTCTGACAATTTGCACTAATATTCTTTACTGATATTATTTACTGACAATTTTTATTCATAATTTTTACTGACAATTTTTACTGACAATTTTTACTGGCATTTCTGACTGATAATATTTATTGAAAATGTTTACTCGTAATTATTACTGACAAATATTACTGACAACTTTTGCTGAAAATAGTTACCGACATTTTTTACTGACAATTTTTACTAAATGTTTTTGCTGAAAATTTTTACTGACAATTTTTACTAACAATTTTTACTGAAAATTTTTACTGACAATTTTTACTGCAAATTTTTACTGACAATTTTGACTGACAACTTTTGCTGAAAATACTTACTGACATTTTTTGCCGCCAATTTTTACTAAAAAATTTTACTGAAAATTTTTACTGACAATTTTTAATGACAATTTTTACTGACAATTTCTATTGACAATGTTTAATATTAATTTTTACTGACAATTTTTACTAACAATTTTTACGAAAAATTTTAACTGACAATTTTTACAGACAATTTTTCTGACAATTTTCACTAATATTCTTTACTGATATTATTTACTGACAATTTTTATTCATAATTTTTACTGACAATTTTTACTGGCATTCCTTACTGATAATATTTATTGAAAATTTTTACTCGTAATTATTACTGACAATTTTTACTTATAATTTTTACTGATAATTTTTACTACTTATAATTGTCATTGACAAAAGTTTTTCCATAAAAATTTTTAACTAAAAGTGTTTTTACGAAAAATATTTCTCCTAAAAATTTTCCAATATAAATTTTTTACCAGAAATTTGTTCACTTAAAATTCTTTCGCGAAAAATTATTACTCAGATTTTATAAATTTTTTATATTTGAATAAACAATGCCATTAAACAAACAACTGGATATTACATAAAGATTCATTATTTTCTAGATGATATCTAAAATTCAGAGGACTTCATTACAGAACAAAAAGAATTGGAAAAGAATTCCTTGCAAAATATCTATATAAGGTGGTGTATGCTAAATGGATCCACTGGGTACAGATACCAGAAAAAGAATAAAATGCTTTTTCTAGCAAAGAGAATATATAAAAATAGGAAGAAAATACTATTTTACTAGAGCAATACCTTTTCAGGTATGTTGCTAAAAGTTGATGAGTACAATTGTGAATGGTAATGGAGTAAAGGAACTCAATGGCAGAATGAGGAAGCGAATATGGCTACCCACGTTAGATTGTTGCGTCAAGAACTGACAGGACAAGGTGTTGCCGGTATGGCTTTGTACAGCTCGCTGTTCTTCCATTCTCATTTCACAGCTTTCTGCCTTTGTTCTTTTTCATTTCGTTGGTGCAATTCTAAATTCTTGGATAACATACCCGCAGTCTATACAATGAAGATGAATTGGAAAAATTCAAATTCCCAGTTGCAGTGCAGTTCCAGTTCGGAATCATTTTTCCCACTTAAATCATGTTTCCAGGTGAAGTTCCTCTATTCTAGCTCAGGACGTTTTTACTATACTACACACTATCCCCATAATAGATTCAGATTCCTTTCTAGTTGTTGGTATATTTAGAAAGCAGCAACATACTTGTAACAGTTCAGTAATAGCACAGAAGGAAGCCTCTCAAATAGAAACGAATACCATTTGAGGAGTGAACATTTTTCAATTTCTGTATTCCATTTCATTTCAACACAGCATTTTTTTTAATAAATTTAAGAAACAGAAAATTGCTTTTGAAATGTCCATGCATGTGCTTCCATCAAGAATCGTGTTTATGAAGCTTTTCCTGAAATAGGAAACCCACTGCTCCTAATATTGATTTGTTAAGTAAAATGTTCAAAATTTTAGTTATTCTATTTTCAATATTAGCAGTTCGGTGCTGAGCTAAAAAACATAAAAAATTAAAGTTTGAATATTTTATTTATATTTATTTTAAGTGTGTTTCTACGGAACTTAAGAAAAATTGGTCGCAATTATAAAACATGAAAATAAAATGTAAAAATAGCAAAACAGCCTCAATAATAAAAAAATTTTTTATAATAATTCTGAAAAATCTGTTTTTATAGAATTGAAATAAATTTTGATATTCACATTTACCTTGAAAGTCTTTTTTTAGTTTTATCCATTTTGTGAAGGCATTTTGATAAGTTGATGATAAATATAATAGAGAATTAATTTATTCAACAAAAATTGATTTATTTATAGATATAGTCTTCTTTTAGCTTTATATACTTTATCCAATGATATAATAACATTTTTATACCATTTATATACTAAATTTGTCAAACTCTACAAAATAGGTCTTAGTTTCGGCTTTAACTTCAGCTAAATCCTTTCCACCATACCATTTCTTCATCGGAGAAATCCAAATCTGAAGAACAAGGTGGGTTTGCTGTGCAAGTGTATAATACTGTCCTTTTATAGTTGTTTTTCTATTTTTTGAGAAAATTTATAGAGATTAAAGCATGTGCATCTCAGAGAGCAGTATTCATAAGTTTTCCTGTCGACAGAACCATTTTTGGCCTTCTTTGGTGAACGTTCGTTGTAACAAACTTTAGTTTCTGGTGTGTAATGATGAATTCATATTTGGTCAAAAATTATTAATCGACATAAAAATTTATTTGGATTAGTTTTTAAAATATCCAAACGCCCCATTAAATTTGCTACACGAACATATTTTAGTTCAGATGTTAACAAACGCGACAACCATCTTGCGTCTAGCTTCGTCATATCCAAAATGTCATGTTAGATATTTTCTATCCTTTTTTTGAGGTATTTAGCATATCAGCTATCTCATACACTTTTACTAGACGATTTTTTAAGATTATATCATGAATTTTATTAATTATTTCTTTGATGGTAATCTAAATTAGACATCCTGGGTAGTCAGCGTCATTTATGCTCGTATAACCATAACGAACTGCAATAAATTACTTCTGAGTGCGGAGTCTTCACAATATTTTTAAACTTTTTTTTTGGTTTCAAATATTGTTTTTCTCTCAAAATTTACTTTTTTTTCATATTAACAAAAAAAAACAAAAACCTTGTCTGATTTAAATAGCCATTAAAATTCAATTTATAAGCAGATTTTTATTTAAAAAATTTATAGCATATTTTAAATAATGCCAGATGAGGAAGAGAATATGTTTTTTCTGATATCCGCTATATTTATTGCACTTATCACTAACTTATCATATTACCCTCATAAACGTTATTTTTAATTGCATTAACATAGATAATTCAAAGCATTTAAATTGCGATAAAGACCGTATATGCTCTTTTGTAAACCATAAATGAAAAGTTTACCGAATTTGCATTTCAATTAAAAGTTATTTAATTTCATATAAATTAAGTTAGCAACTAGAATATCTCATTGAATATATGATATCTGAAATTTTTTAGTACCCTAAGAGCAAAAGCAATTATGATGATGAAAATATGTTAGTTTATATAATTATTTCGTTTCTTATATAAATGTTAAGCTGTATTTCTTGGTCTACTTAACAAAAGTAATGTTAACTATTCCAATCTTTGGATTCCTTGCATTTTATGCGATTAAGAATTTATGAAAAGGAATGATCACATAATAATGGAAGTGTCACTGCCTCCCAAATATATATTTTCAAATTAGGAAACCGACCGGCAGCCGTTAGTTATTGTGGACATTCCAAGAATTCACAAAACAATAGACCCAATTGTATCCACTCGTCGAGCAAATCCCAAAAGTTTTCACACCACCAACAAAGTATCACCCCGAATTCTAGGACATACAATAAATTTCAAACCACTTGTATCTATCCGAAGGGTCATATTCACATAGACACTCGTTCATATGTTTTCCTATCGCATACGCATCCTGTGTAAAAAGCGAGTTTGACCCCCCATTCATGAGTAAGAGCATTAGGGTGGTTGAAAAATCGAAATTGTTAAGCTTGCTCTGGGAATGTCCATCGTTCGTATATTTTATATGACCATATATCTATAGATTGGGGATGGTAGTAGAAATGCTTTGCGGATTGGTATACGACTAAAACGAGAAGTTGAACTATGTCCCATTTGCAATATGTACGACAGAGGAAAGATTAATGGTTCTTTAGTTCTATTGTAATTGACAATCGGTAGATTCTTCCTTCCATCTATCTACAAATGTATCCACACATGTATTGTACATATGTTCATTCAGATTGCTGTAATCGGTATTTGTTCGGAGCCTTCTGCAATTGTAGTCGTATGTGTACACATGTAATAGAAAAATAAGAATCAGAGTAAAGTTTTGGTTGCTATTATCAGGATATAATTCCAAGAAAAGCTTCCCCATTGAGCCCCATTCAAAAGAATACTACTCCGAGCAGTATCGAATCCGGGTATTTTAGCATCAATTTATTAAAAGATTAATGCCTGAATGGTTAAGTTTATCCAACTGCTCTTTAGCACTGAGAATGGGTCACTAATCATTGGTCGTTAGGCGCTAGTCGCTACTCACTGAAGACTTCCCTATACGTTTCCATGGTATTCGACTGTAATAGCAAAAGTCTATATTGAAAAAAATTGACATTTTTTTTCGAATATAGCAGAGGCACCATTAAGAAAATAACGAGATCGTCTCATCTGTGTTGACCAAAAGATATGAAATTTATTATGATAGCCCCGGCATTTGCCAGTTTACAAATGTTAAGTGAATTTCATTGTTTTACTACCATTTAAATATACGCTTCAATTTGTTATGTGTTATGTTCAGACTTTAGCAATATCCAAATTTCCTTTCTCCGCTCAAACTCCTTGTAATGGTTTAATATTTAAATGCGTCTTGACTACTCACTAGTGACAATGGTCTTGTGTTCAGTTTTTAATGTTAGCTTATAAGAAATTTTTCGCTGCTGTTTCGGTCATTATTCGAACTGTTCTAGTATAAAATTACCATAACTGCTCAAGAGATACTCGTTTATATGCAAATTTTTCAAACTTGCTACAATTTTATATCTTTGGCTACTAAACATTTCCATGCTAAAAATTAATACAAAACAAATTCATCATTTCGAATTCTACAAGTATAATTCGCAGGAATTATGTTCTCGACACTTACACATTATGGTGTAGAAAAAACAAAAAAAAAAACTTTCAGTCTTAAGTTGTCCTTACATATATTTTTATTCCTTTTGTTTCTATTTAAAAATTTTTCTAAATATATTTTATACAACAGGCGGACAATATTACATTTTAAAGGACTTTATTTTAAGTAATTTTCATATTTTTCTATCGTAATTTCATAAAAAGAAGAACACTCAAAATAATAGTTGTAATAAAAAAAAAGGCCTTAAAAATATTTTATCAATAATGTCAACCAGAAATAATTATACTTAATGAAAATTTCCATTAACTTCATTTAAAATATTTCCATTTAAAGATTTTATTAAATTTCGACATTTTGAATAATTGAAAACATTTGCAATTTTCTTTATAAATGAATAAGAAATAAGAGAAAATTTCGTAACGAAAATGAAGCATACGTGGTGTGGCAGAAAAGTATTGAGATTGATTTTAATTTTTTGCATGAATTCATTATTTCTTATTCGTGAGGGGTTTCTTCCTACAAGGTCTGTTCAAATAGTATATCGAATTTTGAATTTCCGCGGGTTACGTATATTCAATTTTCGATTTTTTGTGGCGTTATGTTGGTACTCATTTCTCTCACTTATGCCCACAAATTCCATTCCAAAAAATCCATCAAAGAATCTGTTTCGCGAACAAGGAAAAGTTACAGAGGGCCTGATCTGCGGAATACGGTGGCTGTCGTATTATTAGTGTGTTAATTTTGGCGCACAAGCAACGATGCGTGAGCAGCGGCGTTATCATGGCGCAAAAGCCAATTTTTGTTCTTCCACAAATCAGGGCGTTTCTGTCGGATTGCTTCACGCAATTTGTGCGTAACTTGCAGGTAATATTCCATATTAACCGCTCTACCCTATGGCAAGAACTCGTGATGCAATTTTTGGTAGTGATGTGATGTAGTGAGACGCTGGGACTTCTCCAACAATGCTCAGTTCAAATCCAGCTAATAGCGCATGGTCTGAGTTGTTGAATAACAAATTCACATTTCAGTACAAATTTTACTAGCAATCATGCTAAAAAATAATAACCATAATTTCAACAAGTATCTATATTTGGTAAATATTTCAAACATTTTTTTCTATTAGAAAATTTATAGTATTTTGGTGGATTTTTGAAAAGTAAATTTTCTACTTTACGAGTTCTGTTCAAAAAGTATTGCGAATTTTGTCTCTATTCAAATATTATTTATTTATTCATGAATATCTATTTTGTCCTCTTCAAAGTAATCCCCACCAGATATTATGCACTTATGCCAACGTTTTTTCCAATCCTCGAAGCACTTCAAAAAATCATTTTTTGTGATCTTGTTCAGCTCCTCCTTCGATGCCGTCTTTATATCCTCAATCGTAGCGTAGCATCGTCCTTTAATGTGGCTCTTCAGTTTTTGGAACAAGAAAGTCACAGGGGGCCAGATCTGGGGAATACGGTAGCTGTGGCATTATCAGTGTGTTGTTTTTGGCCAAAAATTCGCACACAAGCAACGATGCGTGAACAGGGGCCGTATCATGGTGCAAAAGCTAATTTTTGTTCTTCCACAAATCCGGGCGTTTCTGGTGGATTGCTTCATGCACCTTGCGCATATTGAGCTTTGGTTTCCACGTCATAACCATAAACCCATAATTAATCATCAGTTATGACCCTCTGGAGCAAATTTAGGTCGTCGCGGACAGAGTCCAACAGCTCCTTAGCAATGTTAATGCGATGCTGTTTTTGGTCAAAAATGGGCAAAAATCGAAGACGAGCCAAAACACGTGCAAGCAAAACAGCTGTTAAAAATTAACTGAACATTCAAAATGGCCGAACTTGTTGGCATTAGTGAGAAACATGAGTACCAACATAATGCCACAAAAAGTCGAAAATCGAATATACGTAGCCCGCAGAAATGCAAAATTCGCGATACTTTTTGAACAGACCTCGTAATTCGTAGCAGTGCTGTAAAGTTTCTACTGAAGGGGTTCTTATCTCCTTCGTTTCCATTGACTGAATTATTATTGATAATACCAAAATGATGTCCTTTAAGCTAGTTCATGATCTTATTGAAGGAATTCATATGAATTTAGATCAGGTAAATAGGGGGCTGGCGAACCACAGTAATTTTTATGATCTACAAAAACTGGTGGATGAAAATTATCGTCTCACAGATGGCTTTATTCAAATCGTGTCAAGAACCCTTTTCAGTTCCCTTCAATGGCAATCAGCCTCATAACAACCTTCACTTGTTCAGCATTTTCATATTAAAAGTTTCCCGGCGCCTTCAATAATTGCTTATGCCACAGAAAAACTTATGGTATGTTCTTGATAAAAAATATACCCCATAACCTATTTGGAACTTTTCGCAAGCCAAGCCCACACGTTCATCAAGCTAAATATAGAAAAATTATGAAATATGGCATTCTCCAAATTTAAATTATTATATAATATCATTATTATGATATTACATTTTGTTGGAGTACAGTAGATAAAGGACGGGGTTGAAAATTTACTACATTTCTAGGACGGACTAAAGTACCAGCTCTGCGAAAAGAAATTGCGCACTGTTGCCAGATCGCTCTTAGAAAATACTTTTTAAAATAGAACGATTCTTAATTCTACTCAATGGGAATTAAAATTTGAAGGACTAAAATAAAAGATATTTACGACTTTTCAGGTGGTTCATAGTCCTTGCCATAATAACATCCATTTGGTTTTTTTGGGAGGCATGCATAAATCAATATATTTGGAGGTAAAATGTTTATGAAATTTTATCAAAATGATTTATTCAACAACAAAAAAAAAATACATTCAAAATTCTAGCTAAAAAATTGCATAATACTCCTCGTCATATTTAGCTAGTCCACGTGTAATATTGATAAAATGAATTTTGCTTCGTTTCACAATTAATGTTCAGATGCAATGTCACCTGCACATTTTGGGTTGAACTAAGTTGCAGTGTAGAGCTGCAATAATACGAGTGAACTACAAGTACTCTTTGGAGTTCGACTAAATCGATTTAAATTGTGTTTTGTTTGGGAATTCAGTGGCTTACACACCCTAAATCTAGTTGATTGAAATCGATCTGATCTATGGTGCACTCCCAATTCAATATCCTGAGTTTGCTTATGTTCGTCATTGTTGTCATCAGAACGCATTTCAATATACCAGCCATCAGTTATAGTCTTTGTGCGAATGTTGTTGAAGTTTAGTCTTTGTCAACAATTGGTCCGTCAATAGGATATGGCCGATAATAGGTTAAATCTATGGCCCAGAAGTAGTCAATGGTGTCAGTTCAGTAGAGTGTAAATAACGCGTCATAAATCCCATCAACTAAATTCACTGATAAACAAACTAATAATAATGATAATTCGAATAGTGTACACTCGAATGATGGATGATTTTAGTACCAAAAAAGTTATTAACATTATGGCATCAATAATTTTAATACGTTGACTAAAATTCAGTTAAGTGTAAATTAATTTATTTACCAAGTCTGTTTGTATTTACTTTGTCCTTTATAATTAATTGAAGGGAAATTTTTTATTTTAATCAATTTTATAGTATAATTAAAGTCCATTTATCTGATATAAATAAAAATTATTTAAAATTTATTTCTAATTATATTTAATAGATGAACTTTATGATATGGAAATGATAATTTTGTTGATTCGATAGAATTTTTTGTATAAGGTATTTCTAGTCTGGAGCAGGTAATGTATAGTTGCAAGCATATTCTAAATTCAATCCAGCAAAATTTAGCGATTGTTCTTGGGCTTTGCTGATTGTAATTGCTAAGGCAAGGTGCACTGGATACTGAAGTTGCTAGAAATCGAAAGGCAAATTGGGGGGAATCATTTATACCTGAATTATACCTGTAAAAACATATTCGCATTTTTACCTGAATTATACCTTAATAAATTTGCCACTGGGTTGAAAAATATAAATAAATCAATAAAAGTTATATAAGAGTATGACTTCAAAATCGTAAAAACTTACAAATAGTTGAGGCAAATACAAAAAAAACCAGAAACAACAAATGTAATTTCTTAAATTAAAAAATTCCAAGAATCGAAATAGTTGCACTACAATGCCATTTTGGCGACCAGTTAAAGCAAAATGGGCAGGGCAGATAGACTTCCCATATCCAAAAACCCTTATTTCTGACGATTTTCTTGCTGCTTCGATTTCTTATATTTTTATTTATGATAAATTACGTACGACTCAAGATTTGTTTTATAATAAAAAGTGCTAAATTAACATTGCCATTTTATTATAAAAATACATATAAGTTCTAGTAAAAAGAAATCCATTATTTTTGCATTAAATTGAAGCTTTTATTTAGCATAGATAGAATGATACGATTTAGGTCAAATATCCACCGTTTTGTTTGATAACATATTGCCATTTTGAAGGTAATTTTATAATGCCTCTCTCATAGAAACCCTCGTCCCTATTGGTAAAAAACTTGGACAGTCGATTTTCACAATCTTCTCTGGAGGCGAATTTTTCACCTGCAAAATCATTCGTCATAGACAGAAGGAGGTGGAAATCACTTGGTGCCAGGTCCGGACTATAAGGTGGATGCATAAGAACATCCCAACCAAGGTCCCGGAACTTCTGGCGAGTCTCTATCGATGTATGCGGCCTGGCGTTGTCCTGATGGAACACAATTCCTCTCCTATTGGCCAAAGCTGGCCGCTTCTGGGCGATTGCTTCTTTCAGACGGTCCAATTGTTGACAGTATAGGTCCGAATTAAGAGTTCGGCCGTAGGGGAGCAGCTCATAGTAGATGATTCCCTGCCAGTCCCACCAAATACACAGCAAAAACTTCCTGGCTGTCAATCCTGGCTTGACAACCGTTTGCGCCTTGTGACCGCGATTTGACCACGACCGTTGTCGCTTGATGTTGTCGTAAGTGACCCATTTTTCATCACCAGTAACCATCCGCTTCAGAAATGGATCGATATTGTTGCGATTCAGCAGCGATTCGCAGATGGAAATTCAGTCCATGAGGTTTTTTTGCGATAACTCGTGTGGCACCCATACATCGAGCTTCTTTTTGTATCCAGCCTTATTTAAGTGTTTCCAGATGGTTTTTTGTGCAATGTTTAGCTCCTGGACAATCAAAACAGTGCTTACGTGACGGTCGGACTCGACGATTTCCATTATTTTATCGACATTTTCGACAATTGGCCTTCCAGAGCGTGGTGCATCTTTGACATCAAAATTACCGGTACGAAATCGACGAAACCGAAATTGCGCGTGATAGGCTGTTACAGTATCAGGACTATAAACACTATTCACATTTTAGGCTGCCTGGCTTGCGGTTTCGCCTTTATCGAAGAAAACTGTAAAATATGGCGTATTTTCTCTTTGTTGGTGTCCATCTTTGACGCGTGCTAAAAAAATACTGACTCAAGTAATCACAAAACTGTATGAGAAGCTTTTTTAGTACAAAATTTTATATTTCTAACGCAATCTAGTGCAACCTGATCGCTCTTTTACAACGGGAGATACAGACTCTTAAAGCCATCTATTGGCAAAATAATGGATTACTTATATTGCTCGAAAATTATTTAATTTTATTATCAAATTTCGTGCTCTGTGAAAAATTTGTTTCGCGCTCTTAGACCATTTTATGGTCGTCATAATCGACCTACTGAGCAACAATTCAAGCTAAAGTGACAAAATTTCGCAACAATTTTATGTTATTTGACATCAAACCACCAACCTGTGTGCGTAGAGTGCGTACAGAGGCAAATATTGCTGCCGTAGCGTTCAGTGTTGGTGAAGACCGCGATTTGTTCATCCGTCGCCGTTCACAGAAATTGGGATTGTGTTACTCGACTATGTGGAAGATTTTACGCAAGGATCTTGGTCTGAAAACGTGTAAAATACAGCTTGTGCAAGAACTGAAGCCGAACGACCTGCTAAAGCGTCAAATTGTTTTTTAGCAAAAAATTTCGTTCAGCGACGAAGTTTATTTCAGGTTGACTGAGTAAGTGAATAAGCAACATTGTCGCATTTGATCTTATGAACAAGCACAGGCAAAACAAAAACTGCCATTGTACCCAGAAAAATGCACTGTTCGTTACGGTTCGGTTAGCAATTTATCTCACATTTTGGACCGGTGAGTTAGCCGCCTAAATCGTGCGATTTAGCACCTCTCCAACATTACATATACGTAATAAACCAACATTACATATAAAAAAAACAATTTAAAAAGTAAATGACAAACATTGATTTATCGATTCAAATAAAAATTGCACTTTTCGAATTTTTCTGTGTTTTTTTTGGAATTCTGAAAACTAAACAGCTAAACAGATCATCATTTTCATGATGATCTGTTTAGCTGTTTAGGCGTCTATGGGGAACATGCAGCCAGACAAACAATTATTTTTATATACGCGGTCTATTCAAAAACTATCGCGAATTTTGTGTATTTTCAAAAATTAATTAATTTTTTTAAATTAACACTAATAGTTTTTTTCAATCCTCGAAGCAAATTTTTTTTTGTGATCTTGTTCAACTCCTCCTTCAATGCCGTCTTTATCTCATCAATCATAGCGTAGCGTCGTCCTTTCATGGGGCTCTTCAGTTACGGGAACAAGACAAAGTCACAGGGGGCCAGATCTGGATAAAACGATGGCTGCACAATATTACTGTGTTGTTTTTGGTCAAAAATTCACGCACAAGCAACGATGCGGGAGCAGGGGCGTCATCATGGTGCAAAAGCCAATTTTTGTTCTTCCACAAATCCGGGCGTTTCTGACGGATTGCTTCACGCAACTTGCGCATAACTTGCAGGTAATATTCCTTATTAACCGTTCTATCCTGTGGCAAGAACTCATGATATACCACGCTCCTGCAATTGAAGAAAACTGTAAGTAAAACCTTCACATTCGACCGAACTAGGCGTGCTTTTTTCGGTCTTAGCTCGTGTGGCAGTTTCCATTGAGATGTTTGAACTTTGGTTTCCACGTTATAACCATAAACCCATGATTTGTCACCATGATCCCTCTCGAGCAAATTTGGTTCGTCGCGGACAACAGCTCCTTAGATTTTGGTACGAATTTCTCGGCGACCCGTCTCACGCTTAAATCATTGGTAAAAATCGAATGGCACCAGCCAATCGATATGTTTAAGTCCTCGCCAACGTCTCTAATGGTGATTCGACGATTGGCCAATACTATTTTCTTCACTTCATCAATGTTTTCGTGCTCGGGCGTCGGCATGCTTTTCGTCTGTCACGTCTTCTCTGCCCTCTGAGAATATTTTATACCACCGATAAACGTTGCTTTGATCCAAGGCAGTTTTACCATATGCCACAGTCAACATTCGAAATGCGCCCGCTCGATTAATTTTGTTTTTCACACAAAATTTTGATAAAGATTCTTTGATCCCTTTTTTGGAATGGGCAAAAATGGAGGACGAGCTAAAACACGTGCAAGCAAAGCAGCTGTCAAAAATTAACTGAATATTCAAAATGGCCGAACTTGTCGGAATAAGTGAGAGACATGAGTACCAACATAACGCCACAAAAACAATCGAAAATCGAATATACGTAACCCGCGGAAATTCAAAATTCGCGATACTTTTGGAACAGACCTCGTATATATAACATAAACTATCAATTATTAATTTTCTAAATCTATAAAAATATTCTATCAATTTTGAAATAAAAAATTATCCAATTCACATTTTAGAAAATTAAGTTCAATTAAAAACATTTAAAATTCAGATTTTGATTAAATATTTTATTTTTTTAATATATGTTAAACATTGTTTTTATGTATAAAATATAAAATTATTTTTATAATGGCCACCAGATTTCATGCAGAACTCAATCATTTTAAGGAAATGTTCTATTTCGGGTTGTTATTTGGCTCAACGGATATAAGTCTTTAAATACTCTAAACTTCAAGAACAGACTGTCTGCTTAAAGATGATATTTAGTTTTATAAAAAAAAATTCAATAGAGTTAAATCGTACGATTACGCAGGATAGTTGATATAACTAAATCTCGAAATTGTGCATCCTTGGAAATTGTGTGATAGTTGATATAACAATCTCGAAATTGTGCATCCAAAACTTCGTTTTGTTATATCGTCTTGGATATGATCCAGACGAAAATCTTTAAATTTACAATTAAAAAAAAAACGATTATGATATTACTATAGCACCAAAAATTTATGGTAGTGGTCTCTACTTCCTTTTGAAATAAATATGGGCCAATTATAACTTCAGACCAATCTACTCACCATTTTCTAATCTATAAAAACATATTTTGAAATATGCTAAATATTATGAATAACAAAAAAAAAAATTCTTTTACTTGGTAATTTAACAATAATAAGTATCTAGAAAAATAATTTGCAGAATCTACTGAACTAATATCAGATTATTAAGGATTATTCGTACATCGAAGTTTATGCAATATTATTTTCCCTGCACACTTATCATTTAGACTAGTAGCTTTATTTTTATTTGCAAATTTATTAAAGTTCCCTGGAAATCATAGTAAGACGATAAATAATAGTCCATAATAGAAGTGATGTTCTCAAATTTCATGAATTTAGAAAATCTGCAGTTACCGTAATAGAAAATATTCAAAAAGTAGAGGATGAAACATCTGACAAATCCTTAACTTTTACTAACTATTACATATCCTCTCTAGTTTGGAACTAAGCACAGATACTAGATAAACTAAGTTGAACTAAACTCGGTGGGTAGTATACCGAAGTGAATTAGGGATTAAAGATCGGCCGGGTGGAGTTGGATGAACACGCCCATTGGATAAAAGTTTCCGACTTTCGCAAAGATATTTGTATCAATTTAGTTTTGAAATTTTATACAGTCCTGTCTGCTGTAAAGTTTTTCTATGATTTCATCGTGTATTCGTCGTTCTGCATAACTTTTCCTAATGGCAAATATGTCTGACACAGTCACTTAATTTATGAGCAAAGTTTTTTGCTGCACACGTGAGTTCAAATCAAGGCACGTCGTTTTCAAGCATTTACGAAAATAGCTGAATTATTCCCATTTGAAGATTTTCACTATTTATCAAATCAATTAATTTTTAATAAATTTCACTTAAATACTTCTCTAAAAAGTAATAAGATGTTTTTCTAGACTCGAACAAATTTATTTTAATTAATTTTATTGTATATAAATTAAAAGTAGAGAAATTGTTGATGGTAAATTAATTTTTCTACTAAAAGAAAAACAAAATATTGTTAACTATGGAAATCCTTCAAGGACTATTCAATTTGCCCCATACTTAAGGCTATATTTTGGATTTTCTTTATGATAAGAAACAATAATCTTTAAAGCAGATAAAACCTACAATTTTTTTTCATTTTACCAAGAATTTTTGTTTTCATTTTTATAAATGAACTGTCCCCTTGGTAATTTTTCTTCGTTTTGTTTTAAGTTCTATGTTTCTATTATTCGAAAGATGTTTTGAGATATCAACATTGGAGAATTTCCAAATACTCAAGCTTAATATGAGTAACGATGAACTTATGCTATGGGTTCACGTTGAAAAACAGCAATAAATTTTCAACAAACCATGTACTGAAGGCTCGGATGAGAAAACAACTGCTGCCATGGGATGGTACAAATCATAAGTGGTCTCCAACAACAACGCTTACTGAAGTTACCTCTCTGGGGAGTAATTGACGATAAAATCTGTCGGCAAATATTCTACCAGTAAGGAGGTGGAACTTCGAGCCTTCATGAATTTCTTCATTGGGCTGCACGCAAAATTTTTCCTACAAAGATCACTCTCCAAGGAGGAAAGGAAATACATTGCTAACTCGAAGGCTTCTTAAACAGTTCCGTTTGCTTGACAACATTTTGCAATATCTCTTTTCGTAAAACATTTCAGAAGCTAAACAACTGAAACGAATTCGCAATTATTTTCTTTTCCCTTTTGAAAGTAAAGCGCCAACAAGCAAAAATAAATAGAAAATTGCCAATTTGATAGAAAATCATGAATTATAGTATGTTTTCCAATATAATATTAATTTACTTCTATATCTTAATTAATTATAATCTTTTAAAGAAATCTATTTTATCGTACATGAGATTAAATAAGTTATATTAAAGGTTTAAATATGCTTTGCTAAATAGATAATAAAATTTTTCAAAGATAATTTTTAGTGGAAATCTTTAAAGAAAATTTTTCACAAATTTTTTTTTATTGAAAAATTTTTCCAGAAATTATTACTAACATATTTTACTAAAAATTTTTACTGAAAATTTTTACTGACAACTTTTACTGAAAATGTTTACTGACAACTTTTACTGATAATTTATAATGACAACGTCTACTAACCATTTGTCACCAAACATTTTTTTTACTACTGAAAAATTTTACTTTTACTGATAATTTTTATTGAAAATTTTTACCGACAACTTTTACTGACAACTTTTACTGACAACTTTCACTGAAAACTTTTAATAAAAATTTTTACCAACAACTTTTACTAACCACTTTTACTGGAAATGCTTACAAACAACTTTTACTGAAAATTTTTGCTGAAAACTTTTAATGAAAATTTTTACCAACAACTTTTACTGACAACTTTTATTGATAAATTTTACTGACAATTTTTGCTGACAACTTTTACTGAAAACTTTTACTGCAAATTTTTACTGAAAACTTTAAGTGATAATTTATAATGACAATTTCTGTTAACCATTTGTCACCTAACATTTTTTTACTACTGAAAAATTTTACTATTTAGTTTTCACTTTTACTGTTTATTTTTTATTGAAAATTTTTACCGACAACTTTAACTGACAACTTTTACTGAAAATGTTTACTAACAACTTTTACTGAAAATTTTTGCTGAAAACTTTTAATGAAAATTTTTAACAACACTTTTACTGACAATTTATGCTTATAAATTTTACTGACAATTTTTGCTGACAACTTTTACTGAAAACTTTTACTGAAAATGTTTACTAACAACTTTCACTGAAAATTTTTGCTGAAAACTTTTAATAAAAATTTTTACCGACAACTTTTACTGACAATTTTTACTGATACATTTTACTGACAATTTTTGCTGACAACTTTTACTAAAAACTTTTACTGAAAATTTTGACTGACAACTTTTACTAAAAATTTTTACTGACAACTTTTACTCAAAATTTTTACTGACAACTTTTACTGATAATTTATAATGACAATGTCTACTAACCATTTGTTACCTAACATTTTTATTAGTACTGAAAAATTTTACTTTTTAGTTTTTATTTTTACTGATAATTTTTATTTAAAATTTTTACGGACAACTTTTACTGACAACTTTTACTGAAAATGTTTACTAACAACTTTCACAGAAAATTTTTGCTGAAAACTTTTAATAAAAATTTTTACCAACAACTTTTACTGACAATTTTTACTGATAAATTTTACTGACAACTTTTTCTGATAATTTTTACTGATAATTTGTAATGACAATTTCTACTGACCATTTGACACCAATAATTTTTATTTACAGAAAATATGTGACCTAAATTCGTTACCTGAAAATATTTTCAATGAAAATTTTATTATATTTACTTTAAAATTGTTCACAAAATTTTTTCCTAACATTTTACTATTGAGAATTTTCTCAATTTTTCCTCTGAAAATTTTTCCACTGAGAATTTTACTATTGAGAATTTTCCAACTGAGAATATTCTTACTGAAAATTTGACCATTACAAATTTATACTGAAAGTAAATAATTAAATATTCAATTCAATACTCAATTCTGGTAGTGAAACAATGTATAGAACTGATGTTTGATATAAGAAATTTTTGAATAATATTTCATTTTTATGAAATTTATTGTAATATAATTTCCCTAAAAAGCAAATTTAAATTTATACAGCTAGATCTGAAATCTCCCTAAAATGACATTTTTTATTAAATTACACAATTCTTATTTCAAAAATATTTAAAAATAAAATATTTCTTATAAATTATATAAAATTTATGAAACAAAATGGAAATAGTTTCAGGGGTCAAAATGGAATTTGAACTGATTTACAAACAAACTAACATCAGAGCAGAAAATTTGAAAATAAGATTTTTTAATGTCGAAATTGAAATGAAAATATTAAATTAACATAAAATGCTTCATTTGATATAACATTGAATATTCTTACTAGCATTTTTGAATTTGTAATGGATTATAATTTTAGCAAACAAGCATTTGTGGATACACCATAAAAAAGGGAGCTGTAATAGAACACATGAAATTCAAAAATAGAATGGGATTGAGTTTCAGGAATTAAGTCAATCAAGTATGCTCGGGAATTCGGAAACTAGTTTCATAATAAACGTACGTACGAGTATTTTGTAAAATACCAAAACTACATTTATTGAAGGATCATATTTAGAAATAGTATAGCAGAGAAGGAGGGCATCCTAGTAATATCAATGAGTATTCAACGGACGAGGTCAAACTGGAAAGCCATGTTACTCTAATTACAATATCGACATAATCGTGACTAGATGCACATTGAAAATTGATTTTCCACAATTAGGCATACCTTAACCACAAACCAATTGCAATATTTGTGTTCAGTTAAATTAATTGAAATTGATTGTTTAATTAAAATAATTTTTAAATTGAAGTTATTATAGTTTTGGGGCTATATTTTTGATTGGTTCGCCATTTGAATTTTATTAAACTCTTTACCACCACATTAGATTAAACTAATAATGTTTCCTATGAAATATAATAAAAGCCCAACTACAATAGTCAATAATAAATTAATTTTATATTTGAATAGAATTTTATAATACGATCAGAGCAACGAGAAGCCACTTTATTGAATTGTATTAGTTGAAAATTTGCATAAATACTGTTCGCCACTAATAGAATAAGTATTTGCATTAATATGCCTACTTATAAATTGGTATTATTGAAAATTTTATATATTTTGGGAAAATTGCTGTATTTGTTTTCAGAGATGATAATTATTTTTTGATGCAAATCGATAAATGAGAGAGTCTAAATGAGAAATTCAGTTATAAAAAAATATTATAATAAAATTTGAAATGCAAAATTATTAGATGAAAATATAGAAAATTTTCATTGAAAAAAATTTCAATAAAAGAATTAAGGCCAAAAAAAAATTTCAGTAAAAAAATTGCAAAAAATTTACATTGAAAAAAATTTCTGGTGACAAAATTTTAAATGGAAACTTTTTCAGTGAAGAAGTTTTCGGTGAAAAAGTTTTCAATAAAAAAATATTCAGTAGAAAAATTTGTGAGAAATTTTTAGTAAAAATTGTCAATACAAATTGTCAGTACAAATTGTCAGTAAAAATTTCCACTTAAATTTTCAGTAAAAATTTTTAAGTAAATATTTTCAGTAAAAATTTCAGTCAAAATTTTCTGTAGGAATTTTCTGTAAAATCAGTAAAAATTTCTGCAAAAAATTTCTATCAAAATTTTCTGGAAAAATTTTCTATAAAAATTTTCTATAAAAATTTTCTATAAAAATTTTCTATAAAAATTTTCTATAAAAATTTTCTATAAAAATTTTCTATAAAAATTTTCTATAAAAATTTTCTATAAAAATTTTCTATAAAAATTTTCTATAAAAATTTTCTATAAAAATTTTCTATAAAAATTTTCTATAAAAATTTTCTATAAAAATTTTCTATAAAAATTTTCTATAAAAATTTTCTATAAAAATTTTCTATAAAAATTTTCTATAAAAATTTTCTAAAAAAATTTTCTATAAAAATTTTCTGTAAAAATTTTCTATTAAAATTTTCTGTAAAAATTTTCTATCAAAATTTTCTATAAAAATTTTCTATAAAAATTTTCTATAAAAATTTTCTATAAAAATTTTCCATAAAAATTTCTATAAAAATTTTCTATAAAAATTTTCTATAAAAATTTTCTATAAAAATTTATTGTAAAAATCTTCTATAAAAATTTTCTGTAAAAATTTTCTGTCAAAATTTTCTATAAAAATTTTCTGTAAAAATCTATACAAATTTTCAGTAAAAATTTTCTATAAAAATTTTCTATAAAAATTTTCTATAAAGATTTTCCATAAAAATTTTCTATAAAAATTTTCTATAAAAATTTTCTATAAAAATTTTCTATAAAAATTTTCTATAAAAATTTTCTATAAAAATTTTCTATAAAAATTTTCTATAAAAATTTTCTATAAAAATTTTCTATAAAAATTTTTTGTAAAAATCTTCTATAAAAATTTTCTGTAAAAATTTTCTGCCAAAATTTTCTATAAAAATTTTCTGTAAAAATCTATACAAATTTTCAGTAAAAATTTTCAGTAAAAAAAATTTTCAGTAAATATTTTCAGTAAAAATTTTCAGTCAAATTTTTCAGTAAAAATTTTCAGTAAAAATTTTCAGTAAAAATGTTCAATACAAATTTTCAGTAAAAATATATGAAAAAAAATTCTCTAAAATATAAGAAATTATCTAGCGTTAATCAAACTAAAAAACACTCACAGATATTTTTGCACAATTTTCAATCAAATTTCAACAATCTTTCCTATGTGAATATTAATATGAAAAAGAAACCAAAATTTATGTATTTAAATAGGCATAAAAATGGCACATAAAAATAAATCTGATATCCACAAATGAATTCAAAATTTTCCAATTTACAAATATTTAAATAAAAATGTCTGTGCATATGCACATATATATAATTTATGAATAATAAAATCAACAACTAAATCTAAAGAAAATAACTTTTTTCCATATCAAGGACATATTTTTGATAATTCCTTGAAATCCGTATTCGATCATATTGTTCGTTTCGTATGTAAATTGTTATTGATAATATAAACGTAATAAATATGCAAAAGAATATGTATCGGTTTGTATGACAATTATCCTTTTTTTGTGTGTCGATTATCCTGTAAGACCGAAGGGATCACATTTATTGTGAATGATTTGCCAAACAAATCCCTTTCGAGAGGTATTCGACTATAAATAAGAAGATGAGAAATTTAACAAAAATATCATAGCAGATACGAATACGAGTATAAACAGACATATAGATATGCATATGTACAAGTAAGTATAATCTGGATATAAAGTTTTATGTATTTTATTGCCATCACTTTACAAAATGATAAGATGCTCTGTGAAAGGATACATTTATTTATAAAGAACGAACTGAACGCAGACGTAACGTTTTTGTATTCATACAAAATTTTCACATATGCGATATATTGGCATATTTGATACTTTGTATAGTCGTAAAAGTGTCCTTGTATTTGATGACTTTAAGCCAAATTTTCATTCCTATTTATATTTGATAAAATAGACAAACAAAAATATATGACAACATCGTAGGTGTATATTGATGGAGTGAGCACCGAGATTAATCCAAACGTTATATTTTTTAATTTTGTTGACTAAACAAGCGAGCAAATTCGCAACATGGTTCCTATCTTTCGAATAAATCATTTTGAAGGAAGGATCGAAATATTTCGATGATTATTTTTATATAAAAAACGACCATTTCTAGTTGGTTAAAAATGGCATGAAAACATTACTGCACATTTCTTTTCGTATTGACACCAATGGAAATCAGCTTATCAGATTTATGCCTTTCACGTAAAAACAAGGATTTTTATCAGGCAATATGTGTCCATACTCATATTTTGAGAGTAGTTTTGTATGATAGAACAACAATAAAATTACCTTTTGTATTTGATACACTAAGAACAGACCACATGATACTAACACCTATTGTAGCTGGCTTGTGTCACATCATCTGCGTTAAAGAAATCATCGGCGTTACAGAATGTTTGATCCTTTATTAAATGTCAAACGCTGAAACAAAAGAACACTCAAAATAATACGAGCATGTAATAAATTCAATAATTTTTTTTAAACCGAAAAATTGTTCCTTTTAGCAATCAGAATTCGGTTAAATAATTTTTATAAATAATTATAATAACTACAGCGAAAGTACTCGATCCTTTTAAGTTAATTTTGTAAGAATTTTTTGCATATTTCGTGGCCTAAATTAACTATTATTTAACGGAAATAGTTGATTTTTAAATGCTCTAAAAATAAAAAAATGTTTAAGTAAATACGATTTGTTGCCTGTCTTTTCAAGAAAAAATCTAATAACATCAAATTGCAAGATCTTGAGGGTCTATTGACATCTCTAAATCTAAAAAAAATCATGGCAAGTTTTTACGCAAAAAATCCCAAATTTACAGTTTTGCTGAAATAACAAACGGGGTTTGTTCAAAAAGTATCGCGAATTTTGTGTTTTTTCAAAAATTATTTATGTATTCATGAATATCTATTTTGTCTCGTTCAAAGTAATCCCCACCAGATATTATACACTTGTACCAACGTTTTTTCCAATCCCCGAAGCACTTCAAAAAATTATTTCTTGTGATCTTGTTCAGCTCCTTCTTCGATGCCGCCTTTATCTCCTCAATCGTAGCGTAGCATCGTGCTTTCATGGGGCTCTTCAGTTTCGGGAACAAGAAAAAGTCACAGGAGGTCAGATCTGGGGAATACGGGGGCTGCGGCATTATTAATGTGTTGTTATTGGCCAAAAATGGCAAAAGCCAATTTTTGTTCTTCCACAAATCCAGGCGTTTCTGGCAGATTACTTAGCGCAACTTGCGCATAACTTGTAGGTAATATTCCTTCTTGACCGTTCTACCCTGTGGCAAGAACTCATGATGCACCACGCTCCTGCAATCGAAGAAAACTGTAAGCGAAACCTTTACATTCGACCGAACTTGGCGTTTTTTTCGGTCTTGGCTCATGCGACAGCTTTCATTTGGATGATTGAGCTTTGGTTTCCACGTCATAACCATAAACCCATGATTCGTCAGCAGTTATGAGCATCTGGAGCAAATTGGGGTCATCGCGAACAGAGTCCAACAGCTCCTTAGCAATGTTAATGCGATGTTGTTTTTGGTCAAAATTGAGCAAAAATCGAAGATGACTCAAAAACACAAGCAGCTGTCAAAAATTAACTGAACATTTAAAATGGCCGAACAAATCGGCATAAGTGACAGACATGAGTACCAACATAACGCCACAAAAAATCGAAAATCGAATATACTCGTACGTAGCCCGCGAAAATTCAAAATTCGCGATACTTTTTGAGCAGACCTCGTATAGTCCAAATTAAAAACTGTAAGTTTAGGTCAAAAAAACTCGATTATCATGCGGTTATAGCGCCCAGAATTGATGGTAACGTGTTTCCTTTCCTTCTGTTATTTTCCGAAAAATACAGACCATTTTTTGTATGCGTCTTTTTATAGTCTACTGCCCTGTCACCATTTTTGTAGAAAGTTTCTTCAACTTGAGCGCATGGTTTAGTTTTTAATTCATCTACTAAAATATTGCAAAATTCAGGCTGAATAAATGTCTTTGTCACTACAAAGTGGATAAATCTGAAATTTAATATTAAGAGCTGAAAAATTTTATGCAGAAAAAAAATCATAAAGGTACCAATTATAAGCACTTATAATTCCTATTAAAATGTGCTGAAAAATATTTTGCCAATTTTTAATTAATCCACGTTAATTAATTGAAGAAATATTTGTCCATTGGAATAATTCAATTTTGTTTTGCAAGTACGATACCGTCGATATGTCCTTCTTTGCCAATAAAAACAACATCGAAAATAATCGAAGGTAATTGAAATTTCAGTCTGATGTCATCGGCTTTATGAATGGGAACGATTGCTATTAAATTGAAATATTTTCACAATTTCATAGTGCCATGGGCAATTCAAAAGGAAATCGTTCGAAAAACAAAATATCACCACGCACACTCGCTTCAGATTTAAGATTCACATTCAGAATAAATAACAATTGCCCTTCGTGGTCTACAACAAGTTTGTATGGAGTATATCCGGTTGCTTTTACCCGCTAGCCATAAGGATGACAGCTGGAGGAAGATACGACAATAAGGATGGATGCCAATATTCGCCGTATACAAATGGTGTGGTGACAACGCTTTTAGGGAGGGTGTTTTGTTTCCAGCCACACCGTGGCGATATGCGACTGGCGATAAACAGTTGTCATATAAATTCAAATTTTGAAAAATTTCACAAATTGCATTTGCCTTCGAGTATAGAAAATGAGGAGCTTATGCGAAGCGCCCGTCTAGATTTATATGCTCAGCGGGTGTTTTATATTCAATATTATGGCACAATTTATCATTTCTGAACAAGTTGTTTAAATTAACAGCGAGATAGAGCTAAGCGAGAATATAAAATTTTCTAAAAAAAAATAAAAAATCCTTCCAGGAGGTTACCGGTTAGTTACCTTTACAATCACAAGTTCGGGTGATTCAGGGGACGAGTCTAAGGAAAGCTGTGATGGAATGGTGTTTGCGTATACTTTCACCGAGGAAATGTGCTGAACGATGGCCAATGCTACCACCTATGAAGTGGTAGATGTACCCTGTATGAGAAATGTACGCGCTTAGTGCGGGTGAGTAAAGATAGATTGTGCCAAAGCCTAGAAGCAATAGCGCATAATATGAAGAATGGGCAAATGGTGAACGTTGAATGGCGAATGAAGGATCACATGCCATTACCGATACTTGCTTCTTCAGTTTTCTGTTAGCACAGACTTTGTAAGATTGTTAGAGAGAGAGAGAGAGAGAGAGAGAGAGAGAAGAATGATTCATCCTGACCCATCTCTTATACACGTATATTTTGCTCAAGAAAATATCAAAAATTTAAAATGAGAATAAAGCTCTAGAACGTTGGAGATGGGTGGCTCTACAGGTAAAATTAAGTACGCAAATCCTTACATTCAACAGTATAGTATGTTGGCAAACGAATTGTCTGCTCCCGTTTAATAGAATAGGTAGATGGTAGGCATGGTTGAGGGTTGATGGGATACAGTTTGGTGGCTGGAAGTAGGCAGTTGATAGTCAGTAGTTAGTAGCACCTGGATAAATGGGTTAATGCGAGGTATTGCGCGCATTGAATAAAACACCTCGTCGAACTGATACTCGAAGATATATTAGATATACTTGAGTCCTTTATTTAGACATATTATGTTCTAAGTTGCGGCATCGTTATCATCGGTATCTGCAGGTAAGCGTTAGGCTTTGTTCGCAACTTTGGGCTTTTTATGATGTAATCAATTGTGATAAGGTGCAACATAAATCTTACCGTACACACAAAATCCATGAATAATGCGACAACAGAACCAAAATGTATGCCATACAACCGAATACGACTCATTGTTGGCACTGATGTTAACTTTGATTTATTCAAAGGAATGCATACGAGATAATATTTGACCCGAAGCTCCATAACATAATCTACATCTACCATTGTACTCTGTTAATCTTGTACAAAATTTAAACCATAATCATGAGCTGAAATATTCCATCTATGGTTATGGCTTCAAAGACAACATACTCAAATACATAATTTGAATTGTTTTCAATGTAAATATTTACACAAACGGATGAACACATTCATAAATTGTACACTAATAAAAATCAATAATTTACAGAAAAGTTTTCATGAAATGTGTTACAATTTTTTTCTTATACAAATGTAAGAAAAATTACCAAAAATTATTCATTTTCAGTTAGAAAAAATTTCGTTCAGCTTTCAAATAATTGAAAATCAACAAAAGTTCTTATAAATAAAATATATTAATTTAAATTATAATCAAATAAATATTTTGAATCGGTATAACTGAGTTGTTAAAAATAAAATTAAAATTAAGGGCTACAAATTGGCAAAATATGTGTCATTTGTTTGGGAGTGGCCACTTTATAGTGCCATCGCTATGAGGCCATTTAATGACTTCATCGAACAAGTGAGAGGATATATTAATGAGACTAGGGTTTGCTTAGTAGGGTAGGATCGTAAAAGTTTTGTTAGATTTTGCAGAGCACATTAGTATAATATACAAGACTGAAGAGGGGACTTTGGAGTGGAGTAGTTAGATCCAGGAGCACGATTTGTTTAAAAAAAAATGAATACATATTTGCAACCAAGATGGACGCATATGAGGTATAGTAGAAAAGTAATTTGATTTTTTTTAAGTTCTCTTGGGCAACTTTTTAACAAAAATGTTTTCAGCTCCTTGGTTATACTCGTTTGGATATTATCGACAGTATCTGGATGACGTCCTACGAACTGTTTTTTCTGTCTTGACGTCCTACAAAGCTCATGGTTGAGCTTTCAATTTTCTGAAATGTCCGATCTGACGCGAAAATAAATTTTTCTAACCCTTTAAAGGACTGTTCTTATGAAAATCTTGGTTGACAGTATATTCTGAAGGCACAAATTCGTTGTAAACAATCCTTCTGCTGTTAAAAAATTATTCTTGATTTGCTCATTCGAGATTTCTTCTGTCGAGCAGATTTGCCAGTTTGACATCTCTTTTCTAGAGAACTTATCGCGAGAATTTTGAACCGATCTTTTCACTAACATTTTTCATGCCCAAGTTCTGAGTCAAAATGTACTGAACGGTCAATAATAGGAGTAGCCCCCAATCATTTATCATTTTTATCAGTTTCTGATATTGTAGGCTTCACTAACCTATACTTTCAAAAGCCCCCAATCGTTTCTTATTTTTATCAGTATTCGATATTGTAGGCCTCACTGACCGACATTGGTTCTCGATCATCCAAAAAGTCGTATTCCATCGAAAAACATATGCTCTTATTAAGCAATATTCCCCAAAGGCTTGTTGCAACTTACGAGGGTCGTTCAATAAGTCCTTAGAAAATTCGAGAAATTGCGCTCGTACTGTCGGTAAAGATTTTTCAAAATTTCAGCTCGATCCATAGCGTAGGTCAATTTCTATCGTCGATTAAAGTTAACGACATTTATTTGTGCATAACAATGGAAAAAAGCGAGTTTAGAGCTGTCCTCAAACATCTCCATTTGAAAGGCTTAAGCCCGAAAGAAATCAAAGCCGAGTTGGATGCAGTTCATGGCACATATGCACCTGTGTTTGCGATGGTTTACAATTGGGTGAATGAATTTAAACGTGGCCGTTCATCCACAAAAGATGAACATCGTTCAAGACGCCCATTTAGGGTGTCTACTCCTAAACTCATCGACAAAATCCACGATCTGATTTTGAACGATCGGCGAATTAAAGTGCGCGAATTAGTTGAGGCCACGGGCACATCACAAGGTACAGTCGCTTCAATTTTGCATGAAAAATTGTCTGTGAAAAAAATTTCGGCAAGATGGGTGCCGCGTTTGCTCTCAAATGTGTGGAAACGTGTGCACACCTGCGCTGTTTCCATTGCCAAAATTGTGGAATTGAGAATGGAATTGTTGCAGCATCCCGCTTATTCACCAGATTTGGCCAGGAGTGACTATTTTCTTTTTCCCAATCTGAAGAAATGGCTTGGCGGACGACGGTTCACTTCCAACGAGGACGTCATTGCTCAAACAGATGATTATTTTGCAGAACTTCCGAAATCCTATTTTTTGGACGGGTTAAAAATTTTTGAAAAACGGTTGAAAAAGTGTATAGAGCTAAGAGGAGCTGATGTTGAAAAATTAAAAAAATTAAAAAAAAAACAGTTTTTTTCCATCTTTTTCTAAGGACTTATTGAACGACCCTCGTAGCATATAAAAATACAAAAAACTTCTTCAAAAGAACTATACGAAATTTCTAGTTATCTTTACTATCAAATTTATCTATTATCACTTAATAAAATATCTAATTTGTATTTTGAAAATAATTAGCATTATTTTTATGATCAAATTAACTTTAATTTATTTTCTTTTTGTATTAAGTGTAACAATATTCATAATTATTTGGATAATTTAAGTAACCAAAAAGAAGAAGAAAAAAAATGTATATCAAAAATTCAGCAATAAATTAAATCAACTGGAATGAAATATTATTTAAATAAGACTTTAACAATCATACTTATTTCTGGTAACAAAACATTTTATGTGCAACCTTAGCCATCAACCCTCATTTATTTTGTGAATGTTTGCAGAAATTCGATATAACAATTTGTTGGTAAAACAGCAAACGAATTCGTAAAAGGGTCGGTACGTTGTTGATGGTACGAGCTGTCGGATAGTGTAAGTGATGTTCTTATCGTGTATGATAAACATAGTCAACATGAATGCGCCCCACACACTTGGTATTCGATCACACCATTTAAATGCCACCATATCAATGAGTCGGAATAATCAATCGATAAGAAGCGAAGTGCCGTTCTGAACCTAAGTAAGTATCGTCTGCGAAACGAACATTTTAATTCCGCTCGATTAAACTTCCGTCATGCTCCTATCTACCGGAAGTAGATGTCAAATGCCATACGTGGCATGGTGGTGAACTTATTTGATTTTCCATTTCATTTTGGAATTTCTTGAAGGAGTTGATTTCGAGGGTTTCTGTACAATTGTGCGACAACTCAATAACAACCATTCAAAAAAGGACATACAGTATACAGAAGCGGCAAGTTCAGACGAGCCAGAACATCTCCAGTTGATACTTATACGTGTACCAATCGATTAGATGACAATAGATAAGCAATATTAAAGTACCACTCATTCCTGTTTGATGATATTACCATTACTGTTGTGCGCATTCTACGTAAGTAAATAAGTCATTTCGATCGGTCACATGCCTCCATGCAGGTCCAAACCATGTGATGACGACTCTGAAAATGATTTTGATTTTCTACAAAGTCGATTATATTAGAGCCAGAAGATTCGCAACAAAAAATAAAAAACAAGAAAAACACTGAAGAGTCAAAAAGATAAGAATATTGCCATTCCTCCGTATAAGATGATCTTTTAATCTTGAAAAATAACAAACAAAATCCATCACGTGGAATATAGAAATAGATTCGCAGCCGAACCAATTTAATGCAATATTAAAATGCACATGTACAACTGTATTGGGCAGGACTACTGCCAGAGCTTCAGAGTAGAAGCACTTATTATGTACGAATAGACGTCATCCAAAGGAGCGTTGCATTGACTATGAGCACAACTGAATGGAACGTGCTTAATGGTTTTGCGAAATGTGCATTGAATCCACTCAATGTTCCTTTCTATTGTGTTGTAAGCGAAACAACATAGAATTTTATTACTATGCAACTGAATAAAACGAGTATAGCTGAAAAGGTTATGATACGACCGTGGACTGTTTGCTCCTTAACAAGGATAATTGTCTGTCCGTCAGACAAGATAATCTCAAATTCTGTATTGTATTAAATTTTTATGAATTCCCCCCTGTGCAAGCACTGCAAATTTCATTTCTTCTTAGACAGCCATTCATGACAGAATACGCGGCCTTTTTCCCATCTCATCCACTATCCTTAGTCCAGCTAACCGAAACTCTACAACTATTCACTATGCAAAATAGTTTTTATATAAAATTTTGTGTATCCAACTTTAGTACACACACATTTTTTTCTCATTAAAAATTTTCGTTTTTTTTTACATTTAATATTTAATATTTGACTGTCTGTGCATTTAAATAAATAAATTTTTCATTTAAGAAAATAAATATATTTTTATGTAATCATAAAACATAATTATTTTAATTAAAATTAGTATTTAATAGATATTATTTTATGGATATCTTATTATTAACTAAAATTTTTGATTATGGTTTTAACAGAATCTTTTATATTAAGGGTTTATCCAATATTTGATTTGGAAAGCAAAACTAAATAGAGGTACTAGTCGGAAGCAGAGATATCCTCAGATAATGGCGGGTCAGACAGGACTTCCTATTTCAGTGTTTCCAGGTCCAGGTAGGTTTTAACCATCTTAGCAACACGTGGACGAGCGTTGTCATGCCGCAAAATTATATCTTTGCTCGTATTGTGTCCGTTTTTACTTCACTCCTCAGCTCAAACGCATCAGTTGTATTCGGTATCGAGCTATCGCGCCAAGGATGTTTGGCTCGGCCGTCGATGTTGATGCATGGCCGCAATGCCCCCACGATTTTTTTCGCTTTATATTATTGTAATGTATCCACTATTCATCACCAGTTACAATACGATGCAGAAAACCCTTCCTTTTTTGCCGTTGGATGTCTCTAAGCTTTAACTCGTATGGCACCCAATTTCTTTGCTTTTCGATAATTCCCAAGGTATTCAAACAATAGAAAATGGGTTGTTGTGTCACGCCCAATGAATCTCTAAGTTCTCGTTGCGATTGACATGGATCTTCATCCAGTAATACTTTCAATTCTGCGTCTTCAAACTTTTTCACCGGTCCAAAACGCTCCTTGACTTCCACATTGAAATCACCACTTTTGTAGCATTAGAACAATTCGCAACACGTTCTCTCAATAATCTATGCGCCTCAGTCGCAGATATTTCGAATAGAAGGCATAACGCAAAACTTCGCCCAAATGACGCTTATTTGGCACAAATTTTGGTTTTTCACACACACAAAAATATATACCGCCGAAAAAAAGTCACGATTTGACGTTTCTAGTTCGATTTTTTGGGTCAGCATTTACTGCTGGTGCCATCTATTGGAAAACGTCGGTTTCGCATTTGTACTCTAGCTGGAATGAAACTGATTGCAGTTCTTAATGCTTTTGTGGTAGTTTTTGATGACTTTTTCGTAAATTTCAGTCATCAGTTGATGTGGTAAATCTCTCAAATTTAAATATTACCTGCGTAAATACCTTTTTTTATATAATAAAATTCCAACGGTGTCAAATCACACGATCTCCAAATCTCAAAATTACGTTTCCAAAAACTTTTTCGTCCAATAAAGCCAAAATTTGTCATGTTCTCTGGATTATAGCATTATTTTGCTGATATCACAATTGCTTTAATTTCTAAGACCTAAAAAGATCAGTGTTAATAGTAACGATCTCAAAGAAATATGCGCCAATGACAGGTTCACACCCAAATACGACAAAAGTAACTTTTGGCAGATAAAATAGCTTTTCTAAATATAATTATGAGTTTACAGACCCTTATCTTGTTGCTCTTATTCTCTATCAGCGTATCTCCGGGGTATTTAATGAATATTTATTTTATTAAATTTAATCTGGAAAATTTTATTCTAAATATAGATTATCTCTAATTATGTAAGCAATTATTAATTGTCGAATATCGAATCTATACTTTTTAAACTGTAAAATGGATATAATTTTAATCCTATTTGAAAATTTTTCCAACACTATTTTATAATAGTTTAAAAAATAATTCAAACTTAAAAAAAATATAATTGAATAAATATCTAATTAAAAACAGTTCATTTTACATTACAGAATATACATTAATGAGTCAAAGAAAAAATAGTGCTCATCACTATTAATATCCACTTGAAACTTTCAAAGAGAAATATGCTATTAAAAATATCTTCCTATTAAAGTTTGTTATTTAATTAAAATGATATTAAATGCTTAAAAGCATAATCAAAAAAAATTATATAACTTTAAAAGATTTTCATTATTTTATTAGTGCAGAAACATTAAAAACTATTTTAAAATTCTTGAAAACTTTTTCGAATTCATTAACAAAAATGGTTTATAAAATGGAAATTTTTTTCAATTTGTTACAAAAAGTATTTTATGTCTTGACAAAATTTCATTAAATATAAAAAGGATAAATTTTTTTTTTTGAATACTATAACAATTTTAAGGGAAATTCTATTTTTGTATAATTTATAAAACTGATAATAAATATTTATTCAATTTTTATTTTTTATACTTAAAAAATAAAATGTCCATCGCTCTTTAATGATTATTGCATTGTGAAATTTGTCCTTGCCAGTAATTGAATGAAAGCGAATAAATGAAATTTTTTCAATTTAAATAATAGCAAGAAGGGCTGAAAATGAAAAAAAATTACTTCACTGCGAGTCTAATGCTGAAAGTAAGGTTGGCGTAAAAAGTCTGAAATCAACTTTCTGTTTGTATATTGATCCTTTTCGCAATTGACTTATTGGGCAAACACCCAAGTGACTTTTTAAAAATTACCTCCCAAGTGTCGGATGTCGGGCTTGTTGAGTAACGGATGGAGCATCGGCAGTGTTGAAATCTGTCGGATATCGTCCATTGGCAATTGGAATGTCGCCATAGTCATTGACATTACCATCGTTATGGCTAAAGAGTGAACGTCATTTCGAATTTAAATAAAGTCAACAAATCTAATTTAAATTGTTTTTAAGGGATCTCTTTGGGTCTGTTGGCTTTCAGTCAACGTTGATTTGGGGTGATTTCAATAAGCCATCTACAGTCACAACACTTAACATAACCCAAAATTTTAAATAATCTCCAGTTAAAAGTTACATTCAGATTTTCCAATATTTTCCCTACAGAAAATGAACAAAAAATACTGGTCAATGTTTATCATTAACGAGTATTGTTTATTTAAATGATCCATAGTATATGTACAGGATTTCCCAAATAATTATTGTTAATTTTTTAAAAAAATTGTAAGCTTTTAATTTATTGAAATTGTCGAATTTTTTAAATTAAATTTTTCCTTCTTCTTCATTTGGGTATAATTGAGATAAAAAATTACATCATTTGATGAATCAATAACTAAAAGCATTCAGTTATTTTTTAATTTTATGGATATTCAACAGAAAACTACATAGTAACAAGCAGATTTATATCTGCATAGAGAGTCCATGATTCTAGTCTGTAAGGAATTGAAAGAGAGTCCATGATTCTAGTCTGTAAGTTCATATTGGTTTTAATAGAACAAAGTACTTTGATGTCTATTGTGGGTTTAAATTTTTATTGAAGGTATGTTAGTATTTTAAAAAATGGCAAAATCAGTCACGTTTAAATCCTTGATATGTATTTCAAGAGAAGAAAGTGGAGAATAAATATCGAATAAGAGCATCAGTATAAAAATACGATAAAGAAACTTTTTATAAAAAGACATAATCACATCACGAACATTAGGAAATTTAATTAATTTTAACTGAAGGAATTTAATTCAACGTGAATCAAAAGACAAAGTAGTGACCCTGAGTTATCGTCCATAAGTCCATATTGGTTACAGTTGGCATTTCATAAAATTACTTTTCTGTTTATCGTAAGTTGGGAACGTTTTTCTAAAATTCTGACCATTTGTCGATATTGTCTATTGAGTTCTAGTCTCTCAAGTCTTTTGTGTGGGTTCCATGTTATACGTTTACCTTAGTCTAACTTTAGTATTTCGCAGTATTTAAGTGTATGGAAAGGTTCGGATTAAGGCAGAGAGTAAATGTTATGTGGACACATATGCGTTCGTTCACTTGTCATTCATTTTAATGTGTTTTATTGAGGCTATTAGGATTGACTCAGATGTATAAATTTCTAGAGGATGGGCCCTAGTACACTTCTCTGTGGAATACCAAACAATATCGAATAGATGGTCTACAAGTTGTATAAGCTTAAATCCGCTGTTTTTTAGTTAAAAAACACATGTTTTTTTTCATAGAAAGCAAAAACAAAGTTATTCAAAGTACTTGGCCTTTCTTAAGACATATTGGTTTTTAAATACTTTTAAATTAAGATATATTGGTTTTTAAATACTTTTAACCATAATTTCAAAAAATCTGAAAAGTTTGCGGCCAGGAAAGTTATCGCGCATAATATCAAAATGCATCATGTTATATGTAGCTTTTTTGTCCGGTTAAACTCGCTTATGGTTCAAAAAATAAATTTTTATCCATGAATAGCGATCATAATTGATGGTCACTGTCTTCCTTCTTATATTAAGACCAAAATACAAACCGAAAAGTAACATTTCATAGATATACTATTTATATAAGCTTAAATCCGCTGTTTTTTATTTAAAAAAACACATGCTTTTTTTATAGGAAGCAAAAAAGTTTTATTAAAAGTACTTGCCCTCGCTAGGTAAGCAATTTTACCATCTCTCGCGCAATTTGTGCATACCACGCCAAAAACATTCCTTCCCTTTCGAGGCAAACCACACATCAAGCCATTTTCGGACGTCTTCGTAAGAATCGAAGTGCTGCTCAGCGAGCGTGTGGCCCATCGACGAAAACATGTGATAGTCGAAAAAGTCCAGGTATGTTGAATAAGCGAGGTGGGGTAGCATCTCCAACTTGAGTGTCTCCAAGTATTTTCGGACCATCTTTTATGTGTGCGATGGTGCGTTGTCGTGGAGCAAAATCAGCTTGTCATGTCTTTGTTGATAATCCGTCCTTTTTTCATGCAGAGCACGGTGCAATTTGATCAGTTGTTGGTGGTAGCGATGGACATTGTTTCACCAGGTTTTAACATCGACAATACCCTACTGTTCCCACCAAACGCACAGCATCGTCTTCCGTCCGAAGCGATTTGGTCTTGGGAAAGATGTTGATGGTTGGCTGGGATCAATCCACGACTTCTTGCCTATTACAATCCGATGCACAAACGACTTCCTGTTTTGTCTGGCGAGCAAGATTTCGCATGGGTTTTGGCGTCGCCCCATCTGCCTATCGTTTAATTCATGCGGCACCCATTTTCCGATCTTTTTAGTCTTCCCCATTGCACGCAGACGCATGAAAATAGCTGGTTGAGTAGAACCCAATTCTTCCCCAAGTATTTTTTGTGATTGGGTATCGTCTTCATCCAAAAGAGCCTGCAATTGATGGTCCTCAACTTTCCTATGCCGATTTTCGCGCTTCTTGTCCCACAATTCAAAATTACTGTCTTCGAACCGACGAAATCAATTTCGGCACGTTGTTTCCGACAAAGCACTGTCACCATAGGCCTCTATAAGCATTCGATGCGATTCGGCAGCCGATTTCCTCAAATTGAAGCAGAAAAGCAGAGCTTCTCGGATATGCTCTTTTTCTGGCACAAAACTAGACATGATTACCAAAGGAAAAATGTATGTTGTTGTACGCAATTGCTGACAATGTACACTGATTAATGTTGACAGATGGTAAACTCATAAAAAAAAAGTATAGAGTGTCCATAGCAGCTTAATACGCTCACTCACGTTACCTATATCCAAAGAGCGGATTTAAGCTTATACACCTGGTATAGGTCGTAAGGTTTATTTACTTAGAAATATCGGTTAAAAAACAATGATTTTAGGACTAGAAAATAGGTGGAAGGAAGGCTTCTCCTGAGTTTCTATAGCAAGACTTGAGCAAAGGCTTCACTTGTATGTAAACAGATGCCGGTAAAAATACTATTTTATTTCTTAAGAGCAATTTATTATTAAAAACTTTACAATAAATAATATAGAAATTTGATTGTTCAAAATTTTGTGATTACAAAAATCTTACAATTTGCATATATCGAGAAGTTCAGATATTCATCATTAATAATTGATTCAATTTCATAACTTATGCTAATACTGATTTCATGATTTTGTTATAATCTAGAATATAGAATTGGAAAGTAGATTAAGTCATACGATAGTCGACACTATGATGACTGCTAATTTTCCATTACGGATTTACAGATTCATGGTATGATGCGTTCAAGGTTCTGATATTCTACCAATGAGAAAATTCATTGGCATAAAATTTTGAATGGTAAAATATGTAAATTTGTACTGACTGCCATTTAAAGTTGAAAATTTACTTTAACTAATTCAACATGGATCGTTTTCACACTTCGCATACTGCCAGTAGAGAAGGACCGACGGTGAACGACCATATTTTGTATCACTAAGCCATCTGAATATATTACCATAGCTGGGAGCAGTGGGAACATTAGCGATAATAGAACCTGCACGACTATTCCTTTCAAAAAACCACTTTCAAATTTCGAATATTCCAACAACCATCCGCACAATCCTCTTTAGACTTAAAATGGGGTGGAATTAGTATACTATGAGTAGAATCTGAATATTACAGGAATGTAAACGTGCGTTATTATATACACACGAGTGTATCCTGTTAGAAGGTTAGTTTTCGAGTCCGGTTTCTAGTTGTACGCTACCACCATATAGAGTTAGGCATTCGTTGGAAAGGCTGATCTTTTGTCGAGCGGAAAAACATAAACAAAGCTTCTCGGAAAGCTCAACGTGTTGTATGTCATATTTTACAGATTAAGGTGTCACAGAATTTCAGCAATGCTGCGGCGCTTTCTGAATTTTAGCCTTCACTGAGTTTTGTGCTTCTTCCAACATTTCGTTTGCCAATACTACCATAAATAAGGGATATACTCTCATATACTAGCAAATTGTATACATACTTGTATGATGAAATTTATTTCAATATTTTTATTTTTGCCTGTTTTCGTACAATTCCATTGATGATTAGTTTTTTTCTTCTTCTTATTTTGAAAAACTTTCCTGGTCATATATTAACAAATATGCGTGTATTTAGAAGAAACAGTTCAAGCGAAATAAAAAATATTACTATGGTAAAAGAAACAAATTTTTCATCATTTCTATTGGAGGGTGGACGTACTCATACTTATATATACATATATAATAAAATAAAAAAAAATAAAAAAAAACAAACAAGTAATGCGTGACAAAAAGCATAAGCAGGCAATTGTACTCAGAAAACTTTCTGACAAAAAAATTATAAGAAAATAATAAAAGAAAACGGAACGTCTTCTAAATGGTGGTCTAGTTATACTTGAAGAATTCCAAAGGACATTTGTATTTATTACATAATTATAGTGAAACTTCAGAACTTTTATATATCATAATTTGGAATTTAGTACAATTTCACATAAACAATTCTGATTAAAGTGCATTTTCCCACTATAAATTATTCTTTCACTATGTAATTTTTTCCTTTAAATTACTCTAATCAGTTTCCAATTTATTCGTACATGAGAAATATATTTACTTTAGCTAATTCGGAATTAAGAAAAAATATATTTACCAATTAATTCCATAATAAACAAATTATTTATTTTCGCCATAGTACATGCGATTAAAAAGAAAATTAACATATGAATTTTCGTTTACAAATTAGAAAACTTTATTTGAATGTTCATAAAAATTATATGAAAAAATGTGATTTATAATTTTAAAGAAAATTTTTCTGTTTACGGAAATCTTTTTAAATAAAGATATTTATTTTCTTTTATCTTTTCAATAAATTAATATGAGAGTAAAAAATAAAATCTTAGTGCTGACACTTTATTAAGGTTATAATTTTTTTTATGTAAATCCTTTTTATAATATCAGTTATAAAAATTAAAAGTTATTTAGTTTGTCTTTTTTCTTTTAATTTTTTGTCACGTGTAATTAAAAAAATAATTTTAACTTTTATTAAAAGTTCCATCATATCGAAAGGGTCGAAGAAAAAGAATTTTTCGGAAAAATCGTCCTGCAAAAGGTATTATCTTCTACTATATATATTTATTTATACATATACATGTTTTTTTTTTTAAAAATAATTCCACCATATATTCTACTACGTTTATATCTAAAAAATATATCATAATTTTTGAGATAAATGACCACACAAATCACAATAGCAAAGTTTATTTAGAATACCAACTTAATGAGGTCTAGTCAATTTTGAAAGAATTACAATTTTTCAAAGTACTTTTTTCTTTTTATGGTATGTCAAGCCAAATGAGAGAGTAAATGAAGAGATATTATTACACTCATAAGTACTTGGTATAATACTCTTGGTAAAGATTCATCCTTTTAAGAGGTTTTTTTTTCGGTTCTATAAAAAAAAAATTGTATACTTTCGAAATGGTCTTTTTGTAGAGGATGAGGAGTTTTGTGGCTACGCAACTAACAAATGCACACCAAAGAATTATCCGGAAAATAAATCACTTTAATGGGTTTACTCATTGTGCCGAGCACTGCAAATCTAAAACATAATTTAAGTTGGGCAAAATTATAAAAATTTAATAATATATTATCAAAATTGTGACAATACAAAGTGGTAGTAGATTTAAGAGGCTAGAGCCCAAAGAGAACTGAAAATTACGGTTGATATCCCCCAATTCTGCTAAATATTTTTTAATGTACAGTCCATTTATTATATTTATAAAAAATATATATCAGATAAAAAGATTAGTAATTATATTGTAATAAAAAAAAAATTCTTACAAAAGATAATTTAGGATAAGCTGGAAGTAATAGAGAAAATAGAGCCTTCATAAAAAATTAAGACAAACGAGATATTTTTATATAATTTTAAAATAAAGATAAATTTAGAATAAAGGATTTTAAGAGAATATAATTAATCAATAAAGACTATGGGATGTACCAGAAAAGTAATGAGACTGATATCATTTAGAACAATTTGGAAACACTGGAAACTTTTGCTCCTTTTTGTATTGCATTACGATAATGGAACAGTAAGTCCTGTTATTTTACATTGCAAACCTATCGCTGGGTTATTGAGATATGCTCAATAATCGCACCGCCAAATCTGATTTGTGATTAATAATAAGCAACCAGTTACAAGCTGTTGTGGCGAGGCCTATCTAAACATCGACTGTCATTAATAGTGAAGGTGCCGGAAATAATTACCACTATTAACAGTAGCCATCACGTTGCAGCCTAAGGCGCTCCACCATTATCGGGCATAGAGTGCTTTATCACCCGATTAGCTCATTGAGCTACGATAAGGAATCATATAAGGCGTTTTCCTTTGGATCAATTTTGCTACTGGTCGTTAGTTCTAGCTGTCATCATCTACTCTACCTCGAACAAACGAGCACATTGAACTGGGAGTTACGCATACAATTTACGTTAGGTGGATTCTAGTTGCTAAAGTGAAAATAGATAGTTTTGTGGGTTCGTTGGTTATGTTGAAGAGTCATATTTTTGTCAGTATTGTTTATGTGTGAATAAACTCAGTTTTTATTGTTTATGTGTGAGTAAACTCAGTATTGTTTCTGACTGTTTTGAGGTTATGTTTCTACTAGTGTTTAGAATTTGGCTTTCCTTTGGTCATCTACCGACTAGTAGCAAAATTGGTCCAAAGGAAAACGCCTATAAATTCCTAGGCACCTCTAAGCCAGCTCAGGTATACGGATTCGCCACGACCCGAAGGATAATCGGAACCGACTTTGGGTTTGTCCGCTCGTTGTAGGCATCTTGCACACACACATTCACTAGCTACTCATCAATCATTTTCTTCTCTTACCAGGTATATAACCTTAAATCCACTGTTTTCTAGTCAAAAAAACATGTTTTTCATATAGAAAGCACAAACAAATTTATTCAAAGTACTTGCCCTTGCTAGCTACACATCCCATCTCTCGAGCAATTTGTAGATACTACGCCAAAAAAAATCCTTCTCTTTCGCGGTAAACCACTCATCAAGCAATGTTCAGACGGCTTAGTAAGAATCGAAGTGTTGCTCGATTCTTACTAAGCCGTCTGAAAATTGCTTGATGAAGCGATTTCGTCTTGGGGAAGATGTTGATGGTTGGCCGGGATCAACCCACGATTTCTTGTGTTTAGGATTCTCAAAATATATCCACTTTTCATCGCCTGTCACAATCCGATCAGGAACGACTTTCTTTTTTGTTTGGGGAGCAAGATTTTGCATGTGTTTTGGCGTCGCTCCATAGCCTATCGTTCGATTCATGCGGCACTTATTTTCCGATCTTTTCAATCTTCCCCATGGCACGCAGACATATGGAAATGGCTGGTTGAGTAACACCCAATTGCTCCGCGAGCATTTTTTGCGATTGGGAATCGTCTTCGTTCATAAGAGCCTGCAATTGATGGTCCTCAACCTTCCTAGGCCGATTTTCACGCTCCTTCTCCCACAAGTCAAAATTGCCGTCTTTGAATCGACGAAACCAATGTCGTCACGTTGTTTCGGATAAAGCACTGTCACCATAGGCCTCTATAAGCATTCGATGCGATTCGGCAGCCGATTTCTTCAAATTGAAGCAGAAAAGCAGAGCTTTCCGCATATGCTCTTTTTTTGGCACAAAACTAGACATGATTACCAAAAGAAAAATGTATTTTGTTGTACGAAATTGCTGACAATATGCACTAATTAATGTTGACAGATGTCAAACTCATAAAAACAAAAGTATGGCGTGCCCTATACTTTTGTTTTTATGAGTTTGACATCTGATCTTACAACGCTCACTTACGCCATCTATGACCAAACAGCGGATTTAAGCTTATACCCCTGGTAAATACAGCGACGATATACCTATTCAAACATTCATAACTCTCACGTTTGCTCAGTGCACTACTTGCTCAGTGCACCACTCTATGAGCAGGCTACAAGCACTCTCAAGGAACAGGTCATAGTGAAACTTGTTTGCCGAAGCGAATTTGACAAAAATCTCAAACATTCTCTCCAAGATCAGAGCCCGCCACTGCTACACTCAAAGATTCTGATTTTTTTTTTCAACTGATCAGTGTTGATAGATGTCAAACTCATAAAAACAAAAGTATGGCGTGCCCTATACTTTTGTTTTTATGAGTTTGACATCTGATCTTAACACGCTCACTTACGCCATCTCAGACCAAAACCCCTGGTAAATACAGCGATGATATACCTATTCAAACATTCATAACTCTCACGTTTGCTCAGTGCACTACTTGCTCAGTGCACCACTCTATGAGCAGGCTACAAGCACTCTCAAGGAACAGGTCATAGTCAAACTTGTTTGCCGAAGCAAATTTGACAAAGATCTCAAACATTCTCTCCAAGATCAGAGCCCGCCACTGCTACACTCAAAGATTCTGATTTTTTTTTATTCAGAACAGGACAGCCCTCTGCCAATATAATACGATACCGTATCCGATAGAGAATATTTCTATGGTACACATATAGATCCCACGGGATTTTTCCCAATGCAACCTTCACCCCAAACATAAGCCACAAATAAACTCTTCTATAATATTCTCACTGCCTTACCTCAACTATCCTATTCCTCTGTCAATACCCTCCTCAGATGAGTAGTCCATCAAAATTTTTTGTTAAGCTCGAAAAATTTGACAAGTTTAATAAGTGAAATCTTGCAAGGAGCCTAGTGGGAATACTCTTTCAAATAGAAGAAGTTCCGAAGATGAAAGGCATTTTTGGCGTGTCAAGAATCAGTGGAAGACGATCCTCGGTCAGGAAGATTTTAAGCATCGAAACCTAATAAAAATATACAACCTTTCAAGGACTTCTTTGTAAAAATGACTTTTTTATGGAAAAATCATAAAAACATTTGCAGACAATTAGATGCTCTGCCATGACAAAACTTCTATCATATGGTTAACTCCAGCAACAAGTTTTTATAGAAAAAAAAGATAAATATGGTTCCCCAACCACCCAATTAGTGTGCTTTTCTTTAATTTGCCCATATAAAAAAAATACAAAAGGACATCATTTTGGTACTCTCGATGATATTGAAACAAGTGTAATCGACGAGGTGAGGACAATTCCTATTGAATCCTCCCATTACTACTACGAAAACTGGCAACAACGCCTCTACTGATATAAAGCTGCCACAGCGAATTAAATAAAAAAGTTGCCACACCTTGTATACCAGCAAATAAACTTTTTAAGGACTCTACTCGGAATTAAATGTATTATAATTATTTCTGATTGGTGATATTTTATTCTTTATAATAAGTAATATCTTAAAATTTCTTAGAAGAATAAAAATGGTATAAGAGTAAAAACGTATGATAAACTAAACCAAATAACCAACTTGTAATTTTATAATTTAACAAAGTTATAAATGGTTTTTTGTTTCTGGTGTACACTTGTTGCCAAACTTCTGGTGGCTTTCTCAGTAAAATTTCTGCTATGCACTCAGTAAAATTTCGTTTTTCGGAAATCTTGAGATATTTTCCTACACAATAGAAAACCATGTGGCTATTTATACTCTTTGAATCAATGTCAAAAAGTTATTTAGCTTTAGTTATACTGATATTTAGATACATTGATTTGAGTTAAAATCATATCCATTTGGCACCAATCCGAGTGCCAGGATAGTCTATGAACAGATATCCAAATATCCGTAATTTATGTTACCGATCACGTTCACTCTTCTCATGACGAGCATCTTGTGTCGAAAATTTGTACACAATCTTCGGTCAACAAACCAAATTTGTCAAAACGTAAAGTATCTTTTCATTTTATAATGAAATACTTGATTTAAAATTTATTGCCTTTTACTAAGGAAAGTTTTAGTTTCTTTGTTTGTCTAATAAATAGAAATATGGCCAACTCTTAGGAGACCAAAAAAAAAGGTTTTAATAAATCTATTTTATCAGATTTATAAATAAATGTGAGTGACCATTTTGTATAAATTAAATATATTAAAGTGATTAACAATAGTCCTTAGTAATAATAACTTTAACATATTCTATATATAGTATCAATTTGAACTTGCTGATTGGTTCAGTTACATATCCAAAGGACGATTCTACTTTTCATCATTCTAATATCCTTAAACCAAACTCAGATAGTATATTAATCAAATATTCTGTTATCATATTCAATGTAAGATGGTCGTAAAACTAGCAAAGAAATTTCATTTTGTTTACACCTCATGTTGAATGTTTACGGACAATCCACTCAGTAAATATTTTATTGGTATTGATGATATTGTACAATATATTCTGTCATTTGTGCTGGTAAATAGAACCTATAGAATCGTATGTGTACATTCTCCAAACAAGTCTACCAACACATTTTGAATAATACCAAGTTGGCAGCAAGTGACTGACTGAAGCCAAGTAAATACACGTCATCTGAATACGAAGTGTTGTCACTGAAAGTTTCTAGAAAGCATTTTTGTTACCTGTTTTATACTTTTTTAATGAATTTGTTAAATTTTCATAGAGAGCACATGAGTACCAGCTACCTCTTTAAATATGCCTTCGATGTACTCTTTGCATAGAAAAATTGTAGCGATTTTGTAAACTTCATTTTAGCACAAAAGAGTTAAAAGTTAAGTACTTTTTAAGCAAGTATCTTCTTATATGACTTTTAAATATACAAAAAGTTTTACATATTATTTTATTTAAATAAGTTTAACTAAACTTTTCTAAAGAAAATATGCTTTTGAAGATGTGAACAATTTCGTAATTACTTGTAATGAGTATGCGTGCTTTGAATATTTTTCTTAATATTTTTAAAATTAAAAATAAAATAATAATAACAAAATTAATACTATTTAATGTGTATTCAGAATAAAGTAATATATTTCATTATTGATCGATATTATCCTTATCGATCAATAATGAAAAGATGGCTTCTTGCGAAATTGATAATTACAATATTTAAAAAATTGGACGGTAACTTTTTTTTTAATCAATTTTACAGATAACTATACCTAAAAGAAGGTAACAGACAGATTCAGATATTGATATGAGGTGTACGAAGGTCATTCAACAAGTACTTAGCCTACAAAAGAAAAACGAAAATTTTGGAAAGGTGGCAATTTATTTTTCCATATAATTTCCTTCAAGCTCGATACACTTTGCCCAGCGATGCTCTAACTTTTTTAACCCGTCCAGAAAATACATTTTCTTGAGGGAAGCAAAATAGGCCTCCGTGGCGACGATGACCTCCTCATTCGACCCAAATCTATTCCCGGCGAGTGATTTTTTCAGGTTTGGAAACAAAAAATAGTCACAGGGGGCCAAATCTGTAGAGTACGGTGGATGGGGCAGCAATTCGTAGAGCAATTCGACCAATTTGGCCATTGCGACGGCGGAGGTGTGAGCCGGGGCGTTGTCGTGGTGGAACAGCACTTTTCTTTTCGCAAAGCGGGGCCGCTTTTTCTTCAATTCGACGTCAAATCGGCCCAATAAGTCAGCATAGTAGCGCCCCGTGATTGTTTTACCCTTCTCCTGGTAATCGATGTGGATCACACCTTGTGAATCCCAGAAAACGGTGGCCATCACCTTTCCGGCCGTTCGAACAGTCTTCGCCTTCTTCGGAGCACGTTCGCCGGGTGAAGTCCACTGTTTCGACTGTTCCTTGGTCTCTGGTGTGTACCAGTGAATCCATGTTTCGTCGACGGTCATGAAACGACGCAAGAACTCCTGCTGGAATGCGCTGAAACAGCGCCAAACACGTCGCCGATGTGGTCTCACGGTTGCGCTTGTTTTCCGGTATGAGCAAACGCGGCACCCATCGCGCCGACAGCTTTTTCATGCCCAGTTCTTCGTGTAGAATATGATGCACCGTTCCTACTGCGATGCCCACAGTCTCAGCTATCTCGTGAACCTTCAATCGACGGTCTGCCAACACGAGATCGTGGACTTTTTTAACGTTTTCCTCCGTAGCAGCCGTTTTCGGGGCACCTGGGCGTGGCTCATCAAAAACCGACGTGCGGCCACGAACAAACTCGTTGAACCAATTCTTGACGGTCGCCATCAAAGGAGAAGAGTCACCATACACAGCATCCAAGCGATTTTTAATTTCGCTGCGCGTTTTCCCTTCCAAAAACAAGAATTTAATCACCGAACGATATTGTTCTTTTTCCATTTTTGTGCAACCGACCGACACGCTTGCTTTCAAAGGCTCTCAAAACAAAACTAATGAAGGGAATCGACTGAAACTTTGACAGTAGGCTACTAAAAGAATGTACTGCACGATAGTAAATTTTTTTTGTGACAGCAGCTTCTTTTGTGACAGCAGTTCCATCGGGCGGTGAGGCTAAGTACTTGTTGAAAGACCCTCGTAAAGAAATTTATCGATAATTTCCCAGAATCCAGTAATACTGAAATTATCAATAAGTGTTTTTAAGAAATAAAGTGGAGGTTTACGGTGAAATAATAGGATTGCCATGTTTGGAAAAAGGAGAGAGGATTTTTTTATAATGAGACACAGAGAAACATCATTTAGAAAATAAATATGGAGCATCGACAATTTTTCGACTAAACACAATAAAAATGTTGAATATATATTGAGAGGCTTTGAAGAGCCCATACATCTAGTCTGTAAGTCCATTTGGGTTTTAGTAGGGCATTCGTTCATTTTTATATTTACCACCTTGATCGGAATTTATTCAGAAAATTAAAAATACATGTTTATTCATCTTAATCTATATTGTCCACTTCAAAGTAATCCCCATCGACTTAACACACTTATGCCAGAGCTTGATCCAATCCTCGAAACATTTTTTATATTCGTTTTTCGGTATGTCCATCAGTGCTTCCTGTAATTTTTCCATTACTTCCTCTCGGCTGTTGAAACGCGTTTCCCGTAATGGTTTTTTAACTCGATTGAACAGAAAGAAGTCACATGGAGCCAAATTAGATGAATTCGGTGGTTGTTGGATGGTATTTGTTGCATTTTTCATTAAAAAAATTACAAATAATGATGGCACTGTGCGACGGTGCGTTATCATGGTGCAAAATCCACGAGTTTTCTGACCACAATTCTGGTCTCTTTCGGCGAATTGCTTCACGAAAACGTCTCATAACGCCCAAATAATACTCTTTGTTTACTGTCCGGCCTTCTGGCAAAAATTCATGATGCACTACACCGTTGTAATTCATGAAAACCGTGAGCACTGCCTCCTTTTTTGACTGAAAACGAGGTGTTTTTTTTGGTCTCGGCTCATTTGGTGAACGCCATTCACTGGCCTGATGTCTGGATTGCGTGTCGTACTCATGCCTGAAATTGAGGTCTTTTGGCACCAACTTTGCTGCTACACGACGGAAACCCAAATCATTAACCAAAATGTCTTGGACGGATCCATAGGCAATGTTCAAGATAGCGGAGACCTCTCTGGTGGTTAATTTGCGGTTATTGACCAACATTTCTTTTACTTTATCAATGTTTTCGTCGGTTTTCGATATCGATGGTCTGCCACCGCGTTTATCATCTTCGATTGACTCACGACCACTTTTGAACCGCTCGTGCCACTGGTAAACGACCGTTTTCTTTAGAGAATCGTTGCCGAAACACTTTTCCAATATTTCCAACGCTCGCGCATGATTAAATCCATTTTTTTCGCAAAATTTAATACAAATTCTTTGTTGCAAATTTAAATGCATTTCTAAAATTGTACAAAGATAGATGTACTCTTGGCTACGTAACTTTTGCAAATGTCAAGCTATGACGCTAAGATTTAGAGGGAATGTCAACAACAGATGTACCAACCGAACAAAAAAAAACAGAACTTAAATCGGAACGATAGGAGCGCCACTTTTTGATCAAGTTTTGGAGGATTTTACTAATCCAGTTTTGGAGGATTTTGATTTGGATTCGTAAGCATATTAGGATTTTTTTTTCAATTATAAGCCAGTCCATACAATGGGCAATTATAACTAACATGTAATTAGGAAATATTGGAATGTGGGATGTAGAAATATTGCAAAAGATAGAACCAAGTATGCTGACCTGCGGGACATTAGCGAATATTGGCAAACGTCAGGGTAACGGCTGACTAACAAATGGCTGACGGTTGACGTTGATTGAAAAGGTGAGGCGGACTATTCAGCCAAATCTCTTCCAAAGTCTTAACTGGCATCAAACAAGCAAACGTGTTTGACGATAGCTGACGCAAAAATCTATTCAGCCAATTCCAAGTATCAAACATACGAGGGTCGTCCAATAAGTCCTTAGAAAAAGATGGAAAAAAAACTGTAAATCCCCTTTTAACTCTATACACTTTTCCAATCGTTTTTCCAAAATTTTTATCCCGTCCAAAAAATAGGATTTCCTATTTTTTTTTATCCCGTCCAAAAAATAGGATTGCTCAAACGGATGAGCAAAATACTCATCCGTTTGAGCAATGACGTCCTCGTTGGAAGTGAACCGTCGTCCGCCAAGCCATTTCTTCAGATTGGGGAAAAGAAAATAGTCACTCGGGGTCAAATCTGGTGAATAAGCGGGATGCTGCAACAATTTCATTCTCAATTCCACAAAATATGGCCATGGAAACAGCGCAGGTGCGCACACGCGCATTGTCCTGATGCAAGAGGATTTTTTTCTTCTTCAGATGGGGGCGTTTCTCTTTGATTTCCTCGCTCAACCGTTGCAATAACGACGCGTAATACGCTCCTGTTATTGTTTTTCCTTTTTCCAAGTAGTCGATAAAAATGATGCCCTGCGAATCCCACAAGACCGTGGCCATCACCTTGCCGGCCGATGGCACAGTTTTTACCTTCTTCGGAGCCCGTTCACCCTTGAAAATCCACTGTGATGACTGTCTCTTCGTTTCTGGAGTGTAGTAGTGTATCCAAGTTTCATCCACAGTGACATATAGACGAAGGAATTCGGCAGGATTGCGATGAAAGAGTGCCGACATAGCCTCAGAGTCCACTACACGATTACGCTTGTTCTCCTCTGAGAGCAAACGCGGCACCCATCTTGACGAAATTTTTTTCACAGACAATTTTTCATGCAAAATTGAAGCGACTGTACCTTGTGATATGCCCGTGGCCTCAACTAATTCGCGCACTTTAATTCGTCGATCGTTCAGAATCAGCTCGTCGATTTTGTCGATGATTTCAGGAGTAGACACCTCAACTGGGCGTCCTGAACGATGTTCATCTTTTGTGGATGAACGGCCACGTTTAAATTCATTCACCCAATTGTAAACCGTCGCAAACACAGGTGCGGATGTGCCATGAACTGCATCCAACTCGGCTTTGATTTCTTTCGTGTTTAAGCCTTTCAAATGGAGATGTTTGATGACAGCCCTAAACTCGCTTTTTTCCATTGTTATGCACAAATAAATGTCGTTAACTTTAATCGACGATAGAAATTGACCTACGCTATGGATCGAGCTGAAATTTTGACAGCTTTCCTGTCGATAATGCTACTTACAAAGAAAATATCTTTACCGACACTACAAGTGCAATTTCTTGGACTTTTTAAGGACTTATCGACCCTCGTAGATAGATGTTATTTTTATTTCATACAAAATGAATAAGTACTCAAAATTGATCGTATAACAAGTCATAGGTTCCAGTTTTGATATAAAATCTTGAATATAATTATAACTCTAAAAAAATATATTTAAATTTATAAATATCCTCTTCAGAAAGAAAAGAGTACTGTCCCGGTGTGTTTTTTGATATAAGTCAAGCTTTTGATGGAGTTTGGCACCCGGGTCTACTCTGGAAACTCAAGAGGTTCCTTCCTTCCACTTATTTCCTAGTCCTAAGATCATTCCTTTCCGACCGACACTTCCAACTAAATGAATCCAATGAACTCTCCAATATCTCTCTGATATTGGCTGGGGTTCCTCAGGGTAGCATACTTGGAACCATCCTCTACAACATTTACACATCCGATATCCCAATTTGCCCTAATATCTTCTTTGCTACATACGCCGATGATACGGCCTGCCTTGCATCTAACGAAAATCCCCAACATACTTCCGAAACTCGCCAAATCCAAATCCAAACCCTCCAGAACTGGTTTACTAGATGGAGAATAAAAGTCAATGAACGTAAATCTACCCAGGTAACTTTCACTCTCCGTCGAGAGTCATGCCCTCTCATATACCTTAATGGCAGTGCCATACCTCAACACACCGAAGCTCGGTACCTAGGACTGTACTTAGACAAACGCTTGACATGGAACCCACATACAAGACTTAAAAGACAAGAACTTAAAATACGATACCTAAAACTACTTTGACTTCTAGACAAACGTTCTAAACTTACTATAGACAGCAAAGTACTGTTATACAATACCTTACTAAAACCCATATGGACATATGGACTAGAACTCTGGGGATCTACTAAGCCTTCTAATTCCCATCCAATCCAATCCCTTCAATCAAAAATACTCCGTACAATTGTCGATGCCCCCTTTTATGTTCGCAATACTGTTATTTGTTTTTGACGTGACTGTATCTCGTTATAAAAAGTTCCGTTCCCGTGTCCTCAATCATAATAATCCTCTTGTTCAAGAACTATTCTCCTTGAACAAGAGGATTATTATGATTTAGCGTCACTGGTCGCGTGATTTACTAAAATACTGAGGCCTAACAGAAACACACGCTAACAGGAGGAACTTCATTGGAAGTTTACTCCCCACAACCTTTCAAGCTAATTAATACTATTGCTCAAATTTGCTTATTACTATGTTGTAGTTGTAAATATCTGTAAAAATAAAATAAAAAAAAACAAAAAAAAAATAAAAAATAAAATTTCATGAATTATCCGGCATATTTGAACTAATTAACCTTTTGCCCTACTCAAAATATATCAAATTAAACAAAGTATTTATTATATATAGTTAGAAATTCATGAATAATTTAATTTAAGAAAATACTACCTTAATTCATTGCAAAATAATTCATAAATAAATTTGCATAAATAAATAAATAAAACAATTTTTTTTAACAAATCTTTAATTTGGTTATAGAAATGCTATGTTATGTTCTATGGCTGACTTGCCATATCGGCTGATGGCTTGGCTGATAAACCAAAATGTGTTCTATTGCATCCAAATATCACAATAATGCTACTAAACGATCAGTCAAAAGTCAGGTCAAGCAACGTCACAAATCAGTCTATTAGATGATCAGCCAAATTTGGGATCGCCTCTGTGAAGTCACGTTGGCTGACGTCTGCCATTTTGGCTGATTGCCTAATGATAATTTCAGTTTCATTTATTCGGAAATATCGGGTAAGAAATTTTTGAAGTATAATATGTAGAAAGAGAGGATCCTCTTAACTTTCCAGAGTAAGCTTAGGTTTCGGACTCTATTAATTTATTAAATTTATTTTCTTACCACGTGGTGAGGTATTTGAAAGGAAAACCGAATTACTGGTTTCGAATTAATTTTAAAGATTCGAGTGGGGAATATTTTTTTGACGGCAGATTTCTTATAAATTTATTGAATTGAGGAAGTAAGGTCAAAGATGCCTTAAATTAAATCCCAAATTGGGATTAAGTTCTACAAAAATAAGGCAAATAATAATTTCTTATTAGCAATAATGCTAAGAATATTGAAAATTGACAAACACAAATATTAAAAATTCTAATTCACCCTATATAATTTTATTCTAGTAAAGTGATTATTTATTATTTATAGTTTTTATGGACACAATTTTATGCGATATTTCTATTAAATTAATATTTATTTAAATATTATAATTAACTGTGAGAAATTTTTCATTTATTTCTTTTTCACATTAAACGTGCAATTATTAATTTAATATTATTTTCAATTATAACATTTTAATGAAGTATATAAATTGATTTTTTTATAAACCAAATCAATTTACCATATATTTCCTGAATTATTAATATGATTACGGAATTATTTAAGAAAGGATATTAATTAATATAAAAATAATAAACTTTTATAATTATTTTTTTTTTGTAAATTTATAATTATTTTATGGAATTTTTGTTTTAATACCTAAATTGAATTATCTTTTAAAGTATTCTTTTTATCGATTATATATAAAGGGTTAATTCGATGATATAATATTTATTTCCGATATATACATAAGTGTACCTGTATAAAGGTTACTATTCGAATCACTTTAAAATAGTTCAACAATGATTGAAATTGTGACTGGGGGTCGTGCAAATGACATTATTTATCCTGATTACCTAATAAAAGTCATCCCTAAATCACTTTATGTGGCTAGATGTTTACCGACCCATTTCAATTGTGATATGTTGATAAAAGTTGAAAACCAATCCTATAATACTCTTTAAAATAGGCTATAGTAATAGCCTACAGTACTTTATAACCAAGATATGCTTACGTCTTCTATGCCTTATCTTTGTACACGTATTCTTTCCAAGTTGGTCATGTTTTCTTTTATGAAACGAAGACTTTTTAGTATTTCTTTTTGTGTAAATTATAGCTGAAAAAATGGGGAAAACTTTTTGGGTTATAATACAACTTACTATATATCCAAGAAATGTATAAAAAGGCAATCTAGTTTTATGTTTGCTTCCAATTTCAACTAACAATTTTATTATAATAAAATAATTTAGCATTTGCCATTTGTCCATTTTGTAAAATCAAATTTATAAGAAAATATTTTATAGATCGTAACCTGTAACCTTTTGTCAGCGATAGCAAAACATTTTGCAAATTTTCAAATTAGCATAGAATTTTTAAATTCTAAATTTTTCCTTAACAATTTGTACCCTAATTTCTATGTGATTTTCATGTTTTCTCTTGATTGGAACATAACAGTTTCAAATGACATCGACTTTAAATAGTACAAATATTTTGGTTTTGACTAGACTAGATAGTTCGAATCTAACAAATTTTAATTATTTATTAATCAATATAGGTAAATGTATAAAAGGTTATAAATAACCAATAATAGTCTTCTAGATTCTTGTTCAGGTAGAATATGATATTGATCTACATTTCACAATTAACCTAGGAAAATTAGGGCCAAGTGTCAGCTTGGAGATTTGAAATTTTCGATATGTGACCCAGCATGTCATTTAGTCTATCCAATTTATCTATGTGTATATCCTTTATTGTTAGACAAATCGTATTTCTTCCCAGTCCGTACAACGATAGTCACCAAGATAATATTAAACTGGGTGAGGACATGGATGCAAATGGATTCTGTATATCAGAATATAGAATAGTCTATGCTACAGATTTGAAAGGATATTAAGGATATCACTCGGATAGTCATTATCGATTATACATTAATGGATACCATTGGATATTAATCCTTTGCTTAGATTAGGCAAAACTTGACAGTTACTCCAAATACGTGCACTATGATATTGTTTTCGTCGTACTTATATAAGCATTTGCGAATAGATATAAGATATGATAATATGTCTCCAAAATGAAAATAGCAGTTAGAATATCACCTGGAATGAAATAGCATATAAATCGATTTACAATAATTGTGCACATAAACAATCATAACCGATCAACTCCAAGTAACTAATCATTATAATAACCTATGAAGGAAAACATCTTCAATATGTAGTAATAAATGACACAAAAATATATATTTTCAAAGTATAAATAGAATTCATATTAAAAAACAACAATGAATAGTATTTAATTTTATTTGAAATTCCTCCGTATTTATAAAAAAACTTTACCTACTTTCAATAGCAAGCAAAATTAAACTAAAGAACATATGCGTAAAAAATATTTGAAAAACGTCTTATTAAAAATGCCAGATGATAAAAAAAATATTGATTTGCTGATATCAGTTACATTTCTTGCATTTATCACTGACTTAACAAACCGCCCTAATAGAAAGACCAATATAGAAGGTAGAGTTTAATCTGAGCCGCCCAAAAAGATCGTTAGAAAACTAGGTCATATGGGCTCACCAAATTATCATATTCTGCTCACATTACAGTTAATGATCAAAATAAAATATATTCATTTAAAATGAATTTTGGTTCTAATACATTTTGCATTTTTGTAAACATCAACCGCTTTCCCATACAAATAGTAGAAATTTTATTATTTTTAACTAAACAGCAATGCCTTTCCAAAAAAGATTTAATGGAGAAGACGTGGAGCAGACTGGCGGGAATGTTAAATTTATTTTATATTTTTCCAAACAAAAAAATTCCATCTCTTCGAAATTCTTATTTTATTGTTATTATTATTATTAAAATTTTATTTTTACACTCTTTTCCAGTTCATATGCGAATGTATTCTTATGTTTTAGCGTATATCCTTTTATTCACATATGCTTTGGTACATATTTATAAATATCTACACACAAACAAGCTGCAATATCCGCTATCAAATTTTACTTAAATGGCTAGCAATAAATTTAACATTTGTGAGGCCTGTTTTTTTTTCGCCGCTTTATTTATGGCCCATATGTTCGTCGAATATTTATTCACCTTTTGCGCAATTTCTGCGTTTTTATAAAAATGCTAGCCTGATCATGCACACAATATATATTTGAATATAAATACGTTCATGTGCATATACGCAGTGATATATTCGATTTATAGATGTATATGCTCACGCTCGTATTATTTTTTAATTTCTTCTCTTTTCTGTTGTGGTGGTCGCTATACTTGTACATGTTTTTGCAAAAAGGATGTATTACTATTCGATGGGTATCAGGCTGTAGACCGTAGTCCATAATCCCATATAACATCGATAACGGCCGAGGAACGTTTTGAATATGTGTTATTGTTTAATATATTGCGAAATTGTTATGCAAATATTTCCAGGAAGCAAAATAAAGTGAGTTAGAATAAAGCAAAACGCAGAAAGGCACACAATAGCTATTTGATGGCATCTTTAGGCAATACAACAGTACCGAGGAAATTGGAAAGCGGCAAGGTCCTCATCTGGTCTTCACTTATTCTGAAGGACTACAGGGTTGTAGACATACTCGTAACTTAGTCCAGATAACAGTATCATTTACTAGGCAGAAATCGTCAGGAACGAAACGTCAGCTGCCATTTGCCATTTGCCATTTACCAGCTCGTTTCGTGGAGAACACGTACTTAACAAAATGAAAATTTATGATCGATGATGCCTTTTCTGTTTAATAAAATATTAAAGACCCGAAACTAAATTCGATCATTAATCGTAGTAAAACTCTTATATCATCTGCTCCAAACTTACATTACCTAAATTACTTGAAGGAAAATATAAAAGAAATAACGAAGATTAAGTAAATTAAACGATGTCAATAAGTGTTGAATTTTATGAGTTTTTCGTACAAATTTTCAGTACAAATTATTAAGAATTTTAAAAAAAGAATTTCTAGTAAAAATCATATTCAGTAAAATTAATTTTCAGTAAATATAATTTTTAGTGAAAAACATTTTTATTAAAAAATAATTTTCACTTAAAATCATTTTTGGTAAAAATTATTTTCAGCAATAATAATTTTCAGTAAAAATAATTTTCGGTAAAAATTAGTTTCAGTAAAAGTAATTTTTAGTAAAAATCATTTTCTGTAAAAATAATTTTCAGTAGAATAATTTTCAGTTAAAATAATTTATGGTAAAATTAATTTTCAGTAAAAATCAGTTTCAGTAAAAGTAATATTTAGTAAAAATCATTTTCAGTAAAAATAATTTTTAGTTGAACTAATTTTAGTAAAAAACATTTTCATTAAAAATAATTTTCAATAGAAATAATTTTCATTAAATATCGTCTTCAGCAAAAATAATACTCAGCAAAAATAATTTTCAGCAAAAATAATTTTCAGTAGAACTAATTTAAGTAAAAAACATTATCAGTTAAAAATAATTTTCAGTAAAAATAATTTTCAGTAAAAATAATTTTCAGTAAAAATAATTTCCATGAAAAATAATTTTCAGTAAAATAATTTTCAATAAAAATAATTTTCAATAAAAATAATTTTCAACAAAAATAATTTTCAGTAAAATAATTTTCAGTAAAAATAAATTTCAGTGAAAATTATTTTCAGTAAACATAATTTTCAGAAAAATAATTTTTGGGTAAAATAAATTTTCAGTAAAAATAATTTTTGGGTAACAAAAATTTTCAGTAAAAATAATTTTCAGTAAACATCAGTTTCAGCAAAAATCATTTCTAGTAAAAATAATTTCCTTTAAAAATAATGTTCAGTAAAAATAATTTTTAGTAAAAATAATTTTCATTAAAAAATAATTTTCAGTAAAAATCAGTTTTAGTAAAAGTAATTTTTAGTAAAAATCATTTTCAGTAAAAACAATTTTCTGTAAAAAAAATATTCAATAAAAATAATTTTCAATAAAAATAATTTTCAGTAGAACTAATTTGCATTAAAAATAATTTTCAGTAAAAATAATTTTCAGTAAAAATAATTTTCAGGAAAAATAATTTTCAGGAAAAAGCATATTCTGTAAAAATTATTTACAGTAAAAATCATTTTTAGCAAAAATTATTTCCAGTAAAAAGCATTTTCTGTAAAAGTAATTTACTAACTTTTAATAACATTCATTAAAAAATAATTTTTAGTAAATTATTTTAGTTTTTAGTTGAGCAATAATTATTTTCAGTAGAAAAATTGTAATTTTTAGTAAAATATATTTCCAGAAAAAGAATTTTTCAGTAAAAATCGTTTTCAATCAAAATAATTTTAAGCAAAAAGCATTTTCTGTAAAAGTAATTTTCAGTAAACATAATAATAATGTTTGGGTAAAATGTTTCAGTCACATACATTTTCAATAAAAATCAGTTTCAGTAAAATTAATTTTCCGTAAAAATAATTTTCAGTAATAATATATTTCAGTAAAAATAATTTCCATTTATTTTCAATAAAAATAATTTTCAATAAAAATAATTTTCAGTAAAATAATTTTCAGTAAAAATAAATTACAGTGAAAATTATTTTCAGTAAACATAATTTTTGGGTAAAATAAATGTTCAGTAAAAATAATTTTTGGGTAACAATAATTTTCAGTAATTATACTTTTCAGTAATATACATATTCAATAAAAATAATTTTCAGTAAAAATCATTTTCGGTAAAAGTAATTTTCGGTAAAAATAATTTTCAATAAAAATAATTTGCAGTAAAAATAATTTGCAGTAAAAATCAATTTCAGCAAAAATCATTTCCAGTAAAAATAATTTACGGTAAAAATAGTTTTCAGTAAAAAGCATTTTCAATAAAAATAATTTTCAGTAAAAATTAGTTTAAATAAAAATAATTTTCAATAAAAATAATTTTCAGTGAAAATCATTTTCAGTAATATACATATTCAGTAAAAATAATTTTCAGTAAAAATCAGTTTCAGTAAAAGTAATTTTCAGTAAAAATAATTTTCAATAAAAACAATTTTTAGTAAAAATAATTTTCAGTAAAAATAATTTGCAGTAAAAATCAATTTCAGCAAAAATCATTTCCAGTAAAAATAATTTTCGGTAAACATAATTTTCAGTAAAAAGCATTTTCAATTAAAATAATTTTCAGTAAAAATTAGTTTCAATAAAAATAATTTTCAATAAAAATAATTTCAGTGAAAATCATTTTCAGGAAAAATAATTTTCAAGAAAATGCCTATTCAGTAAAAATAATTTTTAGTAAAAATTATTTCCAGTAAAAATCATTTTCAGTAAAATTCACTTCTAGTTATAATTTTCAGTAAAAATGGAATTATTTCCAGTAAAAATCATTTTCAGTAAAATTCACTTCTAGTTATAATATTCAGTAAATATTTTGTGAATAGTTTAACTGTTCACAAAATATTTACTGAAAATTATTCACAAAATATTTTCAGTGAAATCTATTTAAAAAAATATATACACTCAATATTTCAGTAGAGATTCTAATTTTGGTGGAAATCCCTTATTAATATTCAGTGGTTTTCTTCGAGAATTTATCACGTTTGTGGCTTTTATTTCATTCTCAAAAATAATTAGTATAAAATATTAATTATTTTCAATTTTTCTAAAACTTCTGGGGATTTTGATAAATAGTTCTTTGTAATTTCCAAATTCCTAGCAAAGTTATTGAAATTTTTACTTTCGTACTTTGGCAATACTTTGAACGTTTGGTGTATTTCACTCAGTATCAGTTTTAATTTCATCTCATTCATAAAACTGAAGATTTCGGCGATGATGAGTATCGATTTCAACTACCTTCTAACAAATTATTTAATTAATCATTGTACTAATTAGACGAAATATAGGAGAAGCTTAATAATTCTTTGTATCAATTGATTACTTAGAGGCAAGGATGGATCCGTGATGCCTTAAGAGGGTGACAACAACAGGTAAATTTAAAATTTATGATACCAAACAGCTTTCGAAGGTGTTTTCCTTCAACTATCAACCCTGTCTTCGCCTTTCACACAGTTGCTTGCTGTGTTGAATGGCGTTGAATTTTTGTCAGGCAATTATTAATTTGCAAGATTTCACAGTGAAACTTGAACGAGACGATAATTAAAATAACTTGGATACCATTTTCTCTCCCAGTATTCTGAACTTTTCCGTACTTTCACCCCATAACCCGACTGTCTTAGTTGAAAGTTTCATTATTTTTGCAAAAAAGGAAAACCATCTTTCCCCATTTTTGTCACATTTTTATTGAAATTTCATTCCTATCGATAATAAGTTTCGTTTCTAGCATATTTTCCAAAGTTTTCGATGAACAATTTCATGTTATATTAATTGCACACAAATTGTTTCGAACGAGAGCATACTTGTAAGTTGGTACTTGTACGTGTATTGATAGGTAGTTGACAAAATAATGATGGACAATTTTTAATTTAATTTGATTTTAATTTTTTCTTAAGTTGAACATCTTTTCTACTCAATTAAACGAAATAGTGAAAAAGTGTATTGCGTCTTGACAAATTTATAGCAACAAGAAGCAAAAAAAAAAAATTTTTTTTTAATCAAATTGATTTGTTTGACTTAAGTAATTATTTTCACCGCTAATGATGACATTGCAAATGACGATATGATTTATGAATCAATTTCGTAAAAATGATTAATGGCACCAGAACTTTTTATCTTTCGTTAGTCAGAAGCAATCTTATGTTCACGATGAGTTTACGATGCGAATATTTTAAGCACTTGTACCTGATTGATGTCGAACTTTGCTAAGAATATCATTAATTTATACACAAGTTTGACTCGAACCAATCCAATTTTACAGCCTCGATCAATATAATTTCCATATTTTTAACAGAAAATTTGTACTCCCCATTCGTGTATGGTTTTATATTCATAAATTTTCAGCCATATTTTATTGATTTATTCCAATTTATCATCTTCTTCTCTTCTTGTTAATCTTTATCGAAAAGTAAAAATAAAATTCCTTTTTAAAAATGATAGAATTTTACTCTTAATATAAATAAATGATATTATGCATTTTTTTTTCAAAATTATTTTCTAATAACAATAAAAGCCTAAAAGAATATTTAAATTAGGCGTCCACGCATTATTCAAAATGTCTGATTTTCTAATTTGCTGCCAACTTCACATAACAGAATTAGCAGTACTTTGAAGTTGGCAGCGAATAGTTTATTATCATTATTGTGTTGAGTGATATATTGTAACTAAACTTAATGATGATGATATGCTCGATAACTATAACTACAAACAAATTGTTACAGTCAGATTTATATCAAAAATTATTTTACAATGTTGTGACGCAATGCAGTTTGAGTAAACAGTAATCGACGTTGCTCCAACTAATAAATCTCGTGGCAAGTATCTCTTTAGTCTCCGATGACGATTTTCTGGGAGAGTAGTAGAAGAAATTTCTTGTATTTTAAAGTTTAGATATGATCGATACGTTCGCTGAACAAAAACATTAAATTCCGTAAGCCCAAATAGGCTTTATTTAGAAAAACATCAAATCCTTTTTGTAGTAAATTCATTCACAATTCATTCACATGCTAATGATCAGACAACATTTTACCGAGAATCTTGGATTGTAAGAAAGGACTAAATGTGATAGTAATGAAAAGGTTTAGTTGGAGCATAATATTCAATTCCGTAAGTCAAAATGGGCTATTAAAATGCCTTGTAATGGAAAATTTATTATTTATTTTTAGTTGAATCTTTTAGTCTGTTGAATTTCAGACATATTTAGTCGTGTGTATGAGGCCTCCATATTATGCACTTACCTACGTGAGGTCCCAAGTGACGCACCCATGGTTTTTGTAAAAGAATGAAATTATTGTGAGCACTCCTCTGTTGATCAATCTTCATTCTCCATCTCATTAACCAAGCTTAGAAATTGTCGATAATGTATTGTAGACTATTAAAGTCTATGTCAGGATCTGAATGAATAGTTACTATGACCGTATTAAATGCATAAGTAGCAATGATAGTCCTAAAATCAAATGGAATATGATAGGCATAAATATTAAATAAAGTGGGACCAAGAATACAACTTTATGGGACTCCTGCTAAAATAGCATATACTATATTTCTAAAGATTCTGAATTAATTGCTACTTAAAAATAATGCCGAAAAAGATATAAATTCATAATAAGGTTTTCTTATAAATTCATAATAATAGATATAAATTCATAACATTTTTAAAATATAAGTTATAAAAAGTTATAGTTTATGAGAAGTTATATTTAAGTTATATAGAAGATGTAGTAAAAAGAAATCCATTATTTTTGCATTAAATTGAAGGTTTTATTAAGCATAGATAGAATGATACGATTTAGGTCAAATATGCACCGCTTTGTTTGATAACTTGTTGCCATTTTGGACGTAATTTCATGATGCCTCTCTCAGAGAAACCCTCGTCCCTATTGGCAAAAAACTGGGACAGTCGATTTTCACAATCTTCTCTTGAGGCGAATTTTTCACCTGCAAAATCATTCGTCATAGACAGAAAGAGGTGGTAATCGCTTGGTGCCAGGTCCGGACTATAAGGTGGATGCATAAGAACATCCCAACCAAGGTCCCGGAACTTCTGGCGAGTCACTATCGATGTATGCGGCCTGGCGTTATCCTGTTCGGGCGTAGGGGAGCAGCTCATAGTAGATGATTCCCTGCCAGTCCCACCAAACACACAGCAAAACCTTCCTGGCTGTCAATCCTGGCTTGATCACCGTTTGCGCCGGGTAACCGCGATTTGACCACGACCGTTGTCGCTTGACGTTGTCGTAAGTGACCAACTTTTCATCACCAGTAACCATCCGCTTCAGAAATGGATCGATATTGTTGCGATTCAGCAGCGATTCGCAGATGGAAATTCGGTCCATAAGGTTTTTCTGCGATAACACGTGTGGCACCCATACATCGAGCTTCTTTTTGTATCCAGCCTTATTTAAGTGGTTCCAAATGGTTTTTTATGCAATGTTTAGCTCCTGGATAATCGAAACAGTGCTTACGTGACGGTCGGACTCGACGATTTCCATTATTTTATCGACATTTTCGACAGTTGTCCTTCCAGAGCGTGGCGCATCTTTGACATCAAAATTACCGGAACGGAACTGACGAAACCAAAATTGCGCATGATTGACTGTTACAGTATCAGTTTCATAAACACGCCTGGCTTGCGTTTTCGCCTTTATCGAAGAAAAACTGTAAAATATTGCGTATTTTCTCTTTGTTGGTGTCCAACTTTGACGCGTGCTAAAAAATACTGAGTCAAGTAATCATAAAACTATATCAAAAGTTTTTTTAGTAGAAAATTTTATCTTTCTAACGCCATCTAGTGCAACCCGATCGCAATTTTAAAACGGGAGATACAGACTCCTAAAGCCATCTATTGGCAAAATAATGGATTACTTATATTGCTCGAAAATTATTGAATTTTATTATCAAAATTCGTGCTCTGTGAAAAATTTGTTTCGCGCTCTTAGACCATTTTATGGTCGTCATAATCGACCTACTGAGCAACAATTCCAGCTATAGTGACAAAATTTCGCAACAATTTTATGTTATTTGACATCAAACCACCAACCTGTGTGCGTAGAGTGCGTACATAGGAAAATATTGCTGCCGTAGCGTTCAGTGTTGGTGAAGACCGCGATTTGTTCATCCGTCGCCGTTCACAGAAATTGGGATTGTGTTACTCGACTATGTGGAAGATTTTACGCAAGGATCTTGGTCTGAAAACGTGCAAAATACAGATTGTGCAAGAACTGAAGCCGAACGACCTGCTAAAGCGTCAAATTTTTGGTGAGCGGGCTTTAGAATAACTTGACGAAAATATATTTTTTAGCAAAAAATAGCGGTCAGCGACGAAGTTCATTTCTGGTTGACTGGGTATGTAAATAAGCAAAATTGTTGCATTTGATCTTATGAACAACCACAGGCAAAACAAAAACTGCCATTGCACCCAGAAAAATTTCGTTACAGTTCGGTCAGCAATTTATCTCGCATTTCGCACCGGTCAGATAGCCGCCTAAATCGTGCGATTTGGCGCCTCTCCACTGTTTATTTGTGGGGCTAGGTGAAGTCTGTGCCGATAAACCAACGTCATTTGCAGCCTTGTAGGACAACATTACACGTAAAAAAACAATTTAAAAGTAAATGACAAACATTGATTTATCGATTCAAATAAAAATTGCACTCCTAAAGCCATCTATTGGCAAAATAATGGATTACTTTTTACTACACCTTACATTAATTATTTAGACTTTTTTTATATTTAGATATTTTTTTATGTATTAACTAAATTATATATTTTATAAAAAAAAATTTTATGAGAAAGTAAATTTACGAAAATTGTAATAAATCTCTGTATAGGATCACTTTTACAAAGCATGTGTAAACGTGGTAATAATCTACAAATTTTTTCCATACGAGTATTATGAGTTCAATTATTAAATTTATCTTATTTGTAAATTTAGATTGATTTATTCTACAAGATAATATATTAGATTATCATATATTATCCCAGAAACAAAATTAAAATAACCAACATTTTTAACTACACGTATACATATATTCATTTATTAGGTCTATAGATGTATGCTAATGTCAAATATTGGATAGTCTTACTTCAAAGTACATGATTACGAGTAGTAATAGAATTATGACAAATGCAATTAATTTATCGAGTTTGCTAAATTATAAGATTTCGTTTGGCGTCAGTGATGGCGTTCGCATCTTCTTAACTTTGCAAAGTCAATTATGGTTAAAAACCCATCCATGGAAATTTCCTTACGATTCTATAATGTATACACAAGCAGATTTAATTTTCATTTTAAAGTAAATACCTTCATATTTGAAAAATAAATTCACTTCGGCTTACATATGTGTACGCCAATTTCGAGGCATAAAGCCTACTCTTATTCTTGTGCGCACACATAATGATAATTAGCTAAATAAAATATGCTGATATTTAGCTAATAAATTTTTAAACACAAAGAATTTTAAATGAAATTCTTCTAAATTTAATTTACGGCCAAAATATTTATGAATAATTTATAAGAAAATTTGTTTTGAATTGTCATTAAATATTTACAAAAAAATTCGATTAAATTTAATTTTCATCAAACATATTTCTTTTGAAAATTCAAAGCTAATTATTATTTACATATGTGTAGCTAAAGAACACATACTTATAATACCAAAAAAAATGAGTTCTGTCTTAATTTGTTTAGTATTTTTTTTTTTTTTGGACAAAACAACTCAATTCAAATTTATTCGTAACAAAATTGGCCAGAAAAATATAATTACCATTTCGCCTATGACTTCGTGCTCATATTTTAAGGACCTTACATGCAAATAATTACTATTATTACAAGTTGTAGCTAATTTTCAAAAAACAATAATTTTGTTTATAATTACTGAATTGGATAAGAAACAAATTTGAAGGTGTATTTATCACATAAACGTATATGTATGAGAGCGATATGAGTGAAAATCCTCCTGTTTCTGCAAGTAGAAGACAATTTACAGTTATGGAGAAACGTTTTTCGAAATTTAGCAGATTCTGCAGAAGAAAATCTTCTCTTGAAGTTTTGTACACTCTCACTTGATAATGCACTTGATACTTATTTGCAGTTTTCGAATGTCCTTTTCTGTAAAGCTAAAATATGGGGTGATAAAAAGTTCTGCGCTTGAGTAATTTCCCCAACTTTTTCGAACAATTTAATCATCATGAGAGAATGTATACATTTTTCCTCTTCAAAAAGGAAAATTATGATAAAAAAGTGTGACTCTGACAAATTTTGAAAAAAAAAACTTTTAAATATTTTCTTAACCCCAGAAAAAGTTTTAAATAAATTAAAATCAATTTAAAAATTTGCAAATATTCAAAATTTATAAAAATCGTTCAAATGTTTGAAAATAGATAATTAGCTTAAAAACTAGTAAACGAATTTTTGTATTTTTTAAACTTTTTGTTTCTCCATTATTTTTGCATTAAATTGAAGGTTTTATTTAGATACGATTTAGGTCAAATATGCACCGTTTTGTTCGATAGCTTGTTGCCATTTTGGAGGTAATTTCATAATGCCTCTCTCATAGAAACCCTCGTCCCTATTGGCAAAAAACTGGGACAGTCGATTTTCACAATCTTCTCTTGAGGCGAATTTTTCACCTGCAAAATCATTCGTAATAGACAGGAAGAGGTGGTAATCACTTGGTGCCAGGTCCGGACTATAAAGTGGATGGATAAGAACATACCAACCAAGGTCCCTGAACTTATGGCGAGTCACTATCGATGTATGCGGCCTGGCGTTATCCTGATTGAACACAATTCCTCTCCGAATTAAGAGTTCGGCCGTACTCTAATTCGGACCTATAGTATAGGTCCGAATTAAGAGTTCGGCCGTAGGGGAGCAGCTCATAGTAGATGATTCCCTGCCAGTCCCACCAAACACACAGCAAAACCTTCCTGGCTGTCAAACCTGGCTTGACCACCGTTTGCGCCGGGTGACCGCGATTTGACCACGACCGTTGTCGTAAGTGACCCACTTTTCATCACCAGTAACCATCCGCTTCAGAAATGGATCAATATTGTTGCGATTTAGCAGCGATTTGCAGTTGGAAATTCGGTCCATGAGGTTTTTTTGCTTTTGCGATAACTCGTGTGGCACCCATACATCGAGCTTCTTTTTGTATCCAGCCTTATTTAAGTGGTTCCAAACGGTTTTTTATGCAATATTTAGCTTCTGGACAATCGAAACAGTGCTTACGTGACGGTCGGACTCGACGATTTCCATTATTTTATCGACATTTTCGACAAATGGCATTCCAGAGCGTGGTGCATCTTTGACATCAAAATTACCGGAACGGAATCGACGAAACCAAAATTGCGCATGATTGACTGTTACAGTATCAGGACCATAAACACTTTTAACATTTTCAGCTGCCTGGCTTGCGTTTTCGCCTTTATCGAAGAAAAACTGTAAAATATTGCGTTTTTTTTTTCTTTGTTGGTGTCCATCTTTGACGCGTGCTAAAAAAATACTGAGTCAAATAATCACAAAACTGTATGAAAAGCTTTTTTAGTACGAAATCTTATCCTTCTAACGCCATCTAGTACAATCCGATTGCACTTTTACAACGGGAGATACAGACTCCTAAAGCCATCTATTGGCAAAATAATGGATTACTTTTTACTATAACTTATATTAAAAACAAATTGAATTTTTCAAATATTTTTCAATAGCAGATAATTTATTTTAATAAGTAAAAAAGGAGAACATTCTAAAATCTTCTTTTTTAGTGAGCGAAAAATTTGTTTTTTTATTTTATAATTTGCGTAATCACCTAAAAAAAGCCTTATAAAATTGCAAAAAAATGTTTTTTTCAGTGATTAAATCGGTAAATGTATCAATAAGCAAAATTACCATACATGACACTCAGAAAACCCATAAGTAAATTTAAATTAGTGATTATATTTGCAAAAAGTGACTATTTTGTATGTGTTCTTAAAAATGAAGAAGAAGAGATTGTTCTCGTTAATTCTGACCACTATAGCCGTATATGAACCGATCTTTTTTAACTAAAGATTTTTATCTGAAGCATACTTGGTTTAAAAAAACCAGTGCTGGAATATATCAAATTTTTGCATTATTGCGCGAAAAGTTTCTAGAACCCGGAATTTCGCGATCATGTTCGGCCAATTGGCATCCAAAATCGTACAATTTTTTTGTTGCTAATAATAAGAAATAGACTATGTTAATTTAGTATAACATCCTTAAATATTATTTAAATAATTTTCTTTAAAATAAGTAAAAGTGTTGTCTCTAAACGATAAGTGTTTTGTTTTTCCTTTATCATTATTTGCAAAAAGTTTTTCTTTTTAAAATAGAATTTTAAATTTTTGAAATCTTTACCCAAAATATCTGTTTAAAATGAATTATCGGGTTTTTCAATAGCAATTTGACACTTAAGATTTCTTAAGTTAACTCAAGAACTTAAGATAGAGTTAACTCAAGAACTAAAGCTACTTGACCATATGAAGCGAGGCACGTTCTCAGATTGGGCTCTAGAGAAGTTTGCCGAAAATGATGACTTTCATCGCAAAATCATCTTCAGTGATGAAGCGCATTTTTGGTTGAATGGCTTCGTCAACAAACAAAACATTCGTTATTGGAGTGCTGCAAACCCTCATGCGCTTCATGAAACGCCACTTCATGCACAAAAGGTGTGGGATGTGGCATCAAAAAGATGCGGTTTTCATGCCGGTGGCGTCACTGGGCCATTTTTCTTCCATGATGAAAATGACCGTCACGTTACAGTCAATGGTGAACGCTACAGAGACATTTTGCAGCATTATTTCTTCGATTAATTGCATGAGCTGGATAACAGTGATATGTAGTTTCAACAAGACGGTGGCACATCCCACACAGCGGGAGTAACAATCGACTTATTGAAGTCCATGTTCGGTGAACGTGTTATATCGAGAAAAGGTCCTGTCGATTGGCCGCTGAGATCTTTTGATTTAACACCTCTAGACTTTTTTCTATGGAGCTGCGTTAAATCGATGGTCTATACCAACAAGCCGGCGATGTTAGAGGACATAAGAGCCCCAACATCGAACGAGAAATAGCGGCCTTTCCCGTTGAATTGTATGGGCGAGTTATCGAAAAATGGCTTCAACGAACGCTGGAAACGTGTCTGTGGTAGACATATGACCGAGGTCGAGTTCCATTCATAACTGCATTGATTGTACTTTAAGCCAATAATAAAAGTATTGATATATCTCAAATGGTTTGGCGAGATATTAAAAAAAAAAATTGTCAAGTTCTTATTCAAAAGCCCTTTAGTTCTATTTAAAAATCTAATTCAAAAATATATTTTAATTTTATGAACTAGGAATTTTAAGAAAAATCTTATATTCAAATAAAATATTTAAAAAAAATCATTCTTCCTCATTTTTCTAGTAATTAGCTCAACAAATTAATCAAAATAATGTGGAATTTTCGAAAAATACCATTAATTTTATAAAAAAAAAGAATTCGCATAATTTTTATAGACCCATGTCCTTACATCATTGTAAAAAAATATATTTTAATAAATTTTCAAATAAATTTCAAAAATTTACTCTATTTAAACCTTAGGCAAAATAGAGGGTATTATTTTTATTTCACTATAAAATTGTTTAAAGTTGAATATATATAATAAGTACTTTTTTTTTTAAAGCAAATTAATTCCACAAAGTAGATGAGTTATTTTCCAATAAGTGAGACTATTTCAATTTTGTGTGGAGCATTTACACGATGTAAAAGTGAAATGAAAAGCAGAAAGAATTTTATAAGTTTTTACTTTTTTTTTTTTTTTTTTTGAAGGGATCGAGTGTAAAGTGCTGTTAAATAATCACCAATATTAAACGTATGGTGAAAAATACCGTCATCAAATCTATATCTTGTCTATTAACAGTCGACAATCTGCACAGCTAAGAATTTTGGAGCGATGACCGAATTTGAAAGGTACCAAACCATGGTGTTAAGGATATAGATCTGTGATAAGCACACAAGCGTACAATTAAATATTTATTTTCTAATCTACTTTTACTGATACGCTTTTGAAATTCATGACGGTAATAAATATGAAGGGTTGGCTTCAGTCAAGTAGAGATAAAATCTTTCCTCTAACATCAGCCAACACCATCACTGACACTTGCATAGTCATTTTCATCGTCTCCACCCACATTCAACTCCATTACCAAATTATAGTTGTACGAGTATATACCATATCCAAGCTAATTCTATTGCGAAGCTCTTGAGGACTACAACAGCTGATGCTCCCCATTCCAAGAAGTCGAATTTTACGAACACATCACGCGGAAAGTTTAGCTTATGCCGCAACAACTTCCACAACAGAAAACTCGATACTGTTTGTCGATGGATGGCTTTATTCTGTTTTGGTTTGTTCAGTATTGCCACCCAATGTGTTCGCATTTATCGATAGAGAAATCTGAGACCGATAACTTATGCTTAACTCAAGTCTGGTAGTCCTCGTGCCTTGTTCTTTTTTCTGCCATCTTTTCTTGAAAAATCACTCGCTACTATCTGGCTTCAGAACTTCAAATCCATTCATAGCCGACTTTTTCATAGTCGGATCCTTTTACCAATTCACTTGTCGACAAGCCTGCCCGTAATATATTTGACGTCTCCATAAACAACCGGAAAAGGCACAACACAACCATATCGCATCCAATCGTGTACTAACATAGCAGAAAGATTTTCCGATAAGTCTCATATGCGCAAATACACGCACAACGTGTACATTCCACAATTCCAGACTGTAGATTCGACATTTTTGAGGGTCCATTGGAACTTTTCATTCTTTCTACACCCTCTAAAATTGGTAGGTAAAACTTCAATACATCCTTGTCATCTCATCCTTTCTAAAATCTTATATACAATAGATATAAGGTTGAAATTTTTCGCCAACTTTACGAGTGAATTTGGTAAATTTGAAAAGATTAAACTCAGTTCTCCACTTTATCATTTCTCCTTATACACAAAAGATATATTTTCATAGGCAACAATTTACTTTTGTCACTAAAATTTCCAGTAAACCATTTTGGTAAATCGTTCACTAATCTGCCACTTTTAAAAATAGATTTTCACATATTTTATTTTCTCTAACTTTGAAAGTTTAAGGATTTTATACAATATTAAATCCAATAAAAATAACAATTTATTTGTATTCTGATTTAAATGGGTGTTTTTATTTTCTCTTTTTAAAACGATCGAAAATGACACTTTCTATGATAATGATAAAACGCATCCTCTGCAGTAGGCTTGTTCGATTAAAAGTTGTAAGTAGCCATTTTTAAAGTAATTCAAAATATTCCTAATCTGAACACATATTATATATAAAAGTTTAATTGAGTTTTACATTTCCAAGAACTTTTTAATTTTATATATTATTGACTAAATATAAATATTTTATTACACGAAACATATTTGCATACTAATTATTTTTAAAAAAATATAAAAAAAATCCTCATTTTCACTGAAAGGCAAATTGGAAAATTTCAAAATTTTTATTTTGTTTTTATTTATTTTGTAAATAATTTTAAAAATAAACATTCTTTCTGATGAAAATTTTTTTAAGACAATTTAGAATACATTTCCATGAAATTTTATATTAATTTTTGCTTATGGCTAAAATATATTTTAATTTGAAAAAGTTTTGATTGAAATTGCCTACAGTATAAATTTTTGATTGTTTAATCAAAAACAAAATATTAAAAAAATTGATACAAAAATTTTGTTTTGATATTTAAGAGAAAGCAAACGAAATAACCATCAATCAATATGCGTGAAATTTTGAAAGGGAAATAATTATATCAAAGTTTAAACAAAATTTAGATAAAATGTTGAAAAATAAACATAAAAAAAAGAGAGAAAAAAACAAAGTTATTTTAGCATAATCTGCTTTTAATTATATCAAAATTTGCTGAGAAAGAACATTTTATAATCAGGAACGGAAATTTTAAGCTGCCTATAGCATCAGTTTGTCGACTGTCAGGAGACCAATTTCCTTTCGATGAGGAAAAATGATGGAAATTTTACCCAGGATAATCGCTCAATATCTGAATTATTAATTATTTGATTATCGAAATTTAAAACTTTTCCCATGCAACAAGTTTTAACATTGATTACGGTTGTTTGAAAATGTTTGATTTCTTTTTGGGTGTTTTTCTTCTTTTAAAAAAAATTAATTTTCTATATAATCAAAAAAAATATATATATATATATTAAATTATATATATTTTTATTGGCAATTTACATAATCTTTATGAAATATGGAAAAATTTATATCAAATTTAAAAAAAGGCAAATAACAATCTCAAAATATATTTTTTTACAAATTAACCTTTATAATTGGATTAATTTTGTTGAATTTTATATAAAAGTTAGCTTGTAATATTCCAATTTTATTAGTAATATTATTAATTAATACGGATAAAGGATTTATTTTCTAAAAAAAAAACAAGAAAATGTAACAACAATATTAAGATTTATATTAGAAATGCTTAAAGCACTGCACCAAAATCTTATAGCGTAAAAAAAAACCTCGCCTTGTTGCCATATCAATATTAAACTTTATACGATAATCAATCTAATTGAGAATAGAAACATTGTTGTTTTTGAATGAACAAATATTTTTTTTAAATAATTGCCAGGATTTATTGATATAAAGTTATATGTATCGTGTTGTAATTAATTCGTAGCGTTTTTTTGCAAAGTTCGTGGTTTATTATGACAGTATCATTACAGAAGCATTATTAAAAGTATTGTCCTTCGTTATTCACTACATTTTGCCATCTTTCTGGTAATGCTCGGATACCGCGTCGAAAAAATTATTCTTCTTTAGATTCAATGAGAGAATCGATTTAATTTTTGGTCATTTCGTAGTTATCGAAATGCTGCTCTGACAAGCCATGTGCCATGGATCGAAACAAATAATAATCAGATGGGGCAATGTCTGGTGAATATGGCGGGTGAGGCAGAACTTCCCAATTCAGCGTATTTAAATAAGTTTTCACGACTTTCGCAACATGGGGTCTTGCATTGTCGTGGAGCAAAATTACTTTGTCGTGTCGATCTTTATATTGCGCCCGCTTTTCTTGTAATGCTCTGTTCAAACGCATCAATTGTCGTCTGTTTACGTCCCCATTGATGGTTTCACCCGGTTAGAGGAGCTCATAATAAATAACACCCAGCTGATCCCACCAAATACACAGTAAGATCTTCTTTACATGAATATTCGACCTGGGGGACGATGTCGATTCATGACCGGGCAAGCCCCATGATTTTCTGCATTTGGGATTGTCGTAGAGTACCCACTTCTCGTCACCAGTGACGATTCGGTGCAGAAATCCCCTCCTTGCCTGCCGTTGGAGAAGAATCTCACAGGTGACGAAACGCCGTTTGACGTCCCTTGGCTTCAACTCATGTGGAACGCACGTTCCCTGTTTTTGTACCATTCCTTTTAGGCATTTTCCGACCATCGAAAAGTCCACTCCAAGCGATGTGGACAACTCCCGAAGTGTTTGGCACGGGTCTTCATCGAGCAACGTCACCAAATTTTCATCCTCGAACTTTTTCGGCTGTCCGGAAAGTGGTTTACCAAATTTTCAACCGCGTAAACCACTTTCTACAACTTTTTGCTCAGCAAGAGCATGTTCGCCGTAGACATCCACTAAAATACGATGACTTTCCGCGGCACTTTTCTTCATGTTGAAGTAATGGAGTAACACTCCCCGCAAAAACGATTTTTCAGGCACGAACTTCGACATGTTTGACACTGCGCAACAAGTGCTACTGACACTATAACAAAATGTCATATAGTGGAAAAGTTGCATTATGTCAGTAGCTTCTGGGAGAATATTTACTTTTGTATGTGTGACTATGGATAGTTGGCTAACGCCATCTTTTGTAAAACGCTACGAATTAATTCCAACACCTGATATTATCAATAATATCTTCTTCAGTGATAGCCATGCAGCATTGGAAACCATTGGTGGCCAGTCGAGTTATCCTATTCGTGGAAATACTCAACATAACTTGGATCAACTGGCGCGTTAAAATCTCTGTTGTCTCTGTTCTCAGCAGTTTTTAAATGGTCGCACCTAGTAACCAAATTGCAAATAATATTTTTAGGAACTCGTACTCCTCAAAACTCGCATTCAAACATAGTTTACTTCCCAGAGACCACCCTGTCTCAATTTGCCCTTTACACTCATCTACTAACGACATGACATCTTAATGAGAAACCCTCCACTATGTTACTTTTAGATCCTTGAGTACTCTATCCTTTATTTAATTTTTTTACCTGACTAACATGCAATACAAAATATAACTCTTGTATATCTAATTGGTCCATACAACTATCCATAAATCGATTTAATACAACCCATACCCTCACAGGTTGCTAAATGGACACGTGGTCGGAGCCCCCAGGTAATGTATCACTGACCTTACCTTAAAAATAAACACACAGTATATCTATAATATCATTGACTTTACTGTCAATAAAAATGAAATAATATCGTCATATTTAAAATTTTATATCAGAAAATTGGTTTAAGAAAATTAAAAAAATTATTTACAAGCGTATACATTTAAACACGTGAAAACTACAAGAATTTTTTTTTGTATTTCTTAAAAAATTAAAATAATGAATATGCCATTATTGAAATTCTCCTTTATATTGAAAATAAAACTGACTGCAAACCCAAGGTCATACAGGGCAATAAACCCGCTTCTAATCTGAGTAAAAGGACATCAAAATCTGGAAACAGATGAACACTCTTCATCAAGTAATATCCGCTCCGCATGATATTATCAAGTAGATAAAAATATAACTTACAAAACTATATTGATTCTTTTCGAAACTGATAAAAAAAAACTCGAAAATAAACGTAAAAAAAAACAGAAAAGTGTTCATATTAATTTTACTCATCGACAAGGACAAAACGAAGAGAACTGAAAAGGATAAATGCTACAGAAAATTATAAAACATTAGAATAAACTATCAAATCTGACAGTCGATAAAGAAATAAATTATATAAAATATAGCAGCAAATGGACTTACAGACTAGAATCCTGGAGCTCTACCAAGACTTCTTTTTCTTTCTAATTAAAACCAATTCCTCCAGTCAAAAATCCATCAAAAAATCTTCGATACTCCTTATTATGTGTGTGGAGGTATGATTCATTATAACCCACATGTTCCTTTCGTTCGTGAACAAGTTTAAAATAATTAATTATATACAAAACAGTAATAGGACCAGCTCGGACTTACAGACTACAAACTAAGTCTACCAATTCCCATCAAAACCAATTCCTCCAAAAAGAAATCCTCTGCAAAATCGTCGATGCTTCATATTGCGTTCGCACTAATATTATCAACCGCGTACTAAATAATTTTTTTATTCGTAAATTGTCTGCTAATCAGTAAAAAAAAATTCATAGTTGATTGTCATCCCATAAAAATCCTCTCGTAAATGAATTTTCCCAACTTTAAAAAACCAAAGGTTACTAGATTTTTTTGTAGTTTAGCCTGATTTAAAGTAACCTCGAAATATGATTACTCCTTTTTTATATCGTGTTATTCTTCATTGATTTTAAACAAATATGCTAGCTACAAATCGGAAAATAAAAATATTTAAAGAATAAATTCTATTTCCTCAGTAACAACAATTAAAAATTGTAAAAAAATAAACATCAAATTTATAAATACTTAAGCTCATGTAGCATGTATGGAATACGTATGTATATGTGAATTATTGTCTGTAATTAATTCGTAAGATTGTTATTTTGGTTTGAATAAAAAAAAAAACTGTATACGCAAGTACCTTAAAATAAGATATACAAAAATGAATAGCACACATTGCCGAAACGATAAATTAATTTGCCAGACAACAATTGTCAGATGGCGTGTAGAAGTCGAAATGTCGTTGTTCATTTTCGTCACCATAAAGCCCGTGTTAACAAAGCGTTACAACGACAATAATTATTTGCATGAAAAGCATTTTGGTGCTTCTCAAAAATTACCACCCTTGAAAAACAACCGAACAGTGCCTACCCCAACGAGCATCTATCACATCATAGGATACGCGACAATACGAGGGCATATTCAAGTAGTACGCATTAAGAGGATTTTAAATTAATTTTACCTTATCGTAGCTATGCAGTATTCAAAAGATATACCTGCCTAGGCACCTGATGACATAATCACAATAACTATTCCATAGAAAAGGTATTTTCTTTATACCGAAAATGAAGAAAATTTCGTAGCGGCTTACATAAGACAAATCTGTTGTCAACAACTTTGCGGGATGATATTATACTCTCGTAGGCGTACATACACTAATATTTTTTACGTTTTTAATTGATAATCCAAAGCACCTTGAAAAGTATATAATTCTATAGAGATTAATCAAACAGAACATAATCTACTATAATATAATATATGTATGAATTTGATAAAAAGATCAAATAAAACTCATTTTAAATGTTGGTAAGGATTAATTAAATTCATGATTTAACAAAATTAATATCATCATTATTTAGTAAATAAGCACATTAGTGAGTTAACACTTTAAAAAAAAATACAATTTTTATAATTTTTATATTTATAAGTATTTCAAAATATTTATAAGCTTTTATCTTAGATTATAGAGTATAAGGATAAACAATCACCCTATATGTATACGAATTTAATTGAAACTAAAAAATCCCCGTGTAATTGCAATGAACCAAAAACCTTATCTGCCGACAGTTACCCATCTAAAAAATTAAAATAAAGCTACGCGTCCCCCGTTTTTTTAAATGTATATTAAACGATTTTAAAATTAAAAAAAATTAGAATTTTAATTTTAAAAATTATTAAAATTTAATACAAAAAATTTCAATTCCAAAAACCAAAGAATAATGGACGAAAATACAATTGAAAAATGATATAAAATTATTTTAAACTGGTGTGCCTGACATCTATTTTGTACCTATGTTAGGTGAAATACTTTTATATTAATATGAATAATGGATTTTAATAATTCATTTTTTTTAAAAAACTACAAAAGATAAAATGTTCAGTTAAAAAGTGTTTTAGTTATGCGGAAAGAACAGATTCGCGGATTTTCAGGTAAATTTTCATTAAAAGCTAATCATATATTTGAATAAAGGTTATATTTGTCTATTATGCAAATAATTTTAATTAAATTTCTAGTTCTTAAAAACTAAAAAATTGTCAAAAAACTAAACATTTTTTTGTATAACATTGAATGTAAACAGACGATTAGTTGTGATCAGATTGACGTGTCAATGACGGTCGCCTGATTATTTTCCGATGGGTGGTTTATAAGTTTTATATTTTCATATATGTCAAAATATAAATCTAGCAAAAAATCCAAGGTAAGAATATTAGGTGTTAAAAAATCATTTATAAGAATATAATTTTGAATATATTAATTTGTATAATAATATCAGTGAGTATACGAGGTGTTTTCAAAAACGATTGCGAATTTTGAATTTCCGCGGGTTACGTATATTTGATTTTCGATTTTTTGTGGCGTTATGTTGGTACTCATATCTCTCATTTATGTCGATAAGTTCGGCCATTTTGAATGTTCAGTTAATTTTTGACAGCTGCTTTGCTTGCACGTGTTTTGGCTCGTCTTCGATTTTTGCTCAATTTCGACCAAAAAGAGCATCGAATTAACATTGCTAAGGAGCTGTTGGACTCTGTCCCCGACGACCCAAATTTGCTCCAGAGGGTCATAACCACGCAGGGGCGTGGTACATCTTGAGTTCTTGCCACAGGGCAGAACGGTTAATAACGAATATTACCTGCAAGTTAAGCGGAAGTTACGCGAAGCAGAAACGCCCGGATTTGTGGAAGAACAAAAATTGGCTTTTGCACCATGATAACGCCCCTACACACGCATCGTTGCTTGTGCGGGAATTTTTGTCCAAAACCAACACACTAATAATGCCGCAGTCACCGTATTTCCCAGATCTGGCCTCCTGTGACTTTTTCTTGTTCCCGAAACAGATTCTTTGATCCATTTTTTTGAATGGGCAAAAATCGAAGACAAGCCAAAACACGTGCAAGCAAAGCAGCTGTCAAAAATTAACTGAACATTCAAAATGGCCGAACTTGTCAGCATAAGTGAGAGATATGAGTACCAAAATAACGCCATAAAAAATCGAAAATCGAATATACGTAACCAGCGGAAATTCAAAATTTGCGATACTTTTTGAACCGACCTCGTATATATGATAAATAAATTTCCAACTTAAGGATAAAGCACGCTTCTTTTGCGAAATTATGTAAGCAAATTTCTTATCATAAAATGATTCGAAGATCCTATTTAAATTTATAATCTATTTTTAGAATTTAATCAGCAAAATATGTTTTGTAAAAGTTCTGTTTCATGTTTGTAAAGGTAAATTTTTATGAACTCACAGGAAAAAAATATGTTTTATTTAGTTTCTAATTCAAAAATTATGAATTTATTGTAATTAATTTAAATAACTTTGAGTATTATTTTAAAAATGTGCACCAAAGCAATATGTATATTTATTAAAATTGCCCCCATCTGAAATCGACACCTTTCAGCAGTATGCATGCGTGAATAGCTTTAAGATTGCATTCCGTTTTTTGACTTCAACTTGGCCGCTTCAATTGTCTATCCTTATCCTCTTAATTTAAGGCTTTCACATAACTACTTACTTACTCTCGGTTACTTCAAATGGCAGCAAAGTTACCATAAAAATGTAACTCTTGCAGTATCATTTTGCCATTTTCAAAAGAGCCATAATAATTTTAAAATGAAAATGAAAATTTGAAAAAAAATGGAGTAGAAAATGAAAAAAACTTTTGATGATCAAGTTTCTTACTCTATCAATTACTGACGGTGTTAAATCCGATTCACACCTTTTTTATTGGAAAATTAAAAAAAAAGAGATTCTCGATATCTTCCAGTACTTTACCTTTACATGAATATAAATTCGTATAAAGAGATTTCGTTTGTAAATCCAGGTATTTGGCTTTAATGTGATAAATTTCTATGAAAATAGTTTTCGTCTGATCATAGTAAGCCAATAGCCATACTATTATAGCATTCTGTGCCGATCGCTTAGAGAATAAAGTTTTATATTATTTTCATCGAGCTGAGTTTTTATTCTATTAAAAAAAAGTAGTGATTCTCATCATAATATATTTGTTGTGTGTTGTTCATATTAATAATCTATAAGTATACTTTATCACAGAGGAAATATATTTAAGCAACGATTGGTTAAAGCTCAATCATCTTTGAGAAAAGTGAGGATCGTTCGGGAGCACCGAAAAAAAAGAATAATACCAACCAACAATTTGTCTGAGTTTTTTTTCCATAAAGTTTGTTAATAATATTCTTTATATTCTTTTATATTAGTGGTAATTTGTAGTTCATTTTAGAGATGCTGAAATAATCAAAAAACATGAAATGGCAATTAAACACCAATAAATATACAACATGGAATAATAATAAAGATTATGCAAATAATAAGTATCATCAAAATATTGTGGCTGATCATATTCAAAACTTCCACGGTAACTGATGTCATACTATAAATATGTATCCTTTATTTTTAAGTTTTCAATAGGTACGATTATAAGAAATAATATTCCCATTCGTGACAATAAAGGATTAAAGAGGGAAGCTGAGAATAAAGCTGGAATGGAAGATCATCTTAACAGCCAGCATAGTCGATAGTAATGATGGGAAAAATAAAAATAAAAAGCAGTTAAAAAATCACAGCTCCAATTAAAAAACTGAAACTGCTTAAATGTACTATGATTCCGATGATGACGACCAACAATACTGGGAGATTGATTACATAACTGATTAAAGCGAAAAGTTGCGTATCTATTTAAATGATTTAAAAATGACTTTAAATTTATTTAGGGAGTCGGATCCAAAAACAAACAGAAATTCATCAATAAAATCGCTCACGAATTGAAGACACTTCTTCAAGTGAGCTTTGTTTGTCCGATGATGCAGATACAACCGACGACAAACAACAAGTAGGAAAAAACGGTTGCAGATACAACCGACAACAAACAACACGTAGGAGGTCTATATCCCAGAGTTAAAAGGAAAAATCTAAATTCCGCAAAATGAATTATAATCAACCACCACTAGGGATTTGAATCATCAGCTCAGAAGAGACCAACTCAAATTTCGAGTAATCAAGCTGTTGACGTCCAAAAATCAACCAAAGATGCTACCGCCAATATTGAACTTCAAATCATGTCTGAATGCGATATTCAAGGTGCCAATGATATCAACGAGGAATCTGTTATTTGATGAATAGACCGATGACTGGGGCCAAATTGCTTGAAAAGTATTAAAATAAAATACTAGGCATTTAAATATTTTGACAGTTATTTTAAAAAATATTAATCCAACAGGGACTGTCTACTAAACAGTTAGAAAAGTATTGAAACAAGTCATTATACTCGCATGTATGCAAATTTTTGTTGCTCTAAAATCTTTTCAAATTATTTTCCATTCGAATTTTATCTACAAAAAATGAATTTTAATGATTGGCATAAGTATTTTGCAAAGGTCTCACTAGCCGGTACTGTAGCACAGTAGACCTCTAGGTTCCGGTCGCTACCCTACATCCGGTATCTAGGAGTGGTCTTGGATGCTAGACTCAACTACAAGGAGCACATCTCCAGCGTCAGCAGGAAGGCATCAGCAGTACAGGGCGCACTTTCGCGGATAATGCCCAATATTGGAGGCCCCAGGCAAATCCGAAGGCGACTACTGGCAACTGTGGTTACCTCCGTCCTGCTATACGGAGCACCAGTGTGGGCGAAGTCGCTAGAGCTTACAACATACCGCAAGACAATGACATCAGTCCAGCGACTCTCAGCGATCAGTAGAGTCGGTACCGATACCGAACGGTATCGCACGATGCGGTCAACATCGTGGCATCATGCCCACCCATCGACATTCTGGCAGGAGAGCGGGAACGCCAACATCGTAGGAAGAAGGAAGAGCGGCGAAAGGTCCTCTGTGAAGAGGAGAGACCCGAGAGCCTTCGCCTCTGGCAAGAGAGATGGGACAACTCGACGAAGGGTCGGTGGACTTATCGGCTGATACCACATGTTACCAAATGGGTCACTCGCCTGCACGGGGAAATCGGGTATTACATCACCCAACTCTTGACTGGGCATGGATGCTTTCGGGCATACTTGCACAGATTCAAGAGAACTGACTCCCCAAACTGTCATCATTGCCGCGATGTGATCGAAGACGCAGAACACGTGTTCTTCCAGTGCCCCCTCTATGAGGAGACGCGGGTGGAGCTGGAGAGAAATCTGGAGCGTCCCATCAGTCCAGAAAATATAGTGGAGTGCATGCTGAAGAGCCAATCGGCTTGGAACAGAATTGCAGAGTACGCGGAATCCATTATCAAAGATCTCCACACAACGTACGAAGAATAGGCCGCGAGGCATCATAACATCGGGGCAGCAGTAGCATCAGACAAGAACGCCCCGGCGAAGTAGTATTTACAAAGAGTGCCGCCGGGGAACCATCGTTCCGGGAGCAAGATCAGAGGTGCAGGTTAGGTTTTAGCGAGGTAAAAATCCCGCATAACTCACCTGGCAGGAATAACTTCCAGACGAGTACCTTTTGAAGATTTCCCCCTGTACCTCATTAATCTAAACGGAAAAAAAGTAGACCTCTAGGTAGCACAGTCGATAGCGTGCTGGGCTACCAACCAGAGGGACGTGGGTTCGAATCCTATTTGCAGCAACATGGTCCACTCCCCCATACGCTAATTACCCCACCGCTATACTTTCTATTCTTCTTTCATTTCCTTATCACTTACCCTTCCCTTTCAGACCATCAGACCGCCTGAGCAGATGGATGCAATAGCGTCTGGCGAGGTCTGGTGTCCCGTTAACAAATAAACAAACAAACAAACTGTTATTAGTGTATTGTACAACCATCCAAGGGGTCGTGGGATCGAATTGCACTGATGCATGGTCCTACGCTAATTCCAAAGTCACAGGGGGTCACAGGGGGTCAGATCTGGGGAATACGGTTGCTGCGGCATTATTAGTGTGTTGGGTTTGGGCAAAAATTCGCGCACAAGCAACGATACGTGAACAGAGGCGTTATCATGGTGCAAAAACCAATTTTTGTTCTTCCACAAATCCAGGCGTTACTGGCGGATTGCTTCTCGTAACTTGCGCATAACTTGCAGGTAATATTCCTTATTAACCGTTCTACCCTATGGCAGGAACTCATCATGCAACACGCCCCTGCAATCGAAGAAAACTGTAAGCACAACCTTCACATTCGATCGAACTTGGCGCGCTTTTTTTCGGTCTTGGCTCGTGCGACAGCTTCCATTAGGATGATTGAGCTTTGGTTTCCACGTCATAACCATAAACCCATGATTCGTCACCAGTTATGACCCTCTGGAGCAAATTGGGGTCATCGCGGACAGAGTCCAACAGCTCCTTAACAATGTTAATGCGATGCTGTTCTTGGTCGAAATTGAGCAATTTTGGTACGAATTTCGCGGTGACCCGTCTCACGGCAAATCATTAGTAAAAATCGAATGGCACAAGCCAATCGATATGTTTAAGTCCTCAACAACTTCTCTAACGATGATTCAACGATTGGCCAATATTATTTTCTTCACTTCATCAATGTTTTCGTCTGTTGTTGACGTGCTCTGGCGTCCGGCACGCTTTTCGTCGTTCACATCTTCTGGCCCTCTGAGAACATATTGTACCACCGATAAACGTTTCTTCAGTCCAAGGTAGCTTCACCATATACCACAATAAACATTGGGAATGCGTCCGCGCAATTTATTTTGTTTTTCACACAAAATTTTGATACAAATCCTTTGATCCATTTTTTAGAATGGGCAAAAATCGAAGACGAGCCAAAACACGTGCAAGCAAAGCAGCTGTCAAAAATTAACTGAATATTCGCCAAACATGTCGGCATAAGTGAGAGACATGAGTACCAATATAACGCCACAAAAAAATTGAAAATCGAATATAGGTAACCCGTGGAAATTCAAAATTTTTGAACAGACCTCGTACGAGGATTCAAAGCCATACATCTGCAGTGTTGCATATTTCAGAAGTAGTAAATTATTTAACGAATTGACAATTTAAACATAAAACAAACTCCAAGTAATGGCAATATGTGACTTAGAAGTTTACTAGTTGTTGGTTGTGTAACTATCAGTTGATTATATGTTTATTTGAAGTTAACAAATTCATTTTCCGAACCAATATTACATTCTCAAGCCATAGTGTATATTGCATCCCCAGATTCGTGTTGGTCCCGCAGCAAACTGTATCTACCAGTTTGGTCTGAACAAAACCCAACCATTTGCAACGTAAAATAAATCTGTTACAACGAACGTACCACAAAAATATGCTTAAAGTACGAATGAGAACATGTTCATAAAAGAGTATGCTTTGTTTTGTTTGGTCGTGAATAATTGTGTTTAATTATGGAGCTATTGGGGGGGTAAAGGAGTTGAGGTGTTTACACGTCATATAACAACTTTTGTACAATACGAGTACAGAATAGCTGATAAGAGAACCCGAACAGAAAAACAAATTCTCTGATAACTTCCATGCGCTATAGCATGAAATTAGTTTTATTGAAAATATGGTGAACCGAGAATAAATGTAGAAATCCTGTCGTACATAATCTACTGTTGCGATGTTGGTGGTTGGATACATGGGATGTTGGTGGGCACAAGGAACCGCTTGCGTAAGTGGGTATCTTCCATTTGTTCAAAGCAAATAGATTATAATGCGAGTATACAAATATTCCGGTAAACATAATTTCGATATTGTATATAATTAATCCAAAAATCTTAGTTATGGTCGGTTCGGTTGTTTGTGTTGCCATCACACATTTCCTGAATCCTTTTATATCCATTTCAGTTCTGTTTGGTGAATAGTTATTTGTTAGTCATCTATCTCGACAAGCAGCAAGTTAGATTTTCCCGGATATCCGCCTATTGAATGGATCTTGTCTCTTTGAGCAGACCTATGAATGTTCATGCTTAGAAATTTTATACGTTAAAGTAACGTTGACGCAATAAATTTTATGCTATTAATAAGTGAAAAGTTTAAATTTTTTATTATATATATATATTCTCATAATCGTATCCCCCGATCCCTTCCAGTGGTTTACCTTTACATGAATATAAATTCGTATAAAAAGATTTCGTTTGTAAATTTAGGAATTTGGCTTTGATGTGATAAATTTCTATGAAAATTTCAAAATTATATTTGCCATAAGTTCTTTTTTTAAATGTATATACGGATTTACTATCTAAAAATGCTAATAATCTAAAAACATATTCTATATTGTCATAGGAATCTTTTCAGCTTAATAATAAATCATAATTCAATTTGAACTATTAAATTTTATAAATTTTTAAAATATTTTTCTTCAAAGATTTTCTGGTTTTAGTATTGAAAATTACTCTACGCTAATATGAGCTCTACACGTTCATTTTGGTCTAAACATTTTAAATAAATATTTTAAAGAAATTTCGTAAAAAAAATTATTTATACTTTAAAAATTATAAACAGATTCGGCAGAAAAGTAAATACTCGTATTTATACTAATTTTTTTTTAAATATTTTGCAACAATATCTTTTTATTTTTATACTAAAATATTATTTACATTATAAAAGTTCCAATAAAATCTTTATTCAATTAAATAAAATATTTTTTTAAGTTTTTAATGGAAACTTTTGTTTTAACAAAGTTCAGCACCTCCAACAACATTTATATTTAGTTATAAGCACCTTCAAAATACGGTGTTATGGGAATTGATTAAAATTTTTATAGCTTACTTTGTTGCTTGTGGCTTGTTGCTTGTTGTTAGTATTTGTTGTTGTTGTTCCTTATTGAGGCTTGTTGTTGTTGTTGTTGTTGTTGTATTGAAAGATTCAGTATGCTATTTTTGCATTAGTCTATTTAATCTTTCAATGCTGAATTTCTTCCTTGTTGCAAATATTGCTCGTTGCTTGCTGCTTGTTGTTTATTGCTCATTGCTAATTGTTAATTGATTATTGCTTATTGCTTAGTGCAAAATACAAAAGTTCAAAGCGCAATGTGCGTGTTTTTGCATTTTGTTTATTGTTTGTTACTGATTGTTGTAGCTTGTTGTGGTGGTTCTTGCTTATTGTTGCAGTGGCTGCGGTTTATTGTTGCAGTGAATTTTGTTGCAGTTACTGTTGCTGAATAGGTTGCGTTTATTGTTGATGAAGTTGCAAATGTTGTTGAATGAGTTGTTGCAGAAACGATTCTTGTTGTTGCCAATGTTATATTGGAAACGTTTAATCAGAAATCGAATCAGGCTCCTCGATTATACTCCTTTAGATCATGATGTAATTCAAATGTTTTTTTTTTGTGGTAAAAAAATGTTACACCATCTGAGGTCAGATGAATAGAGGGGATAAGGAGCCGCAGGAATCCCATTTTTTGACAAAAACTCATTGAACTGTCTGCATTGTCCGATCAGATGTGAGGAATTCTTTTTCTAAGATGTTTTATAAAATAGTCTTTGAAGGCTTCAATATTTTCATCAGTTTCCGATGCTGAAAGCCTTTTTGATTGAGGTTTGTCTTCCACTGTTCCTCGGACATACAAAACGGAGTGCAATTGTCGTAAGTCAAACTTGGGAATACAAGTTCCAAAGTTTGCTGCTACGTTTTCTATAATGCACTACAAAATTGCAAGTTCACTCACCATGTCATGTCAGTGATACATTATCATCGCAGTATTTGGATATAAAAATTTGATCCCCTGTTAATATCATATAAAAAAACAAAAATAAAATTATCATTTTTCTCCAAAAATAATTTTCTAAAATCTTCTGTCTAATAAACGCGCAACTGAAAGGTCAGTAATTGTAAGATGCAAGAAATTAAAATGTGACTGTTTTTTGACCTTTGACGCTGAAAAAATTCAATTAAGATTAAACTGTTTATTTATTTTAATTTTTTAAAAAGCCAACATAAATTTTTAATTATTCATAAATACTCGGAGAATAATTAAACTTTGAGTTCTTTGGAAAAAATATTCCATAAAACAAGATAATGAATACGTCTACACGAAGATGATTGTTTTCTCTTTTCACTTGGCCAAAAAGGCTCCAAATTCTTATTATTATTATTACCGGTATTTTTTGCTTATACGTGTATCATTTTGTTATTATTGTTCTCTTTTAGAATATTTTCCATTCATTTCTTTTGCCCGGTAAGAGGCCGTAACATCTGCCTCTTGGTAAAGGCCATTAAGGACGATACCAAACTTTAAAAGAAGAAGTCATCTCGCCAAAATGCTTACAAAATATTTGAAAGGATTTTCTATAAATTTCCGTAATGTCCTGCTGAGCAAGTAAAATGTCATAACGGCATGGGATCTTCCGAGAAGGCTTTTCTTTTTTATTTTAAAATTTTTATAACAATCTCCGTTTTTCTGCCGCATATATTGTACATATTTTTATTTGTTCTTAAATATACATATTTTAGGTCCTTATATTTGCTTCTTGTTTTCATTTAAAGAAATGTTAAATAGAAAAGTTTTCATGTTTCAAATGTAAATCATGGTAACATTTGTTAACTCTGACAGCTGACGGTGTAAAATTAAATCAAAAATATGAGCGAAAAAAATGGGCAAACGTCCTTTATAAACGAACGAAAAATGAATAAAAATATTATTATAATCATTTCAATATATACGAATATACGTTTAAAAGATGAAATTTTCTAAATAATATATTCTAGTGGAAAGTAAAATAATAAATAATCGAAATATGTATTTTCATTTCAGCAGCAAGTGTAAAAATACGAATACAAGCAACAGTGTTTTAATACTATTTATATTGCAAGCAACAAGACCAATGTTACCTGTTCAGGTGGATTTGATTGAATGTATAGCTCTGATGAAAATAATAAAAAAATCATCAATTTCATTTTGATGAATATCAAATATTTATTATTATTGATATTTTTGAATACCAATGTTAGCAAAAAGAATTTTTATTAAAAAAAAAAACACGAATAAAAGAAAATTAAGATGCCATTCGAATTTTTAAAATAATCACTCAATTTTTTATATTTTTTATTTAACACCTTTTACCATTATGTCTAAGAATTCATAATGAAAAACCTTTTTGAAAAAATTCATTTTATATAAATATTTTAATTATTACAAAAGTCTAAAAGGAATTAATAATAATTAGTCCTTTAATTGTGTTGATAAGAATATTTATATTAATAATAATTCAGTTCTAATTTCAATGTCCTTTTTAAGGTACAAAAACTATTCAAAATTATTTTAAACTTCAACACACGAGTTCTAAAAAATATTTACCGACTGTTGAGAAAATTGGCTCAAGCGGTACAACAGACAGACACAAATAATTAAAATTAAAACAAAAAACTTTTTATAAAAAAAAGAATGTGAGTGTAATCTTCTTAGATTATATTGATAACGTCTAAAATACGCATTATTTAAAAGTACATCACAATCGATATTCAAATTTAAAAGTTGGTGAAAAAAAAAAATTAGCGACCTCATATTAATTTTCTAGTGTGGATAAATTAATAAGGTTAAGATAATCATCATCATCTGAGAGAAGTGTAATGCGCTTCGTTATTTGAAAAGTTACAGAAAGGATGCACTTCCATATTTGAAAGTTGCAGATTATTAAGAAGAGTAATTGCAACTTTTGTTACTAATAAAGACGAGGAAGAAGAGGAAGAAGAGGAAGGAGAAGAAGAAGAGGAAGAAGAGGAAGAAGAAGAGGAAGAATAGGAAGAAGAGGAAGAAGAGGAAGAGGAAGAAGAGGAAAAAGGAGAGGAAGAAAAGGAAGAAGAGGAAGAAGAGGAAGAAGAGGAAGAAGAAGAAGAAAAGGAAGAAGAGGAAGAAGGGAAAGAAGAGGAAGAAGAAGAAGAAGAGGAAGAAGAGGAAGAAGAAAAGGTAGATGAGGAAGAAGAGGAAGAGGAAGGAGAGGAAGAAGAGGAAGAAGAGAGAAGAGGAAGAAGAGGAAGAAGAGGAATAAGAGGAAGAAGAGGAAGAAGAGGAAGAAGAGGGAGTAAAGGAAGAGGAAGAAGAGGAAAAAGGAGAGGAAGAAGAGGAAGAAGTGGAAGAAGAGGAAGAAGAGGAAGATGTAGATCCGTACCATAAGATCAATACCAGAAGTGGCCTATGGGTCCTGGTGAACACACGGTGCCTGAGCTGGCCTAACAGTGCTAGCATATTATAAGTTTTTTTTGTCTTACATATGTAACTCTTTGAGCAAAGAGTACTTACCCGGTACTTTTAAAAGCAGAACTAACTGATACCCCAACTGCTTCTAACAGTTAGGGTAGTTATTAGCAAATGGGTCAACCTGTTATGGATGGAGCTGGTTTAATTATAGAGCTAAATGGTTGTACAAATATATATGGAATAATGAGGAGAGCAGCCTACAGGTTGACACCGATCACCGCAAGGATTGTAGAGATGGAAATATGGATTGTTTGACTGCTTAACATTCCAAATTTCCATCTCTACAATTGCAATGTTGCTATAGAGGAAACTAATATTTAAGAGGTTCAGAGAAATAGTACCGATAGGAGAGAGCCTGATAGAGGGTTCAAGCAAGAAATTTATATTGCATTGGATTGAAGCGAGCTGGGATGATGTTGAGTATTTGAGATGCGTGCAATCAGTTGAGCTGCTGAAATTCATTACCTAAAAGGTAGTGTCTCAAGCTCATTATGTTATTTCTAACGATAGGTATGCCATGTTAAATAATATATAAAAAGAGGAATGAAAATAAACAGCATCTGAAGTGGAGTGTCGTAGGACTTTTATGACGTGAAGCTGAAACTTTCAATACCAAATGGTATAACTTTGATAGGTTTGGCAAGTTTCTAGAGTAGATATTTTAAACTGCATAAGACCTTGTCTCCATTATTCGGGTCTGTAACTTAATGATCACATAGACGAAGTAGGAAACTAAAAAAGACTGTCACTTTATTTCACAGCCATTAATACGAATATCTGGGACTTCATGCAAACGCTAGGTTGAACTTTGACGAATATCTGAAAGTCGCTTCTGGAAAGGCAAATGCATTGTGAGTTCCTCAATAACGACAATACCTTTTAATGGAAAAGACACACATGCATCCGAACCTCATAGTTTCGGGTCAGGGGTTGATAATACCCGTCCACCCACATAAGAGCGGCAGTGAAGGAGATCTTCCCAACTTGGGACTTCGCTTCGAGACACCGCAGTACATGAAGATAGGCTGTCTTATAAAAAAGCTCATAGAATTTGTTGGTCCAAAACACAACGTCCATAAGGTGATAAAAGAAATGGTTGCCAGCATACAAACTTTATTTTATAGACTTGGAGTGGAATTATAAACCGTTTCCAACGAAACGCAAACCACTCCGACTGTACAAAAAAGCTGGGCGCGGGTGTGCGGAACACCAGATAATGTGCAAGGGAGCCAGAATGGATCCAGCAGAAAGAAGAGGAAGGCCCCGCCTTCACCTTATAGCCAACTCCGGAAGGTGAAACAAGCACAGAGGCGCATAAACACTGTGCAAATGACGCCCCCAAAAACAAACCGTACGGGAGGGGAAACCAGCAAGAACAACACCGGGAGAGAGGATATACCTCCACAACCAACTTCTGATCCGGAGCGTGATCAGCAGAAACAGTCAGTAGTTTGCAGCACCACAGACTGCAGGTGTAGTTTCTGACGGACAACAATGGTAGCAAGCTAGCGGGAGAAAGAAAAATAAATCCCCGGCAAAAGCTCAAAGGAAACCACTACCGCCGAACGCATTAGTGGTTCACAAGGCGCATGAGGAGACGTCGTCCGCCGACATAATAAAGAAGGTGAAGGCAGACCCCGCTTTGAAAGACATCGGGGAGGAAGTCAAAAAAATCAGACGGACGGCAGAAGGCAATCTGCTGATTATGTTTGGGAAAACTGAAGAGAAGGAGACCTATCGGGCGACCATTAGGGAGACACTCAAGGATGAAGCGACAGTAGAGATGAGGATTCCGGAGTCGGAAATAGAAGTCAGGAACCTGGACAAATGGACAACCAAAGAAGAGGTAGTTAAACAGCACCGATGCGGTGAAAGCCCTGAGGAAAAGCTGGGTCTCGACGCAGATCGCGGTGGTCTACCTGCCAGCCGTTCACGCGAGGAAAGCGGCGATGCTTGGTGGTCTACCTGCCAGCCGTTCACACGAGGAAAGAGTAGGCTGGGGCACAGTGCGCATCCGGGAGAAAATATCGCCAAGCAGATGCTTCAAGTGCTGGCATTTTGGCCACAAAGCTCTTGATTGCAGGAAAAAAGTGGTCCGCAGCAGGACCTGCTTTAGATGCGGACAAGAAGGGCACAACGCACTAACGTGCAAGGAGCCTTCCAACTGCATCCTCTGCGAAGGAAGGATCCAAAGAGTGACTGTAACGATACAACCGGTAGATGGAAATGTCCCATCTTCCAAGATGCCAGAAGAGCTGTCCAGAGTGCGGAAAATGAGAGTGCTACAACTAAATCTCAACCACTGCAGGGCAGCCCAAGACTTGCTGACACAGCGAGTCAGAGAACTGGACGTTGACGTGGCTATGCTGTGCGAGCAGTGTGACGACCTTGACACCCAGAAAACATAGTGGAGTGCATGTGGAAGAGCCAATCGGCTTGGAACAGAATTGCAGAGTACGCGGAATCCATTTTCAAGGATCTCCACACAACGTACAAAGAATAGGCCGTGAGGCGTCATAACATCGGGACAGCAGAAACTTCAAATAAGAACACCCCGGCGAAGTAGTATTTACAAAGAGTGCCGTCAGGGAACCATCGTTAGAGGTGCAGGTTAGGTTTTAGCGAGGTAAAAATCCCGCATAACTCGTCTGGCAGGAAAAATTTCCAGGCGAGTACCTTTCGAAAGTTTCCCCCTGTATCTCATTAATCTAAACATAAGAAAAAAAAAATACTACACAGTCTGTCTCAAAAATAACCGAACTTTATATTTAAATCATACAACATGCAGCGCCATCTATTACAATGTTGTAGCATTAAAAAGATACATTCCTCCTCCATCAAATGCACCTAAATTCATGTAATCGGACGACAGATGTGAAAGTTACTGTGTACAAGTGTCAGATGATGGCGGTATATCTAGTAAGCCCTCCGTACTGTCTCGTATGACGCTGTCTATGCTATCAATAAAATAACTTTTGGGGGGTAAGATAACAATAATCTACCATCAAGTCCGGAAGAGTAAAAAAATCAATTGGCGCACCATCAGTAAGAAGAAAAGTAACGATATTAGGAAGAATTCGAGTGGGACTTTAAGAAAAGGTCATCACCTTGCACTTCTCCAAGAAGAACACCAACCATATAAATTATTAAAGTCTCACTAAATATGAGTCATGTCACTTCTACCTTAGACACAGAATAAAGTCTTTATATCGTCAATATAAATCGACCGCTGTATTGATGACCAGAATATCGAAGTAAAAGGAGAATATCATTCTCACCATCGCTTCGACAAATAAGAGTAACGACTACACCTTTTAATGGACAACACAGATGGAGCAAGGCTCTTGTCTACCCTTATCAGTTCTTTGCTACACTATCCAACCGATTTTTGGTCAGAAGCTAACATAATTTTAGAGTGCTTAATTAGCCGAAAACTATCATCAATGACAAGAATAAACAGCAACGGACCATTATGGTTACCTTCCGGTATACTTGATGAAGTTTTAATACAACTAGAAATGGAATATTAGAATAAATCCTGTCACTCAGGTTAGATCTATTCTAATCAAGTATCAACAGGGGAAGATTCATCAAAATAATCGAACGAAATAGGTTCGATTATTTTGATGAATCTTCCCCTATTGATACTTGATTAGAGAAAAAATGATGCTAGTGTATAATTAAATATATTTTCAAATATTTGATTAGTTCATAAACATTTTAAATTAATATTGTTGTGAACATTGTCTATAGTCTGCCTTTAGCTACGAATATCATCTGAAATTCAGCAATTGCCAAAAAATAATATTCATCGAATAAAAACAATGAAGCACTTTTTTAAACAAGTTAACTAAATTGGGAAATTGTGTAAAAACAAATGAAATTTATAATTTTTTTTATAAATCTACAAAATGGTACAATATGTGTTGTTAGAAATTAATTCCGTGTAAAATATTATAACCAACTTGGTATGATTATAATTTCCGAACGATTGAAAAACAAAAAGGATCATTTTTGATTAAATGTTGAATGGAAAATTTTGAATGCGTACCAGTAGAACGAGTGCTCTTTCTGTTCGTATTCAATGAATTTGCATAAGTTTTATAATGATTCGAGGTGGATGAATATACGTTTTGAGGGCGACCTGTTGATGTTGATGTCATGGAGCCTTAAAAGAGCTCTCTGTACAATAGGCCAATGGTCTGGGTAATTTCTTGCCAAGCTGTTTGCTTCTTGGCCTCAACAAAGCTGGTGTCAACAATGCAAACGTTTTTCCATTCAATCTAAAAAGCTCACTTATTCATAATCCTACCTGTTGTCTCGTTTCCCTTCAACTTTAGAATATATTATGAATAAAAAAAAAATACAACATCATATTTGTAGATGAATGTAAAAATGTGGAGGAGTACAGGATTGCACGCAATGAAATGAAAAACGAAAAAAAATATTCACATAAAGAATATGTTTATATCGCTTGAAAATGGATATGTTTTATTCCATTCGTTTGTATTTTTTGATTTCGGTATAGATCCTTAAATGATGATGATAACTTGTTGCATGACATTTTTTCAGGACAATAGAACAAAATACTGTCAGTGACAATTTCTCTTCCTTTTGTGTATCGTATGAAAAACGAACACAAGCCACAGAAGTATCTACAGGCATATATGTAATTGTTGCTGGAAAAATAAACATTTCTTTTCGTATAAAAAAAATCAGTAAATTCTAAATGCATTTTGGTTGATTGTAAATTGGAAGAAAATGTTATTTTTTAATAAAACAAAAATAAATAGTGTTTTATAACTCAAAGGATTTGTGTTCGATTTCTGCAATATGAAGATCTATAAAGTCAATCATTATAAGAACAAATCATACCAATTCGAATACAAATCATTAATGTAAAGGTCCAATTATATTAAAGTATATAGTACAACCGATGTAATAGCAAAGACATTAGAGGAAAAACAGATATGTTCAACAATATTCCTTGATGTGGCTCAAGCCTTTGATAAGGTTTGATATGAACGTCTAATATATAAGCTGAGAAAAATACTATGATGTTAGCAGTATATAGAAAAATACTCTGGTCGAAACTGTCAACGCATATATTACCAGATACTAAAACTAGTCTGGACATATGCGTTGGGAAAATACAAATATTCGAAGAAATATAGTCAATATTGCGTGGTATAAACGTGATGACCATTTACACCAAAACCTAGAAATTATGAAAGTTTTCCTAAATTTTATGATTGGCAAAACCAAATCAAACGATTGAAAATAACTAAACCACTCGATTTGATATATTTGTAATGTTGGGATTATAGACTAGGAACAATTTATAGGACAACTTTTATTGATAAAAAAATTAATGTTTAGAAATGTTTTACCTTTTTATACCAAAAACAATTTTTTACCAAAACGAAGTTTAATACGAAAAATTAATTTTATGCCAAAACAGAAATTTGATCCCAAAAATATATTTTTTTATACCAAAACACTAACTTTTATCACAAAACAGAAATTTGATCCCAAAAATATATTAGCCAAAACAGAAATTTGATCCCAAAAATATATTAACAAAAATTTTATACCAAAACACTAACTTTTATCACAAAAACATAAATTTTATAACAAAACAAAATTTTTCAACCATAAACAAATTTTATCCCAAAACGAAAACTTTCTAATTTTATAACAAAAACAAATAAATATTTAAACGAAAAATAGAAATTTTATAGCAAAAACTGAAATTTTAAACCCAAAACAGAAATTTTATACCAAAACAAATTTTTTTATTAAAAAACAATTTTTATACCAAAAAAAGAAATATGATGTCTAAACCTTAACCGTTTAATCCAAAGACAGAAATTTTATACCAAAACGAAAATGTTTAACCAAAATCAAATTTTATACCAAAAAAACTAATTTTTTTTATCCAAAACCAATATTTTTATTAAAAAACAATTTTTATACCAAAAAAGAAATTTTATGTCAAACATTAACTGTTTTATCCCAAAAACAGAAATTTTATTCCAAAACGAAAATGTTCAACCAAAAACAAATTTTATACCAAAAAAATTAATTTGTTATATCACTCAGAAATTTTCTACAAAAACACTAATATGAAATACAAAAAATATATTTATACTAAAAAAAGGATTTTTTAAACTAAAAATAGAAATGTTTATAGCAAAAACAGAATTTTGAAACCCAAAACAAAAATTTTATACCAAAACCAATTTTTTTTATTAAAAAAAAATTTTTATACCAAAAAAGAAATTTGATGTCAAATATTAACTGTTTTGTACCCAAAACAGAAATCTTATACCAAAACAAATTTTTTTATTAAAAAACAATTTTTATACCAAAAAAAGAAATTTTATGTCAAACCTTAACTGTCTTATCCCAAAAACGGAAATTTTATACCAAAACGAAAATGTTTAACCAAAAACCAATTTTATACCAAAAAAATTAATTTTTATATCACTCAGAAATTTTCTGCAAAAACACTAATATGAAATACAAAAATATATTTATACCAAAAAATAAATTTTTTAAACTAAAAATAGAAATTTTTATAGCAAAAACAGAATTTTGAAACCCAAAACAGAAATTTTATACCAAAACCAATTTTTTTTATTAAAAAAAAATTTTCATGCCAAAAAAGAAATTTTAAGTCAAACATTAACTGTTTTGTCCCAAAAACAGAAATTTTAAACCCAAAACAGAAATTTTATACCAAAACAAATTTTTATATTAAAAAAAATTTTTTTTACCAAAAAAATAAATTTTATGTCAAACCTTAACTGTCTTATCCCAAAAACAGAAATTTTATACCAAAACCAATATTTTTATTAAAAAACAATTTTTATACCAAAAACATTAATTTTTATATCACTCAGATATTTTCTACAAAAACACTTATATGGAATACAAAATATATATTTTATACCAAAAACTCAAATTTTTTACCAAAAAGAAATTTTTTTAAACTAAAAAATAAAAATTTTATAGCAAAAATAGAAATTTTAAGCCCAAAACAAAAACTTGATCCAAAAAATATAATTTTTTACAAATATATACAAAAAAAAACAATTAAATGCAAAAAATTTCAGCTTAAATTATTTTTATATATTTTTTTATGTCTAAAGTTCTGAAATTTAATTATTTTTACTTTTTGTTTCAATCATTTGATAGAATTTATTACAATTTTTAGTTTTTGAATTTATTTGCTTGGATTGTCATCCGAATCTCTTCCAATTCGTCCTCTATCGCCTATCAACCGCAATATACCAATTAATCCCATTTTCGCAATTACAGCACCGCCAAAATAACTGATAATCCATTTAATTTTCTGAGATTGTTCGTTTTGTAAGTAATCTTTTGCAAACATGTTGATACTTTGCGGGGAAGCCATTGCATCTGCCAAAAGTGCTTGTTGTCTGTTATGCCTTTTCATTTGAATGAATAATTGGCCCATATTTTTTTGAACATAAAGATGGAGAGATCGATACGGTCAATTCTAAACGCTATGACCATATGAAAACCAATTTTTTTTTTTAGATAACCGATATTTTACTCATGACTATAGGTGATTTTAACGAAATGGTGTAAGCTCAATTTTGGTTTTATTGTGCGAAACATCGCAAGGACGCATAAATTCGTGACCAGTTGGCCTTAAAATTTATGCTATTTAGCGCACTTGAGAAGATATATAAAGTAAATACGAGGGTCGTTCAATAAGTCCTTAGAAAAAGATAAAATTTTTTCAACATAATCTCTTTTTAGCTCTATACACTTTCCAACCGTTTTTCCAAAATTTTTATCCCGTCCAAAAAATAGGATTTCGGAAGTTCTGCAAAATACTCATCCGTTTGAGCAATGACGTCCTCGTTAGAAGTGAACCATCGTCCGCAAAGCCAGTTCTTCAGATTGGGGAAAAGAAAATAGTCACTCGTGGCCAAATCTGGTGAATAAGCGGGATGCTGCAACAATTCCATTCTCAATTCCACAATTTTGGCCATGAAACAGCGCAGGTGTGCACACGCGCATTGTCCTGATGCAAGAGGATTTTTTTCTTCTTCAGATGGGGGCGTTTCTCTTTGATTTCCTCGCTCAACCGTTGCAATAACGACGCGTAATACGCTTCTGTTATTGTTTTTCCTTTTTCCAAGTAGTCGATAAAAATGATGCCCTGCGAATCCCAAAAGACCGTGGCCATCACCTTGCCGGCCGATGGCACAGTTTTTGCATTCTTCGGAGCCCGTTCACCCTTGAAAATCCACTGTGAGGACTGTCTCTTCGTTTCTGGAGTATAGTAGTGTATCCAGGTTTCGTCCACAGTGACATTTCGACGAAGAAATTCGGCAGGATTGCGATGAAAGAGTGCCAACATAGCCTCAGAGTCCACTACACGATTGCGCTTATTCTTCTCTGAGAGCAAACGCGGCACCCATCTTGCCGAAATTTTTTTCACAGACAATTTTTCATGCAAAATTGAAGAAGCAACTGTACCTTGTGATATGCCCATGGCCTCAACAAATTAGCGCACTTTAATTCGCCGATCGTTCAAAATCAAATCGTGGATTTTGTCGATGATTTCAGGAGTATACACCTCAACTGGGCGTCTTAAACGATGTTCATCTTTTGTGGATGAACGGCCACGTTTAAATTCATTCACCCAATTGTAAACCATCGCAAACACAGGTGCAGATGTGCCATGAACTGTATCCAACTCGGCTTTGATTTCTTTCGGGCTTAATCCTTTCAAATGGGGATGTTTGATGACAGCCCTAAACTCGCTTTTTCCATTGTTATGCACAAATAAATGTCGTTAACTTTAATCGACGATAGAAATTGACCTACGCTATGGATCGAGCTGAAATTTTGACAGCTTTCCTATCGATAATGCTTCTTACAAAAAAATCTTTACCGACACTACGAGCGCAATTTCTCGGAATAAGGACTTATTGAACGACCTTCGTAGTATTTTTACAAATCACTTTTAAACCGTAGAGTATTAAAGATTTAACATACAATATGTCAAGAAATGCTCAAATTACAGTTCGAATTGTGCGAAAAAGCTTTCGAAATTTTTTTTCTAAAAATGATTTTTCTTGAAAATTTTGTTTTCTATTCAACTGATTCTAAAGTATATAATTTCTGCAAATATTAATAAAAATTAAGTAAATTAGACTATAAGGAATTGGAATTCATAAAAAAATCCTTGAATGTTAATCTTTAAAAATATCCTTAATTTAATTTTTCTATAAATGTGCGATTCCATAATTGAGGTAATTTTTCCTTTTAGTACAGAAAGTAAAAATGTTCAGACTCATTTGAGTTTCAAATTTATTATGTAAATATATATATATATATATATATATGGCTATCTCTTTCTAAATGCCTGACTCTAATAATAATTTGTAATGTTTTTTTCTTTCTTTGCTAGTGAACTTTAAGGGATGATGGAAATAATCAAGAATTCCTTGTCCACAAAATTACAAACGTTTCCCCATGGCTAGTTAATGTATTCAAGTAATTAAGGCAATTGTCCAAAATTTCTTATCAGTACATTTATCAGAAGTGATACATTATGAGAAGGGTCTTAATTAAATAAATTGCATCATTTTTTAATAAGCTAAACTGGGAAAAAGTATTACTGACTCTGAAAAATTGGTTTAAATTATGAATTAGGCAATTTTTTTTTGTTGAATTTCTTTTCTTTTAATATCCTTTTTGCCATGCTAATCGCGGACTCTTCTGAATTAATTTTTTTTTTTACGTTAAAGCTTATGATTTGTATTATTATTAATTTTTAGTATTGTCATGATTTTATAAAATTCAATGAGCATTTTTCATATGAAATATAATTTTTGGTATGGTGGGATTTAAAAAAAAAAAAAAATAATTTACATAACCCATTTTCTGAAGATTTAAAGGAAAAATTATGAAGAATTTTGTTTTTGTGGAATCGAAAGAGACAAAAAAAGGATAATTGCTGATTTTTCTATTGTGACTATTGTTGATATAACAGTCACAATTCTTGAAAAGACGTGGGTACCGTTTCTATGGTCAGTGCGCCTTAATGTTGGCTATTTTGAAATGAATTTATCGCCAGTACTCGTACCGAATAAGTCTTGAATGATTTTAGGAGCAATAAATATTCCGGACTTTTATTTATTGGCCCTTTACGATACACTTGTAGTTGTCCATGGGTCGATATTAACTTCGAAGGAGCAGAGGACATATAAATGGCTAAAATGGTCGTACCATACGCAAGTCAAGAGTCGTAACAATAACCAATTTAGATTGCAAGCAATACGCGTCCAAATAGAAAACTTTACAACCGTCAAGGCCTTTTATTTACAGCAATCATATACACAAGTAACATAATATTAATAAAAACAAATAAGTCCTGATGCTTTCCTTTTTATTTGTTTCGTGCTCGATTCTTGACTCTAATAGCGTAAATTATTTTGATCGAAATTCATATATGAACCTACAAGACAGATTTTCCAGCACTTCCTATTAGTATTTTAAGAGCATTTTGAACTTTTAACAATCATAGTTTTAGTATACGAATATATGTTATATAATAAATATTTATTTTTATTAAAAAAAAATTGCTATAATACGAATTTAATAGGAGTTGACTTATATTGGAAAAAGTTTTTAAGTAAATCTTTTGTGGGCAACAATAGCTAAAAGTTTTTATCCAATAATATAAATATAAATTTAACGGAATAAACAATATTTAGATTTTTTATTTTTTTATTTTTTTTATTTTTTTTTAGATATTTATAACTACAACATAGTAATAAGCAAATTTGAGCAATAATATTAATTAATTAACTTGAAAGATTGTGGGGAGTAAACATCCAATGAAGTTCCTCCTGTTAGCGTGTGGTTCTGTTAGGCCTCAGTATTTTAGTATATCACGCGACCAGTGACGCTTAAGTCTTCGATGGGTATTTCTAGGGAAGGAAATGGAGGATAGTTCTTGAACAAGAGGATTATTATGATTGAGGATATGGGAACATAACTTTTTATAACGAGATACTGCCACATCAAAAACAAATGGGACTTTAAGATCACGATGGATAACAGTATTGCGAACATAAAAGGGGGCATCGACTATTGTACGGAGTATTTTTGATTGAAGGGATTGGTTTGGACGGGAATTAGAAGCCTTAGTAGATCCCCACAGTTCTAGTCCGTATGCCCATATGGGTTTTAGTAAGGTATTGTATAACAGTACTTTGCTGTCTATAGTAAGTTTAGAACGTTTGTATAGAAGTCGAAGTAGTTTTAGGTATCGTCTTTTAAGTTCTTGTCTTTTAAGTCTTGTATGTGGGTTCCATGTCAAGCGTTTGTCTAAGTTTAGTTCTAGGTACCGAGCTTCGGTGTGTTGTGGTATGGCATTGCCATCAAGGTATATGGGAGGGCATGTCTCACGACGGAGAGTAAAAGTTACCTGGATAGATTTACGTTCATTGACTTTTATTCTCCACCTAGTAAAGCAGTTCTGGAGGGTTTGGATTTAGATTTGGAGAGTTTCGAAAGCATATTGGGGATTTTCGCTAGATGCAAGGCAGGCCATCGGCGTATGTAGCAAAGAAGGTATTAGGCAGATTTGAATATCGGATATGTAAATGTTATAGAGGATGGGTTCAAGTATGCTACCCTGAGGAACCCCAGCCAATATCGGAGAGATATTGGAGAGTTCGTTGGATTCATTTACTTGGATGTGTCGGTTGGAAAGGAATGATCTTAGGACTAGGAAATAAGTGGAAAGAAGGAACCTCTTGAGTGTCCAGGGTATCAAAAACTCTATCAAAAGCTTGACTTATATCAAGAACAACACCGGGACAGTGCTCTTTTCTTTCTAAAGAGGATGCAATGAAATCGACAACTCGATGACACTGCTGGGTAGTGGAGAGTTCGGCGCGGAAACCAAACTGGTGATTAGGAATTAAATTTGAAGATTCGAGTAGAGGATGTAAGCGGCGAAGGAGGATTTTTTCAAAGATTTTTGAGAGTACTAAAAGGAGACTTATTGGCCTGTAGGAAGTGTGGCTGTTTATTGGTTTATTGAGCTTAAGGATCATTTTAATGATGGCAAATTTCCAGAGGATTGGGAAATTTGTTGTTCCAAGGATGGACTTATATATTGTGACAAGGAACACTATTGCTCTTTTAGGGAGTTGTTAGATTATATTGGAGGTAATCATATCATAGCCAGGAGCTTTGTTTTTGGAAAGGAGTTTGATTAAATTGGCAACTTCGGAAGGAGTGATTGCCTTAGGGGGAAGACTCATAGGTAAGGGAATGGATAGTTCCGTGTCGATTGTAGTGCAATTAGTCCTGTCTAATATGTCCTCATGTGAAGTAAATGTTTGTGCAAGGTTTTCAGCAAAAGCGTCTGCTTTATGTTTGTCCATTTTGGCCTAGGTTCCGTCAGTTTTTCGTAAAGGGTGCTTTGTTTTTCTATAAGATAGTATTTGTCTTCTAGCAGTCCACAAAGTCATATTTTTCGTCAGTGTTGAAGTGTAGTTTCTGAAACGTTCTGTATTGTATTTAGTGATTTCGTCATGTAGTTCTTTTTGCAGTTTGTTCAGTTTGGTTTTGTCGCTGGGCATTCTTGTATGTTGCGAATGAGCTCTTGCTTTTCGTTTTTCAATTAATTGTTAATGGTTGATTTGTCAGATTTTGTGTAGGTTTCGAGTTTTTACTTTTTTGAGAAAAGGTTGTAGCGTTTTGTAATAAACATGTAAACTGGTGTACAGCGTCATCTAGTTCTTGTTCTGTTTTTAAGCTTTGTTGTTAGTCTAAATGCTCGTCAATATATTGTTTGAATAATTCCCAATCAATTGGTCCATTAATAAGTCTCGGCGCATTGACTTTTGGAGTGGATTGGGAATCGAGGACTAGTAGAACAGGGCTATGATCGGAGTTAAGATCTAGGATTGAAATAACATTAATATTGGAGGAATTCATGGGACTAGTTATAAAGTAATCTAGAATGTCAGGAAGCTAAGATCGGGAAGTTGGCCAGTAAGTGGGAGTAGGAGGAGATATGACTTGGTAGGGAGAGGATGAAAGCACTTGGTTAAGAATAATCCCACGGTGATTGGAGACTCGACAGCCCCATTGTATGTCTTTGGCATTAAAGTCACCTCCAGCAATGAATGAATTCCCAAGAGCTTGGAAAAATGACCTAAATTTAAGGGAGTTTATAGGTTTATTAGGAGGGATAAAGGTTGCGGGAATAATTAAGGTGATATGGGAGCAGTCAATTGATATTGCGGTGGATTGCAGAAAATCTTCTGCTATATAGGAATGAAAAGAAAGGATAAGGAATTTAAGATATAAATTTATAGGAATGAAAAGAAAAGGATACGTGGGCAGTATTGTCAGGATGATCAGTCCTGAACGTTGTGTAGTCGCGTATGTAGAAGTTGGACTTGGACGTAAAGTGTGTTCTGTAATGAAATGGACATTAACGCATTTACAAGAGGTGTTAGTATTTTATTTAGTTGCTCTATGGGTGTGTTGGTTAATTGGGAGAACATTGAGTATATATCTTGGGATAATAATGACGGAGGGGGAATATAGCTCTACTGCTAGATTGTTGCTATTGCGGTTGTTGTAGTTGTGGCTGCTGATGTTGCTGTTGTTGAGGTTCTCGTTTTTTTTTGTTGTTGTTGCTGTTCAGTATTTGGAATGCCTGCCGCGACGGCAGCAAATGATAAACCTTGCTGCACTGGTTGGCTATTTATAGTAGTCGGTTTGGGTATATTTTCGCTTGCAGCTTTTTATATGTGGAGGGAGCAACCCTTATAGTTTGCGGGATAGCTACCGTTATTTAGATTTAAAAAAAAACAACAAATATACCTACAGAAATTGCGATAGGTTGGGATAGAACTCTAAATAGACACATGTTTTTAAGTTGACTTTTCGAAAATCTCTTTTAACATATTAAAAAAATATATATTTTCTTATAATTATGTGGAAATTAATATATTGGCCAAAAAAAATTTTTGACAACTTAATTTTGGTTTTCTTAAATCATAAACTAAGAATTCGTCTCATTGATTTATTATATCCTGTATCCTTCTGTCTACAGCACATATATTATTATTAAATAATAATTTAGCTGTATAACTAGGAAAAAATCTGTGTTTAGAAAGGAAAATAATTTTTATTCGAGGTATCCTTTAAGTTTAGTTCAAAAGATACTTTCAATAAATATAATTATTTTTTATACTTATGTGTAGTTTGACTGAACTTAAATAATAATTATTATCAAAAATGGCAAAAAATGTTGTAGTTGTAGATTTTTTTTATTAAAACAATTTTATTTTATTTTTATAAGATATGGTAAATTTCAACTAAAGTCGCCTTCAGCTCCTCGTATACCCGCCTTTGAATCATGACGTCCTTTCAAGTGTTTTCTGATCTTGTTCCTTGTTCCTCATCCCTTATTCCTCATTCCTCATTCCTCGGTCCTCATTCCATATTCCTTCTTTGTTCCTTATTCCTTCTTTCTTGTTCTTTGTTTCCTATTCCATGTTCATTGTTCCTTGTTGCCTTTTGATTATTGCTTATCGTCCCATGTTGTTATGATTATCGTTCCATGTTATATAAATTCACATAATTAAAAATATATTTATGAAAATATTAAAAAATGATACGAAATCAGAGCGTTGCATGTTCGTATCACATCGGGGTCACGAATATAATTTTTAATTGTTATTCTGTTATTGCTCCTATTGCTGAAGATTCATTAGAGTCCCATTTAAGATTTGAGGCATTGTCTAGGCATGAATTCCAGGTGATAACTCTAGCAGATCTTTCAATGGCATACTAGCAGGATGATATTGCGATTGTTATTTACTTACGCTCATCGAATTTCTTTAAAAAATGTCCACTTAAATTCATTAGGAAAAATTTAATTTTCTTTTGAATTAAAACGCAATTTATTTAATTTTCTTTTGAATTAATTAATTTATGATATTTTTATTTTTATTTGCACTTTATTTTCTTAACATTTTAATTAACAGCCAACATATTCAGTTGAGCATAACCATTCAACTAAATTATTTAAAATTTATTAATATAAACGAACACAAAAAATTCTAGTCTTAGCCTACTAATTGTAGTATTTACTGTAGTCATGAGCATACTACACAGATCCAACATTAAATTAGATGTTTTTGTATTTTAGTTTTCATGTACTATAATATCACTGGATGAAGTTGAAACTTGTATTGCACGTCTAGTCAGGACATAAACTATGCAGAGAAAAAAGGCTGCTATTTTGCCAGATCGCTCTATAGGTCTATGTAAACTATATAGAAAAAGTAGTAGAGCTCTACCAGCAGAAAAAAATGCCCCTACTAAACCCGTTTAATCTACAAAAGAGTGCTTGTAGAGAAATTTCTGGTAGAACTCTACTAAACGCTCTACAGGCCATCTACACTGACTACTCCGACTATTTTCGAGTAGAGATACAAGGTAGAGTGCCCAATAATTCCGACTAAAACTGAAAACTGCATGTAGTCGCGCCATTCCAAATTTTAAAACTCTCACAGTGACTTGGAAATGCACAAAACTCTGACTTTTTTATCGCCAAAATAGATCTTCTTTTAATTTTGCAGTTTTAGTTCAACTACTGCCATTTTTTTAAGTACTTTTTTATGTAACACAATTATTTATTTACAATTGAAATTGAAATATAAATAAAGTTAGTGAATATATTATTTATAGTTATATGAAAAAAAATATTATGAAATCTGTCAAATTTTGAAAATAATTAGAAGTTCAGTTTTTACTTTCCAGCGGAATTTGGTTCTTACCAATATGTAGAGCTCTACTCTCTATTTATCAATGTTGCATAGAGTGTAGAGATGATATAGATCTACCTCAAGCGTTTACACTTCACAGAAATTGTACCCAATAGCTCTCACGTAGAGCATCTATAATCTCGCTCTACCTAAAGTTTACACTTCTGTAGAGATATTTTTCTCAAACTCTACCACGTTTTCTCTATAGTGCACATGAAGCATAAGTGTTGCCAGTCTAATAGAAAGATTATCAACTAAATACTTTCACATAAAAAATAAACAAGTGTGCAAAAATATATAAAATGGAAACAAAAATTAACAGCATAATTAAATAATTAAATTAACTAAAAAAGATTAGAATAATTAAAATTCTATTTAAAATAATTTATATATTGTAGATCTAATATTTTTCAAGTTTTAAATTATTAAATGATTATTTTGTAAAAAAAATTTTGTCCTTGCATATACGAGGGCTGTTCAAAAAGTATCGCGAATTTTGAATTTTCGCGGGTTACGTATATTCGATTTTCGACTTTTTGTGGCGTTATGTTGGTACACATGTCTCTCACTTCTTTTTTTGTGGCGTTATGTTGGTACCCACGACAAGTTCGGCCATTTTGAATGTTCAGCTAATTTTTGACAGCTGCTTTGCTTGGCTCGTCTTCGACTTTTGCTCAATTTCGACCATTTTGAATGTTCAGTTAATTTTTGACAGCACGTATTTTGGCTCGTCTTCGAATTTTGCTCAATTTTGACCAAAAACAGCATTGCTCTAACATTGCTAAGGATCTGTTGAACTCTGTCCGCGACGACCCAAATTTTCTCCAGAGGGTCATTACTGGTGACGAATTATGGTTTTATGGATATGACGTGGAAACCAAATATCAATCATCCCAATGAAAGCTGCCGCACGAGCCAAAACCGAAAAAGGCACGCCAAGTTCGGTCGAATGTGAAGGTTTTGCTTACAGGTTTCTTCGATTGCAGGGACGTGGTGTATCATGAGTTCTTGCCACAGGGTAGAACAATCAATAAGGAATATTACCTACAAGTTATGCGCAAGTTGCTTGAAGCAATCCGCCAGAAACGCCCGGATTTGTGGAAGAACAAAAATTGACTTTTGCCATATTTTGGCCAAAAACAACACACTAATAATACCGCAGCTACCGTATTCCCCAGATCTGGCCCCCTGTGACTTTTTCTTGTTCCCGAAACTGAAGAGCCCCATGAAACGATGACGTTACGCTACGATTGAGGAGATAAAAACGGCATCGAAAGAAAAGCTGAACAAGCTCACAAAAAATGATTTTTTGAAGTCCTTCGAGGATTGAAAAAAACGTTGGCACAAGTGTATAATATCTGGTGGGGATTACTTTGAAGGTGAGAAAATAGATATTCATGAATAAATAAATAATTTTTGAAAAAAACTTAAAATTCGCGATACTTTTTGGAACAGAGACCTCGTTTGTAACTTGTCTCAATATTCCATGTCTTATAGTAAAATGAAAAATGGCAGACTTCTTATCGAATTCCTTCTATCCTTCCATATTTGTGTATAAAAGTTGTTAAAACTTTTTTTTAAGCATCTCTTGAATATCAGGAAATTTATATTCCCGGCTTTATTGAAAAATTCGAAAACAATAGAAAGAGTGACAAGATAATAGATTTTCTTAAAATGATTGATAAGATAAAATTGTTGATAAAAGTTTTTCTTTAAAGTATGAAAACTTTGAAAGTGGATTGGAAACGTACCGTAAGATATAAAATTCAGTTTCCATAAAATCGATTATTGATTTGATTAATTTCTTACCATTTTTATGTACAGTATATTTTTATAGATCAGTTACTACTTTAATCGATTAACCCCATTAATTTCTTATGGTCAAGTGATGGTTGCTACAACCGTAACAGTAATGGTAGTAGCTGATATGATGGTCTCTGTTTTATTTTTACCTTCACTTCCATTCGATTTATTTCCATCAAACAGATGTGCTCTTTCGCGCCGTTCGTCTACTATGCTCACCATCCGTCAACCCCAAAGGGTAGGTTACTATTCTATGGGATCTGCTGAATAGTTACTGCACTATAAATTCCATTGAGTACATAAGTAGTGGAGCAATAAGGTGGATGAGTATCTGGGCATCAGGGCTAACCGAACAGACCAGGCATTAAGGTAGTAACAGTCGGGAATCTATCGAAGTTGTAAGAAAGGCGGAATTGGATGAATCGTATTGAAAGGCAATTAGAGACGGAAATGGCTGATGCACGCCCGAATCGGAGTGTAATTGAAACCCATTTCAGGCTTCATTGAGTCCAGCCAATAAATGTCTTTGTTGAGTTTCCTTTATCTCGGACTGTTGCTCCTTTTTTTATTTTCATAGTTTCTCTATTTGTGAATGTTATTTGATACCGTAGCTGGTAAGAGAATGTGATAAGGTTCCTCTTTAATTTCTTCTTCATGACTGGCATTGTTCAGTGTCGATGTTTTCCCGTTTATTGGCAAAACGATTACATTGGATCGAGTTTCTGTACTTTAGCAGCAATTCGTATCTAATAGAAAATCGGAGGTGTCAAGATTTGTTGTGATTACGACACACAAAGGAAATTCATTACATTAAAGGCATCTAGTCAACCAACAACAGCGATAATATTAAAAGCTTTCAGTTGGCTTTTATATAAAATTGATATATTTACAATGTGTTGATCCTTTTTAATTTGTTGTGCATTTCAGTTGAATCACTAACTACTTATAGTACTTTTCATATTATTACCTTTGATATATTCGATAATAAAATGTAACATATACAAACTTAATTTAAAAATATTATTATTAAAGTTTTAATTGTTTTCTTATATAAATAGTAATATTTAAATATTTATGAATAGTAAAATAACCAAAAACCGTGTGGATTTTAAAATTTAAATATTTGTGAATAGATTTTGCATTGAAGAATTAATTTTGTTTTTTTTTCCAAACTGATTTATTGGGTTGGTGCAGAAGTAATCTTTTTAGCTCTATACACTTTTCCAACCGTTTTTCCAAAATTTTTATCCCATCCAAAAAATAGGATTTCGGAAGTTCTACAAAATACTCATCCGTTTGAGCAATGACGTCCTCGTTAGAAGTGAACCGTCGTCCGCGAAGCCATTTCTTCAGATTGGGGAAAAGAAAATAGTCATTCGGGGCCAAATCTGGGGAATAAGCCGGATGCTGCAACAATTCCATTCTCAATTTCACAATTTTGGCCATGGAAACAGCGCAGGTGTGCATACGCTCATTGTCCTGATGCAAGAGGATTTTTTTCTTCTTCAGATGGGGGCGTTTCTCTTTGATTTCCTCGCTGAACCGTTGCAATAACGACGCGTAATACGCTCCTGTTATTGTTTTTCCTTTTTCCAAGTAGTCGATAAAAATGATGCCCTGCGAATCCCAAAAGACCGTGGCCATCACCTTTCCGGCCGATGGCACAGTTTTTGCCTTCTTGGGAGCCCGTTCACCCTCGAAAATCCACCGTGATGACTGTCTCTTCGTTTCTGGAGTGTAGTAGTGTATCGAGGTTTCGTCCACAGTGACATATCGACGAAGGAATTCGGCAGGATTGCGAGGAAAGAGTGTCAACATAGCCTCAGAGTCCACTACATGATTGCGCTTATTCTCCTCTGAGAGCAAACGCGGCACCCATCTTGCCGAAATTTTTTTCACAGACAATTTTGCATGCAAAATTGAAGCGTCTTTACCTTGTGATATGCCCGTGGCCTCAACTAATTCGCGCACTTTGATTCGCCGATCGTTCAAAATCAGATCGTGGATTTTGTCGATGATTTCAGAAGTAGACACCTCAACTGGGCGTCCTGAGCGATGTTCATCTTTTGTGGATGAACGGCCACGTATAAATTCATTCAGCCCAGTTGGGTGCAGATGTGCCATGAACTGCATCCAACTCGGCTTTGATTTCTTTCGGGCTTAAGCCTTTCAAATGGAGATGTTTGATGACAGCCCTAAACTCGCTTTTTTCCATTGTTATGCACAAATAAATGTCGTTAACTTTAATCGACGATAGAAATTGACCTACGCTATGGATCGAGCTGAAATTTTGACAGCTTTCTCGTCGATAATGCTACTCGTACTTCTTTTAACATTTACCGACACTACGAGCGCAATTTCTTCTAAGGACTTATTGAACGACCCTCGTATCTCAAGCAACGAAGGGTGTTATTGGGGAAGGTCACTGAGGATAATTCCTTTACAAGAAAATTAGGATGATATGGTTAATGAGCTAACCAAGATAGCGTCAAAAATACTATTTTGGATTAATTTGATAAGTCTCGAGGCTATTGCGCACGCAAGCGACGTGGGTTGTTACTGAAATAATTCTCTGACAAAAGAATTGGGATGATATGGTTAACGAGCATGCAACTTTTTATAACGAGAAACGTTTAGTTTTCGTATAAGGGGAACTTTTAGATTACGATGTATGACGAAAATAAAAACGAAGAATTTCTGACTGAGTGGATTGAGTAAAATTTAGTTTTGTAAAATATTGAAAGCAGAGTGAAGATTTTCGTGATATGTTTATATAGAATGTTCTCCTCTTAGCCGATCTGATGTTCTGGGATTATTCTAATTTAAGTCATATTAGAATAATTTTCTCAAAAACCTTAGCTAGCATCGAGGGTAAGTATATTGGACGATACGAAGAGGTTAGATATACGGAATTTTTGGGGTTACGAATTATTTTTACTTTTGAAATTTCCAGATTGACGGATAGTACGTGGTGAAAAAGGTAGTATTTTCATAAATAGATGTAGCAAAGATATTTTATTTTTTTTGGAAATTGTTGTAAAACGTTAGAAGTTATGAGGTCATAATCAAGAGCTTTTAAGTTCGGAAGATACTCAATTATATTGTTTATTTCTGCAGGAGTAGAATGCTTGTCGATCAGATTTACATTACTAAGTATAAAAGCTTAAATCCACTGTTTGGTCATAGATGGCGGGAGTAAAAATATTAAGCTACCATGGGCACGCCATTTTTTTTATGAGTTTGACATCTGTTAACATTAATCAGTGCACATTGTCAGCAACTTCGTACAACAACATACATTTTCCCTTTGGTAATCATATCTAGTTTTGTGCAAGAAAAAGAGCATATGCGGGAAGCTCTGCTTTTCTGCTTTAATTTGAAGAAATCGGCTGCCGAATCCCATCGAATGCTTATGGAGGCCTATGGTGACAGTGCTTTATCGGAAACAACGTGGCGAGATTGGTTTCGTCGGTTCAAAGACGGCAATTTTGACTTGTGGGACAAGAAGTGTCAAAATCGGTTTAGGAAGGTTGTGGACCATCAATTGCAGGCTCTTTTGGACGAAGACGATTCCCAATCGCAAAAAATGCTCGCGCAGCAATTGGGTGTTACTCAACCAGCTATTTCCATGCGTCTTTATGCCATGGGGAAGATTGAAAAGATCGGAAAATAAGTGCCGCATGAATCGAACGATAGGCAATGGAGCGACGCCAAAACACATGCGAAATCTTGCTCCCCAAACAAAAAAGAAAGTCGTTCCTGCATCGGATTGTGACAGGCGATGAAAAGTGGATATATTTCGAGAATACTAAACTCAAGAAATCGTGGGTTGATCCCGGCCAACCATCAACATCTTCCCCAAGACGAAATCGCTTCGGACGGAAGACGATGCTGTGCGTTTGGTGGGATCAGCAGGGTATCGTCTACTATGAGATGTTGAAACCTGGTGAAACTGTAAATGCCCACCGCTACCATAAACAACTCATCAAATTGCACCGTGCTCTGCGTGAAAATAGGACGGATTATCAACAAAGACATGACAAGCTGATTTTCCTCTACGGCAACGCACCATCACACACGTCAAAAATGGTCTGAAACTACTTGGAGACACTCAACTGGGAGGTGCTACCCCACCCCGCCTATTCACCAGACCTGACCCCTTTCGACTACCACCTAATTTCGTCGATGGGCCACGCGCTCGCTGACCAGCACTTCGATTCTGACGAAGACGTCCGAAAATGGCTTGATGAGTGGTTTTCCTCGAAAGAGAAGGAATTTTTTTGGCGTGGTATCCACAAATTAACCGAGACATGGAAAAAATATGTAGCTAGCAAGGCCAATACTTTGAATAAATTTGTTTTTGCTCTCTATGAAGAAAAGACGTGTTTTTTTTTACCAAAAAAACAGCGAATTTAAGCTTATACACCTGGTAAATATTTAAAAGAAAAAAAAAAGTTTAAATAAAAAATGTAAATTTGATCATACTTAATAATAGTTTTATCGATAAAGCCACAACAAAGATTTATCCAAATTATCATCACACATTATAAACAAAACATCACATCAGAAAATACAGTGTACTTTTGGAATTAAATTACACGTGATTATTTGAATCATAAAGATGCAATTATCAGGAAAATTATTTTAAGATTAAGTATAAATTAATAATGTCATCATATCTAGTAGACTGTGTTTATTTCTGTACTTGTAGAAGAAATTGCCTTATTTTCCAATTTATTTTCATTTCATAGCAAATATTCTTAATCGACAAAACCATCTCAGCTAATATAATTTGCATCACAAATCATGGCAAACATCTGTTACTCCATCAAACTTTCTATTTCATTATTGGAGCTTATGTGGCAACCCATCCACATAGGTTCGAAACTATATTTCTCTCGAACTTGATGATTGTATACTAAAATAAATTTAAAACTACAGTGAAGAGTTTTTTTTTTTGGATTTCATTTAAAACGTATTTTTTACTATTCTGTGTAGGTGGATATTGGCGGTTGGTCCTATCAAATTTAATCCAATAACAGTCGAAGTAAATTTGTAATATTGTAATTGGATCATACTATGGAAACTTTTCATTTTATGTTGGGATTAGACTTTGACGCTGAACGAAATTTTTTCCTATGAGTATGTGTGTCTAGTCGAAATTCATTTCGCTTTGAATAAAGTGTTTGAAATTGAATGAGTGACTCGTAGACACCTTACGACTGCCATCACTACCGTATTTGGCTGTTCATTTACTCTATTTGATTAGTTGATCAACCGTAAGGCATACATGTTGTTACTGCCACAACATACTTACTGATACATATAAAAGTCTATAGAGAAAACAACAAAATGAAAGGATCGAAAGGTGGCCGGCCAGCAAAAACAGCAGGTACATAAGTATACTGCTTCCATCTTGAATGTAAAGGATAATTTTCGAAAAATCAATTTCGACTTCATCAAATATTTAAACTTAAATTAAATTAGTTTTTAATCAGTTCAAGGTTCCCAGGGTATCCATCTTCGGTTTCAATCCACATCCAGCCAAAACTCATTGGCTCTTTTGAAATATTCACAAGATGTCAAAATTAGGGACAAACTCTATAGCTGAATAGCCACTGCCGTATGTATTCATTATTTATACGGACCTACTCTCAATTTACTTAATCGAATTTCAGCAATATTTGCAGTAAACTTACACTATTAATGTTCAGTTTTACGATGCCAACTAAAAGGTACAAAAATCACTACCAGTAAATACTCAGCTTATAAAAAATTATATCTGAAAACAGTACTTTTTATGTTGCATTATGAAAAACTGAAAATATTTTTGCTTTTGGAAAATTTACTTTATCGGAAAATATTTAACTAGCCATCCATAAATTGTGAAATTTTCTTCATATTTTCATATTTGAAGGACAAAAAAAAAGTCCTGCATTGAAAAATTAAAAATTACTTTCTTGAAGAATTTACTCCTGTCTGACCAGAATTTTTACATATCGAATTAAATTTTTTCTATAAATACTGAAGAAAGACACTTTCGATACAGCTTATATTCTGTTGATGGTCTTACTTAAATGGCACACACTCTTAGGGGAATATCCTTCTTTGGGTATGGGTTCACAAGAATAAACGAAGTGTGCCTGAGTACATACGATATAAGCGCAGCACATCCTTATATGCATTAACCAAACAAATATCAATTTTAGTTATTACAATTTTAGATGCAAATTTATGCAAACGCCTTTGGGATATGAATTCTGTATTACATTGAATAATACACGTATGTACATGATTGGCTAGGCGGATATATTATAGTATGTATGCATGCACATCCGACTATATCCCTCAGTGAGAATATGCATTCGGTTAACTCTTGCGTCTTTATATAAACGTCTAGAATAACAAGGGGTGGGCTCTGTGGTAAAGCCATCAATGCTTTTCTAATATACTATATTCTATAATCCTGAAATAAGGAGACTCTATAGATTGCTAGAAATTTATAATCGAGAATTTGCGCTGTCGTCGAGTAGCTAATCTATTTATGTTACGAGGGTCATTCGTACGAGGGTCATTCAACAAGTACTTAGCCTACAAAAGAAAAACGAAAATTATGGAAAGGTGGCAATTTATTTTTCCACATAATCTCCTTCGAGCTCGATACACTTGGCCCAGGAATGCTCTAACTTATTTAACACGTCCAAAAAATATATTTTCTCGAGGGAAGCAAAATAGGCCTCCGTGGCGACGATGACCTCCTCATTCGACCCAAATCTATTCCCGGCGAGTGATTTTTTCAGGTTTTAAAACAAAAAAGTAGTCATGGGGGGCCAAATCTGGAGAGTACGGTGGATGGGGCAGCAATTCGTAGCGCAATTCGACCAATTTGGCCATGGCGACGGCGGAGGTGTGAGCCGGCGCGTTGTCGTGCTGGAACAGCACTTTTTTCTTCGCAAAGCGGGCCGATTTTTCTTCAATTCGACGTCAAATCGGCCCAATAAGTCAGCATAGTAGCACCCCGTGAGTGTTTTACCCTTCTCGAGGTAATTGATGTGGATCACACCTTGTGAATCCCAGAAAACGGTGGCCATCACCTTTCCGGCCGATCGAACAGTTTTCGCCTTCTTCGGAGCACGTTTGCCGGGTGAAGTCCACTGTTTCGCCTGTTCCTTGGTCTCTGGTGTGTACCAGTGAGTCCATGTTTCGTCGACGGTCACGAAACGACGCAAGAGCTCCTGAAACAGCGCCAAACATGTCGCCGATGTGGTCTCAGGGTTGCGCTTGTTTTCCGGTGTGAGCAAAATCGGCACCCATCGCGCCGACAGCTTTCTCATGCCCAGTTCTTCGTGTAGAATATGATGCACCATTTTTACTGCGATGCCCACAGTCTCAGCTATCTCGTGAACCTTCAATCGACGGTCTGCCAACACGAGATCGTTGACTTTTTTAACGTTTTCCTCCGTAGCAGCCGTTTTCGGGGCACCTGGGCGTGGCTCATCAAAAACCGACGTGCGGCCACGAACAAACTCGTTGAACCAATTCTTGACGGTCGCCATCGAAGGAGAAGAGTCACCATTCACAGCATCCAAGCGATCTTTGATTTCGCTGCGCGTTTTCTTTTCCAAAAACAAGAATCTAATCACCGAACGATATTGTTCTTTTTTCATTTTTGTGCAACCGACCGACACGCTCGCTTTCAAAGGCTCTCAAAACAAAACTAATAAAGGAAAACTTTGAGAGTAGGCTACTAAAAAAATGTACTGCACGACGGTAAATTTCTTTTGTGACAGCAGTTCCATCGGGCGGTGAGGCTAAGTACTTGTTGAATGACCCTCGTATTGATTATTGAAAATAATCCAGAAAAATGGAAAAGGATTTTGAACTTTTATTATTTAAACTATGTTCGTTGTTTATATAAAAAAAAATATTGAAATTGAATATAGTAAAATTCAAAAACTATATAAATAAATTTGTTTATTAGGTGGTATATAAATTTTTTAAGATTTATCAAAACTATTTGGAAAGGGAAACAACTAGTAAGTAAGGAACTATTTAGTTGGAAGTTAATATTAATAAAAAGTAATCCATGTTGTCCACAAAAAAGTTCAGTTACAGCAAATATATTTTAAATCATTATTTTACTCTATATTGTCCCTTTTTATATTATTATATTATTAATTACAATTTTTTTTTACAAAGACTCGATATTTTTGAGGTAAATTTTATTACCATAAATAAATGGATGTCATCTTAAGTTTGAAGACTGTCTAAATAAATACACAGTGGTACATCGGCATACGAGTTTAATTCGTTGCGCAACCTTGCTTGTATTTCAAATTACTCGTATCTCAAAGCAAATTTCCCCATTGAAATTAATTGAACTGCCATTAATCCGTTCCAGCCCCCAAAATGTCACCCCAGTTATTTTTGTTACGTGCTTTTGAATAAGAAAAAATGTATTTATAAATGACAAATATTTTACAAAAACTTAATAAAAGAGAATGTAAAGAAATAAACTAGATTTATAAAGTGTTACTTTCGATTAATTTTCGTCACTACTTTTCTTACCAGGCCTTTTTCGCCACGCTTTCCTCACTTTCACCTGTAGGCCGTTTAAAAAAAACAATATCCAAGGAGGTTGGTTTCTTCCTCTCTTTCAGAATGTTCCGGAAATGAGTTAGGCAAGTGTCATTAAATAGCTCCGATGCACGACCAGTTGCAACATTTTCTGGGTGTTTCTTTTACACGAACTATGAAGGTGTCTCTTACATTTCCAAAATCTCCTTTATCTCACTTGCAGAAATAACCTCTTCCTCCTCTGGCTCCTCGAAACCAATTTCTTGCAGGACCTCCGTATGCTGCTGTAACTGTAACTCTTGTATCTCCTCGGTCGTCAGTTCCTGGGTGTGCTCTCGACGAGCTCGTTCACGTCTCTGTCATCCACATCCAGACCCATGAATTTCCCCAGAGACACAATCTCTTCCTCTACTGACACATCGGGTTTGAATTCTTCGAAGGTTCTTTCGGCTACAGCTTCATGCCACAGCTTCTTGCATGTAGAAGTCAAGGTCCTCGTTGTAACACCCAGCCACGCCTGATCAATAATTCTGAGGCAAATCACGATATTAAAGTGGTCCTTCCAGAACTCTCGAAGGGTGAGTTTGGGTTCTCCGTCACCTCAAAGCAGCGCCAAAACAGATACTTGAAGTATAGCTTCTTAAAATTAGAAATCACCTGCCGATCCATGGGCTGCAGGAAAGGAGTGGTATTGGGTGATAGGTGGAGAACCTTTATAAACTTTAACTCTTCGAGGATGTCATCTCCTGTAGATATTTCTTAACAGAAGGGTAGATTGTTTTCCTTTAGGTATTTCTTAACAGAGTTTACCCACTCCACAAAGAACTGCCTGGTGGCCCATGCCTTCGGGTTTGCCATGCACATAACTTGCAGTTTTTCTTTTAAAATCTTATTAAAGTTCTAAAGTTAATCTATCTTTCATGGGTTTGTGGCCCGGTACCGTTTCCTCCTCTGCCGTTATGTAAGTCCTATTCGGCATCCTTTTCCAGGAGAGCCCTGTTTCGTCACAGTTGAAGACTTGCTGGGGAATATATCCTTTGGCTTTTATCAGTTCGGAAAACGTTTTAAGGTAATCCTCAGCTGCCTTCACATCCGAACTTGCTGCCTCACCATGCCTGACGACGGAGCGAATGCCGTTCCTTTTCTTAAAGTTCTCAAACTAGCCCCGGCTGGCTTTAAACGAGTCCTCTGATGCCTCGCACGTGGAAGTCTGCGCAAGGTATCTCCTTGAAGCTGCTTCTCTGACACCCACACCATCAGCAGTTTCTCCATATTTTCATGAAGGGAGATTCGGAGCTTGGAAATTATTGTAACGCCCTTAGCTGGCGTTACACCCTTTATCGACTCCTTCTGTTTAAGCACAGTACATATCATGGACGTACTACGCTCATACTGCCTCGACAAGTCAATAACTCGCACACCTTCCTCATGTTTTTCTATAATTTCACGTTTTAATTCAATACTCATCATCTTTTTCTTAGCACTGAACTTTCCACTAACTTTCTTCAGATCCATGGTTATAAAAATAAATGAAGATGGCCGGGTCATTCACGCGGGAAAGTGTGACGCGCGGTTCGTGTGTGACCGTGCGTGTGTGATCGTGGCCGATTGCTCGTATCTTAAATTTTGCTCGTATTTCAAAGCAAAAAATTGCTCGCTTGACGGCTCGTATCTCAAAAACTCGTACGTTGGTGCACTGGTGTGTCAAGGTACCACTGTAATATTTTTTGTGGCATTTGTAAAAATAACCATAATGGCGTCAAATTATACGATCTTGGAGATCAATTGCCATCAGTAAACTTTGAAATTATGCATCTTGGATAAATTCTAATTTCTTATCTGATTTACTTTAATTTTTAACAGTATAAGTAAAAATTATAAAATTTAGAGCCAGTTAAAATATAATATATAATTTTCATGAAAAATCCTTTTTTAAACAATTTTTTTGGAAAGCTTCTTCATTATATTGGCCTAGACAATTTGGTCTTTAGTAAGAAAAGGTAAATAAAATAACTATTATAATTCAGAATTTCATTAACAAAAAGTTTTGCTACATTAATGAAACTTTGCCATTTAATATTAAATAAAATTAAATTTAAATAACTGCCAAAAAATTTCTTGCAGATCTCTATCATTTTGTGGTAATTTTGGTTACCTTTTTCGGCACATTTCGGATTGTAATTCGGCTATAAATGATTACATGTCTTGGAAACTTTTCGTTTAATATGGCCAAAATTTTGTTGTATTTTATACCTTGTGGTACCATTTTATTAAAATCACAGATAGTCCAGAGTATAAACTTTAAGAGTTTGAGTCAGAAAAATTTGATTATCGGTCTCTCCTTCTTCGTTTTAAAGAAATGATGCCTTCAGACTTAAATGCACACCAAACCGTCACTTTTGGCAAATACAGTGGCTTATATAAAATCATTTATGGATTCTCATTACTATATATGTTATATGGCAATATTTTTATCATAAATTGCTATCTAAATTAAAATTTGGCAATTTTTATTTTTAATAAATTTTATCACAAATTTTTAATATCGATTACACTATTTTTATAAAGGCACAACACTTTCCAAATTGCAAAATGGATAACCTAGTATTTGTCAGCTTATTTCACTTCAAAATTTTATTTTAATTTCTAGTTTTACAATCACTAAAAATTATTTTAAAATTCATATAAAATATTACAAAAAACTTTCCGAAAATATGATTCTGTAAAAAGTTCTTATCGGAAGAGAGCATTAAAAATCGTTGAGAAAAGAAAACACTTTGAAATGTTAAATGCTTCTCTCATCATCATCAAAAAGAATTTGTCCCTTGATGGTGCATCATGACACCGGAAAATGATCATTTGGCTGTATTCCAACAAGGACATTGAAAAGATTTCTTCTTAAAAGTCTTTTTGAAATATTATTCTGCAATGTTTTTTCATAGTTTTTTTTTTTTGTATTTGCGTTGGTAAAGTTTTCTGATTCAACAAGACTGAAGAATGAACAAAAAGAAACAACAGAAAAATTATTGTAATTTTGATAAGGCAACATAATAATATAGTTTTAAAAAAGAGGAATATTTCTAGCTGCCATGAACACTATGGAAACTAATGCATTTTAATTTTCATTTACGAAAACTTACTACCATTGAATAATAGAAAAATTGTATGTTCAGCGTGTAAAATTTTCAAATTATCCACAAACATATAATTTTACATTCAGAAATTAATTGAACCCGGAATGCTTGTAAAAGGCTACTTGGAATGAAAATAAGGACTTCTTAGACAGACCACCAAGTAAAGAAAATTTTAGGAATATGTTAACATGATGATGGCGAACTCTGTAAATATGGTCATTTGGTTGAAATTTATTTCAAATTAAATTTATTTTATCGTTACCCTAAACATTGTGCTCATATTTTTATTGCATTCGTGATTTTTTTTTTTCAGTGTCGGATTATTTTCCGACAACACTGCAAATCATTAATTCAATAATTAATTAAAAATAAGGAAATCGTAATTTTCATAGAACTTAACAGCTAGTACTCATGGAATGGTTGGCAAACAAATTAAGTGTTAGATGAACATTTTATACGAAAACAAATTAGAATACTTGTCGATGTCGAGTAGAAAGAATGGAGCGATGGCAAATAGTCGTAAGTGAATGTTGAAGAAAGTTGGAAAAAAGTGAAAGGATTCAAATCGGATTAAGAAAGTTAATTAGAAAGAAAAGTCGTACACAAGAAAATCGAATAAAAACCATGCCAGTGGTTTCTAATTGGGACTAATCTCCAGACGATTAACAGAATTCACAAAGCTGTTGATTAAGATGTTGTTACAGCAGCCGGAATATAAGATTCCATAATAAGCTAGGAAATATCATAACAAAGGCACTTTCCGTTCACAGTCCAATTCGTTGCCACTTCTTTTTCATCCCCATTTTAGGATAATCATCGGAAATAAAACAATAACAACATATAACAGCTTAACCCGAAAATCTGCGAGGGTAGTGAAACCGAACATTTAGGGATGGTGTGCTCTTCATTAATATTTTAATTTGAAAAGTTGAGTGCAGTTTTGCTTGTTGTACCAGCAATATTTGAACAAATGGAATTGAACAAACAAGGATTCTTTTTCATCGGCTACTCAACGAGTATCTTATTATGGTTTTCCCTTACATTTTTTTTTTAACTACAAATAAACTTTTATTGCATAATAACAAAACGGATTGAATGGGGGATAAAAATAGCTAGAATGTAGACGAGATAATTGAGTATTCATTGGGAATCAGAAAAATAATTTTTTCATTATATTCGTAGAAAAGAGCAGCCCATTTGGTAAGGATGAACAAGGAAATAATAATATGAAATTTATTGAATTAAATTATATTTTTTTTATAATTCCAGAATTGTTTTTTCTCCATTTTTTTACATAAATAATAAGCTTTCGGTGAAAATTTCTAAATGAAATCAGTACGAATTATTATTTCAGCAATATTATTGTATAAAAAAATTAGATTTAGAAATGTTTTTTAATATTTTATTATTGAAATAATGGATTATTTGTTTTGTATTTTGGAATATTTGTTTTTATTTTAAATTTGATTAGCTTAAAAATTGCCTTTATATATTAAAAATAAGTAATTTATAAAAACGTAAGATTAAATTATAAAAACTCTTTAAGTTTATGAATACGGTCATCAGCAATGAGGCTCAATTCCATCTTGGTGGATGCGTCAATATAAAAAATTACTATATATGGAAGTTGCAAAAATGCACAAATAACTGTAAAAAAGCTATTGTAGATGCAAAAAGTTCGCACCTAATATGTAATAGGTCCGTATTTATGAAAATTTAAAAGCAGAAACCGCTACTGTTAATTCTAAGCGCCATGGCCGCAAGATACTTTTTGCCCAGTATTTTAAAATTATATTTTATTCTGATATAACATATAAGCTATTAATACAAACTACAATAGAGCGATAAATTTTTGCTTTACTGCAACTTCCTAGGATGCGATATTTGGTATTATAAGCTGTCCTCCAAGATCATGCCATTTGACGTTGTTGTACTTTTTATTATTAGTCCTGAAAAATATATTATAATTTATGAATAATAGCAAAATTAATGATATATAATTTTTTTTTTAGGTACTGCTATCCTCATTAGAAATTTGTTATCATTTTCTTTTCATTCCTATATTGCAGAAGATTTTCTTCAATCCACCGCATATCAATTGACTGCTCCCTCGTCCCCTTAACTATTGCCGCAACCTATATCCCTCCTAATAAACCTATAAACTCCCTTGAATTTAGGTAATTTTTCCAAGCTCTTGGGAATTCCTTCATTGCTGGAGGTGACTTTAACGCCAAACACACACAATGGGGCTGTCGAGTCTCCCATCCCCGTGGGATTATTTTTAACCAAGTGCTTACATCCTCTCCCTACCAAGTCATCTCTCCTCCTACTCCCACTTACTGGCCAACTTCCCAATCTAAGCTTCCTGACATTCTAGATTACTTTATAACTAGTCCCATGAATTCCTCCAATATTAATGTTATTTCAATCCTAGATCTTAACTCCGATCATAACCCTGTTCTACTAGTCCTCGATTTTCAGTCAATGCGCCGAGACTTATTAATGGACCAATTGATTGGGAATTATTCAAACAATATATTGACGAGCATTTAGACTTACGACAAAGCTTAAAAACAGAACAAAAACTAGATGACGCGGTACACCAGTTTACATGTTTATTACAAAACGCTACAGCCTTTTCTCAAAAAAGTAAAAACTCGAAACCTACGCAAAACTTGACAAATCAACCATTAACAATTAATTGAAAAACGAAAAGCAAGAGCTTATTGGCAACATACCAGAATGCCCAGCAACAAAACAAAACTTAACAAACTGCAAAAAAAACTACATGACGAAATCACAAAATACAATACAGAACGTTTTAGAAACTACACTTCAACACTGACGAAAAACATGACTTTGTGGACTGCTACAAGACAAATACTATCTTATAAAAAAACAAAGCAGCCTTTACGAAAAACTGACGGAACCTGGGCCAAAACGGACAAACATAAAGCAGACGCTTTTGCTGAACACCTTGCACAAACATTTACTTCACATGAGGACATATTAGACAGGACTCATTGCACTACAATCGAGACGGAACTATCCATTCCCTTTCCCATTCGTCTTCCCCCTAAGGCAATCACTCCTTCCGAAGTTGCCAATTTAATCAAACTCCTTCCCAAAATCAAAGCTCCTGGCTATGATCTGATTACCTCCAATATAATCTAACAATTCCCTAAAAGACCAATAGTGTTCCTTGTCATAATATATAACTCCATCTTTGGAACAACACATTAATTAATCCTCTTGAAATTTTCCATCATTAAAATGATTCCTAAGCCTAATAAACCAATAAACCGCCACACTTACTACAGGCCAATAAGTCTCCTTCCAATACTCTCAAAAATCTTCCTTCGCCGCTTACATCCTCTAATCAAATCATCAAATTTAATTCATTCCTAATCAGCAGCTTGGTTTCCGCGCCGAACACTCCACTACCCAGCAGTGTTATCGACAAAGAAAAGAGTACTGTCCCGGCGTGTTTCTTGATATAAGTCAAGCTTTTGATAGAGTTTGGCACCCGGGTCTACTCTGGAAACTCAAGAGGTTCCTTCATTCCACCTATTTCGTAATCCTAAGATCATTCCTTTCCAACCAACACTTCTAAGTAAATGAATCCAACGAACTCTCCAATATCTCTCCGATATTGGCTGGGGTTCCAGAGGGTAGTATATTTGGACCCATCCTCTAAATCATTTACATATCCGATATTGAAATCTGCCCTAATACCTTCTTTGCTACATACGCCGATGATACGGCCTGCCTTGCATCTACCGAAAATCCCCAAGATGCTTCCGAAACTCTCCAAATCCAAATCCAAACCCTCCAGAACTGCTTTACTAAGTGGAGAATAAAAGTCAATGAACGTAAATCTCTCCAGGTAACTTTTACTCTCCGTCGTGAGACATGCCCTCCCATATACCTTAATGGCAATGCCATACCACAACACACCGAAGCTCGGTACCTTGGACTGAACTTAGACAAACGCCTGACATGGAACCCACATACAAGACTTAAAAGACAAGAACTTAAAAGACGATACCTAAAACTTCTTCGGCTACTAGACAAACGTTCCAAACTTACTATAGACAGCAAAGTACTGTTATACAATACCTTACTAAAACCCATATGGACACACGGACTAGAACTGTGGGGATCTACTAAGCCTTCTAATTCCCGTCCAAACCAATCCCTTCAATCAAAAATACTCCGTACAATTGTCGATGCCCCCTTTTATGTTTTTGATGTGGTAGTATCTCGCTATAAAAAGTTCCGTTCCCGTGTCCTCAATCATAATAATCCTCTTGTTCAAGAACTATCCTCCATTTTCTTCCCTAGAAATACCCATCGAAGACTTAAGCGTCACTGATCGCATGATTTACTAAAATACTGAGTTTACTCCCCACAACCTTTCAAGTTAATTAATGCTGTTGCTCAAATTTGCTTATAGTTGTAGATATCTAAAAAAAATTTTAAAAAAAATATTTTTTAATCAAAACAAAATTTAATTTATATATCATTAATTTTTTTAAAAATGTGTTTTTAGTTAACTTTACTGAAACCTATAACAAAGGAATTACTCAAAACTAGCTCGTCCTTCTGTTAGGGACAAATTAAACTAATTATTTTAAATAAAATATTTTATATGGTAATTTTTTAACACGAATTTTCTAAATATTTAGTTTTTGTTTAAAGGAAAATTTATAAATTATAAACTAATAAAAAATATATGAAAATTATGAAATGAAACCATATAAAAATCATAGTTCAATAACACTGATAAAAAGAAGCCGCAAATTGGATAGATAGAAACTTAGAATTAAGTAAGAATAAATGTCGAAAATTTTTGTATCGTTGTTGATGTCCTTTATTCGTATTATTTTTACTTATGAATATCCGAAATAAGTAAGGCATTAAATATATTATAGGGCATCACGATACGTACTTGTATTTAATAAAAACGCAAATGCTGGAATCCACAAGCCTAGGAGGCATATTCGTAATATTAGAGTGAGTTTTAAGCGCGTCACGTGATATCATGTCGCTGTCGCTATTAAGTGGCTGAAGTTAATCCCTTAATGCCGACTAAGCTCCATAACAGTACCGTCACCTAATCCTATTTTATCATTTTGGATTCAATATTTCCTGGTAAATCTATTTATTCATGTTTTTTTTTCTCTCCACTTTCTTTATATAGAATTTCCTTTCTCCACTATACATTTTCTTACCGCTCCAAGCTTATTGTTTACATCATTTGATGTATTTGAACTTCATTCTTATAATGTCCTACTAAGGCCATGAAGTTTATCTATTGAATTTATGCAGCCTATACTCTCGTCCTAAGCCCATACCATGAAATTTACTGAACCTATCTCTAAGGTGATTTTCTGTATTAAGCATTTCCTTCTATTTGGCAGCGATTCATTTCATTTTCATTTCATTCCCATTTGTAAAGACTTGACGCTAAACAACTCCTAATAATCTTGTTGAAATACGAATAATATTGTATGCAAAAAAAAATAAACTAATTTAAAATAGAAAAAAAAAGCAAATAGAAAAGATAAAATTCTAGTTTGATTTTTTTTTATCAATATACACATTCATAGCGGGTTTATTTGATCAGTTTAAGTATTCCTTGAATAAGGATAATATTCAACCATATTTGAAAGAGTAAATATTTAATCTGAAACTAGTTTAAAAAAAATTATCTTAAATTTTTATATTATTTCTATGATTATAGAGTTCTATAAATATTTTTAACTAAACTAAAATCGAATATATTTCAAATGGAAAATTTCCAGTGTCATAGATGGTAGTAAGATTTACATAAGTCTAAATGCATTGCAATAACTTTTTGAATGTTTTTTTTCATGTCACTTGATAAACGTAAAATATATCAGAAGATTTTTAATAAATCTCTTCAAAATTGCTTTAGATATACACAGTCTACGAATCGGCTTTAGTTATAATATAATATTTTTGCTGTTACCTAAACTCAGAATCTACCGAATTTCGTAATGCATTTGTAAAATATCTCACGTAAGCAGCTCTAAAGTTGAGCCAGTCTATCGACTGGATAATTGTACCTTACCACGTGACAGTAGTCGTTATAATGGCAAATATAAGCCGCCGAATTTTATTAGAGTTGAATGCACTAGTAAAGATATCAAAATTGTCTGTTGGAAATTTCAACAAAAACATTGTTTTTCCTTTCATTTTGGAATTTCATATAAGGATTATGTGCCGCATGAAGAGTATGCATGAACTTTTCTACCACCAAGTGACATTATTAAAAAAACAATCCCATCAACAGTCCTACCTCCCCGATTACACTACTCTTGCATACATTAGCACTACCAGCAAAAACCAGCCAGGACGAAAAATTTCAAGCAATGTCAGCACTGACGATATGGCAGTTGGTGGTGGTGACGATGAAAACATTGGTGGATTTATATTAGTTTACAATCCTTTAGAAAAATGCTGTCATCGTACGATTAATGTCAAAATATTAAGAATGCTGAATGGAAAATTTCTTTCAATTTTCATCACAGCAGAGATGATGGAATAATGCCAAAAAAAAAAAAAATTCCAAAAAATTATTTAAATTCTTCTCTTTTAAATAATAAGTAAACTTTTAATCAACCACTAATTGAATAGTGCAATTATTATTCTTTAATTATTCAGAAAAGAATACGAAAGCAGAGATAGTAAATCTATTATAAGAAAGATAATTTTTTTTAATCTATCGCAAATAGTTTTTTGTATAAAATCCAAATATAATGACAAATGGAATTTATTGTTTTTTAGAAATATAATGGGAACGGTTTTGGTAAATCCTTAAAGATTGGTTATTAAATTGTTGGCAATTCTAAAACTAATAAAATATATTTTTTTGTTTTTGTTTTACGATACCAGACTATGTATGCAAGAAGACTACTGGAATATTTCTTCAAATGTAAATTTTACTGCAATTCAGACGAAATTCCTATTCTAATGGAAAAGTATTTCTTCAAAATGAATGGAAATTTGAGCAATTTTCTCTTTTTTTCTTATATATTTGTAAGTGGAATTATCTTAATATACGTAAATTTATACAGATCTATTTAAATATATGGTCATAAATTCACACATAGATTCAAGCTTGGTAGATACAATTTCCATGAGCAGTTGTATTTCTAGTGAATTTTTGGCTATTTTGTATAAGTTATTGTACGTTCGTTTAGTCCTGCTAGTTATTGTTCATTCTCAAGCAAAAGATACAATTTATTCGTTTATTGATACAAGATATATCCTTTAAGCATAGCGAATTCTCCACAATATTCTCATCGGTCAAATATCCTTATTTGCGTATTAAGCTAACCGAATGTTTTCAAGATCTACGACCATAAATTTCGAATGTAAAAGTTTTTTTTTACTAAGAGGATAGCTATAGTTCAGATTTGGTACTTTAATATGTGCTACCAATAAAAACCAAGCTTTTCAGTTGCATTTACGTACAATTTATCTTCCGGAAATATAATTTTCATTAAAGATTTCCATTTAAATCCAAAGAAAAGTTTTAATTACTGATAAAACTTTTCAAACTATTATACCATAAAAAAAGAGCATATTTAACAGTATTTTCTTAAAAATTTGCAATCTTTTTGAAATAATTTTAATAGTCTTTAATAATTTTAGATTATTTTAAAAAAAAATATTAAAAATAATAGGATTATCCAATTTTATTGTAGCTTTAATAGTTATTTTTTATTTTTTTTATATTGCTTAAATTTTGCTATTTTAAATATAATATAAAACTATTAAAATAATTACATTTATCGTTTCTGTAGTACTTGATCCAATTTGATATAATTTTTCATGAGCTTTTCACACATTTCGGCCTGTAATTCGGCCTTTACTTAATTTAAAATTAGTAAAAAATTTTACTTAATTAAAAAAATTTGAAAATTTTGTTGCAAAAAATGAGAATATCTTTTATGCAATTTAAATATTACAAAATAATTCAAAATATCAAATGGCATTTTATGATATAAAAAAATATGATCCTATTTATTAAAAGTTTTAAAAAAAATTATCAAAATTGAGAGCTATATTTTCCAAACTATAAAACGGATAGCTCTCTATTATGGGTTATGAATTAGTGTTTTTAAGACCAATTATGATTTAATTTTTTTTATTTTATTATAAAAATAAAAAGCATTTAAAACTGTTAAGGTAGTGATTTATTTATGCAGCTGTAAAATTTATAACCATAAACAACAACAAAATGTGTTCTACAGGTGAGTATCCAGGAACGACAGAGAAAGTGGCATTGTCCAGCCGTGCAGGTATTTCTTAATATTACTTAATAAATAGTAAAATGCAAACTAAGTAAATAGTTCTTATTAAAATTACCCTATTTAAATAAAAAAAAACAAAAAAATTTGGTTCCGTGGTGAATCACAAATTTTGTTTGTGTTAAAAAATAATCATTTTTATTTTAATATAGTTTAAGTAAAAAGAAATCCATTATTTTTGCATTAAATTGAAGGTTTTATTTAGCATAGATAGAATGATACGATTTAGATCAAATATGCACCGTTTTGTTCGTTAACTTGTTGCCATTTTGGAGGTAATTTCATAATGCCTCTCACATAGAAACCCTCGTCCCTATTGGCAAAAAACTGGGACAGTCGATTTTCACAATCTTCTCTTGAGGCGAATTTTTCACCTGCAAAATCATTCGTCATATACAGGAAGAGGTGGTAATTACTTGGTGCCAGGTCCGGACTATAAGGTGGATGCATAAGAACATCCCAACTAAGGTCCCGGAACTTCTGGCGAGTCACTATCGATGTATGCGGCCTGGCGTTGTCCTGATGGAACACAATTCCTCTCCTATTGGCCAAAGCTGGCCGCTTCTGGGCGATTGCTTCTTTCAGACGGTCCAATTGTTGACAGTATGTTATAGGTCCGATTTAAGAGTTCGGCCGGAGGGGAGCAGCTCATAGTAGATGATTCCCTGTCAGTCCCACCAAACACACAGCAAAACCTTCCTGGCTGTCAATCCTGACTTGACCACCGTTTGCGCCGGGTGACCGCCATTTGACCACGACCGTTGTCGCTTGACGTTGTGGTAAGAGACCCACTTTTCATCACCAGTAACCATACGTTTCAGAAATGGATCGATATTGTTGCGATTCAGCAGCGATTCGCAGATGGAAATTCGGTCCATGAGGTTTTTTTGCTTTTGCGATAACTCGTGTGGCACCCATACATCGAGCTTCTTTTTGTATCCAGCCTTATTTAAGTGGCTCCAAACGGTTTTTTGTGTAATGTTTAGCTCCTGGACAATCGAAACAGTGCTTACGTGACGGTCGGACTCGACGATTACCATTATTTTATCGACATTTTCGACAATTGGCATCCAGAGCGTGGTACATCTTTGACATCAAAATTACCGGAACGGAACCCACAAAACTAAAATTGCGCGTGATTGGCTATTACAGATCAGGACCATAAAAACTATTCACATTTTCAGCTGCCTGGTTTGCGTTTTCGCCTTTATCGAAGAAAAACTGTAAAATATGGCGTATTTTCTCTTTGTTGGTGTCCGTTTTTGACGCGTGTTAAAAAAATACTGAGTCAAGTAATCACAAAATTGTATGAGAAGCTAACGCCATCTAGTGCAACCCGATCCTACTTTTAAAACGGGAGATACAGACTCCTAAAGCCATCTATTGGCAAAATAATTGATTACTTTTTACTACAACTTATATTTTAAGAATTACTATTAAGAAATATTTTTCTACATTTAATAGAATTTCCATATTCCATGTCTAGACACTAAAAATACTTAAATTAATTCAAAATATGAAAATATTGATTTTGAACAAATCGACAGATCCTTTTTACTAACAAATTATTTTTAAGATACAATTTCATTATAAATTATTTACTAAGAAAAACGGGATAAAAACTTACCCAAAAAAAAAAATCTAAACCGAACGAATTGATAAGAGATTTTCAAAGAGTTTCAAATTTCATTGAATTTATTTGAAATTGTTAGAGTTAAATCGTAATATCAATTTTAATGAGGTTGACTTAACTTATCAAATATTGTTAGTATAAGCATAGCAAAAAGGATAATGTGAATAAAGATACAATTTATACAAATACGTTAAAGTGCCTTGAAGATGAAAAGAATGGGGGGCCTATTCAAAATTGATTTCTTTTGAATGCAGCACTCTGTCATTGGATACTCTGTCAATTTATTCACAGTTTAGCACAAATTAATGGGAAAAGCAGAAAAATCGAAACGATTGAAATTTAATACATTTACGAGAATTCAGTCAGGTAAATGCTGGTGTAATCGTTTTATGGCAGATCGATTTCAAAAGTGCGATTTTGGTTTTTGGAATAATTTGCGTGTGCTTCAGTATTATTCGTTTAAAAACAAATTGGTCTGGTTTTTCGGGAATTAAGGTAACACATTACCATCTGCTCCCTTTTTTTCCCATTAGTTTCCATACCAAAATAGATACTAGGTATTCATTTATAAACACTTCAACGTTTCTACAAATATTCAAACTTATATATTTACTGATAGTTGTTGTATACGAGTTTAGTTAAATTTCGATAAAATAAATTGTTTAATGAAACCATACAATTGAACCACATCCAATCGTGGAATAAAATGGAATAAAATGTTGATCGAAATTTACCGTTTTATTTTATAAAAATTACCACCTTTTTCTCATATATAATTCTAGTATTGGTATTGACATTCTACCTTAGTTTCTATTTGATATGGTTTACCTCATACTTTTTGTTATTATTGGAATTTCTTTCATCCACTTGTAAAAACATTTAGAACAAAAACAATGTTAACAAAAATATTGACACCCATAATACTCTGGATTCTTTTATTGGTTAACTCAGACAAGTGCGCCGAATTCAGGTGGATTATGCCGTGTCTTATGTTTTGTTTTCGTTTCTTGAAGTGTTTGTGAAAAGTTCAGGTGTTACAGAGTTGTTGTGGATTCAAGAAAGCAACTTATCGAAGGCATAAAGCGAGTTTACGAGTCCATGAAAATATGTGACTGCCAGACACTTGAGCAAAACTTACGAGAGCTGTTACCAAACAAAAACTATGTTGTTAAGAGCGTGCAAGGTGACAATTGAGTTTCGCACAAGTTTCCCATTGATTTTCACTCTGGGGTGGTTACATAAATATCCCACACATCGATCCACTCTAGAAACAAAAATAAGCAAGGGAGACTTGTAAAGGGGATGAAAACTATTCATTCACACTTGCCTTCGATTACCATCGTGTAAGAGTACATATAGTCAAGCTGTGGCAGAACATTATGTTGAATAGATACTTCTATCATCATTATTGTTATCATCAACATCGCGTAAGTGTTGCATTCGCTTTGGGGAAGATTTCACCACCGCTTATTCACTTGCTCCATCCAATCATATCCAAAAGCCCTTCGATTTGAAACTCTACCAATTAGTTACTACTTTACCATGACAGTTAATTTCATTTTGTTTACAATTTAAAGTTTCTGTCCCATAATTCAGACATATTCTTATGATCGTATCTGCAAACATCTGTGTTCAAAAATAATCGCATACCTTACACATCATTCATAACGTATTGGATCCTCATCCTTTCATAGTCTAGCAAAGCGTACCTATCCTAACGTTACAGGAACGGCAGTTGCCACTTATAGATAGTAGGTGGTTCGTGTTACAATTATAGTCCAAGCTATACTTTCAATAGAACATAAATGAATATTCATTGCATCGGCATGCCTCTATGAAGACGTCAATAAAGTGTGCGCATTTTATCGATTAAGTGCACTTACTTTTGCATTAGTGCATCTCTGCATTGAAAAGAAGTCTTGAAAACAGTTTACGATGCACTCAATGAAATGCTAATCGAAGTAATGCATATTCGTCGGGAAATTGTCTATCTTTCCATCATCGTCTAGAAAACCCAAAGGACTAATCATTTCAGCGCATACATATACGATGAGAGTCCTTGACGATTTAAGTGCATTTTAATACTCACAGTTTGAGTGTTGGAAATTTCATGATCTTCTACGAAAATATATTCTATATACAATTTGTTGGTTGCTAATATAAATTATTAAATTTATTAATATTTACCTTATAAAGTGGGTATATATGATGGCAGTCTGATAAGTTAGTAATAAATGTCACAAAAAATTAATTTATTCAACAAAAATTAATTTATTTTTTAACATAGTCTCCCTTTTAGCTCAAAACACTTCGTTCAACAATTTTTCAACTTACGTGGTATACGATTTGTTCCATTCGGTAAAATAGGTTTCAGTTAGTGCGTCTAATTCTGAAACTATAACTTTAGAATTGGATGGAAATTTCTTTTCACAAACCAATTTTTTTATATATGAAATTAGGAAAAAATCGCAGTGAGTCAAATATGGTGGATGCGAAACCAAGATAATTCCACTAATTTTGCTGTTGCACAGGCACATTGTCGTGATAAGACAGACATTTTGTCTTTGCCAAATGAAATCTTGATTTCATCATTCATCCAAAAAAAATAGTTCCCATCAACCTTCCTAAAGGTTTTACAGTTTTTACTTCTTTTGGTATATATTTGGATTATGATTAAAAATGTCGAAACACTCCATTAAAGTCTTTATATGAACACATTTTTGGTCAGGTGGTAGCTAACAGTGCACCCATCTTGCTGATAATAAAATTTCGTTTAAGATGTTGCCCACATATTATTTTGAGATGTTTTCTATATCGTATTTATTATACGAGCACATACCCATTTGAGGGATCTTTTAATACGATATCATGAATTTTATTAATTACTCTTTCGTTACAATTCTAAGATGTTCTGTACGTCCAGGTCACTTCTGAATCATTCTATACGATGGTAAAAATTTCCCATAATAATTTTTAATCTCAATTTTGGTTTCAAATATCATTTTTATCCTCAATAAAAACACAAAATTCACCTTTATTCATATTAATAAAAAAAAACAAAAACCTTACCTCCTGTCAATGACTGTCAAAATTTAACTGACAATAGCTGTCAAAACTTAATTGATGAACAGACGTTTATGAAATTTTATATGGCATATTTTAAAAATTCCTAGATAATAAAATGAATACTGTTTTACTAATAACACACATATATTTGGCATTTATTACTAACTTATCAGAATAACCATGTTAACCTGAATATAATTTTATTGATTTCCAGAATTAAAATTCTTAAATACTCGTAGTATTTAAAGATTTTAAGCAGATTATTGGTAAGATTTTGCCGAAAATATTTTTGTATACGTACTTTAAAAAAATTCAAAAATCAATATTGACATACTTTTTGCAATAATATTGAATTTTGAAATAAAAAAACCACGCATGTCTTTGCTAAAAAAACAAATTTATTTGTATAAATCAAGGTAAAGACCAGGAATTTTTTAATGGTGTAACTGCTGTACCATTAATTTTTTTTCAACTACCAAGAATTTTCTAAGCTTTACTCAGAATTTTAATATTCTTATAGAAATCAATTGCCATCGATTGAAATAGATTTTTTCCATCTGTAACAAACTGTCCCTGAAATAATTCAAGATTTATGAAAAATACTTCAATAGTTGGCAATATTGCAATTCAACTAAATAACACCAACTCTGTGTAAATGCATAAATTAACCGGACGTGCTGATGTCATTCAAACTGAATAAATTTTTTATTTGTTCTCTCCCCCCCAAAAGTTTCACTATTATTTGTACAAGCTGACGTCTGTTAGTGTGTTAATATATAATCGACTATCAAAGAAATCACATTGAACGATAAAAATGTGAAAAGGAAATTGAATTTCGATTCTCGCATGAATGTAGAACAGTTTTTGCATACTGCACGCACCTGTTCTCCTGTTGAACGATATTTCTCATACCATTTACGACTACAAATACTCAGTACTATCAGCATAAAATGACGATTCTACTATCAACTTTTTCATGAATATCGATTACACCAGTTAATGATACCACATTCACATCACATCATATTTAGAGCATAGTTTATATCATAAAATGGAATGTTTGCAGAAATTTATAAATCAAAATCAATATCCTCTTTCTATTCATTAAATATTTTAAGTTTATGAATGAAAATACGATAAATGGTATTTTTTCATATATTTTCTATGAAAAACATATAAATAATCTAGTTTTGGAAAAGAGTATATTTGGTTTTAAAAATTTGATTGAAAAAATACTGATACATATTTTGGCATATACTATTTTTAATATTTCTTATAAAAAATTAATGAAAATTTCAAAGAGAAAATCATATTTCTGATCAAACAATTCTGTGATTTAATTGGAATGATATAAATGAATTTATTCCATTTTGTAATCATTTAGCTAGACTACTAAATTGATATTATCATTCAAAGAATAAAAATAATTTTAAAATTATCAATAGAAATTGTAGGATAGAACGGCGGAGGCAATAAGAATGACAAGCGGCCTAATAGATGGTATACATTGTATCAGTTTCCCGTGACATTCACGCTCAATAACAGACGTCTCAGTCTGATCAGTAGTAGCATTACAAAGGAAGCTCAATTTTGAATTTATATTTTTCATTTTTAAATTGATTCACTAACAAAGGTCATTCTATATACCCCCATATCAGAAAATAACAAAATCCGCTTTGTTTTCCTTATAGATATTGGAGTCCTAGCTTAGAAGTATTTTGAAATACCTTAGGCGAACGAAGCATTAGCAGGAAAAAGGAAATTTACCTGATCCTATAAGAAAAATTATTTCTATACGAACTGAATAGGCTTTTAAGCTTTCTGGCAATAGTCACAAATGTGCTTTTACTCAATTATAATAGGTTTCCTGTGGTGTTTTTCCGTTTTGGATAGCATTCTCTACTATACTGAGCTACGGGCAATAAAATGTGTCATTGATAAACATATGTCATCGAAAAAGGTGGCATACTAGAGTTAAACTGGTACAGAACGGTCTTAAGCTTGGATTATACCATACATCTAATAAATGATTTTCTCTTGCCAATAGTTCGCTGTCAAATAGTTTAACTCTTTACGAAAAGTACGCCGGAATATTACATTGATCGTGGAGTGCACGATTTTTGCGCGTAGACGCACAAATTTTCCTCGTGGCAAGAATATATAAGGGGACATTGGGCGAACTTATACACGATATTATTGTGCTTGCTCGTAGATATATTATTATATATTACTGCCAGAATCTCGAAAAAAGCAAAATTTTACCTTTGGATCACGTATTAGATGCACGATGTAATCTAAGCTTTAGAAGGTGTGATAAAAAAGTTATGAAACCAGCATTAGTGGGAGCCATCTGGTGATGTTGCGAATTTTTTTAGTTTAGCTACTAAAAAACCAACAGAGTGAATCTAGATGTTGCAGTATGTTATGAGAAATAGAACATCGGAATTTGGGGGAATGATGTGTTATCAAATTTTGTGATAAACGTGATGAATCCACTAGTTTAGCTTACGGACAGTTCCAACGAGCCAATGCCAAATATTCCTTATCAAGAACATAAGTAAATTCGGTAAGGAAACGAATGACGCGCCTTGCTTGAGAAGGTCTTTAGTAAGGAAAACTGTGTTGAAGAAAAAAAACCGCGCCCTGCTTGAGAAGGCCTCAGATAAAGGTAACCTGTCTATTAACAATGAAGATAATGATTACTTAGAAAAATGGTTCTTCGTGTCAGATCGGACTTTGCAAACACTTGAAAGCTCCATACTGATAATATTCCTATCAAAAGACTATCTCCATCAAATACGTTTTGTTCAAAAAGGCGATTCCTGTCATTTCAAGCCTATTTTTTTTATATAAACGGTACCAGTTGAAACCTTAGATTACTGATACCCAGAGTAGAAACAACACCTTTATTGATATTTATGTACCTAGGAGTCCATCTTTGAAGAGGATTGCGTTGCTCCATAAATATAAAATATAATAGATGGTCCCAAAAATACGAGTATAGTAGCATTTCATACGGTCTTGTCCGTTAAATTCTTGTCGTCATGTGGTCCATACAGTCTTGTTAAAGGCTACCAGTTACCGTCTGAAGAATCTTCCTAGATTGCCGTCTATTTTATCCATGCTTAAACTTTTTTGTCTCACCCAGAGAAACAAGAATTTATTGGAGGATCTCCCATTTAAAAAATGATAAATAATTAAAACTAAATCAAGAACATTCCAATGTTCTCGAAAATCTTTGAATTAACTGGTCTTTCACCATTTGCATTTTCTACTCGAATCATACAATTTAATTCCCAACGGGTTGTCCATTTTATTCCATCTTCATAAGAAAGAAAAGAGGACTAGCCCAGTTTGTTTCTTGATATAAGTCAAGATTTTGATAGAGTTTGGCACCTGGGCTTGTTCTGAAAACTCAAGAGGATCCTTTCTTCTACTTATTTCGTATACCGACACTCCTAAATAAAAGAATCCAACGAACTCTCCAAAATCTCTCCGATATTGGTTGGTGTTCCATAGGGTACTGTCCTTTGGCCCATCCTCTATAACATTTATACATTCGATATCCCAATCTATACTCTTCTTTTCTACATATGCCGAGAAGGCCTTGCATCTACAGAAAATCCCTAACATGTTCCCGAAATTTTCCAAACCCAAATTCAAAACTTCCAGAACCGGTTTACTAACATAGCTGGAGAGTAAAAGTCATTTAACGTATATCTACCCACGTAACTTTTACTCTCCGCCGTGAACCATGTCCTCCCATATACCTTAATAGCACCTAAATAACGCAACACGTCGAAGTTTGGTACCGATGTGTAGAACTGAACTTACACAAACGCTTGATATGCAACCCATAAACAAGACTTAGAAGACAAGAACTAAATGGACGATAAAAAGCAAAGTGCTTTTATGGTATACAATGCCCTGCTGAAACCCATCTGGACTTGGGTAGCTTAACATAAGCACATGCTAGCAGGCGAAATTTCAAAAGATGTTAACTCCCCATAAACTTTCAGGTTAATTAAAACTATTATTCAGTACTGCCTGTTACCTTATTGTGGTTATAGATATCTGTTAAAATATAAAAAAGGACCCTAATAGTAGAAAAATAATTACAGTCCGATATGATGACATTCTAGTATGTCGACTGTTACGGTATATATTAAATATTCTTAATACTATTTATAAGTGTGATTTGTAATAAAAATAACAAAGAAATAAACTTTTTTTAAATTCTATCACAAACTTATTAAGGCGTTTAGTAAAAACAAATACTAAATTTTCAGTAAAACCTTACCGTAAATGTAGCACAATCTGATTACAGTAAAATTTCTTATAGAAACAAAAGATATTTTGAGAAAAATGCTTCATGTTGTAAATTATAATAATGCAAAGATCTTTTCAAATTGTTATGGAATAATAAACCATTTATAATAAGACGGAAGTAATACTGTTGAAAATTTCATGTTCTAGTAGAATAATCAAGTTTATGATGATGGCAAGAAGTGAACAATTCGAAATGACATACGAAATATTGTAATTTCCATTCTAAATGGCGCAAATAAGTCAAGTAAATTGGCGAAAGAAATGCAATTGAGAAAAAGTTGGCACCAAACCCCACCAAACTATCTGTAATGTTGTATATTTTAATATGCAAATTAAGATACTACTTTATGGTTAGAAGTTTGCAGATTCGTGTACTCATGGTTTTAGTTCTGATTCGGTTTCCAGTATTCGCAGTTTCGTCCTGGTTCGTGTACGATAAGATGTTAATGACCAACTGTAAGAGGCTGAAGACATTGTTTTCTTGCAATATAAATGGGAATTATTACATTTTAATTGCCAAACTTTGAACTTTTTGCAAAGAACTTGATAATGATTAAAGTTTTGTCTTTTATTTTTTTTTTCTGAATAGAATTTTTGTGGCAGCTATTTTCTTGCATTTCAAATAGAATTTGAGAAGATATTTATCTCGTTGAAATGTATTTAGTCAAATTGTAAAAATACTAAAAAAAAATCAAGAATAATAAATAATTTTAAATGGTATTTCTCTATTAATGTAAGATTTCCATACCATAATTATCTTAATTCAACTATATCCTTTTTATTAGAAAATTTAAACTTATTTTAAGCGTAACATCTTTCTTGGGAGAAGTAATGTCCTTACTTTAATTAGATTGAAGAATATTTGAAAATTTATATCTCAAAATGAACTTTGCTAAATTTTTTAATAAATTTTACCTCGAAATTTCTAATATAGTCTTTTATGTGTATTACTTTGAAATATCTATTCTTTAATCGCTCATAAATAATTTTGATCCTTTTCATCGAAATTTCAAATAATGAGAATTTATTATTTATTTAGTTAGTAATAATTATAGCATCATTTGTGGTTTATATTATTATCACAGTTAAACTCTAGTTCATTCAAATGATCTATCATGAATGTATTCAATTTCTCTAAAATACGAGTAGTAAATAAATTAAACGTGAAAGATTACAATAAACTCCTTACGAACTAAAACCAAAGTTGGCCAAGCACTCATAAGTGAAGCTTCTATCTTATCGCTTCCAATGTTTCTAGGATTGACGGAGTAATACAGATACTAGTGGAAAATACGGATCTTGGTGGTTTCTTATTTTTTTCGGTATTTCATTATAATGGAAAAGTTTGCTGTGACTGTGAAACCAACATTTTCTATTGTATTATGATAGTTAAAGCTAGTTAACTTTACATTTAAAAAAATTTTTTTCATTAAAAAATGTTCAGTGGAAAAATTTTTAATGGAACATTTTATAGAAATAAAGTGTTCAGTAAAATTTTCAAGTCACAATTTTCGGTATAAATTTTCAGTAAAAATTTTCTATAAAAATTCTTATTTGTTAGGGAAAATTAAAAGTGAACAAATTTTTAGTAAACTAATTTTTTGTGAACAAATTTTATGTGAGAAAATTTTTAATGTGAAAATTTTAGTGAAAACATTTTCAGTGAGAAAATTTTCAGTGAACAATTTTCATTAAACAAATTTTCAGTGTACAAATTTTCAGTTTACAAATTTTTAGTAAACCAATTTTCAGTGAACAAAATTTTCAATGAGAAAATTTTAGTGAGAACATTTTAAATGAGAACATTTTCAGTAAACAAATTTTCAGTAATAAAATTTTTAGTGTACAAATTTTCAGCGAACAAATTTTTAGTAAAAAAACAAAATTTCAGTAAACAAATTTTCAGTGAACAAATTTTCAGTGAACAAATTTTTAGTAAACCAATTTTCAGTGAACAAAATTTTCAATGAGAAAATTTTAGTGAGAACATTTTCAAGGAGAACATTTTCAGTGAAAAATTTTCAGTAAACAAATTTTCAGTAATCAAATTTTTAGTGTACAAATTCTCAGCGTACAAATTTTCAGTGAACAAATTTTCAGTAAACAAACAAATTTTCAGTGAACAAATTTTCAGTGAACAAATTATCAGTTAAAAAATTTTCAGTGAAAAAATTTTCAGTAAACAAATTTTTAGTAAACAAATTTTAAGTAAACAAATTTTCAGTAAACAAATTTTCAGTAAACAAATTTTCAGAGAGCAAATTTTCAGTGAACAAATTTTCAGTAAACAAATTTTCAGTAAACAAATTTTCAGTGAACAAATTTTCAGTAAACAAATTTTCAGTGAACACATTTTCAGTGAACAAATTTTCAGTAAAGAAATTTTCAGTAAACAAATTTTCAGAAAACAAATTTTCAGTGAAAAATTTTCAGTAAACAAATTTTCAGTAAACAAATTTTCAGCAAACAAATTTTCGGTAAACTAATTTTCAGTAAACAAACAAATTTTCAGTGAACAAATTTTCAGTGAACAAATTTTCAGTAAATAAATTTTTCAGTAAACAAATTTTCAGTAAATAAATTTTCAGTAAACAAATTTTCAGTTACCAATTTTCAGTAAACAAATTTTCAGTAAAAAAAATTTCAGTAAACAAATTTTCAGTGAACAAATTTTCAGTGAACAAATTTTCAGTAAATAAATTTTTCAGTAAACAAATTTTCAGTAAATAAATTTTCAGTAAACAAATTTTCAGTTACCAATTTTCAGTAAACAAATTTTCAGTGAAAAAATTTTCAGTAAACAAATTTTCAGTAAACAAATTTTCAGAGAGCAAATTTTCATTGAGAAAATTTACAGTGAGAAAATTTTTAGTTAAGAAATATTCAGCGAACAAATTTTCAGTGAACAATTTTCAGTAAACAAATTTTTAGTAATCAAATTTCCAGTAAACAAATTTTCAGTAAACAAATTTTCAGTAAACAAATTTTCAGTGAACAATTTTCAGTAAACAAATTTTCAGTAAACAAATTTTCAGTAAATAAATTTTCAGTGAACAAATTTTCAGTGAACAAATTTTCATTGAGAAAATTTACAGTGAGAAAATTTTCAGTGAGAAAATTTTCAGTGAAGAAATTTTCAGTGAACAAATTTTCAGTGAATAAATTTTCAGCGAATAAAATTTCAGTGAACAAATTTTCTCTAAGTAAATTGCAGTGAACAAATATTCAGTGACCAAATTTTCAGTAAACAAGTTTTTAGTGAACAAATATTTAGCGAACAAATTTTCAGTGAAAAAAATTTAAATGAGAAAATTTCAGTGACAAAATTTTGAGTGAGTAAATTTTCAGTAATCAAATTTTCAATGAAATAATTTTAGTGACCAAATTTTCAGTAGGAAAATTTTCAGTGAAACCATTTTAAAAGACTTATTTTCAGCTAAGGAAAATGATCAGTTAAAATTTTAAAAGATTGATTTTATTAACTTTGTCCTGAAATAAATTATTCAAAATAAAATTAAGTAGTTTTAAAATAATATCGAATTAATATAAATATTTAGAAATTAAAATACTTTTATTCATACGCCTTCGACGATGAGGTAAATGATGCATATTTTATTGACGCAGATAGTATAAGGGTGGAAGGACTCTTATCATAAAGAATGAGGATAGCTTTTGTGAAAGTTCTTTTTCGGATGGTAATTGCTATTCCCTTTTTCTTTAGTTTTATTAGCACAGGATGTACCGGTATTTTATATGGCGTTAATGGCGAACTTGAATATAATGTTTTGTTTTCATTATTTATAATATTATATGATTTTACCGAGCCGATTCCTTGACAGCTAAGTGCTGTGTTGTCTTCTGGCTATTCTCCTTACAGCATTGTTTTTGACTAAGTAACAACACACTGCCAACGTTGCCAACAGGGGCTGATTTAAGTTTACGAACTTTCCAAAATTGAAAATAACTTCCATCATTCTTCCGCAAAAGTGGCAAACAATGAAGTCTCTGAATAATATTTTAATACTCTACCAATGACTAGTCTAATGTTTCGGCCTCTCTTAGTAATTTTATAATACAAAAACAAAATAAAAAAAAAAGAAACTTTTATACTTTGCAGTAAATGCACATCCATTAATTGCCAATGGAAAAAGCAAGTTTTCATCATAATTTTCCATTTATTCGTGACGTACCACCATTTTCTTATTTTCCACCAGCCTGAATAACTCATTTCTACTTTGCCATTTGTAAGTACATTAAAGAAGATATTTTCCAAAAAAATAAGGAAACATTAAAGATTTAATGGAAAGGAAATCAAATGCCATTGGTTGAATTTTTTGAAAATATGAAAAGTCTCAAATTTCTTAAGATTTATTTCTACTCTTTCTACATAAAATAAAATATATATTATAGTTTTTTTAAGAATAAATTTATTTTTTTAAAAGCAGAATAATAAATAAATTTATTTGGAGTAACTAAAAGTTACTCCAAATAATTACAGATTAATAAATATATTCAAAACGATAATCTTTTGTATGGAAGATTTCCCATGAAATTCCGAAAGGATCCATTGAGTTAAAATAGGAACTTCCTCTGATTGTTATTTGAATTATACTATTTTGAATTATATTGTATTTAGATTTAATAAAATTTTTAAATATCATATAAAGGGCTAGAAACCCTTTGCTTTTTGGACTTAGAGGTTGATTTTATTTGATTAACTAGTAAATACTGGATAGTAAAATCTCTACAATATTTCAGGAAAAATCCAAACTTTCAATTCCAGTTTATTAACAAAAAAATTTATTCATTACAACGTAAATTTTAATTTTGAAAATTTACTATGTACCAGGGGTATAAGGTTAAATCCGCTGTTTGGTCAAAGATGGCGTGAGTGAGCGTATTAAGCTACCATGCACACGCCATGCTGTTTTTCTATGAGTTTGACATCTCTCAACATTAATCAGTGCACATTATCAGCAATTTCATACAACAACATACATTTTTCCTTTGGTAATCATGTTTAGTTTTGGGCCAGAAAAAGAGCATATGTGTGGGAAGCTCTGCTTTTCTGCTTCAATTTGAAGAAATCGGCTGCCGAATCGGGATGCCTATGGTAACAGTGGCTTATTGGAAACAACGTGCCGCGATTGGTTTCGTCGGTTCAAAGGCGACAATTTTGACTTGTGGGACAAGAAGCGCGGAAATCTGTCTAGGAAGGTTGTGGACCATCAATTGAAGGCTCTTTTGGAGGAAGACGATACCCAATCGCAAAAAAATGCTCGCGGAGCAATTGGGTGTTACTCAACCAGCCATTTCCATACTTCTGCGTGACATGGGGAATATTGAAAAGATCGGAAATGAATTGAACGATAGGCAGATGAAGCGACGCCAAAACACATGCGAAATATTGCTCGCCAGAAAAAAACGAAACTCATTCCTGAATCGAGTTGTGACAGGCAAGAAGTCGTGGGTTGATTCCGGCCAACCATCAACATCTTCCCCAAAACCAAATCGCTTCGGACGGAAGACGATGCTGTCCGTTGGATGGGATCAGCAGGGTATCGTCTACTATGAGATGTTGAAACCTGGTGGAACGATCAATGTCCACCGCTACCACCAACACCTGATCAAATTGCACCGTGCTCTGCGTGAAAAAAGGACGGAATATCAACAACGCACCATCGCTCACGTCAAAAATGGTCCGAAACTACTTGGGGACAGTCAACTGGGAAGTTCTACCCCACCCCGCTTATTCACCAAACCTGGCCCCTTCCGACTACCACCTGTTTTCATCGATGGGCCACGCGCTCGCTGAGCAGAACTTCGATTCTTACGAAGACGTCCGAAAACAGCTTGATGAGTGGTTTCCCTCGAAAGAGAAGGAATTTTTTTGGTGTGGTATCCCCAAATTGCCCGAGAGATGTGAAAAATATATAATACTTTGAATAAATTTGTTTTTGCTTTCTATGAAAAAAACATGTGTTTTTTTGACTAAAAACAGCGTATTTAAGCTTATACACCTGGTAAATTTTAATTTTGAAAACTTTTTTTTTTTAAATTCCAAACTTTATATTTGCAAAATTTTTTCTTCCACAATTGTAACTAATTTACCCACACATTTGAAAAAAATGTATAAAATTGTTGGTATAATTTTTCAATGAATAAAACATATTTTCTTGCGGTCATGTTTAGTAAGCTCCAATCCTGATAACAGTTTCATGATGTCGGGACTACCATTTCAGTGAAATAAACTAAACTGGACAGAGCTAATTAATTTAATCCTTTGGCATCTCATTCATTGTACGAAGCCAGTGATAAATCGTTGTTAATTGTTGGTCAGTTCTGATTTGATAAATTATTCCGCTGCAGGATTTTATCCGTAAGACTTACATTAGTCCTATTCCATTGTAGTTATACATGGTATAATGTTAAGTGAAAAAAAATTAAAATATGTGGTTTTCACTAGTATTTCTTTTATACTATTAAATATAAGAAATATTCACAAACACTGACCATAAAATAAATTTTTTTCTAATTTAATTAACAGATGAAAGAGATCTTATCTCTTAGCTACCTTGGAAATTTATTAAAAACGATTGTTTTTATTTAAAATCAACTTTTTTTATTTGTATTAGTATTAAGTAGTGATTTTATTTATGAATATAATAAGAACTGTACTTAATATAGTCAATTTTTTCCGAGCCGTATTAAAGTTAACTAGAAGTGCTCATAATAATTTTTCCATTAATTTTAATTTGGTTTTAAAAATTACATAATTAAAATTAATTTCCATGACGTTTTTAATGTTTTTATTAAAAATTTTTAAAATTTAAAATTATTATCACAATTGTACAAGTAAATTACTACCATTTTGATTTCTTTCAACATTCATAAAAAAAACCATTCATGAATAATTAAAAATAAAAAAAAAATTATTTTAAAATAAAAAGAAATAATCAAGGACACCGTCGTTTAATATGGTAATGTTTATGGATTTTTTATTATTGCTCAGTTAGAGAAAATTAAAAATTCCCCGCATCATCTTTTTCCTTTTTACAAATATTTTCGTTCACATAAAAATTCATATGAGGGTTGTAAGTAAGTATGTTTGAAAGGGTGGTATTGTATCATGTTGTAAAGTTAAATATATTTTATTGATAAAAATAAATTGAAAATATATACTGACGAATTTATAACGCTTTATAGATTTGTATGTAAATATTTTTATGACAGAAGTAATTTGCTTTTGAAAAAAAAGAAGAGCATGAGAGGGGTGATTCTAGGCTAAATATGTCACGAGTAAATTCATTTGAATTTTTTTTTTCCAACTCGTATGAATGTCGTTTTATATGGAGAAAAACTTGATGATTTTCTATTTGAGTATTTTCTGATAAAACAGCTTTTTACGTCATCATACATATTATTTTGCCAATATCCTAGGTAAGATGTAATACTTTACAAAACAAGTGTTTTTGAAAATGATTCCTATTGCGTGTTTTACCTAAATTTAATGTGTAGGCATATCTATTTCGAATGTATTTTATTTCATTTACCGTATTAAAAAAAAAAACAGTTCATATTCCAAGAAAAAGAAAAAAAATGTCCTCATAATTATAACATTTAAATAGATTGTATTGGTTGACAAAAATAAATATTTTCCAAGTGCTCCTATACAAATGAATACATTTTGACTAAATTTTGAATATGAGAATCCTTGTCAAAGTTTATTTTTATCGAAAAGCTCATCAATTTGGTCTTAATGCGTTCTTAGATGTGTTGACACATGCTTTGACTTTTCGTCATCATAACACATTTCCGCCTGATGTGGGTACGTCTCCTTCCATAATCGTCACTCCATCTAACGTACTGTACCTGATTTGTTGTCCTTGGATGAACATTTGAAATGTTCTTGATTGTGAATGAACGTAAGCTGCTTATCATCGATTCAAGTGTACTCGTATGCGTGCCGTATCAATATTGAAATCTCTTTCATTAGTCAAGCTAATGAAATTTCTCGGATCTCTGGAACGGAAACAATCGCTAATCCGATTTGATAAGTAAGTGATTGCGCGTCAAAGCGAGAAAGGAAAGAATACCCCATGAGACAAAAAGTTTCAGTATCCTTTTCAATCGTGTGTGTAGGCCCAGATTTCTACCACAGTAAAAATATCATTCACGTTAATATGGTTAATAATGAAAACGGGAGCGTTTCCATTCACTTTCAAATCAAAACCCAAAACTCGGTGGTAAGCCTTTGAAACAATTTCATCCCAAAATCAGATAAAAACTTTTCCCAGAAACGGATAATGAAAAACTCCCTAATATGTTTTCGTTCATGCGTTTCCTGTTCCAGCTTTTTGCTGCTTTGGCATGTAAGCAAACATATTTTATCATATCCACAAAAATTCTTGAATCCGCACAGAATCTGTTTATGGGTAGATGGAGCCCGATTATTTATAACTAAATCCTTTTGTAGTAATTTAATTGAATAAATTCAATATTTCAGATGCTCATTCGTATTCTAAATTTACAATTTAAATCAAACATTTTACTGAAATTGGTTTACTGTAAATATTTTTACAGACAACTTTTACTGAAATTTATTTTACTGGAAATTTTTACTGAAAAATTTATGAAAAATTTTTTTTTTTTACAGACAATTTTTACTAAAAATTCTTTTACTGAAAATTTTTACTTCAAATTTATTTACCGATAATGTTTACTGAATATTTTTACTGAAAATTGTACTGAACATTTTTTACTGGAAATTTTTTTAACAAAAAATTTTTTTACTGAACTTTTTCTTACAGAAAAAAACAAAAAGTTTTGAATAAAAAATTGTTTACAGAAAATTTTACTCACAATTTTTACTGCAAATTTATTTACAGAAAATTTTTACTAGAACATTTTTACCGAAAATTGTTACTGAAAATTATTTAACTTAAATTTTATAATTGAAAATTTGTTTAGTTAAATTATTACTGAACATTTTTTTACTGAAAATTTTTAGTTAAATTTATTACAAAAAATTTTTAATGAAAATATTTTTACTAAAACTTTTACAGAAAATTTTTTATGAAAAATTTTTACTGTACATTTATTTACAGAATATATTTTTATAGACATATTTTATTGAAAATTTTATTGTTTAAAAAGACATTTTTTATTGAAAATTTATTATTTACTGAACATTTTTTTTATTAAAATTTGTTTACTGAAAATTGTTACTGAAAATTATTTTACTAAAAAATTTTAATTGAAAATTTGTTCACTTTAATTATTACTGAACATTTTTTTACTGAACATTTTTAGTTAATTTTATTACAACAAATTTTTAATAAAATAATTTTTACTGAAATTTTTACGGACAATTTGTTATTAAAAATTTTTGCTGAACATTTATTTACAGAATATTTTTTTATAGACAATTTTAATAAAAATGTTATTGCTAAAAAGTTTCAAAAAAAATTTTTATTTAAAATTTTTACTGAGCAGTTTTTTTATTATTAATGAATTTTCATATTTTATTTTTTATACATTTAATGAATTTGCATATTGTTACTAAAAAATTTTACTGAAAAATTATTTACAGAAAATTTTTACTGAAAAATTATTTACAGAAAATTTTTACTAAAAAATTATTAACAGAAAATTTTTACTGAAAAATTATTTACAGAAAATTTTTACTGAAAAATTATTTACAAAAAATTTTTACTAAAAAATTATTTACAGAAAATTTTTACTGAAAAATTATATTACAGAAAATTTTTACTGAAAAATTATTTACAGAAAATTTTTACTGAAAAATTATTTACAGAAAATTTTTACTGAAAAATTATTTACAGAAAATTTTTACTGAAAAATTATTTACAGAAAATTTTTACTGAAAAATTATTTACAGAAAATTTTTACTGAAAAATTATTTACAGAAAATTTTTACTGAAAAATTATTTACAGAAAATTTTTACTGAAAAATTATTTACAGAAAATTTTTACTGAAAAATTATTTACAGAAAATTTTTACTGAAAAATTATTTACAGAAAATTTTTACTGAAAAATTATTTACAGAAAATTTTTACTGAAAAATTATTTACAGAAAATTTTTACTGAAAAATTATTTACAGAAAATTTTTACTGAAAAATTATTTACAGAAAATTTTTACTGAAAAATTATTTACAGAAAATTTTTACTGAAAAATTATTTACAGAAAATTTTTACTGAAAAATTATTTACAGAAAATTTTTACTGAAAAATTATTTACAGAAAATTTTTACTGAAAAATTATTTACAGAAAATTTTTACTGAAAAATTATTTACAGAAAATTTTTACTGAAAAATTATTTACAGAAAATTTTTACTGAAAAATTATTTACAGAAAATTTTTACTGAAAAATTATTTACAGAAAATTTTTACTGAAAAATTATTTACAGAAAATTTTTACTGAAAAATTATTTACAGAAGCTTTTTACTGAAAAATTATTTACAGAAAATTTTTACTGAAAAATTATTTACAGAAAATTTTTACTAAAAAATTATTTACAGAAAATTTTTACTGAAAAATTATTTACAGAAAATTTTTACTGAAAAATTATTTACAGAAAATTTTTACTGAAAAATTATTTACAGAAAATTTTTACTGAAAAATTATTTACAGAAAATTTTTACTGAAAAATTATTTACAGAAAATTTTTACTGAAAAATTATTTACAGAAAATTTTTACTGAAAAATTATTTACAGAAAATTTTTACTGAAAAATTATTTACAGAAAATTTTTACTGAAAAATTATTTACAGAAAATTTTTACTGAAAAATTATTTACAGAAGCTTTTTACTGAAAAATTATTTACAGAAAATTTTTACTGAAAAATTATTTACAGAAGCTTTTTACTGAAAAATTATTTACAGAAAATTTTTACTGAAAAATTTTTTCCTGATCATATTTTTACTGAATGTTTTTTTATTGAAAATTTAAACTAATTGTTTTTTATTGAATATCGTTTTGCTGAAAGTAAGTCTTATCCTAGTGACATTTATTGAAATTTATGCGAGCATAGCCAGCCTAAAAAAGGGTCAGTTCAATAAGAAGTCTTAATTTGTTTACAGAAATAAGGCGATACATAAATTGCGCTATAATTCTAAAACTTGTAATATCCTTTTGAAAGTCATAAACTTCTTCGCAAATAATATTGCTAATGAAAAAAATTGCTCTAAAAGGATATGTAACATATATCTGCTTCTGTAGAGTAAGGCACTTTTCCTAAAACAAGTTGTCCTTAAACAAAAATATAAATAAAAACTAAATAAACAAAATTTCAAATGACACATTTCATCCAAAATATTCAACATTTTCCGGAGTATTGTACGACAGGTTAATCCGTAAAATATAAAGAATAAAATATTTTACCAACTTGAATTATTAGCAGTGTTAACACCATATGAATGTAAATATTTTCTGCTTAAATGTTAACATTTTGATAGCGTTTGGAATACTGAAAGAAGCTAAATTTGTTTCTGATAATTTTCTGCGGTAGAAATGGTAACGTTAACTAATGATGATTGATGTTAGAATTTTTTGTTAAGCTTTATCATATCCAATATTTGAATAAACATTTCTGCAATATTTCCTTGTTTTTTATAAATAATATTTTCGTACAAAATATTTGTTGATTTTATGGTATTTTACAAATTGTCAGAATTTTTTCCACAAGGGAGGCATATATCTTTGGTTATTGTGGACTAAATTATATAATATGTTACCTGATATATTCATATAAATATTCGTTTTTAGCAACAAAATCCTTACCAAGTCATCTAAACTATTTTATTTCGTAGATGGAATATTTATTATTTAAGTATATTCTGAGAATTTGCAAGTAGGTTAAAAAAAATAACATTAAATCAAAAACTTTTAAATTTACTTTAAATTAATACAAAATAGCCAAAAATTGAAAATTTAATTGCTAAGTCGTTTTACAGGATTATTCATTTTATTGTTTAAAAAATATAGCAATTCAAAAACTATGAAAAAAATTTACTACATCTTATAGTTACTGATTTAAAAAAAAACAAATATTTTACTTTTAACCATTTGTTATTTCAACTAAATAGTTTTAAGAACACACATGCAGACAAATTTTGGCTTCGTTGGCTTAGCACGCTTAGATTAGAAGCTTAGTAATAGTAATTGACCTCAAAGATTCAATTTGTTGAACTTTTTAGTTTGTTGGCAGTTATATAAAAATTTATGATAACATAAATAAGTATATGAAAATTAATATTCGCCAAGTATCGGCTGAATAATAGTCCGAAATTTGCGAAAACCCTATCAAAAATTACAAAAAAAATCTGGTATTTCGGGGAAATTATGTGGCAGTTATTTAAAAAAAAATTGATGCATAATAATTATTCAATAATAAAATTTATTGAAAACTAGAACTTAAACTTACTTCACATGAATATATACCAGACAGGACTTATTGTACCCATGAGTCTTCCCACAAAAGCAATTACTCCTTCCGAAGTTGCCAAATTTATTTAAACTCCTTCCAAAAAAACAAAGCTTCTGGCTATTATCTGATAAAAAAGCAAACATTTTCTTCCTAATCCTCTGAAAATTTGCCATAATAAAAATTATCTTTAAACTAAATAAAATAATAAACCGCTCACTTCCTACAGACTAATAAGCTTAAATCCGCTGTTTGGTCATAGATGGCATGAGTGAGCGTTTTAAGCTACCATACTTTTATTTTATGAGTTTGACATCTGTCAATATTAATCAGTTTTCATTGTCCGCAATATCGTACAACAACATACATTTTTCCTTTAGTAATCATATCTAATTTTGCGCCAGGAAAAGAGCATATGCGGGAAGCTCTACCTTTCTGCTTCAATTTGACGAAATCGACTGCTGAATCCCATTGAATGCTTATGGAGGCCTTTGGTGACAGTGCTTTATCTGAAACAACGTGGCGAGATTGGTTTCGTCGGTTCAAAGACGGCAATTTGGACTTGTGGGACAAGAAGCGTGAAAATCGGTCTAGGAATGTTAAGGACCATCAATTGCAGACTCTTTTGGACGAAGACGATACTTAATCGCAAAAAATGCTCGCGGAGCCATTTTGTGTTATACAACCAGACATTTCCATGCATCTGCGTGCCATTGGCAAGATTACAAAGATTGGAAAATGGGTGCCGCATGAATTGAACGATAGGCAGATGGAGCGACGCCAAAACACATGCGAAATCTTCCTCGCTAGACAAAAAAGAAAGGCATTCATGCATCGGATTATGACGGGTGGTGAAAAGTGGATATGTTTCGAGAATTCTAAACTCAAGAAATCGTGGGTTGATCCCGGCCAACCATTAACATCTTCCCCAAGACCAAATCGCTTCGGACGGAAGACGATGCTGTGCGTTTGGTGGCATCAGCTGGGTATCGTCTACTATTAGATGCTTAAACCTGGTGAAACTGTCAATGCCCATCGATACCACCAACAACTGATAAAATTGCAGCGTGTTCTGTGTGAAAAAAGGACGGATTATCAACAACAAGCTGATTTTCCTCTACGACAACGCTCCATCGCACACGTCAAAAATTATCCGAAAATACTTGGAGACACTCAACTGGGAGGTGCTACCCCACCCCGCTAATTCATCAGACCTAGCCTCTTCCGACTATCACCTGTTTTCGTCGATGGGCCACGCGCTCGCTGAGCAGAACTTCGATTCTTACAAAGAAGTCCGAAAACGGTTTGATGAGGGGTTTGCCTCGAAAGAAAAGGAATTTTTTTGGCGTGGTATCCACAAATTGCCGGAGAGATAGGAAAAATATATAGCTAGCAAGGGCAAGTACTTTCAATAAATTTATTTTTGCTTTATATGAAAAAAAACATGTGTTTTTTTTATTAAAAAACAGCGGATTTAACCTTATTTACCTGTTAAATCTACCCACTCAACTTGCACTCTCCGATATAAATCATTTCCTCTTAAATACTTGAATGGCAGCGAAATACCATAACACACCGAAGTTTGGTACTTAGACAAATACTTGATATAGAATCCACATATAAGGCTCAAAAGCCAAGAACTCAAAAGACGCTACCTACAACAACTTTTACTTCTTGATCAAATCTCTAAAGTTACTAAAGATAGTAAAGTTCTTTTGTACAGTATAGTGCTGAAGCCAATTTGAATTTATGGAGTAGAATTTTATGGTTCCTCCTAAGCGTCCCAATTCCCGTCGAATTCAATCGCTAGAATCAAACCGAACCATTGTCGACGCTCCATTTTATGTGGCTATGTCTCGTTACATAAAGTTCAATTCCCGTGTCTCCAATCATATGTTACTAATCCTCTTCTTCAGGAACTATTTATCCTCTACTTCATTTCCTAAAAATACCCCTTGTAGGCTTCACCATCACTGGTCGCGTGTTTTACTAAAATACTAAGTCTTAACATAAGCACACGCTAGCAGGAGAAGCTTCGATTGACATTAATTAAAACTATTATTCAAATCTACTTATTACTATGTTTCAGTTGTAGATATCTGTAAAAAAAATTATATAAAAAAATATAAGTATTTTTAATAACTTTGCACTCCAAATTACAAATTGGATAAACCATATTTATTATAGCAAAAATCTTTTCCGTAAAGTCGCTTCCTTTCAAATTTTCAAATTATTAACTATCAATTATAGCTCAATTAATTGAAAATTCTTTATTTTCAGTCTTAAATAATGATGAAAATATTTCCCAAAATGTATGGATTCTACCATATTTGTGAATATTTAGTAGTACTCGTAGATTATGAGAAAAAGTGACATAGTTAATAATTATTTCAGATGTATTTGCTTTCACACTAAATATTTTCTATCGAAATGAATATCGAATACAAAATTAAATTATTCAAAGAATTAATTAATATTCAACACTACCAAGATTAGGAAAGAAAAACTGTAATCTCCCCAATGTGTATACACATGTATAGTAACAGTTCATGGGTTGTGGACCACAATTCAACTAGTGCACCTGCTATTTTCTCGAATCAAGAATCCAATCAAGAATTTTCTATGTTACATACACATATCGAAAGAAAATGGATTTCACTAATTAATTTCTGTCAACTTGTCAGCTTTGAGTGCTAAACGTTCAATGGCATTGGATGATCCTTAGAATTCGTCCGGACTCCATTAGGTGTACCGCATAATTGACACCATAATTCGACGTGAAATTGGATGGAAAACGATCAGACCAACTCGTTGTGGTCTCGTCGATTCTTCCAATCATTATTTTTCTATTTTTCAATCAACTTATATCTCCAATACTATAAGATGGAAATAAAATACACAAAAAAAAACTGACCAAAATACAATAAATCCCTAATGAGATATCCTGGCAATAATTATACGAAATAGAAAATTAATCGACATCCATTGGACAATGTAGTTGGTGTTCGAGGTTTATGTGTAAGTCATTATGGCTAATCCAGACATTTTCCCTATTAACATACTATAGCAAAGACTACTTGACACTATCGTTCTGTATCGAAAATATATGCTTTTGTCCTCCTACATACTTACAAATATATGCCAATGCATAAATTATGTTTGTTTTATTAAACTAGAAATTTCTAGATTCTCTTTAGTTTCAGAATTATTTGGAAACTAGACTCTGAATATTTTTTTACTTGCCTTCAATATCGAACAATTTGCTGTTAGCGGTAATTAAAGAGTTTACCAATACCCATGCACAAATCTCCAAGGATGGCCAGCGAATAAGTTGATCATTTTCCTAAAGTTTATTAATTAATAACTTATTGAATCAAATCAGATTAATTTGTCTACTAATTACTAAAGAGACCTTATTGTGTCGTTTCAATAATGAACACCAAAATGGACCAAAATACATCACAGTAAACTACTATCTTAATAATTGAGTTCATTGGTTTCGGATCTATTTTACCGCACAAAAGATTGGTTCGAGAGGCTAATACGAGTATACATGGATTAATAAAGGGCGGAGGGTGGTTGGTTGCATTGGGGAGCAGATAACTTTCCCGAGAACATTTTCTTATTACAAAATGTTTACCACAAGAGTTATGAGCTACTCAGTTCCACTACTTTCCTTGTTCATTGTTTTCTTTTAATGGCAGGAGCCAAAAGAATATTGAAAATATATTTTTGATGAGTTCCAAAGAAACTAAAAGAAAAAGTTCGAATAATGAGGATTAGTTCTTACAGAAGGAGTATAAATGTGATGAATATGAAATTATAGACAATAATTTCCACCATAAAGTAAAAGAAAAACTATGAATTTTCATTAAGTCTAAAATAATTTGTTCTTACATTAGTAAAACTATATAAAAAACGGGGCTATCCACTTTATAGTTTTAAAAGCATAGTTATATTATTCGACAGTTGTAAAATAAATTGATTATATTAACTTAAATTTAATAAGAATAAACTATGCCATTTTTTTATTATAATTTATATTTTTTGCAAAAGCCTGGACACAATGCCACTTCCCGGACAGCTGAAAGAAGGAGTAATTATCGCCATCCCGAAGAAAGGTGACCTTGGCGATTGCAAAAACTGGAGGGGAATCACTCTGCTGAACACCATCCAGAAACTAATCGCATCAATCGTCCTGACTCGCATCACTCCAACAGTGGAAAGTGCCCTTCGCAAGGAGCAGTCTGGCTTTAGACCAAACCGCTCCTGTATTGATCACATCAACAGCATAAGAATTATCATTGAACAGTCGAACGAATGGAACAGCCCGCTCTATCTCCTCTTCGTTGACTACGAAAGAGCCTTTGACATGATTTCTCGCGACGCCATCTGGAGTGCTCTGGCGGAACTATGCATCCCTCAGGCTATCACCGATCTCATCCGAGAACTATACCGTGAGGCCCCGTGTAGAATGCGCTCCAAAGGACGAAACAGCGATCCATTCAACATCTCGAGAGGAGTCAGGCAGGGTTGCGTAATCTCGCCTATCCTCTTTATAACCGCCATATACCTATGGTATAACACAGCCAGTAACGGTATCCAGTGGACACTGCATGAGAAGCTCCACGACCTGGACTACGCCGACGACATATGCCTCATGTACCACACCTTCAACGGCATTCAGGAGAAACTGAATGCTATAGCCTCCAACGCCGAAGAAGTTGGGATGAGAATCAACATCAAGAAGACCAAATTGATGCGTATCGGCGCCACCTACGAGAGACCCTTGATGCTACACGGTACCCAAGTTGAAGATGTCGAAAAGTTCTGTTACCTTGGCAGCATGCTCAGCAAGAATGGTGGAACTGAAACAGACATCAAAACGCGCATCAACAAGGCGCGACAATCGTACACCTCACTTGGGAACGTGTGGCGTTCCAATCACCTCTCCATAGCACTCAAACTTCGAATATTCAACTCAAACGTCAAGCCAGTCCTGCTGTACGGCTGCGAAACATGGAAAGTAACCGACAGCACAGCTCGTAAGCCTCAAACATTTGTGAACAGATGCTTGAGGCGTATAAGCAAGATCTTCTGGCCGAACTGGATAACGAACGATAAGCTGCTTCTTCTCACGAAGCAAATACCCCTGCTAGATAACATCCAACGCAGGAAATGGAGTTGGATTGGCCACACCTTGCGAAAAGCACCTACGGACATAGCAAGGATGGCACTAGATCGGAACCCACAGGGCAATCGCAGCAGAAGACGTCCAAGGACCACTTGGAGAAGATCAGTCGAGCGCGAACACCAACAAACTGGCTAATCATGGTCGGAAAAAAAAAGGCTAGCTCAAGACAGAAGCAGATGGAGATAATTCACAGAGTCTCTAGTGCCGCTATATGCTCCATAGGAGCGACTGTGTTCTCATGTCTATGTGTAACGTAGAAATGAAAAACCTGTCAAATAAAAATAAATAAAAAAATATTTTTTTTGCAATTAAATCGGCTTTGGTTAATACTGATTTTTAAATAATTCTGATAACTATGGGCATATGATAAATTAATTTTATTTAGTCGATGCACAAGAATTTTAATCTAGACTAGTTATGATTTTAAGATACTTATAATGAGATATTTTGACAATATGTCTGACTGTTTGACTTTTCCTTATAAAATTATATGCAAAATTTTATATTCATTAAAATAATTTTTAAACTTTAGAGCATTTAAAATTAATATCCGTTAAGTAATGGCCGAATTACCGCCCTGAATGTGCAAAAAAGTTATCAAAAATTACCTCATAGGAATCGAGTCCTGCGAGAAGTCTTAGGGCAGTATTGATAGACTTTATAAATAAGAGTGATATAATTTCTTTTTTTTTTAAGAAAACCACACTAATTCTTAAGGAAATTCAAATGTTTTTTATTTAATATGAAATACAATCGATACAATTAAGTTCTGAATAAAACGTCATTCAGGAACGAATTTGATGAACCCAATTTTCGAGCACTTTTTCCACTAAATCAAGTCGTATGTCATGAATAGCACGTTCAATATTGACTTCTAAAGCTTGAAGAGAGTCTGGTTTATTCCTAAAGACCAATCACTTCAAATAACCCCACAAGAAATAGTCTAATGGTGTTAAATCACAACTTCTTGGAGGCCATTCAAAGTCACAATTTCTTGAAATAATCGAATCTCCAAACTTTTCTCACAATAATTCGGTTGTTGCACATACTGTGTGGCACGTAGCCCCGTCTTGTTGGAACCAGATATTGTCAAGATCAACTTCAACCGATTTCGGCTATAAAAAGTTGGTTATCATCGATCTATACCGCTCTCCATTGACAGTAACGGTGTTACCAGCTTCATTTCGAAAGAAGTACGGACCGATGATTCCACCAGACCAAAAACCACATCAAACTGTCAATTTAGGTGAATGTAATGGGCACCAGAATCGACAGTTTTGTTTATTTACCGCACCACTCAGATGAAAGTGAGCGCACGAAAAGTTGCAATTGGAGAACGATTATTTTAATAATAAAATTGAATAATTTGTAACCGTCGTTCTTGCGTATTTCACTCCATAATAAAATTGTAAACATTACTGAATACAATGAAAAAAAATATGACAGATTATGACATATTACAAATGGTCGAAACGTCACTTTGAAATCATATCACTCTTTTTGGAAAACCCTATATTTTATATAAAATACTAAGGTTAAGACAGTTAGATAAAATAAAGATCTTTTAAAAAATCAAATTTTTAATGAATTTTTTTTATTTTTACTTTCTGAGGCACCTAATAGTAAGTTTTTTTTATGTTTCTAGTGGTCAGGAGTTGTTTTTTTTTTACTATAAATATAATATATAGTTTAATATTAAAAACTTAATTGCCATAAATGGATTTTCAATTTGAATTTGGAAATAAAAAACAGTTTAATCAAAGTCAATCTGTAAGCTTTCCAGGCTTAAGTATCTTTTTCTACTGCAAGGTTAAAACTAAATTAAGCAAATACGATAGTAGATTTTTTTTAGGTTTATATACGAGGTCTGTTCAAAAAGTATCGCGAATTTCGAATTTCCGTGGGTTACGTATATTCGATTCTCGATTTTTTGTGGTAATATGTTGGTACTCATATCTCTAATTTATGCCGACAAGTTCGGCCATTTTGAATAATCAGTTAATTTTTGACAGCTAGTATGCTAGCACGTGTTTTGGCTCGTCTTCGATTTTTGCCCATTCTAAAAATTGGATCAAAAAATCTGTATCAAATTTTGTGTGAAAAACAAAATAAATTGCGTGGACGCATTCCCAATGTTCACTGTGGTATATGGTGAAGCTACCTAGGACTGAAGAAACGTTTATCGGTGGTACAAAATGTTCTCAGAGGGCCAAGAAGATGTGAACGACGAAAAGCGTGCCGGACGCCAGAGCACGTCAACAACAGACGAAAACATTGATGAAGTGAATAGTATTAAAAAAAAAAGTATTGGCCAATCGTTGAATCACCTTTAGAGAAGTTGCTGAGGACTTAAACATATCGATTGGCTCTTACCATTCGATTTTTACTAATGATTTGTACGTGAGACGGGTCGCCGCGAAATTCGTACCAAAATTGCTCAATTTCGACCAAGAACAGCATCGCATTAACATTGCTAAGGAGCTGTTGGGCTCTGTCCGCTAGACAAATTTGCTCCAGAGGGTCATACCTGGTGATGAATTATAGGTTTATGGTTATGACATGGAAATCAAAGCTCTATCATCCCAATGAAAGCTGCCGCACGAGCCAAGACCGAAAAAAGCGCGCCAAGTTAAGCAGAATGTGAAGGTTTTGCTTACAGTTTTCTTCGATTGTAGGAGCGTGCATCATAGTTCTTGTCACAGAGTAGAACGGTTAATAATGAATATTTACTGCAAGCTATGCGCAAGTTGCTTAAAGCAATCCGCCAGAAACGCCCGAATTTGTGGAATAACAAAAATTGGCTTTTGCACCATGATAACCCCTCAGCTCACGCTTCGTTGTATGTGCGCGAATTTTTAGCCAAAAACAACATACTAATAATGCCGCAGCTATCGTATTCCCTAGATCTGTGAAAGGACAACGCCACGCTACGATTGAGGAGATAAAGATGGCATCGAAGGAGGAGCTGAACAAGATCACAAAAAATGATTTTTTGAAGTGCTTCGAGGATTGGAAAAAACGTTGGCACAAGTGTATAATATCTGGTGGGAATTACTTTGAAGGGGACAAAATAGATATTCATGAATAAATAAATAATTTTTGAAAGAACACAAAATTCGCGATACTTTTTGAACGGAACTCGTATAAGGTCTCTTATACATCAGGGGTCACTTACAGTGATATCAAGTTCCGTTTGGGTGGAAGTTACTAGTTTGTTAAAAGAAGCTTATCTGTTTTTGATAGACTAGATCATTTAGGATTTTGGAAATTTTGTGAACCATATTAGTATGAAAGCGTACTTGAAAATAACATTCTTAAATCTAGAAGGTCGACAATGGTAAAAATCCTACTCGTAAAGAAATTTCGTATAAATCCTACTCGTATTACTTAACGCAACTCGGCACTAATATTATTGCGTAGGTTATGTCGAATCTTGTTGAGTACAGGATCATTTCATAGATCGCGAATAGCCCAAAGACTGTCAGTAAATAGGAATTTTATGTGCATTTGTCGGTAATTGTTCAAAAGTATCCATAATCCGAAGCTGCTATGGCCGAAAGACTCCACACTGTAGAGTACCGATTTGGTTGCCATTAAGTTCGATAACTGCAAAGAAAATTACCTTGAGTTAAGTCGCTGCATCCGTGAACAAAAATAAATATTCTTCGAGCCTGTTCACCTCTTCGAGGACAAGTGTTCTGTAGGTAAAAGCCTTATTAAACATATATAGAAGTGGGCAGTGAAACTGAAAGTATCTTTCTCTAATGTTGAAATGATTAACAATAAAGAAGAGAACTTTTTTCAACCACCCAAAAAAAAAACAAAATACTTTAAAATAATGTTTTCTTTGCTTCAAAATTTACTATTATTATAAAGTTTTTTTTTTTGGGTGTTTGTTTTCAAAAATTAAATAATATATTTTTGATAAAATAACATTTATGGAAAATATTTTTCAATGAAGGCGAAAAAAAAAGAAGAATTTTCGACTAGTTTCAATAAGGATTGAGTCCACCGGGCAAGTCCGATTTGTTCCACCCGGCAAGTTGATGTTTATTCTATATTTTATTGAAAAATATTTTCCATAAATCCTATTTTATCAAAATTATATTATTTAATTTAAATAAAAACAAAACAAGAAAAATACCATATTGAGTATGTATTCAAAAACAAACAAAAAAACTTATTGACGAATTCGTAATCCTTTTTCTTAACAAAAAAAAAAAAAAAAACATAATAACAACCTAAATATAGGCAGAAACAAAACTTTTTAACAAAATCAGGTGCATGAAACAGGTGTGAATTTTTTTGAAAGAATATAAATTTCAGCTGTTAGTAGCCTTAAATGAATATGGAAAAGTTTATCCTTTTTGTCAAAGCGAGCTTTTCGCAGTGTATTAGGAGTATCCTCTTTACCATATTTACATTTTTTGATATCCTTGTTCGTGTTTTACATTTACATCTTTTATGTTGACATTTCGATTCTGCTCATTCTACATTTTTCTCTCAGTTTTTTTTTCCTCTTGTTAGGTCTTTTAACTTAAATAAGTTTAGGGAAAATACAAAGAAAAAAAATTATAGCAAATATAAATAAATAAATAAATTGACAAATGCAAAATATTCAGGATAAAGTTTAGATATACAATAGAATATGTACGCGTACAAGTATAAAAGTAAAGCTTTACATGCATTGTCCCGTACTCTTGTACGTGTGAATATACCCGTTTGCATATAGAATCTCGTAATCTAAAGTATCAGAGCACGGTATGTACATACCATATATCCAATTTTTTTTTTCTATTCAAAATACTGACAATAATCTACTGTCGATCGATGAGGAATATGGTGAATCCTTACGATATGGCTTCGGTTAAGTTATAAAATATTCACATCAGGTAAGTGAACGATTTCATATTATGGCGTTTGTTTTTCTTTTTCGTGTCTCATATTTTTTTCCGTTTTATTTAATTTTTTTTTATGAAAATTTTTACTCTGCACTTTGTATTCAACGATGAGTTTGTCATTTTTTCATACTTTTCACATCAAATTGCCATAAAAATGTTAAATGTAGTCACGAAGTTTTGAAAAGAAGTAAACACATTGCTGTGCATCGATCAAACATAAATGTTAACAAAAAGCTCACCAAAATGAGTCTTTTATGGTTGCCGACTTTGATAAAGTCCTAAAAATACTCCTCGGTAAAGGTAGACCTTAATAACAATAAGTGTATTTCCCAATAGTATTCGTTAGGAACTTAGTTAATCTTTTTAACAAAACTTCGTTATGGTGATAGATGGCAAATCTTTTCATAGCAATCACTGTATTTTCTTGAACTTTTTTATGGAGGATATTTATAGAAGTCCTTTTAAACTATTGCACAATTTGAATGGATAAATTTCACAATTTGCGCAAATAAATTTTTTTGGTCATTTTAAATGATATTAATATCACCAAAGTGATTTATTCTAAAAGGTATGTAAAAGATTAATTTCCTTTTAATAATAAAAACAAGTTTTTATTTAAATAAAAAATAAAGTAATAATGAATACCAACATAACGCCACAAAAAAAAACGAATATACGTAACCCGCGGAAATTCAAAAATCCTGAAACATTTTTGAATATTATCTATAAAAATTAGTTTTATAATTTAATTTTGTACAACCTAAGTCCTTTATAATAGTAATTTGCAGATCTTATAAAAAAATTAATTAATAAAAGAATTTTAAATACAATACAATACCTTAAAATATACGAAGATGATGAAAACTTGTAGAAGAAAATTAGCTTCATCGGAACCGACTGCTGGGATTATGGCAATTTAAGTTTAAAAAAAAAACACCTTAAACAGTCGCAACAGACCTAAAAAATTAATTGAATAGTACATAAAGTCACAGGCCAATTAGAATAGAAGCTGGAAGCATGTTTATTGACTTTTGAAAAAAAGGAGAAAATATTTTGTGCTCAGATGAATCTAAAATGGTCATCGTTATAAATGTGTTAAAAGTTAGATTTATCCAAAAATCAGGATACTTTAAAAACAAAGAAGCGAAATTATGGTTTAATGTATAAAAGGACATTCAATTTGGCAAAATGATAGTGTAATTCCTTTGAGATTATGGTGGATAACAGTATTTCGAACATATGGTAAAAGGGAGTGTCACCAATTGTACTGAGTAATTTTCATTGAAGAGATTTGATTCTATGGGAATTAGGAGACTTAGTAGGACCGCAGATTTCTAGTTTGTAAGTCTAAATAGGTTTCAGTAGGGCATTGTATAAAAGTACTTTTCCGTTTATAGTAAGTGTAGAACGTTCATGTAGAAGTTAAAGTAGTTTTGTGTATCGTCTTTTTAGTTCTTGTCTTTTGAGTTTTGTATGGTATGTGGGTTCAATGAGAAGCATTTGTCTAAGTTCATTCCTAGGTACCTGCCATGAAGGTATATAGGAGGTAATTTTTTACTGCGGAGAGTTAATTCACGAGGGTAGATTTACGTTCATTAACTTTTACTCTCCACCTGCTAAACCATTTCTGGAGGGTTCGGATTTGGATTTGGAGAATTTCAGAACCATGTTGGAGATTTTCACTAGATTTTCACTAGATCGGCGCATATAGCAAAGACGGTATTTGGGCAGATTGTACCGTCGGATGTATAAATATTGTAGAGGATGGGTCTAAGTATACTAGCCTATGGAACACCAGCAAATATTGGAAAGATCGTTTGATTCGCTTACTTGGAAGTGTCAATTGGAAAGGAATGATTTTAGGACTAGGAAATAGGTAAAGGAAGGGATTCTTATGAGTTTTTAGAGCAATCCCGGGTGCCGAACTCTATCAAAAGCTTTACTAATAATAAGAGGGAAATTATTAAAACAACATCTGTAAGATGGTTACTTTAGGGAAAATGATCAATATCAGAAGTAGGTTAAACCGCGTTCCTGAGTCAGCGCCTAAAATTTAAAAAAGTTCATTTCTATAACTCTCTGAGTTGGAAGTAGCCACAATGTGGCTGCGGTTTATACCCACATCGGGAGCATAACAGATAATAGTAGCGGTTTAGGTAGGCCTTGCTACCAATAGTTAGTATATGTTAGCTAGCTTGTATTTACTCACAGACTATTAGTATGATTGCCCGTGTGTTGGATATACGAGGGTCATTCAACAAGTACTTAGCCTACAAAAGAACAATGAAAATTTTGGAAAGGTGGCAATTTATTTTTCCACATAATCTCCGTCAAGCTCGATACACTTGGCCCAGCAATGCTCTAACTTTTTTAACCCGTCCAAAAAATACATTTTCTCGAGGGAAGCAAAATAGGCCTCCGTGGCGACAATGACCTCCTCATTCGACCCAAATCTATTTCCGGCGAGTGATTTTTTCAGGTTTGGAAACAAAAAGTAGTCACAGGGGGCCAAATCTGGAGAGTACGGTGGATGGGGCAGCAATTCGTAGCGCAATTCGACCAATTTGGCCATGGCGACGGCGGAGGTGTGAGCCGGCGCGTTGTCGTGGTGGAACAGCACTTTTTTCTTCGCAAAGCGGGGCCGCTTTTTCTTCAATTCGACGTCAAATCGGCCCAATAAGTCAGAATATTAGCGCCCCGTGATTGTTTTACCCTTCTCGAGGTAATCGATGTGGATCACACCTTGTGAATCCCAGAAAACGGCGGCCATCACCTTTCCGGCCGATCGAACAGTCTTCGCCTTCTTCGGAGCACGTTCGCCGGGTGAAGTCCACTGTTTCGACTGTTCCTTGGTCTCTGGTGTATACCAGTGAATCCATGTTTCGTCGACGGTCACGAAACGACGCAAGAACTCCGCTGTATTGCGCTGAAACAGCACCAAACACGTCGCCGATGTGGTCTCACGGTTGCGCTTGTTTTTCGGTGTGAGCAAACGCGGCACCCATCGCGCCGACAGCTTTCTCATGCCCAGTTCGTCGTGTAGAATATGATCCACCGTTCCTACAGTCTCAGCTATCTCGTGCACCTTCAATCGACGGTCTGCCAACACGAGATCGTGGACTTTTTTAACATTTTCCTCCGTAGCAGCCGTTTTCGGGGCACCTGCGCGTGGCTCATCAAAAACCGACGTGCGGCCACGAACAAACTCGTTGAACCAATTCTTGACGGTCGCCATCGAAGGAGAAGAGTCACCATACACAGCATCCAAGCGATCTTTGATTTCGCTGCGCGTTTTCCCTTCCAAAAACAAGAATCTAATCACCGAAACTTTGACAGTAGGCTACTAAAAGAATGTACTGCACAATGGTAAATATCTTTTGTGACAGCTGGTTTAGTAGTGAAAGCAGATGGAAGCATAAGTGATGACGAATTTGAGGATACAGAATTGGGTTCTTGACAAGGAGCAAAAGATGTGTAACGGAACCAATTGGCAACTTACCATAGGGTGGAAACTAGTTTGAGAGCTCGACAGCATGGGCTGATGAAAGAAAAACTGCGGTTTGCAGTTAAGATAATTGTACCCAATTTATTTAAGCAATAAATGAAAGTAAAACTGCAGTTTGAAAATGAGCATACTTAGTGCAACTATCTGAATCTAGTCAGTTGAGCTGGCAAAATCCATCACAAGTCCAACTATATCCGGTGATTAGGAGTATCACAACACTGTTTGCGAAGCATGGGGCACCATATCGGTCGATTTGTGTAAGAAACTGCTTAACTCTATGCATAACAGAAATTTTATATGTAATTAAAAATAAAAGAAGGTGACACCAAAATATTAAAAAGTTTAATTTAATCAAAAATTTAATTTTTTTTTTCATATATTATTTTTCGTATATTAAAACTATAATTTCAATATGATTCAAACTATTTTTTTTTTGGGTACAATTACCATAACAAGATTTTTTCATTAAACTTCATTATTCTAATTTTAACTTTATGAGTAAGGAATTTTTTTTTTTAAATTATTGAAAGCAAACGAAAAACTTGCGTTTCATTATTTTTCTTTGAAAAGAGAATGCTCGTAAATAATATCCTTTGTGATTTAAATCTATAAAACGAATCGAATCCTTCTCTATGTATACTAATATATATTATCTGGAAAGGAATTAATTGAAGAATATCGAAATTTTTGGTAGATGCAGTTATTCGAAGAGAAATGCTTAAAATGAACTTGCAGGAACTGAACTAATACGAGCATCTATTGAGGATTTATACGGAATAGTTACCTCTTTGTTCAAATTATTTGTTGTCTTAATCGTTTAATCTCCTTTACATGAGCTCAAATGGAATGTAATAAAATGTGATTTATGCCATAGGGAATCTATAGAGTTTAAATTTTATCTAATATTAATAATCGTATTGAAGTGGAATCTTTAATCATACTATAGATATTCTATTCTGGTATGGTTACAGATAATATTCATTTTGGTAATTAGTAGATTATTTATAGTTGGAAATTTAATTATACAAGGAAAATCATATAATAAACTTAATGGATTTTTTTCTTAATATAATTGCAATTATTTTTATATTATAAGTTTTATTAAAGAATGCATTTTGGGTATAGATTTACCAAAAATAAAAATATTTGATGATTGAATTCAGTGTTACAAACGTGAAACAAAATTCGTACGTATTTTCGTATTTAATGATTTAGTAAAAATAAGACAACTCAAAAAAGTCAACTTAATAAGAAAAGTAAGCAAAAAATACTTACTTTTTGCTAAAGAATAAGTGAAGTTTTCTTGTTGAAATTGCGCAATTTTATATTGTAAATTAATAAACATTTATTTTTAAATTAATAAACATTTTTTAATATATTGAATTTTTCAAAAATTGTCTGAAATGTCTCTCGGGCATATATTTGGGGAAATATAAGACCAAATTCTATGACTCCATTACTATTCTTAGGCCATTTAGCAGCACTAAGCATGCGGATAGTACAATATTATTTATCTAAATGAGAGAGTGTGAAGTAAACCGTAGTTGAGATTATTTTTTTGGAATAAATTATTATATTCGACAAGAGTAAGAGGAGGCCTAAATGGGTAACAAAACATCACAAGGGATGAATTTCTCCTCGAAAAGTAACTCTAGGTGTTCTGGTTGCCCCGTCGAATGTTTAGAATAGTATGGCAGACGCCGCAGGATTGGAAAACAGGATGAAAAAGGGTGTCAAATAGTAAAATGTGAGGAAGATTGGTTTGTTTTATCCCAATTCAAAGCAATTTTCTGGCCTAGAGTTTAGGTCTGGTTGCGGTGTTGGACAACAAGTGTAAAATAGGAAATTTTTCTCTATTCGAGAAATTTAATTATTTCCAAGCAAGACTAAGGAAGTTAATTGAAATTTTTTAACCAGATGAGATATGAGTCATAGAAAAAAAATAATGAGAATTACACTTAAAATAGTCCATGTTAGACATACAGTATAATTTTCAAGGTCGTCCGATAAGTACATGACCCTATACAGCGTTCGAACTTAATTTCAAAAACATTACGGCAAATGAAACTGCGAAACATGTGAAACGTTCATTATATAGGACTCAAATTTTTTAGTACTATAAAGCATTTTTGGAGTGTTGGAAAGTAGTGAAAAATGAACTGTGCTAAAGAGGCCTTCAACATAAAAAATTAATGAATGAGCTATTAATATTGAGGATTATACAGAAGTCCTTAAAAGGCAGAGAGATAGGGGTTTTGTCGTCAGATCGGATATTGCAGATACTTGACCATCTCCAGCAATGAGTAGTCTATGTTAGCAAAAGAGTTCCCAGTAATTTTCCAGCTTCTCTATTCATCTGAACTAAGTTCGCTTAATATTTGCAGTATACGAGGGTCATTCAACAAGTACTTAGCCTACAAATGAAAAACGAAAATTTTGGAAAGGTGGCAATTTATTTTTCCACATAATCTCCTTCCTACTGCGATGCTATCTCGTGAACCTTCAATCGACGGTCTGCCAACACGAGATCGTGGACTTTTTAACGTTTTCCTCCGTAGCAGCCGTTTTCGGGGCACCTGGGCGTGGCTCATCAAAAACCGACGTGCGGCCACGAACAAACTCGTTGAACCAATTCTTGACGGTCGCCATCGAAGGAGAAGAGTCACCATACACAGCATCCAAGCGATCTTTGATTTCGCTGCACGTTTTCCCTTCCAAAAACAAGATTCTAATCACCGAACGATATTGTTCTTTTTCCATTTTTGTGCAACCGACCGACACGCTCGCTTTCAAAGGCTCTCAAAACAAAACTAATAAAGGGAATCAACTAAAACTTTGACAATAGGCTACTGAAAGAATGTAATGCCCGATGGTAAATTTTTTTTGTAACAGCAGTTTCTTTTGTGACAGCAGTTCCATCGGGCGGTGAGGCTAAATACTTGTTGAATGACCCTCGTATATTTAAAATTTTACACATCCTTTAAAATCAAGCTTTTTAAATTAAATATAGTTTTTTCGATTCATAACTCTTTGCATATCAAATGTCCGGAGTATGAATTATACTAAAACTTTAAGTATTTTAAAATATTTCAATTATATATTAAAATATGTGTATAAGCTTAAATCCGCTTTTTTTTAAATCAAAAAAACACATGTTTTTTTTCATAGAAAGCAAAAGCAAATTTATTCAAAGTACTTGCCCCCGCTAGCTACATATTTTTCCCATTTCTCGGACAATTTGTGGATAAAAATTCCTTCTCTTTCGAGGTAAACCACTCGTCAAGCCATTTGCGGACGTCTTCGTAAGAATCGAAGTGCTGCTCAGCGAGCGCGTGGCCCAGTGACGAAAACAGGTGGTAGTCGGAAGGGGCCAGGTCTGGAAAATAAGCGGGGTTGGGTAGTACCTTCCAGTTGAGTGTCTCCAAGTAGTTTCGGACCATTTTTGACAAGTGCGATAGTGCGTTGTCGTAGTGGAAAATGAGCTTGTCATGTCTTTGTTGATAATCGATTTGGTCTTGGGGAAGATGTTGATGGTTGGCCGACATCCACTATTTCTTGCGTTTCGAATTCTCGAAATATATCCACTTTTCATCGCCTTTCACAATCCGATGCAGGAACGACTTTCTTTTTTGTCTGGCGAGTAAGATTTCGCATGTGTTGTGGCGTCACTGCATCTGCCTATCGTTCAATTTATGCGGCACCCATTTTCCGATCTTTTCAATCTTCCCCATGGCACGTAGACGCATGGAAATGGCTGGTTGAGTAACACTCAATTGCTCCGCGAGCATTTTTTGCGATTGGGTATCGTCTTCGTCCAAAAGAGCCTGCAATTGATGGTCCACAACCTTCCTAGACCGATTTTGACACTTCTTGTCCCACAAGGCAAAATTGCTGTCTTTGAACCGACGAAACCAATCTCGCCACGTTGTTTCAGATAAAGCACTGTCACCGTAGGCCTTCATAAGCATTCGATGCGATTCGTCAGCCGATTTCTTCAAATTAAAGCGGAAAAGTAGAGCTTCCCGCATATGCTCTTTTTCTGGCACAAAACTGGATATGATTACTAAAGAAAAAATGTATGCTGTTGTACGAAATTGCTGACAATGTGCACTGAATAATGTTGACAGATGTCAAAATCATAAAAAAAGTATGGTGTGCCCATGGCAGCCTATTTCGCTCACTCACGCCATCTATAACCAAACAGCGGTATTTTATTATATATCCTATTTTTTCCTATCATAATGAGAATTAAATTAAATTAAATTGTAACATTTCTTAAATAATTACCTAACAATATTGATTGATTAATTTAATTTTAATTTATGGAATGTGTTTTGTATGCGTGTGTGTGTGGCTTGGGGTGTATATGTAGCTGCAGGTCTCCATCTGATATTGGTTTTTTCGTATCATTTTTCTTCAACAAACACAATCCAAATTTTTTTTTAAAATTTTTTTTTAAAAGCTTATGCTTTATTTGGCTGCTTTTTGGATTTCCTCTGCTGGTATGTTATGTGCTGCTGTCCTCCAATATTTCTTTTAATATCTTTTGAATTAAGCTATCGATATTGGAATCACCATGTTGACAGTACGGGCTTACGAGTCCCAACTAAACCTTCTCTGCCCTGCGGTTGATTTTTTCCCCTCATAAATGAATTTAAATATTTTTCTCAAGTTATTTTAATTTTATTATTAAGTTAATTGTTTTTCCTTATAAAAGGAAATTCTCGTCCGCTGAAGAGGTCATATTACAGTATCTGTACTAAAGATATTTTGAAGATATATAAGAAATTTTTTCGAAAAACTGGAGAGTTTGTATAAAATGTATTGAACTAAAAGGAAATTATAATGAAAAATGAAATATATTTTAATCTGCCCTCGAAAGGATCAAATTTAAATGTCAGTCAGTAGACATAAATAGCATATCTCAAGAATTACCTTTTATCTTCTTAGGAAAAATGTATGTTGTTGTACGAAATTGCTGACAATATACACTGAATAATGTTAACAGATGTCAAACTCATTAAAAAAAGTATGGTGTGCCTATGGTAGCTTAATACACTCACTCACGCCATCTATGTCCAAACAGCGGATTTAAGCTTATGCACCTGTATATTATTAAAAAAATTCCTTTTTTGACCAAAAATTGATAAAATGAATATTTGCCAATTTTCATGTAATATATTTGTATTATTATTTATTTTCTTATATTATTAAATAAGTTTTAAATTGTTTTTGTATATTATAGTTTTTCTGTTAATAAAAATTTGATATATACGAGAGGAATGGAATATTATTAAGTACGTGCACATACAATTGTATCCAAAATATTTCAAACATTTTTTTTTTGTAGTACTAAAAATCTATTTTATCATACGAAAAGAAAAGAAAGAAATCTTTTTAAAAATATAAAAAATCCGCTGTATACATTTTATCCTATACATTTTTTGGCCAATAAAAATTTACTTTTCAATAACCATTACCATCGTAGGAGTACTTTGAAAAGAAAAACAAACTTTTATGGTTTCCTAATGTTTATTTTTAAAGTAACTACCTTTGTACGAAAGAAAATATAAAAAACAGCATTAAATCCGATATTATAAGAAATCGTAGTTATACGAATACGAAACTAGCAAATATGATCACCATTTAATAGTAACAACTTCCATATGAGGTTGAATTTTGAATATTAGAATGGTAAAAAAATATACAAAATCACTGTTGTAATATGTTCGTTGTCTTATTTTGTATTCTATTCTACTCGTCAGTTATTCGAAAGGTGCGGTTTTTGTTATAAGAAGAGGTACTATAAAAAATTTTCCCAAATAAGGATCATTTTTTTGTATAGCGTAGCGCATTAGTACCATCCCGACTATAAGAATAAAAATACTGAATCCACCTTACCTTGACGTGCTGTATTTGGTTCGATGGCTGGATTATTGTAAGCTGAATGGTTAAGTTTGGGATACTAAAGAAATGAATATTTTCAACAACAAAAAAAAAAAAAAAAAAACTTACTTCCTGTACATTTCTTATATGCAAGTTTGTACATGTGTATCGGCAATAGCTTAGGCATTTAGCTAAATGCAAAAAGGATATGTATGTACGTGTAGATACATATAATGTCCATAATAGTTAGGTTTATACACCATCTGGATGATGTGATTCTTAGGTAGGAGCGGCAATATGATAAAAGTTAAACGAGGATTCTAAAGAACGGTCGAAACGTGGGTAGAAAAGAAACATTTAACTGCTCCCTGATGCTTCGATTTTCCATTGAATATGGATCAAGGAAAAGTTTTAAGCAGCCACTCAACTCTGAGCCCTTAGCTCTGAACTTGTACAATTTGCCATAACATTTATATACGAAACAAGTTTTATCTTTATCTTTGGATTCTGAGCGTCGAGGACATTAGATTTTGAGCTTAATATCTACGATACATACGTTTCACCGCATGGTAATGAGAATGTATCGAAAATGGTATTTTTATCGGTTTCAGGTTGCCCATCTTTACCACAAGATCTTGATTCGAATTCTAGTCGACTTCTTGTTCCTCTCACTATCCAATATCTTTCGATGAACTTCTATTGTTTGTAGTGGGCTTGCAGTCTGAATCCTCTGCGTTTTCCCATTTTTTATTATTTTATTATTCGTTCTTGTTTCAACTTCAAAAGAATATTGTATATTCAGTATGCACGACTATTTCCAAAAATCTATATAGACTAATATATGATACAGCATGTTTTGAATTATGAAAGAAGACTTCAATACTCTGCCACTCGAAGTAGAGAAATTCATATATTGTATGTCCATGTATGTGTACATATATGAATGGGGTAATGTATCAGCCATTCGATAGGACCATAGCAGATCATTGAATCATGATTCAGTATCGAGTTGAACATAAAAAATAGCCTCATTCTCTCTGGACTCGACTAGATTATAAATAACACCAGCTGCATGTAATAAAATAAAAAAGTACTTAACAACATGTGTAAACGTATAAAATTTATTTTTATATTTTTCATAGATTTGCATTTATTATATTTATAAGTTTGGGCATCAATTTTTCCATACTATTATTTGCTAAATTATCTAATTATCTTTAAAAAATAGTTGAATATGACTGAATTTTTTTAATTCAGTCATATTCAACTATTTTTTAAAGATAATTAGATAATTTAGCAAATAATAGTTTTTTTTTTTAAATACAGATTAATTTTTTTCTTCTAATTAGCAAATAGAAATTAATATTTTTTGTCTGCAAAGGCAGTATGATAAGTTAGTGATAAATAAAACATAGAATTAATTTATTCAGTAAAAATTTTATATATTTATCTGAAGGAACAATATCTTGGAATTTATTAATCATTTATTAGGTGGTACCCCTAATTTGACATTCTGGGGTGCTTAGTATCATATTTGCTCGTACAACCACAACGGAATTCAGTAAACTATATCTGATTCATCTCATACGAAGTCGAAAAGTCTTTTAAATAGTTTTTATGCTTGTTTTTAGTTTCAGATATTATTTTTTTCCTCAAAAATAGTTTTTTCTTAACACACAAAATGCATTTGTTTTTCTCATATTAATAAAAAATCTCGATTCTTGCCTGTTTTCAATGGCTGGCAAAACTAAAACTAATGATAAAATTTTATATTGCATCCTTGCAAAAATTTCAGATAATAAAAAGAATGTCGTTTTTCTGATATGAGCTACAGCTTTTGAATTTATCACTGACTTATCATATTCCCGTCGTACATTAGTACTTAGAGAGTAAATTAGTCTTAAGGGAAAAAGTGTTGAAAATTAATAGATACGAAAAAATAAACATCACCACAAATGGTACTCATTCCATTCAAACACCTTCCTTATATAATAAGAAAGGTATCCTAAAAGGGTGCAAAATAACAACTTCAATAACTGGCATCAAAACAGAAGAGTAAAAATTCAGTTTGGATGTTGATGGCTACAGTAAGAAGGCAAACGGAATGGATGTCATTTTACCATATCAAAGGCTGTGAGGAGCAAATAAATAAAAACGTGAGGTTTCATCATGTCAGAGGGTGAGTATTAAAGTGCCATAGAGCAAAACACATTTCGAGCTTATGTAAAAAAAATTTGCATTTGGTATGCATTTGCAAACATTTCCCATGCGTCTTTCTCAACGTCACTTCCATGTTTGCAATTTGCATACGAGACTCGATAAAATATCACCCTCCTCCCATATGCACTTTGCCCGTACAACTGCTCAAAGCCTCTCTAATGTGTTTATGCTATATTCACACTTAAATATGACAAAAAAAAAACCCATCAACATTTTTTTTGTAGTCCCCGTCCTTATTGTTGTTAGGTTGCACTTGCCTTTACAATTGATATTGCTAAGTAGTGGTTATAATGGGCGGCATTTTTAGCCATCATTGCAGGATGATACTAGAAACTGTTGTTGTTTGCACAATTCAAGAATGAAAAATTAGCTTGACGAGACAATGTTGATGCAGAACTAAAATTTTTCAGCGCATTGGGAAAATTTACTGCAAAGAATAACTCTTCGTGTAGTTATGTGTAGTACTCTCACCAATCTTTTCATATCGAGTACACTATTAATAATTTTTTTTTCCTTTGGAATTTAACCAAACATATTAACATGCTATTATTCATATTTACTTTAAAAATAGTTTCACTTGATTTTTAAAAAGTTTTTCCTTTAAAAATTTTATCACGAGTCATTATGGTCTTAAAAATATTTTATTTGGCAGAGAAGCATTTTGCCCATTCAAGTAGTATATTAAGTTCTCTGCATAACGAGGGTATACTGAAAAGTTTCCGAAATATACCGGTAGGTGATATAATATTGAAATATTTTTTTATTGTTATGTTGGCAACTCTGATACTATTCTACGAGGTATGGCAAAAAAGTATATTTTTCAGATATTGTTTCTCAACAATTTTATTTTATTTTTATACTCTTTCAAAGTAGTTTTCTTGAGCAGCTATACATCAATGGAGGGCTTATTTCTACTCGACGTAATAGTGCTGGAAATCTTTAACTGGATCAAATTTGTCCAAACTTCTCAGACAACGTCCTTCCAATGATATTTGATCAGATGAAAATACCGGACAGACAACTTGAAGAATCCTTTTTTTTTAAATATTTATCAATGGTCTGATCTTAAAGAAGACCTAGCTCGTATATAATTTTCATCACTTTTCTATTAAGAAAGATTTTTTGAGCGAGGTTCGTGCTCCACTGCTTTTTAGCACTCCAAAAATTTAAACACGTATGATATCGATAAAAAATATTCCTCATTGTTTTTTTTTTAAATGCAAAGTGATTTTTTTCTAATCTGTAAATAGAAATGAATATTTTTTGTCTACAAAGGCAGTATGATAAGTCAGTGATAAATAAAACAAACAATTAATTTATTCAGTAATAATTAATTTATTTTTCAATATTGTCTTTTTTTAGTTCGATACACTATACCCAACGATATTTTCACTACTTTATAGTACGATTTGTCATACTCTGCAAATTAGGTCTCAAATACTTTCACTCGATAATATCATCGATTTCGTTATGTTTTATTCATCTGAGGTTCGTGCTCCACTGCTTTTTAGCACTCCAAAAATTGAAACACGTATGATATCGATAAAAAATATTCCTCATTGTTTTTTTAAAATGCAGATTGATTTTTTTTCTAATCTGTAAATAGAAATGAATATTTTTTGTCTACAAAGGCAGTATGATAAGTCAATGATAAATAAAACAAACAATTAATTGATTCAGTAATAATTAATTTATTTTTCAATATTGTCTTTTTTTAGTTCGATACACTATACCCAAATATATTTTCACTCCTTTATAATACGATTTGTCATACTCTGCAAATTAAGCCTCAAACACTTTTAATCGATAATATCATTGATTTCGTTATGTTTTATTCATCTGAGGTTCGTGCTCCACTGCTTTTTAGCACTCCAAAAATTGAAACACGTATGATATCGATAAGAAATATTCCTCATTGCAACGTTTCATAGGTCAAAATCGTAAATTCACCAAGCTTAACAAAAAATTTAATGACACATTACACTATGTCTAATTTTCATACAGCACTACCAAAACACAACATCATTTATGTGCGTTATACAGAGTAAAATCTCTTTCAAGTTCCTGTAATCCGTCCGAGCTGGTTTGGAAATTTAAATAAAAAAGCCAACAGATACACGGATCGGCTCCAAAAAAAAGTAAAGACCATTCCATCTGCTTGATAGGTGATGGCATCATATTTTTGGAAAGCAAAAGGAATTTTTCTAATTGACTATATAAAAATAAGTTAAAACTGTCACTTGCCAATACTATGCAAAGTTTTTCGATGATTAAAATGCAGCTATTAAGGACAAGCGCTATAAATATAAATTCTAAAACCTTAAATAAAATTTTTTCTATTATAACTACGAATAATAACCCGTATAATATTATCCTTTAAGGGTACAAGTGACACTTGTTTATCGGTATAGATAAGTAATTTCATTTAGCTCCATAAAAAATAGCCTCAAAATATCTTTTATGATGCTAACTGAGCACAGTAGATTTTAATGCATACTATATTTCATGTGCAATCTATCAAAAATTAAATATTAAAAACCAAACAGTAAAAAAACCATCTAATACTTCTAAATCTATTTAATAATAAAGAAAAATTATCTTTAAAAATAAAAAGATTATTGCTCGAAAAAAGGACTGTTGTACGTTTATTAGAAATTTCCAACAAAAAGGACTCATATTCGTGTCTAAAGAAAATAATGAACATTTTTTTAGAAAATCATCAATCAATCGACCGAAATTATGTCCAATTATACCTACATATACTTATACATATAAGAAAAATGAATAAAAGACCTGAAGATATTCGTTCATTTTTCAATTCGGACCAAAAAACATAAGAGATTGGGAAATAATTTTATTTTCAACTTTCTAAAATGTCATCACCTAATTTTTCATAATCCAACAATATTGACCTCCAAATATGTTTACATGAAAAGTTTATGTACGACTATGCCTCCCTATTCCTAAGGGTATGTATGATTATTGTGTGTTTTTAGCTTAAGTCAATTGTATATAAGCAAAAATGAAATTCTCTCATAAGGGTGGTATTATTTAATACAATAAAATTACTAGAAAATATCAGTGCCATAATATTTACACATTTTATATAATCTGTAATTGATTTCGTTTACGAACAATAATGACTTTTTTTTGGTAATTTTGTTTTTATATTAAAAAAATTCTACAGAAAATTTCTTTAAGGCTAAAATGATTAGGGAGTCGTTTACAAAATGTTGCCAAAAACACTAAGAAAAAATTTATGAAAAAACATGTTTTTCAATATTTTTTTTCCAAGTATATAATATTATCTAAATAAAGAGTATTAAAAAATTGTACATTAAGGATATAGAAATGAAAAATAATATATTTTAGCAAGCCTATAATTCTTCTCTAATATTTATTTGAATAAATTTTTGATTGAAGGCTGGCTAACAACATTCTTGAGGAATAAGCTTTCTCTTGAAGTTCTTGAAAAATATTAAATATATTATTAAAATTTTAGAAAGATTTTGCAAAATAAACATTATTATTTGCAAAATTTCTTGGAATAAAATTGTTAAAAAATGAAATTTAAACATACTTTTCTTAAATGAAATTTTTAATGAAATTTGTACATTATGCTGGGATTAAATTTATATTGCTTAAATTTTTATAATACCAGATTATCAATTTTAAGAGTTAAAAAAGTACAACCCCGTTATTTGGCAATTATCAAACATATATAATAAATAAAATAACCATTATTTAATTAAAAATTTTCCAATTTATCACAATTTTTTTAAAAAGCTAAATTTCACAGTTTAAGAGGACATTTTTCTAAGAGAATTTTTTTCACTGATAAGGCTTATGAAACCAATAAGTAAAATAGCCATATATGATAAGGCTTTAAAAGCTTTTAAGTAACTATAGGAAAGCAATTTCCAGGTGTATAAGCTTAAATCCGCTGTTTTATCATAGATGGCGTGAGTGACCGTCTGTGCACGTTGTACTTTTTTTTATGAGTCTGACGTCTTTCAACATTAATCAGTGCACATTTTCAACAATTTCATACAACAACATACATTTTTCCTTTGGTAATCATGTCTAGCTTTATGCAAGAAAAAGAGCATATACGGGAAGCTCTGCTTTTTTGCTTCAATTTGAAGAAATCGGCTGCCGAATCGTATCAAATGCTTATGGATGCCTATGGTTATAGTGCATTATCACAAACAACGTGACGAGATTGGTTTCGTCGGTTCAAAGACCGCAATTTTGCCTTGTGGGACAAGAAGTGTCAAAATCGGTCTAGGAAAGTTGAGGACCATCAATTGCAGGCTCTTTTGGACGAAGACGATACCCAATCGCAAAGAATGCTCGCGGAGCAATTGTGTGTTACTCGACCAACCATTTCCAAGCGTCCGCGTGCCATGGGGCAGATTGAATAGATCGGAAAAGGGGTGCCGCATAAATTGAACGATGGGCAGATGGAGCGACGCCAAAACACATGCGAAATCTTCCTCGCCAGACAAAAAAGAAAGTCGTTCCTGCATCGAATTGCGACAGGCGATGAAAAGTGGATATATTTCGCGAATCCTAAACGCAAAAAATCGTGGATTGATCCCGGCCAACCATCAATATCTTCCCCAAGACCAAATCGCTTCGGACGGAATACGATGCTGTGCGTTTGGTGAGATCAGCAGGGTATCGTCTACTATGAGATGTTGAAACCTGGTGAAACTGTTAATGCCCACCGCTACCACCAACAACTGATCAAATTGCACCGTGTTCTGTGTGAAAAAAGGACGGATTATCAACAAAGCCATGAAAAGCTGATTTTCCTCGACGACAACGCACCATCGCACACGTCAAAAATGGTTCGAAACTACTTGGAGACACTCAACTGGGAGGTGCTACCCCACTCCATTTATTCACCAGACCTGGCCCCTTCTGACTTCCACCTGTTTTTGTCGATGGGTCACGCGATCGCTGAGCAGCACTTCGAAGCTTACGAAGACGTCCAAAAATGGCTTGATGAGTGGTTTACCTCGAAAGAGAAGGAATTTTTTTTGGCGTGGTATCCACAAATTCCCAAGAGATGGTAAAAATGCTTAGCTAGCGAGGGCAAGTACTTTGAATAAAACTTTTTTGCTTCCTATAAAAAAAGCATGTGTTTTTTTGACTAAAAAACAGCGGATTTAAACTTATACACTTGGTATATCCATGAAATGTTACTTTTCGATTTTGTATTTTGGTCTAAATATAAAGAAGGAAGACAGTTACCATCAATTATGATCGCTATTCATGGATAAAAATTTATTTTCTGAACCATAAGCGAGTTTAACCGGACAAAAAAGCTACATATAACATGATGCATTTTGATATTATGCGCGATAACTTTCCTGGCCGCAAACTTTTCAGATTCTTTGAAATTATGGTTAAAAGTATTCAAAAAACCAATATATCTTAAGAAAGGCCAAATTCCAGACCGAAATATGCGGAAATATTATCAAGAACTTTATGACAAAACATCGAGTCCTGAAGAAAACAATGTTATAATATGTTAAATAATGGTAAATTAATTATAATGAAAGAAAATTAAATTTTATTCAAAATCTGAACACTTTATTAATATAAATTAATTTGACTTTCTAAAGCTTAAATTACTCGTAATTTCATATATAATTTTTATATAAATAAAATTCACATTATATAAAAGTCTGGCTCTTGACTCTTCAAGCTAATTGATACAATTAAAATATATTGTAACTCAAAAATAGAATGAATATTTTTTTTTTTAAATTATATAATAAGTCTTTTACCTTTGCAGAGTTTTTAGATAATAAAATTTAGAAAAAAAAACTGCGAAAAACTATAGAAAAAATGATGCAATTCATTCATTTTTATTGATTATACGTAATGATTTGCAATTTCATTACACTAAATGTGATGAAAAGCTATTCGTTCGACACAATATTTCTTATCTGACAGAGTGTGGTTGGTTTAGTGTCATGAATAAGAAAGAAGATAAATTTTGCTCAAATTTCCATCTCTACAAGGTGATTTCGACATGTGCACACAGTCACACGATCACATACCATATTTTAAATAGTTTCTATCAGAATTGTAGAAGAAAAGCTAAATTATAATACATACATTGTTATAAAAGTGCCCAAGATAGGAGTGTAGAAGGATGAGTAAGGATTTGTGTTTCGAAACGAACATGTAGCAAAACACAAGTGATTTTGTTTACATGAACGCATTTATTCATACAAGTATGTATATACAGATTTATTGTCAGTGTTGCGAGACCGATTCATAGTCGCGTTCATATAATTAGAAAAGATTATTCTAACTACTTTCACTTGTCCTTACAGGCAACCGTGAGATAACGAGAAAACTTATCTGCCAAATGAGATGCATTCCCCAAATGACAAAATGCCATGTCAAAGCCAACGCACCATAACCCCACCAGGAGCCACTGTATCCTGGATGGATAATGCTATGACACTATCAGCACGATGAATATACGAGAACGCGTTGCTCTATCGCTTAAATGAGAAACGTGAATCCTTACTGGCCTTTCAACATTTCTGATGGAATATATTCTCTGATGTTTGTTAAGATCTACGCCAAGGGACCATTCATTCAACATTCGTGCTGATTTTTATCATTTTCATGCATACAAAGAGGCTGCCATTCATAGTAGACGTTTGGTTGATTCCACCCGCATCCGTCGATACTCTTCTCTGGTCCTTAATGCCAGCTTAAACTGTTCCGCCTGCGGATCAGACCCATAACGCTCTTTTACCTATCGTACGTACTATTCCACCTACAATTCGGTAAGTAGCGACTATCGTCAAGGTAAAAGATGGTCTTAACGCTATACTTTTAACCCGAAGGTGAATAGATCCAATTATAAAAAGTGTGGCAAATGTGCAAAGAAAATATTTCTGCGTTTTGTATCATTTTATGGTCGCTTGCATTTTATCTTAAAACATCATCGCGTACCTGTAACCTTTTATCATTAGCAGCAGTAGTTACATTATTTTTTGTAATTTATTCTATCGAAGCTACTCTCAACAATAGTAAAAATTAAATTTGATGTTTACCATTTCTCGAATGGTGATTTCATTAATTTTTCTAATTAAAAATAATTTAATTCATACTTCAATTTAATTTATAGTTTTCAAGACTGTAAAAGATGAATTTTTAGTAGAACATAACATATAATAATAATATTCAAAAAATTGAATTAAAATTATTTTTTAATAATTGTCCTAGTTTTCTATTTTTTAATAGATTAACCTATTTTCATGTTATAAAATTTAAAAAAGGTCTTTCAAAACATAAATATAGAATAAAATCTTTACAAACAAAAACCGTTTTTGAGATATTTATTTAAAAACAAAACAATATGAAAAGATATTTTTAGATGGACTTACATACATAAGAACTTACATCGGTAAATTGTAAAATTATTAACAAAATTTTTTTTAATTAATTATCAATTAATAAGGCCGCATTAAAGTCACAGAATATCTAAACGTTCGGATGATTTTGTAATAAGATATTAAAATTAATAAACAAAAAATATATTCAAATTTTCTAAAATACAATTGATTAATTTTAAACTAAAATATTAATAAAAATATTATTTTAATAAATTTATTTTTTATTTTTTATGTGGAACTAAAATTTTATTGTAACAAGCAGATTTACATAACATTTTAATTAACAATCTTGTGCATCATGAAGTGGGAGTAAACACCCATCGGCGTTTCTCCAACTAACGGAAGTTAGATTCCTCTAGAAAATCTCTAGGCCATTGTCTCTTAAGTCTCCGATGAGTGTTTCCGAGGAGGGCTGTACAAGACAATTCTCTCCCAAGTGGATTATGATGATAGGGTAAACGGGAGTGAAAGTTTTGATATCAGGAAATGCACAGGTCATTAACAAAGGGAACATTTAGGTCACGATGTATTACAATGTTACGAACATAAAAGGGGGCATTAACAATTTTAAGGAGGATCTTTGATTGTAAGAACTGGACGTGATAAGAATTGGAACGTTTTGTTGAACCCCAAAGTTCAATCCCATATGTCCAAATAGGTTTTATAATTGTATTTTGTAGATTAGAAGTTTACTTCTGATTGTTAGTTTTGAATGTTTGTCCAGTAGTTAGCTTCAGCTCTTTTTAATCTACCAGGTGTTGGAATTAATTCATAGCGTTTTACAAAAGATGGCGTTAGCCAACTATCCATAGTCACACATGTAAAAAAAATATTCTCCCAGAAGCTACTGACATAACGCAACTTTTCTACTATATGACATTTTGTTATAGTGTCAGTAGCACTTGTTGCGCAGTGTCAAATATGTCAAAGTTCATGCCTGAAAGATCGTTTTTGCGGGGAGTGTTACTCCATTACTTAAACATGAAGAAAAGTGCCGCGGAAAGTCATCGTATTTTAGTGGATGTCTACGGCGAACATTCTCTTGCTGAGCAAACTTGCAGAAAGTGGTTTGCAAGGTTTAAAAATGGAAATTTTGATTTCGAAGACATGGAACGTCCCGGACAGCCGAAAAAATTCGATCGGTTGGAGTCGACTTTTCGACGGTCGGAAAACGCCTGAAAGCCAAAGGAATGGTACAAAAACAGGGAACGTGGGTTCCACATGAGTTGAAGCCAAGGGACGTGGAACGGCGTTTAGTCACCTGTGAGATTCTTCTCCACGGGGAGGGAAGGAAGGGATTTCTGCATCGAATCGTCACTGATGACGAGAAGTGGGTACTCTACGACAATCTCAAACGCAGAAAATCGTGGGGACAATCCCAAACGCAGAAAAATATTCATGTGAAGAAGATCTTACTGTGTATTTGGTGGGATCAGCTGGGTGTTATTTATTATGAGCTCCTCCAACTGGGTGAAACCATCACTGGGGACGTACATGTATGCAGACGACAATTGATGCGTTTGAACAGAGCATTACAAGAAAAGCGGCCGCAATATAAAGATCGACACGACAAAGTAATTTTGCACCACGACAATGCAAGACCCCATGTTGTGAAAGTCATGAAAACTTATTTAAATACGCTGAATTGGGAAGTTCTGCCTCATCCGCCATATTCACCAGACATTGCCCCATCCAATTATCATTTTTTTCGATCCATGGCGCATGGATTGTCAGAGCAGCACTTCGATAACTACAAAATGACCAAAAATTGGATCGATTCTTTCATCGAATCTAAAGAAGAATAATTTTTTCGACGCGGTATCCGAGCATTACCAGAAATATGGCAAAAAGTAGTGGATAACGAAGGACAATACCTTGAATAACGCTTCTGTAATGATACTGTTACAGTATCATTACAGAAGTGGATAACGAAGGACAATAGCTTTGTAATGATACTTATTGAATAATAAATCACGAAACTTTGCAAAAAAACGCTACGAATTAATTACAACACCTGAAAGTATGTGGGTTCCATGTTAGTCTCTTGTACAGGTAAAGTCCTAAATAACGCACTTTATTATATTATGGTATCATGTTGCTATTAAGTTATAAAGGGGTAGGTTTTTTTGGCAAAGTGTGAAAGTAATGTGAGGACTCTTCTGTTTATGTACCTTTACTCTCCATCTCTTAAATCACGATTGAAGGTTGTGGAAATGGGATTGTAAATTGTTGGAAGCTATGTCAGGATTTGTATGGGTAGTAAGTATGGCAGTATCGTCTGCATAAGTAGCAATGATAGTATTAGGATCAGATGGGATGTCATGGGTATAAATATTATATAAAATGGGACCAAGGATACTACCTTGTGGGACTCCGACTAGAACAGGATATATTTCGGAGGATTCTGAGTTAATTGTAACTTGAAAATGACGTTGAAGGAATAAAGCTCTTGTGTTTCCAAAGGAGTACAGGATGCCACACACGATCAAAAGCTTGGGAGATATCTAGAAATACTCCTGGGCAATACTCTTTCCTCTCAAGAAAGGATGCAATAAATCCAACACTGCGATGGCATTGCTGGATAGTAGAGTGTTCAGATCGAAATCCAAATTGGTAATCAGGAATAATTTTATCATTAACTAGAACTGGGTAGAGTCGTTTTAATAGGAGTTTTTAGAATATCTTACCAAGAATTGGTAAGAGGCTGATAGTCTATAGGAGGAAGGAGAATTAATGGGTTTACTTGGTTTAGGAATCATTTTAATGACAGAATATTTTCAGAGTAAGGAAAAATAGGTTGTACGCAGGATACTATTATAAAATATGTGTGATTAAAACTAAAGCTTTTCGGGAAATTTGCTTCAGAATAGGAGCTGTTATTAGATCATAAGCAGGACCTTTTTTATTGTGAAGGCCTGCGCCTTGTAGATTTAATTTTCGAGGGCTTGAAATTTTTGGCAGGAAGACTCATAGGGAGTGGGAACATTAGTTCTTCGATGATTTTGCTAGTATGTGATTTGTGTTCTATATCATCATGTGGAGCAAAAGTATTTACCAAATTTTTAGGAAATACTTCGGCTTTTTCTTTGTCCGTTTTTGCACAGTTACCGTCATTTTGTTTCAGTGGGTGTGATGTTCTTTTGTATGAGAGTATTCGTCTAGTGGCTTCCCATAATTTTAATAAATTAATTCGTATCCTTTGAAATACTATTCCTGTGTGAAGAACGGATCATTCACAAGTCCTATATAAAATTTCCATGGGTTTCAGATTGGGTAATTATAGTAGCCATGTTATATTTTGCAAAATCCCTTCTTGTTTTTAATTTTTAATTGTTTTATGATAAGGTTAATTATCATAGTGCATAGAAAATCATTTACAAATAAACCGAAGTTCTAATGGAAGATCTCTAAAATATTTGGATACTATCAGGTCCTTCAATTTTTATCAAGTCTCCTACTAGTTTTGTAGAGATGCAGCCCTAAACCATAATAGAGCCACCACCGTTAGACACCATAGCTTCCGCCAGCATTTGTTCTCCAGCCCTACGACGTACGTTCATTTTTTTTTTTTAATTTTAAATGTTATCTACAACTACTTATGCTTTTGTAGTAACAAGCAGATTTTTTAAGAGAATATACAAGGACATGAAGACATGTGGAGGAAAACACCCATTCATGTTACCTCTAGAACAGGGTAATTTTAATTTTATAATTTAAGAGAATCTCTCGGCCATCACCGTTTTAAACGTCGATGGGTGTATAATGGAAGGGTGGGAGTGGACAGTTCCCTTTCTAAAGGATTAGGGTGGAAGGATAGATGCGAATGGAATTTTCCCAATGTTCTAGAGCATATGTCCATATTGGTTTCAGAACCGTATTGTATAGTAATAGTTTACTTGTTGTTGTAAGTTTTGTTTTAGTGTCTAGGAGACGTAATAATTGTTTGTATCGTCCGTTAAGTTCACGTCTTTTAGTTTTCGTATGAAGGTTCTAGGTTAACCTTTGGAGGTTCCAGGTTTTTTTGTGGAATATTACTGCCATTTAGGGTTATGTCGGAAATTTGTTGTCGGTAGAGTGTGATAGTTACATGAGCAGATTTTTGCTCATTTACCTTCACTCTCCACCTTTTGAACCAAGTTTCTAAGGAGTGGATATGGTTCTGTAGGATACTAATGGCTGTGGAAGGATCTTTGTGATGTGTCAGGATGGCTGTATCTTATGGATGTTGTTGTGGCAAGGAATGTCATGGGTATAAATGTTATAAAGGATAGGATCTAGGATACTTCCTTGAGGGATACCGGCGGAAATTGGATAAATGTCAGAGTACTCATTATTTTCAGCTACCTGAACATATCGGTCTGAGAGATAAGATTTAAGGATGTGGAAATAACCCGAGGGTAGGACTCGCTGCAACTTTCAAAGCATTCCAGGGTGCCACGACCAAGGCACTCCTTGTGAGTAGCCGGAAGAAAATGGAGACCATCACCATAAGAGTAGGCGATCACGACATCCGGTCGCTACCCTACATCCGGTATCTAGGAGTGGTCTTGGATGCCAGACTCAACTACAAGGAGCACATCTCCAGCGTCAGCAGGAAGGCATCAGCAGTAGAGGGCGCACTTTCGCGGATAATGCCCAATATCGGAGGCCCCAGGCAAATCCGAAGGCGACTACTGGCAACTGTGGTTACCTCCGTCCTGCTATACGGAGCACCAGTGTGGGCGAAATCGCTAGAGCTAACAACATACCGCAAGACAATGATATCAGTCCAGCGGCTCTCAGCGATCAGAGTGGCATCAGCATACCGAACGGTATCACACGATGCGGTCAACATCGTGGCATCATGCCCACCCATCGACATCCTGGCAGGAGAGCGAGAACGCCAACATCGTAGGAAGAAGGAAGAGCGGCGAAAGGTCCTCTGTGAAGAGGAGAGACCCGAGAGTCTTCGCCTCTGGCAAGAGAGATGGGACAACTCGACGAAGGGTCGGTGGACTCATCGGCTGATCCCACATGTTATCAAATGGGTCACTCGCCTGCACGGGGAAGTCGGGTATTACATCACACAACTCTTGACGGGTCTGGATGCTTTCGGGCATACTTGCACAGATTCAAGAGAACTGACTCCCCAAACTGTCATCATTGCCGCGATGTGATCGAAGACGCAGAACACGTCTTATTCCAGTGCCCCCTCTACGAGGAGACGCGGGTGGAGCTGGAGAGAAACCTGGACCGTTCCATCAGTCCAGAAAATATAGTGGCGTGCATGCTGAAGAGCCAATGGGCTTGGAACAGAATTACAGAGTACGCGGAATCCATTATCAAGAATCTCCACAAAACGTACGAAGAATAGGCCGCGAGGCGTCATAACATCGGGACAGCAGTAGCTTCAAACAAGAACGCCCCGGCGAAGTAGTATTTACAAAGAGTGCCGTCGGGGAACCATCGACACCCTCGGTTTCAAAAAATGGGATAAAGGCGTTTTAGGATTAATTTTTCTAGGATTTTTGATAACATGGGAAGGAGGCTTATAGGTCTATATGAGGTAGGAACGTTTTTGGGCTTATTGTATTTTGAAAACTTCCACAGGGAAGGAAAAAATTATATGCGGAGGATACTATTATAAATATAGATTATCAAGACGAGGGGTTTTTTGGAAATTTTCTACAGGATTTTCCAAGTTATTAGGTCATATCCTGGGGCTTTTTTTTAATGGAAATGTGTTCTATTGTCAATTTAACTTCCGAAGGAGTGAAAAACTAAGGAAGTGGACTTCTGAGTTGATATTTGTCGGAATATTTGTTCGTCATGTAGAATTTCTTGGACATCTTCGTGAGGTTTAAAGATGTTTTCTAAGTGTTTGCCAAAGATGTCAGCTTTCTGTTTGTCCGTTTTTGCCCAGGTTCCGTCGGTATTGTTCAGAGTGACTTATTAGTTGTCAGTGATTCTGTGTATTCAGTAAATCGTTCGTTGTTATAATTAATTATTTATTGTTTCAGTTCTCGTTATAGTTGGTTCAGTTTTTTCTTCTCATTTGACATTCTTGAACGTTGTCACTGGGCCCTGGCTCGACGTTTCTCGCTTATCAAGCTTCGAATTTTTTGCGGAAGATTATAGTCATGTTATCGTATGATTAGTTTGTTATGAGTTATGTGAGCGTTTGTGATTGAGTTCTGTATGCAAACAATCAAGTCGTTTACGGCATCGTCTATTTCTTTTACTTTCTTAAGGCTTTGTTGTAAATGAATCTGTTGGTCTAAGTTCTGTCTAAAAATGTCCCAATCAACTTTCCCATTTACAAGTTTATTTATTTTTTTTTTTTATGTAATGTCAGGTTAATGTTTAGATATAGTAGGTAAGTAAAATATTTAAATATTCTCAAAACATTAATTTTTTATCTCCGCTATAGTAAAAAAGAAATTTTTACCACTTCTGATTAAAGAAATAATAAAATTTTTAAAGTGTTACTTATTTTTATGTACCATACATTATATTACAATATATATCCAAAAAATACAATAATATAATTTTTAGATTTATTAAAATTGAAGTAAATCTATTGCTATTAAGGTAGACATATACTTTTGATTTGTAGTGTACATTTATCTATAGGATAGTAGATAAATATTGAATTTTACAAAGTTTATAATAATCGGGATACATTTTCATGCAGCTAATGTTAACTATTTCTATTCACCACCAACTTTTCATAGTTTGATCATAAAATATAAACTGCCCTCGTGCCATTCAATAGAATACAGAAAATAGCAAATAACATCTCATAATGCGAAAGATTAAAGGATCCAATGTGAGATGGTAAAGTTGATTTTGTCATTAACGAATAAATGGGATATAGACCGGATATTAACAGATCGGAAGCCATCAGATAGATACATGATGTTGTCCCTATCTCCATTCCTGAGTTCTGATAAATTCCTCCCTGCTGTCCTTATCATCATCGACACAATCAAAAGCCGTAAGCTATTCATCGACATAGAAGAATGCTGTCACGCTGTGCCAAGGGATGATATAGCCTTATATACAGCCCCTTTAATGAAGGAAATTAAGTGTTCGTTAAGACATTTTCTATCTGAATCTGATTTATTGATCTAACTTAGATTGCTGCGTGCCGTTTTTCATTAAAAATCAATTTACTCGCTTACAGCTCTTATTAAGAACGTGGTTATCTAATCGATTTTATTTTTAACGTTTTCTATAAATCTGCTAGAATTTATACCTTTTTTCTTTTCAGTTTAATTTTACTAATGTGCTCGTAACATAAATTTATTAGAAATTTTTTTACAAAAAACTAAATTCAACAATTTTTTTTTAAGAAAGCATGAACAAAATTACTTTTATAAAATCTACTTTTTCCAAAGGAAAATGTTTATGCAAAAAAACAAAAATTTTACTAAGACCTTAAAAAAACAATTGTAAATATTTTGTTTTATAAATAGAAAAAGAAAATATTTTCTTAAATAGTTTTTATATAATTAAACTTATCCGTGACAGTGGAAAGACTGTGTTACAATAGCGGTAAGAATAGTAAATCCGTAAAAGGAAAATGCAATTATAATTTTCGAAGCTTTCCGTTGAACAAATACCCGGAAAGAATTGTGGCCTACACTGATGAATTCATTAATATTTGTCCTGTTGACAAAGGACTTTTAACTTTGGCCAAGATAAAGTTGCTGGATTTTTGTTTTACTTTCGCATATTTATGTCAGTCCATTAGGCTTCCCTTTCTAAGCCCCACTGCCAAACCAGACAAAGTAAAAGAAATTAGCATGGAAATTAAATTCAGTTTATTCGTCCATTATGGTAATTTTTCGTCCTGTATAATTTTATTAGCCTATCTTATTCTGTTTGCCATTTTTCAGTGCTTCCTTGATGGTCTTCCTTCATACTATTTGTATATGCGCTCGTTTTTTTTATATTTTGATATACAAATTCTAGATAGCTGAAGGTGAAACTTCGGTCGACATTCTTAGAATCAGAAATCTCCGAATTTGTCCAAATTCCTTAAATTTTATAGGAAATTACTGAGACTAGAAAATTTTTTACATTTCATCAAGTATTAAGAGAATCATTTTCAATGTCAAAGAAACATCATTCTTATTTTGAGACGTTTCTTTTTAGTCTGCTAACACTCGAAGATATTGTTTTCCTTCCAAAAACCTAAATATTTGCCAAAGGAAACAATCAAGTGTCAAAAAAAGATTTATTTAAATTTCCCCCCTTAAATTATATAAAATTGTTGATTTTTTTTTGTTGCATGATTTTAATTGAATTTTAGATTTTTTCTTCTAAAAATAGGATTTTATGAAAATGTTCACAAGATTTTTCTTAATTCTTATTAAAGAAAATGAACAATTTTTTCTAAGAAATAAATTTTTAGTATACTTTTAGGGCAATTTTGGTGCTAATTTTTCCACTAAATATTATAAATGAAGTATGCAAAAATTTCAAAAGTCGCATTTAATATTAACAGTAAAAGGAGAATTACTTAATTTTGTGATCTTTTCCTAATGACAATTAAATTCTAAGAATTTTATCAAAGAAATGATAACAATTTCCATTAAATTTTATTTTAAAAGTTATAGTGAATTTTCATGAGAAATCTTATAAAAAAAAGGAACTTCTTATTTTCGACCATTAAAATTTCAACAGGAATTTAAAAGTTTCAATTATTTTATTTGAAATTGAATTAATAATGAGGATGTATTGGAAATTTCCTTCAATCAACCACTAGATGGCATTAATTTTCAATGCTGACTATATCTCAAGAAATGAAAAGCTTATCAAAAAAAGGGGTTGTCTGCAGTGGATAGGCAATTGAGATGCAAACTGAATTCTGCAAATTGAATACCTAAAAAAAAAGGGAAACACTATAATTTTCCAATGCTATGAATAGTTTTGAGAAAATTTTTATGGGAAGCAAAAAATACCTGTGTTTTGTCAATTTTTGTTCATTAGTGTAACTAAAATTGTTCCTTGAATTACTTCTTTTTAAATACCAGGTGTATAAGCCTAAATCCGATGTTTTTTCATAGAAAACAAAAACAAATTTATTCAAAGTACTTGCCCTCGCTCGTTATACATTTTTCCCATCTCTCGGGCTATTTATGGATACCACACCAAAAAAATTCCTTCGCTTTCGAGGTAAACCACTCGTCAAACCATTTTCGGACGTCTTCGTAAGAATCAAAGTGCTGCTCAGCGAGCGCGTCGTCCATCGACGAAAACATATAGTAGTCGGAAGGGGCCGGATCTGGTGAATAAGCGGGATGGGGTAGCAGATTCCAGTTGAGTTTCTCCAAATATTTTCGAACCATTTTTGACGTGTGCGATGGTGCGTTGTCGTGGAGGAAAATCAGCTTGAAGATGGTTTGCCGCGATCAACCCACGATTTCTTGCGTTTAGGATTCTCGAAATATATCCACTTTTAATCGCCTGTCACAATCCGATGCAGAAACGACTTTCTTTTTTGTCTGGTGAGCAAGATTTCGAATTTTCCGATCTTTTCAATCTTCCCCATGGCATACAAATGCATAGAAATGGCTGGTTGAGTAACACCCAATTGCTCTGCGAGCATTTTTTGCGATTGGATATCGTCTTCATCCAAAAGAGCCTGCAATTGATGGTCCTCAACCTTCCTAGGCCGATCTTCGCGCCTATTGTCGCACAAGTCAAAATTGACGTCTTTGAACCGACGAAACCAATCTCCGTTTCGGCAGCCGATTTCTTTAAATTGAAGCGGAAAAAGAGAGCTTTTTTTCTGGCACAAAACTAGACATGATTACCAAAGGAAAAATGTATGTTGTTGTACGAAATTTCTCACAATGTGCACTGATTAATGTTGACAGATGTCAAACTCATAAAAAAAAAGTATGGCGTGCCCATTGTAGGTTAATACGATCACTAACGCCATCTATGACCATACACCGGAGTTAAGCTTATACACCTGGTATTGTTTTATATAAACATATTCTATTTTTTCCTATCATATTGATAATTAAATTAAATTAAATTGCAATATGTCCTAAATAATTACCTAATAATATTGATTGATTAATTTTATTTTAATTTATGGAATGTGTTTGTGTGTGTGTGTGTGTGTGTGTTTGGCTTGTGGTGTACATGTGGCTGCAGGTCTGGATTTGATATTGGTTTTTTTTTGCATCCACAAACACAATCCAAATCTTTTTTTAAATTTTCATTTTTTTTTAAAGCTTATGCTATATTTAGCTGCTTCCTCTGCTGGTACGTTATGTACTGCTGTCCTGCAATGTCCAGATATACGAGGGTTATTCATCAAGTACTTAGCCTCACCGCTTGATGGAATTGCTGTCACTAAAGAAATTTACCATCGTGCAGTACATTCTTTTAGTAGCCTACTGTCAAAGTTTCAGTCGATTCCTTTCATTAGTTTTGTTTTGAGAGCCTTTGAAAACGAGCGTGTCGGTCGGTTGCACAAAAATGGAAAAAGAACAATATCGTTCGGTGATTAGATTCTTGTTTTTGGAAGGGAAAACGCGCAGCGAAATCAAAGATCGCTTGGATGCTGTGTATGGTGACTCTTCTCCTTTGATGGCGACCGTCAAGAATTGGATCAACGAGTTTGTTCGTGGCCGCACGTCGGTTTTTAATAAGCCACGCCCAGATGCCCCGAAAACGGCTGCTACGGAGGAAAACGTTAAAAAGGTCCACGATCTCGTGTTGGCAGACCGTCGATTGAAGGTTCACGAGATAGCTGAGACTGTGGGCATCGCAGTAGAAATGGTGCATCATATTCTACATGAAGAGCTGGGCATGAGAAAGCTGTCGGCGCGATGGGTACCGCGTTTGCTCACACCAGAAAACAAGCGCAACCATGAGACCACATCGGCGACGTGTTTGGCGCTGTTTCAGCGCAATCCAGCGGAGTTCTTGCGTCGTTTCGTGACCGTCGACGAAATATGGATTCACTGGTACACAGCAGAGACCAAGGAACAGTCGAAACAGTGGACTTCACCCGACAAATGTGCTCCGAAGAAGGCGAAGACTGTTCGATCGGCCGGAAAGGTGATGGCCACCATTTTCTGGGATTCACAAGGGGTGATCCACATCGATTACCTCGAGAAGGGTAAAACAATCATGGGGCGCTACTTTGCTGATTTATTGGGCCGATTTGACGTCGAATTGAAGAAAAAGCGGCCCCGCTTTGCGAAGAAAAAAGTGATGTTCCACCAAGACAACGCGCCGGCTCACACCTCCGCCGTCGCCATGGCCAAATTGGTCGCATTGCGCTACGAATTGCTGCCCCATCCACCGTACTCTCCAGATTTGGCCCCCGTGACTACTTTTTGTTTCCAAACCTGAAACAAATACTCGCCGGGAATAGATTTGGGTCGAATGAGGAGGTCATCGTCGCCACTGAGGCTTATTTTGCTTCCTTCGAGAAAATGTATTTTTTGGACGGGTTAAAAAAGTTAGAGCATCGATGGGCCACGTCTATCGAGCTTGAAGGAGATTATGTGGAAAAATAAATTGCCACCTTTCCAAAACTTTCGTTTTTCTTTTGTAGGCTAAGTACTTGTTGAATGACCCTCGTATGACCATTAATTTTGTTTCTTATTCTTTTAATATCTTTTGAATTAAGCTATCGATATTGGAATCACCATGTTGACAATACGATTCCCAACTAAACCTTGGATGCAATTGTTCCTCATTTGGCAATCTCTGCCCTGCGGTTGATATTTTCCCCTCATAAATGAATTTAAATATTTTTCTCAAGTTATTTTCATTTTATTATTAAGCCAATTGTTTTTCCTTATAAAAGTAAATTCTCATCGGCTGAAGAGATCATAGACCTCTATTATATATATTTTGAAACAGATATTTTAAAGTTATATAAGAATTTTTTTCTCGAAAAACTGGAGAGTTTTTTTTAAAATGTATTAAACTAAGAGGAAATTATAATGAAAAATGAAATATATTTTAATCTGCCCTCGAAAGGATCAAATTTAAATGTCAGTCAGTAGACAAAAATAGCATATCTCAAGAATGACCTTTTATCTTCTTTATTTATTTTTAAGTTAAAAAAATCTTCGATTACAAATTCTTTTATTAATTATTTGATTTGGATTTAAAATAAATTTGATAATTTTCCTGAATATCAAATTTATTAATAGATCTATGTTATGACCAAAGAAAATCTGTTCTCTATTGAAATATGAGCTTTTAAAAATAACTTGGGACTCTAAGGATTTTTATTTCTATGAATTTCTTCAAAATATTTTAGTAAAATATACAAAATAAAATGAATCCAATTTTCTTCATTATTTACAAATGTATTTAGCTAAGAGGGAATAACATGGAAAAATGAAATATATTTTAATACACCCTCAAAAGGATCGTTTTAAATGTCAGTTAGTAGAAAAAATAACATATCTCAAGAGTGACCCTTTTTTTCTCTATTAAAATTTAATAGGAGAAATTTTCGAATACAAATTCTCTTATTTTATTATTAAATTTTGACTTAAAATAAATTTTGATAATTTTCTTGAATATCGAATTTGTAATTAGATTTATATCTAATCAAAAATCTACTTACTTATTAAATATGAGTTTTTTTTAACAATAACTTAAATGAAATATATTTTAATCCACACACGAAAGGATCAATTTTACTTAAACATAAATAAAGAAGAAAAAGGGTCAAGAATGACCCTTTTTCTTCTTTATTTATTTTTAAGTTCAAAAAATGGTCGATTACAAATTCTTTTATTAATTAATAAATTTTGATTTTAAAATAAATTTGATAATATTTCCTGAATATCGAACTTATAGTTAAATTTATGATTATAAAAAAAATCTGCTCTCTCATTAAAATATGGGACCCTACCGATTTTTTATTGTATAAATTTCATCAACACTTTTCAATAAAATTGAAAAAATAAAAAAATCCAATTTTCATTAATATTTTTATCGACTAGTCACAGTGCAACAAAATTTTTCAATAATAATATTTTCAAATACTTGAAAAAAATATCTTTTCATCCGTTTTTCTTATAACATAACAAATTTTAATCACTCACTTATATAAGGAGAAACTAACAATTTCATTAAACTTTTCAGGCTATTAGAAATAATGCTTTCGTTCAGAGTTAAATGTTTCACTGGTTCATACTATGTAAGGACTACTTATAGTGAAATTGTCAACTTGGTTCGAAGGCAGGTAATTAGTTTCCACTGGAACAGTAATCCTTGACAAAATGCATAAGAGGATTAGAGATAACTGTTGACAGAGAGTATTTTTCCTGTAGAGTACTACCTTAATTTCAATTTTAATTGTCGTAAATTCTTCGTTTACTATGCTTTTATTGTTTTTTTTTCTTTCTTAAATCGTATTCGAAAGTTTTTTAATTTTTTTTCCTGTTCATCTTAAATAATAATAAATTGTTACATCGAAAATGGTATAATAACAAAACACAAAATTAGAAATAATTCTAAAAGAACAAATATGAAAATCCATTTACACTAACTAAATGGCTAAGTGAAATAATTTGATTTGTTCTGGTTCGAAGGGATGCTGGCAAATTTCACCGAATCCTACAATACTAAAATTATAAAAAGTTGATTTTTGTTGTTGTTGCTGTTATTCATAAATGGATTTCTGGCAATAATGGAATTTTTCTTTTGCATTCATTTTTAAAGAAAATAATGAAAATATTTTGCAGAGTATATATAATCCCTAGGAGGTGGTAATGATACTCGTAGCATGCTGTGTTCTATACGAACTCTACTTTAAGGGCATCCTTATTACAAATGGCTATAAAAAATGGTATTCTTACGCCTCCTTTTTTTGTGTATGCAGAAGTCACTGTATTCATTGTAATGCTTCCCATTTACTTAGTTGAGATTCCTGAAAGCTTTCAGTTCATATAGTGCGGCCGATTGGCTTCGTATCCGCATATATAAAGTCATTTAGTCTCAAAATGGAATGTTTGGTAGAACGAAAAAAAAATTGCCTCTATATTCCCGACACCCAACCAACACCATCAAACGGAAGGAATAACAAGCAAAGGAATCGGAAATTGTCCTCTTCAAATCTGAATAATCTGATCATCAACGTAAATGTACTCATCAAGAGATAACGTTAAATGCCAACCATTGATGGTGATGCTGAGAATAAAGTGGAAGGACGACCCGTTTTTCTCGGACCAGATAGTTGGACAAAAATTGTTGATCGTTCTTATGGTAGTAAAAGGAAAAGACATTTTAAATAAAAATTACTATAGCAAAAAAAAATAACTTCAACTCTCTTAGGGGTGGACTATTTTCTTAGATTTTGCGTATATTCTTCTTAACCTATACAAAGGGTATTGAATAGAGCCACCTTGCTGAATAAGAATCGAGCTTTATTCATATACGTTCTATTGTTATTTGTGGAAAAATTGGTTAGGAGCCAAAATTATTTCAAGGACGTACGCTCTATTCATAGAGATTTTGACTAGGATACTATTACAAGTTATCAAAACCAAATTGCCCAATGTAATTGTGTCACCTTCAATGGAATAGAAAGACAGTTCGAAAGGAATTAAGAATGTAACAAAAAAAAGAAGGAAGAACGAATTTCAGAACAAACCAAGCAAACCAAATCAGAATAAACAAAACGAACTCCCGTAAGGTATAGCCATTCCCCAGGGTGACATTAATTAAGAATTATGGGAATCACGATAAATTTCCTTTTTTGTACTCACCGACTCCATTGCTATCTGCCATGATTAAGAATTAGGAACCGCCAGCTTCTAGGGCACTGGTCTCGAATTTTCTATTTTTTGCTTATCAGGATAGAGGGTAGTGGGTAGTAGGTAGTAGTTACTGGATGATATGCTCCAAGCAAGCGACCACTGTTTACACGGTTATTGATTTTGATCCCTTTTTTCACTAAATTTTCCTCTCCGTTCATTTATTGTCATTCTGCCGAGTTGGCTAAAATTCAGAAATAACTTGATAACATCGCTATGGTTCTGTGTCCTTTCGTTTCGGGTGAAAGTTTTTAATTGTGGCACCAGTACCGATCCACAAATAAATTTCAATTAGTTTTTCGAAATCAAAACGAAATCAAAGCAATTAACGCGCCCACTAACGAAAACCACTTTTCGATTGAATGTTGCGGTTTACGATTTTATTTTTCCTTTCCAATTAAATTTTTTTTTTTTTCACATCCAGAAATCGAAATATTCCTCGAATGGACGGAAGGATTATATTTATTTTTTTTTTCATGTAGAAATAAAAACATTCTTTTGTAAATTTGATAATTTTCTACGTGAATAATGAAAACTTAATATAAATTTAATTTTTTAATTAGAGAAGGTGTTTTTGCAATTAAAAGAAACTTTTAATTTAAATGAAATTTTCTATTTTTAGGTTAGGCAAGTTGAATTTTTATTTAACAAATGAGTTTTATATTAAAAGAAAAAGTTTATTGATTGCTCTTTAAAGAGATTTAGAACTTTGAATTAAATATTTATCAAATTTTTAAATATATTATTTCGTTTTTATTAGTATAAATTTTATTTTAATTTAGACTTTGGAAAGTAAAACTCCGTATAGTTGGTAAAACTCCAACTTTATATTTTGTTATTAATCTTGCTATTATATTAACTTATTCAAGTTGACTACATAAGACTTTTTGCAGGACTTGATCCTTTTAAAGTACGTTTTTCGCATATTTCAGGTTATATTGTGGCCTTTACTTGTTTTTTTTTTTGGCGAAAATGCAGCGCCATTTGGGTGTGGGTTGGTTAGAATCCTTTTTTGCTTGAGATTTTGAAGAGCACATTAGTTAGTTTAAAAAAAAACGAGACTTGGACAGGATATGAGGGGATTCAAAAGTTCCACAATAGGGAAAATCTCATTAAGATGATAGTCCGTTTGAATAGTGAGTTAAACGTGACTGGAAGGGCAGATGGGAAGAGGCTGGTTCCAAATTTGTTTTTTTTATGTCTAGTGACAAGCAGATGTTTTAACAGGTATACATTGACAGGAGAAAGTATGATGAAGTAGTAAATATCCTTAGGTTAAAGAAGTACTGAATAGGCCTCTACACAAAAATTCTGACCGAATTTTGTGGCAATACATTCGTAGAACGTATACACATGCAATACAACAGATACGGCGTAAATCATTGGGGGCCAATTTTAAACTTCAGTATGCGATTGAAGCGGTTCGTTTAAAACCATTTTTCATATGGGATACCATTTATGCGTAAAGAAGCAGATTTTTTAATATTGCAGGTCTTGTTGTTTGATGGAATTAGTTTTGTAAATATGCAATAAAACACAGTATTCTATTTTTTAATATTTATTTATTTATTATGTATTTTCATTTTATTTATTTTACTATATATTATTTATTAAAACAGAATTCTAAGGTGCAAGAGTATATAAAAATAGAAATTGCAAGTTATTTGATTATATCAAAACAATTATGTGCACAAATAAAAATTCATTAAAAAAAAGCATTAAAAACATAGAATATTACATCAAGTTGTTAATAAGATAAAAGTTAATTGTATACAACATTATAGCAAAATGCTTTAAAACTAAATTACAAGATGAAAAATTTAATGTACTTAAATAATTAATAACTAATATTCTAAAAAAAACATTTACTTTTACAATTAAGAATTAATGAAATTCACGTATTTTTTGCACTATTAAAAAAATTCGGTCCCTTAAACTTTCTTACACCCACTTTATATACACCGGCACTGTACTATTTTATGGTAAACATTGAACTGTCAACATCGGATTTGTTTACATTTATTCAATGCCGAACTTTTCACTTTTTGACCACATTTTCGATTAAATATATCACTAACACCCATTTAGGCACATCATAAATAAAATTTTTATTATTTTGCTTACTAATACTAGAGATGTCAACTTACCGAAAGAAAGAAATTCCCGGTTTCCTCATTCCTTCGGTTGAGCAGCAATTCTTAATAAAACATTTCATTTTCTGAAATAAAAAATTATTATTAAGTTTTATCAAAAATATATCTATTTATAAAAATACTTACTTTTTCTTAAATACTTCTATTTATATGAAAACAAACACTTTTACTTGCACTTTCCGATGTGCCAAAATAAAACTTCAGAAATGACAAAGCTAACCCCCAAGTCTCCACTTTTATGGAGAATAAAAGTTTTCAAACTCTCCGCAAGTCTACAAAATTGAGGCGCTTTATATTTGAATGATATTTACGAAATGAATAATAAACCTAAAATAGACTTCCATTTCATATCAAAAGTTTGTACAAAAAATAAAAATTGCCAATTGTTGTGTTTAAATTGTATTTTTGTTTCCAATAAGTGAATTAAAATAAATATAAATTATGCTTTTACAATTAAATAATTTTCCATTACGACACATAGATGGCAGTGGGTGTCATGTCTACATAAAAATTTTTTGACAAGCGTATCCCCTTCGTAAAAATCTTACACAAAATTGCGTATACATATACGGTAAGGGCCTATCCAGGTACTCGTATTCTTTAATCTAAGTAAATATCCATCGATATTTTTCTGTCTGTCATAATTATTTTAAGAAATTAAAAGGTCATGAGGCCATAGCTCTTTAAAAAAAGAGCTTAGGCAAAAAGAACATTTAGGTAAAAGTGGATAGCACTATTGCTCACATTAATTGAGGTTATTGACAATTTTACGAAGGATTCTAGATTGTAGTCGGAACCGCAGGGTTCAAGTCCCTAAGTATAGATTGACTTTAGTCCAGTTTTGTAAAGTACCAATTTTTGTTGATTGTTAGCCGTTAAATTCGGTTCATCGCTTATCAAACTTGAGTCATCGATAACGTACTTCGTCTGTTGGTGAAATATTTCTGACATTCAAGATTATGGAACGAGATGGTTCTTGATGAAGAATAAAAGTAATATGAACGCATTTTTGTTAGTTCACTTTCACTTTCCACTTTTTGAACCATGTTTGAAGGGATTTTAAGAGTAGTGGATGCTATGATAGGGTTTTGATGATGAGCTAGGATGGCAAATATTTCTATTAAGTTTTTATTGTTAGTTGGAAAATCATGAGTGCAGATGTTATATAATAAGAGACCAAGAATACTTCCTTATAGGACACCTGCTCGAATAGGTGATATCTCAGAATGTTCAAAATTCTAAACCACATCGAAAGCCAATTTGGGATTACATTATCATCTAGGATGGGATAAAGCCATTTTAAAACCAATTTTTCTACTATTTTTCCACAAGAGTTGGGAATAAGCTAAATGGGTTTATAAAAGGAAGGAAGTTCAGTTAATTCTTTGGGCTTCTGAACTATTTTTATTATTGAGGTAGACATTCCATGTATCTGTGAATACCTAAAGATGTCATTTATTATTCAGTATGTAGAAGTGGCACCTTACTTCCATATGCCTAGGAACATAATGCAATTCAATATTCCTGTTGGATGTTAGTTTTAAAATACGTAATACGATTTTAGAGCCTTATGACATAACCTAAGCTTAAAGTTACCCTTCCTAAGTTATTTTTGTGTAATAAATCGAAAATTTTGTCATGACATATAGCACCGCCTTGTTGAAATCACAAATAACGCAGATGAAAATCTCTGAATTTAAGCCAAAAAAATTGGTAGTTTTCTTACGGTATTAATACTCAAAATTGACGGTAGTGGTCTCTCATACCTTATTTTCAACTAAATATGGGCCAATAACACCTCCAGACCAAAATGCATACTACAGAGTGATTTTTCACTGGTACAATGTACACGTCAAAATCATTTGTAAGTTTTTAGAGTCCTATATAGGGCAATTTTTTTTTTTTTTTATTTGACAGGTTTTCATTTTTATGTTACAACACATAGACATGAGAACACAGTCACTCCTATGGAGCATATAGCGGCACTAGAGCCTCTGTGGACTCTCTCCATCTGCTTCTGTCTTGAGCCAGCCTTTTTACTTCCGACCATGATTTGCCAGTTTGTTGGTGTTCGCGCTCGACTGATCTTCTCCAAGTGGTCCTTGGACGTCCTCTGCTGCGATTGCCCTGTGGGTTCCAATCTAGTGCCATCCTTGCTATGTCCGTAGGTGGTTTTCGCAAGGTGTGGCCAATCCAACTCCATTTCCTGCGTTTGATGTTATCTAGCAGGGGTATTTGCTTCGTGAGAAGAAGCAGCTCATCGTTCGTTATCCAGTTCGGCCAGAAGATCTTGCTTATGCGCCTCAAGCATCTGTTCACAAATGCCTGAGGCTTACGAGTCGTGCTGACTGTTACTTTCCATGTTTCGCAGCCGTACAGCAGGACTGGCTTGACGTTTGAGTTGAATATTCGAAGTTTGAGTGCTATGGAGAGATGATTGGAACGCCATACGTTACCAAGTGAGGTGTACGCTTGTCGCGCCTTGTTGATGCACGTTTGGATGTCTATTTCAGTTCCACCATCCTTGCTGAGCATGCTGCCAAGGTAACAGAACTTTTCGACATCTTCGACTTGGGTACCGTGTAGCATCAAGGGTCTCTCGTAGGTGGCGCCGATACGCATCAATTTGGTCTTTTTGATGTTGATTCTCATCCCAACTTTTTCTGCGTTGGAGGCCAGTGCATTCAGTTTCTCCTGAATGCCGTTGAAGGTGTGGGACATGAGGCATATGTCGTCGGCGTAGTCCAGGTCGTGGAGCTTCTCACGCAGTGTCCACTGTATACCGTTGCTGGCTGTGCTGTTCGTGCGTTGAAGAACTTGGTCTAGGGCGATTATGAAGAGGATAGGCGAGATTATGCAACCCTGCCTGACTCCTCTCGAGATGTTGAATGTATCGCTGTTTCGTCCTTTGAGACGCACTCTACACGGGGCCTCGCGGTATAGTTCTCGGATTAGATCGATTATGGCCTGCGGGATGCCTAGTTCAGCCAGAGCACTCCAGATGGCGTCGCGAGAAATCATGTCGAAGGCTCTTTCGAAGTCAACGAAGAGAAGATAGAGCGGGCTGTTCCATTCGTTCGACTGTTCAATGATCATTCTTAGGCTGTTGATGTGATCAATACAGGAGCGGTTTGGTCTAAATCCAGACTGCTCGTTGCGGAGGGCACTTTCCACTGTTGGAGTGATGCGAGTCAGGATGATTGATGCGATTAGTTTCTGGATGGTGTTCAGCAGAGTGATTCCCCTCCAGTTTTTGCAATCGCCAAGGTCACCTTTCTTCGGGATGGTGATAATTACTCCTTCTTTCCAGCTGTCCGAGAATTGGCATTGTGTCCAGGCTTTTACGATTATAGGATGCATCAGCGAGGCCAGGAGTGGCGGGTCAAACTTCAGAACTTCTGGGGCCAGGTTGTCAGGTCCGGGTGCTTTGCTGTTCTTAAGCTTGTTGATTGCTGTTGTGATCTCCGTAATCGTAGGTGGTGTTGTTGGGATGGATCTTCGTGGGTTTCTGCGCATCTATAAGGCAATTTAGCTGAAGAAAATTTTGTTCGAAAAATAGGCATCCAATCCCTATTGTTCCAACACCCAATCGGTCTATCTTCTGTGTAATTTCAGAGCTTTTTATAATAAAAAACTAATCCATATTATAAAATGGCAATATTAAATCTAAATAATTTATTATTATTTTATATGATTTTATTCAAAATCTTTTAAATACTAGTAATATTATTACCAAACCATAAAACGGATAACCTCTTAAAAAAACGATTTAGATAGACATTTTCTCGGGGATGCTATAATTTCTTAACCTAAAATATTCCCATAAAAAAATACAATTATTTTCAAATATTTTCATTTATATTTTTTCACTATGATTAATTTTATTAAAAAAAATACAGAAAAATAAATAATTTTTATGTAAAAATTGTTACAAAATAAAATTTTCCAAAAAGAATTTTTCCAATATTTCCCAATTGGTAAATTGATAAGAAACTACTAAACAGAGTATGAGATGATGTTAAACTCTTAATGTTGATTAGTTTCGTTTCATATTTGTTAGCCATAATTCGACATCCGTGTAAGGTCATAAATAAAAATTTCTTGCAAATATTCAATTTTATAATGCGGACACCATTTGGATCCAATTTACAGATGATGTTGTCAAATGATAAAGTTGAAAATGACAACGTTGACGATGATGATGGGTTCACTCATAAATGTTATCCTTTCGTCAAGACATATTCCGATGTGACCATGAATTGATGACTTTTGATGTTCAATGTTTGAATATTAACTCCTTGGTATCATCGAAATGGAAACCAATTTTAATTTGATTACATTTACACATCATATCGGAGAGAATATGTTATTTTTCCGTTCGATCTTATTACGGTTATACTGATAAGCAAATTGCTTTTGCGGTAGAATGAGAACAAGCCACATCGGTGATTGGTGGGAAAAATTCCGTACTGGGAATGCCAGGTGCGTATAATGATCGCTAAAAATGTTAAGAAAATATTTAATATTTTATTAAATATCGAAACGGCATCATCTATCATAATTCGACTGCGCCACAGTGACGATGAATGGGGTAGGCACTGAGGTACTGAACATTTCTGTATTTAACATAAACTTTGTTTCTTTGGCACAGAACTGGGCAGGTTGAGTTAGGGGTTGATTACATTCAATTCGATTGGATCGGTTCAAGTCGGTTCAATTCGAGTACAGTTCATTTATGTGTTTGGTTCAAATTTCAGTTCTCAATATTCAATGTTTTATACGCATCACGTCGCAGAACTCTTCATACGAGTACGTATTTACCACTTTCATCTTCCAAACATCATCCCTCCACTTTGTCTTTTGTCCTCTACACTTGTTAGTCCCCTTTCTTCTGTATATGGTATATTCTTTTTGTTGGGCCCACCAATCCCTTACCTATCCAAAGTGTACCGACTCGTTACTTTATTTATTTTTTGTATTTCGTGTTTCATGCTTGATAAAAAGAAGAGTAAATTCCAAGAGGTAAATGCCTGTAAAAATTCTTTCCACTTCTCAGGATAAGTGCCTTTAGTACAGTCATATACCAATTTATGTATTACGTGACCTCATATCCATACAGACTCTAAAGCCCAGGGGGTGGACCAGTCAAAATCATCCACTTGTATACCACCTCAATTGCTATCTTCTTTTAACATGGCATAGATTGTGGGCATATATCCAATATACAAGTACTCGTACTCATAACATAGGTCTAGGGTGTAACATGTGTAGAAGATACAAATTCGTAAAAGAAAAGTACGCGCGTTCAGTCAACAGATGAACCATAAATAAAATTGTATAAAAGGCAAAAACGACAGAAAACAAGATAGTATGATGACGGGGATAGTGCAGGGTTGATGGGAATGATGAACATGATGAGGAACCAGAAAAAGATCAACATCCAGAATGTTACTTATACGATACTTACAACTTTGCTAAACGAAAAAAAAAATGTTTAATTTATTGCTGGCACTCTCAAGTAAAGTTTAATGAAGAATACTGCAAAACTTTATCATTACATTGATTACATTGAAAATGATTAAGTCCAACAACATTGAAAATTGAGTAATTATAGAAAAGTTCAAATAAAGTTTAAACAATTTTTAATTATTCTCAACATACTAGATTTTATTATATATTATTTAAAGGATAATTAATTTTATATTAAATATTTGAACAACAGCACCAATATTTTGAACATACTTTTTCATATTAGTACATAAATATAGTTAAAAATTTGTTTCAAAATATAGAAAAAATCATCGTCCTTTTAAATTGAGATACTAATAAAGTTATATGGAAAATATATTGAATAGTATTTCATAAATTTTCATATTTAATGCTGTACTCCAGACCTTTTTTGATAATGTATTTTGATTAAAATTAACTTCAAAAATAACAAGAAGTAAGTTAGAAAAAATATTTAACTTTTTAGCCGTATTTAATGCTACAATTTCTGTCCAGACCGAATCTTTAAATTAACAACAATACTAACCTAATCAATTCCATTTTCAACACAATAAAAATTGTGGTTCCTAGAAGCCAACTGGATGGAACGTTGTTTTATGCCCTCACTGTGGACAAATGTCAGCCTGAAATTCCCGGATTATATTAGAAAAATAATCGCAAACTTAGGAGTGATAATATACAATATGAGAAAGGAGTCCTACATTCCTCGGTCCAAGGCCTATTTTTGTGGAATGTCATGTGTGATACGCTGCTGAAAAGATATTATTTCGAAGCCATCGCTTCGATACGTGGTAGTTCAGATACACGCCAGGCTGTGGCGAACATCTTAGGATCTCTGCTGAAAAAGCAACTCTATGCAACCCTTAATTTCTCAAAAACTACGAGAACCGAATTATACAAGCGTCGAATATAATTTCTAAGCCATCGCCATTTTGATGAAAAAAGCTCCCGGAACGATGGGAGTGTGACGCTCCCATCGCTTCGATTTGAGTTCTGTTTTTTTTTTGTTAAGTTGGTACATCTATTGTTGATACAATCAACAATAGATGTTGAGAATTATACATCTTAGTCTCATAGCTTGACATTTGCAAAAGTTACGTAGCCAAGAGTACATCTATCTTTGTGTGTGTTGGCGATTTTTTACAATTTAAAAAAAGGATTTAAATTTGCAACAACGAATTTGTATTAAATTTTGCATAAAAAACGGATTTAATGATGCGCGAACGTTGGAAATGTTGGAAAATGTAAATGGTCGTTTACCAGTGGCACGAGCGGTTCAAAAGTGGTCGTGAGTTAAGAGAAGAGAAAGTTGGTCAATAACCACAAATTAACCATCAGAGAGATTGCGGTAGACTTGAACATTGCCTATGGATCCGTCCGAGACATTTTTGTTAATGATTTGGGTTTCCGTCGTGTAGCAGCAAAGTTGGTGCCAAAAGACCTCAATTTCATGCAAAAAAGAGACCGTGTTGACGTCACAAAAGACATGATTTGCGAGGCTGAATCCGATCCCACATTCATCAAAAGGATCATTACTGGAGACGAGACGTGGGTTTATAAGTACGACAAGCAATCCAGACATCAGGCAAGTGAATGGCGTTCACCAAATGAGCCGTGACTCCTGTGACTCCCTGTGATTTGGCTCCCTGTGACTTCTTTCTATTCAATCGAGTTAAAAAACCATTACGGGGAACGCGTTTCAACAGCCGAGAGGAAGTAATGGAAAAATCGCAGGAAGCACTGATGGATATACCGAAAACCGAATATAAAAAATGTTTCGAGGATTGGAATAAGCGGTGGCATAAGTATGTTAAAGTCGATGGGGATTACTTTGAAGGGGACAATATAGGTTTAGATGAATAAACTTGTATTTTTAATTTTCTTTCTGGTAATTCCGGTAACTTTTTGATCAAGGTGGTATGACGCTATCTGTGTAATCGTTGACATACCGTCAATCGATCACTTGGTTGATGAGAGGGCCAGGATGTTTCATCGAGGACGGGAGGAATAAAGGAGCCATCGGGGTACCATTAGCAAGGAGCGAAGAAACGGGATAGTGCCAAGATAGCAACGACATTGAGATTTATCAACTAAAGGAAGATGGACACAAAAACTCATTCCTGAGATGTGGACTGAAATATAGCTCACTTTTGATAGGACAGAGCTTCAGGTTATACCTATTAAGCTACATGTTAAAGCGTAATATTCCAGTTATCGTCCATCATATATTTTTCCAACTTTACCGAAGAAGAAAAAATGTCCATCAATGCTTGTCTCAGAAAGGCATCTTTCCGGCATGCTGGATTGCGGTAGTTGAATACGTAACCCAAGTAATTATTAAGCTCCAGAATTAGACAAGTTTTCGAAAAAGTCAACCTGCAGCTTAGATATGACCAAATACTTGAAGCCATTCTACTCCCCGTGAAGTTTTATTTAACAGTGGTTCCATTGGAAACTATTGGGTTGCAATCAGTTTTAAAAGATTATCACCTACCTACGCTAAAAAAATCAAAGGTGTCGGCCAGGTAGCACAATCGTTAGCATACTGCAGTACCATCCAAGAGATCATGCATTCTAGTTTAAATCACGGTATCCTTCGTTGCCAAATGGTCTTTAGCAGTAATAATGTTACTTAAAATGAAAAACAAATAAATAAGAAAGTAAAGGCAACTCATAACAGCGATCAAATGTAATTCTCCCATTTATAAGCTCAACTTTCCATTCCGACTTGTGGGCTATTAGACCGACAGGTGAGAATACAATCAACCTCCTATTTTTATTGACCGTTTCTTAGTTTTCGAATCAAAACAAATGTGGATTGTCGAATTATCTGACGATCAATAATATTTGTCGTATTTTTGTTAAACAACAGAAATGTCCAGTTCCTTTAGGTTCCTGATCATATAGGCATCCTGAGTAATGAGTGAGTTGTTAGATTAGTGATGAGGAAAAGAATCGGTGTCGCTCTACCGTCCTGTGCTCACCTTCCCAGAACCCTTATTTATCATATTGCAATTACTCTTGGTTTCCTCTTCCATAACCATCCATATCGTTTATGCACAATCCTCTTATAAGCTTCCTTAAATAGTTCGACAACAAAAAATAATTTAAGGACTCAGTATCAGAATTATTTTTTCTAGCAAAGTTTTTGTAAAGTTTATTTTTGGCACTTACCCTTTTTATCTTAAAGTTATTTTTAGTGACAGTTCAGTTGAATTGTCAATTTTTAACATCATGATAACTTGAGCCATTTAGTAATAACTATTATTATTTTAGCAAGCTTATCAATTTTTCTTGGAGTAAATGGAAAATTTTAAAGCTTATATTATTATACATTAACAAGTTTAAATATAGGAAAATAAAAATAAATAAATAATCTTAAAAGAAAAATTCAATCAAAATTCTTAACTTTTGTTAGAATTGATAATAGCATTAATTTCATAATAGATTTAATGATTTCGTAAATTTTTTCCTATTCTCGATAAATTTATTTACATAATTCAATTTCTATCTTAAATTGGTAGAACTTAAAGTTCTAAGGCGTTGTTGTTACTCGTAGATTGTCATGCTTAGATTTAGTCAGTCATTATTGCTGTTCAGTTAACAATTCATAAAATTTACAGATTATCGCTAATTTGACACAAAGTAATAAATAACTTTTTAAGAACGTTGAACATTGAATACAGTGAAACAGCGCCATCGTATTAATGTAATGGAATTTCGAAAAGAAAGGCTATCATTAATTTTAAGGGTCACAACTTGTTGAACGGCACGCAAAGGACGTGTTTCGCGCTGGCAAACATCGATTCTTCGTCGGCTTTTCAAAACACAATCCACAATAGCTATTATGGAATCGCTAGTAACCAGATGGCTAGAACCAGGTCCCATCCTTTTTTACTTAATAGCGTGGATTGGAAAGGCTACACATTTACTTAAATGGCCGACTCATGCCAATTGAAATGTTTCGGTTAACAAGATTCTTGTACTCGTAAATTAACTTGACTAGTGGTGGTCTTTAATTTGTAATATTAAAAATTCGCTTTAATCGAATCTCTAGAGTGCTTGTAAATAAAATAAAAGTGAAAAATACATCAAATATGAGCGGCACGAATAGTGTGAATGGTGTAAATATGTTGTCAAAGTTTTACCCCCATTCCTTAAAATATATTTAAGAATAGTGGTTGATTTACGATTAAATCGGTTTTCATTTTCTTCAATTGTGGGCATATTTTTTTATTCTTTTAAAGAGGTAGTCTGACTTTTATATCATTCTTGTTATAGTCTAACAAGGGAAAGGAACTTTAAATGAATACAGACGAAAGAAGAGAAAATTTTTATTTGGGGCCACCATAGAAAGTATAGTAGAAAATGTCGTTATGGCAATAAAAGAATTCGACATCGGAAACCGGGTGTTGCTGCTCAGTTTATATACACTCATAAATGTTGAGCGATGGCATTAAGGGTGGTATTGTGGAGGTCATTTCGGATATTATATGAGATTGGTACGAGTTCCGAACTTAAACCGGACTTCTACTGGTCGATCGCCTTCAAGCTCCATTCGTGTAATTTAACAGAATTGATTTGTTCCACCTAGAAGCATTCATTTCGCTTTTCTAATGATGACTTTGCGAATGAAGGGATGATTAATGAATAATTCGGAATTTCTGTGATTTATGACTACTCATTTTTTTTCTTTCTTTGGTTGTGTATTTTCTTTTTTCATACTATTTCGACCTTATACCCACTATTACCATTACGATTTTTATGTAAAGTCCGGAAATGTTCTGTTCACAGACGTCCAGTTTCCACTCGAAATTGCTACCAGACCTTTTACAAATTCACTGTGCTCATAACCGTCCATCACCAACTAATAATTTTCTGTAATTTTTTTTTTTTGATTACCTTGAAATATTATTTTAAAATACCTAATCAAATCTATGATTTTTTTTATCGACACACACATATATATAAATACAAAGTATTAAATGTATTATATTCAATTATATCAAGTTAAAAATAATTAAATTGATTGTTAATTATAATAGAAATTTCGAATGTTAGCTAAAGTAGAACACAATTTAATGGTTTAGTCCACTTATATTTTTAATAGAAAGTAAATAAAAACAAAAGACCCGAAAAATATTTTCTATCTACTTTTGGTTGAGAACTATTTGAAAATCGATCCTTTGACTATTTGTAAAACCTAAAGACTGTTTCATTACCATTAATTCTTTTTTAATAAACAAACATATGTACTTCAAATGACGCAGAAAAAAACCTTTGAAAAATTCATAATCTTAATATAGGAACACAAACAAAAATTAATAAAATGTTTTATGTTTTTTTCAAAAACTTTATTTAGAAAAAGTCCTTTTGAAAATATTAAATATATTTTTTTCCAACAAATTATTAAGAAATTCTTATAGTTATTGACTTTATAGGCACTTAGGGTAATAAAAACTCTTTTTAACTTAATATATAATTTAATAATCTATAGTTTTATATATTACAATAATAGATTCCATTAACCAAACACATTTTTAATCTGAATTAAATAGATACATTTCCTAATCAATTTTCAAACAACTACATACATAAATAAAGTATGTAATGAAAGCTTTTAATATTCCCCAATACATATTTTACTAATTTAAATTAATAATTTTATGCTTAGAGTACTATAACCGACTAGATTTTTAATATTAATAGAATCTACAACCAAAGCAAATGACAAGCAGATTTTTTAACCCATTCCATTTATTTTATAATTTTTAAAAATCTAGACTTAATTGACATTCAAAGGCCGATGGGTGCATATTGAAAGGTTAGTAGTGAATAATTTTCTTGTTAAAGGATAAGGATGTTTTTTTCATAATACGGGGGATGCACAGGTCAAATCACGGCGGATGATACTTTTTCGAACTTATAAATGAGCATTGACAATTTTTCGAGGGATTCGACATTGTAAGGTTTGGCTTAGTTAAACTGCAAGCTCAAGTTTGTAAGTCCATATCGGTTTTAGTATCGTATTATATTGTTCATTTACTGTTCCCATAATTTTTATTTTTATGTGAATGTTCCAGATCAAATTTTCGTCAATTATAAATCTCAGGTACCGAACACTTGCGCTTTGTGGAATATTACTTTCATTCAGGGGTATGATCTCGGTAACATGTAAAAGTGACATGAACACATTTTTTGCTCGTTAACAATTATAGTAAAAACACAATTACGAAGACAATAAAATTCTAAAACCTGTATAATCTTATGGGAATCTGCAAAATTCCCATAACGGATGACATAGACACAAGTTTTTATCACCGAATTAGACTTAGTTTCTAATTTTGTAGAAATTAAAACTATATGTTATAGTAAAACTTGATTTAAACTTAATTTATGAAAAATAAATAATTACTTTTTTTTTTAAATCTTAAAAGTAACTTTAATTTAATGAAATAAACTAAATTTACTAATGCCTTTATCTGATGGCTTTTACGAAATGCTCCTCAGCCTTGAGCTTAATTTCTTAAAAACGCTTCGGAAAACACCGAGCTCATTTTTATTTAAATTCGCTATCTGTGCGCACTATCTTCGTTTAATACATTACAAACATTGTAAATAGTCCTTTTCATAAATCATTTATTAAAGACAATAATTTTGAAAAATGCTCAATGCAATTTATTTTCATAATGCGCTTCCAGTTTTTTTTTAAACTTATCCGATCTTGTCAATTTCTTGAATACGAGATCTGTTCAAAAAGTATCGCGAATTTTGAATTTCCGCGGGTTGCGTATATTCGATTTTCGATTTTTTGTGACGTTATGTTGGTACTCATGTTTCTCATTTATGCCGACAAGTTCGGCCATTTTCAATGTTCAATTAATTTTTGACAGCTGCTTTGCTTGCACGTGTTTTGGTTCGTCTTCGATTTTTGCTTAATTTTGACCAAAAACAGAATCGCAATAACATTGCTAAGGTGCTGTTAGACTCTGTCCGCAAATTTGCTCCAGAGGATCATAACTGTTGACGAATCATGGGCTTATGGTTATAACATGGAAAACAAAGCTCAATTATCCCAATGGAAGCTGCCGCACTAGCCAAGACCTAAAAAAGCGTCAAGTTCGGTCAAATATGAAGGTTTTGCTTACAGTTTTCTTCGATTGCAGGACCGTGGTGTATCATGAGTTCTTGCCACAGGGTAGAACGGTCATAAAGGAATTTTCGGCCACACTAATAATACCACCGTATTCCCCAGATTTGGCCCCCTGTGACTTTTTCTTATTCCCGAAACTGAAGAGCCCCATTAAAGGACGACGCTATGCTACGATTGAGGAGATAAAGACGGCATCGAAGGAGGAGCTGAACAAGATCACAAAAAATGATTTTTTGAAGTGCCTCGAGGATTGGAAAAAACGTTGGCACAAGTATATTATATGTGGTGGGGATTACTTTAAAGGGGACAAAATAATGAATAAAAAATAATTTTTAAGAAAACACAAAATTGTAATGTTCATTTGTCTTCACCATTTCAATTGTGTTCTTGCCTTGACTCTGGACCTTCTCAACCGGGCACTTAAGAAGTTCATGTGAATTTGTAAAATATTGGTTACTGTGGAATGATTTTTACGCTGGATTGTGGTTAAAGCAAGTCATGGTTGTAAATATTAAAAATGATTGGACCTAGGAAGCGACCCTGAGGGACACTAGTTGTGATGGAATATAATATTTTAGAATATTGTAATAAGTCGAGTACGCTATAGCACTTCTGGATAGTAGAATGCTTATTTGAACTTAAAGCACAGATAATGCTTTATTTACTGATAATAAAATAGTTTTCCAGAAGATTTTATTTTTATACAGAAAATTTGATGGTAAGAAAGTTTTTTCTTTTTGGAAAAACCCACTATTAAGAAGTAGACTAAATTCAATCATCAAAAATACTATTTATTTTCAGTCAAGCCCATTATATAATTTTTTATTTGACCTCTTCCATTATCCAGATTGCTTTTGATTTTATATTGTCTTTTCTATAAATTAAACCATTTTACTATAAACCTAAAAATTTTCCTTGCTACCTATTTATTACGCGATTTTTTCAAGTACAGGTCTTGAAACGTTGTCAAAATATTACAGTTTATAAAAAAGAGGATCAAAAAATTTTATTTCACCAAATTGTATTTTACGTTTACATTTTTCCTGCTTTAATTATACTTTTTCTATTATGAGCTCAGGATTTTATATCACTGCCCTTTTATTGGGCATTATTTTAAGTAGAGGTCTCAAAATCTGCTCAAAATCTTACATTTTATAAAAATGACAATCAAAAAAATTTTATTGCGCCAAATTGTAATTTTTTTTTCCTGCTTTAATTATACTTTTTTATTATAAGCTTAAAATTTCTTTTCACTGCCAATTTATTGGGTGTTTTTTTTTAAGTAGAGGTCTTAAAACCTTGTTAAAATCTTACAGTTTTTAAAAAAAAATCAAAAAATTTTTTTTTCGCCAAATTGTATTTTACGTTTAAATTTTTCCTGCTTTAATTATACTTTTTTTATTATGAGCTCAAGATTTCATATCTTTGACCATTTATTGGATGTGTTTTTAAGAAGAGGTCTTAAAACCTGGTCAAAATCTTATATTTTATAAAAATGACAATCATAAAAATTTTATTTCGCCAAATTGTAAATTATTTTTCCTGCTTTAATTATACTTTTTTATTATGAGCTTAAGTTTTCTTCTATAACCCTATTTATTGGGCGATTTTTTTTTCAAGTAAAGGTTTTAAAACCTTGTCAAAATCTTACAGTTTATAAAAAAGAGAATCAAACAAATTTTATTTCAACAAATTATATTTTCTTTTTAAATTTTTCCTGTTTTAATTATACATTTTTTATGATGAGCTCAAGATTTCATATCGCTGCCTATTTAATGGGTGTGTTTTTAAGTGGAGGTCTTAAAACCTTGACAAAATCTTCCAGTTAATAAAAATAAATCAAAAAAATTTAAATTACGTTTAAATTTTTCCTGCTTTTATTATACTTTTTTTATGATGAGCTCAAGATTTCATATCGCTGCTTATTTATTGGGTGTGTTTTTAAGTAGAGGTCTTAAAATCTTATCAAAATTTTACGTTTATAAAAAGAGAATCAAGCAAATTTTATTTCACTAAATTGTATTTTCTATTTAAATTTTTCCTCTTTCAATTATACTTTTTTTATGATGAGCTCAAGATATCACATCACTGCTAATAATAATTTATAACGCGAATTTTTCAACCAGAGGTCTTGTTAAAATCTACATTTTTAAAAAATGATAATTAAAAAAATTTTATTTCGCCAAATTGTATTTTATATTTAAATTTTTCCTGCTTTAATTATATTTTTTTATTATAAGCTTAAGTTTTCTTCTATATGCCTATTTATTGGAGGATTTTTTCAAGTAGAGGTCTTAAAATCTTGTTAAAATCTACTCTTCAAGCAAAAGGGAATCAAACAAATTTTATTTCGCCAAATTGTATTTTATATTTAAATTTTTCCTGCTTTAATAATACTTTTTTCTATTATAAGCTTAAGTTTTCTTCTATATGCTTATTTATTGGGCGACTTTTTCAAGTAGAGGTCTTAAAACCTTGTCAAAATCTTACAGTTTATAAAAAAGAGGATCGAAAAATTTCATTTCACCAAATTGTATTTTACGTTTAAATTTTTCCTGCTTTAATTATACTTTTTTTATTATGAGTTCAAGATTTTATATCACTGCCCTTTTATTCGGCATTTTTTTAAGTAGAGGTCTCAAAATCCGCTCAAAATCTTACATTTTATAAAAATGACAATCAAAAAAATTTTATTGCGCCAAATTGTATTTTTTTTTCCTGCTTTAATTATACTTTTTTATTATAAGCTTAAAATTTCTTTTCACTGCCAATTTATTGGGTGTTTTTTTTTAAGTAGAGGTCTTAAAACCTTGTTAAAATCTTACAGTTTTTAAAAAAAAATCAAAAAATTTTTTTTTCGCCAAATTGTATTTTACGTTTAAATTTTTCCTGCTTTAATTATACTTTTTTTATTATGAGTTCAAGATTTCATATCTTTGCCTATTTATTGGATGTGTTTTTAAGAAGAGGTCTTAAAACCTGGTCAAAATCTTATATTTTATAAAAATGACAATCATAAAAATTTTATTTCGCCAAATTGTAAATTATTTTTCCTGCTTTAATTATACTTTTTTATTATGAGCTTAAGTTTTCTTCTATAACCCTATATATTGGGCGATTTTTTTTCAAGTAAAGGTCTTAAAACCTTGTCAAAATCTTACAGTTTATAAAAAAGAGAATCAAACAAATTTTATTTCAACAAATTATATTTTCTTTTTAAATTTTTCCTGTTTTAATTATACATTTTTTATGATGAGCTCAAGATTTCATATCGCTGCCTAATTAATGGGTGTGTTTTTAAGTGGAGGTCTTAAAACCTTGACAAAATCTTCCAGTTAATAAAAATAAATCAAAAAAATTTAAATTACGTTTAAATTTTTCCTGCTTTTATTATACTTTTTTTATGATGAGCTCAAGATTTCATATCGCTGCTTATTTATTGGGTGTGTTTTTAAGTAGAGGTCTTAAAATCTTATCAAAATTTTACGTTTATAAAAAGAGAATCAAGCAAATTTTATTTCACTAAATTGTATTTTCTATTTAAATTTTTCCTCTTTCAATTATACTTTTTTTATGATGAGCTCAAGATATCACATCACTGCTAATAATAATTTATAACGCGAATTTTTCAACCAGAGGTCTTGTTAAAATCTACATTTTAAAAAAATGATAATTAAAAAAATTTTATTTCGCCAAATTGTATTTTATATTTAAATTTTTCCTGCTTTAATTATATTTTTTTATTATAAGCTTAAGTTTTCTTCTATATGCCTATTTATTGGAGGATTTTTTCAAGTAGAGGTCTTAAAATCTTGTTAAAATCTACTCTTCAAGCAAAAGGGAATCAAACAAATTTTATTTCGCCAAATTGTATTTTATATTTAAATTTTTCCTGCTTTAATAATACTTTTTTCTATTATAAGCTTAAGTTTTCTTCTATATGCTTATTTATTGGGCGACTTTTTCAAGTAGAGGTCTTAAAACCTTGTCAAAATCTTACAGTTTATAAAAAAGAGGATCGAAAAATTTCATTTCACCAAATTGTATTTTACGTTTAAATTTTTCCTGCTTTAATTATACTTTTTTTATTATGAGTTCAAGATTTTATATCACTGCCCTTTTATTCGGCATTTTTTTAAGTAGAGGTCTTAAAACCTGCTCAAAATCTTACATTTTATAAAAATGACAATCAAAAAAATTTTATTTCGCCAAATTGTAAATTATTTTTCCTGCTTTAATTATACTTTTTTATTATGAGCTTAAAATTTCTTTTCACTGCCAATTTATTGGGTGTTTTTTTTAAGTAGAGGTCTTAAAATCTTGTTAAAATCTTCGCTTTAGGCAAAAGGGAATCAAAAAAATTGTTTTTCGCCAAATTTGATTTTTATATTCAAATCTTTCATGTTTTAATTATCCTTTTTTATTATAAGCTTAAGATTTATCCTTAGTGTCTATTTATTAGGCAATTTTTTCAACCAGAGGTCTTAAAACCGTGTCAAAATCTACATTTAAGGGAAAAGAGAATGGAAAAAAAATTAATTTCACTCAATCGATTTGCTAATTAAATTTTTTGCTGCACCAAATAAATTTTATTGAAAAAATTATAATAATTTTTCTTTAGTTTAGTTTATAGTAGAGTAAGTGAAGCAGCATCATCAAGTGCACCACTTTTTTATGCATGCATGCATGCGCATTTTGTGCACCTGTTGTAAAACAACACTGAGCAATAGTGATTTAATGTGCTTTATTATTGCTCAAAACTCCCCAAACCATATATGTGTATGCATGTTCAACTGATAATATTGCATACAGTTTTGAAAAGTTTTCCCTTAACTTTAATGAAGACTACGACTGCAGCCGAAAGGACATCAAATTCAGATTCGATATCCACGTGACAAAAGATTGCGCAAGCTCGAATGTAAAAATAAATTTCTCCACTTTCGAAAATATGAAATTGAGAGCGAATTTCATACTAACACAAAAATTATATTCTAGATTGAGAAAAAGCTCCACTGATTTTTTCTTAGATCGAGGGTATGAAAAATCGCTGCATTTTTATATGAGTACCATTTGTGGATATTTGGTGAATGCATCTAATGTTAGAAGATATACTTTCTATATTGACTCAACCCATTCAAAGACTATTGCGGGGGAGTTCTTCGTTGAGAAAGTGGCACTGAAACTGGCACAGGGCACAAACGTTAGCAATGCCCTTAGCACACTGGCAGAGAGAGAATTCTTCGGTTTCTCTAGTCATAATCCTGGTGCTCGTATTCGTACTAGCACGAGTACTTGGCTTGAACAGCCCCATACTAATGTGGTGTTGTCCTTTTTCATGGTTGGCAAACTTAAGTAAATGTTTTCAGTTGTTTGTAAAAAGGCGCCGGAAGTAGACGTGTTTCGTATGCGTTCACGCTCGTTTCGTATCGAACCACTATTTATTATCATTGTTCGGTTAACATTTAACATAATTGAAAAACAATTAATTTCTATATAAATTCAGTCGAACTTTGTATTTGCTTTTAGTTTATTGATTTATAAAAATCACCATTTAAAATTTAAAAAGGCAAATAAATCTTTTGCGCAATAATCTGATGATGATAATTCGTTTTCAGTTTTGAATTATTTGAAATGCTTTCTGAACTTTTCTTGGTGTTGATTTTTTAAAAACAAAAAAAACAAAAATTATGATTATAATAGATATCAAATAATAAAAAATAATCATTTTTTCCATTTAATATACTATATTATCTTACAAGATATAAGTGAAGAAATTTAAAAAAAAAAAAAAAAAAAAAAATTAATAAATCAGTGAAATTTTTTTCAAGTGTATCTAAAGTGGAAAATTTGTGATTTTATTGGTTTTTCGATGGGCAAGATCAGCAAAAGTATTTGAGTAGATAAGATTTATTATAAAAGACAATGACTATAGCTTCCCGGCAGCCAGATTTATGAGTATACTATTCCAATAAGAAGTGTATATTATTTTTTTGATCATAAAAGTGTCGAAGAAATTTTCTGGAATAACGAATGTCGTTACATCGAACACTCAAATACGATGTGGTGAATATCATAGAATCGGTTTCAATATCGATTGAGTTTTGTCACGTTTTGTTTACAATTATAATTTGCATGTTTTCCTATTGGGTTATATTTATATAGTTAACATTCTACCAGACACTGTGAATGTACTTATAAATATTTCTAGATAGACAATCATTTATAGTCACCTTAGTCAGCATGACCACATCAATGTTGGGCTATTCGGAGGGCAATAAAATCGCTTTTCGAATGAGTGATTTAGGAGAAAATATCATTGAATTGAAATCTTTTATTGGTTTAAACATTTCAAAAAACCCTTTTTCTGTTTTCTATTTATTTCAAGTCGGATTTATTACTGCCATATTGCCGCCTACCTTTTCGCTAACTGAACTGTTACCGCTTTACCAATAACTCGAGAATATAATATAATGTAAAACCCTTTCTTGAATCCTTATTTTGTTCGATTGAACGGTGGGATATATTAAAATAAGGTATTACGTTTATAGTATAAAATAAAATATAGAATAATATATTATGTTTAGATATTCATGTACATAGACTTACGAATAGAAATATTTCAACAAAAGTATCTGTAAAGTGGGTTGTTAGATTCTTTCTGTCGGTTTGCCGCTTTTCAAGGTTTTTGCGATGGGAAATTTCCTTATTTGCTTAAAATTGAAATCAACGAACAAATTTTATTGAATCGAATGCTTTAATCTGCTATAGTAGCACCCACGTCAAATATTCAAGAAGAACATTTTCTGGCCAAAACAGTTCCATTTTGTAGGTCTAGATTGTTCGTTGGCAGGACTAAATTCGGATGCTATGATATGCTTGCGCTGCTGTTGTTATTAGGCCAAAACAGGTCGAGCTCACCATGTCTAAGATATCTAAAATTTATACATTAATTAAAATTTAAATTGGGCTTTGGAAGATTTTCACCCCGTACTCTGAGAAATATAATCTCGGAGGGCTTAATTTCGGTACAAACATGTTTTCGAATGGGACAGCAGTTCGCTCAAGGAATAAGGAATCGTAGTGTGGCTGCTGAAGAATGAGGTAGCCAAAAGTAAGACCACCCAAGCACGAGTATAAAGTGAGTGGTATTCGGAAACTGGTAACTTGTAACTGGTATCTTGTAGCCGGTAACTGGTAACTAGTGAATAATGACTAACAAAACAGAGAAGAGAAGAAAAACACTTTATCGCACCAACAACGAACATGAAATTGGAATACCTTCCATTATAGTAACTTCTAATATCGTTCACGGTTTTTATTAAGAATTTGTTACCGTAGTAACGATTCACAATTTATACTTGTATTTATATTGTGCTGTTCTAAGTCCTTTTCGAAAATATTCCATTTGAAATGAACAAATTTTCATAGTACAAGTTTGAGACCGACCAACCACCAACACCACCACCACTACCAGATTTTGCCAAAAAGCACAACATTCTAAATCGAAATTGCCCTTTTTAATATAAGCTCCTTGCCAGAAGGAAAATTTTCCCTCTTTACTGGGTAGATGATGCTTTTTGTAATGGTTGTTCTGCTCGTTTTGCTGCCCTTTCTTGATGGACTCAAATAAATAAATAATCGTATCGCAAATGATTTTTGTATGCTCTTGTGTTTTTCTTTTCAACAATTAAATTGATTAATAGTGATTTGCTAGTCTATTTGCACTATTGTATCAATTTCGATGGATAGATGAATCGATGGATGGTCGAACGGATGGGGATGAATGTAATATAAATTGGGAAATTCAACTCATCAACGGAGCAAATGTTGAGCACAAAGAAAAAAGAATAAATTACAAAAATCGGGCAATTAAATTATGTTTGAATGAGAATTGTTGCGTGAATAAATAGTTTCCAATTTCCATATGATAGTAAGATTATCTGAAAGCCAAAGTACTGCTAAATAGTAAAATTAATTGCATTGTACAGTATACGAAATAGAGACTATAATTAACTTAAAAGCCCACCATATGTTATACAATTGATCCATTGCAAAATTTCTATTAATTACAATTTCAAATCAATTCTATCTAACGATCGTTTCAATGTTACATTTATCTATTGTAGTAAACAATAATCTAAATTTAAATTCAATTATTATACATCGATTGTACGTGTAGTTAAATAAGTATGATTGTAATTGGAATTTATCTTCTTCTCATATTATCTCAAAATAATTTTTCATTATCTATTTGGCGAATAATTAACTTAATAAATAATTAACTTTATAAAATATTTTCCCTTATATTATCTAAAGTTGTAAATTATTTTAATTTCAAATTTTTTGTTACTTTTATTTTGTATCTAACAGCTATAAATTTTGAGAAGAAGAGTTTAAAATTTTCCAAAACCATTTTGAATTTAAAAAAAACTATCTGAATTGATGGAAGAAATGTAAATTATTTTTGCTATGATAAATCAATCTAAATCTATTTGAACTTAGAATCGTTGCGTTCTAGACTAAATCAGGACACAACAATGTCAAGGGATATAGTTGAATATAATTGAAATATTTTTGAAAAAAATTTATTTTTTGAACAAATTTTTAATAATTTAAAATTATTTTATAATAGAAAATTTATCAAAATTTATATAGTAAATGATCAAATAATATTATAAAAAATAAATTCAAAATCTTATATGTAAAAAAAGTAAATTCAATTTGAGAAAAAAATCAAATAATTTACGAATGAGAGAAAAAAACCAAATAATTTACGAAGAAATTTTCTTTCTCTTCTTCGTTCTCAAAATGTTTTCTTTATTGGTGAAAATATTTCTTAGTCAATTTTTAAACTTTTTAACTTCTTGATGTTAATTTAAAGTTTTATAAATGCCACTACTCCATGCAGAGACAATGTGGCCATAATGCGGTTGACTTCCTTCCAGTTGCTGTCGTTGCACTGAATTTTCTTTTGATATAAACAGCATTGCCAATATGAAAATTCAAGAAAACTCCTTCCTTCATGTCATCCTTGAATAAATTCGGTATCAAATGATAAAGTAAAGCATTTTATATGTATTAAAGTTTTTCATTAAATACACTCCTCTAAACAAAAAAGCATTAGTAATATTGTAACTTGAAGATAGGGACATACTGACAATGGAAAATTCACAGAAGGTATACAGAAGCGACGGATCAGATCAAAAGGAACACTTCCGAAAGGGAAACTTTTAGAAATCAGTGGTATACCATACTGACACCGGAGTAAGGAGCAACCAGAATTACGAAAACAAAATAGCTAAATACGTTTTTCCTTCCACCATCGAAATTTTATACAAACTAGCACAAAATGATTAAGGACTTTTTCCGACTCTCCATTTTCTATTGTATTAATTGCATCAGTATTTTGTATATAAAAAAAGTAATAAAATAATTAATATGCAAAAATGTCCATTTAAAATTTTTTTTTTTTTATTATAATTCATTAACCTTTGTGAACTGCTATTTTCTACATTTATATTGTAGCGTAAAAAAATTAAAAAAAAAAAACGCCATATTATTCCTAGACGTGCAACTTAAATGCAGAATTATATCTGAACTCCAGGATGATTGCAAATTTGTCGGTTGTATACAGCACGCAAGGGTAGTTGGTGAGCTGGTAAGGTCGTATCCATCCATCTGATTCTACCCGAATTTGAAATTTTCCACAGCTTTTCCAACATTACTGATTCAACCTGTTTTATGAGCTGTTTTATTGCGATCCATGAAAATTGGAAACTTAAATTTCAGGACAAATAGAATAATGAATTTTGTTGCGTACGTATAGCTATGACATGAATTCAGGTGATCCTTTTTACATCATAAAATGTTTCACTAAAAAACTAATTATTCCCGTAGACTGAACTATAATTAGAAGAGGTGATTTTTTGTTATTTTTTTTTTTTTGCATTGAATTTTTAGTAGACAGTTGCACAATATTTTCAAATATTTTCTAATGGTATTTACCCTCAGATGGCAGATGAGAAAAAAAATACTATCAAATACACTATGAAAAAATGCATTTTATGCAATGAGAATATTTTTTCGTAATTTCATTTTTATTTAAATTATTTAAGAGTAAAAATATTTCAAAAATTATGTCCATTAATAGAATAATTTTTTTTCTACAAATAAATTTAATATTTACGACAATATTTTTACGACAATATTTATTTTTTATTTGCTTTTAAATTAACTTCATTAAGTTTCTATTAAATTCATTGTAAATTGCTCTATTTTATACTGCCTACATATCAAAAAAGAATCTTCGTGTTCAAAAAGAAGGTTTCGAATTTGAATATATCTAAAAATAATGCACTTTATATTAATCGGGAAATTTTTGAACAAAAAAAAATTCTCAGTCGTCCTTCAGAATGTTTCCTTCAAAACATATATAATGAACTGCTATTTATGAAATGTTCATTTTTTCAAAAATGACTTTGATGGATTCTTAAAGAAAATATATTCAAAATATACTTGTATTAAGGATATACATCCTTTAAGCAAAGAATATTAAATGTGAACATTTCCCCTTCTTACTTGTAATATTCAAACACGACCATGAATTCCTTTACTAAATTTTTTCCTAAATTTGCATAATATTGATTTCGAATTTTAAATAAATAAATTTTAAATAATTCAATAAAATCTTACTAAATGTTGATTAAATAATTTTTATCCATTACACAATTTGAACTTTGCTATATTAATTAATTTCATATTTAATTAATAAAATAGTAAAATATTTAATAGCAATTCAATAGGATAGAATTTTATAGCTACTTTTATTAAATATATCCTATCTTAATTTAGTAAATTACCAAAGAGTACAAAATTTTTGCTTAATGTCATATTTTCTTGAGTGTAGGCTGAATATTTTTATAGAATGTTTAGATAATATTTGGACTTGAAATGTCTTTTTAAATATTATTTCAATATTAATTTCTCTTTGAAAACTGATAGAATTACATGCAAAATGTATACTTTTAATTATTATTAGATATTTTAAATTAAAAATCTGCAAATAAAGGGTTATTTATTTTATGGTTTGGAAAGTACTACTAGAAACAAATATATCTATTATATTAAATTTTTGTATTTAGAATTACCATTTATAAAATAAATCATTAAAAAATGCAGTAAAATTATAAAAATTTTCTATTATACAAAATTGATGATTCTGCCGCAGCCACATTCTAAACAAGATTTTCTTCAGCGATGAGACTCATATCTTGCTCAGAGCCTTATATATGGCAATATTCCTATATATAAGATACTGAAAATTTACAGATGAAAAAAAAACATTTTATCTACAAAAACAATGCGTATTTTGGTCCAAGCGCCTAACTGGACCATATTTCCTTAAAATGATGAAAAAGAGACCTTTATCGCCAATTCTGAGTGACTGCTATGGCCGTATGATAATCTCCTTTTTTTGGTCTAAACTTAAAGATTTTAATTTAAATTAAATGTAATTTTAACGAGATAAACGGAAAATTTTGGACCAATTGCGGAAAAGAGTCTACGAGGCCTAATATTAAGATTTGATGTCAAAAGACGTCCAAAATTATGTAATTTAATGCTGCTATTCTTGAAAAAATTACATAAAAAATAGTAGTTTGATGGACAATTTTTAAAATTTTCTACATTTTTGAAGCAATGGCCAACTAATAGTCTTAAATGTGTAAAAAATTATTTAAAAAAAAGGAATCAAAATTATAACAATAAATTTGATTAAAATTTACTTTTCAAAATGTAATTTTAAATAATCCTTTATAAATAATTTATATTATCAAAACAGGCACATTCGTTTATATTTGATGACATTTAAACATTCAACATGAAAAAATTTATTCAATTTTGTATTATTTTTAAACTCTGAAATTTTCTTAAATTTAAAAAAAAAAACACAAACACATTTTCATTGAGAAATTTTTCAAAAAATTAAAAATATTTTATTAAAATTAAGATCCAAAAATTATTTACTGAAGGTTTTTTTTTTTCTTTTTGGGCTAAAAGTAATTCCAGATTATATAGGAAAAAAAGTCTTTTAAAATATAAGAAAATTATTTTATGCTAAATAAAAAGATTTCAAAAAAATAAATCATAATAAAAAATATTAATAATAGTGTAATTATGAGTATTAGTTGTACGTAATAATAGCTATTGTGAATAACATTTGTGACTGAAAAAAATACTATCAATTAAATAAAATAGTGAATCTAGTGAATTTGAAGTAAAATCATCCGAAACAATAATTATTAATTTTTTTTAAAATTGATAATCATTTTAACATACGTTTAATAGAATGATTTTTTTTTAAAATTGTATAAATGATTAGGTTTTTTAATACAAATGGCAAAAATTAATAAATTGGATAATATTTAGCAGCAGTTGATGTTGTTGTGTATTTATGTGAAAAATATTAAAGTGGATATACACACCTACGATTAGTTGAAATAAATTTGATCAATATTACAAAAGTTCAGGTACAGTAGTTAGCCAAAAATCACATCCAATATGCTGATCCTGAACACAGTCAAGCTTGTCCTGATAGCACTTAATATTCTACCATATCGGTTTACACACAGGAAAGTTCTTTTTATGATATACTTGGCCACGCTTGTCACACACGGTAAGTGAATTCAATTGATTGTTAAATAAAATAACTTTTCAATGTTGATTTTTTTTTTTTGGTTTACAAAAAAAAACAGAAGATTCTACCCCTATAAAAAAAGTATCTTTGTAATATTACATCTCAACTAAGTTTTGTTAATTTCAACTAAGTTTTATTAATAGCAAAACTTTTTTTTTTAATTTATAAGATTGTAAAGAAAATTAAGATTAATAATACGAGTATGTAAAGAAAAGGTGAATATTTTTGATAGTCCCTCGATTGTTATGTTGAACATAAATAAAATTTAATTAGTAAAAGTGATATTTTTTTTAAATAATTTAATTTTATTTTCTTACATCGTTTTTATCCTTTGGTAAAATAGTTCATTTGAGCAGCTCTTGGATAGTATCGATAGTACTAAGATGAAGGCCTTTTAAGTGAATAGGCTTACTGGGTAATAAAAACAGGCTGTTGTCATGATAAAGAGTTTCCCTTTCCGATTTATTCCATAACTGACTCATTAGTTTCAATATCAATCGACACTCAGCCCTCACTCATTCTGCATTTGCATCAGTATTCTTTACAGAAGGTCCCTAAAAAGCACAATAAAAAACTTGTGCCTTTTTTGCCAAATGGCCTCATACTAGTGTCGCTACAGAATGATCCCTGAATTTTGTACCTTACAACAACAACAAAGAGAAGCTTGTACTCTTGATAAGGAATCAGTTTTTAATACATTGTAGTAGACCTCTCAAGAAATGCTTTAAGCCACCAAATAATTTATGGTTTTTTTTGGTGGCCCAAAGTTTTTTGAGAAGTAAGCTTATCGAAACTTTTCATAAATCAAAAAAATTCTAATTTTTCCGTTCCATATTTTTGTATTTGCACCAAAAAAAAAAACCAAATTCACATATTACCCTCTGAAGGACGGCGTAGTTCTCAGATGGGGTTGGAACTTCTCATAAGAAGAACTCACGTGCAACTTATGTGAAAGGGAAAAAAGCTATATTTCCAATTTTGCTATAAAATATCCCAAACGATTTATAAAATCAAAAAAAAAAATACAATTTAAAATATACGAAAATTACCATAATTTAAAATAAATTTTTTCTTCATTATATTTTATCAAAAATAATACTGTAAATTTCATAAGTTTTTATTAAAAATTTACTTTTAATTTAAGTTGATTTAAATCCATTTATAATTTTCTTTTAAATCAAATTGTCATAAATTATGCAAGAGCAAAAACTTCTTTCAAAAGGTAACTCTAACCACTTTCAAATAATTAATTTGATTAGGAATTTTACATTTTCATTATTCTAAAATATTTTATTTTAACTCATTCAAAATAAAATGGTTACATTAAACCGTATGAGAATACTAAATGTTTTATATGGAATTAAAATTGTTATATATAAATAAATTCATCTAAAAAAAAAAAATGTGTACAATAAATAATTTCTTTCGAAGAAAAGCAATAAGAATAATAAGTAGATTGTCTTTAATCAGCTAAAGTAGATGAATTTCTTAGGGAAAAGTTTCTTATTTGGTAATGGAATACTAAACCAACTGGACGAGCGAAAATCTCATAACTGGCATAAATTTTCAAAGTGTGTAGCGAACATATGTGATATGTTTTAATTTTTTGATTTTTTATTTATATGGTATTTGCTCAAACTGAAGTGGAGTATTTATTTTTAGTGGCAAACATGAACTTCATAAATCGGATGACATTGATGAATTATTACGTCAAAATTTGTTTCACTCAGACATAATAAAATAATAACAGCTTGTAAGTAAAGTGCAAGTAGAGTGTTGCGGTAGTCCAACTAAGTTCCATAACTGAACACTACCTCAAAACAGTTATTGTTTCAGCCTCAGTTCACTTCAGTCATAATCCACCCTTGACGAAAAATGCCAACTAAATCTCTGAATTGTTGAGGCTTAATGGAGGAGCATGGTGGCGGCCCGCAGAAAAGCGTGTGTTGCCATAAAAGAGGCAGTCATGGGCAGACAAACGGTCGAGATCGAAAATAAATAAAATGAAGGACAAAAGAAAAGAAGAAGGACGAATTCATCGCTACTTAACATTTATGCCACCATCATCTGAGCCATGTTTCCCAGTCATGGTCGCTTTATTCGACTGTACCAGATAGTGGCTCGCGTGTTGGAGTACTGATGACGGTGGTGGGGATGGTGATGGCTATAAACTTATGGCTTTGGTTGGCAACTGATGTTAGCGATCGGAAGTTCACTGTTTGCTATCCTTATGGTGAGGTAAAAGTTATTTTGGTTTATTTTATGAAGACGTCATAATAACGTTATGCTCTTCTTGGATAAGTGTTTTCCTGCACCGACATAAGGCAAAACAGAAAACTGACTGAGTAAAAGATTTACCAAAACTTGAACATTTTCATAATCCTGCATGCCGTCAGTCCAGTACTAGTATATGTGAGATGCTGCCACTTGTAAATAGCCGAAAATTTCTTCTTATAAAAGTCGGCTGAACACCATCATCCTGCCAATTATCCATCACCACCACAGTAACTCGCGCCGAAAAATTTATTTGCCACTCAGTCGGCATTGAACGTTCCTAAAGTATCCTGCAAGAAGTTTCTTGGTATATGATGCCTTCCGCGTGAAGGACTCAAGGTACAACAGCTTAGCATTGAGCTCAAGATATTCTTTTTCGGTTGGATGTTTCCCTTCATATTTATTACAAACATAAATTCCTAAAAACGTATCAGTAAAAGTAGATTGGAATATAAATATTTAATTGTGTGTGCGAGGTTATCCTTTTCGAGGTTGGCGATCATACCTCTTTTCTTAGTTAAAACTCTACCAGAGTATGAGAAGGGATGAGCGAATGATACAAGATTGCTCCAGAGTAGCCGCGATAATGTTGTTGCTGCCAATGGAAGAATTTGTGGTAGCACATAACGTATAATATAGTATAGCAGTAAAATCTATGTATGCACGAACATATTGACACATATATATACACATACCTACAAACACATCAAGAAAGATTGTTACATTATGGTAAAATGATTTCGCAGCATCTTTTTGAAATCTTACATCCTTTTCTTGAGTTTGCTTTGAATAAAATTTTATATTTCCTTTAAGATGATTTTATGCATATATACATACGAAACATGTCCATATATTCGTATTAGTGAATTAAGCACTGTTTTGATAGCAATCGAGCCTATCTAGCATGTATAACTTAGTAAGCTGGGCTCATCGTTCAAATTTCCGGTACGTCCTTTTATTCTGATTGTTAAATTTTGCGTAATAGATGGTTTATTTCACAATGGTAAGGTGTAGTCGCTTTAAAGATACGCGAAATATCTCTAAATCAACGCGGAAAAAATAGACCCAAATATTATCTTAAAAATATGTACGAATTCGGGGAGTATAAGAGCAAGAGCAAAATGAAAAGAAAAAAATTATATCCACAAAAGCATACGACAATAATAATTCCTATTGTAATAAATAAAAATGCGTGCCATAACGATGATCCCACGCTGATCCGACTGTATAAGATTATTTACAAACAAATATTGTACTTTAGGGGATAAACAAAATAAAAATATGAAGAAAAAAAAATCCTTAGCACTATATCACATATATAAAACTGGTGTATTAACTTTTTTTCTTAACAAACATCAGCAATAAGCAAAACAACACAAAAGTAGAAAGATATTGTTGGAGAGACTCCAACGATTCAATATTTGGTTCTGCATTTTGTATAAGTATATGGCCAGTATCGACTTAATTTCCTTAAATCTATGATATTGAAGTATCTGTGCCCTTTTTGCTCTTTCAGACTACCTTAAAACTATACAAACAATCTGAACACTCACACCGTTATTATATTATAGAATTTTTCGGAGCTTTTAAGTTATTCGCATAACATTTTAGTTGAATTTTTCAATATGGCCAATGTAAACTTGGATAGTAATGCACAATTTAAGGATGTTATGGATGAGATTTCGGTCCATCGGAACACATGTTCCCCGAACGCCAACGACCATTTGTATGTGAATAAATTTCCTGTCTATTGGTCCCAAACACATGGAATACCTAATCGAATAGCTAGTCAATGTTGGGTCGATTCGTTCCAATATTTCCTCCACCGCATACATCATAATCATGGCTATCAAAAGCGATACGACACGCAAGACAAAATGGAGAGCGTTAAGAATTTTGATAGACAACTCTACATGAAGGAACCCTTAAAAAAGGAGAATGGCACCATGCCATGACTATATATTGAATGGTATACGATATAAGGTAGTGTGTGGGTGTGATAGATTTACGAAAGAAAGTGTTTTCTAGGCAGTAAAACAAAAACAGATGCAAACCTTAAAAACGGGACACATGAGAATATTTAATTTGTTTTATTTTTTTTTTCATATATTTTTTCTATTTTTTTGGTATTTTGAAGAAAATATGATAAGTTCATATCATAAAGCAGAATAAAGTCGAGCAAAGATGAGTTGTTTGTTGTTGATCGAATGTGATACGCAACATTATGTTTGGTTCGGTATATGATTTGGTTCTAAAAGGAAATGAAGCACAACTGAAAAGGCAAAATCTTAACCTGATGGGAAAGTTTCTTAATATAAGAGAAACCAGCTAGAAAACAGATTGTCCTAGTCAGATGACCGGAATTGAAGACATCGAAGTAAAGAGGAAAAAACGGAAATACGAAGATGTTCTAGCTCTGGATGCTTTTGGGACTCCGAATAAATTTGAATTGAATAAATAATTTATAAAGTTAGCGATACGGCTCTTATATTCATATTACATGGCACTATAGAGGATTTTTGTTGGATTCACTTCGGAAAAGTAAAGGAGGAAAATTTGCATAAGGATCAGTAATGGTGACGCTGCTGATGCTATGCTGCTGTTGCTCCTAGTATCTTCGGTTCTACGAATATATACCCTCTCGCAGTACTCATGGCCACGAAAAATATTATAGTGCTAGTATAGTAAATGTCATTGGTTTCCGAAAGATTCGTTCGTGGCTGACTGTTCAAGAATTTTACTATGAACTCTTCCATTCACTTGTGAAACGTGACGTCCTTGTGACATACTATATCGTATGCTATTATAACTAACTCACAAACACTGTATAAATACATACTCAGTCGTGGCAGGTATTAGCTTCATTCTTTTTTAGTTTCCACCCATTTTCATCTCCTGTCGATTTCCAATAAAATCCGATAAATTCAAGTAGATACATTAAATATTTATCATTTTGAATTGATATACATATACTTGGTATCTTTAAGTAATGTTCGCATAAAAACACTGCTACCATAGCTACAACTATGGAGAATACTTCCATTCACTTCTACATCCTTGCAGCTATCCAGTACTGATAGACAAATGCTTAAAAGTCAAAACGATCATAATCAGGTGGTTATTTCATATTCAACGAAAAACAACTTATCTCAACATAGTCTATTGAATTTTTGCATAAATGATTTCTTTTGAAGTTGAATTGTATAAATTTTTTATTATATTTTTTTTAAATAGGTAACATAAATCTGTTTGTAGGTGAAGTGGGCGCTTCAAGTTTATTCTATCGGTCTATTATTTTGTTTATTAATGATTGACTTCATATCAAAATTCTTATTAAAATAATCGACTATTCATATTGTTATACTTGTATTCAGTACAAAGTCAACTTATCCAATCAAAAATTTTCTCAAAGCCCAAAATAATGAGTATCTATTTATTTATGCTATTGATAAGAGTATAATTTATCTAAACTCAATTGTTAAATTTAAAATAGAATTTTTTATTAATTCCAATTATTTCTTTAAAAACATTATTTTAATTTGGTAATTTTATTGGTTTTTTAAACTTAATAAAACCATCATCAATTTTGAGTTAATTTTCTTAAATTAGAATTTTAAAACTATTAAAAATTCAATTATTTAAAGAAAATATATTTTTTTTTACAATATGCTTATTAAAAATTTAAAAATATATTTGAATATTTTTATTACACAAATTTTTAACTTAAAAACTATATGAAAATTAAATTCTTCACATTAAAGACGTGTAAAAAATTTACCTATTAAAGGTAATTTTTTTTCATATAGAATTTCTGTAAATTAGTAAATTATAAAAATTCAATTACTTTAACATATTTTATAAATCAGTTGGATTTTTCTAAAATACACTTTTGAAACTGCAACGCATGAGAATTAAATTTTTCAGATAAATGCAATGCGTATGCAATTCTCGTTAACATAAATTTATGCAGATACAAATTTACAATAGGGAAAATTTAAGTTTGAATTCCTTTAATTATGTCATGATATGTTGTGAATATTTCAACCCTATTTAAACGAATTATGCATGAAATTGTCATATTTTTGGAAATAAATTTCAATTCAAGTACGACGTACAATAATTTTTCATTCATAATTAAATCAGAAAATATTATGCTAACCTATTACGAATGCAAATTTTTCGGAATAATAAATGCATGTTATACATAAATACAGGAAAATTTATGAATAGAGAAGCTTTTCACAATTCATTTCAATTATATCAAAAAGTTCCTTTTTTTTCATCAAATGCACTTATATGAGATTTTCATAGTTAAATTTGAGAGAGTTCAGTTTAGTTTAGTTTAGTTTTAGTTTTTAGTTGAGGATAGTCGGAACAGAGATTCGAGTAGACGCTGGTTAATTTGTGTAGGGTTTAATTCTAAATAAATTGTCTCGTAATTTGCGTAGCATTTTATTTTAGTCTCTTACCCTATCCATCGAATCTTTGTATTTCAAAAAATTCTTAGCAAAAGTTTCGGATTTTTTCAGTAAGATATTCAATAGATTTTTTTGTAAAACGGTTTTCATATAAATATTTTTTTTTCCGAATAAAAATGAATTCCATAAATAATTTTTTCCCAACAATTTAACGCAAAACATATTTTTTCCTGTAAATTTTTTCCGTTAAAATATTTTCGTAACAATTTTTGCCAAAAAAATGTTTTTTATGCAATATTTTTCTTCCGTAAAGAATTTTTTTCCGTAAAAAAATTTCTGTAAAAACTTTCCGAAAAAGTAATTTTTTTCTTAAAATTATTTGTCATACAAAATGATTTCACTAAAATTTTTCTATAGAAATTTTTACCACTAGTAAATGGATGGTCAGAAATGGGTATTTTTAAAGAAATTCATCTTAACATTTTTTCCTATAATGTTTTTTTGTAAAATAATTTTCCTTAACGCTTTTTCCGGAACTATGATATTTTTCAAATAATTTATTTCCGAATCTGTTTACATAAAAATTAATGTTTTCTGCAAAATAACAGAATTTTCATAAAACTTTCCCAAAAAATTAAGAGACATTTTTCCGTGAATAGTTTTTCTGTAATACTTTTTTTCGTAAAACTTTTTTCCTAGAAGGGTTTTTTCGTGAAACATTTTTTCTAAACTATTTTAACGGAACAATTTTTCATGTAAATATTTTATTTCCGTATTTTTTTACATAAAAATAATTTTGGTGACAAAATTTTTCCCAACAATTTAAAGCAAAACAAATTTTCGTAAAGCTTTTCCCAAACATTAAAACTTTTCTTCCGTGAATAGTTTATCTGTAATAATTTTTTTCGTAAAATATTTCCTCATACAAAATGATTTCACTAAAATTGTTCTATAGAAATTTTTACCACTAGTAAATGGATGGTCGGGAATGGATATTTTTAAAGAAATTTGTCTTAAAATTTTTTCCTATAATGTTTTTTTGTAAAATAATTTTCCTAAACTCTTTTTGCGGAACTATTTTTCAAATAATTTATTTCTGAATCTGTTTACGTAAAAATTATTTCCGTGAATAATTTTTTTAAAAACAATTTAACGCAATACATATTTTTTATTCAAATTTTTTCCTTTAAAATATTTTTCTAACAATTTTTGCTGAAAAAATGTTTTTGGCAAAACTTTTCTTTCGTAGAAATTTTTTCCGTAAAAAAAAATGTTCGTAACAGAATTTTCATAAAACTTTCCCAAAAAATTTAAAGAAATTTTTCCGTGAATAGTTTTTCTGTAATATTTTCTTTTCGTAAAACATTTCCTAATACAAATTAATTCCCTTAAAATATTATTATAGATATTTTTGCCACTAGTGTATGGTCGGAAATGGATATTTGTAACAAGAAATTTTCTTGGAATTTTTTTCTAGAAGGGTTTTTTCTAAACTATTTTTACGGAATAATTTTTCATGTAAATATTTTATTTCTGAATTTTTTTACATAAAAATAATTTTCGTGACAAATTTTTTCCCAACAATTTAATGCAAAACATATTTTCGTAAAGCTTTTCCCAAACATTGAAACTTTTCTTCCGTGAATAGTTTATCTGTAATATTTTTTCCGTAAAATATTTCCTTATACAAACTTGATTATATTAAAATTTTTCTATAGAAATTTTTGTCTAAAAATATTTTTAGTAATATATTTTTCCGTGATAATTTTTTTTGTAAAATTTTTTCCGTTCAATTTTAACATTTTTTTCTGTAAAAGAAAAATGATTTCTATAAAGAAAATTGCCTCCTTACAAATTTTCTCGGTAAAAATTTTCTTGTAAAATTCCGCGTATAGGTTTTTCTTAATAATATTTTTGCAAAATATTTTCTCATTAAAATTTTCTACTTAGCCATTATTTTTCCCCGTAACAAATTTTGCTAAGAAATATTTTCGGCAAACATTTTTTCTTGTGCTATTTTTTTTGCATAACAATTTGTATGGTAAACTTTTTTCGAAAGAATTTTGGAAAATTGTTATGGAAACAATTGTTACAAAAAATAATTTTTCTGTAACAACTTCTTCCTCAAATTTGTTTCGCAAAAACTTTTCCAAAAAAATGATTTTTTTTCAATTTTTACCATATAGATTTTTTCTGTAACACCTTTTTTTCATAAAACTTTCTTCACAAAACGTTTCTCAAAATTACTTTCATTTTGAAATTGTTTATGTAAAAAAATTCTCTGCACAAATTTATTGCGTAACAATATTTTATGAAAACTTTTTCCAAGGATAGTTTTTTCGTAGCAATTTTTTCTATAAAATATTTTCTCTTTAAAATTGTTTCCATAACAATTTTTCCCATGATCCTTTTTTCCTTACGAATATTTTCCGTAACAATTTGTTCTTAAAACTATATATCAAAAAATGGAAAATTAATGTATGATTTGTTGCGTAAGCATTAAAATTGTTTTTTGCGTCGAATATTTTCCTAATAAAATCCATAAGAAGTTTTTCTTTAAAAATTTTTACCATTAAATATTATTTGTAGAAATTTTTTTTAACAAAAAAATTTATCGGTTAAAATTTTTCCCTTAACAATTATTTTGAGTAAAATATTTTTTTATTTAAATTCTTTTAGTAAGAAAAAAAAAATTTTTTTTAGCACGAATTTCTTTCATACCAATTTATTTGTAAAACTATTTTTGAAAAAATGGAAATTTTTTTTGTATTAGCTCTTCCATAAAATGTATTCTCATTAAAATTGTTTCTTTTAAAAATATTTTCTGTAATAACTTTTGCCGCATAAAATAGTTTCTTATTTTACTCATTTCTGTTAAATTTTTGTTCAAAAATTGTTTGACAAAAAAGTTTTTCTATTAAAAAATGTTTCCCAAACAAAATTTTCAGGTTTCATAAAAAAATTTCCATTTAATTTATTTTATTAATAGTTTATCTATTTTTATTCTAAATAAATGTACACAATTAATAATTATAGGTATGATTTTTAAAATAAATAAATTCCATGTAGGATTTCAAAATACTTTCAAACAATTTTTATTACTTCTAAATGAAGAGCAATCAAATCATATCAGCTTAGCCAAGAGCAGGTATTCGATCGGAAATTTGTTGATTGATTTACTCCACTACCAACTAATACCGATAATATAGTTCGACTAAAATCACTATTTGCATATAGGTGTGTGCAACTATTCTATTTAACGTATAAGTATATGGCTTTGATTTTTATATTGGACTGGGTTTTTTTACCTAACATACTAACTAACATATCGGGATTCAACTTTATGTGGAAGAGCTTCTACAACTAAATTCAGTGATAATATTCACTTACAATTATTATTTCGAGCTTTGCGGATTATTTCCATTCCCAGGCCAGGATATCGTTGTAAAAATTTTATATTCCTTTAGGGATAACATATAAAAGAATCATAAAACTGCAGTAATTTTTTACAAACATCAATTTCAAAGGTGGGATCCAATCCACCCAGAATTCAGTTCGCTCATCTTCTTCATTCATTTGATTCATCCGGTTTGCCTACAATATCCATGACTGAACTGGGAATTATTTATTGCCCAAATGTGAGCACTAAATTATAAACAGAAGAAAATATAAGCATAGTGAGCGCATAAGTACATACAATATACAACCAAATACCAATAAAATTTCTGACTTCAATCTAACATCTTCCATCTACCATCTACCATATTCCATTTACCATTTGCTACTTAACATCTACCCTGTACCACCTCTCATTTACGCCTACCAATGTTGGCGAAAAAATTTCAAAACAGCATCGACCATAGAAAGTGAATTTCAACTTAAAGGGATGTTGTTCACTTGATTCTCTTATTATGAGAGCAGAAATATTGTTTGCAGAAATATTCTTTGGGAAAGAGAAGAGCTGAAAGAAGGCGAAAGATTAGCATCTAGAACAAAGGATAAAGAAAAAGGAATAGAAGCCGGGCATGGAGCACAAAACGAACAACTACACTAATGCTATTGTAGGCAATACTGAAACTGGCAATAGCCAAGAACAAAGTACTTGTAGATGAGAACAAAGTGATATCATACCAAAAACTGTTTAATTTAGGTCACGTACCACATGGCATGGCATTTTGTTGTGCACCCAGCCATCCATATCGGTGTCCATGTCCATATCCGTGTCCGTATCAGCTTGTATCGTTGTATCAAAGCATCAGTGGGAATCATCTCACGGTCATAGTTCGCAGATTCGTTCGGCCGATAGTACATCGGGACGTAAAGACAAAACCGAGTTGGCACAGATGTAGTACTGGCAGAATTATAGTAATGTCCTTAAACCCGTAGCTTCATATCTCCAGTTTAGTTGCAAGGCTTCCTCAACTTCAACATACCACATATGTGCTCTTGTCTTCGCAATTGTACATACATAGAAGAACGACGAGCAGTGCCAGAATTCATCCCGATTCAGATGTATCCTGGCATCGTTGACCCTTACAAAAGGTGCCATAACGAATGAAGTTATTATTTGATGCTGTTGTTTTATTGTTGTTGGTCTCGTAACTTGTCCATATCCTGTCAAGGGATGTAGCTTATATTTATTGCCCTTCAGCTCATTAGATGAATGGCCAGCAGATACTCTTGATATAAATAGCCTGTCTGGATGTCAATTTATTGGTAAATGCCTCCTTAGCTCAGTTCGCTGAACACTCTCAATGCGCCTATCCTTTAACTCGAATATCCTTTATATCAAGTATAATGTTTTGTTCAATTGTCTTTAGGGAATAATCTTTATCATCGATACACATACATACACGTAAATAAATAATAATGAATTAATTCGAATAAACTGAATTATAACTTGTGAAATATTTAATCGTTTTGTATTCGATTAATAACTCCTAAACGAATATTTTCTATCATTAATTAACCTTTCAATTGACAACATGCTCATTAATTATTAACACAAAATTAATTATGCAAAAAAATAATTCAAATATATTAACATATATCGTCTAATTTAGATATTATTTATCCATTTACGAACTGTTATTTTTTTTTAAATAATAATAAATGCCATGTTTGGTATTTAGCAAATAAAAATTGCAATACTAAAGTAAAGGGAAATTATTCAATTGAAAATGGGAGAATTAGTAACAAAATTTAAGGAAACATAACAAAATATAAATTATGTTAACTTGTACACATATGTATATAGATTTTGGCAAAATATGAAATCCAAACTGCGGCCCAATACGCATAAATCACACAACATTCGAAAAATAGGAAAACTAAATTTCGATTTTATTGGAAATATTTTCGATGATTTTTACTTGTTTCCGAAATATTACCATATCCCACCACCTCCAAACCATACCCAATTCCGATCATCCACCAGTGGCCATGTGTGCTCTTCTGACTAATTTTCGTTTTGTTTTTCTTTTTCTTTTTTTTTTGGACTCCTCCCTTGGCATACGGATACACTTAATTGTGGTAATTTTATCGACATATCGGTTGATTTTCTGTATTTCTATATAATCTAATTGGTATAATTAATGGTATCCAAATGGTTGATTTCAGTTAACAACGAATACGCTCGAATACATGCTTCTGATTGGGAAGGTTTTTTTTTCTGTTGTAACAAACGTAAATACTGCCTAAAATCTGATCAAAAAATTGTGTACTAACAAAAAATGTATTCCCACAAGGTAAAGGAAACAATTAATTATGCTAAAATACAAGCACACCCCTGAACGGAATACAGTAACATTTTTATTGGAATTTTCATCACAATTGCTTTATTGTACAATATTTTCATAAAATTAATATAATGATTTTTTAAAAAAAACTTTAGAAATTTTTTTTAAATGTTAAAAAATAACTAAATAAATTTAATAAATATTGTATATATTTACAGGATGATTTGATAAGAGTACAGATATTATTTTTTTTCTGTACTCTTATCAAATCATCCTGTAAATATATACAAAATTTATTAAATTGTATGAAATACAATATACACTAAATACTTACCTCCACCCCTCTGGCAGCAAATGATGTGCGTCTCAAAATTTTCTATAGTAATCCGGTAACACTACGGACTTTTCTTCCACAAAGCTAGTTTGTTCATCCCTCCTAGACCATGCAGTTCAGGTGTCAATCCAACGTGACCTTATAGAGCCTGATAAGCGAAGTTGTAACAAAGTAACCTTAAAAAATTTTGAACTCTCAATAATAAAAACTACCGTCGAATAGTATTGAAATAGAGAAGAAGTCCTTGAAAGACTCAGAAAGAGAGTTTTTAGGGTCAGATCGGACATTGTAGACGGTTTGATGTTCCACTATGAGAACGCTCCATGTCACACGTCCATCACCATCAAGGAGCTTTTGTCAGTAAAACAAGAGCTTTTGTGAGGACTTTTGTGAGATCTGACCGTCGAATAGTATTGAAGTAGAGAAGAAGTCCTTGAAAGACTTAGAAAAAGAGTTTTTAGGGTCAGATCGGACATTGTAGACGTTTTGATGTTCCACTATGAGAACGCTCCCTGTCACACGTCTATCAACATCAGGGAGCCTTTGTCAGTAAAACAAGAGCTTTTGTGAGGACTGACAGTCGAATAATATTGAAGCTGAGAAGAAGTCCTTGAAAAACTCAGAAAAATAGTTTTTATGGTCAGATCGGATATTGTAGACGTTTTGATGTTCCACTATGAGAACGCTCCCTGTCACACGTCCATCACCATCAAGGAGCTTTTGTCAGTAAGACAAGAACTTTTGTGAGGACTTTTGTGAGATCTGACCGTCGAATAGTATTGAAGTAGAGAAGAAGTCCTTGAAAGACTCAGAAAGAGAGTTTTTAGGGTCAGATCGGATATTGTAGACGTTTTGATGTTCCACTATGAGAACGCTACCTGTCACACGTCCATCACCATCAAGGAGCTTTTGTCAGTAAAACAAGAGCTTTTGTGAGGATTTTTATGAGATCTGACCGTCGAATAGTATTGAAGTTGCGAAGAAGTCCTTAAAAGACTCAGAAAAAGAGTTTTTAGGGTCAGATCGGACATTGTAGACGTTTTGATAATCCACTATGAGAACGCTCCCTGTCACACATCCATTAACATCAGGGAGAATTTGTCAGTAAAACAAGAGCTTTTGTGAGATCTGACCGTCGAATAGTATTGAAGTTGCAAAGAAGTCCTTGAAAGACTCAGAAAAAGAGTTTTTAGGGTCAGATTGGGCATTGCAGACGTTTTGATATTCCACTATGAGAATGCTCCCTATCACACGTCCATCACCATCAAGGAGCTTTTGTCAGAAAAATCGAATACGGTTAATTCTCCAGCTCCACTTTTCAACTGATCATAGTCCGCATATCTCTTTAGCAAGATCAAAAACTATTTGTAAGGACGTCATTTTAATAATCTTCATAAGATTCGAAGAAGTGTATCCGAGGAGCTGCAGACGATTCCTGATGAAGCCTTCCAGCACTGCTACAAGAAAGTGAAAATAATGCCTCAGTCAATGTTTAGCTGCTCGAAGGAACTACTTTCAAAAGGCAAACAAAACAACAACAAAAATTGAGTCCTTCAGTTCTGGAATTGTTTTGGACTTATTGGCGAAGATATTACTTTTCAGGTAGCCTTAGAGAAAGAAGTCCAAACTGACAACGCAAGATCTCGGCGTTCAATCGTGCTTGTTATTTCGTAGGATAATACGTTGAAACCAGATATTGCCCAAGTTCATGTCATCCAATTCAGACGATATAGATTTTTTTATCATGTAACAGCGCTACCAGCATCATTTTCGAAGAAGTATGGACTGATGACACCGCCAGTCCAAAATCTGCACTAAACAGTGCTTTGTGGATTCATAGATTGTTAGTATTCCAAATACCGCAGTTATGCTTGTTAACGTTTGCGGATATTGAAAAATCGTCGCCAAATAATTTTTTTTGTTATACGATCTCTGAGACCAGAGCCAGAGGCCATATATAAGTTGGCATTGCCAGCTTCCTTGTAGATTATTACTTAGAGGAAAAAGTCTGATATTGTAAAACTCTATGGAGCAAATAATAATGTTAAACAACGTTAAAAATTGGGCTTAAAAATTTACACCAGATGTATAAGCTTAAATCCGCTGTCTTTTAGTCAAAAAAACACATGTTTTTTTTATAGAAAGCAAAAACAAATTTATTCAAAGTACTTGCCTTCGCCAGCTACATATTTTTTCCATTTCTCGGGCAATTTGTGGATATCACGATAAAAAAAATTCGTTCTCTTTCGAGGCAAACCACCCATCAAGCCATTTTCGGACGTTTTCGTTCACCAAGTTCAATATCGTAAGAATCGAAGTGCTGCTCATTGAGAGCGGGGCCCATCGACAAACACCGATGGTAGTCGAAAGGGGCCAGGTCCGCTAAACGAGCGAGATCGGGTAGCACCTTCCAGTTAAGTGTCGCCAAGTAGTTGGAGACATTTTTTATGTGTGCTATGGAGCGTTGTCGTGAAGGAAAATCAACTTGTCATGTCTTTGTTGATAATCCGTCTTTTTTTCACGCAGAGAGCATGGTGGAATTTGATCAGTTGTTGGTGGTAGTGGTGGGCATTGACAGTTTTATCAGGTTTTAACATCTCATAGTAGACGATACCCTGCTGATCCCACCAAACGCAGAGCATCGTCTTCCGTCCGAAGCGATTTGGTCCTGGGGAAGATGGTTGGCCGGGATCAACCCACGATTTCTTCCGTATAGTATTCTCGAAATATATCCACTTTTCAATGCCTATCACAATCCGATGCAGTAACGACTTCAATTCCTCCGGCACCCATTTTCCGATCTTTTCAATCTTCCTTATGTCACGCAGACGCATGAAAATAGCTGGTTGAGTAACATCCAATTGCTCCGAGAGCATTTTTTGCGATTGGGTAACGTCTTCGTTCAAAAGAGCCTGCAATTGATGGTCCTCAACCTTCCCAGACCGATTTTCACGCTTCTTGTCCCACAAGTCAAAATTGCCGTCTTTGAACCGACGAAACCAATATGGGCACGTTGTTTCCGATAAAGTACTGTCACCATAGACCTCCATAAGCATTCGATGGAATTCGGCAGCCTATTTTCTCAAATTGAAGCAGAAAATCAGAGCTTCTCGCATATGCTCTTTTTCTGGCACAAAATTAGACATGATAACCAAAGGAAAAATGTATGTTGTTGTACGAAATTGCTGACAATGTCCGCTGATTAATGTTGACAGTTGTCAAACTCATAACAAAAAGTATGGCGTGCCCTACATCTATGACCAAACAGCGGATTTAAGTTTATGACCAAACACTCACGCTATCTATGACCAAACAGCGGATTTAAGCTTATACACCTGGTACAAAAAAAAGAGTTCTATTCAAAAATAAACTCTGGGTTAAGTGGCGTTCATGTAAAATATTGCCAATGGTGTGCCACAGAAGTATGGTATGCTCTATCGGAGCTCTGATAAGTTTCCTAGCCCAGAATTTTGGATTGGTTGTTGAATAGACTAGTTTTGCGATCTGTGGACATAAATCTTCAACTATTTTTCTACGAATGCCTAAAGATATAACATGCCATTTGGTCAGTAGATATAATAAGTTCGGAAATTCAGTGGGAATAGGATGGTGGAGCGACTTCCCCGCTAGCTGATTAACTAGCTCACTTCCAAGGACACTAGCCAAATGACTTTTGTTCAAGCATCTAATTGGTAAATGTACGGCCTTGCAAATGGTCTCTACAATTCAGATTTTGAGTGTAGGTATGTTACAATATGTCTTTTGTTAAAATTCATAGAGTGATGCTGCAGGAAACGAATTAAGATTGTAGGGACCTTGGCCACACTTTCTCTCACAGCAGTAATATTTTCTGCAAATCCACTTCTAGGAAGACAAATTAGTATGCTCACGGTTTGCTCATATTCTTCAAATTTCTGCACCAAACGGCTGATTACTTCCATTTCTAGCAAAACAATCTTATTTTCAAAAAAAAAACATAATTTTAGTAAGTAATATTTTCTCAAAATTATTTGACTTCTATAGATGAGAAAATACTACCTTCAATTTTGAATCACCATCAAAAATCTGTTAATTATTTTAAAAAATTATTTATCGAAAAATTTACATTTGCTTAAGTATATCAATAAATATTAGCTTAAATTAAGACCCAAATTATATCTTTCAGAAATCTAAAGGCTTGCTTAAATCTTTTCCATATTCTTCTTTTACAAGTGAAAAAAATACTTAACTTATCTGAATAAAACTACATTTCTCATTCCGTAACCTCATCAAAATTATCAGTCTCCTTACATCTTAAAAACTACGATCTTTTTTCGTTTATATCTATAACAATTCACTTGAATTTTTTTTTACTAAATGTTCATATTCTGCCAAGAAATCATTCATCTAGAAAATAGCGAATAATAATTTACAACCTAAATAATATAGGGAAAAAAAAAGATTTTTTCTTTCTCTATAGTGGCGTGCAAAACATGAAAATTAGCCCCACAAAAATGAGTGCCAAAAATCATTCAATATCCAAAAGGAAGATAGTCTCAATAAAACCGATCAATTTACTCTCGATATAATTGAATATAAATCATTTTCTGTGTCATTTATGGAGGATAGTTTATTGTTGGTGTTTGTTGTGGTGGTAGCAGATAGTTTTTGCTATCGTCCTTCCTTATTTTATTTTATTCTGTAGACTTTTTTTTTAATAATATATTTTTTTCCTTCATAAAACGCTTACGGCACTTTTTGCAATCAGCAACGAACGATGGCAGTCAACACTGGTTTGTTCGAAGAGTCGCACCAGCCTCCCTCGAATAATAATAGACTTTCATCTTGGTTCATATACTGAAGGACTCCCTTGTTCACATTTGGGCAAGATGTAAGTATGTTAGAGCAGTTGACTAGTTTTGAAATTTTTGGCTCTCATCCAAATCGACCCATTTGTCGCCACTATCTACCCAAAAACATAAACTGAATACTTTCTTACGGCAGGCAGCATCTTTAATGCACAGTCCATTGCCGCTTCCAATCGGAACAATGATTCGCAGGATACGCCTGGGATGAGAAACTCTCGCCATTCGATTGCAACAAATCGTAGCCACTGTAGTTATACGAGTATTCATATAATCAAATGAAGTCCACACTATCTGTTCAGATGTGTATATGATGGGTCCTTACAATCTGCAGAATGGTTGGCCGCCTCAATTCTTCTGGTCCATTTTTTCACTAAGTACAAGAAGAAATATTGCTCCTTAATTTTAGTTAACTTTTTAATGGAACGAAAATGGCACAATACAAAGTATTCGATGTACTGGCAGTTGGTGCTGTATATGGTTCGGCAAGGCCATTTCTTCTTGTGATGCTTAAAATTGCTAAAAATGGTCTACAAATTTGTCGTTTTTTTTTCCAAACTCTACTCATCCTTTCCATGCTACTTGAAACGTCGTATAAGAGCTGTACTCCTACTACTATGCAATTGCACTCCATTCTTCATGGTTTTGCCTTTTAACATTTACGAATGCTGTCTTCATTCACAGCCTGATTTCGAATTATTCCCGGGATTCTTCCTTTTTGCCATGTTTTCAAATAATTTTTTTTGTATTTCACCAACTTTTAAGTTATTGTATTTTTTTTTACCAACCTATTTAGTGCAATTTTCCTTTTCTTATTATTTCGTATTGTCTCGTTATTTTTCCTTTACAATTACATATTTCTTCTTTCTGGGGCCATTATTATTTCTTCGCGACAGAACAATTTGAGACCCCATTTGCTAATAAGAGGGAGAATGGTTTTGGATACTATGCATTATGCGCGGTAATTTGATCGGACTATAAAATTTTTATACATATACGTACAAGTACCTATGTTGGCTTTCAATTTATGCTACTGCAATATTTAAAAGGAAAAGAAAAAACATAATTCCATCTTAAGAAAATTAGTGGTGGAAGAACAACAACGGGGTAAGTTTCAGTTTCTCGATTGCTCAAAACTAGGTCATAGGCCACACTAATGAACATCTATTTAATGGTTTTTATGTTCATTCGAGTAATTAAGAAAAGATAAAGTGGATGTGATTTATTTCCTTTACAAAAGAAATTTTATCAAACATAGTTTATCATTGTTGCATTAAGTTGTAGTAAATTTGATTTAATGTCATTTTAATTATTTTGATTAATGGCACATTATTCCATTCCATCGATAATGATAACCTCTGATTGCCTAAAGTTTCCGAGCTCCAAAAGAACAAAAATGATAACCGTAAGCTTTTAAAATAATTTTCGATCAATTTAACGTGTTAATTTGATTGATTGTCCGTGTCGAATTATAGTATATTAACTATCATAATTATGAGTGATTAAAGGTATTTAATTAGTAACGTTAATCTAAAGTTTCATTAGACAAATATCAAAGTCTATTTTAATGGACATTTTTTTTATGGTTTTCTATTTTTAAATGTATACTTTTGATATTAAGACAACTCTGAGGTGTGTCATTGAATGTCTTTATAGTCATTTGAAAAATATCCTTATCCTTAACATTTGATAAAAAAATAAATTCTAAATCAAAGTTAATATCTTAACTCTCCGAAATATTACCATAATAAAGAAATATCCAATTTTTAGTTTAAAAAAAAACTAAAGGAAAATTAAATTCATTTTAAATTGGATTTTTCTTCAAAGTTTTATTTTATTATAATGCATAAATTTTATTATTTTACACAAACTAAAATATAACTGAAATTACTACCGAAATATTTTTTGCGCTACTCGATCTTTTTGAGGTGATTTTCATGATTTTTTTCTCATATTTCGGACTGTAATTTGGCTATTAATTGACGGATATTAGTTTAAAAATGCTCTAAAGCTTAAAAATTAGCTACATAAATATAATTAGTAAAATAATTTTATTTTATTATAATGCATAAATTTTATTATTTTACACAAACTAAAATATAACTGAAATTACTACCGAAATATCTTTTGTGCTACTCGATCTTTTTGAGTTAATTTTCATGATTTTTTTCTCATATTTCGGACTGTAATTTGGCTATTATTTGATGGATAGTAGTTTAAAAATGCTCTAAAGCTTAAAAATTAGCTACATAAATATAATTAATAAAATTATTTTATTTTATTATAATGCATAAATTTTATTATTTTACACAAACTAAAATATAACTGAAATTACTACCGAAATATTTTTTTGCGCTACTCGATCTTTTTGAGTTAATTTTCATGATTTTTTTCTCATATTTCGGACTGTAATTTGGCTATTATTTGATGGATATTATTTAAAAAATGCTCTAAAGCTTAAAAATTAGCTACATAAATATAATTAATAAAATTATTTTTTTTATTATAATGCATAAATTTTATTATTTTACACAAACTAAAATATAATTGAAATTACTACCGAAATATTTTTTTGCGCTACTCGATCTTTTTGAGGTAATTTTTATGATTATTTTCTCACATTTCGGACTGTAATTTGGCTATTATTTGATGGATATAAGTTTTAAAATGCTCTAAAGCTTAAAAATTAGCAACATAAATATAATTAATAAAATTATTTTATTTTATTATAATGCATAAATTTTATTATTTTACACAAACTTAAATATAACTGAAATTATTACCGAAATATTTTTTTGCGCTACTCTATCTTTTTGAGGTAATTTTTGTGATTTTTTTCTCATATTTCGGACTGTTATTTGGCAATTAATTGATGGATATTTATTAAAAAATGCTCTAAAGCTTAAAAATTATTACAAAGGTATGATTTTTTATTTAGTATTATAAGGAAAAGTTCAAAGGACCTCAGTTTGTTGCTTGGTTTAACCCATTGTTGCTTATCATTATTATGGTGGCCGTCAGAAGAATTCTTGCATAACTCAACCCTTTTGAGGTAATTTTGATGAATTTTTTGCAAACTTTAGGCTGTTATTCTGCCTATACTTTTAGGATGTTGATTTTCATTCTGAAGCTTGAAGAATTGCCTGCGTAAACACGAATTTTCAAAAAGTCGAATGTACTTCAGTTTAATGCCCACCAAGAGTGTTCGATCCTCCCATGAAGTAAAATTTTGATGTCTTTTTCGTATATTTAACGAATGTTATTTTTTTAATGCTCTTTATAAGCATGATATAGTTTATTATTTAACATGGTTTAGTTGCCCGCGCATAAGACCACGAGGAGCCTACGATTATAGGAATCGAAATACGCTCAATTAACGCACCACCATTACTGGCAGTTAATAGATAGAATCAGTTACAAGCTGACTCTCCACCTGCTGGTGGCGAGGACTATCTAATCCTCTACTGTCATTAGCAGTGACAGTGCCCGAGATAAGTGCAATGTATTGCTACATTTGCCAGTTACCTCCCACCTGCGATCAGAAAATCGTATCCGCGACATGGGTATTAACCACAAACACCACGTAGCTGGCAAATGGCGCCTCACCTCAATCGGGCACAGTATATTCTACTGTGGGGTTCCCGATACCCGTGGTACCCATTTTTGTTTTAAGAGTACTTTGGTTTGTACTCCGCTCGTAGAGCTACGGTAAGGAATCTTGTAAATTCCTAGGCACCGCTAAGCCAGCTCAGGTACGCGGGTTTGCCAAAACCCGAAGGTACAACCAGAATCGACCTTGTGTCTTTCAGCCGGTTGTAGCCACCCTGCATGTCATTCACGCACTCATTCACGCACCATTCTCATTCGTCTCTCAAACAGTGCCACGGCAAACGCATTCAAGCATTCATATCTCTCTTTCATACTCAACACAACACTCACATCCACACCCTCTTCATTCACCACGATTGCCAACGCCTCCAAATCACGCAAGTCGCCGTACAGGCCACACTCCACGAGAAGGTGCTTAACACTCTCCTCCTCCGCCCCACAAGGGCATCTAGCCTCCGTAGCCAGACCACGCCTATACAGGAACCCATTCATACTACGGTGTCCCGTGAGCAAATACCCAAGGAACAGACCAAATTCAAAACCATCTTCTGCCATTCAAACTCTCATCCCATCGTTGCTGCCATATCTCATGCATCTTGTTCAGGACCAGTACGCGCTGATGGCGCGGACTAAGATTCTGAACCTCATCATTCCCAACCGGACAACCTACCAGCGGGGTGCCCGCCGCAGACGGTAGTGGATATTCCACGCAGCACCTCCAGGTCCCATAGAATTTCTCCCATGACAACCTGCATCGCCTCAGTCCAAGGTATTTAACTTCCCGCGCGTATCGGACCCCAACTCTGTATAAGCATGATCAATTCGCGTAGCCCCACAATAAAAACATTTATTTTTTGAGCACTAAAATCAAAATTTGCCATGCCGCTTGTGACTTGTGCCGCCGTCCTTTTGGAAATCTTTAAAGTCTGAACAAAAAAATACTGTCGCTGCGATCAGAATTGTGGAAAACGAGATATTATCCTTTTTTATTTTCAAAGAAATACTAGCCAATAATATCTTTACATAAAAATACACACCAGACAGTCGATTTTCCGGAATGCAATGGCTTTTAATAGTCACTTGTGGGTTTTTAGAGCCCCATTTATGGCAATTTTCCTTACTGGCACATTTGAACATTTTAAGCTCAACAAATTATAACTACTATGAAATATGAGATAGTTGCCATTTGATAGTACCACATTTTTCAAACTCCGAAATAAATAGCCCCATATTTTCATGAGAATTTTAAAGTTCAAGTTTTCTAAATGAAATTCTCTCCTTAAAAATTTCCTATAAAACAAATCTTCAGTATTTATCTTATATTCTTAATAATGATTTGTTCACTTTATCTTTTTATAAATAGTTTAAAAATAAATATTATTTTCTTTCCTATATGAATTTGATTATTTATTTGTATATGATGGCAATAACTCTTATTTGCAAATACCTCACTCCATATACATTTTTGACCTTAAGTTTCCTTTTTCTGTTAGCAAAATATTCATAAAAATATATAATATATATAAAACTGATAATGTATGGAAGTCGAACTCGTATCCATACATATATCCTCTATAGACGAGTAAAAACTACATTTCCGAAATAGAAAGAAAAACTTTTCCTTTAAGACTTATGGAAAAAGTTTTTATAGAATAGTCTTTTCCAAAGAAATCCTTTTACCAATAAATTTCTAAAGAATATTCTTTCAATATCGAGTGTGAATAATTCAATTATTCCTAAAAGGGATGAATTCCAAAAAAAAATTAGAGATAATATATAATAAGAATATTACTAATAAATTAATATTTGCTTAAAGGTAATATTATAATCATTTTCTGTTTATTGAATAATAAAATAATTCGAAGCCTTCGAGAGAAAATTTTACAAAAATATTTTATTTAAAAAGAAAAAGTATTCGGATTTTACTAAAATTATTTTTAAATCTTTTTATTCATCTTGAAGTCCTACATTAAAAAATCTTAGGTAATGATATTTAGGAAGTATCATATACATAAATTACGTTCGGCTGTGGTTTTTGAAAATGCAAAAATTTTATTTATTCAAAAACTGGTATAATCTTGCCCGATACTTCGACTTACATTATATAAGACTAATCAATTTGTGCTCCGGAAAATATATTTTTAATTGAAATTTTAAAAAAAATATTTTAATTAGTAATATAGCTTAATTTTTGTCATTTTTGAAAGATTATTCAAATGGTTGCAGGAGACTTTCTTTTTAAGGTAATTTTTGGTAATATTTACGGACCGAATTTATGCCATTTTTATTTCTGGGTGTTTTTCGAAAAAATACTATGAAGTTTAAAAATTATTTGAGCAAAATTACTAAATTTACATTACCAAATCTCGAAACAATGCATACTGGAAACTTTTCTCATAATAAAGCAAAAAGTTTTGTCACGTGGTCTTTCTTATGACGCCATATTTTTTTTGAAACCTCATATGGTCTAGATCAGGTAAAAAAATGTCGGGTACCGTTGCTGCAATAACATTCTAAATACAGGGCAACAACATCTTCGGATTAAATTATCTACTAGACAATAATTTTTTTTGGTTACAGTGGCTTCTTTACAGCCACTTGCAAATTTTCAGAGCCCCATAGTGAAAAGTTTTTCTGTTCTTTACAGTTACTTGTAAGTTTCGGAGTCTTATTTTTATTTGATTTTATTTTTTATTATTTTATTGAAATCTACAACTACTTCTAAGTAGTAATAATCAAACTTTTTAAAGAAAGATGCAAGGACATGAAGACATGGAAGGAAAAACACCCATCCTGAGAGATATATAGATTACGAACAATTGAAATGTTTAGATTACGATAGAAAACCGCGTTTCGCACATAAACGGGGGCATTGACAATTTTATCGAAGGATTCAGAATTGTAGGGTTTGGCTAAGTCGAACCCCAAAGTTTGAGTCCCAATGTCCATATTGGCTTCAATATCATATTTTATAGTAATAGTTTGCTTTTTATTATTAGTTTTGACCTTCTTCTTTTATTTTTCGTGTAAGGGCTCTAGGTTAACCGTTTATCAAATATGAGACCAAAGTAATGCACACCTGTTTTTTATTGAATATTACTTCCGTTTAGGAAAATATACTGGAGATCTGTCCATATTAATCCTGTTTTTTATTGAATATTAAGTCCCACATTTTAAACCAGATTTGTAAGGAGTTGATGTGGTTCTGGAGAATATTGTAAGCTTTTTTTTTTTTTTAGATTATTGTGGTACAGGGGGAAACCTTCAAAAGATACTCGACTGGGAGGTCTTCTACCTGTCAGACGAGTTATGCGGGATTTTTACCTCGCTAAAACCTAACCTGTACCTCTCGGAACGATGCTTCCCCGGCGCGGCACTCTTTGTAAATACTACTTCGCCGGGGCGTTCTAATCATATTTTACTATTTATTATATTTTACTGCAGTCCCTGCTATCACGTGGTGTGAAGATCCTTCATGATAAATTCCACGTACTCTGCAACTTTGTTCCAAGCCGATTGGTTCCTCAGCATGCATTCCACTATATTTTCTGCACTGACGGAACGGTCAACATTTTCCTCCAGTTCTGCCCGTGTCCCCTCGTAAAAGGGTCATTGGAAGAACACGTGTTCTGCATCTTCGAGCACATCGTACCAACGATGACAGTTTGGGGAGTCTGTTCTCTTGAATCTGTGCAAGTATGCCCGAAAGCATCCATGTCCAGTCAAGAGTTGGGTGATCTAATACCTGACTTCCCCGTGCAGGTGAGTGACCCATTCGGTGACATCTGGGATCAGTCGATGGGTCCACCGCCCCTTCGTCGAGCTGTCCCATCTCTCGGGTCTCTCCTCTTCACAGAGGACCTTTCGCCGCTCTTCCTTCTTCCTACGATATTGGCATTCTCGTTCTCCTGCCAGGAAGTCGATGGATGGGCATGATGCCACAACGTTGACCGCATCTTGTGATACCGTTCGGTATGCTGACGCCACTCTGATCGCTGAGAGCAGCTGAACTGATGACATTGTCTTCGCCCACACTGGTGCCCCGTATAGCAGGACGGAGGTAACTACAGTTGCCAGTAGTCGTTTTCGAATTTGCCTGGGGCCTCCGATATTGGGCATTATCCGCGAAAGTGCGTCCTCTACTGCTGATGCCTTCTTGCTGACGCTGGAGATGTGCTCCTTGTAGTTGAGTCTGGCATCCAAGACCACTCCTAGATACCGGATATAGGGTAGCGACTGGATGTCCTGGTCACCTACTCTTATGGTGATGGTCTCCATTTTCTTCCGGCTACTCACAAGGAGTGCTTCGGTCTTATGTTCCGCTAATGACAGGTCTGCCGATGTCATCCACTGTCTTATCCTCCGGATGGTGGTGGAGAATGCGGCTTCCAGTTCCTCCAGGTATTTGGCTACAAGGACAATCGCTACGTCATCCGCGAAGGCCACGAGCGTTGTGTTCGTCGGTAAGTATATTGTAAGCTGTGGAAGGATATTTGTGATGTGAAAGCATATAATGCGTTAAGGATATAAATCATGGGTGTAAATATTGTAAAGGATTGGAACAGGATATTTCCCTAAGGGACATCGGCAGAGATAGGATAAATGTCAGAAAACTCAATATTTTCAGCCCGGGAAGTATACTTTTCGCTCTAGCAAGAAATACGCCGAATAGAACGTTCGCTCTAGCAAACGTTCTATACGGAGCCTCATAAAGAAAAGAAAATTTTTTTCAAAAAGTGACTACGGCAAAATTACATTATTTTTTTGGAAGGTTTTACAATTTTAACGTATTATATAATAATTAAATAATTACTTTTAAAAAATGACTAATTTTATACTATACAAATTTTAATAACACGATTTAATCATAAAATAAATAATCCTGTATATAAGATTACTATAATATGCAATCATAAATATCATTAAAATTTTGTGTGTGATAAATTTGCAAATACTTTAAATTTTATGCTTAGTTACTAAGTATATCTTTAGTTTGTCTACATTTTATATCATTTAACAGATCTTAATTGGGTCCGCAGATAATATCGACTAGTTAAAATGCTGTCATACTCGTATTAATGCCTGATCCTTTAAAATCTTTAAAATCGATTGAATTTGAAATAATTTTTAAAAAAAAAACATTTGATCAAGAATAAAAAAAAAATAAAAATTAATTTAAAACGCTCAAAATCTATATCAACAAATATAAAGTAATAAAAATAGAATTTGAAAATAAAATAAAATTTTCATGAGAAATACAAATATGGCAGTATGTAAACAATCACATATAGTATTGGAAAAATGAAATGTTTATAAATTTTTTTTTATATATAAAGGATAAAATATCAGATTTTCTAACAGGAAGATAAATTCCGAATATAAACGGATTGAAAATTTTCCGATTTAATTATGCCGATTCACGTAAGCAATCAATTCGATGCATGAATTTCGATTGTAATTCCACTTTTTGACGCATAACATTCCTCCCTTTAGTTCGATATCAATTTGGGTTGATGGGTTTGTTTGAAGATGCGGAAAAAATGTAAAATCCATGCCCATACTTTTATCCTTATTCACATTTTCGTTCAACTTTAGAGTAAATATTTTTCTGTTTACTACATTTCAATTTTGATCTGTCCGATGTATTCTATAGGCGGCTGGCTGGCTGGTCTTGGCTGGAGCTCGCCTAAAATCCACCAATGGGGGCTATAGGAATAGGCACGAAAATACAGAATGACTGCGATGAATAAAAATTAGAATTGTTGAAAAAGGAACAAGAATAAAAAATTGAATCGTAAAAAACTGAAACGATTACGTTCCTTTCAGTCGAACAAAATCTAAATTTCAATTCAATATCGAACAATCGTTTTAAATGGAAACAGAAATACGAGTACCATCCTCCCCTATATTCGAGATCATGTGAAAAAGGAATTATGTTGTTGAAGGGACAAAAATGGTAAAATATTAAAGCTTGTATGTTTTCACATAATATACTTAAATATTTTTGTAATAATAATGAATTTTAGAAACATTAAAAACTCTCTGCTTTGGTTTTCATCCTAGAAAACTAAACTCCAAATTTACTATATGACTTCAATTTAGACTATTTTTTTTCCAATTTTCTTTGTATATATTTTTTATTTATATTATTTTATTTTAAAGAGAACACTTTAATATTGACCGTTCTGATTCATATATTATTCGAGTAGTCGTTTTTTGATGTTTCCATTAGGACCAACCTCAGTACTTATTTTAGTTCCTATTCCATTACCAAAAAGTGAAAACGTCTTCATTCAATATTAAAAAGTCAAACCATTTTGGTTTATAGAACAACAGTTATTTTCTATTTTCCTACAACTATATCCTTTTTATATAATCCAGTTGAAGTATTCCGTTTTTCAGTTTGCTGTCGTTACGTTTTATTTAATTCATTATCGTACTTATCCTTTAACTATACCAGAGGTTTGGGGTTGGTTTGTCCAATTCTCATGTCTAGTACTAGAGTAATCATGTAATATTGAATGTCATGTCAGTGTGGCTAGCTGGGATATGTAATTGCCTAATAATTTAATAATTAACTTTTGTAAGGTCCTTTTTTGGTCCGAATCAGTAGAAACAACTTTTTGTTTGTTTGCGCTGTTACTGATTACGTCACGTATTACTACCCCATCGATTGGTCAGGAGTGTTACCCTTTGATAATATTTATCACAATTAACTACACACCATTCTTCAAATTTTTTATAATTAATACTATTCGATTTAAGTCAATATTGGATACGTGAATAAAATATACCAAAAATAACAGCTGTTCGAAATTTATAATATCTTCAGACGATACAAGTGTGTCTAGTTAAATAATGTCCTATGCTTGTACGGTAAACGGGTTTAATATTTTATAAAATAACTACTTGAATATCAAATCTAAACTGGAATATTTTTCTAAACATATTTGTTACTAAAATGTAAATATTTTTATTACTTGTTATTTTTACTATTAAAAGAAAAAAATCTTTCGAATCTCCAAACTTTACAGTCTGATAATTTTTAGTGATAGTCTCCCAGTCTTTGAGGTTATGCGTAGCTCATAGGCTAACCCGATTTTTAATGGCATTGAATAGAACCTGTGTAAAAAGGAAGTTTGAGTTGTGTTGGGTTTCAGATCATGATAATAACTTCGATAAGATATAGTAAGTTAGAAATTTCAGTGGGAACAGGATGTTGGATAGTTGATCAACTATCGGGGGAGGCTCTCCGCCCTTATGTTTCCATTGAAATTTCTAACTTATTGTATATACTGACAAAATGGCATTTGACATTTTCAGCGAAATGTAGAAAAACAGACTGGACCAACGGTAGAAGATTTTATCCACACGTTGGCCATACATTGGAAAACTAGTCCAAATATCGGATTACATATGATGTCCCCTTCTACAGCGTAGTCACAAATGATGTCCCCTTCGGTAGCCAACCTTGTCTCTCATACCATTCCTACGGTGTTCAACTGACCATTCCCCATATTTTTAATGAATATCACTTGATCCAAAATTTCTTTTCGAACAGGACCCTTTCTATTGTGAAGCTCCTAGACCTATAAAATTCTCTTTTTAAAATTATGATACATTTAAATTTGCTAATGACTGTGTCGATACAAAATGACCTCTTCACTGAGGTCTTATATGCAAATAAATAAAAAAATTGTTTTTTAGATTACAAACTTATGCAAATTTATATTATTTTTAGTTATTTTTGGGAATATGATCACTTTGCCGTCTTATAAAGGATAGGATCTTTCGGCATAGTCTCTTATACATAGATTTTATTATTGTATATTCTAAAGTGAATTTTGGCAAATAAAACATATTGACTGAAGTTTGACCCTCCAGTAGTTCCGTACAAAAATTTCTTATGAAACTGTATGCGCCACTGATGGGTCTCATGCTATAAGTTCTTGTATAACAATGGTTTTTATTTTCTGTTGTTGACAGTCTTTTTTTTAGGTATACTCAAAAATTGTACAAAAATACGAGGTCTTTTAAAAAAGTATCGCGAATTTTGAATTTCCGCGGATTACGTAAATTTGATTTTCGATTTTTCTATGGCGTTATATTGGTACTTATGTCTTCCACTTATGCCGATAAGTTCGGCCATTTTGAATGTTCAGTTAATTTTTGACAGCTGCTTTGCTTGCACGTGCTTTGGCTCGTCTTCGATTTTTGCCCATTCCAAAAAATGGATCAAAGAATCTGTATCAAATTTTGTGTGAAAAACAAAAATAATTGCGCGGACGCATTCCAAATGTTAACTGCAGCATATGGTGAAGCTACCTTGGACCGAAGCAACGTTTATCGGTGGTACAAAATATTCTCTGACTGAAAAGATGTGAATGAAGAAAAGCGTGCCGGACGCCCGAGCACGTCAACAAACGAAAACATTGATGAAGTACAGAAAATAGTGTTGGCCAATCGTCGAATCACCGTTAAAAAAGTTGCTGAGGACTTAAATATATCGGTTGGCTCGTGCCATTCGATTTTTACCAATGATTTGGTCGTGAGACGGGTCGCCGCGAAATTCGTACAAAAATTGCTCAATTTCGACCAAAAACAGCATCGCATTAACATTGCTAAGGAGCTGTTGGACTCTGTCCACGACGACCCAAATTTACTCCAGAGGGTCATAACAGGTGACGAATCATGAGTTTATGGGAATGACGTGGAAACCAAAGCTCAATCAACCCAATGGAAGCTGTCGCACGAGCCAAGACCAAAAAAAGCGCGCCAAGTTCGATCGAATGTGAAGGTTTTGCTTACAGTTTTCTTCGATTTCAGGGGCGTGGTGCATCATGAGTTCTTGCCACAGGGTAGAACGGTTAGTAAGGAATATTACCTACAAGTTATGTGGAAGTTGTATGAAGCATTCCGCCAGAAACGCCCGGATTTGTGGAAGAACAAAAATGGGCTTTTGCACCATTATAACGCCCCTGCTCACGCATCGTTTCTTGTGCGCGAATTTTTGGCCAAAAACAATACACTAATAATGCCGCAGCTACCGTATTCCGCAGATCTGGCACTCTGTGACTCGTTGTGGTTCCCGAAATTGAAGAGCCTCATGAAAGGACTATGCTACGCTACGATTGATGAGATAAAGATGGCATCGAAGGAGGAGCTGAACAAGATCACAAAAAATGATTTTTTGAAGTGCTTCGAGGATTGGAAAAAACGTTGGCACAAGTGTATAATATGTGGTGGGGATTACTTTGAAAGGGACAAAATAGATATTTCATGAATAAATAAATAATTTTTGAAAAAAAACACAAAATTCGCGATACTTTTTAAACAGACCTTGTACATAATATATTTTAGAGCTTATTTGCATATATTGTTTATTCAAATAATATACAAATTACCATAGCAAAAAAAAGAGTTCATTTTTTTCTATGGCATAAACTATTTTTGATAGTACGGGATGTATTTTTGATAGTACGGGATGAACCTCACTCAGGGAGACTTTCAATATAATTAAACTAATAAAAATGTGAAATCTTTCAACGACTTCTTCTTAACATTTATTTTTATAAAAAAAGTCCTGGAATAAGTTAGAAGGAGGCTTTTTTTGTCTGAGTTCTGATATTGCAGATACGTGGGTGTATTATCAATTCATTTTATCACTGGTTCGTATAACTTCTATTTGAATTGTATCAAAATAATAAGAATATTTTCGTTAATAGTAAAATATATAAATGTGAAACTTTTCATTTTATTTAATTATTTAAATACAGGAAAATATATTATATATATACGTGTACTCGTATCTATTTAAATTCGGAATATTATATTCAAAGACAAGTACATAAATATGAACAAAATATCTTCTAATTTTCATATTTAAATACAATTTATTTAAAAATATATAACAAACCTGAAAATTTTCTGTTATTATAAAATTTATTCAAATTGGAAGACTTTAAAATATTTCAAAATTTATCCTTTTAAAAAAAAATAACATCTCCGTAAATAATACACAATAGAAGATACATTATTTATGTTCTATATACAGATGTTATATTACGGAGAACATAATATTTAACATATACTTTATCTAACATAAACAAAAAATATTTTTTTTTTAATATTGTATGTTAAGGGTATGCCCTTACTTCCAAAAAAAAAATTACATGACAGCAATGGCTGTTCTTGATATTCATACTCGTAATTAATGGAAATTTTTATTTACAATTGTCTGTTAATGCTTTTAAATAAGTTGTAGGATATTAGCTAAATCAAAGGAAATTTTTAACGGTGGTAATAAATTATTAAAAAATTTAATAAAAAAATATCAAATAGAAATGAACTTATTCGAAATGATCTGAATAAAAATCGATTCACCTCAAAATTCAGCAATGCCATTTCTTTTTTATTAGAAAAGAATATTATCCAGGAGTATTTTTATATATTGTAATTCCAATAGTTTTGATTATATAGGGTTGTCCAATAAGAGTGATATGATTTCTAAATGACTTTTTTTTATTGTATTCAGTAATATTTACAATTTCATCATGGAGAGATATACGCAAGAACCATGTTTACAAATTATTCAATTTTATTATCAAAATTGTCGTTCTCCAATTGCAACTTTTCGTGCGCTTTTGCCATTTTATGGTCGTAATAATCGTCCAACTGTGCTCGCTATTCGTCGAATTGTTCGTACATTTTCTTTACATAATGTTCAAGTGCCAATAAGACAAAAAACCGCTCGAAGTAATGAAAATATTGCTGCCATTCAGGCAAGTGTTGCTGAAGACCACAATTTGTCGATTCCAAGACGTTCTCAAGAATTGGAACTGTCTCAAATGACAACCTGGCAGATTTTGAGAAAGGATTTGGGCTTGCATTAATATAAAATTGTTATCACTCAAGAACTGAAGCCATTGGACCACCGTAAACGTCGTGAATTTGCTGATTTTGTCTTGGAACAACTTGAAAACGATAATGATTTTTTTAAGAAAATCATCTTCTCCGATGAGGCTCACTTTCATCTGAGTGGTGCGGTAAATAAACAAAACTGTCGACTCTGGTACGAAGAAAATCCAAAAATTATTCATGAACACCCATTACATTCACCTAAATTGACAGTTTGGTGTGGTTCTTGGTCTGGTGGAATCATCGATCCGTACTTCTTTCGAAATGAAGCTGGTAACACCGTTACTGTCAATGGAGAAAGGTATAGATCAATGATAACCAATTTTTTATGGCCGAAATTGGAAGACGTTGGTCTTGACAACATCTGGTTCCAACAAGACGGGGCTAAGTGCCACACAGCATGTACAACAACCGAATTATTGCGAGAAAAGTTTTTAGATTCGATTATTTCAAGAAATTGTGACATTGAATGGCCTCCAAGAAGTTTTTATTTAACACCATTCGACTATTTCTTGTGGGGTTATTTAAAGTCATTGCTCTTCAGCAATAAACCAGACTGTCTTTAAGCTTTAGAAGTTTATATTGAACGTGCTATTCATGACATACTCGTACGACTTGATTTAGTGGAAAAAGTGCTCGAAAATTGGGTTCATCGAATTAGTTCCTGCAAAAGAAGTCGTGGAGGCCAATTTAATGAGGTTTTATTAAAAACTTAATTGTATCGATTTTACTTCACAATAAATAAAAAACATTTGAATTTCCTTACCAATTAGTATATTTAAAAAAAAAAGAATCACTCTTATTCGAAAACCCTTTTTATAGCATGCTGGGCTTTTCTCCTTCTACAAGCTATATTTTTATAAATTTATATTTTTCTTGTGCCATTTCAAATATCAGTTTAAAAAAAATCATCATTTCTGTTGAAGTTCCTTAAAGTAATATTATGGGTCCTATCTTATTAAAAAAAAGTATTGCTTCAAATAATTTACAATATCATGTCCACAATCTCAAATTCTGTTTTGGAGAAAGAGGTTAAAATGGGCAGAAAAGTGATCACATTACTTTGACTCTTTCTCAAAAACCATTAACGCTTCTATATCTTTTCGGCAACATCAAACAACTTTAAATTTACATATGTGTATGTTATCGACAACTACTTATAAACTAACAATAAATAAGAAACACTTGATATACAATACAAATTACTAAACCTTTTTAGACTTACGAAATTGATCTTTGGGATTCTCATAAATCCAAAATCATACACAAAATTATAATATTAATCTGCTTATTATAATTTGTTTGTACTTGTATACTATATATCTTAAAAAATGTTTACAAAAATAAATACGTTAATTATGAGAATGAAATGTTCGGAACAACTTTCCATATAAATTAACTATAAATCATAAAAAAATTAATTTCACATCATACTTTAATCTTTAAGTAAAGTCTTCAATTTAGTAAAAAAAAAACAATATTTTTGGCCATCAACATTATTTATAAGCATTTTATAAGGGCATTAATAATAGAAGAATTTTGAAAAATATTTTTAATTACTATAATTTATATTATCTTAAATTCTCGAAAATTAAAAACAAGAATTCTTCGAATGCTTCATTTAATTTCTGAATATTTTCTAAGAAATATTCATAAGCCTTTTAGATAAACTCTCATAAAGAGTTTATATTTAAATATTCTTTTCCATATTATGTTAATTTCATTCATAATAAATTGTTGGAAGATTTCTAAGAAATTTTATTTATTTTTGATACGAATACATGGAAATATTATTAATTACACTTTAGAGATAATCAGACAAAAGCTTCAACGTTCTTACAAATTATATCTTAAAACAAAATAAATTTTATGATAATTATTCAAAAAAAAAAAAATCTCTCAACCACAAAATTAGGACAGGATTTTTATATTACTATTAAAATTGGTATAGACATTAATCGATAATCATAAGAATTTAGTTATGAAATGCTTAAGGGCCATCATTGACAACTATGACAGCTAGTGGAGTTGTTTAACAGTATTTAATGGCAATATTAGTATTTATTTAATGGCAGTTACCATATGATCGGATTAATTTCTTCTACAAATAGCAGATATTTTTCTGGTGTATGTTATTAAGCTGATTTCATATTAAAAAAAACAATGAAAGCGATAATAAATCAATATGCAGTATCGTATTTTATTATATTAGATTATATTACAAATATGATCAGTCCTTAGATGAATGCATATGGTATGATCCAATAATAAGACGAATGAATTGTTTCGAAAATTGTTTCCCAATTTAATTACATATCAAATTCAATAAAGTGTAATCGAGTTTAGTCAGAGAGTAAATTAATCGTTTATTAATGGATTAATTTTTGTTTGAGAAGCTAAATTACCTCCGGGAATTGAACCAATAAAAACAAACTAAATATAATTCAACTATGAAAGTACAAATAATAACAAATAATTCTAATGATTAATGGACTATTTTGTTATGCATAAGGCTATGTTTGCATAAAAATCCGATGAGAATAAATTGTAACAAGGGCTACAAGTGTACAATAATGGGAGAATGGCTAACTAAAATTAATATTGTTATTGAACTTGAAGGATTTATTTCTATATTGGAACATTTTGGAATTTGTTAGTAATTATACATGTTGTTAAGTATGTAAATGTAATACTTTTACAGAATAGGTGAATTTTGTTAGTTTTTTTATTGGGTAAAATTTTATTCAAAATCTTCTGGAGAATTAAAAAATTTCTTAGTTCAAATTCACCTTACTTTTAGGTGCAAATAAATTAGTATACCCAATTTCCCTTTTTTTATTTTTTATTATTTTTAATTGTTTTTTTTTGTTAACTAAAAAATTAAGAAAAAAATTTAACTTGATTTGTTTGTATATTATTTTAATAAACATTACCTATAAAAAAGTATTATCCAAGTTTAGTTTTAGAAAGTAAAATTAAATTAAATATATTATTTTTATGTAATTAATATATTTTGCCATTATGTAAAAAAAATTAAATAACATCTACTAGATTTTTCAGAGGACTTGATTTTTTTTAGGTTATTTGTTATGACTTTTTCATACATTTCGGGCTGCAATTCGACTATTACTTGATGGACGTTAATTTTTAAATGATTTAAAATTTAATAATTATCTATATATATAGTCTTATAAAAAATATTTAATGGTATCAAATTGCATGATTATGCAATATTTAATGGAAAATCTCCAAATTACACTTCTTGGGGAGTTTTAACGCAATAAAGTCAACACATTCTGATAGTATTTTTTTTTCTTGAAATAATATATAATTTAAATTTAAAAAAAAATTATCTTTATACCCATAGCACTCAGGTTAAATGGCAATAGTTAAAATATTCTTTATAATATTCTTAGGCCATAAAGAACACCATAAAGTCACGTTTACCAGGTATATAAGCTTAAATCTGCTGTTTTTTTATTCAAAAAAACACATGTTTTTTTTATAGAAAGCAAAAATAAATTTTTTCAAAGTACTTGCCCTCGCTACCTACATATTTTTTTCCATTTTTCGGGGAATTTGTGCATACCACGCTAAAAAAATTCCTTCTCTTTCGAGGCACTCCACTCGTCAAGCCATTTTCGGACGTCTTCGTAAGAATCGAAGTGCTGCTCAGCGAGCGCGTGGCCCATTGACGAAAACAGGTGGTAGTCGGAAGGGGCCAGGTCTGGTGAATAAGCGGGGTGGGGTAGCACCACCCAGTTGAGTGTCACCAAGTAGTTTCGGGCCATTTTTGACGTGTGCGATGGAGGAAAATCAGCTTGTCATGTCTTTGTTGAGAATCCGTCCTTTTTTCACGCAGAGCTCGGTGCCATTTGATCAGTTGTTGATGGTAGCGGTGGGCATTGACAGTTCCACCATGTTTCAGCATCTCATAGTAGACGATACCCTGCTGAGCCCATCAAACGCATAGCATCGTCTTCCGTCCGAAGCGATTTGGTCTTGGAGAAGATGTTCATGGTTGGCCGTGATCAACCCACGATTTCTTGTGTTTAGGATTCTCGAAATATATCCACTTTTCATCGCCTGTCACAATCCGATGCAAGATTTCGCATGTGTTTTGGCGTCGCTCCATCTGCCTATCGTTCGATTCATGCGGCACCCGTGTTCCGATCTTTTCAATCTTCCCTATGGCACGCAGACACATGGAAATGCCTGGTTGAGTAACACCTAAATGCTCCGCGTACATTTCTTGCGATTGGGTATCTTCTTCGTCCAAAAGAGTCTGCAATTGATGGTCCTCAACCTTCCTAGACCGATTTTCACACTTCTTGTCCCACAAGTCAAAATTGTCGTCTTTGAACCGACGAAACCAATCTCTATCACCATAGGCCTCCATAAGCATTCCATGTAATTCGGCAGCCGATTTCTTCAAATTGAAGCAGAAAAGGAGAGCTTCCCGCATATGCTCTTTTTTTGGCATAAAACTAGACATGATTACCAAAAAAAAACTGTATATTGTTGTACGAAATTGCTGGCAATATTCACTGATTAATGTTGACAGATGTCAAACTCATTAAAAAAAAGTATCGCGTGTCCGTGGTAGCTTAATACGCTCACTTACGCCATCTATGACCAAACAGCGGATTTAAGCTTATACGCCTGATAATAAATACAATGCCTTATCACAGGCTTATACGCCTGATAATAAATACAATGCCTTATATGTAAGTTTTAAGATCTTCACAAATATAAATATTTTATATTAACATTGGCATCATAATATCGTCCTAAAACGGCAAATGTATTGTAGTATTTGGTAAAACTACCACATTTGCAGAGTACTTTGATCATTTTATATTCTATATATTACAAAAACAAATGGCGGCATAATTACTAAACAAAAAATATCTTCTATTATATATTTATATTATATAACTGTTCAAAAATAGTATTATACCTTAAAAAAATTGATTAACACTTTATCCATATTATAATTTTTACTTGTTGCAAAACTTATAAATTCTAAATTACTAACAATGCATTTAATTTGTTGCAATAATTATTGATAAAATAGTAGAAATTTCCATAAAGTTCAACTACTAATCGTATGGGTTTTTTTTAAGTAACTATGTAAAATATGCAAAAGAAATGCATGCCACAAATTGTTTGCATTCCTTTATTTATAGATGGAAACCGATATTAAATAAATAAACACCATACGCTATTGTAGATTTCGAATTTACCATAAAATTAATAGCAGGAAGGAGATGGTGTATAGTACCCTATTTAGGAGAATAAGTCCTTGTGAGTAAGTTCAACATTCATGTCGATGGTATGAGCAGAACTGTATTGAGTCGGAAGTGTTGAAATTTTATAGTGACACTAATGAATCGATAAGGATGCATCAGTGGTAAATATGTTTACTATAATCCTCTTGTCAGTGCCAGGCAGAATGGCGTAAACTTTAAACTCATATACACGTGCACAGGTTCGCGTGACCATCGGTAATTCAGTTGTATTAAAATCCTTTTTTAATTCTCAATTTGGATTTTGTTTTTATTTTTTATTTTACTCATTTCCGACATATGTTTTACACAGTAGAATCCATTGTCGATAAAAAGGATACTTGAATTTCACCAACAAACCCTTTTAAGTCTATACAATAGTTAACAGAACGTCGCCGTGTCGTCAGAACTTTTAACACCAACATTATCTAATATGAACCAATTAGAACACATTCAATATTTGGAGCCACTTCATAAAATACTTTGTTAGAATTCGTTTATAGTCAAAAGTAGAGTCTATTAGGCTGCATAAAGTATTCTGGGGAGTATTGAATTCTGGTCTTCGTTAAATAACCTCCGTCATTATGGGAGTACTGCCAAGAAGCAACCAACTCTCATATTAGTCTTTTTTAATAACCACTTGTTGGCAATGTTTAACTTTCAATTCTTGTCGAAATTAAAATTCCAGTTAACTTTAATCAATGATGGTTGTAACGCTTTATGCTTAGAATGCATAATGTAGAATGGAGTTTGCTAAAAAGCTAGTTTCAAATTCAATTAAAGCTCGTCTACAGATTGGCAATACTTTCACAGATTGAAAATGTTGCCAGACTAGTGCTGGTATTACATATGAATATGCATAGAATTATCTTGTTGAATCCGGGAAAACTCAACTAGTTCAATTACAGACCATCAATCCAGCAGCCAGAAGGCAAAATATATATTTTTTGGCACTAGGGAAGTAGTCTGAAGTTGTTCTGCACTAGCTATAAGTATACCAAGAGATGATGATATGGCTTTCAATGAAGGATACTTTGTTTAAATTAAGATCCAAATAAACTCAGGTTAGCTTATTAATCCAAAATAGTAGGAATTTGTCCAATGAAATATCAAAAAGTGCTCCTTAGCCTTCTCTTTTTAGGCATTTTAAATCGCAATAATTGCTTTTTTGATTTCTGCCTGAATATTTTTTGCTTACTCATTCATTTTCTAGGAATCTGCTCCAGTTTATTTGAAACGGAAAAAATCACGAACAAATTCATGATTATTTCGAATATTTTTAAAGTACTTTTCTCACAAGAAAAAAGTTAATTTTCCTTTTTGGAATTCTTAAAAAAATTAAATTTTCATCTTTCATGAAAACTAGTACGAATAGTATGATATTTTTGTGTTTTATTATAGTATTTTTATAGAATAACTTTAATTTTACATATTTGGAAGGGAGGCGGCTAGCGGAAATGGTGAAAAGTGGAAAAGTAGTAGGTGGTGGTGAGGGCAATCTTCAGTAATATTTCTTCTAGTAATTTTTTGGATAATTTATAGTACCAACGACAGAACGTGAATAATAAGAATTTATGTGCACGCAATAACAGTAAGAGCTAACTAAATGACTAATATGTAAATAAATGAAATTGAAAGCGTAAAAATTATAGCCAAGTTCGTTCTGTGGAAAAGCACGGCATGGAAGAGATTATTTTCCATTTTCAATATTTCCAGCACTGTTCTGGCTTCCGTATTTATTAATAAAAGTAAGTAGATTAATATACAATAAATATAATATTGTAGAAATTTTTTGTCATATTTCTAAATATACTCAAAGGTGGTGGGGCGAAGGTTACAAAGTATTTTTTGTGGTAGGCTATGAGTCGTTGAGAAGTTCATTTTTCAAAATAAATACAATATAATAAAACTTAATTTTTCTATATGAATATTTAAAAATTTTATATTATTTAAGATAATAAAAACTATTTTTAATTTATCTCTTTGTATAGAAAATTTAATTTAAATACTCAAAATATGATAGAACTTAAAGAATACTTAATGATAAAAAAAATTTTGGGTAAAAGAAATTTAAAAAGCCATTTATGAAAACTATTATTAAGTAATTATTGCATTTTAATGGATTTATTTAGATTTTATGCTTTTAGCAATTACTTTATGCTGGTTTTGATTTAGCTATGGTCAGAAACTGTATATTCATAAGTAAAATAAAGTTTCCAAAAACAAGGCTTATGCACTTGTACGAACCATGAAGAGTGGTCGTTTGAGTCCTTGTGACTGTACTATATGTGAGCGAAAATATTTAATCCTTATCCAGAAAAAATGAATGCATTCTGCAAAACCCTATCGCGGCTCCTTTATCTGGCTCTAAATCCAAGTTTTCCAATCTAGATGAGCATGACTAGAAAACTGAATGTTAGATAATTCTAAAACAGAAACTGAACGTACCTTTCCATTAAACAAAATTTAAAGTAATTATGTAAAAGAACTCCCACAAGTCATTAAAAGTTCAATTTTCATGAAAATCTAAAAATAATAATGAAACGTTCATTTGTGTAAATATTTTGTGTTTGTTAATTAATGAGAGCACAAACATCACAGAGAATATGTTTAATACAAACATACCCTACCATATGCTGATTTATTTATACATAAATTAATGGAAGCAAGATACAACATAATAAACAAAAGTTTCAATATTGCCAATGCAAAAATGAGTTTTTAGAATAAATAGACTGGAGGAGATTGAAAGATAATTGTCATCAGTTAAAGGATAATTTCAAAGATTAGTTAAGAAATATTTCCTCTTATCTGAAAATAATTAAAGAAGACAATAAAAGATATCGCGAAGTTCCTCACTGAATAATGGTAAAGTTATATGTCCTCTGAAAAAACTTGGAATCATAATATCTGTTAAAATATTTTCTATAAATATATTTTCTGTAAAAATATTTTCTATACAAGTTATATTTTCTGTAAAAATACTCGCTGTAAAATGATTTTCTGTGAAAATATTTTTTTTTTAAATTTTTCTGTAAAAATGTATTCTGTAAAAGTATTTTCTTTAAAAAAAATTTCTGTAAAAATATTTTCATTAAAAATATTTTCTGTAAAAATATTTTCTGTAAAAATATTTTCTGTAAAAATATTTTCTGTAAAATTATTTTTTGTAAATATATTTTCTGTAAAAATATTTTCTTTAAAAGTATTTTCTTTATCAATATTTTCCGTAAATATATTTTCGATGATAATAATTTCTGGAAAACTATTTTCTGTAAAAATATTTTCTATAAAAATATTTTATGTAAATAAATTTTCTTTAAAAATATTTTCTGTATAAATATTCTCTCTAAAAATATATTCTGTAAAATATTTTCTATAAAAATATTTTCTGTACAAGTTATTTTCTATATAAATATTTTCTGGAAAAGTATTTTCCATAAAAATATTTTCTTTAAAAATATTTTCTGTAAAAATATTTTCTCTAAAAATATTTTCTGTAAAAATATTTTCTGTAAAAATATTTTTTATAAAAATGTTTTCTGTAAAAATGTTTTCTGGAAAAATATTTTCTTTAAAAATGTTTTCTGGAAAAATATTTTCTTTAAAAATATTTTCTGGAAAAATATTTTCTCTAAAAATATTTTCTGTAAAATTATTTTGTGTAAAAATATTTTCTTTAAAAATATTTTTTTGAATAGTATTTTCTTTATCAATATTTTCGGTAATAATAATTTCTGAAAAACTATTTTCTGTAAAAATATTTTCTTTAAAAATATTTTCTGTACAAGTTTTTTTCTATATAAATATTTTCTGGAAAAGTATTTTCCATAAAAATATTTTCTGTAAAAATATTTTCTGTAAAATATTTTCTGTAAAAATATGTTCTGTAAAACTATTTTCTGTAAAAATATTTTCTGAAAAATTATTTTCTTTAATAAAGTTTTCTGTATAAATATTCTCTCTAAAAATATTTTCTGTTAAAATATTTTCTCTAAAAATATTTTCTGTTAAAATATTTTCTCTAAAATTATTTTCTGTTAAAATATTTTCTCTAAAAATATTTTCTGTTAAAATATTTTCTCTCAAAATATTTTCTGTTAAAATATTTCCTCTAAAATTATTTTCTGTTAAAATATTTTCTCTAAAATTATTTTCTGTAAAAATATTTTCTGTAAAAATATTTTCTATATAAATATTTTCCGCAAAAATGTACAGTAAAAATTTTTAAATAAAATTTCTAGAATATTTTTTAAATAGTTTTATGGTCAAAATTAAATTTCTTCACTCATATTTATACAAATCTTTTCTCAATTATGGTAGTATAAATCACAATTATAGTAAACTTCGAATGAGTCTGATATTAATAGAGTTTCCTTACTTATCCACCTGACATTTTACTATATTCAATTTAGCAATATTGCCTTTCCCCTTTCTTATTGGATTAAATCTGCTGTTCTCATAAATTAAATAACTATTACAGCTATTAATAGTAACATTAACAAGTAACTGCAATATTAAAACAGTTTCCAATAAAGATAACAGACTCTACCAAGAACCCTTTAATAGTCCAGTAATGCAGCATATGCTAACCCTTGCATGAGAAGTAAATCAACTTTAACATTTCAATTTAAAACTTATTTAAAGTTATAACATGTATTATTTAATGAATTCTCTAGCAAAATTTAAAGCATTCACATATATTCTTGTAATTATAATTACTATCCCTTTAGTATTAAATTCAAACTCTTTAATAAAAGGGATGATTTTTCATTATTAGAAGTGTGCCTGAATTTCTACAATCCGTTCGTTAAGACTTAAAGTATTGCTTCTTGCAATTAAAAAGAATGATTTTTCAGAAGGCAAATCAATTTTTCCGACTGTTTTTCTAGTACAATCAATGCTCATAAATTAAAATTATTGGAGAAAAAAATTATTTTTAGTACAGAGATTAATAATATAATTATTTATTGGTAATTCCTAAAATTGTAAAAGCAAAATTCAAAATTAATTTATTTTCTTTTAAAACCATCCTCTTTGTTATCAGATTAGATTTTTTTTTAGTCAGTTTAGGTAAGCAAATAGCAAAGGAAAAATATTTTATCTTATAATGAGGTGAAATATTTTTCAAAATTTATATTTGCTAAAAAATTTAATAAAAATTATATAGTTTAAAATGAAATATTTTTGTTCATTATTGTTACTTTTATTTCAACAATAGAATTTGAAGAAAATTGTGAAAAGTATCTTAGCAACTGTTGTCGAAAAAAATAATAAAATAAAAATCTATTTAATTGGATATATTTTTATTTTGTAACTGGTAAAATTGTTATTTTACTAAATCATAATGGTTTTTCATGGAAATGTCCTTAAAATCTCTTACATTTTGATGAGACTACTTTTCAGTTATTAGCAAGCTTCTTTCAAAAGTATGTATATTCTAATACTATTAGTGAAACCATAATAATTCGATATTTCATAAGAAAATATAAGAATTCTTGACTTAACATAAAATTATCGGAAATATTCATGCCGTCTTTTACTCAATAACAAATAAAAAGGACTAGTAATAATATCTGTAATAGAATGAAGGTGTGCTTATGAAATTTCATGAAGACATCTTACAATATGATTAATTCAAAATGAAATTTACTTCAATTTCCATTTCGTACAATACGTTCTTCTTCGTCCTTTGGAACATGTCTACTTATTTGCACATCATTTTAAAATGACGAGATCCATTAATAATTTTGTCGATAAAGTCAATGAGAGAAAATAAAATGATTTAATTATGTTGAATAAATTATATTGTATGAGGGCAGAAAAAAAATATTATTAAATTAACTAAACCTGCAAGGATGATTGCTGAGTTTTTTTGAGAATAATTAAACATATCGGAACTGAGAGGTTATGTTTATCAGAATACTATCGGCTATCGTTAAAGTTTTACACTATCGAATCTAGCTATTGTGCTAACGTTGTTTAAGTTATTCTTTAAGAAATAATTTTCTTAGGACAGAGAAGAAGAAAAAAAACCAAATTACCAAATTCAATTATGGTGTAATTCTGTAAAATTATAATCAAAAATTTCTTTCACGTTTCAGTAATGATGGACGAGCCTCGTTTTGCACAGCCCATACCGAACGTTACCGTTGCAGTGGGTCGAGATGCTAATTTACCCTGCGTTGTTGAGCACTTGGGAACTTATAAGGTGAGCATTAAAATAACTCCAAATTGAATTGAAATTATTACTAATTATTTATTTATTTACATTTATCCTTGTTATATAGATTTTTAGTCCTGTTGAAAGCAAAATTGAAAAGGAATTCTTCCCTATTTTCCTCAAAGAGAATTTTCCCTTTTTAATATATTTTCAACTAAAATGTATAAAATAAAAATCTTCTGAAATACGAGTTGAATATTTCTATAAAAATAACTTTTGTAGAATTCCATTTTGCCAGTAAATTTTTTTTTTTAAACTTTTGTGGAATTTGATTTTCAGTAAATTCTATCTATGATGATTTTATGAATACGCAACTTAGTTGAGAAATATCTACAAAATTGATCCTTTCAATTTTAACAAGCATATAAAAATAAACAAAACAATATTAGTTTATTGGAATATCTTCTAAATTTTAGTGAAAACTCATCGAAAATATTTTTGAACATTTAGCCTCAAGCAGAAATAAATTCAAATCCTAGAAAGTTTTCCCTTATTAAAAAATAAATATTATTTCTAGGAAGTAGAAATAAAAATATACAAACATTTAGGATCTATAAAAAGAGTTTTCATGATAAAATATTAGATATATGGTATAAAAATACCTTGAAAATATATAAATTAAAGAGTTTTAACTGAAGAACAGTATTTGAAATTTTACTAAATTTTATTTAAACCAAAATTAATATTGAATTTTATAGCAAAAACAAAATACCATTTATATTTTTTTACCACTGAGAGAACGATGTGGCAACATTGTAAAATTGTCCTCTACCAAAAATTATACGTTAGTTCCTCCTAGACGTGCAACTATGAATTTCACTCTATCCTGTAGTTTGTGATAAGTGCAGCTGTATTTTTATAAAATAAAAAAAAGTTGGAATAGGGTTTTGAAGGACATTACTTATCCAGAGCACAAATATTATATCCTTTCGGCGGCATAAGACATTTTTGAAGAGACCAAGAAAAGTAGAAAATGAATCACATTCTGAGAGGTCTTTAATATTGAAAACTCTTTCGAGTCCTTGAAATAGTGCAATAAAAGGATTATTTTTATAAGATCAGATATTATAGACACTTGGTTGCTTAAGCATGATAACGGCCGTCTCCATCGAGAATTTTTGTGGGATTCAATTTTGTAAATTCTTCATCTTTCTATTAGCCTAATCAGTCTATATAAATACCACAACAATTAAAAATTTCTCGAATGGACGTCATCTTGGTACTGACCATAACATCTGAAATCCTTCTAGAACTACTATGAAGAGTGAAAGAAACGCTCTGGGAAACTATATCAATATCAAAAAGAAATATTGAAATTAAAAACTGAAAATTATTTTTAGAACTTTTACTACAGAATCGAAGTGCTGCTCAGCGAGCGCGTGGCCCATCGACGAAAACAGGTGGTAGTCGGAAGGGGACAGGTCTGGTGAATAAGCGGGGTGGGGTAACACCTCCCAGTTGAGTGTCTCCAAGTAGTTTCGGGCCATTTTTTAAGGTGTGCGATGGTGCGTTGTGGTAGAGGAAAATCAGCTTGTCATGTCTTTGTTGATAATCCGTCTTTTTTTCAGGCAGAGCACGGTACAATTTGATCAGTTGTTGGTGGTAGCGGTGGGCATTGACAGTTTCACCAGGTTTCAACATCTCATAGTAGACGATACCCTGCTGATCCCACCAAACGCGCAGCATCGTCTTCCGTCCGAAGCGATTTGGTCTTGAGGAAGATGTTGATGGTTGGCCGGGATCGACCCACGATTTCTTTCGTTTAGGATTCTCGAAATATATCCACTTTTAATCACCTGTCACAATCCGATGCAGGAACGGCTTTCTTTTTTGTCTGGCGAGCAAGATTTCGCATGTGTTTTGGCGTCACTCCATCTGCCTATCGTTCAATTCATGCGGCACCTATTTGCCGATCTTTTCAATTTTCCCCATGGTACGCAGTCGCATGAAAATGGCTGGTTGAGTAACACTCAATTGCTCCGCGAGCATTGTTTGCAATTGGGTGTCGTCTCCTTCCAAAAGAGCCTACAATTGATGGTCCTCAATCTTCCTAGGCCGTCTTTGAACCAACGAAACCAATCTCGCCACGTTGTTTCCGATGAAGCACTATCACCATAGGCCTCTATAAGCGCTCGATATGATTCGACAGCCGATTTCTTCAAATTGAAGCAGAAATGCGGAGCTTCCCGCATATGCTCTTTTTCTGGCACAAAACAAAGTTGTTGTACGAAATTGCTGACAATCTGCACTGATTAATGTTGACAGATGTCAAACTCATAAAAAAAAATATGGTGTGTCCATGGTAGCTTAATTCGCTCACTCACGCCATCTATGACCATATAGCGGATTTAAGCTTATATCCCTGGTAAAAGGTAGCGCCGATAATTGTACGGAATATTTTTGATTAAAGGGATTGAATTCGGCGGGAATTGAAAGGCTTAGCAGAGCCCAGAGTTCTAGTCCGTAAGTCCATATTGGTCTCAATAGGAAATTGTATAAAAGTACTTTGCTGTCTATAGTAAGTTTAGAACGTTTGCTTTAGAAGTGATAACTTTAATGTGTTAAAAATTTAAAAAAATCGTTGCTAAATACTCAATCATACTCATTACTTTTATATCATTCCTCATATACCAAATCAATATCAAATACTTATTCTAAGATATCGACAAATATCGATTTTTCTTCGAAATTTTGGATAAATTATAGAAAAAGTTTGCTTATTATAATAGTTTTTTTTTCTCATTTACGAATAAAACTTTTATCCAGGTATTCGTACAAGTTTATTGTATAGCCCATGCAGAGTATTTAATATAATTTACCAGATTATTTAATATTCTGGACTTAAATACGAAATTTGTTTCAATAACAAACATAGAATAAGAGCGTTTCTATTTGTTAATTATTTATTTACATTAATTTCTTACATAAATGAAATTGAACAATGTATAGAATTCAATATAATAACAAGCAGGATATGTATCTGGTTTGCAGGGGTCTCGGTATTAAGTGAACATTTCAATATTTTTCCTGAAATAAATGTGTCAAAGGATGTCAACAGCAGTCTTCCATTACTAACGTTACATACAAGACTATTGGTAATTTTCAAAAGTTAAATGAGTCTCGAGGTGGCTATGACAGTTTCAACCATAATCAAAGTTATGAAATGACATTTTGACAGCATGAATGCATTCCAATGAAATTACTCAATTCCATTTACCATTAACCACTTAAGCCCAATTCCGGTCTAAACCGAACTAACAATTCTATCACATATTTTACGAAAATCAATTATTATTTATTTCCAGTATACTTCTTCGTTAGTCCACTCCACATTATTTCCACATTTCCCACAATATTCTTGTGATTACCACAACTGCCCAAAATATGTATTTGATCAAATCTAGTATTATCCGAAGGATCATAATCATCACTAGCGATATTCACGAAGGATATTTATGGTATGGGAAAACTTACGCACAATTGTTTGCATATCTTTGTCAACCTCACTACACGAAATAGTCGCTTGTTATCTAAAAAGGATGATAACATAATGTCCGGTTAGAGCTGGAGATGAAGGTCAAAAACGGGATCACTATTATTGGAATAAATGTAAATCTATGGTACTTGTACAAGCAGTTTTCAGATTTTAGATTCCAGATGCTACTCTACTGAACAGCTTCACACAATTTGTTGTTACACAATATTATGGAGATTTAAACATGCCATAGAATATGTCACATTCAAAAACCCCCATAAGCTCTCTCTTGACCAGTTGTTATCCTTAGTCATGGACAATTTGTTTCATCGATTATCCGGATAATAACCTCTTGTCCATCAATGGGACAAGTATATTCTTCCATTATGAATTTTGGATTTTATAAACAAAATTCTTTGATAATATTCATCTATATAAGATCATCTAGTCTAGGTCCTTATTGTTTTATTCTCATCTGTCCCACTTATGTGTGTCTCCTTTCATAACTAAATTTGAATATATAAATTTTATGTTCATGAATTGCATTCAAATTAGCTTTAAAGTGGATTTTATAGTTTACATAATAGTTGAGAGGATTTGCTTTTGAATTTTAAGATTATCTTAACTATACTATATGAGTCAGATATAAAATGGATTTTTTTTAAAAATACCTTTAAATTTATTAGATGATTTTTTTTACAATATTTTACGAAAATTCAAAAGTGATTAATAATATCTTTGAATAATTGTGAAGGTATTTTTATCAATTCGATACTGAATATCTATAAGTTTAGTACAGTGAACTTTTTTAAAGAGACTGATACGTGTAAATAAAAATGTAATTAGAGAAAAAACGTAGATTGGAGGTTAGGAAAAAAAATAAAAATTGAAAATTATTTTTTATTTAGAAAAAAGACGCAAATCGGTTTGGTAAATTTTTTTTGTGTTGGTTTACAGCTCTTTCGATATTATAAATCGACGAGAAAGTTTTATTTTGTGCGTTTTTAATGCTATTAAAATGTGTTTTAGAGATCTCAATATGCCTCATAGCATTTCCTTTTATTGGAATTGGTTGGATTAGGTTTACCTGTTCTTCACCAGATAATTCTTTGTCGGTTTCGTTTTCATGTTTATGACTATCCATTTTGTCGTCACGTTATTGTCGATGCACATGTAATTTTGTAATTACATCAACAGCATTGTGTTCCATAATATCTTCTTCTAGTAGATTCTAATTGCTAATATCTTCTTTAACACTAGATATACCGGACCAGTAAAAATGACTGGTCTTGCAGGTTCAATTTAAAATTCCTTCTGCATGTAACATTTTCTTTCTGTAATGATATCATGACTTTTGTAGCTTTAATGGAAGAATTAGTTTTATGAACTTTATATTATTTTATATACAATACAATATATTCGTAAAAAATATATTTTTTTATTATTGACACTTATACCAGTACCAGTCATTTTGACTAGTACAAGTTTCTATGTTATAAAATGATATTGAGGCAGCTACAATAATTGGTAAGTACTGCAACATTTTTTTGGCAAAAAATTTGTGGTTCCGGGAAAACCATAATTCTGATAAATACAATATCGCGGGTTTTATGGGGAATATAGTTTTCACAAAAAGAGAGCAGAATTCAAGTATTCAAAAATAGATTCTTCAGTAAGAAGACTAAATACAGAGAGAGATACTATCCTACTATTAGGTAAACCTTCTACGTATTTGGAAATTTAACCAGCATACCTATACCTGGAATAGGGCGTACGAAGGAAAAAATTTGAGACTTGAATACTTATGGAATAAGAAGTGGGGATCAATATTTTTTTCTTCAACTATGAGTAGGCATGCTTTCACCAAGATTCTACGTTTCATTCGCTTCGACAAAAAAAATTAGAGAAGTCAACGTTTGCAAAGGGACAAATTCGCTTTAGTTTCAACAGTTTGGGATAAATTTATTGAAAATAGCCTAAATTGCTTATATTAAGGTGGATGAGCAGCTCTTTCCAACGAAGGCCAGATGCAGGTTCACACAATATATGCCAAGCAAACCTCAGAAATTTTGGCATAAAATTTTGGCTGGCCTCTGATGTTAAAACCAAATATGTGGTAAGTTCTACAAATTTCATTACAACAAATTCACTTCGTGGGGTTGAGGAATCTCGAGCCTCATCTTTTTCTTATTTAGGAAAAGATGAGGCTCGAGGTTCATCAACCCCACTAAGTGAATTGGTTGTAATGAAACTTGTAGAACCATATACCATGAAAGGTAGGACCATAGCAATAGACAATTTCTTTACTAGTGTTCCTCTGTCGTTAAAATTACTGTCTAAAAAAACTTCTTTAGTTGGAACAATACGTGCAAACAAGAATGAACTTCCGAAAAATTGCAAATAGAAAAAAGATTGAACATAGCTCGTTTCTCAACGTTGCTGTACGAATCAAATAGATGTACACTTACAGTTTACAAGACTAAACCAAATAAAAAAGTACTTCTACTAAGTACAAAACCCAAGCACGTAAAAATAGATAATACTAACAAGAGACTACCCGAAACTATGTCCTTTTATAACAACACTAAATTTGGAGTCGATATCACTGATCAAATGGCACGAAAGTATAGAGTGAAGTCAGGTTCCAGAAGGTGGCCGCTTCAAGTTTTTTTCAATATCTTGGATTTAGGTGGGATAAATTGCTGAATATTGTATAAAAACACAACGGGTGAAACTATATCAAGGAAAGATTTTCTGTTTCGCTTAGCTGAAGAACTTGCTTCTAAATATCAGACTGCAAGGGAAAAACCACAAGAAATTAACATACCAAGTTCAAGTGGCACGCTTCCTGTACGTAAATGATGTCATTTTGACTGGTTTTGGTAGAAATAGATATATTTAAATAGCTGGTAAATCTACGTGTAGTGTTAACGATTCCAGCTTTTCGAAAACAATTTTTAATCTGAATGTCTTCAATTTTACTCCATGCCTTAACAGTGTAATGCATTACATCTAAAATAGATACCATAATATTTTTGGGATCTTTTCCTTGTTCTAATTTTAATAATAATATTTGTATACGATTTTTACGGTAGTAATCTGTGAAAATACGGATTATTCCCAAGTCCAATGGCTGCAATTTCACTAGTACAGTTATGATGGAAAAAGCCCAATTTTTTCTTTTCTTACACAGTGTGCCATAAAAATAACCGAACTTATTTTTAAATCATAGAACATGCAATGCCATCTATTGAAAATTTACAGCATTAAAAAGATACATTCATCTTCTTTCGAAAACACTTAAATTCATGTAAATCGGATGACAGATGTAAAATTTACTTTCTCTTCAATAAAAGAGAAAGTGTGCCAATGTTGCAAAACAAAAAAGAGCAAATATAAAATTTTGTGTTAAACTTGAAAAAAAAATTCGCTGAGACAAACGATTTTGATGGAAAAAGTTTATGGTGATGATTGTATGAGTCGAACTCAAGTTTATACGTGGTGTACACGATTTAAAAATGGTCGTGAGGATTTAAAGGACGACCTAAGGCCAGGTCGTCCAGAAGCTAGTAATCGTGCTGAATTGGTAGAAAAAGCCCGTGAAATCATTGGTATCGATGCAAATTTTACTACAAGAATGTTAGCTGAGGACGAGTAAAAACACTATTTGGGACATACCGTGTAACTCCATGTTTTTTTATTTAAAACATTCTTTATCGGTAATGACTTGACATTTTTGAAGCATCGAGGTTTTTTGGTTTTCCAATCAATAACGGAGGAAACTTCTTAATGCCACCTGAATTTGCTATCACCTGAATTTGTTATTATTCCATAATTTCCCTCTACGACAAATTTCAACCTTAGTTTTTTTTTTGAAGCTCATATGTACATGCGTTTTTTCGTCATAGTACCGCATTGCATAGAATTTTTTTCAATCGATTCGCGGTTTTTTATCATCGCAGCCAAAGTTGTAATAGGTATCCCCAAGGCACGCGCGAGCCAAACACGTGAACTTATTCGATAATTTAATAATAAATATTATTATACGAGTGTATTTATTCGATAATTTTTTTCTTTGCTGAGACATTATTCGAACAAATTTGCACGACAAATTTAAAAGAATAACAAAAATGTAAACACACGACCGACACATTTGAAATACGTAGGCTACTATATATATTTCTGGCCTAGGCAACACTAAGTGTTGCCAGGTGCGATCTGACATTTCCATTGGAAAGTTTGACATTTTTTAGCATAAACGTACTCAGAACGTTTTGACGTACGACTATCATTTGTGTTGTTTACAGTGACTTGAAAAAATCAATTTGGCAAAAAAATGGAATTAACTCGTGAACATTTTCGTGCGATCATTTTTCACAACTTTCGACGTGGATTATCACGACAAGAGTGCATCGATGAACTTAAATCTTTGTATGGCTATGAAGCACCATCCTATAGCACTGTGAAAAACTGGTACAACGAATTCAATCGTGGCCGACGCTCGCTCAAAGACGAATTCCGTGAAGGTCGTCCAAAAACAGCCGTTGTTCCAGAAAACATCGATGCCGTACGTGAACTGATAATGCAAGACCGTCATGTGACATACCGTGAGATAGAGGCATGCCTAGGCATTTCTCCCACCAGCATACATTCGATATTGCATGAACACCTGGCCGTAAAAAAGGTTTGTTCTCGTTGGAGCCCGCACAATTTGACAATCGCTCAAAAAAAGGCTCGTGTGGATTGGTGTAAAGAAATGCTGAAAAAATACGATCGCGGTGCTTCAAAAGACGTTTATAAGATCGTCACAGGTGACGAATCATGGATCTATGCGTATGAGCCCGAAACAAAACAGCAATCGACCGTGTGGGTCTTCCAAGACGAGTCAAATCCAACGAAAGTTGTTCGTGGAAGAAGCACTTCGAAGCAAATGGTCGCTTGTTTCTTTGGCAAAACTGGTCATGTGGCGACTGTTCCGCTTGTGCAACGTAGGACGGTCAATTCTGAGTGGTACACCACCATTTGTTTGCCTGAAGTCTTCGGAGAAATTCGAAAAACGAACAAGAGAAGTCGAATCATTGTGCACCATGACAATGCGAGCTCTCACACATCGGCTCAAACCAGCGCCTTTTTGACCGGACAAAACGTCGAATTGATGGGTCATCCTCCGTACAGCCCTGACTTGGCACCCAATGACTTCTTTTTAATTTTCGTCGCCAGAAGATGCTGTTGAAGCATTCAAAAACCATGTTTTGGAGGTGTCTCAATCGGAGTGGAAAAAGTGCTTCGAAAATTGGTTTGAGCGCATGCAAAAGTGTATAAATCTTGATGGAGAATATTTTGAAAAACAATAAAACCTTTTTCGTTGATAAATATTCGCATTTTCATTATTAGGCCAGAAATATATATAGTAGCCCACGTACAAGCACAGGTTGACCAAATAACCATTCGCCTGCGTCTCATTTGTTAAAATAACTTATTTTCAACCAACTGCGTTGGGGAGCGTTGCAATTGCATATGTTTCTGCTTTCTAGTATTCATTTTCAATATAGTAAATTATCGCACATTTGATTAAATTACGTTTATAAATTGATTTGAATTTTAAATATTTCGAACATAAATTGAGGGAAATAAAAACGTAAAAGCGGATACGAAAGGTACAGAAAATTTAACGTGATTGTAAATTTACTAAAATAAAATGGAAAAACGTGCATTCCGGGCACGTAAACACGGGGTTTCACTGTATATTATTTTGTTTAGTTAGTTCAGCTGCACTTTTAATAGACGCTTTTTATTTTTTGAACTAAACGTTTATTCAAATTGGCTAACGTTGACTGACAAAAAGAGAAGGTATTAGGCGGTCAGTCAATTTGGCTAACTCATCAGCCAAATCTATCTCATAGGCGTTAGCTACCATCAGCCACTTGGGGGGGCTGATCATGTCTAATACATAAATCGGGTAATTAGAAAATCAGCAAAGTTTTAATTTCTTCGTGACTGACAACTTCAAATTTTTGGCAGAAAAATTGTATGTCTATCAAATAGTCAGCCGTCAGCCAATCAGCCTTACCCGATTTTATATTTTGTTTCGTGTATTTTATTGTTGTTAGTATGAAATTAAATTAAAAATCTCGAAGATAAAATGGTTAATTCATCAGCCATTTTGTCAGTTAAAATTGACAGACTGACGAATCAGTCACGTCAGCCAACGATCATCCAAATTATGAACAGATCACGATTTCAATCTTAAATGGTTTCAAATTCCTTCAATATTTATTTTTTTTTACTATTAAAATTACTGAATTAATTTCAAAGTCTTTTCACTTAAAACTGATTGTTATTATCTTTGAATACCTGTGGATGTATTTTTATTAACTCGCTACTCAATATTTATAAGTTCTGGCTAACGAGTAGATGATAGCTAACATTGACTGACAAAAAGAGAAAGTAGTAGGCGGTCAGTCAATTTAGCTGACTCATCAGCCAAGTCCATCTCATAGTCGTCAGCTACCGTCAGCCAGTTCGGCCCAAGTGGCTGATGATATCTGATATAGAAATTAGGTAATTATACAATCAGCGAGGACTTCATTTCTTTGCGACTGACAACTTCAAATTTTTGGCAGACATGTTGTATGCCATGTCCCGAATTTTATGTTTTCTTTCGTTTATTTTATTGTTGTTAGTATGAACTTAAATCAAAAATTTTGAAGACAAAATAGTTAATGACGAGTTAGTCACGTCAGCCAACGTTCATCCAAATTTGGAACAGATCCCGACGTCAATCTTAAATGATTTCAAATTTCTTCCAAAAATATTTTTTTACTTTTAAAATCACTGAATTAATTTCAAAATCTTTTCACTTAAAAAGTGATTGTTACTATCTTTGAATACCAGTGGATGTATTTATATATATTTATTGTTCAGTCACTTTATCTGCACTTTTAATAGATCCTTTTCATTTTTTAAACTAAAAGATTTTCTTTATCCCATAAATCCAAATTGGCTAATAAGTATATGATAACTAACGTTGACTGACTAATTCGTCAGCTACTTTGTCCGTCAAATTTGGCTGACTGTCGAGTCAGTCATATCAGCCAACTTCGCAAATCTTGCTATTAAAGACGGCCAGCCAAAATTTGGCGTCAATCTTAAATGATTTCAAATTCCTTCCAAATATATTTTTTTACTTTTAAAATCACTGAATTAATGTCAAAATTGTTTCACTTAAATTAGATACTGAATAATTTTTATATAAAAATTTAATTAGATCATCAATTTCTGCATTCAAGAAAAACCATTAAAATTTTAAATATATCATAAGATATTTATAAGTGACACTCTTTATTTGAACAAATAAACGGATTTTTTTTTATTTATATGTGTATGCATATATATAAATATTAAGCAGAAAATCCTATCAAATTATCTTGAATCTGTAAAGGTATTAAGTTTACGATTTTCGTTAATGTATTGAAATAATTGCATTTAATTTCTGTACGAATATTTTACAGTCAATCATCTTAAGTATTATGTACAGATTTTATGATAATTTTTGTAATAAAAATGTTTGGTTAAAAGTCCATAATTTGGTTTTTGTTTCAATAAAAACTTTATTCTTATTGCAACATTTTTTAACATATTTTATTATTTTTAAATTGATAAAAATCTTTTGAATTAATTTGCCTAGTAAATACTTACTATTTGATTCTGAATGATAATTAAATATAAAAATAGAAATAAAATATAAAATATTCTATTTTTTCTCCTATAAAAAGACTAAATATCTATTTAAAATATTTAAAATGCAATGTCGTAAAAATTAAAGCTTGGATTATTTAGTTTTATCCAATTTGTGGTTTGAAAAGTAAAGTTCACAAAAATATATTTTTTATTTAAGTTTTGATAAAACTTTTCTTTAGTATATTTTGTTTTTTTTTTTACATTTATGTATTTATTATAATATTATTCAATTATTTTCTTCAAGAGTTCTTGTAGATACTGATGTGTTTGAGGTAATTTTTGACAACTTTTATACACACTTTGGTCTCCATTTCGGCCATTACGTGACGGATGTTAGTTTTTAAATGCCTAAAAATTACAAAATTATCTAAATAAATATGATCTGTTTTTTAACTTCATTTAGTTCAGATAAAAATCATCAAGTTTATATTTAAAAAATGGTTTTACGGACCAATTATACCTTCAGATTAAAATCCCACCATACAGTTACTATTTGAAGATACAATGGCATCCTCATAGTTATATGGATGTTTTTAAGAGTTTATATAAGAAAAGTGCTTGTTTATATTTTTTCTAAGCAATAAATAAGTCTCATCGCTGAAGAAAATTTCTTTCGAGAAATCAGCCAAACTTGGCTAAGGTATAATTGCCACTTTTGACTAGAGTTTTTATAATTTCAATCAATTTTTTTATAATTATTTTAATCTATATTATAAAATAGCAAATAAAGGGTTTCTGAATAAGAACTTGGTAACTTTTTTTTTTAAATATCTCGCAAACCATATAAGATACGAGGGTCGTTCAATAAGTCCTTAGAAAATCCGAGAAATTGGGTTCATAGTGTCGGTAAAGATTTTTGTTGTAATTATCAACAAGAAAGCTGTCAAAATTTCAGCTCGATCCATAGCGTAGGTCAATTTCTATCGTCGATTAAAGTTAACGACATTTATTTGTGCGAGTTTAGGGCTGTCATCAAACATCTCCATTTGAAAGGCTTAAGCCCGAAAGAAATCAAAGCCGAGTTGGATGCAGTTCATGGCACTTCCGCACCTGTGTTTGCGACGGTTTACAATTGGGTGAATGAATTTAAACGTGGCCGTTCATCCACAAAAGATGGATCTGATTTTTCTACTCCTGAAATCATCGACAAAATCCACGATCTGATTTTGAACGATCGGCGAATTAAAGTGCGCGAATTAGTTGAGGCCACGGGCATATCAAAAGGTACAGTCGCTTCCATTTTGCATGAAAATTTGTCTGTGAAAAAAATTTCGGCAAGATGGGTACCGCGTTTGCTCTCAGAGGAGAATAAGCGCAATCGTGTAGTGGACTCTGAGGCTATGTTGGCACTCTTTCATCGCAATCCTGCCGAATTCCTTCGTCGATATGTCACTGTTGACGAAACCTGGATACACTACTACACTCCAGAAATGACGAGACAGTCATCACAGTGGATTTTCAAGGGTGAACGGGCTTCGAAGAAGGCAAAAACTGCGCCATCGGCCGGCAAGGTGATAGCTACGGTCTTTTGGGATTCGCAGGGCATCATTTTTATCGACTACTTGGAAAAAGGAAAAACAATAACTGGAGCGTATTACGCGTTGTTATTGCAACGGTTGAGCGAGGAAATCAAAGAGAAACGTTCCCATCTGAAGATGAAAAAAAATCCTCTTGCATCAGGACAATGCGCGTGTGCACACCTGCGCTGTTTCCATGGCCAAAATTGTGGAATTAAGAATGGAATTGTTGCAGCATCCCGCTTATTCACCAGATTTGGCCCCGAGTGACTATTTTCTTTTCCCCAATCTGAAGAAATGGCTTGGCGGACGACGGTTCACTTCCAACGAGGACGTCATTGCTCAAACGGATGAGTATTTTGCAGAACTTCCGAAATCCTATTTTTTGGACGGGATAAAAATTTTGGAAAAACGGTTGGTAAAGTATATAAAGCTAAAAGGAGATTATGTTGAAAAAAAAAATTTTTTTTTTTAAAAAACCGTTTTTTTCATCTTTTTCTAAGGACTTATTGAACGACCCTCGTATATCAAAATTTTTATTATTGGCTTAAAGTACAATCAATGCAGTTATGAATGGAACTCGACTTCGGTCATATATCCACCAGGGGCACGCTTACAGCTGTCGATTCGTTGAAGCCAATTTTCGATGTCTCAGCCACACAATTCGACGGGAATGGCCGCTATTTCTCGTTCGATGTTGGCTCTTAGGTCCTCTAACATCGCCAGCCCATGCAATTGATCCCAATTTGAGAACGTGCGTCGCTTCATACGGTCAAGTGGATTTAGTTTTTGAATTAAATTTGATCTTGTAAGGATGTTTTAATAGTGACAGCGCACTGATTGGCTTAAGGGTGCGTTCACAGTAAGAAATCAAAAGTGTCAAGTTGCTATTGAAAAACCCGATACTATGTAAAATAAATATGATATCAATTAGTTTTTATAATGAATAATTGGTAAATAAAATAAAACTGCTATTTTTATATTGCAAAATGAATAACTCTGCAATTTTTTTTTGTCCCTCCATTGAACGAAACAAATTTTTAACCGTCAAAACTATATCTAAATATTGAAATTTCTATAAAAACTAAATAAATATTATATAAATATAGTATCTTAATACTTATCAGATTAAAGTAGATTTTTTTTCAATTTTTTTTCTTTTATAGAAATGCTTATAAATTTTTTTTTGTTTTTCTATCAAACATTCAATAATAATGTCATTTTGAAAATAATTTTTTTCTTTCATTATTATGTTATGAAAAATACCATAAATTTAGTAATTTTTCTTAAATCTCATCAATAAATAAAGTATAAAAAATAGAAGAAAAAAAATATATAAATTGTTGATGGCAAAAGAAAACTACCTAAAAAGCTATTCACTTCTATCCTGTATAGAATCTTATATAATATAATAAAATAAATAGATTTTTAAATCCGAATGAGTAATAATACTAAGCTTTATCGTGTCTAAAAAAAAAAAAGTAATGGTGTCATGCTGAGTCTAATTCTAAGGTTATTAAGATATAAGAAAAATCGTTATTTTTACGTGGGTGGCATTGTGATTTATGAGTACGAGTCCAAAAATCAAGCAGAAGCGTGCGTTTTTGGCCCTATGCTCTATATATCCTTGAATTTTATTATATCCTTGTACCGAATATAGTCCATAACATACACATGTGCCTCTTTTCTTTCCCTTTTCTCTTGGATCAACAAATATTGCTGCAAAGAGCTTTGATTTTTTTTCGGATTTGCAGAGCTGCTACTTTGTTGCCTTATTGCCTTGTTGCGTTGTTGCGTTGCTGGCTTGTTACCATGTTAGCCATTTTGCCTTGTAAATAATCGAAACTGAGGCACAGCCAGTTCCTGGATCGAACATGATTTTCATTATTGAGATGCCTTATTGGAAGTTGACCTTTGACTAATGGAACTACAACATGCTGTCCAGGCATTTATATTCGAAGTAATTGCAATTTATCTGGAGTAACGTCGAATACAAGTCAGAAAATGTTGACACGAAATAGTGCCTTTCACTGAGGTCTTCGTATGTTCGTCAGAACAGAACAGCAAATAGCTTCCCAGTTTTCAATTAATCAGAGTGAATATCTTTTTGGGAATGTATTTACGTACGAGTACAAACTGAAACAGTCTGTTTGGTTTTGTTATCGAAGATAATTTTCTTTAACGTACATGCATGAACGTTAACGTTAACATATTGTTTGGTATATTTTGAATTTACTTTAAATCCAATCAACTAACTCACTTTGCTACGATATCTTAATTTTAGTCGATTTCAACAAGACGCAACTTTGGCTGAAGTAATCGTTTCCACAAAATAACATCTTATATGTTATTCCTTCTATTGAACATGTCTTATATTGATTACGTATTCAAATGTTGACAGCTATTGAAGGATGTTTGTATTCTTACGAAAATTTTACTACACATGATAAAGCATCGAATAAAGGTACAATTGTATGCAATTTTATTTCGATGGATACAAAAGCTCCGTTCTAAGCCCATATAAACTGAAAGGAAGATTTTTCTCTATTCCATTGTGTCACCTTTTCCAACATAATATTTACCTCATTCTTATCATAAATAAGCAAACCTTATAGGCTCACCTTCATTTTATGATTATTCTAATATCATAAGACCGACAGCATTTTATGGATACATCCCTGAATATATTTGTTTGAAAATTATTATACAAAATAGAAGATAATACATTATTTAAGAAAACAGGAACATACAAAATACTCATAGAATAGACTGGCAGGTGATCAGCTGGAGTAGCAGGTCCCATTCGTATTGCCAAAAAAGAAGGTGAATGGTTTCAAAGTCAAGTCAAAAGAGTAAATTCTTTTAAGAATCGTTTGAATGACGCCTTTAGACAATTTACCTGAAAGTCAGACACGAAGGTACTCAGCACTAGGCAACCACATATTCATCCAAGTAAGTAGATAAAGCTACTAGACACCCGCGCCCAATCATACCCAAACATCCCCATGCATTGTCAAGCTTTTGAAAACAGTCTGCCAAGCATTGTCAGCTAAGAGAAAATGGCAATTTTCCCTTCTAGGCAGGCAGACAGTCAAGCAGTCAGGCAGTCAGCCTGGCAGTGTGATGTAGTCCATAGTCACCGAAACCATTCTCCGAATTATTCAGGAAGCCAGGAAACCACCGACATACACAAGACACGTATGCCATTGTAGAATGTGGCTTATAGGATATATACTCATCGGATGTAGGTTGTAGAATAAGGGATGCTGTTCATGTGCTCGTAGATATTTGTTTTGAAAGTTAGCATTCCGAATGAAGTGAGTATAAGTAGTCATTGTTTGAGCGAAATTAATAAAATAAGTGAATTGCTCTTGTTTCTGTTGTTCCTACTCTTATTGTTCAATGTTATCTTGTTGCTGGTTTTGTTACAATAGTACAACCACCTCCGTTGCTGCTGTTCTTTTTCAGTATAGAAATTACATTTTTATTGCGAGAATTATTGGGGGAAATTATTTTCGAAATTTAAACACTTCATATACAAATGAAATTCAACGAAAGATCTTCTTTGTAATTAATTCGAAAAGTACATGTTCTAAAATTTTTTTTTAAAATAAAATTGAAAACATTAACATTGTGCTTGAATTATTTTTAATGAACACACAACAACCAAATATGCTATTGAATTGAATATTTCGCAACAAGTTTTTTTATTTCATTGGCTTTTTAATGGAAATTCACTTATTTTGTCAAAATTGTTTAAAAATTAATTAAAATAAAATTTGTTTTGATACATTAAATGAAAATTTATAAATGCACCCAATCAATTTTATCAATCAGCAATAAAATTTTATCAAAAATATTTGTGTAAACCGTCAGAAAATATTTAGTTTAATGGAAATTATTTACTCGAACATTGAGCAGCAAATTTGCACTGAAAATTTATTCCAAAAATTTCTACTGAAAATTTCTACTGAAAATTTCTACTGAAAATTTTGTACTAAAAATTTCTACTCAAAATTCTACTGAAAACTTTTACTGAAAATTTCTACTGAACCTTCTACTGAAAATTTCTAATGAAAAGTTCTACTGAAAATTTCTAATGAAAATTTCTAATGAAAATTGCTACTAAAAATTTCTACCGAAAATTTCTACTGAAAATTTCTACTGAAAATTTCTACTGAAAATACTACTGAAATTTTCTACTGAAAATTTCTACTGAAATTTCTACTGAAATTCTGTTGAAAATTTCTGCTGAAAGTTTCTAGTGAAAATTTCTACTATAAATTCTACTGAAAATTTCTACGGAAAATTTGTACTAAAAATTTCTACTCAAAATTCTACTGAAAACTTTTACTGAAAATTTCTACTGAACCTTCTACTGAAAATTTCTAATGAAAAGTTCTACTGAAAATTTCTAATGAAAATTTCTAATGAAATTCTGCTGAAAACTTTTACTGAAAATTTTTACTGAACCTTCTACTGAAAATTTCTAATGAAAATTTCTACTGACAATTTCTACTGAAATTCTGCTGAAAACTTTTACTGAAAATTTCTACTGAACCTTCTACTGAAAATTTCTAATGAAAATTTCTACTGAAAATGTCTACTGAAAATGTCTACTGAAATTCTGCTGAAAACTTTTACTGAAAATTTCTACTGAACCTTCTACTGAAAATTTCTAATGAAAATTTCTACTGACAATTTCTACTGAAATTCTGCTGAAAACTTTTACTGAAAATTTCTACTGAACCTTCTACTGAAAATTTCTAATGAAAATTTCTAATGAAAATTGCTACTAAAAATTTCTACTGAAAATGTCTACTGAAAATGTATACTGAAAGTTATTCTTTTTCTGAAAGTTATTTTTAATAAAAATGATTTTGACTGAAAAAAATTTTTTAATGGAAAATAATTTGTACTAAAAATGATTTTTACTTAAAAAATTATTTTTACTGAAAATTATATTTACTGAAAATTATGTTGACTGAAAATTATATTTACTGAAAATTTTTTATACAAAAATGATTTTTACTGAAAATAATTTTTCTAAAAATGGTTTTTACAAAATATTTTTTTTTACTGAAAATAATTCTTACTGAAAATAATTTTTACTTAAAACAATTTTTACTAAAAATGATTTTTACTGAAAATTATGTTTACTGAAAATTATTTTTAATGAAAATTATTTTTACTGAAAATAGTTTTGACTGAAAATTCACTTTACTGAAAATTATTTTTACCGAAAATAATTTTTACTGAAAATGATTTCTGTTGAAAATGATTTTTACGGAATATAATTTGTACGGAAAGTTATGTTTATTAAAAACGATGTTTAATGAAAATTATTTTTACTGAAAATGGTTTTGACTGAAAATTATTTTTACTGAAAATTATTTTTACTGAAAATTATATTTACTGAAAATGGTTTTTGCTGAAAATGATTTTTAATGAAAATTATTTTTACTGAAAATAATTTTTACTGAAAATAATTTTTACTGAAAATAATGTTTACTGAAAATGATTTCAACTAAAAATTATTTTTACTGAAAATAATTTTTACTGAAAATGATTTTTACGGAAAATAATTTGTGCGGAAAATAATTTGTGCGGAAAATTATTTTTACTGAAAATGATTTTTTCTAAAAATTATTTTTACTGAAAATAATTTGTACGGAAAATACTTTACTAAAATTTTTACCGAAAATATTATTTAATTCTTATAATTTCAAACAGTTTACCTGTAAAATATAAGAAAATATTTGTTCGTAAAGTTATTCTAAGTAATGGAAAAGTTTATTTCAAGTGAATCTGTATCTGCAAAATAATTTTAGCGACACATTACTATACGTATCATTACCATAAGTTTGCGAGAAAAAACTTTGGAACAAATTACAGTGGCTGTTTTGAACTAGAGAATCTCCTCAAAAAGTGTATGTCTATAAGAATCAGTCCATACTCACATGACTAAAATTTGTGTTTTTCCAGTTACCCTTTTAACATAATACTTGTCCATTCGCTTACAGAATTTCTGATTTTATTTTTGCTTCCACTCCGTATATAATATGAGAAATCCTTCCATAAAATATTCAAATCTTTTATTTTCGTAATGTTTCTTCAAATTTGATATCGGTTTGTTCACAATACATAGGGCTGGAACGTAATACTGATTCCATTTCGGAGCATCTGCTGGAATTTTACAATTCCAACAGCGGCAGCAACATGATTGTACCGAACTCATCATGGTATTTTGGAACATGTTTCGACTACCCATGGGGCCAAGATGAATGAATGTTCTAAGAAAAAGAAATTAGGATTCGAATATAAGAAACAACTCGGTCAAATTGCAATTTGTCACAAGTACACTCCTCTCCCCGACTCGAGTGTTCATTCTACCAAACTCTTAAGCTCACATCATTATCAGCACAACAATGAACAAATATAAATCTGAAGATGCGATAGAAACTTAAAAGGGACCTCAACTACAAGAATCCGTGTCCATGACAAGTCTAACATCGCCATTGTCGGTTTGTTCCGCCCATTCTTCTCTACAGTAATGTAAATATATTCTTTCCTCTAAACATACAGACACATCTGTATTAGACAGTTCTCCATCATATACGTATACGATTATATATTTGAAACAGGGCAAAATAGCAGTGGATTGGAAGGGGCCAAAGGCTGCATAAGCGTTCAATAGCATTTTTGGGAACAACCTGTATCAGTTCGGAGGACGACCATGCCAGCTCATAGTATTTTCGCAATAAACTACCACCAGCGATGGAGCCATTATTTCTGGCCGCACGTGACTTGTTTACAAGAACATATCCGTCCATCTCGTGAACGAAATCCATAGCAGTTTGTTTTTACAATTGCAATATTCGATCTGGTAAAAGGCTAACTCTACACTTCCAGAATTCTGTTCGAGTAACATATTGATTCAAAGGCAAAGAATTTCGTCCATCCAGAATCTTTGCCCAAGTCCTTCGTTGGCTGCCTGTTCAATACAACACTTTGACACTATTTACGATTTTACTAGCACACACAACACACATTCCACTTATTGGGCCTTAGACTAAGGATACTGCGTCCATAGGCGTATGCACATACCAACATATATTACGTTCAATCTATTCAATAAAATAGCTAGGTATCGGTTGGTCCTTACCAGTTCTCAATGTATACTCACAAAATTAATGTATTATACTCAAAGCTGAATCGATATTAGCAACAGCATAAATATTACCATCAGCATCCTAAGAAACGAAATCGGTACCAAAAATCTGAATCAATTCCAATCGCACATGTACAAATCGGAATTTTTGTTTGCAGACAAATTGTCGACGTAATTGAAATCCGTTGTTCGAAAAATTACGCTAGATGGGTCCGTAGAGATATACAACACCGTCAGATCTATAAATTCCGAAAAGCCGATTCCTATTCCTACGTGAAAAGGTAGTCCCTAGACCGATGCACTGTAAACATTCCACTCATGTTAAGATAAACATCAACAAAACAGCTAATATTGTAATTCTTTGGAAATTGCTCATCCCTTCTGAGCTACCATATATTAAAAATAAGAAATCAAAATACAATACTGAAAAAAGTATTATTTTAATCTTTATCTGCGGTTTAAGAGAGATTTTCCGATTTAAAAGGAAATTTAAATTTTTCCTAAAATTAAAGTGTTATTAATTTTAAGGTTTTAAAAGTAAAAATTAGTTAAAAAGAGTTTTAATTATATTTTTCATAAAGTTTTAATTTAATTATATTTTATAAATGTAGGCATTTGTTTTCAAAAAACTTTCTGGAAGAATTGATCTTTTTGAGGTAATTTTTTAAGACTTTTTCATACTTTTCAGATGTGGGTTTTTCACAATTTTTAGGGCGTATTTCCTTAGGGATGTTGGTTTTTCAAGCGTGCTTTAAGTTTAATACAATCTAGGTTGTTTTTTTTAAAAATAGTAAATGGCATTAAATGAGAAGATTTTGGATACCAATTGGCATTATCAAAATTGAATATAATACGTTCTGGAAACTTTTAACACACTAAAGCTAATTTTTTGGTTTTTTTCCTGTGGCTTATGATGGCATTTTTTTAAAAATTACATATAATTAAAATTATAATCTTTTAGTTAGGCTAAAAGGAGTTAGACGACCATAGTGCTCAAAATGGACGGTAACAGTCTGTCCTTGTACATTTTCAAAGAGTCAACCGAAATGAACACTACAAAATAAGTTTTTAGAAAAACAATAGATTTTATATAGTAATCTATAGTTTTTAAATTTTTATATAGAAAAATACCCTCGTCCCTAAATAAAATTTTCTTCGAAAAATCAGTATCCAGAACTTATTGTTCAAGCAATTAAATATCAGTTTCCAGCATTTTTCTTATTTCATCATAAAGTTTTTTACGAGGGTCATTCAACAAGTACTTAGCCTACAAAAGAAAAACGAAAATTTTGAAAAGGTGGCAATTTATTTTTCCACATAATCTCCTTTAAGCTCGATACACTTGACCCAGCGATGCTCTAATTTTTTAACCCGTCCAAAAAATACATTTTCTCGAGGGAAGCAAAATAGACCTCCGTGGCGACGATGACCTCCTCATTCGACCCAAATCTATTTCCGGCGAGTGATTTTTTCAGGTTTGGAAACAAAAAGTAGTCACAGGGGGCCAAATCTGGAGAGTACGGTGGATGGGGCAGCAATTCGTAGCGCAATTCGACCAATTTGGCCATGGCGGCGGCGGAGGTGTGAGCCGGCGCGTTGTCGTGGTGGAACAGCACTGTTTTCTTCGCAAAGCGGGGCCGCTTTTTCTTCAATTCGACGTCAAATCGGCCCAATAAGTCAGCATAGTAGCGACCCGTGATTGTTTTACCCTTCTCGAGGTTATCGATGTGGATCACACCTTGTGAATCCCAGAAAACGGTGGCCATCACCTTTCCGGCCGATCGAACAGTCTTCGCCTTCTTCGGAGCACGTTCGCCGGGTGAAGTCCACTGTATCGACTGTTCCTTGGTCTCTGGTGTGTACCAGTGAATCCATGTTTCGTCGACGGTCACGAAACGACGCAAGAACTCCGCTGGATTGGGCTGAAACAGCGCCAAACACGTCGCCGATGTGGTCTCACGGTTGCGCTTGTTTTCCGGTGTGAGCAAACGCGGCACCCATCGCGCCGACAGCTTTCTCATGCCCAGTTCTTTGTGTAGAATATGATGCACCGTTCCTACTACGATCCCCACAGTCTCAGCTATCTCGTGAAACTTCAGTCGACGGTCTGCCAACACGAGATCGTGGACTTTTTTAACGTTTACCTCCGTAGCAGCCGTTTTCGGGGCACCTGGGCGTGGCTCATCAAAAACCGACGTGCGGCCACGAACAAACTCGTTGAACCAATTCTTGACGGTCGCCATCGAAGGAGAAGAGTCATCATACACAGCATCCAAGCGATCTTTGATTTTGCTGCGCGTTTTCCCTTCCAAAAACAAGAATCTAATCACCGAACGATATTGTTCTTTTTCCATTTTTGTGCAACCGACCGACACGCTTGTTTTCAAAGGCTCTCAAAACAAAACTAATGAAGGGAATCGACTTAAACTTTGACAGTAGGCTACTAAAAGAATGTACTGCACGATGGTAAATTTCTTTTGTGACAGCAGTTGCATCGGGCGGTGAGGCTAAGTACTTGTTGAATGACTTTAATATTATATCAAATGGCAAATATTAATTTAAACTAAATTATTATCAATATTAATATATTATATCAAAAAATATGAATTTATATAAATATAATTTCCAAACTATATAATGGATAACTAAAATTTTTAATGAATAGTATTGAAAATTTTATTATGGAATCGAAATTTATTAAAAACATCTTAGAAAATTTTATAAAATCTTTAATAAATTTTTGTAAAACTTTTATTCCTAAAGGAGTTATCAGTAATTATTTCTCAGAAATCGAACGTGATTAAAACGACATCATAAAAATTTCTATTTTATATTGAGTTGCACTAGAAAAGAAAAATTGTGGACAAAAAACTTGTGAAAAGAACTTAGAAATCAAATAAATCTTGTATGAAAGGATAATTGAGTTTTCTGCAGCAATTACTGAATTATTCTCATGACATATATTTGCATGTGTTCTGCCGCAAATTTTATTCAAAACATACGACACATATGTGTGTCACCACGTCAGGCCGGTTTGTAAAATTTCCATTTCATTTCGTATCGAGTCATTTTTCCTCTTATATACAACGGAACAAGTTGTCTTTCGTGTACTTGAACACTTGTAGTGCTCGTTGAAGGCGTTTTACAAGTGAAATGAAGCAATAATTAAGTGAATAGTGTATGGTGACTGTGGTGGCCACAACGAACACTACCAAAGAGGAAGAGAACACAGCAATGGCAGTCCGCCACAATAAGCCACCGTAATTGTTGAAGCGTGCGGCATTCCATAACGAATGAGTTTGCCCTTTTCATAAACACAAGTGCACTTAGAAAGTTCGCCTTTTCGCCTTTTCGCCTTCCTCTGTCACATACCGAATATTGTCACATTCCACATAACCAACAACTTTTAATGATGTTCCATCTCGGCGACAATGCTGAGCAACCAGTGATAATGAACCGTCGAGTGACAATATTTATTTCGAAAATGTCGGTTAACCACATCCGAACCTCAAATGGTGGGCTGATCGTTGAATAATCAACATAGCCGCACAGATAATAAGAATCGCACTAATAAGTGTTTGACGGTGCCATTGACAGCTTTATTCACCCTTTCAACCGAAAACAAATCCAACCAACCCTACCAGCCCAATCAGACCATTCAGCCCAGCTCTCAAGTTCCTTTTCATCTGATTTCCATGAGCATCTAAACAACCTTCATGACCTAACCACCACACACTATGTATGTTCGTATGTATGAATATTTTCAGTATGTGTTCGGTACTGAAATATATCAAGAATGGCAAAGAGTTTTTCCTTAAATTCATCCCAACAGATTGTTAATGCCAGAATAGGTGTTGGTTTTCTGAAGCAATAAACCAGCTACAGGTATTTATGTTTGTACACGAACAAACGTAGGCTTTTCATAATGAGATCCCAACTATAAACTTCTAATGAAATGTTAAATTACGTCTAAGGATACTCCGAGGAAGGTTTCCACTCTATAGGAAGTATAACTTCAAGTAGTTTTAACAATAACAACTACATAGCCTTATACCGGATTCTTCGCAATTATGGGTCAAATAATATTATTTTTAATAATTAATTTCGAAAAAATTTATGTTTTCCGATTTATTTCAAAAAATTTAGAACATTTTTAATTGCAATTAAATTCGAACTTTACAAGTTCTTATTTAATTTTAAGTTTTAATTCAATAAAAATCGAATAAAAAGTTTATTAAAGTTAAAGTATTTATGCAAAAGTTCGAATAAATCAGATAATAACCTTTTGAATTTTTATTTATTAATTTAAAAAAAAAAAACTACTTTGAATTCTAGGCAAAACGTTCTAAGCATACAATAGTAATTTTATACCTTTTCCAGCTGAAATCAATCTTATGGACTTATGGACTACATTTCTGGAGCTCTCTGTGACTCATTATTGTTGCCAAAACCAATTTTACCAGTTAAAAAATACTTCACAAACTCTTCTATGCTCTCTTTTTATGTTTAAAATAGTCGAAAATTAGAAAATATTTATTTAGCTGCTAGAACAAAATCGTGACGCCAAAAATTTTGGACAAGAGCCAGGTCGACAGCCAGTATGGCAGTCTTTGAGATTGTTAGTGTATATTCATACATACGTATTAGCTTATATCACATTTTGGTATACACTTACATATCGGAGGTTCTTTCAATATTTCTTCTGTTTAGCTTGAGTGATTATTTAATGTTCGTTACTTCAAATAAATTTTTTTTTATTAAAAAATAAATTTGGAAATAATACTATTACTAAAATATTTTAATATGAAAACTATGCATAATTTTAATGATTATGATTATGGTCAATGGGATAAAATATTAAAATTTTAGTCAAATTGAGGAGTTCATATCCAAAAGTTAAAGCTATTACCAACAGACGCTATGTCTAACTGCTTCGATTTTTAGAAAAATGTTCTAAACTTACATTATATAGAAAAGTACTTTTAAACTTAAACCAATTTGGACTTTCCGGTGCCTTCCGATTTCTGTGGTAATCAATTTTAATAATCAAAAATACTGCACAAACTTTTCTATGCTCCCTTTTTATATTTTTAAGAGTCAAAAATTAGAAAAAATGACATCTCGCAACTAGAACAAAATAGTGACGCCAAAAAATTTTAACGAGAGCCAGATCAATATTTGTTCTGTTTAGCTTGAATATTTATTTAATATTTTTTTTATTAAAAAATAAATTTAGAAATAATATCATTATTAATATATTTTTATATAAAATTGTGCAAAAATTTAACAATTATGATTATGCTCAAAAGTATAAAAAAAATTCAGTAAACACTAAAGTTTGATATTTAAGAGAAGGAGTCCACATGGCTATATCCAATTGCTTCGATTTTTAGGAAATTGTTATAAACTTACAGTAGATAGAATAGTACTTTTGAACTAAAACCAATTTGGACTTACAGCCTAAAATCCAATCCATTTAATTAAAATTTATCCATGCACCCCTTTAATGTCTGCAGTCATATCCCTTATAATCGTAATTTGACTGCATCTCATTATAAAAAGTTGCATTCTCCTCTTTCAAAAGTCCTTAGAAAAAGATGGAAAAAAACTGTTTTTTAAAAAAAAAAAAATTTATTTTTCAACATAATCTCCTTTTAGGTCTATACACTTTCCCAACCGTTTTTCCAAAATGTTTACCCCGTCCAAAAAATATGATTTCGGAAGTTCTGCAAAATATAATCCGTTTGAGCAATGACGTCCTCGTTGGAAGTGAACCGTCGTCCGCCAAGCCATTTCTTCAGATTGGGGAAAAGAAAATAGTCACTCGGGGCCAAATCTGGTGAATAAGCGGGATGCTGCAACAATTCCATTCTCAATTCCACAATTTTGGCCATGGAAACCGCGCAGGTGTGCACACGCGCATTGTCCTGATGCAAGAGGATTTTTTTCTTCTTCAAATGGAAGCGTTCTCTTTGATTTCCTCGCTCAACCGTTCCAATAACGACGCGTAATACGCTCCTGTTATTGTTTTTCCTTTTTCCAAGTAGTTGATAAAAATGATGCCCTGCGAATCCCAAAAGACCGTGGCCATCACCTTGCCGGCCGATGGCACAGTTTTTGCCTTCTTCGGAGCCCGTTCACCCTTGAAAATCCACTGTGATGACTGTCTCTTCGTTTCTGGAGTGTAGTAGTGTATCCAAGTTTCGTCCACAGTGACATATCGACGAAGGAATTGGGCAGGATTGCGATGAAAGAGTGCCAACATAGCCTCAGAGTCCACTACACGATTACGCTTATTCTCCTCTGAGAGCAAACGCGGCACCCGTCTTGCCGAAATTTTTTTCACAGACAATTTTTCATGCAAAATTGAATCGACTGTACCTTGTGATATGCCCGTGGCCTCAACTAATTCGCGCACTTTAATTCGCCGATCGTTCAAAATCAGATCGTGGATTTTGTCGATGATTTCAGGAGTAGACACCTCAACTGGGCGTCCTGAACGATGTTCATCTTTTGTGGATGAACGGCCACCTTTAAATTCATTCACCCAATTGTAAATCGTCGCAAACACAGGTGCAGATGTGCCATGAACTACATCGAACTCGGCTTTGATTTCTTTCGGGCTTAAGCCTTTCAAATGGAGATGTTTGATGACAGCCCTAAACTCGCTTTTTTCCATTGTTATGCACAAATAAATGTCGTTAACTTTAATCGATGATAGAAATTGACCTACGCTATGGATCGAGCTGAAATTTTGACAGCTTTCCTGTCAATAATGCTACTTACAAAAAAAAATCTTTACCGACACTACGAGCGCAATTTCTTGGATTTTCTAAGGTCTTATTGAACGACTCTCGTAGTAATTCTTTTTTTTTGAAAGCTTCATTCTCGCTTTCCTTCCCTATGAAAACCTATCTTGACATTTTCGATTATTAATCTTCAGCAGAAACTTCAATGAATTTTTACCCCCATAACCCTTCATATTATGCACTACTATTACTGTATTGTACCTATCAATACATCTTCAATTAAAAAAAAAACTAAAATACTATTTCACTAAGTCCTCGTTATGACAAAAATAACAATTTCATTTTTTTGTGGAAACAAATTTTAGCCTTAAACTAAATTGTGAACGTAAACATTCTGGCTCCAATCAAAATAATAAAAAGGACTTAAATTAAGCATCTGGGAATGTGTTGAAAGTCTTGGTAAAGTAAACTAACTAAATAACGTAAGCAATTTAACATTGAAAAAAAATTAGCTGAATAGCCTTGCAAGCCATCCACTTTAGAAAGAACAGAAGAGGATAATAAGTAAACAGGAAAATCTCTTTAAGTATTGTCACCTGAATAATAGTATAATTTTTTTTTGTTGGTAAAATCTCTACATTTGTAAGGACTCTCAAAAGACAAGCGCTTGGATGAAGCCTTTTCATTTTGCTTAAAGACGATATAATCTTGTTTCGTTGCAAAATGTTGACAAAGTATATCTTTTCGTCCTTTCAATTCTTCTTGACAATATTCTGTTACTGGCATTATATTGTAGTTGAATCACCAGCAACCATCCTAACATAAATACATACATATAGAAATAACTTGGTTCTCTACTAAACTACATACTTTTCAGCCATTATTTGAAAAAGGTAAAAATGCTCAAAAATGAAACTCTCCCCAATCCCCAATTTTTTATGAATTTATAAGTCATGAACCGTGTAGGTACAAGTACTGTGAGCACTTGAATTCCCAAAGGATCTACTCACCATCTGACTAGGTCGTTCCATCAAAACACTGAGACTAACAAAAATACATAAAATGTAAATTTCATAAATGACTTCAAAAATAATGCCGCGAATAATGGCAAATGGGAATGGTTACGATGAAAGAAGTTTAGTGGGGCGTAAGATAAGCTCTTAAGTGTAAATGTGATAAAGACACACTCGTAGAAACTGAATATAGACTTAGTGTAAACCTACACTATTGGATGACTTAGTAGGCAGGAGATCCTTTTTGGTAAGAAATTTTTGTATTCGGGAAGCCGGTAAAGGATGAGTGTTTATTCATTCTTACAGTCTGCCATTTAGATTTAGCCAGACTACAGGTGACACCAAACATGAAAGAAGGCGATTGTGCGGCAGGTAGAATTTTTAATTTTAATCATCCATTCATTGTCGGCGACCAGCCATTAATCCAACCGTCGTTCATTCGCCGAGTCTTTGGTTAGTCGGATCACTTGTGGCTAATCTAACTTGACGTTTTCTGGCTTTATCGTCAATTTACTTTATTAGTGTATATATTGTCGTAAATTAACCACCCCCGTACCATCCCCAAATCTCTTCATCGTATTTTTACCTCTACTTATAAAACGTTATTTTTTTCAACACAAAAATTGGGGTTTTTTTTTATATGGAACAACACTCTTCCTTTCTTCCTTTGCACAGCTGCCTTCTCAAAACTTTACCTCTAATAATTTCTGGGCAATTTAGCATTTTGCAAATTTTATTCCGTATCAACCGGAGTCACCCTTATTTGTGAGGAACAAAATTTTAAGGCTGTTGCTCCTTTTTATCGGTATCCAACCCAATCGTGGAGGTTACGAGTATTTTCGCTTCATCCTTCATACTTGTTGGTATTTATTTGGAGTATAATTCTACTAACCACTTAAAGTCACGTATTGCGTGAGGTGATTCTAGCAATTCATGTGATTTGCAATTGAAACACCTGATAATGCTTATTGTTTTCCAATTAGTTATTCAATTAAATGGACTCAGATACAATACAATTTAATTCGTATTCATTCAATTCTGTACCGCAACTATATTATTAGTTTTGTAACTATAAGCACGATATGGCCAATTCATCATCGTAGTTTATATTTTTCCATAAAGAGAGCTCTGTATAATATTTTTACACTTTGATGGTATTTCTATATAGGACCGGAATTATTCTATACACAGGAATATCTCAATATATCATCCTTGTACTTATTGATAACAATAAAATTCATTAGAAAAAATTATATTCTCTAAGCTAAGCTAAGCTAATAAATGAGGTGAATTGTATTAAAAAAATAAGGACATTTTTCAGTAACACACCTTTTCAAGATAATATTTTTAAATGTGAAATTTATTTTAGATACATTTTTTAAATATTTATTTATAAAAAAACATTTTTGAATTTTAATATTTGTTCCCTAAATGTGTACATAAAAAATTTTTTCGAAGAAAAATAAAACTTTTAATAATATATATTATAAATATGTAATTCCATTTAAAAAGCATACATAAGAGAAAAGCATTATTTAAGAGGAATACATAAATCTGGCAAATAAGAAATTTCCTCAATAATAATTTTCTTGGTTTTCATAGGTTTTCTGGGAAACAAATGCTTTCTGGTCTTGTCGAAATGTCAGAAGAGCCTAGCAATTTACGGAATATAGAGAAGCAAACAGCACGTAAAGTCAAACCAAACATTAGGGGGTAGATTAGGAGCGGAAGAATAGCCAAACATTGCGTGTTTAATTGTTAATTAATATTATTCCATCCACCACCAACCACCCCTGTTTTTTGGTTTGTACGATAATTTACAAAACCAATTCTACTACTATTCGTATTTTTCTATTCAATTGGGCAAATGTGAAAACAATTCCAAGGAATATAACGTATAATTCGGAAAAATTTTATCAGATAATTATTAGATTACTTTTGTGCTATTAATTAACATCTGTGTGTACCCATTTATATAAAACTATTAACAAAAAATTTAATATTACTCTTAGTATTTGAATAAAGAGGGTGATTATTTTATTTACTTCTGTTTTTGATATTTTCATGAAAAAGGGTTATTTATATTATGGTTCGGAAAGTATTGCCCCGTCATTTAACAGATGTCAAATATAAATATTACAAAAGAAATAATTTTTATATTTTAAAATTTTTTGCCATTAAAAAACTTACATTTTAAAAAGTGTAAAATTGTAAAAGCTTTCTATAAAATTAATTGTGGATAAGTTAATTAGCAGAATTATCGTATATGAGACTCTTAAATCCCATAAGACTGACTGATTCGAAGCCATTGTATCCTAGTGTGCATTTTTTTCCGAAGGCGGCGTTTGAAAATAAAAAATGAGGCAGGATACAGCCAACTATAAATTTTTTTAGTCTGAACTTCATTATTTTTTTTTTTTTTTAAATTGTATTTTTAAGAAAACGGCACCATATACCACACGACACGATAAATTTTGCAAAATAATGTAAAAAATTTATTGTGTCGTGTGGTGTTTTGGAAAATATAAAAAAGTTATTCTCTGAGTGTTGGATAGAGAATGGAAGGTATTAAAATGGAAATGACCATACTCGGTAAACCCCTTTCCCCATGTTTTTTTTTTTAAGTTTAGATTAATGAGGTACAGGGGGAAACCTTCAAAAGCTACTCGCCTGGAAGACCTTCTACCTGCCAGGCGAGTTATGCGGGATTTTTACCTCGCTAAAACCTAACCTGCACCTCTACCCTTGCTCCCGGAACGATGGTTCCCCGGCGGTACTCTTTGTAAATACTACTTCGCCGGGGCGTTCTTATTTGATATTACTACTGTCCCGATATTATGACGCCTCGCGGCCTATTCTTCGTACGTGGTCTGTAGGTCCTTGATTAAAGATTCCGCGTACTCTGCAACTCTGTTCCAAGCCGATGGCTCTTCAGCATGCACTCCACTATGTTTTGTGGACTGATGGAACGGTCAAGATTTTTCTCCAGACCTGCCCGTGTCCCCTCGTAGAAGGGGCATTGGAAGAATACGTGTTCTGCATCTTCGATCACATCGCGGCAGTGATGACAGTTTGGGGAGTCAGTTCTCTTGAATCTGTGCAAGTATGCCCGAAAGCATCCATGCCCAGTCAAGAGTTGGGTGATGTAATACGAAGACCAGAGACGAAGACTCTCGGGTCTCTCCTCTTCACAGAGGACCTTTCGCCGCTTTTCCTTCTTCCTACAGTATTGGCGCTCACGCTCTCCTGCCAGGATGTCGATGGGTGGGCATGATGCCACGACGTTGACCGCATCGTGTGATACCGTGCGGTATGCTGACGCTACTCTGATCGCTGAGAGCCGCTGGACTGATGACATTGTCTTGCGGTATGTTATTAACTTTAGCGATTTCGCCCACACTGGTGCTCCGTATAGCACGACGGAGGTAACTACAGTTGCCAGTAGTCGCCTTCGGATTTGCCTGGGGCCTCCGATATTGGGCATTACCCGCGAAAGCGCGCCCTGTACTGCTGATGCCTTCCTGCTGACGCTGGAAATGTGCTCCTTGTAGTTGAGTCTGGCATCCAAGACCACTCCTAGAGACCGGATGTAGGGTAGCGACTGGATGTCGTCGTCGCCTACTCTTATGGTGATGGTCTCCATTTTCTTCCGGCTACTCACAAGGAGTGCCTCAGTCTTATTTTCCGCCAAAGACAGGTCTGCCGATATCATCCACTGTCTTATCCTCCGGATGGTGGTGGAGAATGCGACTTCCAGTTCCTCCAGGTGTTTGGCTACAAGGACAACCGCTGCGTCGTCCGCGAAAGCCACGAGTGTTGTGTTCGGCGGTACCAGATGGAGTAGGCCGTCGTACATGACGTTCCACAAGAGTGGCCCAGGACAGAGCCCTGAGGTATCCCTCCCGTGACCCCATACTCCGCTGGTCCATCCTCCGTCTCGTATTGTAGTAGTCGGTCACTGAAGTATGATCTGACCATCCTCAAGAGCCTCCAAGACTCGGTCGCAGCGGGCCGAGTTACACGCATTCTTGATGTCCAGAGTGACAATGAGGCAATACTTTCTGGAACCGCCTTTCCATCTCTTTCCTGAGATGGCTTCCTTTACGATGTTCGTGACGAGTTCCAGCGCGTCGATGGTCGATCTCCCCTTCCTGAATCCGAATTGGAATTCGAAAAGTTGAGGATCGATGTAATGCTCCAATCTGTCGACCACTATCCGCTCCATGTTCTTCCCGTCCGAATCCAGCATGCAGAGTGTACGTTAGGATGCTAGTTCGTCTGGTGGTTTCTTCCCTTTTGGGATAAGAACCAATCTTTGTTGCTTCAATCGAGTCGGAAATACGCCTTGCCGCAGGCAGGCATCGTACATGCCCTTTCTTCATGCTTGATGCTAGCTTTATGCGGAGATCGTGTAAGGGTTTGTAATTTGTGAAAATTGGTGCTCTCACACCCTCTATAACAAACAAAAATAATGTCCAGACAAATTTAGAAACTTCAAGTCGTGAATATCTCCATCGGAGGAGAAAAAAACATAAAGGAGAAATACTGGCAGAAAAATAATAAGATAAAAATTTAAAAAAAAATATTTCAAGACAAATTTAATTATTTAAGTCGGTTGGATAGGACTATGAAATGAAGGGGGAAGATATTGTTATGATCCAACGTAGATTCGATGGATGGGGTAAAAGCCAAAAATAAAATGCTATGCAAATTACGCAGCATCTACGTAACACTTCTACTAGAACCACTATTACGGCTCTAAGTCAAAAACGCAAACTAAACTGAAACTGTCTCTCGTGAGCACCGATTGTATTCATACTACTCTAAAACCAGTTTTCTAAAATTTTATCAAATACTCCAGAGCCATACCATGTCGTAATGAATCTTCTAGAACACGCGGAGCCCTGCTATGGGAAGGGCAGAAAATTTGTAAATTTTGTAATAAAAAATATCACATTTTAATTTTTTTTCTGACTAATTTATGGATTCGTATTGGCCGTTTCTTTCCAAAATTTGAGGCTTTACTGTGGAAAAATGCTCTCATATTTAGGCTTCAAAATATTATCTACAACTTTTTCCCATCTCTTTGGCAGCATACGGATTACATATCGAAAATCTGCTTGCCTTTTGAGGCGATCCACAAATCGACCCAATTTTTGGTGATTTCGTAACGTCATTACGAGCCCCACTCGCCGTATTCTGTAGACATAGCCTCTTTCGACTACCATCTCTTCCGACCGATAAGGCCATGCGTCATCGATCGGAAGAGATAGTAGTCGAAAGGGGCTATGTCTAAAGAATAAGGCGAGTGCAGCAAGACATCCCATTTTAGTGTTCCAGATTGGTTTTTACTACCTTAGCAACATGTGGCCAAGCGTTGTCGTGCTGCATCAACATCGCCGGCAAAGCCATGGATGTTTGCCTTGGCCGTCGATGTTGATGCATGGCCGCCGCACCACCACGATATTCTTCGCTTTGGATTATCGTAATAGATCGACTTAAGGAAATCTAAACATTTTGAAGCTTTTTTGGTAATATTTAATATGTGAACAAATATCAAGAATGGAATGTTTTTCGTTTTCCTGATATCATGGAGATATCGTTTTCGACCTAGAGACATGAGACAGCTCTGTGTTTTGGAAGTATTACATTCCAGTCTGTTCTTAGATTCCCATAGTAATATACTGTCTATATCGGAATTTAATGAGTTTAAATACGTTGTTGTTCCATCTCCATGGCCGATGAGGAATGACGTGATTCAGAAAACAAGTATGAAAAACTGAGAACACGGTCATCAGCGAAACAGTGTATTGTATTAGAAGTAACAGATATAGCCGAACCCTGGGGAACAGCAACATTAATTTGGTGGACGGCAGACTAGAACCATCCCAAACAACTTCTTCTGAAAGATTCGAAAAGTAGCTTCCAATCAATTTGAGGAGGAAATCGTCGTTAACATGTGCACTCATTTTCGACCAAAGACCCTGTTGCCAAATTCTGTCAAATAAATACCTACAAAAGCCTAATAAGATCAAGGCTGCAGTACGCGGCTTCTGTTATTGGGAATGGCACAAACAAGGCATTTGGATATTTAGATACAGTAGCAAATAAAGCCTTAAAGATTTCTTTAGGTTAACCCGCGGATACACCTACCCACATCGTACTAGCGGAGGCTGGCGAAATGCCATTCAAATATAGGCGACAGTGGCTCACTTTCAAAGAGATTTGCGCTTATCGAACTTTTGATGTGAAAATAGATAATGTACACTGTTCGGAGATCGATACAGGCACATACATGGATCACATCAAATACAAATATAAAGAAAATTTAAATGATATTAAAAAATACAAACACACCGCAATAAGTAAGCCAAATAACCTATATATAAAGGAGAATATCAATCTGCTCAATACAAAAAAAGAAGGACATAAACTGAAAAATTTTACAAGCGATGATAAATAAGATCATCAATGAAGAGTTAAAAATAAACATCAAGCTCTATACGGACGCTTCAATCATAGGGGAGAAAACAGGAATTGGAATTTACGACTCCAACACGGAGCAGAATTTCTCCTACAAAACCACAACGTCGTGTAGCACCATTTCCACCTTAGAATTAAAAGCAATAGAACTTGCAATAAAAAAAAGAATCAGAAATAATTATGAAAAGATTACAATCCTCACAGATTCCAAAACAGCTTGTTATATTTTGGACTCAGCTAGAAATTATTACAAACACCCCATCGCAAGGGAAATTACTAAAATCTTTTAGGATAACCCAACGGTGGAGGTCCAACTATAGTGGCTACCGAATCATGTTGGCATACCAGGAAATGAAAGAGCTGACAATTTAGCGAAAGAAGGAACAGCCAATGGCGACCCAATTGACATTACAATGGGTCTAGAAGAACATACGAAGCCTATCAAACATTCAATAATGAATGAATGGATAAATTACTACAAAGGCATCGCTGAAACTAAGAGGAATTTTTACTACAAAATTAACAGCTGCCCCAAAAACCAAAGCTGGTTTATAAAAACCCACTTTTCTAGACCACAAATAACTAAACTAAACAGAATGAGAGCAGGTCATATAATCTGCAATAGCATACTACATAGGTACAAGCTTTCAGATAGCAACCTATGCTGCACCTGCCATACCATAGAGGACTACGAACACGTCGTGATAGTATGCAAAAAACACCAAGAAGCAAGAGATAACATCTCTTTTCAATAAACAATCTGGACAGCCTAGCCAACTATTTAAACAGAGACAAAATTAAAGGTTTTAATAACTACGAGGGTCGTTCAATATGTTTTTAGAAAATCCGAAAAAATTGCGCTCGTAGTGTCGGTAAAGATTTGTAAGTAGCATTATCGACAGGAAAGCTATCAAAATTTCAGCTCGATCCATAGCGTAGGTCAATTTCAATTGTCGATTAAAGTTAACGACATTTATTTGTGCATAACAATGGAAAAAAGCGAGTTTAGGGCTGTCATCAAACATCTCCATTTGAAAGGCTTAAGCCCGAAAGAAATCAAAGCCGAGTTGGATGCAGTTCATGGCACATCTGCACCTGTGTTTGCGACGGTTTACAATTGGGTGAATGAATTTAAACGTGGCCGTTCATCCACAAAAGATGAACATCGTTCAGGACGCCCAGTTGAGGTGTCTACTCCTGAAATCATCGACAAAATCCACGATTTGATTTTGAACGATCGGCGAATTAAAGTGTGCGAATTAGTTGAGGCCACGGGCATATCACAAAATACAGTCGCTTCCATTTTGCATGAAAAATTGTCTGTGAAAAAAATTTCGGCAAGATGGGTACCGCGTTTTCTCTCAGAGGAGAATAAGCGCAATCGTGTAGTGGACTCTGAGACTATGTTGGCACTCTTTCATCGCAATCCTGCCGAATTCCTTCGTCGATATGTCACTGTGGACGAAACCTGGATACACTACTACACTCCAGAAACGAAGAGACAGTCATCACAGTGGATTTTCAACGGTGAACGGGCTCCGAAGAAGGCAAAAACTGTGCCATCGGCCTGCAAGGTGATGGCCACGGTTTTTGGGATTCGCAGGGCATCATTTTTATCGAGTACTTGGAAAAAGGAAAAACAATAACAGGAGCATATTACGCGTCGTTATTGCAACGGTTGAGCTAGGAAATGAAAGAGAAACGCCCCCATCTGAAGAAGAAAAAATCCTCTTGCATCAGAACAATGCGCGTGTGCACACCTGCGCTGTTTCCACGGCCAAAATTGTGAAATTGAGAATGGAATTGTTGCAGCATCCCGCTTATTCACCAGATTTGGCCCCGAGTGACTATTTTCTTTTCCCCAATCTGAAGAAATGGCTTGGCGGACGACGATTCACTTCCAACGAGGACGTCATTGCTCAAACGGATGAGTATTTTGCAGAAATTCCGAAATCATATTTTTTGGACGGGATAAAAATTTTGGAAAAATGGTTAAAAAGCTAAAAGGAGATTATGTTGCAAAATAAAAAAAAATATTTTTCAAAAAACAGTTCTTTTCAACTTATTGAACAATTCTCGACTTATTGAACAATTCTCGTACAAAAATATTTTAAAATACATTGATGAGGAAGGAATAAAATTATTTAACGGCAACTAAAAAAAAAAAAAAAAAAGGGATAAGACAAATATTAATAAGCCATACACAAAATGGATGGGACTTGATAAACCGTTTGAGCAGATGGATGTCGATGGCGTCTGGCGAGGTTTTCAAGCCCCTCAATAAAACAAACAAACAAACAAATAAACTGTGTCAAATAAAGAATGTAGTTCCACTTTTTAACTATAAGAACCAGTGTATCTATTAAGATATTTAATTTAAGATATTTCATTTTATCAGCGTTTCCATGACCTTTGAGAAAAAAAAATATTCGTTCAATTTGTCGGGAATTAGAAGGAGAAGATTAAAAGGAGAAGCCTTTTTTGTTAATTGGTTGAACGAATGTTATTTTCGAAGTAAAAATTAGATAATCCTTTATATATTGTGGGTTATTAATTCTGAAGAAAAAATATTACTTTTTTTTTAATAATAGTTTTAATAAAAAGTAATTAATTATTATAGATTATTTTTAATCACAGAAGAGCTTAAAGTAACGCTTATATATTTTTATATAAGATTGAATTTATTTTAAATAATTGTTCCAAAAAAAAATTTTTTTATCTAAAATTATATTTTTCGTATTTAATTTGACCTCAAAAATAATGACATCATATCCATTAGTTATTAAAATATAAGAAATGAATAAAAAATAATTTAATATTTGCTATGAAAACCTCACCGACAATATCGTACGTTTTATCTGAATTGTGTGTTGAGTTTGTTCGGTAAAGCTGATAAATTTCTGGCAATTTATTTTCCAAGTAAAAAGCTAAGCGATGAAAGATATGAGAAAGCAGTATTACCAACAATGAAAAATGAATAGAACAGTATAGAATAAAAATAATAATAATGATAATAATGATAATAATAATAATAATAATAATAATAAGAGAATCTGTTGATGGTAAAAAAGCGAATTCAATTTAATTTTAGGTTGCATGGATTCACATTGACAGACAGATGATACTCACAATTCACCGTCACGTTATATCCCGAATACCACGATATAGTATAACATACGATAATGCGAATACGTGGCTCTTGCACGTAAATCAGGCCCAACAGGATGACCGAGGATATTACATGTGTCAAGTGAATACAAATCCCATGATTAGTCAAGTTGGATACTTGCAAGTTGTCGGTAAGGACGATATTCGCATTTTATTAAATCCTCCCCTGGTACAGGTTATTCCTTATCATCTGGCATCTGTCATATTTTTATAATGAAAATTTTGTTTAAATGTCAAGTTCCACCGAACATTTTGGACATTGAGAGTACACCGTCATCAGTAGCTGTACGTGAGAATCAAAATATTAATATGACATGTCGAGCAGATGGTTTTCCAGCACCGAAAATAATCTGGAGACGAGAAGATGGTGAACCCATCACCTTTGAAAAGAAGAAGAAATGTAAATTTTATCAAACTGACACATGTCCTTTTCTGGATAAAGAGCCAAACCTTACTAACTTCCATTTATCTTTTCTTGTTCACATGATCGTACATTGTTTCGTCAATCCTGATGATGATGACGATGATGATGGCGTCTACTATAAATTCTATTTCTTCTATTTATATTGGATCCTTTATAAACAAAACTACTACTCTTCAAATTGATGACGACGAAATTTTGTTCTTATACAAACAACTGTCTGATGTCTGATCCGGACATTTCGAATATAATTAATACTATGGATTTGAAACCTTATACAAATTTTTCCCATGATCTCTACTGTAATTCAACTCTACGTCTGGACTGTCCATCATCTATAATACAAACTGACAGTGCTAGTTCATGATGGCGAGATTCTGCCACTGACAAAAGTGAGTCGAAATGAAATGGGCGCATACCTGTGCATTGCAACTAATGGAATACCACCATCAGTATCGAAAAGAATCATTTTAGATGTTGAATGTGAGTATTTTCTTATAATTTTCTATACAAATAATCGAATAATTAATTTCTTTCAAGATTTTTTGATTAGCAAAAAAAATTTTCTTCATTAATTAATCTTTAATTTAACATTAAAGCTCGAATTCCGTCGACTCATATATATAATTTTTTTTTTTAATAAGAAAACTTTCTATAATTTGCTTTAAAAATATATATTTTTTAAAAAAAAATTTTTTAGACTATAGATTTACACTTTCAAATCTCTTATTTGAATCTTAAAGTTGTTATTTTATTACCGATGTAAACATATTGTAGAAAACTTGAGCAAAATTTTGTAAATACGGTCAATATACATAAAAGTAACCATGTTCATAAGTTTTAAAGCTATACAGAATCTGCAAGAAGGTTGTTAATTTTTTTTCTTTTTGAAAATGTATAAATATTTGTTCGATAAATTCGTTGAATAGACACCAGACGTTTTGATAAGAAAACAAGTGTCTATCACCACCTACAAGTGAAGTTGTCATTTTGCTTCAATATTTCCAATTCACATTTTCTTAAATTGACTATTTCTGAATTGAATTTTATTACATTTCATTGTTCGTCCTGTTCTGTCTTTTACATGTCCTTGTGCCTATGAAAATCACTTGAAAAAAACGAATCAGTTTCGCCTATGATATGGGTTCCCAATCAACTTGTTGGAGCACCAGTTGGAACAGATGTGACTATAGATTGTCATACTGAAGCGCATCCTAAGTGAGTATTTTTTTTTTCATCTTATATAATAAATATTTCCATTTATCTGTAATTGCTTTATGAGAAAAAAAATATTTTATTATAAAGTAAAAAAAAATTGCTATTATTTATAAATTTAATAAGAAATTTTTTATAAACAAACTTTTATGGAAGCATTTAAATGTAAAAATAGTATCTTAATTTAAAATATAATCCGTAAGGTATTTGAACTATTAAATTTTTTTTTTGTCTACAAATAATTATATTTGAAAAAAAAGTAAAATACTATTTATAGAGGTAGAATATGCGACATGGTATTGGACAACATAAATGTGAAAGTTTTGAAAAGTTTAACTTCATTAAATATTTTAATGTTTTCTTTCTCTTCAAAACCGTGTTAAATTTATTATTCTGTGGAAAAAAAACGTATTCAAGAAAATAATATATTTTTAAAAAAATACTTCAAAACTTTTTTCTACTTACATGAACCATTTTTAAGTAGATTTAAATTTATGATCGCGATAAAATTTCACAAGCGAATGAATACACTTTAATCATTTTCAGATAAAAATTTTACTTTTTATATTAAAGTTTTTCGAAGTTAAAGTTTTTTTTTCGAAACTTACCAGTGGTGGCAGCATAGAAAATAGTATTTTTTTTTCAAATATAATTTGAAAAAACTATAAATAATAATTTTAATATTTTTTTTTTAAATTTACTTGAATATTTTCAGAGCAATCATCTATTGGGTATATAATTCGGTAATGGTATTACCTAGTAAAAAGTATAAAACGGAATATACGGAAAATTCTTATAGGTAAATTATGCTAAATATCTAATATATTTAATTAAAAATTTGAATTGATAAGTATTAAAAAGAATTCTTAAAAGAAAAAATTATAATTTTAAATAACAGCAAGTAGAGAGTCAACAAATTGTACCCGATTAACTTTCGAATACTTTTGATATTTTCCAAAAGTAAAAACAGTAACTTTCAAACTATACTTTTTAACAATATACCATATTTTAGATATTTTTATGATCAAAAAATTATAGATTCAAAAGATTTTTAGTATCACTTAAAGAAAAATAATGAAAGTGTGAATTTTCTTGCCATACTTTTCATGTGATTTTCCATTTAAAAAAATAAAATAAATAATAAAAAGGCTTAGAATATATAAATAGGAGGTTTACAAATTAAAGGTAAATCCTTTTCTGAAAAAAAATTCATAGGTGGATGTGGCCTTCTGGCAAGAGTCATCTTCATTGTGAAGCATCCAAGTGTCTTCAATGTCCGATCTGACCTGACGAACTCTTTTTCTAGGCCCTACAAGAATATTTTTTATAAAGTACTTGGTTTACAGGATATTCTAGAAGTATAATTTCTATTCAAAACAAATCGCTTCTATCAAAAAAACGAATAAGAGTAGACTTGATTATTGATTTGATAACTTTGGCTTTCTTTGATCGAAAAGATTTGCTACTCTTCAATTTGACATTTTTATTCTGGATCATAATCAAAAATCCATAATTCATCACCAGTGATCAGACAACTAAAGAATTTTGGGTCATTTGCGAAACTGTCGACATAATCATATTTTGACACGCGGAAATTATGTTCCGAGATTGTCCCAAAAAATTGTGAGCTTTTCGAGACCATCTTCAATAACACTTTTTTTATCCGTAAATATGGAGTTACAATATAATCCCTACATACAAGACTTTAAAAAAAAGAACTAAAAAGACGATACTTAAAACTACTTCAACTTCTATACAATACCTTACTGAAACCCATATTGACATACGGACTAGAACTCTGGGGACTTACTAAGCCTTCTAATTTTCGTCGAATCCAATCCCTTCAATCAAAAATACTCCGGACAATTGTCGATGCCCCCTTTTATGTTCGCAATACTGTTATTCATCGTGATCTTAAAGTCCCATTTGTTTTTGATGTGGCTGTATCTCGTTATAAAAAGTTCCGTTCCCGTGTTCTCAATCATAATAATCCTCTTGTTAAGAACTATCCTCCATTTCCTTCCCTAGAAATACCCATCGAAGACTTAAGCGTCACTGATCGCGTGATTTACTAAAATACTGAGGCTTAACAGAAACACACGCTAACAGGAGGAATTTCATTGGATGTTTACTCCCCACAACCTTTCAAGCTAATTAATACTATTGCTCAAATTTGCTTATTACTATGTTGTAGTTGTTAATATCTGTAAAAATAAAAAATAAAATAAAAAAATATAATCACCGCTTATCAGCTTCAGTGTTAGTCCGGTTTTTGACCTCACGAGAGCCCTCAGTCGTTCCACATTTTTATGAGTTTTGGCAAGTTTCGTCTTCCAGTGTTTCTCGACCCTCTTGAAACACTTTATGGTACCAACAAAATTGTGCTCTTGATAAGAAATATTCTCCATAGGCACTTTACAACTTTTCGTAAGTCAAACTTCCAGATTTACCATGCTTAATAGCAAATTTGATTACATGATTTTTAGTGTTCCATTATTGGTCATAATGCATTACAAAAATAAAACTTTACTTATCATCCTGTTAAAGGTCGTATAGGTATTAGATAAAGTTAAAACTTGTTCTGCTCATCTACGATATACAAAAAACTACGCTATGTGGAGGGGAAGTTCGCACTGTTGCCAGATCGCTCTGACTAATTCGAGTATAATCAATTTTCCGGTACTCCTCGTAATAACCTTGAGATATACCTTTACAATACAATATAATATAAGAACTTTAGTACAGAAAAGAGAGCATAATTTTTTTTTGAACATTTTATTTAAAGTCAATAGTAATTCGATTCTAAAGAAATATTACAAAAATTTATTGTATAAAATAAAATCTATTCTTAAATAGAAATAATATATTGGGCAGAATATAGTAGGTAAAGAAAATATATTTTATTATAGCTTTAAAGAAAAAAAAAGTATGCACGAAAATAAAATATTAAATTTTTGAATTTAAAGCAAAATAATCTTTCATTATTCATAATTTATATTTTAGTATTTTCTCTTTTATTTATTTTTATTGAAAATATCTTTACAGAGCTCATATGAAGTTAACAATAAAAAATTTACAATATGGAGACTTTGGTAACTATCGATGCATATCGAAAAATTCATTGGGCGAAACAGAAGGATCAATACGAGTTTATGGTACGTCTGACAGTCAATTTCAGTACTCAGCATATTATATATTCATACTTAAGGAGGTCAACATAATATTCCTTCCTTACAACATGCTTATGTCTTGATTTTTTTTTATTATTATTTTTTTTTTTTAATATTACAATTTGTTTATAGCCAGTCTGCCTCCTTGCCATATAATCTACCATATTCATGAAAGTATCCGTATATCCTTATATAAATCAATATTTATGCATCTATCCATAACCTTATTTATCCTTATTATTTTCCATGATTAACCTTACAGTAGTGCTGATTGAAATTTTTCTCATTCTTATTTTATTAATATTTGTGTTCATATTTCTTTTCGATTTAGAGTATAAATTTTCAAAAAAATATTAATATGATGACTAGCAGCAAACAGTCTTAAAAATGGACATATAAAAAATTCTCATATATGAAAATAATCGCAAATCTCTGCACGAGCGAAATATGAATAAAAAATATCCAGTTGCAATATGCATAGACTATCATCCTTAAAGAATTTTCATACATCTCTAAAAAGGATCGTACCATCCTAACTTATATACAGTATTTTACTATATCTGCCTTATAGTTAACTTAGTCCCTACAAGAACTTGAGTCCTCTATGTGTCTTCCACCCACCACTCCTCCTGGCAAATTCTTAACTTTATCCTTAAAAGTTACGATTACTCGCTTTATCATTCAACCTCCTCGAAATGTATACAAAATTCCAGTTACTCAATCTTAGTCACCGTATTGAACTTTAAGGAGAGAAAAAAACCAACGAAACTTTATTGAAAAGTGCAATTTCAGCATGGACATGACGAAATCGACCCTGATGGAAGTAGTTTTAATTTTTAGAACAATTCAACTATTTCTATTAGATTTTGAGAAAATGTCATTTTGATGTGCTTAGATTTGTATTGATTCAGTAATATTGAATTTTTACTGTAACAAAATTTATTGATGTGCAACTTCAAACATCAATAGTTTGCCATTGATTTTTAAGTTGAAATCCTTCTTTAGACTAGATTAAATGGGAAATGCAAAAATTTTCTTTAGTGAAATTAAATTGCTTACCATTAAAAATGATCAACATTATCTGTATACTATAGCAATTTTAGTTGTGAAAAAAAAGGATTCAAAAGTTTCTATAATTTTTCTCAACTTTATTTGGTTATATTCCGATTTTAATGTTATTAAATTCTATTAACTAAATCATTTTCAAATCATTTAAGTTATTTATATCAATAATAATGATAATTACATACAATGTTTAGAGACAAACACCCACCCTCAAATGTGAATAAATTATTTCAATTATTATCGTTGTCTCAGCAGCGCTAAGAAAACAACACCGCAAGGATCAAAAATAAAGTCGATATCGGCCGTTTTGTTGATACATTTCTACCATAATAATTTTCTCTTCTTCAATACTGTAACAACCCTCCATCAAACATATGGATTTATACATTATACTCTATTCCACATACCGCATTTCACTTAACTGAACAAATAATAAATGTAATTTTAATCGTATTTGCGCAATGTACACACATCCTTTGCCTATAACGTACGCTTATATTTACATAAGCACAGAGAGTCAAATAATTCAAATGCCAGCGTAAATGCGACATTCGTAATACGAGTATGTATATCAGACGGGGGGGGGGTTGGGTATTTATACTGAAAAGTAAGAAAAAATTTCGAAGAAAATATCCTTAATATGAGTTTAGTTGGAATGGGGGTTGGGAGAGTGTGATGGTTTTGAGAATTGAATATTGTAAGTTAAATAAATACTTACGAACAAAATCATACCATCCCAACCAGTCCAGTATATATGATATATGGTAAAATAGGAAGGATATATAAACAGGCAATATTTTAATCCTTAAATAATATTTAAATATGTTTAAGTTTTCAGCTTTTTATTTTTAATTCCTTGTCGAGACAATTCTGTTTATGCTCGTTTTATTTCTAAAGTATTTGTCACACAGTGATCCCCATTCCCCATCCGACAACCCATTTCCTTTTGTTTAAAAACGCTTTCAAAAATACACACATACATTATATACAAACAAACTCATTAATCCATTTAAATATTTAAAAGTCACCACTGATATTTATGAAAAAATGATTATTTGTGTTCTTTTTGTTTCAGAAATTCCGCGGCCATCATCCCCATCGAAGCAAATAGTGCTCGTGTTCACCGAACCGAAAGAAAGTATGTTATTCGTTAAATCCGTTTTCGTTAAAAGGATTTCATTTATTTTCTCACTTTCTTTTTCTATCTACTTTTTAAATGTGTTAATTGGGGGGGGGGGGTGCAGGGGTAGGCTTTATACTTATCCTTAGAATTGCTTTTTGGTATTATTTTTTGCTTGTTTCTTTTTTTCGAATTATTTGCATTTTAACTTAAGCATAACTAATATTCACCTTGTGCTAGAAAAAAATCTTTGAAAGGATTTGCATTGTCTTTTGTAATTTTCTTTTCTTTTTTAAATAATAACTAATAAAACTGTTGTGAAATAGAACAGAAAAATATTTAACAAAGTACTTAATACAATATGGAGGCTTGCCGATAAATAAGTGTTTACGTTGCTTTTCTCTTATTGTTTCGTAATAAGATATAGAGGGGCTATTAGATTATATAAAATAGAAAAAAGGACATCCAAAATAGACACTACAAAATATAATTAAGTAGCGGTTGGTCAAATACTTTTATAAGGGTGGAATAAAAATTTGACGAATGAATTTAAATTCTCGTAAATTAAAATGATAGGCCATCTGTTGGGATTTTTTTTAAACTAAAGAAAAGGTACACTTTTTCTAAGCAAATATAATTTAAAAAAAAAGGTTTTTTAACATTAAACTTAGAATTTCTATAATTATGGATCAAAAATAATGTTATTTATATTACGTACCATGATTCAATTTGAAGACCTACATATGAATATCGAAATTTTCGACGACATGTTTCAATAAAAGTCAACTATTATTCTTTAGATCTTGAATTTGGTTCGAAAGAAAAATTTCAACGGTATTAAATTGTAAAATTTTGGTGGACAGTTCAAAATTTAGAGCGAAACAATCCGATTTTTCGCCATTTTGTGTGGCTTCCAGCACCTTTTTTTTGAAAAAAAAACCTCATTCATAATCAATTCAATAAATTTTGGCTACAAAGAGTTTGTTAACATGTCACAAATATTAACTTTTCAAAATAAAAACGGTTCAGAATTCACCTTTTTTATTTTGAAAAGTTAATATATTTAAAAGGTAAATCATATGAGGGTTTTTTCTGTGCCCCAGATGATAAAATTAGATTCGTTAACAAAAGCTGTCGATGTTAAAATATGCTTCGTCGCTAACTATGATCTTCAATGAAAAATTTTCAGGTCTATCAATCATCCTAAATGACGAATTTTCTGCACTCCATAATTATTATTGTATTATTCTATCCTTGACAGCTATAAATTAAAAATTATGACATTTGTGTTTTTGCAGATATTTTTAAAATTAAAAAACAAACAAAAAATCCACTATTCTCAGTAAATTTTCAACAATCAAAAATACTTTTTCCAATAATCGAATTGAAAAAAATTATATAAAATTTAATTTTACTGAAAGTTTTTTTTTATGGACTCTTATGATACGATATTTAAGCTTTCACCTATTAACATAATGTTACCGAATTTATTATGAAATTTCACTTTTATGTGTGATAAAACTTTAAGTCTTTTCAATTCAATATTTCTTAATAAATTATGGGTGAAAAATAAATCGAGAATAGGATAGGAGATACCAGGGCTATTGAGAAATAGTGTATGAATAAGAGAAAATCCATAATATTGACCAGATTTATTACAAAAAATTTTACGTGTACGTACAACGAATGTGTGGTTATATCCTATGAGAAGTGAATATAAATCGACAAATGGTTGAACATCTAACAAATTAGAACACATTGGCTAAAAGGTAAATTCCGAAAATCGTTCAAATTGCTATTTTTCCCATAACCAGGACCCAACAAAGTATATGTATTCGTGTATAATAGAATCTGAAGCTTAAGGCATCATGACGAAATGTTATTAGGCTCCCGAGTCTGGAGAAATCTGTCTACATTCTTGCAAACCATCCTAGCCTAGTCCTAGACGATAAATTGCAGATTGACCAGACTTGTCGTATCGTATAGTATTTTTTCGATTACTCTTATCTCGTCTTGAATGGAATTCAGCACGTACACCTGACCAAAGCTCGCTTCGACACCAGTACAAACTGCTCGACACGAATAACGTCAATAAAATTCTTTGGTTTAAGCTTTTCCGAGAATTTCACAGCAAAGGTGACCACATACGCGTAGTATGGTGTACCTGTGCTATGCTGAGCAGGGGCTTACCATTCATATTCGCTATCATTACGATCCATTCTTACCCGCAAACATCCTTTCCACATGGATTGTTCTGTGAACTACTTTAATTCAGAGAAGCTCGTGTTCAGCGGATCAATTCCACCTAAGCTTTATAAAGTGGCTGGAATCTCGTTCAATCGTATATTTTTACGGAAAGTTTAACTTTGACCAGGTCACCGTGAGCTTCATAAAAATATTTCTGCCATTTACCTTTGAATATCAGTATGGGAAAAATACGTATACGTATATGTATTTTCCTTTTCAAATGGAAATGGACTGAATTCAAGTGGTATAGAGTACCATTCGTGTACCCGTGCGTACAAAACTAAGGCAAAATGTTGAATGCTATCAAAAACCTAAATACTTGGAAATATCTCGTCATTTATTATGGGTTATATAGTAGCATTTCTATGGCCAAACACTAAAGATGTTCAACGTCTTTGATATTCCTCTTCATATGCCACTTAAGTGGAATATTTCAGGTAACAATTTCTTCCATGTAATCGTATGCGTATATCCTTTGGCCTTTAATTTTTTTGCAAAAAAAAATTTCAAACAAATTTATGGTTAAAAAAATGTAATTTTTTCGAGTATTTAATTTTAAATCAAATAAATTCCTTTCATTAAATAAGTTGAATTATATTAATTTTGATTATGTATAATCATCTATTATTTAGATGGGGCTGCTAGAAATGATACACCAAAGGCTACCCAACCAGAAGTGGTATTTCCCATGCGATCAGAAAACCACGGAGGCTCTTTATCATCAGCGTCTTCAGTCTCAGCTTCAGCTCCTGGAAATGGTCAAATCGATCGAAAAGGGACTGTGGCAATAGGCCAGAGCATCTTCTACACAGACTATCCACCAAAAGAATACGGACATTCATCAGGTAAGTTAATTATTATTACTCTTGGTCTATTTGATTTTCTTAGTAAATTCATATTAGTTGCGGTGGATTTAAATGCAATCTTTTTACAAATAAAATTTCTCGTATGCAAACAATTATCATAGTTAATAAATTTGATATTTATTATATTTTTTTTTATAATTATAAACAATTCTTAAGACATAATTTAATAACAATATTTTTAAATTATAAAATTTACCAAAAAGAAAAAAAAAACCTTTTTCTTTATATGAAAAAATTTTCAACTGTAACTGCTTTAACAACTACCCTTGATTATTTATTTACAGGTAGTCTCGGTGCATGCAGTTCACCAATTAATATAAGAAATTTCGTAATTTTATTAATTATTGTTTTAATGAAATTATAAAATTTGACTTTTATTTCAAATAATTTATTTTATATATAATTAAAAAAAAAACAGAATATTATAATTTTTTATTAAAAATATACCCAAAAAAAAAGAATCGTCATTTATTATTTTGAAAAAATTAAATAAATTAAAAGTTATTATAAAATGAAAAAATATTCAGTATAGAAATTTATAAAAATTTACATTATACGATTCTATGTAAGAATTTTATTATTGTATTAAATCGATTTTTATTGAATAAATTTATTGTGAATGAATTTTATTTTTCAAATGCGAAATAGACGATTTTTTTTCTACTAAAAATATTGTAAAAAAAAAATTAATTAAAAAAATATGTTAGTAAATATATTTAAAAAAAAATAATAACAAATCGATATGTGAGGGCAATTAGAAGAATTATTATTTATTGAAATTGTAAGGAATAGGATTGACAAAATAATATCTTCAGTTAAAATTAGTATAAAATACATTAAATTAGAAGTTATTTACGATTATAATTAGAATTGATGGAAAGTATTTGTTAAATTTATAGAAAATTTTATATGTAATTTTTGTATACTTTGAATTCTTTTAAAATGTTATCTAATCATTTTATAAAAATGAACATATCCAAATATTTACCTTTAACATATCCTTAAAAAAAAATCAATATCATTTGCTTACTGTCATCAAAAGATATAAAAGGAAAGAAATATTTATTTTTAAATAATTTTTTAATATTTTTCTATTTCATAAAAATTAATTTCACAGACACTTAATAATTATTCTTGCTGCACTTGATTTTGTTATGATTGCAATTAAAAATCAATTTGAATATTTATGGAATTATGGCAACTTTTCCCTTCCACTTCTATGCTTGAGATGAATTTCTTATACAACTCGTTTTGAAAATAGTACATTTAAAGTTTTATTTATTATATAATAAAAATTTTGAGAATTAATATTGTATTTAAAAACACTAGTTGCTCAAATTATTAGGCGATATTTCCCTTCCTCCCCCTCCCCTGAGTAGGTGATAAACTTAAAAGACATTAAGAGGAATCCTCTTAATAGTGTGTGACACTAAGCCGCTAAAAATACCTCCCTGTAATGTGTCATGACCAATTTTAGGTAAAATCGACTAATAACATATTAGTTTTTAAATTTATAAGCACAGGTGTGGGCCTTGTACGCTTACTTGAGGTACTTATACTTTTATGTCCTTTAGGTCGGAATATGCTTGACCACACCTGACTCTAAACTGCCTCTCTAAAATACTCGTATATGAAGAGAGAAGTTCAAAGAATTGTTTTGGAAGATCTCTATGCAGTTTGTAGATAAGCCCCCTATCGAGGAAGGCTACTGGGAACACCAAGTTTTTTAGTGGCTCTTTCAATAGATAAATCTATCGCCATTTTTTTCGGTATCATCTGCAAATGTAGCCATTAATATTTCATCTATAATATGGGATATCGCTTGTATATAAGGTATTTATTATACCTTATAATTGAGGTACTTCTACTTGTATATATTTTAGGTCAGAGTATGCTTGACCAGACCTGACTCTAAACTACCACTCTAAAATATATGAAGAGAAAAGTTCACATAATTCATTGGAGTTTGTAAAAAAATCTCCTATCCAGGAAAATTGCTGGACTCACAATTTCCTCGTCTAGAGCTTTTTCCACTTTATTTGTAATTTTATCTACTTGACCTATAGTGGAATATTTTTATCTGAAACCGAACTGAAAAGCTGGGATGCGATCTCTTTCTTTGATTATATGTGTAGGTAGGATCCTTCTCAGGAACCTCTTTGCAAGATTTTTCGCAATTGTGGCTTTCCTAATTAGTTGATAATGCATTTGAGTATTCAATTTACTCATTATCTATAGGGCAAAAGCCCATCAAAATGAACAAAATTCACTCTTAAAAATGTTCTTATTACTTTATTGTAAAATAATTTGAAGGAAAAATTATTATTTTGAAAATTTTTTAATCTACCTTTAAAATGTACAGTATAAAAGTATACGCGGTCTGTTCAAAAAGTAACGCGAATTTTGTGTTTTTTCAAAAATTATTTAATTTATTCATGAATATCTTTTTTATCCCCTTCAAAGTAATCCCCACCAAATATTATATACTGGTGCCAACGTTTTTTCCAATCCTTGAAGCACTTCAAAAAATCATTTTTTATATACTTGTTAAGCTCCTCCTTCGATTCCGTCTTTATCTCCTCAATCAAAGCGTAGAATCGTCCTTTCATGGGACTCTTCAGTTTCAAAAATAAGAAAAAGTCACAGGGGGGCAGATCCAGGGAATATGGTGGCTCCGGCATTATTAGTGTGTTGTTTTTGGCCAAAAATGGCAAAAGCCAATTTTCGTCCTTTCACAAATCCGGGCGATTTTGGCGGATTGCTTCGCGTAACTTGCGCATAAATTGCAGGTAATATTTCTTATTGACCGTTCTACCCTGTGGCAAGAATTCATGATGCACCACGCCCCTGCAATCGAAGAAAACTGTATGCAAAACCTTCACAGCTTCCACTGGGTTGATAGAGCTTTGCTTTCCACGTCATAACCATAAACCCATGATTCGTCATCAGTTATGACCCTCTGGAGCAAATTTGGGTCATCGCGGACAAAGTACAACAGCTCCTTAGCAATGTTAATGCGATGCTGTTTTTGGTCGAAAATAGGCAAAAATCAACGACGAGGCAAAACACGTGCAAGCAAACCAGCTGTCAAAAATTAACTGAACATTCAAAATGGCCAAACTTGTCGGCATAAGTGAGAGATATGAGTATCAAAATAATGCCACAAAAAATATTGAAAATCGAATATACTCGTACGTAGCCCGCGGAAATTCAAAATTCGTGATACTTTTTGAACAGACCTCGTATATTGAAAGCTTGAATTCAATAAAACTACGATGAAACTTTCAATTTAGATCTTATAACTACATGGGTAAATCGGATGTACGGCACTTCTCTCTCTATAATTTAATTGAGAATATTAATTAAAATTGAACCTTAATCATAGGCTGATAAATTGTATAAATACGCTAATACTAAAATTTTAATATTTGTTGGTAATACTAAAATTTGAATGCACTTACAGCTATCACTGCATGGTAGCAAAATTTCCAACAGATAAACGAATAATTGCATGGTTCTATTTATCCTGGAATTGATATCGTACTTTATCTATAGAACCTAAAGTTACCTGCAAATGGAAAACATTTTCGTGGCCATTTAACAGTGCATCATAAAATTGGGCTTTACTCTATAACCTAATGAAATACCTGCTCGAAATAATTAATGCGTTGCTTACAAATCGAAATTATTAAATGCATTCTTAATGCGCTAATCTATAGGGTAAAATTTTCCAACAATAATTTACTATAAATATGAAAAATCCATTTTAGACTATTCAGACCACCCGATAAAATACTGAATTATTTCGAAATTTGTGTTCAAGTATTTTAAAAGAGATTATCCAATTGCTATTTAGGAAAATTAAATTTTACTTTTCCTACGTAAAACTTAGATTTTAAAAAAAATATCTTTTAATAAAAAGTATAATATTGTTTAAAAATCTATCATAAAACTTATTGAAGGACTCAATCCGTTTGCAGTGACTTTTCATAAATTTTTCGCAGATTTTGAGCTTTGATGGAACTTAATTTTTAAATGTTTTTAAATTTCCGAATTTTTTATGTTAATATGATTTTTTATAGAATTTTATGAGAACAAATTTAAAGAACTATCGTGGGGAGCTCGTGTCCTGGGAACTTTTCGCAAAATACAGCCATAATTTCTCATACTGTGTAGCTTTATGGCTCTACTTTATTAAAACTACTTAAAATAAGTATTAAATATTTTAATTTATAGCTAAAAAAAAATATCATAAGGACATAGTGCTCGTAATAAGAGGTAACTGACTCTCCTTCTTCATTTTCAAAGAAATACCGGCCAATCCCGCCTTTAGACCGAAATTCATGTCAGACAGTCAATTTGTATGTATACAATGGCTTTTCTACAGTCAATTATAGAATTTTAAATAATTGATATATATACCAAGCAAAAAATAATCCTCATCGGTGACGAAAATTTGTTCAAAAATGAGCATCAAAGTCATGTTTGGTAAATAAACGACTCCGAATGTAATACAATAAATTTTAAGCAAAAAAAAAATATTATCTTAAATGATATAAATATTTAACAACTATCAAATTATAAGGTATTATTTTTCAATATAACAAATTAGAGAATTTCTTATAATAAAATGAGAAATCTTTAAATTATACAACAAATTTCCGGTAAACTTTTCACAAATATTTACTTAAACATTATTTATTTATTTTACTTAGAATAAATTTTCTTCTATCAGGAATGAAATAGTAAAAAAAAATTATATAAAATTGTTGATGCTGTATAAATGTTAACATTAAATTCTGAAATAAATTTGTTGGTGGATTTTATAATCGAAAAGTAAATAAAGTCTACAACAGGGAAATTTGTTGCGAAAAATTTAAATTTTTTATGAGTTTAGTGTTTTCCGGACTTTTCTTTTTTTGATAATTCTTATCAGATATTTCCAAAATCTAATTTATTCGTTTTCTGCTAATAAAAAAAAAATATATTGAATCATTTTCAATATCAAAACTATTCTTTGTCGTTTTATGATAGTTTATCACCAAATAACATCCTATAATCATAGATATCTCTAAAATATAATAAAATTATCTCAATTAAATCGGTTGATATGAAGACAAATTTTTATTAGAATACTTAGGGTCCTGTACAACAATCGACCAAAACAACTACACTTCTCAGATTTCATTGGTGACTCACCCATTTTTATTAAGTGGATCATCATAGACTTGAACAGTATCGACAGTATATTGTCATATCGATATCGTTTAGGCAGTCAGCTTAATAGACCCAGAAAATAACTACAAAGGTGATAATCGTTAGCTCCTTAACAAAAACTATTTCTGAACAAGTGTATGTACTCTTCCTACAAGTTAACTAAAGACAAGATTAACTTTATGTCACATGTGCCTTTATGGATGGTGAAATATTTTTTTTAACGCTTCCCTAGAATCTATTGTGTAAAAGTACGTACACAAATTTCTACTTGATTTTGAATCCGTTCGTCTACTAAACATAGCCTACCTCAGAACAATGTGAGCCCATAGCAATGATAATAATGATAATGGGAATAATAACAAAAATCGCAATGATAATGAAAACCTTGACGTAATCGTAATAGAAGACCGAAAGCCATTTGAAATCATGTAGCAATTGGTGTATAATATTCCTAACGCCTCTTGCTTTATACTTGTTAGGATCGAAAGTAGGCATAGGTGAAACGGTCCGACTGTAACCTTCAAAGTCACAGCCACATCCTTTATGCCACAGTTATCGTTTCGAAATAATCAAACTTTCCACTCTATTCTCTTAGCCGGCCCCTTTAGAATATCTTCAATATCACGTTTACAATCGTATCTAAGGCATTCTAGTAATTCTGTGGGAGACAAGATTATATAGAACATTGACTACAACGACAATATCGAAACAATGCGATGGGATGATGCTGTTATGGTATGAACATAATGGAACTTTGGTCGGTTAAGGATAATAGAATGATAGGCTTAGCTATGGTAGCCTCCGATCAAGTTGAACATTTGTGTCGCATTATGTTGTAATTTTCTGACAATGTTGTGGGTTGTCACCATTTGTTCAACTCGAATGCTAGCAATCATATCAAATTTGATTTTCTAACAATCATAACAATAATCAGTGCAGCATGAAAATTACTTACATAATTTCTGATTATTCACACTCGAAAAGATGATAAAAGTTACAATAGTACAATGGTAAATAAAATAAAAAAATTCACATTTACACTTATTTAAGATGGAAAAATACTACCAATAAAGGAAAAAAAAACTTAGGTAAATTAGAAAACTTTCCCATTATAATTTTTAAGAAAAAATTAAAGAAAAAATATCATTAAAAAAAATTTCAAATTATTTGAAAAGAATCTCTTTTAACTTTCATACATAAGATATGTTTTTATTGCAAATTCTTGCTCAAGTAAATAATACGAGAGTCGTTCAATAAGTCCTTAGCAAAAGATGGAAAAAAACTGTTTTTAAAAAAAAAAAATTTTTATTTTCAACAAATTTTTTTTATAATCTCTTTTTAGCTCTATACACTTTCCCAACCGTTTTTCCAAAAATTTTATCCCGTCCAAAAAATAGGATTTCGGAAGTTTTACAAAATACTCATCCGTTTGAGCAATGACGTCCTCGTTGGATGTGACCGGTCCTCCGCCAAGCCATTTCTTCAGATTGGGGAAAAGAAAATAGTCACTCGGGGCCAAATCTGGTGAATAAGCGGGATGCTGCAACAATTCCATTCTCAATTCCAAAATTTTGGCCATGGAAAAAGCGCAGGTGTGCACACGCGCATTGTCCTGATGCAAGAGGATTTTTTTCTTCTTCAGATGGGGGCGTTTCTCTTTGATTTCCTCGCTCAACCGTTGCAATAACGACGCGTAATTCGCTCCTGTTATTGTTTTTCCTTTTTCCAAGTAGTCGATAAAAATGATGCCCTGCGAATCCCCACAGTTTTTACCTTCTTCGGAGCCCGTTCACCCTTGAAAATCCACTGTGATGACTGTCTCTTAGTTTCTGGAGTGTAGTAGTGTATCCAGGTTTCGTCCACAGTGACATATCGACGAAGGAATTCGGAAGGATTGCGATGAAAGAGTGCCAACATAGCCTCAGAGTCAACTACACGATTGCGCTTATTCTCCTCTGAGAGCAAACGCGGCATCCATCTTTCCGAAATTTTTTTCACAGACAATTTTTCATGCAAAATTGAAGCGACTGTATTTTGTGATATGCCCGTGGCCTAAACTAATTCGCGCACTTTAATTCGCCGATCGTTCAAAATCAGATCGTGGATTTTGTCGATGATTTCAGTAGTAGACACCTCAACTGGGCGTCCTGAACGATGTTCATCTTTTGTGGATGAACGGCCACGTTTAAATTCATTCACCCAATTGTAAACCATCGCAAACACAGGTGCAGATGTGCCATGAACTTCATCCAATTCGGCTTTGATTTCTTTCGGGCTTAAGCCTTTCAAATGGAGATGTTTGATGACAGCCCTAAACTCGCTTTTTCCATTGTTATGCACAAATAAATGTCGTTAACTTTAATCGACGATAGAAATTGACCTACGCTATGGATCGAGCTGAAATTTTGACAGCTTTTCTGTCGATAATGCTACTCACAAAAAAAAATCTTTACCGATACTACGAGCGCAATTTCTCCGAAATTATCCTTTCTAAGGACTTATTGAACGACCCTCGTATTAAAAAAATTTTAATATAATTTGAATAAAATTTTATTATTTTTATAAGAGATTAATTAATATTAAATATAGAAAAAAAATTATCATTTTCAAAAAGTTTAACTTATAAAGAATAAACATTAATTATCGAAGTTGTTTCGGATAAATTTTTAAGAAAATGTTGGTTTAAAAAAATTTCAACATAGTATCAACTAATAAAATATTTCAAAATATTATTAAAAAAAAGAATTATTTACAAAACTATATATAATATAATGAAATCCTTGCTCAAAGCATACACACACATATATCTAGGATAATTATAATAATTTTTTTTTTAAAAAACTATTTTTATTAAAATAGAAATATTACATTTTCAGCAGCTTTATAAAGAAAAAAAAAACTTATATAAATTCTTATATTTGCACAATGAATTGAGGATAATAATTTAAATATTTTCTTATAAATTGATTTCTTTTAAAAATAATTACAAGAAAAATTGATTTATATTTGGTAGTATACTCTGTGTACTGAAGAACATTTGCTCTACTTCACATCGAATTTATATTTCCAAAATTATACAAATTTTTATGCATCTTTTCTTTAACAAATTAAAAATATATCTCACCAAATTTTCCATTAAAAAGCTCTCAGTTATAATTTAATAACAGTTCCAATCCTAAAGCAAATGTCAACAAACAAAAAACACCTATTTTCTGCTACTCTAAGAAATGTACCGTTATTAAAATGATTTCTAAACAACACAAATCAGCATACACATATTTTCTAAAGTTTTAAAGAGCTGTGAATCCTTGGACAAAATCCTTTAAAAACTCATTTTGAACATGCCAAAATTATCCCAGATCTTCAATTTGGTTTTCGATTAATCCACTCAAAAATTTAACACTGTCATCGCATACTTGATTAACATACATTGCGTCTTCTGTTGAGTGTAAGGAGTCTTATTCAAGAGTATTCCTAGACCGAACTTTATGAGTTTTCTTCTACGTACTATCTTATTTTAAAATCATGCCTTCATCAATGGCATTTCAAATAGCATTTAATACTGACTATTCTAAAATATCCTCTATTAAGAGTGGTGCTCCTTAGGATAGTATTCTTAGTCCACTTCTATATTATATTTATACCTACGATAACCAACCAATCCTAAATAATGTCCAATCGGTTATAATTTCATGTAAAAAATCTCCAAGACTGGCTTATGAGGTAAGGACTCCTCCTTGTCTATAATAGACATTATAGACTCCTACTTAGACTAATTGACAACCGATCAAAAAACTTACTTTTAAGCTACAACATATTTTTATAACCGATCTGGACTTACGGAATTGAACTCTGAAATTGCACGTTATAAAAAGTTTCATTCATGAATTTCCAATCACTATAATCCACTTGTGAGAAAACTATTCACTGTTACTTTCCCCATTAAATGGGGGCATTTAAAGAGAAATTGCCGAAGAGATCTCTTGAAACGTTAATATGACTTGTTAGGTAGAAAAACGCTAATGGGTGTTTATCATTAATTATGCTTGTTAGAAAAAAATCTGCAATTTACTATTTTGAAAGTTGGTAGAAAATATTTAAATTATTGCCCAGAAAGAAAATAATAGTAATTTTAGTACAGCCTCAAATTGTTCCAATATAGAATAAGATTTAGATACATTTATTTACACCACAGAAGGATTTAAGGAGCATAATCATTTTATTCATCCTTTTCGAACGGAAATGCAAACAGCTGCAGTCGATGTTCAGTAAATTATACCAAGTGATGGACACATAAGAACCTTCTGAACCGAGAGAGCTAAAGTGTGGTTGTTTGCGATGAAATTGCAAATTTCTGCCACATCATATTCTGAATCTGGGTCTATGGACAGATAGACTTGGGAAATGTCATCTGAATTTATTTCAAATTTCAGTTCTACACCAGAAAATGTCTGATATTATCTTCTGCCTATAAGAAGAGGTATAAAGTGGGCGCACACTATTCCATAACCATTCTTCCTGTTTTGCTCATAGAAATCATATTTAATATCAATGCGAATCCTTGCCGCCACTTTTATGGAAGTAGAATTGCCATTGTCATAGCCGTTACTGTTGCCATTTCTACTCCCGATGTCGTTTTCATTTTCGTTATTCTTGTCCTGGTAAGAAATCACTTTGCACATACAATAAGGCAACAAAAAAAAAAAAACGCAATGGAGCTAAATTAAATTTTTTTTACATTGTTACCCCATAAATGGGTCCTGAATATGACAGCCTGAGTTGTGTGCATTCAAATGAATTGAATAACTTTTTAATTTTGTTGGAAAGTTTTTCACTTTCTTTTCTTCTCCCCTTTAGCGTATTGGCCATCTTTACTTGTTCGATATTCGAAGTTAGCCATCCTCATCCCAAATAGTCATCCTCATCCCAAATAGTTCTTTAAGTATATATATTGCATCTATTTCAGTCCTTCTTTAAACTATTGCAAAATGTTCGGTCTTGATCCCTCGTTATGCATATATTATTGCGTCCAGTCCTTCATAGTACTTCCAACATCCTGACTCAACTCTATGCTAACTAGTAAAACTGATTCCTTCTTTTCTTATAAGATTATTCTTGAAGCCGTTCTTTATATGAAAAGTTATTCGTAAGGACAATTTCTAACAACTTTAAGCTTGTTTTTATGAATAATATCACAATCATAGTCTATAGTAATCTGTAAACTATAGTTTTCGTTAAGTTTCTCTGGATCCAAACTCCCTCTCTCTATACTCTTTAATACAAGGATATCTACAACCGAATGAATACTCGCACACTTCATTCACTTCTCATCGTTAGTATTGCACAGTTGCACGACTTTACAATGCAAATGCTGCAGGCAATGTCGTTTTCATGTCGAAAGTTTTCTTGATGCGAATAAATTGATATTCAGTCGTTCCATAATTGAATTCAAATTGAATATCATCGATTATACATACTTCTTTTATATTACAAACTTGCTACTTTAATATATAAAAATGTACCATGCTCGAAGCAAAGTAATTGCTTCCATTATGGGACAGTCTATTCATTTGTAAATACCGAGATTCATGGAAATTTCTTCTGAATAGATATCGTCATCCTTTATAAAAAAAAAACACCACTCTAGACAAAAAACAAATCCTGTAGTTATAAAACTATAAGAAAAGAAAATGATTCGGCTTTTACATAATTTTATTATATCAAATTTCGATTGAGTTTTATTAGGCTTTTTTAGCATTTTAAATTTTTTTTGAAATCGATTTTGATTATTTTTTATCAGGACTATTTTTAACGAACTCTTTTGAAAAACTTATTTTAAGTAGTTTGCTATCATAACTGGTAATTAATGTCTCAAACGTCTATGCTTCGCGCAACGATCTTCGACTTTGATACCCGAAGCAAGTTTAAAGCATCCTAAACGGATTAATCTCATCTTCTAGGACCATAAATATAGTCAACGTAGATTTTCTAGGCAAGATCTTCCTCATCCATATGAAATAAGTGTCCAGCTCACCTCATTTTATTGAGCTTCAGTTTACCCATAACCGGAGGTATTTTTTAAGAGGCCAAAAATTTTTCGAATGATCCTCCACTCAAAGGCGCCTAAGAGTTCCCATTAGCTTTCGCGAAATTTGTGTTTTTTCAAAAATTATTTATTTATTCATGAATATCTATTTTGTCCCCTTTAAAATAGTCCCCACCAGAACGTTTTTTCCAATCCTCGAAGCACTTCAAAAAATCATTTTTTGTGATCTTGTTCAGCTCCTCCTTCGATGCCGTCTTTATCTCATCAATAGTAGCGTAGCCCCTATCATGGGACTCTTCAGTTTCGGGAACAAGAAAAAGTCATAGGGGGCCAGATCTGGAGAATACGGTGGCTCCAACATTATTAGTGTGTCGTTTTTGGCCAAAAATTCGCGCACAATCAATGATACGTGAACAGGGGCGTTATCAATGTGCAAAAGCCAATTTTCGTTCTTCTACAAATCCGGGCGTTTCGGGCGGATTGCTCCGCGCAACTTGAGCATAACTCGCAGGTAATATTCCTTATTGACCGTTCTACCCTGTGGTAAGAACTCATGATGCACCACTCCCGTGCAATCGAAGAAAACTGTAAGCAAAACCTTCACATTCGACCAAACTTGGCGCGCTATTTTGGCTCGTGCGGGAGCTTCCATTGGGATGATTGAGCCTTGTTTTTCACGTCATCAGCATAAACCCATGATTCGTCATCTTATGCCACAGTCCACTTTCGGAATGCGTCTGCGCAATTAATTTTGTTTTTCACACAAAATTTGATACAGATTCTTTGATCAATTTTTTGGAATGGCTAAAAATCGAAAACAAGCCAAAACACGTGCAAGCAAAGCAGCTGTCAAAAATTATCGGAACATTCAAAATGGCCGAAAAAATCAAAAATCGAATATTCGTAACCTGCGGAAATTCAAAATTTACGATACTTTTGAACAGACCTCGTACATAAGAACTGGCAAGACTAGTGTCTCGTAGAGAAGAAGCTTCGATATTACAGATTCTCTGTTAGTGAAATAATGTAAATTGACTAAAATAGGTCCTGTTTTAATTAATTAATTTTTTCGCCGCCAACTCAATCTTGATGAAGATTTTCGTACAGCTCTTCCTGTTAAACAAATAATGTCGATGTCGTCGGGGTATGCTAAAAGCTGGGTAGCCCTAATGAAGATGGTATTCCTCATGCTTAGCCCTGAGTTTCGAATAATTTTTCCAGTACCACGTTAAAGTGATTAATGTAAGGAAAAGCGTCCCTCAGACGGCAATCACTGAGGTAGTTAAATGGCTCTGAAAGTGATACGGCTTCTTATCAATATTTGGGGAACAGCAAACCATCTCGTGGGTATATAGTTTGTGCGGAAATCAGATCAGCCTCATTTTTGTTTTCTGTTGTTCGCTTGCAATCATCGTCAAACCATCCTTTCCGACCACTTTTGTCAAGTATCTTATCGGCCATACCAATGATAGTAGCCTTTAGGTTTAAATGTCCATGGTTTTTTTAAGTTAAATGATTTTTCATCATTTTCTTTAAAAAAAAATTCCTAAAATGAAGTCGCTTAATGGCCCCATGATCATGGCGCTACAGAATAACTTCTAGCTTACGTCTCAAAAACCTTACAACAACAAAAAATTCTTTCATGACTATGTTTACCCAAAAATTCATAAGAGAAATTAACAAAAACAATATCAAAGTAATCAGCAAATTTTTATTTAAAAATACAACCATTTTTTTTTTTTGATAACGTGCACACATACAAATTTTCATTATAAGAATTTTACATATTTTTTAAATATATCTATTAAATTAATATATCAAAAATTTTTATTTAAAAGCATATCATTTATTAGAAGAATATTTGTCTTGCTTGTGGGCTACATTAAAACAAATAACTGCCACTTCAGTATTACGTCAAAAATTTATTGAAAATTTATATCCTTTTTTTAAATTTACTGCCCTTTTAAAATGGTATAAGCTTTTGTTATTTACACATAATTTGAGTACTCTGCATCCCTCTTTACTGCATCCCTCTGTACTGATTGTCATAATTTTCGTTACATAATATTTCCAAATATTACAAAGTTAAAATTCGCTTTAAATTTCTAATTCGCATACAGATACAAGAAACATGAATCAATTACAAATCGTTATTGTAAAATATATTGTAAAAATAATCAACATATCCGATTACATTGTACTAACATGAATCGAACATGAATATCACTTCAATTAATCTTAAATTTATTGATAATAATTCAATAAAGCTGGTATTATTTGAGACAGAAAATGTTTTCAAAATTATTATATACCAAAATAAATGCAATGCATAAAACGTCCCCATCAACTACCCAATCTATGCCATAGTACAAAAACAAAAAGAGTTTTAAAGAATATTTAATCTTTAAATATCAATTGGAATTTTATTATTCCAATTTATTATTTGCTATAATATTTATTATATGGAATAGCAATGGGGTTGATTTATTAGTTTATTTTGTTCGATCAATCGATTTGAAGGGATATCGAATTTATTACTTTAGAAATTAAAATAGAAACAAATACTTTTTAAATTTTAATAAAGATAAATTTTTAATTTAAAAATATTATTTAAATTTTACCATTTTTAGTAATTTTCAAATTATTTCTATTTAACTATTAATTTTTTTATCAGTGGTTATTTAACGAATATTATTTTTTTAGTGCATTAAAACTTCAAAATTGTCTGCATGGGAAACTCTAAAAAAAAAGTCTAACGGCATCATTTTAAAGGCTTATTAACATTCCAGAATATCGAAAGTATGTGTCCTGGGAAGTTTTCGCAGAATAAATCAAAAATTTATTGCGTTGTATGGCTTGAGATGCTGTTTTGTTAAAACCACTTATATTTAATATTAAATTATTTAATTTTGGATCATAAGAAAAATTGTTCTTATAGGGTCATACTAGCACTCAAAATTAACCATAACAGTCTCTAATCCTTAATTTTAGTTAATAAAAATAATAATAACATTTTTACAATCATTTGTGGTTTCAAAAACCTCACATTGATGCATTCACCAATTAAGAAATGAGCCTCATTACTGAAGAAAATTTTTATTTCTTAAGGCGCAAAACGTAGCTGCAGCAAAATTGTAGTATTTTTTAACAATTTTAGTTTTTGTTTTTTTTTTTTGGGTTTTGCTTAGATAAGTATATTTTATCTTTAATTATATATTTTTTTTAACTTATCAAATAATAGGCTTATGCTTTCCAAAATGCCATCATGTAGTTTTGCTGAATTTAGAAGGGGAAAAAAACTATCGATAGTAAAAAAATTAATTAAAAAAAATTTTTCATTTTATTGTTCAGATGCCAAATAAATATTAATTATTTTTCTTTTTCTAATTAATTTTAACATTTTTCATAAGAAAATGATGAACATTTTACTAGGCTAATTATATAAATTGTACTCGTATAAATATATTGAAAAAAATATAAAGTATAACTAAAAAAGAAAAATATTTAAAAAAAAAAAAATAATTAATATTATAAAAAAATAATCGAAATAATATAAGATAAAATTAATATTAAGAATATGCTTTTTTTTTGACGGAAAATTCCTGAATTTGAATATAGAGTGAGATATGTATGCGTGTGATTAAAAAAGTAAATTTGTTAATAAAAATAACTATAAATTACTATAAAAATTAATAAGTAAAATAATTAATTTACATTATGTTTTAAAGCAAAAACAAAAAACAAAAAAAAACAAAAAACAATTAAAAAAAAATAGAATATTTTAATTAGAAATATTATGGCATAAACAATTATCAATGCATAAATGTAATATATTATAAAAAAAAAAATTTAATAAAATATTTATATTAAAAAAAAAATATAAAAAAAAACAAATACGAATTTTGTAAATATATAAATAAAATTAATAATTATAAAAATAAAATTGAAAAACAAAACCAATATTATAAACTTTAACTATAACGATTACAATATGTTATATACAATAATTATATAAAAGAAAAAGTTACATTTAATTATTCTATGAGATAATAAATAAATGCGAAAATATTTGAGAATATATTGAATAAAATTTATTTCTACTTAGATAAAGGTAAATACAATTGGGAAAAAATATTCCAAAAAAAAAATAATTATCAGTTAATTACGTAAATTGACATAATAAAGAACATATTCAAATGGATCTGTCCGATTCAATTACGATTTCGATTATGTTTATGTAAATTATATTAAAAAAAAAAAAAACCCCTAAAAATATAAACTATAAAAGCTGAATTATTATAAATAAATTTATATATAATATTTAACAATACTATTAGGCTGATAATAGTAAAGTTGGAAAAAATAAATAATTTTTTTTTTTTTTATATTAACGATAATCATTACTAAATCATTAACGGAAATTCCAGACATAAAACAAAATATCTTTTAGCTGAATAAATACTTATCTATGTACATAATAATTTATGAGAATCTAGTTAAATTATCGAAATAATTATTTTAATGAGCTAATAATAAGATCTCATTAAATAAGTTACAAGGTAAATACATAAATTAAATGAGGGATTACGGAAGGACAAATATTGTATGACGATAGAGAGAGAAATTATATTTTTAACCCTCACGAAATTTTCTTTTTTCTTTTTTTTTTAGATAATATATATTTTTTCCAAATAATATTCATACATTATGGAAAAAGAAGAAGAAGAAAAAAATTAATTCGAACTGATAGTAAACTGGTATTAAATCAATTTAAATATTAGATGCAGTAAAGTGACATAAATGATAAATAATATATAATTTCAGATAATGACAATGAAATGAATTGTAAAAGTTTGATATTCGAAATGGTTTAGCTAATGTGTATATCCATTCTGTATATGAAAATTATGCGCTAATGATGTTAATAGTATTACGAAAAAGATACTAAATTGATAAACAGATAGATAGAAATGGTAACATAGAAGAAAAAAAAACTGAAATTGGGGATGAAATATTACCTTAAAAACAAAAACAAAACAAAAAAAAAACAAAATTCATACGAGCATATATGCATATTTATATATGTATATTAATATATATATATATAAATATGTAAATATATACCATATACTCGTTTATTTATTTAGGAGGAAAAATTTGAACGATTATTTGGAATATTGTTAAGTACGTAAATGATATACTAATGATGTATAATATTAGATTAAATATATACAAATAATAAAAATAAAATAACATATATATATATATATATAAATATATATGTATACATATATTTAATATTGCTCTTTTTAATGTTTCATTTATAATAGATATCCAACATATAAAAATACTCTTCATATCCTTAATGTCGAAATAGGTAGAAATTTCCCTTAATTTTCCTTACTGATTGATATTTTATTAATAATATTTTTTTTTTCAAACTCATTGATTCCTCTAGGAGAATATTTTTATGTATATATTTTTTTTTTATTCACATTTAACTTCAAGCGAATAGATAATCGTACAAACCATACCTATACATATTATAAAATTCGATAAATGTTTTTCCCTTGATAGCATGCGATCTTGTTTTTGCTCATAAAGTAAGTATCCTCATATTCTATCTAAAAATGTTATCTTTTGTTTATGCATATAACATATATCAATTATAATCTATTTCTTTATAATATATTTTTCTGAGGAGTTGTTATTTTGATATTTCTTAAAAACAAATCGATATAATATTATTCTTGGAAAGTTCTCTTTTCAAGTTTAAATTTAGACTAATTTTATTCATTTTTCGAGAATAAGATTTAAAAAAAAACAATAAACTCGATACTTATCTGCTTTGATGTATGGTTAGATTTGGTGAAAATATATCCACTAATTTGATTCTTATATAATTTTATTTCGTTCAAAAAAAAAACAGTGAACTCGATACTTATTTATAATAATAAATTAAAATAAAAGTTTTCTTATTATAGTCAATAATGTATAAAGATATATCCTTGGATATTATGGATAAATAATTTTTATATTTTTATTAAAAGCAAATATAATAATAAAAAACAAGGCTACGTTTATCGTTCAAAATATAAGAAATATTTTTAAAAAATTTTAAAAAATTAAACTGAACACACTATGAGTGGAGAATTAAAAAATAAATTTATTATTAATAATCCTCAATAATAGCTAAATTACTGAGCGTAATTAATATTCTGATAAGTTTGATTATACAAACACAGTCTGATAAGTCAGTGATAAATATAATAAATGTAGTCGATATTAGCAAAACAATATTTTTTTTGTATTTCAGAATTTTTAAAAAGATACCATATAAAATTTTATAAATATATATTTATTAGCATAGTTTTGACAGCCATTTAAATCAGACAATATTTTTACATTATATTCATATGAAAAAAAGGGAATTTTGTGTGTTAATCGAATACTATTTTTTACGGAATTAAACAATGTATGAAATTAAAATTACCAGGTGTATAAACTTAAATCCGCTGTTTTTTATTCAAAAAAACACATGGTTTTTTTATTGAAAGCAATAACAAATTTATTTAAAGTAATTGCCCTCGCTAGTTACATACATTTTTCATCTCTCGGGCAATTTGTGGATACCACGCCAAAAAATATCCTTTTCTTTCAAGGCAAACCACTTATCAAACCATTTTCGGACGTCTTCGTAAGAATCGAAGTCCTGCTAAGCGAGCACGTGGCTGATCGACGAAAACAGGCGATAGTCGGAGTGGGGTAGCACCTTCACAGGTATTGTGAATAAGAGGAGTAGGGTAGCACCTCCCAGTTGAGTATCTCCAAGTAGTTTTGGACCATTTTTGACGTGTACGATGGTGCGTTGTCGTGGAGGAAAATCAGCTTATCATATCTTTGTTGATAATCCGTCCTTTTTTCACGCAGGGCACGGTGCTATTTGATCAGTTGTTGGTTGTAGCGGTGGACATTGACAGTTTCACCAGGTTTCAACATCTCATAGTAGACGATACCCTGCTTATCCCACCAAACGCACAGCATCGTCTTGCGTCTGAAGCGATTTGGTCTTGGGAAAGATGTTGATGGTTGGCCGGGATCAACCCACGATTTCTTGCATTTAGGATTCTCGAAATATATCCACTTTTTATCGCCTGTCACAATCCGATTCAGGACGACTTTCTTTTTTGTCAGATTTCGAATGTGTTTTGGCGTCACTGCATCCATTTTCCGATCTTTTCAATCTTCCCCATGGCACGCAGTCGCATGAAAATGGCTGGTTGAGTAACACTCAATTGCTCCGCGAGCATTTTTTGCAATTGGGTATCGTTTCCTTCCAAAAGAGCCTACAATCGATCGTCCTCAATCTTCCTAGGCCAATTTTCACGTTTCTTGTCCCACAAGTGAAAATTACCATCTTTGAACCGCCGAAACCAATCTCGGCACGTTGTTTCCAATGAAGCACTATCACCATAGGCCTCCATAAGCACTCGATATGATTCGACAGCTGATTTCTTCAAATTGAAGCAGAAAAGCGGATCTTCCCGTATATGCTCTTTTTCTGCCACAAAACTAGACCAATCAGCGGATTTAAGCTTATACTCCTGGTAAGGTTGAAAAATAATTTAGAACCGTCCATAATTCAGAAAGTTTAGCTCAGTTATCTTTAGCTATGAACTACCGGCAATACAGCGGAAATGTTTTAGGACTTCATACTGGATTTTACAGTAAATTGACAATGAGTGACGAAGCCCATTTTGGCTTAAGCGGCTTAACAATAAATTTATAAAATAGCTATTTGTGAGCACATGAAAATCCAGAAGAAATTCACTGTGTTTGTATTGCTGGTGCATTTGGTTTGATGCTGTGTTTGTGTTGCTGGTGCATTTGGTTTGTATTTATTTAAGGACACTGCTTGTAATGTTGTTATAATGACTGGTAAGTGATGACAATACCAAAAATTGTATTATCGATTGGGTAGACCTTCTCAATGAAATTAACCAGAAAATATGTAAAAACGTTAAAACATATGTCATTAAAAGACTAAATCATAGGTGGCTATTTATCTGATTTTATTTTCTAAATTTATATAAAGAGTTTTGGCAAATAAAACTTACTATTTTTTTATAGATAAGTTTATAGGCCAAATTTTGGTATCATTTTATTAAGGCAGCATAATATGCTATATAATCTTAAAAGTCCACCTTAATTTAAAGACGAGTTTTTAAATGTAAAAACAAAGATATATTTTTAATCTAAAAATTAACTGTATATTAAAAATATTTTACACAATAAATATGGAGATATAAAAGTAATATATCTGAATAAAAAGGTTAAACACAAAATATCTAAAAAGAATTTGGCTTAAAAAGTATATTAGAAGACACCAAAGTTACGAAAAAAAAATAATGGCAGATAGGATGTGTTATCCTGACTTAATCTACATGATTGGAATATGTTTTTGAAATGTTTGATTAAAGAATTTCATAAATAAATCTCAGTAGTAAGTATGTTGTATTTTTTTTTTTTTCAAACCTTTATCAAAATTGATATGCTAATGCAGCCGAAATGATGAATATTCGTATATTTTACTATTGTTCCATTAAACTAAGTAAATATTCAATAAATATTATCTAAATTTAAAAATATTATCTAAATTTTATTTTAAATTTATCAACATTTATTCAGATTGCAGGCTATGCTCAATAGACTATTGATGTTATTCTTAATATCAAATGAAATTTTCTTTGTCGATGAAAGAAAACTACAAAAGCCAATGTCTAATAAAAATTCAATTTTCTTCTAGTTTCGATAAAACGTTTTCTCTAAGGATAGACAATTTCTATGAAATACAATTTTATATTGCACAAACGTACACATAAATGACACATAATATAATAAAATCAAATAGAACGCAAATTATTCTCATAGCTTTTCACATTTTTGTTGTTATTTTTTTGTTATGAACTTAAGAAAAAAATTTCAAGCATTTAGTTTGGTCAACTACGATGCATTTTTCTCTAGTCTTTTATGCATGCTGAATATTGAAAAACTTTTCAGTTTTCGAGGGAAGGAAAGAGAAAATTATTTGTTCCCCCTTGTAATTTTTAAATAAAGTACTACATTTCTAGTGAACTAAGTTTCTCTATAATTCAAACTTCATTTAACACACTTAAAGTTTCTTAAACTTTTCCAAAAAAAAAAAAGAAAAAAAAATCATTTTCTCCTCCATTCTTATAAAGAAAATCTCCATCATTTTTCTAGTATAATTCCTTTCTACTTACTATGAAAACTTTCAGAAATAGTATCAATATCAAAAAGAAATATTGAAATTTAAAACTGAAAATTACTTTTTAGAACTTTTACTACAAAAATTTTGTGGTTAAAAGAAATAATTTATAGCAAAGAATATAAAATGATGTGCATTTATAAGATGAGTTTGGCTAAAAAAAATATATTATTTATATAGTCTTAACCTTAACAAATATGATATTTGGTTATATAAATAAATAATTATATTTGGTAAGTATAAAACGATATCTAATTTCGAAAGTCTATATAAGAATTGAAGATATTAGAACTAAAATAATATATTATTTAAATATTTATTATTATTAAATTAAAAATACAGTTAAGTGTAAAAAGTCTTCCAAACCTTCCGTCTTTCATTCAGACTGAAAACCACGGTTGAGAGCGGAGTTGAGAGTGTCTAAATCCTCGGACAGGTACAAAAAAATCAATTACTGATCCGGTAGAAAAAGGGATGGCGGTAGAGATTACATTTCAATATTATTCGATATAACGTGCTTTAAACAGAGTTGTTGTATTGCGTTGGTCAAATGGCAAATAACACCTTTAGCCATTCGTACGTATACAGAGTGAACAAGAATAAAGCGTTCTTTCCAGTAACCTCACCAAAATTATAATACTCAAAATTGAAACAGGAGAATTTGTTTCTTAAATATAAATTTCTGTTTATAAACTATCCTATCTGCTCATTCTATACCGTTTAATATACTATCGCTCACCTTCTAACAACATTTTCTTTTCTAATGAGATTACTTCTATTCTGGAGCTTTTAGACCTCTGAATATCCTCTCAAAGTTCACTTTTTAATTTCTTGAAATAGATTTACATGCTCTACAAAATATAACCATCTTTACTGGTGCATCCAACTAACCAAACACAAATTTCAAGTAACCTATACTTTTACAGATTGCCAGATTAACTCATAGGCTTGGCGTTGCATAGAGGCCATTCTTTCCTAGGAATATTACGTATAAACAAACGAACAAAAAAACCTGCCCTGCGTACGATGACAGCTTCAAGCCATTTTCGGACGTCTTCGTAAGAATCGAAGTGCTGCTCAGCGAGCGCGTGGCGCATCGACGAAAACAGGTGGTAGTCGGAAAGGGGCCAGGTCTGGTCAATAAGTGGGGTGGGGTAGCACCTCCAAGTTGAGTGTCTTCAAGTAGTTTCGGACCATTTTTTAAGGTGTGAGATGGTGCGTTGTCGTAGAGGAAAATCAGCTTGCCATGTCTCTGTTGATAATCCGTCCATTTCGTTGGTGGTAGCAGTGGGCATTGACAGTTTCACCAGGTTTCAACATCTCATAGTAGACAATACCCTGCTGATCCCACCAAACGCGCAGCATCGTCTTCCGTCCGAAGCGATTTGGTCTTGAGGAAGATGTTGATGGTTGGCCGGGATCAACCCATGATTTCTTGCGTTTAGGATTCTCGAAATATATCCACTTTTAATCGCCTGTTACAATCCGGTGCAGGAACGACTTTCTTTTTTGTCTGGCGAGCAAGATTTTGCATGTGTTTTGGCGTCACTCCATCTGCCTACCGTTCACTTCATGCGGCACCCATTTTCCGATCTTTTCAATCTTCCCCATGGCACGCAGTCGCATGAAAATGGCTGGTTGAGTAACACTCAATTGCTCCGCGAGCATTTTTTGCGATTGGGTATCGTCTCCTTCCAAAAGAGCCTACAATTGATCGTCCTCAATCTTCCTAGACCAATTTTCACGCTTCTTGTCGCAGAAGTCAAAATTTTTCCAATGAAGCACTCGCTACGATTTTTCCAATGAAGCACTATCACCATAGGCCTCCATAAGCACTCGATATGATTCGACAGCCGATTTGACAGATATCAAACTCATAAAAAAAAAGTATGGCGTGGGAACAAATTGGGATATCGGATGTGCATATATTGTCGAGGATGGGTCCAAGTAAACTTCCCTGTGGAATACCAGCCAATATCGGTGAGATATTGGAGAGTTTGTTGATTTTAGGACTAGATACTATTGAATTTTCAGAGTAAGCACGGATGTCAAACTCTATCAAAAGCCCGATTTATATCTAGAAACAAAACGGGACAGTACTCTTTTCTTTCTAAAGAAGATGGAATAAAATCGCTAACTCATTGACACTGCTTGGTTGTGGAGTGTTCAAAGTGGAAACAAAATTAGTGGTTGGTTATTAAAAAGTTCAGGATTCTAGTACTATTTTTTCAAAGATTTACGAGAGGATTGAAAGGAGGCTTATTGGTCTGTATGAAGTGAGGTGGTTTATTGGGTTTAGGGATCATTTTTATAATTGCAAATTTTCAGAGGATTGCAAAATGTGTTGTTTAAAACTGTAAATTCTAAAGCGTTCTGTGTTGTATTTTGAGATCTCGTCATGTAGTTATTTCTGAAGTTGGAACGCTGGGCACTCTTGTCTATTGCCAATGAGATCTTGCTTTGTGGTTTTCTGTTATTAGCCATCTAATTATTAGTGGTCGATTAGTCTGGTTTTATTGTAGTTTCGTAATTTTACTTTTATGTGAAGAGTGTCTAGCATTTTTTTAGGATCCTGTTTTAGAATAATATTTCAAAAAGTATTCCAGAACTAGTGTAGTCCCAATACTGGTCTGGTTTTATTCTTATTTAACGAAGGATAATTGAAGCATCTTATAGCGACTAAGCTAGTAGGGGACTTACATAACCTGAGATTCGGTCCGAATTAAATAAAATTCTTGTTTCTAACTATGGTGAAACGGCAATTGAGACCAAATTTCAACATTAATTTTATGAATTTTATCCTAAATACTCGTAGTTTCAATTTTAGATAAATTTGAAGACAGAAGGATAATATTAAGGCATAGTAAGAAGGCAAAATACTTAAATTTCCACAAATAGTATCATAAAAATTTTACAATTATTTACGAACAGAGAAGGGGACTTTGTCTGTTATAGCATAAAAACGAACATGATTGGAAGCTATCACAAATATTAGGTGTTATAAAAAGTCATCCATTATTTTGCCAATAGATGGCTTTAGGAGTCTGTATCTCCCGTTGTAAAAGTGCGATCGGGTTGTACTAGATGGCATTGGAAAGATAAGATTTTGTACTAAAAAACCTTTTGATACAGTTTTGTGATTACTTGACTCAGTATTTTTTTAGCACGCGTCAAAGATGGACACCAACAAAGAGAAAAACGCCATATTTTACAGTTTTTCTTCGATAAAGGCGTAACGCAAGCCAGGCAGATGAAAATGTGAATAGTGTTTATATTCCTGATACTGTAACAGCCAATCACGCGCAATTTTGGTTTCGTCGATTCCGTTCCGGTAATTTTTATGTCAAAGATCCATCACGCTCTGGAAGGCCAATTGTCGAAAATGTCGATAAAATAATGGAAATCGTCGAGTCCGACCGTCACGTAAGCACTGTTTCGATTACCCAGGAGCTAAACATTGCACAAAAAACCGTTTGGAACCACTTAAATAAGGCTGGTTACAAAAAGAAGCTCGATGTATGGGTGCCACACGAGTTATCGCAAAAAAACGTCATGGACCGAATTTCCATCTGCGAATCGCTGCTGAATCGCAACAATCGATTTTGACTCGCCAGAAGTTCCGGGACCTTTTCTTATGCATCCACCTTATAGTCCGGACCTGGCACCAAGTGATTACCACCTCTTCCTGTCTATGACGAATGATTTTGCAGGTGAAAAATTCGCCTCAAGAGAAGATTGTGAAAATCGACTGTCCCAGTTTTTTGCCAATAGGGACGAGGGTTTCTATGTGAGAGGCAATATGAAATTACCTTCAAAATAGCAACAAGTTATCGAACAAAACAGTGCATATTTGACCTAAATCGTATCATTCTATCTGTGCTAAATAAAACCTTTAATTTAATGCAAAAATAATGGACACCTTTTTACTAAACCTTATATTTAAACACTGGTACTTATTTTTATTTATCATAAGACTACATTATATAAAATTCTTAAAAAAATAATATAAGTTACAGTAAGAAAAAACTGAAATTATAAAGGTAAAATTAATGCATAAGCTGCTTTAAAAATTCTTCATTATAGCTAAAAATCTAAAAAAATTCCATTATTTTACACAACAAGCTTAATAAGTTTAAAACTCAATATTTGTATATGGTTATTTTATAAAATTTATTTCTATTTATTTTATTCACATTTAACTAAAAATAAATTTTGCAAATTTCTAAACTTTGATTCCACAGCATAGTGGAAACAATAAATTGTGATAAATATATTGTTTATGATGCAATACAATGTGCGATGTTTTTTTTTCACCTACTAAAACTATTTTATTTTAATAATATTTTATCCATAAACGGGCTTTTAGCTATTTACCTTCGGTTTTACCATACAACATCCAAATGTACTTAGCATTGCGGTTAGGATGCATCTTCCATTCAGAAAACCATTTGCCGTTTATGCTTATACATATTTTGATCTAACGTGCATGTTTGTTTGAATATGTTTGTAAATGTGGGGTCGCTGGAGAATTTCAAATCCATAATCCAAAGAATAATAATTTTGTTGGATGCAAAATTTTATTTAAGTATTCATAAAACGTAATCCCCAGTTGACGAATTTTAAAGTAGCCATCCTTTTGGCTTTGACTATAAAAACAAAATATGCTGAATCTTGTATGTGTGATATCCTATCTGGTGGCCATGTGATTGGAATCAGACTCACTCCAGATGGCATCATCACTTATAATTTCCACGGTTGGTACTTTTTTTCTGCCATAAATTGTGCAAAATCTCTAAAGCTAAAATAGATAGACTTGCTACTGAACCGTAGATAAGTATAAAAAGTGCTGACGAGAATGTCTGCATTCCAACCTGTGAAAAATTCAAACATAAAAGAATGCATAAAATTTTTTCTGGTTAACTGCTGAATAATTTTATTGCAAGTGCTTGCAAAATTATAGTCTAATTTTAATACTAATGCCAGGATACTTGTATATATACAAATATAAATGTTATAAGTATAATAGTAATTTTGGTAGATGTAAATAAGAATAGTTTCATAAAAAAAATTATATCTAGTTCAGTTAGTTGGCGACCGTAAAGAGGGTGATAAGTGATATTATATTTTTGTAGTGTATTAAGAAATCTGAAACAGCGCACATTGGATTAAGAAATTTAATAAAATTTTATCGATCAATCTGCGAGTTTGGTTTCAGAAAAGTTGCCTATAAAAAAACAATTTTATCAAAGGCACAAATTTATCGGTGCCATCAAGTACTTTTGGAGGATCGAGAAGAAGTGTAAGGAACAAGTGAGGGCCCTTGTGAGATTAGACCAGTGATTTATATTGAAGCTAATGAGTGAGTTCTTGAATAGCTCAAAGAAGAGTTGTTTCTGTCAGATTTGTCACTTCACCACAATTAATGGATGAGTTTTTGTGTAAAAAGGGGATTCCTGTGATTATCCAGCCGTCTAGTCATCTGATAACAGTTCGAGTGACTTTTTCTTAACTCACAAGATGCAAAATTAACTACTTTGAAGGTGATATACTTCCTCATTCTATTATTTTCCTTAAACCTTAGAAATTAATTTTTTTCAATACTATTGAATTGGCTTAGGTCTTACGTAACTATTAGGAATTATCAGGCATCCTGCGCGATGTCCATCTCAAATAGCTTTAAAGCTCTATCAGGTAGTTCGCAGGATAGCCAGCTCGGACCAGTATTGTTTATTTTTGCCGTTAATGACATTGTAAAACTAAATAATTAAACAAACAAAAATTATAATTTTCGAAAAAAATTTCAATTATTTATATCACATTTAGGAGGATTGGAATATTTCTACAATTGCTGCCCCCTCTTACTGAATCTAGAAAAGTGTTAAGTAATCACATTCTCTAGAACTCTTAGTCCTCGTTTTTAGGGTTATGATTTCGTAATAACTACTATAAAATGAGAACAGTCTGTTACCAACTTATTTGTTAGACTTGACAAAAAACTTAAAGTTACCTCCCATTTGAACACCATTTTACCTGAGGGAAGCTTAATTTTTGGGATTTAAAAACCGTTTACATATACCGATTCCCGTAGACTCTCACCATATAAAGGATATACTAATTTTAACTGAAAATATTAACAGTCAGGTAGTGGTGAACGCATTAAATATAACCCTCTACTTGGAATTAAGTCCGCTTCTCTTAACTATAATTTGAATAAACCACTTGCGTATGGCTGTTAATATCTGCAAGGAATCCGGCCCTTAACATGTTACAAAGCTTTTATTTGGACTTCCCCTTCCGATGGGTATTTGTTTTGTTCTAATTGCATATGATCATAATCCTGAATGGTCGATGAATGTTCTTCAGCTATTGTTGTTAAAGTGTGGCTTCATGCTAAAGGTGAAGCATCAAAATAAAAAGAATAAAAAGTTAATGTACACCAGGTGTATAAGGTTAAATCCGCTGTTTGGTCATAGATGGCGTGAGTGAGCGTATAAAGCTATCACGGCACGCCATACTTTTTTTATGAGTTTGACATCTGTCAACATTAATCAGTGCACATTGTTAGCAATTTCGTACAACTACATACATTTTTCCTTTGGTAATCATGTCTAGTTTTGTGCCAGAAAAAGAGCATATGCGGGAAGCTCTGATTTTCTGCTTCAATTTGAAGAAATCAGCTGCCGAATTGCATCGATTGCTTATGGAGGCCTATGGTGATAGTGATTCATCGGAAACAATGTGGCGAGATTGGTTTCGTTGGTTCAAAGACGGCAATTTTGACTTGTGGGACAAGAAACGTGAACATCAGCCTAGGAAGTTTGAGGACCATCAATTGCAGGCTCTTTTGGCCGAAGACGATACCCAATCGCAAAAATTGCTCGCGGAGCAATTGGGTGTTACTCAAAAAATCATTTCCATGCATCTGTGGGCCATGGGGAAAATTGAAAAAATCGGAAAATGGATGCCGCTTGAATTGAACGACAAGCAGATGGAGTGACGCCAAAACACATGCGAAATATTGCTCCCCAGACAAAAAAAAAAGCCATTCCTGCATCGGATTATGACAGGCGATGAAAAGTGGATATATTTCAAGAATCCTAAACGCAAAAAATCGTGGGTTGATCCCGGCCAACAATCAACATATTCCCCAAGACCAAATCGCTTCGGACGGAAGACGATGCTATGCGTTTGGTGGGATCAGTGGGGTATCGTCTACTATAAAATGTTGAAACCTGGTGAAACTGTCAATGCCCACCACTACCACTAACAACTGATCAAATTGCACCGTGCTCTGTGTGAAAAAAGGACGGATTATCAACAAAGACATGACAAGCTGATTATCCTCCACGACAACGCACCATCGCACACGTCAAAAATGGTCCAAAACTACTTGGAGATACTCAACTGGGAGGTCCGCTTATTCACCGGACCTGACCCCTTCCGACAATCGCCTGTTTGTGTCGATGGGCTTAGCAGCACATCGATTCTTACGAAGACGTCCGAAAATGGCTTGATGAGTGGTTTGCCTCGAAAGAGAAGGCATTTTTTTAGCGTGGTATCCACAAATTTCCCGAGAAATGGGAAAAAATGTGTAGGTAGCGAGGGCAAATACTTTGAATAAATTTATTTTTGCTTTCTATGAAGAAAAAAAACATGTGTTTTTTTGACTAAAAAACACCGGATTTAAGCTTATATATCTGGTAAAAACAAAATTAAATTGATGCAAAAAAACAAACACTGTCATTATTTTTTTGCCATATTTCTTATATAAGAAAAAAGGTTTTTTTATTTTTTTTTTATATTATAAATTTTTTTTATATAAAATATGGTATTTGAAAATTCCAAAAGTTTGCTAGAAAAAATTATAGATTATGTCTTATGTCTTTAAAAAAAATCAATAAAAATTATTTTAATTTACAAAGCAGGCAGAGATAAATAGATACTATGCAAAATTCTTACGAAAAATATTAGCAGAAACAAAATTTGGATAGAGAAAATTTTTCCTCTTTTTGAAAAAAAAGAATTTAAATCAGGTAAGTAGATCTAAATAATTATTTCTAAAAATTTATGTTCAATACTATCCTTGCTAATATAGTTACTTGAATATATAACAAACTAACACTTTCAAAATATTACTTACTTAAATAAAAACAGAAAACAGGTAAAAATGAACTCTGACAATAACCAATGTTCGAGTACCCTTTGGAGATTCTTTTTACAAGGTAAAACTTTTTCTTAAAATTACCAACTTTATTTCATATTTGAATCTCAATAGACATATTTGTACATTCTGAATATTTTCGTATTACTATCGTGTACTATAAAATTTATTTTTTTCTGGGATTATCAACAAGCATATATGTTTTACGTTCCAAAAGAGCTAGTACGATGCATGTTATATGAAAGTTAATAAATAGGATTTTCTATTTCTACTTGCATTGAATATTTACCTGTAAATCGTCTGGATGAATTTGTCTTACACAACGTGGTTTCTGTGAATGCCAAACTTTTCTCTGGCGATCCATTAAGCCGCTCTCCATGGTACGCCGTAATCTGTGAACCAAAATTAGATTTAATTCCAATGTATAAATAGCGATGAGGATTGTTAGTGCAATGGCGTAAACTAAATATTTCCAGTACCCCAACTCTTGCGGAAATGTGTTCACATGAATATATGAAAACTATTGATATGCACATTAGGAAAATTTTAACCTATCCAAATCAGTTTAAACTCTTTCACAACATTCCTTATATGGATACTTTGTTTGGGTGATCGCCGACCCACGAAAATTATATTCCATACCATCTGATTTTCTAGTGGAAAACACATTAACATACGATAGCTATCCCTCGAGAACTAGCACTTCTATATCGAAAATTTACTTCAAAACATTTTGAATAATACGTCTTTCTCTTCGATATAAATTTATTCGAATGTATCTAAAGATGCTTTGCTATTTTCAGATACGAATTGGTTTGTTTCTGCATTGAAGTTGCAGTTCTTCTATCTGCCCTTTGAGAAATATGTAAAATGTTATACAATAGAAGATTTCATTCACCGACATGACAAGAACAATATGTATTTTGATATTGAAGCTGTGTTTATGATAAACGTGGACCAATAGATTGCTATTTTGGAGAATTTAGCATCCAATACTTTTGAGAATAGTGCCAGATACTTGCATATATTTTTATACTCATACTATTCTGTCTATAGAGTAAAATCATAAATTGAACAATAACATATAAGTATAGGGAAAATCGAAAAAGGGAATATATACACCCATGCGAGATATGAAAATTCACTGTCAAAACACATTAACAAAAATGCATTCACCTCATACCAAAATACTAACGAATACTATATATACAAACAAGTTATTCGTAATATGAATTCGAGTTTAAGTATACCAACGGGAATGTATTGTAACTAAAGTCATATAAGTTGATATGAATAAAAGGACGATTTATATATGAGGTGAAGTGAATCGTATAAACAAATTTCCCATGGAAAACGGTTCTATACAACCTACCCATAAGTAATCATTTTCCTTAGTGGAGATCCCTTCTGCACGACACCAACAGTCTTTTGGGGTGGAAATAGTTGGATTTCGGTTAATTCACATATTTCTCGTTCTGTAAATGTTTCTCTTATTATTTTATATGCTGTGGCTACGTCCACATGAAAAGCATATCCTTTAAAGTCCAGAATCCAAAGTGTTCACAATAGTGGTTAGTGTGGTTTTCCATACCATACAATCCAGTAGCGATAAAATAATTTAATGCATTTACATTTATTCACATTCATTTAAAGGAAATATTTTATTTCATTATATTTTTATTGTGGTTTTTTTTCATTTTCTCGAATGAAATCAGAATCCACATCCATCGGTATCCAAACGGTATCCATATTTATATAATGTAGAAACAGGATTTAAAATATGTAATGTTATAAAAAAAATCTACGTTAAAAATATATATTTTCTGCAAGAAGAAGTTAAAAAAATTTTCTGTAAAAAATTTTAAAAAAAAATTTTTCCATAAAGAAATTTCTTCAGTAGAAAATCTTTAGTAGTAAATTTTTAGTGGAAATTTTAGTGGAAAATCTTCAGTAGAAAACCTTGAAGAGAAAATCTTCAGTAGAAAATCTTTAGTAGAAAACCTTTAGTAGAAAATCCGCAGTAGAAAATCTTCATTAGAAAATTTCCAGTAGAAAATCTTCAGTAGAAAATCTGCAGTAGAAAATCTTCAGTAGAAATTCTTCAGTAGAAAACCTTTAGTAAAAAATTTTCAGTAGAAAATCATCAGTAGAACATTTTCAGTAGAAAATCTTCAGTAGAAATTCTTCAGTAGAAAACCTTTAGTCAAAAATTTTCAGTACAAAATCATCAGTATAAAATCTTCAGTAGAAATTGTTGACGTAAAAATTTTGAGAAGAAAATCTGGAGAAAAAAATCTTCAGTAGATAATCTTCAATAAAAAATTTTTAGTAGAAAATCTTCAATAGAACATTTTCAGAAGAAAGTTGTCAATAGAAAATATTCAGCAGAAAGTTTTCATAGAAAATCTTTAGTAGAAAATCATCAGCGAATATCTTCAGTAGAAAATCTTGAGGAGAAAATCTTGAGAAAAAAATCTTCAGTATATAAGTTTTAGTAGAAAATCTTGAGTAGAAAATCTTGAGGAGAAAATCTTGAGAAGCAAATCTTTAGTAGAAAATATTCAGTAAAAAATTACCAGTAGAAATTCTTCAGTTCAAAATTTTCAGTAAAAAATCTTTAGTAGAAATTTTTCAGTAAAAATTCGTCGGTATAAAATTTTAGTAGAAAATCTTCAATAAAAAATCTACATAGAAAAACTTGACAAAAAAAATCTTTAGTAGAAAATTTTAGTAAAAAATCTTCATTAGAAAATCTTCAGTAGAAAATATTGAGGAAAAAATTTTCAAAACAAAATATTCAATAGAAAATATTCAGTCAAATATTTTCAGTAAAATATCTTCAGTGGAAAAGCTTTAGTAGATAATCTTCAGTTGAAAATCTTCAGTGGAAAATCTTTAGTAGATAATTTTTATTAGGAAATCTTTAATAGAAAATCTTCAGTAGAAAATTTTAGTAGAAAATCTTTGGTAGAATATCTTCAGTAGAAAATTGTCAGTAGGAAATCTTCAGTAGAAATTTTGAGTAGAAAATCTTCAGTAAAAAATTTTTAGTAGAAAATTGTCTATAGAAAATATACATGCGAAAATATACAATAGAAAATTATCAGTAGAAAATATTTAGTAGGAAATCTTGAGGAGAAAATCTTGAGAAGAAAATCTTCAGTAGAAATTGTTGACGTAAAAATTTTGAGAAGAAAATCTGGAGAACAAAATCTTCAGTAGATAATATTCAGTAAAAAATCTGTAGTAAAAAATTACCAGTAGAAATTCTGCAGTAAAAAATCCTTAGTAGAAAATTTTTAGTAGAAAATATTAAGTAGAAAATTTTCAGTAAAAATTCGTGGGTATAAAATTTCAGTAGAAAATCTTCAATAAAAAATCTACAGTAGAAAACCTTGACAAAAAAAATCTTCAGTAGAAAATTTTCAGTTAAAAATCTTCATTAGAAAATCTTCAGTAGAAAATATTTAGGAGTAAATTTTCAGAACAAAATATTCAATAGAAAATATTCAGTTAAATATTTTCAGTAATATATCTTTAGTAGAAAATCTTCAGTAGAAAATCTTTAGTAAGAAATCTTAAGTAGAAAATCTTCAGTAGAAAATCTTTAGTAGAAAATCTTCAGTAAAAGATCTTCAGTAGAAAATTGTCAGTAGGAAATCTTCAGTAGAAAATTTTTAGAAGAATATCTTTAGTAGAAAATCCACAGTAGAAAGTTTTCAGTAGAAAATTTCTAGCAGAAAATCTTCAGTCGAAAATTTCCAGTAGAAAATTTTCAGTAAACAATTTACAGCAGAAATTCGTCAGTAGATAATTTTTAGTAGAAAATTGTCTATAGAAAATATACATGCGAAAATATACAATAGAAAATTATCAGTAGAAAATCTTCAGTAGGAAATCTTGAGGAGAAAATCTAGAGAAGAAAATCTTCAGTAGAAATTGTTTAAGTAAACATTTTGAGAATCAAATCTGGAGAACAAAATATTCAGTAGATAATCTTCAGTAAAAAATTTTCAGTAGAAAATCTTCAATAGAAATTTTTCAGAAGAAAATCGTCAGTAGAAAATATTCAGCGAAAGTTTTCATAGAAAATCTTTAGGAGAAAATCATCAGTGAATATCTTCAGTAGAAAATCTTGAGGAGAAAATCTTGAGAAAAAAAATCTTCAGTAGATAATTTTTAGTAGAAAATATTAAGCAGAAAATTTTCAGTAAAAATTCATCGATAGAAAATTTCAGTAGAAAATGTTCAGTAAGAAATCTTTGTTAGAAAATCTTCAGTAAAAAATATTGAAGAGAAAATTTTGAGAACGAAATATTCAATAGAAAATATTCAGTCAAATATTTTCAGTAAAATATCCTCAGTGGAAAATCTTTAGTAGATAATCTTCAGTTGAAAATCTTCAGTGGAAAATTTTTAGAAGATAATTTTCAGTAGGAAATCTTTAATAGAAAATTTTCAGTAGAAAATCTTTAGTAGAAAATCTTTGGTAGAATATCTTCAGTAGAAAATTGTCAATAGAAATTTTGAGTAGAAAATCTTCAGTAAAAAATTTTTAGTAGAAAATTGTCTATAGAAAATATACATGCGAAAAAATACAATGGAAAATTATCAGTAGAAAATCTTCAGTAGGAAATCTTGAGGAGAAAATCTTGAGAAGAAAATTTTCAGTAGAAATTGTTGACGTAAAAATTTTGAGAAGAAAATCTGGAGAACAAAATCTTCAGTAGATAATCTTCAGTAAAAAATTTTCAGTAGAAAATCTTCAATAGAAAATTTTCAGAAGAAAGTTGTCAATAGAATATATTCAGCAGAAAGTTTTCATAGAAAATCTTTAGTAGAAAATCATCAGTGAATATCTTTAGTAGAAAATCTTGAGGAGAAAATCTTGAGAAAAAAATCTTCAGTAGATAATTTTTAGTAGAAAATCTTGAGTAGAAAATCTTGACTAGAAAATCTTGAGAAGCAAATCTTTAGTAGAAAATATTCAGTAAAAAATCTGCAGTAAAAAATTACCAGTAGAAATTCTTTAGTTAAAAATGTTCAGTCAAAAATCTTAAGTAGAAAATTTTTAGTAGAAAATATTAAATAGAAAATTTTCAGTAAAAATTCGTCAATAGAAAATTTCAGTAGAAAATCTTCAATAAAAAATCTACAGTAGAAAACCTTGACAAAAAAATCTTCGGTAGAAAATATTGAGGAGAAAATTTTGAGAACAAAATATTCAATAGAAAATATTCAGTCAAATATTTTCAGTAAAATATCTTCAGTGGAAAATCTTTAGTAGATAATCTTCAGTTGAAAATCTTCAGTGGAAAATCTTAAGTAGATAATTTTCAGTAGGAAATCTTTAGTAGTAAATTTTTAGTGGAAAATCTTCAGTAGAAATATACAGTAGAAAACCTTGAAGAGAAAATCTTCAATAGAAAATTTTTAGTAAAAAATCTTCAGTAGAAAATCATCAGTAGAAAATCTTCAGTAGAAATTGTTGACGTAAAAATTTTGAGAAGAAAATCTGGAGAATAAAATCTTCAGTAGATAATATTCAGTAAAAAATTTTTAGTAGAAAATCTTCAATAGAAAATTTTCAGAAGAAAATTGTCAGTAGAAAATATTCAGCAGAGTTTTCATAGAAAATCTTTAGTAGAAAATCTTGAGAAGAAAATCTTGAGAAGTAAATCTTTAGTAGATTAATACAGAAAGGTGGCATTTAATTATATGTTGAATTACAAATACCAACCGATAATAGTTTATATACAAAATTTCATTAATTTTATTTTTTATAAATATAATGTTGAGAATTTTTCAAATTAAACGAGTTTAAACTTTAGCTAAAAAATTCCATTTTAAGATAGTATTTATATAATCAATATATATTATATATGCTACTTTATATTATAGACGATTCTTTAACTATCATAAAATTGAATTTTTTTTACAAAAGAGGTAATTCAAGCAGAAAGGGACCATCTAGGGAGCAATTCGGTTTTAAAATATCATTGGCCCATATTTCTTTGAAAATGTAGAAAGATATTGCAGTCAATTTGGAGTACTATGGCTCAGAATATCTACTTCAGATTTTATTCTAATATATTTTTGATTTTAACAAATTCGTCCACAAGCTAGTCAAGTCAAATTTTGAATAAAGAGTTCTCAGGTTAGGTAATTTAGAGATTTGATAATGTCAAAATTATGTATTTTAATAATTTACAAAAAAAAAGTCTAACATTAATGGTCGACTTACAGCCGAAAATATATAAAAAATTCATCAAAAATTACCACAAAACAATATCAATACTGCAGGAAGTTTTTAGGCAGCAATGTATAAAATGTTATTTTTATGATGGTAAAATTATTTCAATATAATAAAGTAAAAATCTATCAAATATCTAATTTTGCATGAATTTTATTTAAATTTATTCTCCAAAGCATAAATTCGATAATCCTTTACATAATCCTTTATATATTGTAGAAGGCTAAAAAATTTCTTATTATATTTTCCCAAAACCGCTTACAGAACTTTAATATGTACAATATAAAGATAATTGATTGCTAAATAGAAAAGGAATAGTTATAAAAATTCTGAAGGAGTTGATTATTCTTGTCAGTTAGCATTGATATTAACATGAAAATTGTAAGTCCGTTGATTGCAATTACTATGTGAAAAAAGAAATAGAAAATCCTCCACTATTATGGTCTAAGAGGTCTTTTTATCGTTAAACAAATGCTTTTAATGAGTTCATCTCAAGCAAAGAAGTATACTAACGATTTGGTTCTACTAGGATCATCACAAAACGGAAATAAGAAATTTCGAGCATTCCTCTTATCGCGAAGTCCGCCAATGTCGAGCTCATAACCTCAAAGCTTTTATTCGAATCATCGGATCAAGATTGAAATTGTGTGGTAATGTACTTAAAATACAAAGTAAATGATAACAGCAACGATAACAAAGACAGTAGCTGCCCTACAAATATAACTACAACTATAATTATGGTACCAGGCTACATCATTTTGTTTCAAAAATGTTAAGGGATGAAGAACAAAATCGATACATAAACATTGGATGCTACTGTTGTCCAAAATGAGGGAGTAAAAATTGTTATAAAAACTAAAGGGGACTAAATGTTAAGGATGATTAAGACGAATCAGTAGACGATGACTATAAAGTAGCAAAGAATCCATAAAATAAAGGCAAAAGATGAATGAAATGATAAAAATTCGATAGATACTCACCGCCAGCTTTCATTAATTTCAATCCCTCTTCCGGACTGTGCCAGTTCGATCTGACACTTTGCGAACTTCGACGAGGACCAAATGTTGAAGTAGTTGTTGCCGCTACCACCTTATTTTTACCATTGCCGCAACTGTTACATAAATGGACAGGACTGCTTATACTGCCAACACCAGAATCTATAGTGGTACCGGGTGTTCCTTCCTTCTGGATTCCGTCCTGCTTCACAGAGTTTACTTTCCATCGGTAAAGTTCAATCGCATCCGGATCAGTTGTTCGCTTTTGATATTGAAATATTTTCTTTCATTTTCAGTTCATTTCTCTTCACAGATATACAGTATTTTCAATTTTTCTCCTACATCGTTTATAAAGTTTCGTAAAATAGTTTTTTTTTTTGTTTATTTGAATTTTTTGCTATTTCTTCAATGTATTTTTTTTTAATTTTCTAAAATCTTATCTCTTGAACACCACCCCTTCCCCATATGATAGCATTACAAACTTTACATTTTTTGTTGGTTTTATTTTTATTCATAGTCGAAACATTCGAAAATGATTACAATTCGAAAAAGCTAGAAATCTGTCTTGATGTCATCTATTGGAATGTATCTATTTGTTTTGCACAGCTAGCTTTCCATTGAATCTGACTATCTACACAACAACCTTAAAGGTCAAACATATACAAATGTATTCATCTATTTACCCTATAGATGAGTATAAATCAAGTAAATACAAACAAAAGAGAAATAGTCAAAGCATGGTAAAGATAACACAATGAATAAGAAAGAAATTTTTTCCAATTCGTTGGAGGCCAAAGGGTAAGTAAGGACTCCAAATTGAAAATTGTTCTTGTTCGATTTGAAAAGTAAAAAAAAAAATTACATAAGAAATCAATCGAAAAACCAATTGAATACTAAATAAAAAAAAAAGCAAATAATTTGTAAACAGAAGCGAACATTTTTTTCTCTTTCAAGATTAAAACTATAAAATCCCATTCCATATTCGTAAATATTTTCAATACTCATTTTGCTCAAAGAACTTAATTTTACTTTTTCCTAGATTGATTCTATCGTTCTACTTCTGCTTATTGTATACTATTTGATTGGAATACAATTTTCATTTTGACTTTTAATCTATGCACCCCCATTAACATTTTCCAATGTCATCGATTCAAAGCTTTTCTGATGATTGCATTCAATTCTTCTTACCTGAAAATAATCTCGATTGTAAGGGATATCCTCAATGCCCACCTCTAATGAACTTTCGATCAGATCACGGAGTGTCCTTATCATTTTCGGTTTTTCCATTAACAACGTACTTTCAATACTTGCCAAATAAAATTGATGAATACAAAATGCGAATAGAAATGTTGTTAAAACAATACATTTTCCAGAAATGAAATACGGTACAAAAACTGACCCTAAAATCGATATTATAGAAAAGAAATAAAATACAAATTAATTAGTTTTTTTTTCTCTACTTTAATATTAAAATACTAGGAATTTTCATTTCTTAGCAATACCCCATCCAAACAAATAATACCCCAAACAATTTTATTAAATATTCTATCAAAAAAAATTTTTTTAAGAGTTATTTTCCGATTAACAATTAATAGTAAAAAGTATTAAAAGAAAAGTGTTAAGTCTGATATTTCGAATAGTGTGAATGATATGTAGTCCTTACATTGTGGTTTAAAGGATTTGTATTCATTAAAGAATCAATATTCAGAAAAAATTTATAGATCTTCTTATTAAAATAATTCTAAAAAATTACCAAGTGTATAAGCTTAAATCCGGTGTTTTTTAGTTAAAAAAAACACATGTTTTTTTTTCATAGAAAGCAAAAACAAATTTATTCAAAGTACTTGCCCTCGCTAGCCTATCTCTCGGGCAATTTGTGGATACCGCGCTAAAAAATTCCTTCTCTTTCGAGGCAAACCACTCATCACGCCATTTTCAGACGTCTTTGTAAGAATCGAAGTGCTGCTCAGCGAGCGCTTGGGCCATCGTAGTTTCAGACCATTTTTGACGTGTGCGATGGTGCGTTGTCGTGGAGGGAAATCAGCTTGTCATGTCTTTGTTGATAATCCGTACTTTTTTCATGCAGATCACGGTGCAATTTGATCAGTTGTTGGTGGTCTTCCGTCCGAAGCGATTTGGTCTGGGGGAAGATTTTGATGATTGGCCGGGATCAACCCACGATTTCTTGCGTTTAGGATTCTCGAAATATATCCACTTTTCATCGCTTGTCACAATTCGGTGCAGGAACGACTTTCTTTTTTGTTTGGCGAGGAAGATTTCGCATGTGTTTTGGCGTCACTCCATCTGCCTATCGTTCAATTCATACGGCACCCATTTTACGATCTTTTCAATCTTCCCCATGGCACGCAGACGCATGAAAATGGCTGGTTGAGTAACACCCAATTGCTCCGCGAGCATTTTTTGCGATTGGGTATCGTCTCCTTCCAAAAGAGCCTGCAATTGATAGTCCTCAACTTTCCTAGTCCGATTTTCACGCTTCTTGTCCCACAAGTCAAAATTGCCGTCTTTGTACCGACGAAACCAATAAAGTACGGTTACCATAGGCCTCCATAAGCATTCGATATGATTTGGCAGCCGATTTCTTCAAATTGAAGCAGAAAAGCAGAGCTTCTCGCATATGCTCTTATTCTGACACAAAACTAGACATGATTACCAAAGGAAAAATGTATGTTGTTGTACGAAATTGTTGACAATGTGCACTGATTAATGTTGATAGATGTCAAATTCATAAAAAAAATATGGCGTGTCCATGGTAGCTTAATACGCTCACTCACGCCATCTATAAGCAATCAGCGGATTTAAACTTATACCCCTGGTAGTTGAAAAATAAATTATTGAAATTTTAATAACAACGTGAAAGCTATCAGACATAATTGTAAACTTCCACAAAGCATGTATGTTAGTCCCTCTTTGACGTGACGTACAAGATTGAACCGCATTTTTTGTAGTGCCATACGAAAACTCGAACATCAAAATTTGAAGCACGAAAAAATTTTGTATTTGCTGGCCTGACTTATGAAAAGTTACAACAAACCTAAAGAAAACGACGGACCCTATCGAGAGCACAATTTTTTCAGAGGCATAAAGCATTTTCGGAAGGCCAACACACAGTGGAAGATGAACCTTTTAAGCACTTCTTAATAAAATGAACTTTTTTTTATAAAGAAATTCTTAAAATGATCAGTAAAAGGATTCTCAGCTAAAACTTGGATTTGTACAGAAGTTATAACCTAAATGTACAATCGTCGGAGCACATTTTGAGTCTCAAGAGCATTCAGTACTGCGTTGTATGACGCTGTCTGTATTATCGCTAACATGCCGCCGCCAATTGATATTTTAAGCTTTGGGTCACCGAGATGGTAGCGACACTGGTATTTATCGGTTAGAGAAAGATTGACGCATCATCACGTGGAACGGAAAATACCCTAAAAAAATGGACCACTATATGGCCCAATTTCTGACAGAATATGCCCCAATTGTCGCTCTACAATCAAGGACGCGGAACATATCTTCTTCCACTGTCCACGGTTTAGCAGAGAAAGGAAGGAAATAGAGAAAATAATCACTAAAAAACTGTCCGGGAAGTCGCTGGGCTGCGGGAAGCCCGAAATACGTATCGATAGCAATGAAGAAGCCCCGCAAGGAAGAAATCATCAGAAAACAGCAGTAGGCTTGATGTCAGACTACTCCCCTTGAAGTAATACCTGACGATGATCCAGTGGGAAATCATATTTAAAGAAGAAAAGGCAGTTGTGTGTTTTAGTGGGTAAATATCCGGTACAGGAGGTCTGTTCAAAAAGTATCGCGAATTTCGTTTTTTTTCAAAAATTATTTGTTTATTCATGAATATCTATTTTGTCCCCTTCAAAGTAATCCCCACCAGATATTATACACTCGTGCCAAAATTTTTTCCAATCTTCGATGCACTTCAAAAAATCATTTTTTGTGATCTTGTTCAGCTCCTCCTTCGATGCCGTCTTTATCTCCTCAATCGTAGCGTAGCGTCGTCCTTTCATGAGGCTTTTCAGTTTCGGGAACAAGAAAAAGTCACAGAGGGTAAGATCTGGGGAATAAGGTGGCTGCGGCATTATTAGTTTGTTGTTTTTACCCAAAAATTCGCGCACAAGCAACGATGCGTGAGCAGGGGCGTTATCATTGTGTAAAAGACAATTTTTGTTCTTCCACAAATCCGGGCGTTTCTGGCTTCGCGCAACTTGCGCATAACTTGCAGGTTATATTCCTTATTGATCATTCTACCCTGTGGCAAGAACTCATACTCCACCACGCTCCTGCAATAGAAGAAAACTGTAAGCAAAATCTTCACATTCGACCGAACTTGGCGCACTTTTTTCGGTCTTGGCTCGTGCGGCAGCTTCCATTGGGATGATTGAGCTTTGGTTACCACGTCATAACCATAAACCCATGATTCGTCACCAGTTATGACCCTCTGGAGCAAATTTGGGTCATCGCAGACAGAGTCCAACAGCTCCTTAGCAATGTTAATGCGATGCTGTTTTTGGTCGGAATTGAGCAATTTTGGTACGAATTTCACGGCGACCCGTTTCACGAAAAATCAATGGTAAAAATTGAGTGGCACGAGCCAAGCGATATGTTTAAGTCCTCAGCAGCTTCTTTAACGGTGATTCAACGATTGGCCAATACTATTTTCTTTACTTCATCAATGTTTTCGTCTGTTATTGACGTGCTCGGGCGTCCGGCACGCTTTCCATCGTTCACATCTTCTCGGCCCTCTGAGAACATTTTGTACCACCGATAGATGTTGCTTCGGTTCAAGGTAGATTCACCATATGCCACAGTCAATATTTGGAATGCGTCTGCGTAATTAATTTCATTTTTCACACAAATTTTGATACAGATCCTTTGATCCATTTTTTGGAATGGGCAAAAATCGAAGACGAACCAAAACCGTGCAAGCAAAGCAGCTGTCAAAAATTAACTGAACATTCAAAATGGCCGAACTTATTGGCATATGTGATAGACATGAGTACCAACATAATGCCATAAAAAATCGAAAATCGAATATACGTAGCCCGCGGAAATTCAAAATTCGCGATACTTTTTGAACAGACCTCGTATCTACAGTGGCTTTAGAAGATTTCCTCCTATCAACATAAAAAATATGATACTTGATTGCTGTCCCATCACAATGTCTACAATTTTTTCAGAAAAAGAAATTCCTGCGATTTCTCAGCTCTACTATTGACCTCATCAAAGTCCGCACGAATTTTTTGTTATTTCCAAAGATCAGAAACCAATTGTAAAGACGTTATCTTGATACTGTCGAGAGCATCCAAAGGAGTATAACTGATCCAGAGCTACCAATGGCAACTAATTTGAAAAAATAATTGTCCGACCATAACATTCCACAGCACGCAATCTGGGGTACCTTCAGTCCAGATAGGAAAAAATGAAATTACAGGCACTACACATAGAAGGAAAGTTGTGAACTGGCTTTTAAGTTTACCAACCATCAGATTGTGGTCAATCGAATCAAAGGCCTTGCTGAGGTCCTAGAGTAGTAAAATAGAGATATATTATTTGTCCATATTCCGTCTGATAGTTATTAGAATTTTGAATGATTTCAATTTTTTTTTAATTTTAATAAAATAATAAAAATAATATTTAAATATTCTCTTAAGTATATAAGGAAAATAAAATCTTCTCAACTTACAGTTCTCAAAAGTTGAGTAAGCTTAATTATTTATATAATTGTTATTTAAATTGTATTATTATATTATGAAATAAAATCAATAAAACAGAATGATGATTAAATTTATGATTGATATTTAAGTGTATTCCTAGAATTATGAAAGAAGTAATTAATTTCCTACCTTGTTGGCAAAGAGCACCGATGAAAAAAACTACACTATCCAATATTGAACTTTCGAAATCGAAATAAAAAAACAAAAATCAAATTGAAATAAGCAATTAACATAAGAGTATTAAATTTGTTTAATCAAATGATTACTTATCATTGGCGGTGCTTCTTAAATATTGTAAGCCATTATGTTTCCATCGTTTGTTTGCATTTAAATGAAATCGGATTTTTCCAAAAGTGCCTGAAGCATCCTCTTTGTGGGATTTTATATAATTCATCTTCTGCTGTTCAGCGCTTTTCAGACTCTTCGTAGCTCGATTTTCATGGGGATGATTCGTCTCCTTTGACGTATAATGTGAAAAGCATCTAACGAAAAATCCAGTAAGCAATTCTTTTAAGATACGATGAGATTTGTTCGTGGAATTTTCCGTTTTGCTTTGTATTTGAAATGTTTTCTTTTTTTCCTTCCCGTGATAGTGTTGCAAACGTGACTGCTGCGAACATTTCATATTTTGTGCTTTTTGGTACGTGCATCGACCTTTGATCTTTGTTGCAATTCCAAAAGGATACACACCTATATTATTCGGAAAGTCATTTCTTTATTACTAAGTGCATTATTCAATCAGGTAAGAATTTTATTTATTGTTAATTATTTATAATTGTTTTTATTTTGTTATAAACGTACTTAGTTTATGTAAATTAACTTAAAGTTTTAAGTTAGGTATTCTTTGGTGAAATTTCTTTTAATACTAGCTTTGGCAGAAAAGTAATGACAGTCGGTATCCTAGATGTGCAGTAAATGTTTCAACCTCATCCGGTAACTACGCGGTCCTATAGGGCCTGATATATGCAGTTGTATTTTGTCAGGCTTGGTGAATCAAAAAATAGTTTTTTTTTTGTTTTTAACTTATGAAAATTTTGTAAGGAATTTTTTTAAGGTTGATAATAGGTGAGGGCTCTTGTAAGGGGTCAGACCGCCGATTAAGATTAAAACTGATGATTAAGTTTTAAGATTAAAACTGATGATCAGAAAAGGGTCTCTACCCTGATATCGCAAACGATCACATCCCAATTTCCATAAAAAATACATCAGTTCAAAAAGTATCGCGAATTTTGTGTTTTTTCCAAAAAAAATTTTTTATTCATGAATATCTATTTTGTTTCATTCAAAGTAATCTCAACCAGATATTATACACTTGTGCCAACGTTTTTCCCAATCCTCGAAGCACTTCAAAAAATCATTTTTTATGATCTTGTTCAGCTCCTTCTTCGATGCCGTCTTTATCTTCTCAATCGTAGCGTAGCGACGTCCTTTCATGGAGCTTTTCAGTTTCACGAACAAAAAAAAGTCACACGGGGCCAGATCTGGGGAATACGGTGGCTGCGGCACTATTAGTGTGTTGTTTTTGGGCAAAAATTCGCGCACAAGCAACGATGCGTGAGCATGGGCGTTATCATGGTGCAAAAGCCAATTTTTGCTCTTCCACAAATCCGGGCGTTTCTGGCGGAATGCTTCGTACAACTTGCACATAACTTGCAGGTAATATTCTTTATTAACCGTTCTACCCTGTGGCAAGAACTCATGATGCACAACGCCCCTGCAATCGAAGAAAACTGTAAGCAAAATCTTCACATTCGATCGAACTTGACGCGTTTTTTTTCGGTCTTGGCTCGTGCGACAGCTTCCATTGGGATGATTGAGCTTTGGTTTCAACGTCATAACCATAAACCCATAATTCGTCACCACTTATGACCCTTCGGAGCAAATTTGGGTGTCCAACAGCTCCTTAGCAATGTTAATGCGATGCTGTTTTTGGTCGAAATTGAGCAATTTTGGTACGAATTTCGCGGCGACCAGTCTCACGCCAAATCATTGGTAAAAATCGAACGGAGATTTGACGATTGGCCAATACTATTTTCTTAACTTCATCAATGTTTTCGTCTGTTGTTGACGTGCTCGGGCGTCCGGCATGCATTTCGTCGTTCACATCTTCTCGGCCCTCTGAGAACATTTTGTACCACCGATAAACGTTGCTTCGGTCCAAGATAGCTTCACCATACCATATGCCATAGTCAACATTTGAAATGCGTCTGCGCAATTAATTTTGTTTTTCACACAAAATTTGAAACAGGTTCTTTGATCCATTTTTTGGAATGCGCAAAAATCGAAGACGAGCCAAAAAACTGAACATTCAAAATGGCCGAACTTGTCGGCATAAGTGAGAACCAGGAGTACCAACATAAAGCCACAGAAAATCGAAAATCGAATATCCTTAACCCGCGGAAATTCAAAATTCATGATACTTTTTGAACAAACCTCGTATTTTATCATTAATGGAGATTCCTCCGGTTCCCCAGCCCCCATTCACACCTGTTCAAAGTCCATGTAATTTTTTCTTGTACAAAAAATTAAAAAAAAAATTTGGAAGGATGCCACCTTAGCGATGAGTTAAAAAAACTTCCAGCACTACTAAAAAATCTGAAAACAACGGCTCTGCCCAAAAAAAAAAAAATCAAATTGTTGCAAAAGAAAATCATTACCTTTCTGCCACGTAAATTTTGAAGTTTTAAAATAAAACCAATTACCTTTTGCACGTATTAGCTGATTTTCGATTTTTCTTAGTTTCCAAAGTAGGAAAATCTTCACAAAACCGCAACAAACTATAAGAATCCATACAATATTTGAAAATGGCTGCAAAAACACATTCCAACTTGAATTACTCCAATGTAGATTTCGAAATATAAAGCATGGTCTGTAGGAAAATCAATAATATTTTTAATATAAGTGCTGCCATAAAAAAAATCTTCATCTTTTTAGAAAATATTCATTAACTACTAACCCGCACAGGCGTGTTTTTACGGAAAATTTATTTCTATTTATATAATTATATATGTTATATTATGAAAAATTTATTTGAAAAATAGACATTTAATTAAATGATGAATTTTCAAAATTTTTAAGAAAGTATCTTCTATTATTATAATAGCTTCATAATTTAATGTGCTTTAAAACGAAATTTGGAATCGAATGGAAAACATGCGAACATAGTTTTATTGGTAGATGTACACGGGAATATGGTATACTGGAATAGAGTCAATAAATTATTTCATTAGTGACAGGTAGAGAATAGAGCCTGATAGCATAGAAGAGACTCACACGATGTCCGAATACGATATACTAGTATTTCGTATAGTCAGAGGTTCGATATTGCCATCTGAATTCAATTATTAATGGTCGCCATAAATCACAGATTGCTGGTATTTAATTTCCACTATTGTCTAATCTACATAGAGCGATTCAGCTCCATTTCACCTTTGAGTATTCTCTTAATGCTATGCCATCGTATTTGGTCACTTTCTACATTACCGATTGACAAATCAATCAAGGACATAGAGGAGAATAAAGATTTGTGCAAGGCTTCCTAATATCATATTAAGAGTACCAGATTGCATGAGTGCGCAATTACCTGGCAATCCAGGTATGTGCTGTGTAATCAATCAATTGTGCACGTTCTAGGTGAAAAAAGGCTGGAGATCCACCAATATCCACCTCACGTCGGACCAAAGCTCCAATCATTCCGTTGACTGTCCCATTCCTTACATAGCCCCATGAGTCAGTCCGGTAAATATGGAATCTGCAAAATCAAATATTTTACTTCGATTACTGTTCATACAACTGGTTGGAAGGATTTGTCATCAAAGCTAAGAGGATGACGATTCCAAAAAAAAAAAAAGAAACGCTGAATCTACACAAATAATATAAATAACAACAATCCAAACCGGAATTGAACTAAAGAAATAATCAAAATAAATAAATGTGCTGCAAAAGTAATCCTATTGAGAACTTACGTAAAGTTGAACATATCCCGAACGTACGATAACATTGCGAAATTGAATCGGTGCATGGAATCCAGGTGAGCATCGTGAAGGTGTTCCAAATAGTTGACGAAGTTTTCATGCAACTTGTTGGTAATCTGTATGGACGATATAAAATGATAAGAAAACCAATCTAATCGCCTAAAACAATTTTGTACCATCTGTATTCGTTTGGATACCGTAGTAGACAGATGGAATGTTACCATCCAAACTGATACCGAATTTAGTATGAATAGAAAAATTTGCACTTGGTTCAACTACGTGTAATTCAGAGATGACCAATCGGACAGTTTGAAAGTCAGTGTAACTACCAAATGAACATTAAGCCGATGAGGCAAGCAACAATTGAACATAAAGAAGAATTTCCGTAAGAAAATTGCATTTTTAGAGTGTGAGAAAATGTCAAATCTGCACAATATATCATGCTCGTATATATCGTGAATAGATGAGCAGTAAAATTAAGGGACAGTGACAGTAGCAACAATAATACAGAAACAATAAAAGCATCGACAAAAAAAAAAAAAAAAAAAAAAAAAACATAGAAACAGTATTATTCGAACTCTGGTGGCACCATAAAAACTATGTCACTGCCCCTGGGAAATCAAAACAACTACTCACCACAATCATGCAACGGATCGGAACATTTTTCATGTCCATTCTTCGAACAATTGAAGTCGTCCTCTTGAACCAATCGTACATTTGCAGACCATTACGTTCTGAGAATCTTCCGACTTTGGTTACGTTCAATTTACCTCCGAATTGCCATCCTGGATTCCTAAAATGAGATCATAATTTATTCCGGCATGTGATTCAACTGCTATATAGGTCCTGCATATCAACATGTTTGAAACCGAAACATTCACATATGACCGACCATCTCTCTACAATTGCGAACAAATTGCTTGACTTTCGCATTATTTTCGGTAATCCCGTAAGGATTTACTCAAACCGATTTCTTGGCGTAAAAATATACTCTTGACGTGCCCTATACTAACATTACATAATCGATTCGAAACAACTATTATCTATTCACAATTGATTATATACAATATAAAAATAAGAATAGACATTTGAAAAAGCTTGCAAAAAAAAAATAATATTGATTCTAATGGATTTGAACTTTGGAGAATTATTCGAAATGCTTCTTCAAGTTAGAGTATTCTCATCGGAAACTTATTTTTCCAAATTTCAACATTTCCAATATTTTCTCATAATATGTACTTATATGGTTTTGAATTATTAAAATTTTTTCTAAATAAAATAAGCAAATTTACCTACACGTACTTTTTCTCTTCAAATAATTTTTTACACAGATTTTACAAATTTAAAGGTAAGTATTCAATCAAAATTATTTTTTTTTAATTTAATTTTAAATATAAAGCATTTTTGTTAAAGGAATTTTGAATATCCTTAAAATATCGCTATTATATTTTGGTATATTGTGCGTATGTAAAATATTAGAAGGGTTGAAAGGAAAGATATCCGTGCACTTTGCTCCTAAGTAGCTGTTGATTTTATTCTTAAAACCCGACTGAGACCTGGTATTTCGCATTCGGATTGAACGGTTGAAAATAGAGTTTCTTTATTTTACAGGATGTCCAAAAAGGGAATTCAGGGTAAACTGATGGGCGAAACGAATATTGCGGCAGGGGTGGAATACAACTTGCCAATTCTCACTGAAACACTGTTTATATTATAGAAAATACGATAAGATAAGGAAAGACAGGAGAAATTACGGCGCTGTTTCAGAGAGTCTAGTGACGCTGTAATATTAATTTTGCTGCATTTTTATGTACTCATTCGAACAGAGGACACACATACCAAATATGGAAAGTTTCTTCAGTCACTTTAGAGGCAGCAAATTCTATTCTTTGAGTCTTATATTAATTAATATACTGTTTACATAGAAATTTAATAAGTTTAACATACGATGTCTGTTCAAAGAGTATCGCGAATTTTGAATTTCCGCGGGTTACGTATATTCGATTTTCGATTTTTTGTGGCGTTATGTTGGTACTCATGTCTCTCACTTATGCCGATAAGTTCGGCCATTTTGAATGTTCAGTTAATTTTTGACAGCTGCTTTGCTTTAAAAATCATTACTTTTGCAACAATTTGATTTTATTTTTTTGGGGCAGAATCGTTGTTTCCAGTTTTTTTAGTAGTGCTGGAAGGCTTTTTAATTCATCGCTAAGGTGGTATCCTTCCAAGTTTTTTTTTTGATTTTGTGTACAAGAAAAAATTACATGAACTTTGAACAGGTGTGCATGGGGGGCTGGGGAACCACAGGAGTCTCTTTTAATGATAAAATACGAGGTTTGTTCAAAAAGTATCGTGAATTTTGAATTTCCGCGGGTTACGTATATTTGATTTTCGATTTTTTGTGGCGTTATGTTGGTACTCATGTCTTTCACATATGCCAATAAGTTCGGCCATTTTGAATGTTCAGTTAATTTTTGACAGCTGCTTTGCTTGCACGTGTTTTGGTTCGTCTTCGATTTTTGCCTATTCCAAAAAATGGGTCAAAGAATCTGTATCAAATTTTGTGTGAAAAACAAAATTAATTGCCGGGACAAATTTCGAATGTTGAATGTGGCATATGGTGAAGCTGCCTTGGACCCAGGCAACGTTTATCGTCCGTGCCGGACGGTTTTGTTTACAGTTTTCTTCGATTGCAGGAGCGTGTTGCATCATGAGTTTATGCTAGAGGATAGAACGGTCAATAAGGAATATTACCTGCAAGTTATGCGCAAGTTGCGTGAAGCAATCCGCCAGAAACGCCCGGATTTGTGGAAGAACAAAAATTTGCTTTTGCACCATGATAACGCCCCTGCTCACGCATCGTGGCTTGTGCGAGAATTTTTGGCCAAAAACAACACTCTGATAATGCCGCAGCTACCGTATTCCTCAGATCTGGCCCTCTGTGACTTTTTCTTGTTTCCGAAACTGAAGAGCTCCATGAAAGGACGACGCTACGCTACGATTGAGGAGATTAAGACGACATCGAAGGAGGAGCTAAACAAGATCACAAAAAATGATTATTGTTGGTACTCATGTCTCTCACTTATGCCAATAAGTTCGGCCATTTTGAACGTTCAGTTAATTTTTGACAGCTGCTTTGCTTACACGTGTTTTGGCTCGTCTTCGATTTTTGCCCATTCCAAAAAATGGTTCAAAGAATCTGTATCAAATTTTGTGAGAAAAAAAAATTAATTGCCGGGACGCATTTCGAATGTTGAATGTGGCATATGGTGAAGCTACCTTCGACCGAAGCAACATTTATCGGTGGTACAAAATACTCTCAGAGGGCCGAGAAGATGTGAATGATGAAAAGCGTGCCGGACGGTTTTGCTTACAGTTTTCTTCGATTGCAGGGGCGTGGTGCATCATGACTTTATGCTACAAGGTAGAACGGTCAATAAGGAATATTACCTGCAAGTTATGTGTAAGTTGCGCTAAGCAATCCGCCAGAAACGCCCGGATTTGTGGAAGAACAAAAATCGGCTTTTGCACCATGAAAACGCCCCTGCTCACGCATAGATGCTTGTTGCGCAAATTTTTGGCCAAAAACAAGACACTAATAATCCCGCAGCCACCGTATTCCCCGGATCTGGCCCCCTGTGACTTTTTCTTGTTCCCGAAACTGAAGAGCTCCATGAAAGGACGATTCTACGCTACGATTGATGATATAAAGACGGCATCGAAGGAGGAGCTGAACAAGATCACAAAAAATGATTTTTTGAAGTGCTTTGAGGATTGGAAAAAACGTTGGCACAAGTGTATAATATTTGGTGGGGATTACTTTGAAGGGAACAAAGTAGATATTTATGAATAAATAAATAATTTTTGAAAAAAAAAAAAAAATTCGCGATACTTTTTTAACAGACCTCGTATGTTGCTGTTAAATTTCCAAGACCGAAGAGCAAGGACGCGAATCAAAAACGCGAATATGATAAACTAAGAGTACTGTCATCAGCGAAATAGTAAATTGGACTAAAAGTAACCGATAAGAGATCATTTATGAAAGTAAGAAAAAGGGTCAGATATAGAACTGAATACTGCGTCACACCTGGACTTATTTGGTAAACTTTAGACTTGTTACCATCCAAAACAACCTCTACTTTACGGTTCGACAGTAGCTTCTAATCCATTTGAGGAGGCAGTCATCGATACCATGTGTACGCATACCCAACAATAGAGCTTGATGCCAAACTCTGTCAAATGCTTTTGAAATATCAAATGAAATGATCCTACACTCCCTAAACAAAACTGGACTTTGGTTCGAGTTTTTGTGTGGAAATACTAGTGGATTTATTATTACGAAAACCATATTTACGGGCCCTGAGGTGCTTCCTTGATTCAAAATAGTTCATTAGCTGACAATTTATCAGCGTCTCTATGATCTTAAAAAGAATGAAATTTGTGCAATTGGTTGGTAATTGAAGGGGGAAGAGGACTCGCCTTTTTGGGTAATTGGTTGAACTAATGCTGTTTTCTATCTATGCGAACAAATTCCAGAAGAAAAGGATTGGTGGAAAAGCTTACGTAGTGATTTTGATAATACAGAAGAACACCTCTTCAGATTTGGACCAGCGGATTTGTGTACATCAAAATCTCTAAAGAATCTTCCTACTGAACAAGTACGGAAACAAATTTGGCTTATAGAAAATTTAACGTGATCTAATACAAGTGAGCTGACAACTTGGGTTTCATTATAAAAGAGCATAACTACCATAACTGTTTACAGCCCCATGGGGTACTGTAGTATTTTTTTGCCTCAGCTTTTGGACGTGAAAAAATCTAACGCCACAAATGTGAACATTGCAAACATTTCTAGTTCTTTTAAACGTCTTTCAAATTTCCTCAGAACGGTTGGCCCTTTTTCCCTGATAGCCTTTTTTAGCAGTTTTATCTTATTAAGAATTTCAATTTATACTATAACAGAATTTACCATTTTTTTTGTACAGCGTTTATAAATTTAAAGGTAAGTGCTTGTTAGAAAAAGAATTTAGTTAGTCAAAACGGAAGTTTTTTCTTGTTAAAATTACAATAATAAAAATTTTAATTATAACTTTTTGTTGAGTTTTTATAATCAATTCTATTTTATAGAAAAAATATTTATTGATTTTGCCACTTCGACGAAGGCGACAACGCATCGCAAGGTTGTAAAAAAAATTGTGACATTTATAGTGACGGTGCTATATTAAAAATCAGCAGAGCGCAAATGGTTACGTTCTGGCAATGGCAAAAAAAGTGATGAAATTCTCAAAACAAATTTAAATATTCTTCATTGAACCATTTAAAATTATTTGCGAAAATCTGGGTTCTATTGAGTATGGAAAACATTATCAATAATAATAACATCAGCGATATGCTGCTGAAGCGCAATGAAATCGAGCCATTTCTGTAGCAAATCATAACTGGCGATGAAAAATGGGTAAAATTTTAAAATAACGTTTGAAAGAGATCATGGAAAAGAGATATGGACGATCACAAACAATTTCAAAGCCAGCATTGACGGCCAATAAGGTTATGCTGTGTGTTTGGTGGAACTGGATTGATCAGTAAAGAGAGTGTTGGCTTCCACCACGATAACGCTCGACTACATACAATTTTGTTGACTCGCCAAAAAATAATAGAACTTGTATGGGAAGTTTTAATGCTTATAGTACTCTCTTAATGGAACCCAGCTGGCCTCAAGCGAGGCCTTTAAAAGCCACTTGTTTCAATTTTCCAACCAGATAACCACTGAAGTTCTATACTGATGGAATTATGACTCAGTCCGAAAAATGTTGAAATATTCTCAGTAATAATTATAGAGAATATTTGGTTCGAATAATTTAATTTTAACAATCTGATTTAGGCGTCTTTTTTTTAGGCGCCACGAACTTTTTCGACTAACCATAATAAATATGACAGAATCTTTTTCGTGCCTCTAATATGAAATGATGTTTTCCTTTTTCAAATTGAAATAGTTTGAATTTTTTTGACCTTGTTTTTTTTTTAAGGATAAATTAAGATATGAAAAATATTTCTTATAACCTTTTTGTAAAAAAATATTTCTAAACCTGTTCACTTTAAAAATACTTGAATTTCTGAAGGATAACTAGAATCTCTACAAAACGGAGCATTTCTTTTTCCACATTTAGTCTCTCCAGAGTAAGATCGTAAATGTAATATGAAAGTGGTATGGTATAACCGTGTCCCCTTGGTAACAGAAGAAAACACTTTCGTTAAAGTCATATTTCCGATCAAATAAACATATTAGTGGCTCTTATCTCATTCTGATGCAAGATACATTATTGGCCCCATTTTTAGAGTACTACCGTGCACGTACACGTACATATCAACAAAAGAGATGATGGGCAGGAGTGATAGAACAAATATCGTCGATTACCTGTTAAACGAGTGTACTCTAGCTCTTTTAGTTCCCTTGGCGCTGAGCAAATGGATTGAGTACTATGATGATGGGTATTGAAAAAATGGAAAACATCGAATGGTTTTCCAAAAACAACATTGCTAAAAGATAAAAGGAAGACTTTTCGAGTAGAAAAACTGAATGAATTATGAAGTAAAGTGAGGAGAGTGTACATACGTGCAACACAAAAAAGGATGAATCGAGTGAATAACAGAACCTCCTGTTCTACGCAGAGCGGAAACGTGAATGTTCAAACAAATTGAATCCCCGATTTAGTGTTTCCATTTCAGTCTATGTTATCCGGCTCTTACCATATATCGAACAGTAAATAATCCCTCTGATCCGGATCGATATTCCTGGCAAGGATTAATTCTGTATTCATATTAATGTTCAGTTTGGCAAGGAACTCAATAAGCATTCCTCCTTCACGACCAGCCCAGTCACTTCTCGGATGCCGCCCACTCCAATTCTCTTGTGCTGTACCATTTGAACCAAATCCATCCGAACCGAAATAGTCCTTCCGCTCATCCTGTATGTAATATTCTTCGATCAGAAGCCAGTGATATGAAGAGTTGAATAGTCCCAACTTTGATGCCTGTTCCAATATGCAGTCGTTCATAGGTACATACATACATTCGAGTCCGTGTTGTATACATTAACAATGAATAAGAAGAGCACACAGAATTTATATTTTAGAGAGCATATTGATTTCAAAATGAAAAATTTTCTTTAAAAAAAAATACTAGGACCAGAAGTAAATAGAAAATGTTAAGACAAAATAGAAAGAAAATAAATTTTATGAAGCAGCTGAATTCAAGTTGAAATTCTGATTTGAAAGTCGTCTTTTTTCTTGCCAGTTTCGTATCCTTTTCGATATCGCATAATCACCAAATACCAAAAAAAAAAAAAAACACTTTTTGTTCTATTAATGTAAAATGTTCAGATTACTGGAATTGAAAAAAAACTACAACTATTGTGATGCATAAATACCAATTCAAGTATCTGCAGACTCGTATTGCCGCAGGATATGTCCAGAACAATGATTTGTCGATGATCGTCGCTTTTTAGGACATCCTCCATTCGCCCATTCATAACTAATGTTTCAATTGCTAGGGTTTTGATTAAAATATCAGAGCCAACCTCCTCGAGAAGAGATTTTACCATATCAGCATTACTGAATCTCTCCTTTCGCTGGAACCAAGATGAACATTTATCCAAGAATCTCCTGTCCCTTGCCGACGGATGGTCAATACTGCTCCTATTGTTGTAATATGTCTCGATAGTTTCATCTTGAATAGACCTTTTAGCATTCATCTTATCACAGTGCAGAAAATTGACACGTCGGATATATTTCCACGTAATTGAAAATTCGCGAACTAACTTAACTAGGAGACTCCTTTTCCATTTCTTATTTGAAACACTCACTCTCTTCTTTCTTAATGTGATTCCTTTCACTGATTTCTGATGATCCTGGTTATTTTCCATCACATTTCCGAATGCTTTTATCATTTCAGCTCTAGACATATTTACCATTGTCTCTGCTTCCATTCTATTGTTACCTATTTTATTTACCTCTCGGATAATTTTAGCAGGACGTTGCCAGTTACCAGTTTGATTTGCATTGCATCTATTCCTGATTATTCCCATTTCCAAGATGATAACAATAGTCATACCGAAAAAAATTATTCTTTTTACTGATGGCGAAAGAAAAACCATTTTCTCATCTTTTCGATTATGATATTTTATGGCTACAAAAATACAATTTTTAAATAAAAATAAAAAAATATTGTACTTAAAATTTATTTTTATTTTATACCATTCTTTATAGTGTAATATTTATAATAGAAAAAATATCCAGTACTCACCAAAACTATTCAGTTTCAATTTAACTAATAATATCATTTTTGCAACGATATCTATACTAGTTTAAATTAATTGGAAAAAATAAAAAAATAATATTTAATTGATTATAAATATATAATTTTCTCTAATATAATTATAGGTCCAATATGTGTCTATTTGACAAATTTTTAAAATACTCCTTTTTTTTACGATGGATTGATGAAAGAATTCCAATAGAGTAATTTATCGCATTTCTGCATTTTTTTTTTCGAAAATAAGTGATTTTTTTTTCAGCAATTTGTCTTGCTGGAAAGAATTTCTGAGCTTCTACTAGTTAGGCTTTTTCAAGATAAACACCCACTTGTAGTCACCAGATACATACCAGAAGAATCGATTTGTAAAAGGATAGAAGGCAAAGTCCAAAACTTTATTAGTCGACCAGTTAGTTGACCAAGCAACAATCTATACAGGACAAAAAGGATACTCGATATTTTCATAAGTGTACATTTTTCCCATGCCACTTAACCTCATATCATTCTACTTCGTTCAACTATCATGCATGATGTCGTTTTTCATTTTGATGGATTGATACGTAATTTCTTATGTAAATTGTTTTGTTTTGCGAAATGTGTCACATACTCGACAGGATCATTTTTCATATTTCATAAGACAATGGCTGAGTTTGTGACGTTCATCGTTGTAGCCATTTACGGATAGAATAGCGGCTTCTTCCCCCCTAGCCATCGTCTAGTATGCATTTCAAATGTTTCTATTTCAACTAAAGTACTTATTCAGCACAACAACAACAACAACAACAATAGAATTCGTAAATTATTTGCCAAGAAAAAAATCCAGTGTTTATTATAAAAAATTAAAAAATTATTGTTACTTACAAAAAAAAGAGAGGTAACATTTTTTTTCAATATCAGAAAATTCAATATAAAATTTGGTCAAAACTCTTATAATTTTAGAATTTTAATTTTTTTTTTTCATTATCTTCTCTTTCATAAAGTAAATAAGAAAAAATTCGAATGAGCCTTAAAATAAGACTTGGAAAATTCTTCTAACAAACAATATCTTCTGAAACGAGTTTACGTTCACAGTGAGAGAAAAAGAAATTGGATAAGGATTAGTCTGGATATGGCAGTCTCATATTGGCATCAATATCATATCATATATACATACTGATTCTATATACATATTTTCGACTTTCAGCTCCCCTTCCTCCTTTTCATAATAAAAGTTAAGCGTTGATGGCAAAGCCAGACCGAAAGGCCAGATACTATAGTGGTTGGTTAGTGGATGGATGGTTGGTAATGGTTGTGACCCAGCAACATTCACAAGCTATGTTATTGTTTATGTATGCTCATCTGAAAATATATTTTAGGGAAATTATTGATGATTGTTTGAGTGCTTGAGGGAATTTGTGGTTTCCGTTCGCTTAAATTCTCGCCCGAGTTTCAATGTTCTGCTTAAAATGTGATTAATGTGTCAAAGAGTATAATACTGAGGCTGCCTCAATAAATTATTTTCTTTAAGTCGGCAATTTTCCTAATGATTTCTGATGCCGTTGTGACAGAATTTATGTACGCGATCATTGCCTTCTGGCCACAAAACCAACCAACAGGATAAGGCTTTTCACCGTTCATAAAATGTCTTGAATTTCACACAAGCACATTCCTACATCAAATTGCATACCATTCGATATAAAATCTACCTGAGATCATATAACAACTGTCGCCAATTTTCTACTTCATATTAGTTTAATTTCAACTCATTCTTATTGCTCAATACGAGTGCATACATATTAAGAATGAAAAATTCGAAAACTTATTAAGAATTTTACTATCTATACCATATGATTAGTAATAAGATAAAATATATCTTTTTAATTTAATTTTAATTATGATTGTTTTTTATATATTTAATATAAGGTGTAGTAAACAGAATTCCATTATTTTTGCATTAAATTGAAGGTTTTATTTAGCAATAGATAGAATGATACGATTTAGGTCAAATGTGCACCGTTTTGTTTGATAACTTGTTGCTATTTTGGAGGTAATTTCATAATGCCTCTCTCATAGAAACCCTCGTCCCTATTGGCAAAAAACTGGGACAGTCGATTTTCACAATTTTCTCTTGAGGCGAATTTTTCACCTGCAAAATCATTCGTCATAGACAGGAAGAGGTGGTAATCACTTGGTGCCAGGTCCAGACTATAAGATGGATGCATAAGAACATCCCAACCAAGGTCCCGGAACTTCTGGCGAGTCACTATCGATGTATTAGGACTGGCGTTGTCCTGATGGAACACAATTCCTCTCCTATTGGCCAAAGCTGGCCGCTTCTGGGCGATTTCTTCTTTCAGACAGTCCAATTGTTGACAGTATAGGTCCGAATTAAGAGTTCGGCCGTAGAGGAGCAGCTTATAGTAGATGATTCCCTGCCAGTCCCACCAAACACACAGCAAAACCTTCCTGGCTGTCAATCCTGGCTTGACCACCGTTTGCGCCGGGTGACCGCGATTTGACCACGACCGTTGTCGCTTGACGTTGTCGTAAGTGACCCACTTTTCATCACCAGTAACCATCCGCTTCAGAAATGGACCGATATTGTTGCGATTCAGCAGCGATTCGCAGATGTAAATTCGGTCCATGAGGTTTTTTTGCGATACATCGAGTTGTAAATTCGGTCCATGAGGTGGCACCCATACATCGAGTTTCTTTTTGTATCCAGCCTTATTTAAGCTGTTCCAAACGGTTTTTTGTGCAATGTTTAGCTTCTGGGCAATCGAAAAAGTGCTTACGTGACGGTCGGACTGGACGATTTCCATTATTTAATCGACATTTTCGACAATTGGCTTAAAACGGGAGATACAGACTCCTAAGCCCATCTATTGGCAAAATAATGGATTACTTTTTACTACAACTTATATTTGAAATATGCATATGAGTACATTGAAAATTTATTAATAAAAATTGAAGGTAATTTAAATAATTTTCCCATTATAGATAGTAAAAATTTCTACATTTACTTAAATAAATGAATATGAAATCAAATATATTAAAATTATTTTGCTACAATCAAAAAAATTATTTACAATTTCTTTAAAGTGAGTATTTAGTAAAAGTTTGAAAAAAAAATTATTTCGAACTTAAAAACCAAATGATTGGTTTTAATTGTTATCAGAATTTAACTTAACGTTAACTTTAAAATAATTATATTAAAAAAAGGGGGGAACAAAACTTATTTTGTAAAATTTGAATTTTATAGAAATCAACTACAGTTAGCATTCAATATGAAATTTATTTTTAAAAAAATGAAAAATAGTTTCAAAAATTAATTGACAAATGAAATTTAATTCTTCTGATTTTATTTTTAAAAAGAAAAAGTCAACCAACCAAACTGCTCTTCGTACATTTCGCTAGCTAGTTTCGAAATCAACATCGTCAAACGCACCAGTATTAGTAAATTTATGTACCCATTCATAGGTTACTGTTTTATTATTTCAAAACTTATATAATTTTACCATTTGTCAATAGGAAATTATAAATAAAAAGTCGATTTTTATAAATTTAAAACGTTTTTAACAGCGATAAATTTATTAAATTGACTTACGAACAATAATATCCATTTGGCTTCTTCTTCTTTTACAAATTTCGTTTCACTGGCATACGAGTATATCAGAACTTAACCTTTGCTACCGCCATCTATCGTAATACGTTAGGCAACAGTCAGCATAATTTTGAACCGTGGGAAATTTCCAATTTGAACTTTTTGACAATTTGCTGGAGGGAGAGAATAATAAAAACTCATCAGCTAAAGAATAGAAGTTGCGGGACAGACGGAAAAGACAGATAATAATAAGAAGAAGCATCCGTCAGTCGACGTGTTTAGATTTTTTTTTGATTTGAGCCGACACACTTAATGAAAAACGTTTATATTCAGTGCGAAGGATGCTTTATTAATTGTATTTGACTGTTCGATAAACTTGAAAATATTCGGAACTACAAAGAAACATGATTGGCCGGAGCATCTTAATACTCGCCGCGCTTGTTTGGGGCACACTAGCTGATGAGCACAATCATATTGTAAGTGTCAAAAATTTGGCGAACCGAAGTTTTAATTTGTGAATTTTTGATGTTGTCGGATGACGTTTGATTGCCGTTCGATGTGCTGATATCGTGGCGCTAAGAATCGTGGCAATATTGGCGTTCTCATTTTAAATGTTATTTACAATTTTAGTATAATGATCGGGAAGAGGTAGTGCTGTGGATGAATACAGTGGGGCCATATCACAATCGTCAGGAAACCTATGCATATTTTTCACTGCCGTTCTGTGCGGGTACCAAGCAAAGTATAAGTCACTACCATGAGACACTCAGCGAGGCTTTGCAAGGTGTTGAACTTGAATTCAGCGGATATGAGATGGAATTCAAATGTGCGTTGTTACAACATTTCAAATGCAGCTCTAAATTGCCAAAAGGCTTCTGTTAATCATCTTTCTTTTCCCTTTTTTAGCGGACGTTAATCCTCCTACAGTTATATGCATGGTCGACCTAACAGATGAGAAGATTAAAGCATTCGCGTACGCAATAAAGAACGAGTACTGGTATCAGATGTATATTGATGGATTGCCAATTTGGGGCAAAGTCGGGGAGCGTGAGGATAAAAAGTATTACATCTACACGCACAAGAAATTCGATATTGGCTATAATGGGAAACAGATCGTTGACATTAATTTAACAACCGAAAAGAAGGAACTGCTTATTCCGGGCGCCAAAATAAAGTTCTCGTACGAAGTTAATTGGAAATTCAGTGCCGTTAAATTCGAGGATCGTTTCGATAAATATCTGGATCCGAATTTCTTTCAGCACAGGGTATGTATAGTCGCAATCGATTATTTCTACGTAAAAACCAAATTGTTAACGATTCATTTCATTTCAAATTTTTTAGATTCATTGGTTTAGCATTTTCAACAGTTTCATGATGGTAATATTTTTGGTTGGACTTGTCTCAATGATCCTAATGCGTACACTACGAAAAGACTACGCGCGTTACAGCAAAGATGAAGAGATGGATGACATGGAACGTGACTTAGGTGACGAGTACGGATGGAAACAGGTGCACGGAGACGTTTTTCGTTCACCGCCACACACTCTACTCTTCTCAGCTATAGTTGGTGCTGGCTATCAATTAACTTCCGTAGTTTTATCTGTGATTGTGTTTGCAATTTTGGGTGAATTGTACACTGAGTAAGTCAACAAAAGGCAAACAAATTTTCTCATTATCACTGCCATTAATCTTATCACAACAACAGAAATATTGGAACAATTCGAAAATAAGCAACAACCAAAAAAAAAAAAAATATTCTGAAATAGAAAACAATTTAAATGGGCGCTCAAGTATTTAACGTTTTGTTCTTTTATTTTTTTAAATTTATTTCAATTTTGTTCACATTCTTTACAATTTTATCTTTTCAATTATGAATGAGAACAAATTGAGCAGAACGAAAGAAGACAAATTTTCACGTTCTTTTTTTTTTAAATTTAAATAAAAAAATTTTGTAAACGCTTTTTTTTTTTAGACGTGGATCCCTATTATCAACGGCGATATTTGTATATGCAGCCTCTTCACCAATAAATGGCTACTTTGGTGGGTCATTATATGCTCGGCTGGGTGGTAGAGTATGGATTCGACAAATGCTGTTGTCCGCATTTATGGTGCCGGTTTTCGTTTGCGGGACGGCGTTTTTCATTAACTTCATAGCAATCTACTATCATGCTTCGCGAGCTATACCCTTCGGAACAATGGTTGCGGTTACGTGCATTTGTATTTTCGTGATATTACCGCTGACGCTGGTTGGCACTGTGGTCGGCCGAAATCTTGACGGACAACCGGATTATCCATGCCGGGTAAACGCAGTTCCGAGACCGATTCCTGAAAAGAAATGGTTTATGGAGCCAGGAATAATTATACTCCTGGGCGGTGTTTTGCCGTTTGGTTCGATTTTTATCGAAATGTGAGTAAAAAAGAGAAATTGTATTTGCTAATCATTATGGTCAGTGGTGGAATTTTTTTTTTTTAACCTTTCACATATTTTTAGGTATTTTATCTTTACATCATTTTGGGCATACAAAATTTACTATGTGTACGGCTTTATGCTGTTGGTGTTTGTTATTCTAATGATTGTAACAGTTTGTGTAACCATCGTTTGCACATATTTTCTACTAAATGCCGAAGACTATCGATGGCAATGGACAAGTTTCCTGTCAGCCGCATCCACATCGATCTACGTTTACGCGTATTCATTTTATTATTTCTTCTTTAAAACAAAGTAAGTTCCAAATTTCCAGGATTATTAAAAAATCTGAAATCTGAATTTAAAAAAAAAAAAAAAAATTTTATTTTTCTTTTTATTAGGATGTACGGACTATTCCAGACATCATTTTACTTTGGCTACATGGCGTTATTTAGCGGTGGCTTAGGAATTATCTGCGGTACTGTCGGTTATGCCGGCACCAGTATATTCGTTAGGAAAATCTATTCAAATGTGAAAATTGATTAATTTTAATTTGTTTGCATGTGTGTACATTCATTTGTTGGGAAATAGTTTTAGGGGCGATAGAGATAATAGAAAAGAAAACGATGCGATCAAAATGATAGCGAAGTGCAAATGAGTGAGAATGATTATTAGAAGCAGACGCCACAGTTTTGCTATTAAAGTTTTCCGTTTTAAATATGCGCGCTCATTTTAATATTTTCAATAAACACACAGGCACATAACATAGGAAAATAGATACTCAATCGCTTGAGGTTTTACATCTACCATCGTTCAAATCGGGTTTTCTTTTTTAATTCCAATAGATGCAATTTAAAAAAAAAAAAAAACAATTTATATATTTTTGATTTCGATAAAATATTGTAAAAGAATATTAGAAATTCGATTAGTTTTTTTTTTCTAAAATATTCAATCTTATGTTAATTTATTATATGCATCATATGATCAAATAATTTTTTTTTATATAAAATAAATAAAATAATTTGCATTATTTAAAAAGTTTTCTTTTTCCAATAATTCCGAACGGGGAAAAGGTAATCGTGATTATAGAAAAAAATAAGCCAAATAGAAAAGATAATATCTAATGAAATAGAAAACATCAATCCACATAGAAAAATTTGGATTTATCTTTTTTCATTTACTTTAAATTTTCTTGTTATATTTTTCTGCATAAATTTATGTACATGTGAAGATGTGATTGAACAAAATAGGAAGCCTTTAAGTCTTCTTTTGTAGCCCTTAATAATGATTTTTTTTTTTTTTAAATAAAAACGAAAACTAAATGCGGTGTTCTTTTCCTTTTGAATCTACAATACAATCTAAAAACTAGACTATAAGTTAAATTATAATAAAAAGAAAATCTTATCGATAAATAGTAATATTTTCTTTTGTGCATTAATCGCACATAGTTTATATTAATTAATATGCAATTATTCTATTTTGTTTTATTTAAATAATAATATTATTTTTCTCTTTTTATTATCCATATATACTGTGTTGTTAAAAAAAAAAAATAAACTAATACAATATTATTGAACTTATACAGTAAATTATAATAATAATAATAATAATAATAATAATGGAAATAATTTTTAAATAATTGGAAAAGAATGGTCATTCTTATCATTTGCAACGAAATAAAAACAGCAACAATGCTAAAAAAAACTTATTCGAATTATTGATTAAAAATTATTTATTAAATAATAATTTTGGAAAAAGAGTAAAACTACAAAAAATTTTTTTTTAAATATTTACTAAATAATCTATTTTAGGTAACTGATGCGTGATCGGCCATTTACCAAATAGTGGAAATGTGTCCGTTAATTTCCAATTATTAATTATCAATTTTCTTTTAAATATTTTTGATTTCTTTTTATTGTAAATTTATAATTATATGATTTATTAATAAAATAACGTAATTGTAATATAAATAAAAAAACAAGAGGATTTTTCTCATTTTTATACCGTCCTGAATGCAAACATCTAAAAAAAGGGTAAATTTGTTAATTATATGAGACAACCTAACATTGATTTGCTTTTATCGAAAGATGGACAATTTACAAACGGAGGTCATCATTACGAATTACACTGTTACACAAATATGAAAAAAAAACATAAAATTTTTTTCCAAGAACTTCTTGTTTGGTCGTTACTGATAACAAAAGATTTGGACAAAAAAAAACCTCTGCCTTAGGAGTTTTAAACGACATTTATTGATATTTTTTTTATATTTTGTCTTTATATAATTTTCTTACTTATTTTCTCATAATATCTTTAATATTTTCATTAATTCTTTCATAAAAAAAAAAAAACAATCTTCAATATGACTAAGTCGATTTCACGTTAACAGAATTTAATATCTAAAGTACGAGTGTGCTCCATCCGACTTAAGTGAGAAATTACTGATAAGAAAATCTAATTACAATTAAAGTATCTGCAAAATGAAGTGAATGATATTTATTTAATACCAATTACGATAATAAATTTTTCATTTAACTAGCAGCAATCTTATCTAACTGATGTGGGAGTATGCTAATATCCTACTCGTATTTGATTCCCGTTCCAATAATTGGTATCAACATTGAAACCGTTCCACGATAATTGTCACTTATTGACTTTATATACTAGTGCAGTTTAAAATATCTTTCATTTGAATATAAATTATAAGATAAATGAAGAGTAAATAATTATATAAATGATGATTGGCAAGTTAGACATTTATAAACTATCACGTAATAGATACAATGAGTATGCCATGACCAGCTCGTAAAAATATAGAATATTTTTCTATTTATAAGAAAAGTGAATTATTTGTACAATATTTAAAGGACCATTGACTTAGCTAACTCAATATTTAAAAGGCAGAATTTTTTGCAAAAACCTGAAAGTGCAATTTGTTCTTATACATAAGTTTTTTTTTTTAAATAGATCTGGTATCATTTAGGACAATATAGAGTTATCAGTAAGATAACTTTCTTGTCCCAAACTCGTTTACGGAAAGAAGATCAAATTCTGAAAAATACATAGTTTTTGAAGAAGAAATTTAAGAAGATCCTTATCGTTTAAGCGCAGATACGAGGACAGTATGATAAGTCAGTGATAAATAAAACAAAAAATTAATTTATTTAATTTGATTAATAATTGGGCAAAAAAAAATACACTTTTTACCGCAAAATCAAGCGTTAATTAAAAAAAAACATACGTAAATTAAAATAATAAATAAATTAAAACTGATAACTATCTTGTCCCAAATTCGTTTACGGAAAGAAGATCAAATTCTGAAAAATACATAGTTTTTGAAGAAGAAATTTAAGAAGATCCTGATCGTTTAAGCGCAGATACGAGGACAGTATGATAAGTCAATGATAAATAAAACAAAAAATTAATTTATTTAATTTGATTAATAATTGGGCAAAAAAAAATCCACTTTTTACCGCAAAATCAAGCGTTAATTAAAAAAAAAACATACGTAAATTAAAATAATAAATAAATTAAAACTGATAACTATCTTGTCCCAAATTCGTTTACGGAAAGAACATCAAATTCTGAAAAATACATAGTTTTTGAAGAAGAAATTTAAGAAGATCCTGATCGTTTAAGCGCAGATACGAGGACAGTATGATAAGTCAGTGATAAATAAAACAAAAAATTAATTTATTTAATTTGATTAATAATTGGGCAAAAAAAATACACTTTTTACCGCAAAATCAAGCGTTAATTAAAAAAAAAACATACGTAAATTAAAATAATAAATAAATTAAAACTGATAACTATCTTGTCCCAAATTCGTTTACGGAAAGAAGATCAAATTCTGAAAAATACATAGTTTTTGAAGAAGAAATTTAAGAAGATCCTGATCGTTTAAGCGCAGATACGAGGACAGTATGATAAGTCAGTGATAAATAAAACAAAAAATTAATTTATTTAATTTGATTAATAATTGGGCAAAAAAAATACACTTTTTACCGCAAAATCAAGCGTTAATTAAAAAAAAAACATACGTAAATTAAAATAATAAATAAATTAAAACTGATAACTATCTTGTCCCAAATTCGTTTACGGAAAGAACATCAAATTCTGAAAAATACATAGTTTTTGAAGAAGAAATTTAAGAAGATCCTGATCGTTTAAGCGCAGATACGAGGACAGTAGGATAAGTCAGTGATAAATAAAACAAAAAATTAATTTATTTAATTTGATTAATAATTGGGCAAAAAAAAATACACTTTTTACCGCAAAATCAAGCGTTAATTAAAAAAAAAAACATACGTAAATAAAATAATAAATAAATTAAAACTGATAACTATCTTGTCCCAAATTCGTTTACGGAAAGAAGATCAAATTCTGAAAAATACATAGTTTTTGAAGAAGAAATTTAAGAAGATCCTGATCGTTTAAGCGCAGATACGAGGACAGTATGATAAGTCAGTGATAAATAAAACAAAAAATTAATTTATTTAATTTGATTAATAATTGGGCAAAAAAAAATACACTTTTTACCGCAAAATCAAGCGTTAATTAAAAAAAAAACATACGTAAATTAATATAATAAATAAATTAAAACTGATAACTATCTTGTCCCAAATTCGTTTACGGAAAGAAGATCAAATTCTGAAAAATACAGTTTTTGAAGAAGAAATTTAAGAAGATCCTGATCGTTTAATCGCAGATACGAGGACAGTATGATAAGTCAGTGATAAATAAAACAAAAAATTAATTTATTTAATTTGATTAATAATTGGGCAAAAAAAAATACACTTTTTACCGCAAAATCAAGCGTTAATTAAAAAAAAAACATACGTAAATTAAAATAATAAATAAATTAAAACTGATAACTATCTTGTCCCAAATTCGTTTACGGAAAGAAGATCAAATTCTGAAAAATACAGTTTTTGAAGAAGAAATTTAAGAAGATCCTGATCGTTTAATCGCAGATACGAGGACAGTATGATAAGTCAGTGATAAATAAAACAAAAAATTAATTTATTTAATTTGATTAATAATTGGGCAAAAAAAAATACACTTTTTACCGCAAAATCAAGCGTTAATTAAAAAAAAAACATACGTAAATTAAAATAATAAATAAATTAAAACTGATAACTATCTTGTCCCAAATTCGTTTACGGAAAGAAGATCAAATTCTGAAAAATACATAGTTTTTGAAGAAGAAATTTAAGAAGATCCTGATCGTTTAAGCGCAGATACAAGGACAGTATGATAAGTCAGTGATAAATGACTTTCTTTTAGCTTAATTAACTTCATCCAAATATGATCAAAAAATTTTAACACCATTCATTTAGTAAGATTTATCGAGCTCTGCCGAATTGGCCCAAGTTACCACTATAATTTCAGAATTGGACGCAAATTTCTTCATGTTTGGAAACAGCAAAAAGTCACAGGAAGTCAAATCTGGAGAATTCGTTGTGAAGCAATTCATAATGTACGTGTAATTCCACTAATTAGAAATAGACCTTTTTTCCGCTTAATACAGGCAGCTTATTCTGTATAATATTGTCCGGTTATTGTTCTCCTTTTTGAAGTTAATCAATGAAGATTATATCATGTGCGTTTCAGAAAACAGTAACTATAACATTTCCTACGGATGGTACCGTTTTTTTTTTATTTCTCTGATAAACATTTGCTGGCAGAACCTCCATTGTTTTGATTGAATTTCGGTTTCTTGTGTGCAATGGTGTATCCATGTATGAATCGACGCAAACATTTATTTGGATTACCTTTCAAAATGTCCAAAGAGCCCTTAAAAGTTCTTCTACCAATAGCTTTCTCAAGCGCAAAATTTCATACACATTGTTTTGAGATGTTTACTAAATTAGGTATCTCATACAATTGACAATTTTTTGAAACGATATCATTGATTTTATTAATCATAAATTCGATGATGACCACAATTGGACTTCAATAAACCAATTCTAAATCACTCCGTAATACTTTGCAAGCTTAATTTTGATTTTATATATTGTTTATTTCCTCAAAAAATAGTGTGTTATTAACACACGAAATTCACATTTTTTTCATATTACAAGTAATAAAAAACAAATCTTGTCTCACTTTAATTGCTGTCAAAACTAAACGAATCCACAGATAATTTATAAAATCTTGTAAGAAGTCGTATGAAGATTGTTAGATGGTAAAAAAATATCGTTTTGCTGATAACAGCTACATTTCTTGCATTTATCACTGACTTATCATATTACACTAGTAAAAGACTAATAGCTTCTCACGACATATCTATTAAGAATAATTTATATGATCCCAATTTTTTGGTGGATAGCATCACCAAAAAAGGTTCGTTACTTAATTAATTCTCAGTTGATAATTTAGAATAATAAATAATACATATTGTCATAAGCCGAAAATGTGTCATACGAAATCATATTCAGAGTAAATGAGTCTAAATTAATATTAGTATTCGCTCGTGAAAAACAATTAACTACTGAACATTCTTTAAAAAAACGATTTTATAAACAAAATGCTTAAAGCTATAGTGTAAGATCAACCAAAAATTACGTTCTTACGTAGGCTACTATATATATTTCTGGCCTAGGCAACACTAAGTGTTGCCAGGTGCGATCTGACATTTCCATTGGAAAGTTTGACATTTTTTAGCATAAACGTACTCAGAACGTTTTGACGTACGACTATCATTTGTGTTGTTTACAGTGACTTGAAAAAATCAATTTGGCAAAAAAATGGAATTAACTCGTGAACATTTTCGTGCGATCATTTTTCACAACTTTCGACGTGGATTATCACGACAAGAGTGCATCGATGAACTTAAATCTTTGTATGGCTATGAAGCACCATCCTATAGCACTGTGAAAAACTGGTACAACGAATTCAATCGTGGCCGACGCTCGCTCAAAGACGAATTCCGTGAAGGTCGTCCAAAAACAGCCGTTGTTCCAGAAAACATCGATGCCGTACGTGAACTGATAATGCAAGACAGTCATGTGACATACCGTGAGATAGAGGCATGCCTAGGCATTTCTCAGCATACATTCGATATTGCATGAACACCTGGCCGTAAAAAAGGTTTGTTCTCGTTGGATCCCGCACAATTTGACAATCGCTCAAAAAAAGGCTCGTGTGGATTGGTGTAAAGAAATGCTGAAAAAATACGATCGCGGTGCTTCAAAAGACGTTTATAAGATCGTCACAGGTGACGAATCATGGATCTATGCGTATGAGCCCGAAACAAAACAGCAATCGACCGTGTGGGTCTTCCAAGACGAGTCAAATCCAACGAAAGTTGTTCGTGGAAGAAGCACTTCGAAGCAAATGGTCGCTTGTTTCTTTGGCAAAACTGGTCATGTGGCGACTGTTCCGCTTGTGCAACGTAGGACGGTCAATTCTGAGTGGTACACCACCATTTGTTTGCCTGAAGTCTTCGGAGATTTTCGAAAAACGAACAAGAGAAGTCGAATCATTGTGCACCATGACAATGCGAGCTCTCACACATCGGCTCAAACCAGCGCCTTTTTGACCGGACAAAACGTCGAATTGATGGGTCATCCTCCGTACAGCCCTGACTTGGCACCCAATGACTTCTTTTTATTCCCACACATCAAGAAAAAAATGCGTGGTCAACGATTTTCGTCGCCAGAAGATGCTGTTGAAGCATTCAAAAACCATGTTTTGGAGGTGTCTCAATCGGAGTGGAAAAAGTGCTTCGAAAATTGGTTTGAGCGCATGCAAAAGTGTATAAATCTTGATGGAGAATATTTTGAAAAACAATAAAACCTTTTTCGTTGATAAATATTCGCATTTTCATTATTAGGCCAGAAATATATATAGTAGCCCACGTATCAGCAATGTAAGAAAATCTCTTTTTGAAAGAACGAATCTCAAAACACGTTTCTCAAAGTCAAAGACATTTAAATAAAAAAAAAATCGATGTACCAAAATTTAATATTCAAATTTATCAGCTTTGTATAGAATTAAAAGATGGAATTTTTCGAAATTTTTTTTTTCACTGCAAATTTTAAATTGAACTTAAAAAAAATAATTTAAATTTAATAAATATTTTCCGAAAATTTACTACCTCATATTTGCCATATTTTTTCACTATAATTACAATATTATATATTTTTCTCTTAGCTATAGATTAATAGTAAGAAAGTTTTTCAAAATATTTTTTTTTAATTAAAATAATTTTATTAACAACAGTTCAGCTCCAAGAGAAGTAAAACTCTAAAATAAAAAAATTCCTATAAATTTCCACATAAATCCAATGATCAAGAAACTTTTTTCGGATAAGTATTTTTAAGATTTTCAAATAATCCTTGTATATTTGTTTGATATCAAGAATTTTCGAATATTATATGGTATAATTGTTAATATTTATGAGAATTTTCCTACTTTCAAAAAATATTTTTCTTTGATAAACGAAAATTACGAAATTGTAAATTGTCACATTAAGGAACTTATACTCGTAGTAATTTTCAAACAATTAATTTATTTACATTCAATTTTAATTAGCTATTAATTTGTTGTAGAACAATAATAATAGGCTAGATTACGTTAAAACCTGACTTAAGTTAAGTGTAAATTTTATGCGTGACTTTTCATATTCGTTGGTAGTGTGCGCAGAAACTTTAAGTTTTTGAACAATAATAACACGATCGCTTATCGACTTTTCAATTGAATTCAGTAACATTTAATTATTTGATGGCATAAAGTCTAGATGTACTCGTATTTTCATATTTTTAAATATACTTTCGGATTCTTCATTTAGAGTTCAATTAATCTTCAACAAAAAATCATACAGGCCGTAGACTTACGAGAAATTGTCGACAGGCTTAAGACGATTCCGAGACAACAGCCGGACTAGTTCTCTGGTTAACGTTTCGGCGACAATATCTAAATTTGGGATCAGTTTCAACACTCAATGCTGTACGGTTAGTTCATAGTAAACGTTTCGGATGACGCTAGTTCTATTTCTAATTTAAACATTTTCAATTTTCTGCAATAATCTGTTAAATAATAAACACAAAAAATTAGTGTAAACACTGTGTTCTATCGAAAATATTTCGCTTCGCAGCGTTTATACAGAAATGCTGATTTAAGCTGGAAAATAATTTTTGCTCTAAAAAATTAATTATGGTATATAGTTTGAGTTTGATTATAAACAGTGTATACCAAACTATTAAAAGAAAATTTCATAACTTTCTTCCGTATTTGTAAAAGCGAATTTGATAAGATAAAATTGATTTATTGACGTCAATCTGCATTCAGTGCAATCAAAAAAATTTCGATTAGAGTTTAATTGATTATTTTTGTAAAAAATTTGAATGAGTTTATTTTGACAATTATAAAAGTTTCAAATATAAAATTTATATTTATTTTAATAAAAAAAAAAGTGAATTTATGATTATTGTAGCGCACATGGTTATTAAAAATAATCCAAAAAAAAAAATCATAATAAAATTATAGTGTTCACGCATAAAAGTTTCATCCTAAGTTTTTTAGATTAAAACAAACAGTTTAAATGTGATTAAAACAAGTTTTAGCTATTTTAGAAGTTTATCAAAAAATAAATTTATTCTTGTTGGGTCAGTACATAACAGAAAATTTACTAATAATCTTGAATTTATAAAAAAATTCATAAATCTGTAAGCAGTTTTAGTTTCTGAAAGTTTCTATAACATAAACTTTATGAATTTTAATATTTTAAACAATAATAAAATAATAAAAAATAGTAAATTTCTGATTCAAATTCAATGAAATTAACATTTTAATTTATTTATTATTTTAATTTACGTATGTTTTTTTTAAATTTACGCTTGATTTTGCAGTAAAAAGTGGATTTTTTTTGCCCAATTTTTATTAATCACCTAATTTTGTAGAGCAATATTTGGGATTCAGATGATTTTGAATTTTTTTTATAAATTCTATCATTATCTAAAAATGTTTAAAGACAAAAACTTATCAGCTACAAAAAAAAAATTGTATTTAAATTTGTTGTAGTTAAACTATAATAACAGAATGCCCTTTTTTTCTAAATTTAAATTTTAAATGAAACAAATTAAATTGAAAATTGATTAAATATATTCACAGGTTATCGATTCCAATAAAGGAAAGTTTTTAATATAAATTTGAATTTTCCTACTGCTTTTGATTGACTCCAAAAAACTAACATTTAATTCAGCAGAGCTTTCTCCACTATAATAGGGACAAAAAAATAAATAAGCTTTTATCGCTTCACCTTGTCATATGCTGAATTTCTAAAGAAAATATTAGCAAAAATTAAACAATTTGTGAATGACGTCATGTATTATATTTTTGTATATGCATTTATTATTATCAAATTTTTAAGAAAACTACCGTCAATCGAAATTTCCAATAATAAAATCAAAAATCAAAAAACCACCGCAACTGCATTGCGGTTAAGCAACAGCTGTAGCTGCCTGACTCGTAGCTACAACATTCAGTTACCACAAACAGTCGCGAACTTATTTGGAAGTCACATCAGATGTAAAATTTGCGTCTAGGCCTCTAAGCATACCTACACTTAAACTCTAGCATATCAATGCCAATCTTACAACTCCGCTAATCTTAAATTCTTCTGAAGTAGTTAAACTCGTAGGACTTGTTAATAATTTAGTTCGTCGATTCCAAAATACAATTTGGTAAAAAAAAGTCTCAGAATTTTATTGATCCCATACAATATATCTAAGAATTCTTGTTAGTCAATTTGCATTAATGAAAATCCCCCGATACCATTGATGTTGGTTTTTATTATTTTTCCCAATAACGTGTTCCATAAGCACACTTCATATGATATAAAAAATACGATATAGTTTCTGCAAAATTAAAAAACAGCTCTACGCAAAGTTGACGTCAGATTATGCAAATATTTTACAAAGATCCTCCGATACGTGGGCTATAAAGTTAGTGATCTACCACAAAAGTATATTAGTAAGTGAACAGAAAACTGGTTTTGCCCGTTCCGTAAAAATATAAATATTATGCTTACAATTTGACTGAAAATTTTTCTACAAAATATTTTTACTGAATTTTTTTTAATGAAAAATTTGTTTACTGAAAATTTTTACTAAAAATGTTTACTGACAATTACTTTAATGAAAATTTTTACTGACAATTAGTTTCCTGATAATTTTTTCACTAAAATTTTTTCCACAAAATTTTTTCACTGGAAATTTTTTACTGAAAATGTTTTCACTGGAAATTTATTTACTGAAAAATTTTACTAAAAACTTTAACATAAAATTTGTGTACTGAAAATTTTTCCTGAATTAGTTTACTGATAATTTTTCCACTGAAATTTTTTACTGAAAATGTTTTCACTGAAAATTTGTTTACTGAAAATTTTTACTAAAAATGTTTACTGACAATTAATTTAATGAAAATTTTGACTGACATTTAGTTTCCTGATAATTTTTCAATTGAAATTTTTTCCACAAATTTTTTCACTGGAAATTTTTTTATTGAATATAAAAAATTTTAATGAACATTTATTTTATGAAAATTTTTTCACTAAAATATTTTTAGTGAAACAATTTTTACTGAGAATTGTTACTAAAAATATTTACAGAAAATTTGTCTATTAAAAATTTTTACTGAAAATTTGTTTACTGAAAATTTTTCCACTAAATTTTTTCACAGAAAATTTTTCTACTAAACATAACATTTTTAATGAAAAAAATTTTATGAATTTTTATAAAAAATGTTATTTTAGTTTTTTACTTTGTTTACTGAAAATTTTTTCATTGAAAACTTTTCCACTGTAAATTTTCCACGGAAAATTTTTCCGCAGCATTTTTTTCACTGGAAATTTTTTTACTGAAAATTTTCCACAGAATTTTTTCACTGGACATTTTTTTACTAAACATAATATTTTTAATGAAAATTTCATGAATTTTTATTAAAAATGTTATGTTTAGTTTTTTACTAAACATAACATTTTTTAATTTTACTGAAAATTTGTTTACTGAAAATTTTTTCATTGAAAACTTTTCCACTGTAAATTTTTCCACAGAAAATTTTTCCGCAGCATTTTTTTCACTGGAAATTTTTTTACTGAAAATTTTCCACAGAATTTTTTCACTGGTCATTTTTTTACTAAACATAATATTTTTAATGATAATTTCATGAATTTTTATTAAAAATGTTTTGTTTAGTTTTTTACTAAACATAACATTTTTCTAATTTTACTGAAAATTTGTTTACTGAAAATTTTTTCATTGAAAACTTTTCCACTGTAAATTTTTCCGCAGCATTTTTTTCACTGGAAATTTTTTTACTGAAAATTTTCCACAGAATTTTTTCACTGGACATTTTTTTACTAAACATAACATATTTAATGAAAATTTCATGAATTTTTATTAAAAATGTTATGATTAGTTTTTTACTTTGTTTACTGAAAATTTTTTCATTGAAAACTTTTCCACTGTAAATTTTTCCGCAGCATTTTTTTCACTGGAAATTTTTTTACTGAAAATTTTCCACAGAATTTTTTCACTGGACATTTTTTTAACTAAACATAACATTTTTAATAAAAAATTTAAAAAAAAACGTTTTTTTTTAATTTGTTTATTGAAAATTTGTTTTTTAAAATTTTTTTACTGAACATTTTTTAAGTGAATATTTTTTCACTGTAAATTTGTTTACTAAAAATGTTTACTAAAAATTTGTACTGAAAATTTGTTTACTGAAAATTTTTGCTGACAAATTGTTTACTGCAAATTTTTACTGAAAATTTTGTCCACTAAAATTTTTTACTAAATTTTTTGAAAATTTTTATTGTAATTTTTTTCATAGACATATTCTGTAACAGGCTTATTTTAGCAAACATTTTAAAAAAAAAAACTTTTTCTTGGAAATCGCTCCAAAAACTTTTACTGAGAAAACTTTTTTTTGTTAAAACGTAATAGATTTTTTCCCATTACTGTGCATTCATGCGCCTACTCGTGTTAAGTTTGATGAATTTTTTGCTTGAATAAATGTCGTACGCACATTATATAGATTTAATTTTTTTTTTTAAAATGGTAGTACATACATTTGTTAATATTTTTGTCTGAATTCGTACAATTTCATTTATTTATTGAGCAAGATGTTTTCGTTACCGGAATTTTCTTGTTTTTAAACTTTTTTTCTTTCTACTGTTGAGTCGGTTGCTATTGAATTATTCAGTTATTGGGTTAGCTACGTATATATTGACATATTGAACTTATATACTAGATTAATTCTTAACATCTTTAAAGGGGGGATCAGTTATATTTCGAAAAAGTTGTGAACATGTGCGATTCACTCATTTCGTACTATTTATTTAAATTGTATATTCTTTTTTATTTCTGGTACACAGATTAACAATTACTATTATACTTACATATATCGACGCTGTAAACCCTTTTGAAGGCCCACATATATTATTTCATTTTAATCTATTCGATGGTTTAAGAATTATATCTATTTTAAGAAGGCAGTATTTTTTGTTGTTTTATTTTTCAAAATTTGTCTTAATTTTAAGTGAAGTTAAATGCAGACTTTTAACTGCAGACTGTAATGTGTTGAAATTGTTCTTAAAATTTGTTGTAAAACTTATTTTGAAAATTAGGTTAAAAAAAAAAATTAAATTTTTACTATTAAATTTATCATGAAAATTGTCACTAAAGATTTTTCCAGTTTCATATCAAACATTGCCAATTTTAATATATGGAAATTTTGATTGATTCTATTCAATAATTGATATCTGAACTTTGATTTAATTTAATTTTTTCCAAACTTATCTATACAAAGTTTAAAGCTTTTTCAATGAAACTAAATTATTATTCGTATTCTACGGCACGTTACAGTACTCAAAATGTGCAAAGATCGATCATCAGTCGATGGAAAGAATTTGATTGAATCGATTTTATACTTGGTATCGAAAACACGTAATAATTTAGCTGATGATGACCTTAACCAATTGATTTTTGCTATAAATTTTACAAATATTCTAAATTGACTAAAATAAAACTGCACTGCTTACAGTTATGAGGACTCGTTGTACTTCTCAGTTAGTATGATAACAACACTGTTTATGTGCCCGCAATTGTAATAAATTTAAATACAATACAATAAGTTAAAAAATAAAAATATTTCTGTTTTTAGTATGTTTATCTATTTTGGTAGATATAGAATATAAAACTTTATTTAACTTAAAATTACCAACTGAAAATGATTGTAAAACTGGAGAAAAAATTTAAGTCGAAAGAGAAAGTGAAGACAGAGCCTCTTTTAAGTTATTTTCGAGTTTTCCGATATTGTACAAAATGGGACTATTTCGTACTTGGAATAGCTTTGGTTTTGTCAATAATAAAATCGAGCATGATGGCTCTAGTGATAATTATTTATAGTGAATTTTGTGCGTGCCTTATCGATCGTGTTTCAGGTATAGGAACCAGTACAGAAACGGTTTTATTATCTTTACTGGGAGGCGGGAAAATTTTGTAAGTTTCTTTCCTATTCCTAAGAAAGTTTTATTAAAATCATTAAAATCTTAGAGTTAATGCTACCGAAGAGGAAAACTATGCGGAAATCCAAAACGATTCATTCGCTTATGGAATAATGTTGAGTGTAACGTGCCTGATTATGTTCTTGGCTGGAATATTTTCCATTGACATTTTCAACTATTGTGCTATAAGACAGATTACCAAGATTAAAATTGCATTTTTCCAATCAATCATAACACAAGAAATAGGTTGGCATGACGTTGTGACTGACCAAAATTTTGCTTCCCGTGTAACTGAGTAATTATTTTTGATAATTTTTGTTACAAAGTGCATATGAAGGAGAACTTTTATTTCTTCTCTAGTGACATGGAAAAAATTCGTGACGGAATAGCAGAAAAGGCATGCCATTTTTTCACTTTAATCACAGGATTCCTAATTTCAGCTGTAGTAGCATTTATCTATGGTTGGAAATTAACTCTGGCTGTGAGCATATACATTCCATTAGTTATAGTTTTGACGATTGTTGTATCAAAAGTAAGTGTTATTATTGTGAAAATGTGTCATAAATTAAAAATCGATTAACAAACAAAAAAAATTACTAGATTCAAGGGAAATTAACAATTAAGGAAATGAATGTCTATGCTAAGGCGAGTAGTATTTTGGAGGAAATTTTAAGTGGAATAAGGACTGTAGTAGCGTTTCATGGTGAAGAGAAAGAATCAGAACGCTATGAAAAATATTTGCATCCTGCAAAACGAGCTGGACGTAACAAAGGAATCTTTAGCGGCTTTAGTGACGGTGTGCTTAGAAGTCTTCTCTTCTTATCATGTTCGGGAGCTTTTTGGTATGGTATCCATTTGATTTTGGAGGATCGCTATAGTATTCATAGAGAATATACTCCATCAACGTTAATGATTGTGAGTGTAATTTTCGTTTAATTTGTTTTTCATCCAAACGAGAGTTTATCTGAAATTCTGATTAAAATAAAATTATTTTCTAGTTAGAAAAAAATTTCTTTTCATAAATTTCTAATAGAAAAACTTATCTTTTTAGGCATTTTTTGGTATTTTAGTTGGCGCTGAAAATATCTCTCGAACATCACCATTTTTAGAAGCATTCTCAGCGGCACGAGGGGCTGCTACAAATATTTTTAAAATAATTGATCGTGTATCTAAAATCAATCCACTTGAATCAGATGGGAAAATATTGAATTCTGGATTAAAGGGTGAAATTGAATTTCAAGATGTTTTCTTTAAATATCCATCACGGGAAGAGATAACTATTTTACGGGGAATCAATTTTAAAGTTGCCAGCGGCGAAACAGTGGCATTAGTTGGTAATTCTGGTTGCGGAAAATCCACATGCATCCAATTGGTTCAACGATTCTATGATCCAATTTTTGGTCAAGTTCTTCTTGATAAACAGGATGTTAAACAATATAATCTGTCTTGGTTAAGATCGAATATAGGTGTTGTTGGACAGGAACCAGTCCTTTTTGCCACAACAATAGGTGATATTTTGTGAAATGAAATAAAATTATTTATTATTTACTCTATTTTATATGGAATTTTTAGGAGAAAATATTAGATATGGTAAATTTGACGCTACCCAAATGGAAATAGAAAGTGCTGCGAGAGCGTCTGGAATTCATGACTTTATTGCATCTCTTCCCAATGTGAGTCAGTGCAGATATTGATATGGTTTTAACAATATTTTATTTTAAAAAAACTTTTTCCAGTCGTATAGTACGATGATTGGTGAAAGGGGAGCCCAATTGTCTGGAGGTCAGAAACAACGTATAGCAATCGCTAGAGCTCTAATACAAAATCCGAAAATCCTTTTGCTTGACGAAGCCACATCAGCTCTCGACTATCAGTCGGAGCAACTTGTCCAAGAAGCGCTGGATCGCGCTCGAAAAGGACGAACAACGATTGTCGTGTCACATCGACTATCGGCTATAAAAGGTGCTGACCGAATAATTTTTATTGAAAAAGGTAAAGCCGCTGAAGAAGGTAGTCATGATACTCTAATGAAACTTCAGGGGAAGTACTACAATATGGTGACTGCTGGTGGATTAGGCGGCTTAAGTGTAGAGACCGAAAATGAAAAAAGTCCGAAAACAAAATTCTTAAAATATTCAAAATCAGTCCACTCATGACGGAATTTAATTTTCTTACAGATTTGAAAATCGAAGACGTAGAGAAAGATTTCAACCTTAAAATGAATAATATTCAAGATAAAAAAATCTTAGAGCAGTTGGATGTTAAGAAACTATCGGTAACCTCATTGAAAACTAAGATAGAAAATCTGGAATTACCAGAACAGTCGTATTCGAAAACTTTCCGGCGTATAATATTAATGGCTAAACCAGAATGGCCATACCTTATACTAGGAACCATTACAGCCTTATTATATGGTTGTTCGTATCCTTGTTTTTCAATTCTGTTCGGGGACTTCTTCGGTGCACTAACTAAGACAGACGATAATGAGGTTCGTGAAGATATACGAATTTTATGTATAATGTTTCTTGTAGTCGGCATTGCTGCTGGTGTGGTTTGCTTTCTCCAAACTTATCTGTTCAGCATGGCTGGAGTATGGATTACATTAAGATTACGGTAAGTAGTATCTCAGAGCTAATCCAATGCCTTCTGTTCTGAACATATTCAATTGCTTTCAGTTCGAAAATATTCCGATCCATAATGAAACAAGATATGGCATGGTTTGATCGTGATGAGAATAATGTGGGTGCATTATCAGCACAATTCGCTGGTGATATTGCCGATTTCCATGGCTCAATTGGGTATCCGCTGAGCTGCATTATCCAAGGTACGAGCAACATTGTTTTGGCGACCATCATTGCATTTTACTATTCGTGGAAATTGGCTTTGGTTTGCTATTCCGTTGTACCATTTATTGTCGGTATCGTCATATACGAAGCAAAGTACTATCAACAAAAAGATTCACAAAAATTACCTATACACATAACACTCATATCGGATATATTTTCAGATTAATGGCTAACTCAACAGTTAAAGAAAAAATAATTCTTGAAGAAACTAGCAGCACTGCCACTGAAGCAATCACCAATATTAGGACTATTGCCAGTTTGAGACATGAACCATTTCTTATTGAACGTTATTCTCAACAAATTTCAAATGTTGAACAAAGAATTAAGAAAAAATATCGATTAAGAGGGACTGTCAACTCATTCGGTCAGTCGGTAACATTTTTCGGATATGCTGTAGCTCTTTGGTACGGTGGTGTATTGGTTTCTGAAAAAGAGGTTGAGCTGCATAATATTATCAAGTATGTCAAAGATATTGTTCTATTATTATATAGAAAATATTATAATCAATTTACTATAAAACTTATAGAGTATCAGAAGCGCTTTTATACGGATCGATGATGTTAGGTCAATCGTTAGCCTTTACACCAGCATTTACGGTTGCGATAATAGCTGGCCAAAGACTTTTCAAATTACTTGATCGGAAGCCACGAATACAATCACAACAGATGCAGCCATACTATAAGGGAACGAACAGAAATCAGGACTTTAATGTTAAATACTCAAACGTTGATTTCCGATATCCCAAGAGGCCAGAACAACCTATACTTCAAGGACTCAACTTGGAAATTATGCAAGGCAAAACAGTTGCGCTGGTCGGTAATTCAGGTTGTGGTAAGTCAACTTGTGTTCAGCTACTTCAACGTTTCTATGATCCTGACAAAGGCAAAGTTGTACGTATTATAATATGTTAGTGAGATATTATGTTAACATAAAATGAAATTTGTCTCCATTTTTATATAACGATTCTAGTTGATTGGATCCTGCAATATATCCAAGGATTTAAGTTTAGATGATTTACGTTCACAGTTGAGTATTGTCTCCCAAGAACCAGTACTGTTCGAAAGGACTATCGCAGAAAACATTGCCTATGGTGACAATTCAAGACAAGTCAACTTGACAGAAATAATTGAGGTCGCGAAAATGTCTAATATCCATAGTTTTATAATATCACTACCAAATGGTTACGATACCCTATTGGGGTCTAAGGGTACTCAACTTTCTGGTGGTGAGAAACAGCGAATAGCAATTGCCCGTGCACTCGTTCGCAATCCGAAAATATTACTTTTGGATGAGGCTACTTCTGCGTTGGATTTACAAAGTGAAAAGGTAAATATATTTTCTCTTCTTACCTAAAAAAATTATATTTAGTAGAACACATCTTTTTATTATTGGAAAATATAATAATAATCAAAACGAGCGTATCACAAATTCGTATCTAACGGAAGGTATATAAATAAAGAGTTATTCAATTTCTGCTTTGGAAAGTAAAGTTTAACAAAATATTTTTTACTATGAATAAAATAATGGCTGTCACAAGGACTTGAACTTTTTGGCATAGTTTTTGATGATGTTTTTGTACGTTTCGATCTGTAATTTGGCTATTAATTGGCCAATGTTCGTTTTTAAATACTCTAAAATCTAAAGATTGCCTGACGCACAAATCAGCAAGGTCATGTATGTAATCTTCGTCCAGCTTTTTACCTGTAGCACCACTACTGCCAGAAGATGCCATGATTCGATGACTGGCAAAACCAGTCCTATGATCGTGCTGTATGCACAAAAATGATATCATAGACCGCATGGTACGATCGTAAATACAAAATGGCACGTACGAGGTCTGTTCTAAAAATATCGCGAATTTTGAATTTCCGCGGGTTACGTATATTCAATTTTCGATTATTTGTGACATTATGTCGGCTATTTTGAATGTTCAGTTAATTTTTGACAGCTGCTTTGCTTGCACGTGTTTTGGCTCGTCTTCGATTTTTGCTCAAGGAGCTGTTGGACTCTGTCGGCGATGACCCAAATTTGCTCCAGAGGGTCATAACTGGTGACGAATCATGGGTTTATGGTTATGACGTGGAAACCAAAGCTCAATCATCCCAATGGAAGCTGCCGCACGAGCCAAGACCGAAAAAAGCACGCCAAGTTCGGTCGAATGTGAAGGTTTTGCTTACAGTTTTCTTCGATTGCAGGGGCATGGTGCATCATGAGTTCTTACCACAGGGTAGAACGGTCAATAAGGAACATTACCTGCAAGTTATGCGCAAATTACGCGAAGCAATCCGCCAGAAACGCACGGATTTGTGGAAGAACAAAAATCGGCCTTTGCACCATGATAACGCCCCTGCTCATCCATAGTTGCTTGTGTGCGAATTTTTGGCCAAAAGCAACACATTAAAAGTCCGCAGTCACCTTATTCCCAAGATCTAGCCCCCTGTAACTTTTTCTTATTCCCGAAACTGAAGAGTTCCATGAAAGGACGACGCTACGCTACGATTGAGGAGATAAAGACGGCATCAAAGAAGAAATTGGATAAGATCACAAAAAATGATTTTTTTAAGTGCTTGGAGAATTGGGAAAAACGTAGGCACAAGTGTATAATATCTGGTGGAGATATGAAGGGAACAAACTAGATATTCATGAATAAATAAATAACTTTTGAAAAAACAAAAAATTCGCGATACTTTTTGAATATACCTCCTATGAGAGGAAGCACGAGATTTTTGATTAGGTGTTGGGCTGCTGAGCTGGAGTAACGTGTTTCAAATGGTTCCTGGTGAAAACATAATATTCTGCATGTAAATAAAATTGTGTTTTCTTTAGGATTTTTCTTCCCCATAGACACCCGGTGCCCTAAGATCATCATCGTTACAAAAAGGCCACTCCAGCTAGGTTTCCCCATACACAACCCTAACAGTGCCCTAAGATCACCGTCGTTACAAAAAGGCCACTCCAGCTAGGTTTCGAATTGGGGATAGGCCAGGGAGAAACATGTACTCTCTGAATATGGTCGTCATTGGCCATAATCCTACAGAACTTTGCGTTCATGGAAGTTTTAGTTTTATCCAAATTTTAATACCTTCCCATCCTGTCCACAACCCAACGAATTCTTCAAATTTTTCTTCATGCCATAACAGATCTTTTACGTAGCTTTACAAAAAAAAGTCCAACAACGTCAAATCACACCATCTTGAATGCCAATTATATCACCAAATCTTCAAATTACACGTTCTGCCAACTTTTCGCCAAAAATTTACTTGTTGTGTAGTTTGTAGCCCAGTCTTGTTAAAAGTACATATCTGCTACAGTGGTCAGAATTGACGGTAACGGCCTCTACTCCCTAATTTTCAAAAAAAATATGGGCCAAACAGTTACTTTTTGCGTATAAAATGGCTTTTTCACATCTACTTGTGGTTTTTCAGAGCCTCATATATGTTAATTTTGCTTATTGACGCAACATTGATGAAGAAATTTTTTTCGAAAGTTCAGCATTCAAAGGCTGTTTTTACAATAACAAATGTTACATTAAATGATCAAATAATAGGGATCTACCTATTAAAAGAGGACCGAATACTCTGTGGCATTTTGTGACAATCTAACGAGCCACTTGGGGTCCATTATAGAGTTATAGGAAAGCTCACACTGGAAATACATCGATCTAAATAATTCATTGCCTTTACTGAAAATAAGGCGTTAGATATACAAATGCATCGGCATCTTCACTGTGCACTATTTTTTTGGATATCATTTTAATGGCCGAATCTGACACGTTCAGACTTGAGGTTGTTGGAAAAGTGATATTTTGTAGTAAAACATTTTCTTTTACATTTTTTTGATTGTCAATTCAAATGGAAGTTAACAAAGAGAAAATTTATAATTTTGCTTTAATAAAGACAAAACTGTAAGCCAGACGGCTGAAATTTTGAATGGTGTTTCTGGTCCCGATACTGTCACACAGTCAATTACGCGCCATTTTGGTTTCGTCGATTCCGTTCCAGTATTTTCGATATTAAAGATACACCTCTCAAAGGTAAGCCCGTCATCGCAAATGTCAATAAAGTCATGCAAATAATGGAAGTAGACCGGCATATTAGCAGTTGTTCAATAGCATCGCACAGGAGCTAAAGGTCGCCCTCAAAACAATTTTAAACCATCCGATGTTTAGTGTCACACGAATTGACGTAAGAAAACACAATGGATCGAATTTCCATCTGTAAATCCTTCGCCATACGAAACGAAATCGACTAATTTTTTAAATGGATGGTGACTTGGGTCAAAAAATGTGTCATATGCAACAATATTGTGCGAAAACGGTCGTGGTCAAAGCGCGCTGCAGCAGCTCAAACGGTAGCCAAACCAGGACTAACTGCCAGGAAGGTTTTGCTGTGAATTTAGTAGGTCTGGATAGGTAACATCTACTTTGAGTTGCTTCCATATAGCCAAATGGTAAATTTGGACCTCCACTGTCAACAATTGGATCGTTTGTAGGTAGCAATTAACCAGAAGCGGCCAGAATTGGCCAACAGGAGAGGTGTTGTGTTCCATCAGGATAATGCTAGGCCACACACGTCCATAATGGCTCGGCAGAAACTCCGGGACCTTTATTTGGGGAAGTTTGATGCATTCACCTTATAGTCCAAATGTGGCACCAAGCGATTACCATCTTTTTTGACATTACAAAACTTCCTTTGTGATAAGAAATTGGCATCACTTAGTCGAATTTTTCACCAATAGGCATCAGGACTTCTATGAGAAAAGCATTAAGAAGTTACCTTTCAAATGATAACAAATTATTTAAAAAAACGGGACATATTCAACCCAAATCAGACAATCCAAACCATGTTAAATAAAGTCTTGGATTTCTTTTTCCTTAAGCCAATATTAATAAGATCTTCTAAGCTACGAGGGTTATTCAACAAGTACTTGGCCTCCCGCCCGATGGAACTGCTGTCACAAAAGAAATTTACCATCGTGCAGTACATTCTTTTAGTAGCCTACTGTCAAAGTTGCAGCCGATTCCCTTCATTAGTTTTGTTTTGAGAGCCTTTGAAAGCGAGCGTGTCGGTCGGTTGCACAAAAATGGAAAAAGAACAATATCGTTCGGTGATTAGATTCTTGTTTTTGGAAGGGAAAACGCGCAGCGAAATCAAAGATCGGTTGGATGCTGTGTATGGTGACTCTTCTCCTTCGATGGCGACCGTCAAGAATTGGTTCAATGAGTTTGTTCGTGGCCGCACGTCGGTTTTTGATGAGCCACGCCCAGGTGCCCCGAAAACGGCTGCTACGGAGGAAAACGTTAAAAAAGTCCACGATCTCGTGTTGGCAGACCGTCGATTGAAGGTTCACGAGATAGCTGAGACTGTGGGGCATCGCAGTAGGAACGGTGCATCATATTCTACATGAAGAACTGGGCATGAGAAAGCTGTCGGCGCGATGGGTGCCGCGTTTGCTCACACCGGAAAACAAGCGCAACCGTGAGACCACATCGGCGACGTGTTTGCCGCTGTTTCAGCGCAATCCAGCGAAGTTCTTGCGTCGTTTCGTGACCGCCGACGAAACATGAATTCACTGGTACACACCAGAGACCAAGGAACAGTCGAAACAGTGGACTTCACCCGGCGAACGTGCTCCGAAGAAGGCGAACACTGTTCGATCGGCCGGAAAGGTGATGGCCACCGTTTTCTGGGTTTCACAAGGTGTGATCCACATCGATTACCTCGAGAAGGGTAAAACAATCACGGGGCGCTACTATGCTGACTTATTGGGCCGATTTGACGTCGAATTGAAGATAAAGCGGCCCCGCTTTGCGAAGAAAAAAGTGCTGTTCCACTACGACAACGCGCCGGCTCACACCTCCACCGTCGCCATGGCCAAATTGGTCGAATTACGCTACGAATTGCTGCCCCATCCACCGTACTCTCCAGATTTGGCCCCCTGTGACTACTTTTTGTTCCCAAACCTGAAAAAATCACTCGCCGGGAATAGATCTGGGTCGAATGAGGAGGTCATCGTCGCCACGGAGGCCTATTTTGCTTCCCTCGAGAAAATGTATTTTTTGGACGGGTTAAAAAAGTTAGAGCATCACTGAGCCAAGTGTATCGAGCTTGAAGGAGATTATGTGGAAAAATATATTGCCACCTTTCCAAAATTTTCGGTTTTCTTTTGTAGGCTAAGTACTTGTTGAATGACCCTCGTACATGAGAATTATAATTACTTTTATTTTCAGTTGGTACAATCCGCTTTAGATCTGGCATGTACAGGACGCACTTGCATTGTGATAGCACATCGTCTTTCCACCATCCAAACTGCTGATGTTATTTGTGTCATCGATAATGGAAAAGTGATCGAACAAGGAACCCACCAGACCTTATTGACAAAGGGTGGAGCCTACGCTCGCCTGCATAAAATGCAGCCAGGATTAGAATAATTTGTTATATATCAAGTCAACTAAAAGATTCATTTTTTGTCACTTACAATGTATATTCTCATCAAAATAAATAGTAGATTTTAAAGTTAACTTTAAACTTTTAAGATAAAAATAGATTTGTGTACATTCCGTTTAGCCTCAATCTATTAACGAGTATTTATAATGATAAATTCGAAATAAATTTCTTTTAATTAAATAAAATACAAACTTTCACTAAATTTATTTATTTATCTACAAGAATCTTATAATTATCAGAATATTTTTAAGAAAATATTTATAGGAAAAAATATGATCTCCGAAAGAAAATCTTATATTAAAACTCTAGATTGCAAAAATAAAATTTCATTCTATAAAAAATAAAAATAATTATCTACATATACTTTTTATATACTCGTAGTATATGATATTTTTGCTATGCTATTGTAAAAATCTTAACGCACATTTACATAATTGTATTTGTATGGACGGTAAACTGTTCCTTTACACGCTCAATTTTTTTTTAACTTGATCTATACTCACAAATTAAAAAATAATTAATTTACTAATAAATTCAATCATAATCATTATTATTATTATTATTATTATTGTCTCCATAACGACTTATTACAATACGAAAAAATGTTTCATTCAAGATATTTTACGAAACAAACATAAAAGATTGCGTCGAATCTTAAGTGTAGTTTAATTCATATATCCTCTTATAAGTATATATGGTATAACGCGAGAGTAATTATTTTATTTCAAATTAAAAAAAATATCACATTAATAATATTCTCTTTTTAATAAAAGCATTTCTACATCTAGATGTAATTTTTTCTCATTATAATAAATGACACAGAACGTATTATTAAACGTACACTTCGCCCGTTTTTGTTTCTGGCTTCCGTTTGGTCAAAGTTGATGGCGCCGAAATGGAGATCTCCGGCGATTGTGGATGTAAGGTGGCTGGGGAAATATTGAAATCTCTCGATTTGGAACGTTCGGAAAAATTCCGTTCTAAATGATAGGGCTCCTGGCCAGACACTGATGTATTGAAGCTACTATTCCTTGACAATGACAATTTGATTTGCGGTGATTCTTTTTCGCGATCGCTGAACGATGAATGATGACCCTCTGGTGTATCTGGTGGCACCTCCATTATAATCGGAGTAGACACTCTGGGTGGAACTGTCACTGAAACCAATGACATAACTGACTCAGTACCAAATCCATTTCCATTTGGCGATAGCTGAGAGACCGATGTTGGCGACACGATTGGCAGATAGGATAATGTGCCAGTGGCAGCAGCAGTATCTGAAGTGGCAGTCACGGTTATCGGAAATGATAACGTTGATATGTGCGGCGCACCTGATAAAGCTGTTCCAAGTTAGAAGGATAATTATGGTATATAAAAACAGAAAACAAAATGGTAAAATTAAAAATTAACACTTACTGGTCGAGGCAATTGATACGGCACTGAAGCCGGCATTTTGCAGTGATTTTGGCAAAATTGCTTGGGCAAGAGCTGCTGTCGATGGATGTCCAGCCTGAAGAGTATTATGCGCTGAATTACTATCCATTTCAGCTATGGGTGACAATAATAGTGTTCCCATAACTGGAGTTTCTTGATTGTTGTGTGGATACATAGCTGGTGTGGTGGCTAATTGATGCGTCATAACGGCAACTCCAGAAGCCACTGTTGGTGGTGCGTTCGTTCCGGGAATTGTTAAGGGTGTCAGTCCAGTTAAACTGAAACGGTTTTCCTTTTCGACACCTTCTTTCGTAACGTCAGGTGTCGGAATACGAGGACGACTTCTCGCCGAAGTTGTCGACATCACATTCCCATTGAGATTCATTTTCGAGTCTGAAATTCAAATAGCGATCATATTTTCATTAGACAATTCCATTAAATATTCATTCCGATTGCTCAAAGCAAAATTAGCACCCACGCCGCCAATTTACGAATGAATCACATAAACTTTCGCATTTACTAATTGCCGCTAAGTGCAATCAGATAATTGATTAGCGCCCAACTGATGAATAGTCCAATTGCTAATTCATTTGAAAGTGGATCAGTACGTGTAATTATTAATCGGCTTACTCACTTTGCTTCATGAATTGTCGTTGAGTCCGTGTCGATCTGCGTCCAATGAATTTGTCGTATAGGCTCATCTTCTGTGATGACTGACCGAGTGGAAGGCCAGCTTCCGGGATAGAATAGACTGAATTGAGACGATTCAAATTGAATATACCACCTGATGAGTAGGCGGTAGATGAGCTTCGCACAGATCCCATTCGGGTCATTTGTCTGCTAAACCAATTTTTTCGACGTTCCGCCATTGGTGTGTCTACACTCTCCTAAAAGATTTCAAAGAAAATAAAAGGAAATTTTTAGTTTTCTATTGTAGAAAAGATGATTCTGACGAATTGCTTACATAGTCAGCATAAGCGTCGTCCATGTGTCTCTTCGAAGGCATAATATTGGCGTACATGGCATCGGACGATTTTACTTTGTAGTATTCCGCAGAACCTTTAGGCTCGTGGCGACGGTAATGTTCCGATGCTACTGTATATGGTAGATCTTTTGGAACCTTCTCTTCCCAGTATTGATCCTTAAGAAGCTCTGGATGCTCTTCGTGCATTTCATCAACAATCATGTAAGCAGCCTTAAAATTTAAAAAGCAAAAATAAGTTGTTTTTTTTTTGATATTTTCGAACCGGTTGAAAGTTGAGAACACAATAATGTGATTTTTAAAAATATTTCAAAAAGTCTATTTATTATTTAATTTTTTAAAAAGAATCTTTCATTAAACCAAATCTTTTCTAACAATTTATATTTCCTTTCTTTTTTGTAACTACTCGTAATTTGTAGCCCATTTTCTGATTGCAGGTAATTAACCTTCTTGTTAGTTGTGATTTTTTACTATTTTTTTTTTATTAAACACAAACTATATAAAATTTATATTATATTGTAGTGTAGATCAGTAACGTGCATCAAAGTCGTACTCGTGCATTTATATTACTGTAAGCCGCAGTTATAGTAAGGCTACTCGTACAAGTAAGCCAACAGAGAAACATTGAAGATTGATTGCTTGCATAAATTACAGAACAATATGCAATGTGTGTCAGCGAATTATACAAAACTAAAGTGCAATAAACAGTCTCGACGAATTGCTATTATGCAATATAATCGGTTCGAAATTAATTTGCAAATATGTATGCAATCACCCTTACTGGGCTAAGTTTGTAAATCAGTTAAAATGTTTAACAATATCAGTCAATATATCAATTTGGATAGTAATCAATTCCGTTTTAATATGTTCGCAAAGACCTTGCAATTGATTTCTTCAAATTCACTCCAAATCGCAGTGGTTAAATGACTTTAATATGCATTATACTTGGGGCTTAAGAAAATAAGAACTCAAAAAATTATCTAACGAAAATAATACAATAAAAATTACTAGTTTTTATTAGAATTTAATATTTAATGATTTTGTGAAAATTATTCAAAGAAAATTTTTACTGATTTTTATTGGCAATCTTCATAGATAATTATTTTTTTCCAACTGATTTTTGCTGACAATATGTTCTGATAGTTTTTATTTTAGAGAACACTTCCGAATATATATTTTATTCATTTTTATATTCAGCAAAAAAACAGAAGCCAAAACTATTATGAAAACATAATATCTTCGGTTAAGTTTAATAGCAATCAAGGTATATCCATTTTATAGTTTGGAAAATACAGTCATATTATTTAATAATTATTGAATATATTGAGTGTATAACTTAACAATGCGGGATTGACAACAGATGGCATAACTTTTACACATGGTTTGTGTTAATAATAACTCATATGGCATTTTAGAGGTTAGACATCTGTCATTCATTCTCGATTAGTCATTGAACGAAATAATGTAAACAACAAAGATTTTTTTTGCTTCAAAAATGTCGAATTTCGTACCAAAAAAGTCCCATTTGCGAGAAGTGTTGGTTTACTTCTTCAATTTGAAAAAAAGTGCAGCTGAAGCACATGGATTGCTCACCGAAGCTTATCCTGAATATGTTCCATCGATTTCAACGTGCGAGAGATGGTTTTTGCGGTTCAGAAGTGGTGATTTTGACACGGAAGACAAAGAAGGACCAGGTCAGCCAAAAAAATTTGAAGATGAAGATTTGGAGGCATTACTCGACGAAGACTGTTGTCAAACTCAAGAAGAAATTGCAAAATCATTGGAAGTCACTCAACCAGCCATTTCAAAACGTTTGAAAGCAGCAGGATTCATACAAAAGCAAGGAAATTGGGTCCCATATGAATTGAAGCCGAGAGACGTTGAAAGGCGATTTTGCATGTCCGAAATGCTGCTTGAACGGCAGAAAAAGAAGTCGTTTTTGAATCGAATCATTACTGGCGACGAAAAATGGATTCATTGCGACAACCCAAAGCGCAAAAAATCGTATGTGAAGCCCGGCCAACCAGCCAAATCAACGCCAAAGCCAAATATCCATGGCGCCAAGGTAATACTCTGTATTTGGTGGGATCAGAAGGGTGTGATCTATTATGAGCTACTGAAATTGGGCCAGACGATCACAGGCAACCTCTACCGAACACAATTAATCCGTTTGAAGCGAGCATTGGCCGAAAAAAGCCCGGAATATGCGACCAGACACGAAGCCATAATTTTCCATCATGACAACGCTCGGCCTCATGTTGCAAGACCGGTTTAAAATTATTTTGGAAACAGTGGCTGGGAAGTTTTGCCTCACCCGCCTTATAGCCCAGACCTTGCCCCGTCCGACTACCATTTGTTTAGATCCATGCAAAACGCCCTCACCGAAATACGCTTCACTTCAGAACGGCATCAAAAATTGACTCGATTCATTCTTGGCCTCAAAACTGGAGCAGTTTTTATGGCACGGAATCCATATGTTGCCAGAAAGATGTAGAAAAGGTAGTGGCTTCCGATGGACAATACTTTGAATAAAATATATTGTAACAATTTTTCAAAATAAACACTCAAAGTTTGCCAAAAATCCCGCATTTTTAAGTAAAAATTTAATTTGCCATTTAATTATTATGTATTAATATATTATCAAATATTAGGTAATAATTGTGGAAACTTTTAATAAATGTAGTAGTTTTGGCATAGACACATTTCGGGAAGGATTTTCTTCAGCCAATGGGGCTGATTTCCCGTTACATGAATACGTTAATAAGCTAATTTATCATATAAAAGATTCCAAAAACTTACTATGACAAAGCTGAAAGTAAGTTTCAGTTGCGCATTTTGATGTGAAATTGTCAAATGTGATAACTGAGTTAATTCAGCCTGAACTGAAAGATATTTATCTGAATCAAATGTGATTTCAATAAGATCATACCCAAATCGATATAATATATAATTATTTTTGTTATTATTTAGAGCATTTAAAAGCTGATTCTATTTAGAGCATTTAAAATTACCTCAAAAGGATCTAGTTTTGCTTGAAATTTTGTGATAAATATTTGAACAATATTATATTTTTTATTTAATGGCAAAATTTACGTAATATAATTAATAAAAAATTTTCTTTCAATTTAAATTTAAAGTATATTGTGTATAACTTTATTTTCCAAATTAGAAATTGGATAATTCTCTTGGAAATCTTTATTTTTTTTTTTAGGACAAAATATAACTTGGAAAAAATATTTTATCTTATTCCGGAACTAAAGTACTAAACATGATTTAAGTGTTGTTAAGTTTTATTATAATCAATTTTTTCAGACAGTAATGGTAATTTATTCTCCTAACTCCTGCAGAGATACTGCAACATCCAACCATCGATAATATCAAGAGTCAAAATTTACAACTGTTCAGAAAGTTTCAAATGCGAATTTCTTTCAAATGCCAAAATGATAATCAATTTTGCTTTATATAATCTTTTACGAATATATACATACACTTTATGCCTGAAAAGATTAAAATAGATAACAACAACTAAATGCGATTTCTAACTTCACTCAATTTGGAGAAGTAATTTTTTTCTGCATATTTTTGTTTTGTCGGTTGCCCATTAATCATTATCAGTAAATTTCTTGGAATTTATCAACCACTAAAAATAAAAATTGACCCAAATCAGCTTAATATTATTTTATCTCTGCAAATTATGGTGAAGAAATAACAAACTCTGACCACTCAAAATTAGTGGTGACTACGATGACGAATGAAAAATTTATTCCTTGTGCAAATATAACACGAATACGGTCAGATATCTTCATCTTGAATTGGGAGTATTGGTGAGGGGAAAGATAAATTTCTCATAAAAAGTACGGCACACGACAGAAGAGAAATTCCATTTTATCATCAATTCATGGAAAAGACCTTGCAAGGTTATTTAAACGGCTTCATGCAAATTTTATTATTGACCGTCGTTATTATTCCATGAAGTCAATAGACACTGAGCACACGATCTTTGTTCGTTGACGCATTCGAAAACGTCATAATAATTATGGTAAATACATTGTCATACTATAATTACATTCCATTCAAACGGTTTCAATAAAAATTTCTTAAATAAAATTTTAATATTTAATTAACACAGAAATTATTTTAAAATTTCGTATTTTGTAGTAGCTTTTTTGGGGTTTTTACTAAACGGTTATCCATTTTATGTTTTGGAAAGTGTAGCTCTTTTATTTGATATTAATTACTTATATAGGGTTATATAGGTAGGCAAGTGTTGCTGAAGACCGCAATTTGTCGATTCCAAGACGTTCTCAAGAATTGGGACTGTCTCAAACCATAACTTGGCGGATTTTGAGAAAGGATTTGGGCTTGCATCCGTATAAAATTGTTAACACTCAAGAACTGAAGCCATTGGACCACAGGAAACATTCTGAATTTGCTGATTTTGTCTTGGAACAACTTGAAAACGATAACGATTTTTTTAAGAAAATCATCTTCTCCGATGAGGCCCACTCTCATCTGAGTGGATGAAAGTGAGCCTCATCGGAGAAGATGATTACATTCACCTAAATTGACAGTTTGGTGTGGTTTTTGCTCTCGTTGAATCATCGGTCCGGACTTCTTTCGAAATGAAGCTGGTAACACCGTTACTGTCAATGGAGAGTGGTATAGATCGATGATAACCAACTTTTTATAGCCGAAATTGGAAGAAGTTGATCTTGACAACATCTGGTTCTAACAAGACGGGGCTACGTGCCACACAGCACGTGCAACAACCGAATTATTGCGAGAAAAGTTTGGAGATTCGATTATTTCAAGAAATTGTGATATTGAATGGCCTTCAAGAAGTTGTGATTTAACACCATTCGACTATTTCTTGTGGGGTTATTTGAAGTCATTGGTCTTTAACAATAAACCAGACTCTATTCAAGCTTTAGAAGTCAATATTGAACGTGCTATTAATGACATACGACTCGATTTTGTGGAAAAAGTGCTCGAAAATTGGGTTCATCGAATTCGCTCCTGCAAAAGAAGTCATGGAGGCCATTTGAATGACATTTTATTCAGAACTTAATTGTATCGATTGTACTTCACATAAAATAAAAAGCATTTGCATTTCCTTAACAATTAGTGTATTTTTTTTTTACAAGAAATCATATTACTCTTATTACTAGTAAAGGAAATACTTTTTTAGACAAAAGTTTGCCATTTTTATATTGTAAATTGATTAATTATCAAAAATTCGTCAATTTAATAATAGAACGAGAGAATTTGGATGCAGCATCCAATTTAATTTAGTTTTATTTTGTATAGTTAATTATGGGTTGTTTTGAAAAAATAATTTTCAGCAAAATAATTTTTTCAAAAACAACCCATAAATAACTATACACAATAAAACTACTCTAAAATCCCACGACTAACTATAGAAAAGCCATTGTATTCACGAAAATCTGGTGTGCATTTAGTCTGAAGATGTCATTGGCTCATATTTCCTTGCGAATAAAAAGGGGAGAGACGGTTACTGTCAATTCTGAGTATCATTCCTGTATGATTACCGACTTTTTTTCATATCTAAACTTCAAGATTTTCATCTGGAAAATATGGGGTTTCATTAAAAACGGCGCCAAATGCCACTAAACATGAGCAATTTTGGATATATTGAGCGAAACTTCACTTTCTGACGCACAAATTGGCTGATCCTGCACAAAAGTAATTAAATTAAAATGTGTTCAAAAAAAAAACGTGCGAAAAATGTACTGTTGGTGGTAATATTTATAAACTAACAACAGAAAATTGAAATTAATTTGATACTATTTTTTCTGTTTTAATAAATAATATTATACACACACTTAACGAACCGGTTTCTTGAATTTCATTTAAAAGTTCTTTCCAATTTCGAATTAATATCGTGGGGATTATTTTTAAATTATCTTCTTTGCCTACACTTTCAGGTGTTTTTCTTGAATAGAGAAATTATGGAAATTCTCAAAATTCCATACGAGGCTAACTGGTCGTTAGTTGAATACACAAGAAACCAAGGTGTTGGCTATTCGATGATTGGTACAAAAGTTTTTGAAACCATTACAAATTGTGAATTACAAACTTACAAAATAATTAATTATTATAAATTAGTAATTATTGAGAAAAGATCTTCTAAAAATAATTTTAATTCGAAAAAAATTCTTATAAATGCATTCAAAGTGCTGTTTGCGTATCTAATTTCGTCCGACCTTGTTGCATCACAACAAGTCTTCTTAACATGATCTAACTCCCCGATAATACCATCACGTGCTTCAAGATTTCATTAATAAATCATCAATTAAAAACAACCATGCCATTGGCCAGTTCATATTTATTATGGGAACTTGATAATTTCTAAACAAAGAAAACTACTTACGTACATAAATACTATCTATTATAGTCTCGCGATTTTGTTCTCTCTTTTAATAGATGAAAAGATATTCATACTGTTTATATACGTAGCAATAACATAATAATTAGTTTCGTTTTTTTTTTTTAAAACAAATATTTCTTTTTAATTTCCTTAAAATAATAAAAATTATTTCAATGTCAAGGAGAAGTTCTATAGTATGTACTCATGTTTAAGTTAGCATATATTCCATTTATTTGAGGCTAAATAAAGACAACTTTTTATCGATATAAGGTTTTTTTTTTTTTATTTTTTTTTTTTTATCTGCAACTACAATTTTATTGTAACAAGCAGATTTACATAGCATTTTAATTAACAATCTTGTGCATCATGAAGTGGGAGTAAACACCCATCGGCGTTTCTCCAAATAACCTCTACAAAATCTCTAGGGCATTGTCTCTTAAGTCTCCGATGACTGTTTCCGTGGAGGGCTGTACAAGACAATTCTCTTACAAGTGGATTATGATGATAGGGTAAACGGGAGTGAAAGTTTTGATATCGGAAATTGCACAGGTCATGAACAAAGGGAACATTTTGGTCACGATGTATTACAGTGTTACGAACATAAAAGGGGGCATCAACAATTTTAAGGAAGATCTTGGATTGTAAGGCCTGGACGCGATAGGAATTGGAACGTTTCGTTGAACCCCAAAGTTCAATTCCATATGTCCAAATAGGTTTTATAATTGAATTTTGTAGATTAGAAGTTTACTTTTAATTGTTAGTTTCGAGCGTTTGTCCAGTCGTCTAAGAAGTTGTAGGTAACGTCTGTTAGCTTCAGCTCTTTTTAATCTAGTATGTGGGTTCCATGTTAGTCTCTTGTCCCAGGTAAAGTCCCAAATAACGCACTTTATCATATTGCGGTATCATGTTGCTATTAAGGTATAAAGGGGTAGGTTTACCTTGACAAAGTGTGAAAGTAATGTGAGCACTCTTCTGTTCATTTACCTTCACTCTCCATCTCTTAAACCAAGATTGAAGGTTGTGGATATGGGATTGTAAATTGTTGGAAGCTTGGTCAGGATTTGAATGGGTAGCAAGTATGGCCGTATCGTCTGCATAAGTAGCAATGATAGTATTAGGATAAGCTGGGATGTCATGCGTATAAATATTATATAAGATGGGACCAAGGATACTGCCTTGTGGTACTCCGGCGAGAATAGGATATATTTCCGACAATTCTGAGTTGATTGCAACTTGGAAATGTCGTTGGGAGAGATATGAATTTTTGATAAGGTAGTATGTTGAAGGAAGAAAGCTCTTGAGTTTCCAAAGGAGTCCAGGATGCCACACACGATCAAAAGCTTGGGAGATATCTAGAAATACTCCTGTGCAATACTCTTTCCTCTCAAGCGAGGATGCAATATGATGAACAATGCGATGGCATTGCTGGATAGTGGAGTGTTCAGACCGGAAGCCAAATTGGTGATCAGGAATAATTATTTCATTAACTAGAACTGGGTAGAGTCGTTTTAATAGGAGTTTCTCGAATATCTTACCAAGAATTGGTAAGAGGCTGATAGGTCTATAGGAGGAAGGAGAATTTTTTTATTTGGAAGGCGCAGAATTGTAGATTTAATTTCTGAGGGCTTAAAATTTTTGGGAGGAAGACTCATAGAGAGTGGGAACATTAGTTCTTCGATGATTTTGTTAGTATGTGATTTGTCTTCTATATCATAATTTGGAGCAAAAGTATTTACCAAATGTTTAGCAAATACTTCAGCTTTTTCTTTGTCTGTTTTTGGCCAGTTACCGTCATTTTGTTTCAGTGGGTGTGATGTTCTTTTGTATGAGAGTATTCGTCTAGTGGCTTCCCATAAGGAAATATTGTCACTTAGCGTATTTTGTATAAGTTTCATGCCATTCATTAAAGTGCTTACTAATTTCCATTTTTAGTTCACGTTGTAGTCGGTTAAGTTCCTGTTTGTAGCTAGGCATTGTTGCCATTCTATTCTCATTTTTCTTTTTTCGTTAATTAAAGTCCGTATTTTATTTGGCAAATTTTGTTTTTGTGGTTGTGTCGTATTGTACGAGATGTGAGCGGTTGTAACTGCCTGTTGTATATATATAGTGAGGTTATTTGATATATATAAGGGGAGGTTATTTGATATGATGTATGGGATAGTGCTTCTTGAAGAATCTTTCCTCGAGGGTTAGCAACGCGGCAACCCCATTGAGGGTGTTTAGCATTGTAGTCACCACCCGCAAGGAATGAGGCTCCAAGTGCGTGTAAGAAGGAGATAAATTCGGAACTAGTTATGGATTTATTGGGAGGACAATATACAGATGCTACATTAAGATTAAATAAGGAGGTATAAATTGTAACAACTGTTGCGTCGATGCGTCTGTCATATAGGAGAATATTGAGTTTTTGTCGATGGAGGTTCAATCCATGATATAAGGTTAAGGAACAAATTTTTATTTGTGAGTTAGTTGAAAATTTTATATTGGAAAAATTGTAAAAAAAAAGCCAGCTTTTTTGCTGAACATCTAACAGGTGCTTTCCAACCATGAGTAATACTACAAACGAGAATACAATTAAAGAAATTAAAAAATGTGATTAGGCCCACTTTAAAAGGCAAACTTTCCTGGACAGATCATGAAAGAACTCTCCGAAGTAGACTACCTTAAGTTTCAGTTCATTATTAATACTTGCTTTAAGTAAAAAATGTACTCAAACATTGGAAAATCGTCAAAATGATCCTTGTTCCAAAACCAGAACTTACCAATCAAAATTTTTTGATATCCACTATGATAAGCTGTTCTTACGAAGGATCTTACCTATCACCAAATAAAGAGATGTCATCCCACCTTATCAGTTTCGTTATAGAGAAAAACACTGTACCTTAGACCAAGTTCATCAAATCACTAATAAAGTGGAAAAACCACTAGACGAGGAAAAGTTGTGGCCTACAATCTTCTTGGATGTTATGCATTTGACTAGTTGTCGTACCAAGGGCTTATAGTACAAACTGTGTAGAGTCTCCCAAAATGATTGTTTAAATTGCTCGTCTGGCCTGCCTCGGGCCACTCTTTTAAGCACATTTTTCATAATAATTTCGCAAAATTCTGGTGTTATTTAATCAATTTCGTTTCGAATGTTGTCCTTAAGCATCGAAGTTGTAGTTGGCTTGTTAATGTCCTTTAAGTACCCCCATACGAAGAAATTGGGAGAGTTCAAATCAAAAGATCGTAAGAGCCAGTCGATATCATCACTTTTTGACATTATTCGGCCGGGAAAAATTTATTTCAAAATTTGCATCGTAGCACGAGCTGTGTTATGTGGTACCGTCTTGTTGGAACCACATGTTCTATAAGCCTAATTGATCCAATTCGGGTAGAAGAAAGTTTTTCAAGATGTCCCGATAGCGGTCACCAATAACTGTTACAGCATTGCCTCAAGCATCCTCAAAGAAATGTGGCCCAATGATGCCGCCGCCCCAAATGCCGCACGATAAAGTTACTCTACGAGGGTATAGTAGTCTTTGGTGTATCATTTAGAGGTTTTCAATACCCCAATTACGGCTATTGTCTTTATTAACAAAGCCATCCAAGTTGAAGTATGCTTCGTCGTTTATAATGATTTTTTGCTATAGATCACTCTCTACGGCTATTGAATACTAACAGACAAATATTATTCAAACCAAAATGTCAACCAAACAAAATCGACCAGGAACATAAAAAGCATCCTGTATTTCAGAGAGACTGTTTAGAGTTAGGTATGGAAATGAATATGCTGAGCTCAAAGAAAAAAGTAGGGGTACCACAAGGGAGTATGGTAGTCCCTCTCCTATACATTTATACGAGGTCTATTCAAAAAAACATTCAAAATGGCCGAACTTGACGGCATTTCCGCGGGTTACGTATATTCGATTTTCGATTTTTTGTAGCGTTATGTTGGTACTCATGTTTCTCACTTATGCTGAAAAGTTCGGCAATTTTGAATGTTCAGTTAATTTTCGACAGCTGCTTTGCTTGCACGTGTTTTGGCTCATCTTCGATTTTTGCACGTTTTCGATCAAAAACAGCATCGCATTAACATTGCTAAGGAGCTGTTGGACTCTGTCCGCAATGACCCAAATTTGCTCAAGAGGGTGATAACTGGTGACGAATCATGGGTTTATGGTTATGACGTGGTAACCAAAGCTCAATCATCCCAATGGAAGCTGCCGCAGGAGCCAAGTTTGGTCGAATGTGAAGGTTTTGCTTACAGTTTTCTTCGATTGCAGGGCCGTGGTGCATCATGAGTTATTGCCACAGGGTAGAACGGTCAATAAGGAATATTACCTGGAAGTGATGCGTAAATTGCGCGAAGCAATCCGCCAGAAACGCCCGGATATGTGGAAGAACAAAAATTGGCTTTTGCACCATGATAACGCCCCTGCTCACGCATCGTTTCTTGTGAGCGAATTTTTGGCCAAAAAAAACACATTAATAATGCCGTAGCCACCGTAGTCCTTAGATCTGGCCCCCTGTGACTTTTTCTTGATCCATTTTTTTGGAATGGGCAGAAATCGAAAACGAGTCAAAACACGTGCAGTCAAAAATTAACTGAATATTCAAAATGGCCGAACTTGTCGGTAAAGTGAGAGACATGAATACCAACGCCACAAATTCTCGATACTTTTTTAACAGACCTCGTATATATAAATAAATGTTTGTCTGTCTGTATGTTCCCTATAGACTTCAAACAGCTCAACGGAACATCATGAAAATTTGTATATAATAGTTTTTGGCTACGAGGAGTATTTCTGCGCTACCCATTTTGCTTTAACTTGTCGCAAAAATGGACTGTAGTGCAACTATAAAAATATATGCTTTTCAATTTTTTTATGTTTTTTTCAGCGTATTTATGTAATTTTCTATATTTGACAAAATTTCTCACTCGATTATTTTGTTTAAACTAAATAAAATGGGATTTCCTCCAATTCTTCTTGATTAGTTTAGTTCATAATTATCTGATAGGACCTATAACTTGTCTTTTCGTACGTGTTTATCACGAGATTTTCATGCACTTACTGGTGTTCCATCACTTTTTATTATTGCCATTGATGACATTGTAAAAGTAATTAAGAACTCCAAAATATTAATCTTTGCGGATGATATAGAACTTTTTTCAAAAATTTAAAATTTCAATGATGCAACTCACATTCAGGAGGATTTAAACTAACGTCAAATTATGATATTTTCCAGATGCATCAATCCTCGCACTTTCTCTTACAATTTTCCAGGATCTACAATTAAACGTGCACAAACAGCTACTGACTTTGGGATTTTACTGGATAAGAAACTTGAATTTATTCCCCACATTAACAACATTGTTGCTAAAGGTAGTGAAGTTTTGGGCTTTATAAAACGTTGGTCGTGAGAACTTTCCTGTGTTAAGACCTCGGTGCACTTATATTTTTCCTTAGTTAGATCTATTCTTATCATCTTAGACTTCCTTGAGATCGGCTCAATTTGCTTCAAAAGTTACTGATATATTCATTAGCATTTGTTATTGAAAGTTGTGTGCTTAGAGTTGACGTTTAATTTCGAATTAAAATGACCCTTGATACCAAATTTAAGTAGAATGAGCTTGTGAATTGGAAAAAATCAGAACCTAATAACAAAACATAGACAATTAAATTAGCTGCTGGGGAAGGAGATCTGATCTCTCAGTCAAATACTTAATCCTAATTGTATATACGGTATCCAGTTTTAGGGTTGATCAAGAACGTACGAGGTCTTAAAAGGATCAAACCTCACAAAGACAATTCAGTCGACTTTTACTAAAAATTAATTTTAACTTAAATTGACCATGACACATTGTAGGAATGTGTTTTTATTGGGTTAGAGTCCAATACTATGAAAAGGGAGAGGAGTCCTGTTACAATAATATTTTTAAAATTTTCACCTACCCGGGGAAGAAAAGTTGTGACAAGTTTGAATAAGGAATTCAGCAAAAAATTCGCAAATCTAAGAATTGCTGTGCCAAATAATTTTTTTTTATTAAAATATAATAAACAAAAACTAATAAAATATGATTCTCTCAACGGCAAAAATGTTTACAAACAATTTGAAATTTTTAAGACACTCCTAATATAGCATATTGTAACCGAAAACCAAACAAAATCGGTGACATATCATTTCAGTAGCAACTTGGTGAATACAAAGAAACGATCCCACTCTTAAATGTACAACCATACAAGCACTTAAGCCTATTCAGCATTTTCTTCTTCTAATATATGAATCTGTATTGTGTTAAAAATTTGAATGTCTATAGATCGAGTATAATTTACTGTCAACAGGTGAAATGCCAACAATAGTACTGGAGAAACGAGTCACTGAAGACTATGAGGGCAATGTATAGAAGCCAAAACCACTGCTAACGCTAGACGGTTATAGACCTGAACGCATTCGAGACATGTCTAAGATGCCGAGCCTACACAAATCACATTCCATTTGAAAGCATATTGAACCATCTTTTGACAATGAGCTTTAGAGCTTTATATGGTAAGAACCCACTATGTGATAAATCGACCAAAACCAGCCAACGAATATTCTTCATTGGTAATAGTCTTTTTATTTTGGAATGATTAAAAGAGTCACACTCGTGGTTAACAGGAGTTGCAGAAAAAAACCTCCAAAAAAATTTCGCAAACAAAAATATATTATGTAAAATAAATTTGTATAATTTTTAAAGTTATCCAATAAATAGACAGGTGCCTTTTTAAGTGTTTTCCCAGAATGCAAATTGAGTGGGTAGAAAAGCTTGTATGTAAATATTGTAGAAAAAATGTGAATACCAAATTACTGGTAGACAAGTATAAATTGTCTGGGAAATTTTTCCAATCATAAAGAATTGCTATTTTTGTATATTTTAGGTTAAATATTTGTCATAAAAAGCTATTTTTGGAATAAACATAAATTAAATTTAAAAGAAAAAGCTTTTGAGTGTTATACGGACACAAGTGATCGATGAGAATTTGGAAAGCTTTTACGTTATTTATTTGAATAAAAAGGATTTTCTTCTCTACTTATACTCTTAAACCAATTTATATTAATTTGAAAATTTATTAAAAATCTTTAAAAAAAATTAAAATTGTATTTAAAAATATTTAAAATTTTATTAAAAGTGAATATTTTCTCTTTTAATTTAAATTTAATGCTCATAATAATTAGAATTTGATCCTCTTAAGAAGGTTCATATTTTTAATTAAATTATATATTAAAATGATTATTTAATATTTTTTTAATTAACACTTACCTTTATGTGTCTATCAATGAGCCAATTCAGTTCAATATCATCATCATCTTCACCAAATGGGTTGATTAGAACTTCAGCTACTTTTAGCCAGCCAACATAAAAGGTAAACTGTAATAATATTTTTTATTATTTAAACTATTAAAAATATAATAAAAACTATATTTAAAAAAAAATTATATTTCATTTAATTAAAACCACGCATACACGTGGTTTTAATTAAATGATATGACGAATCACTCATTACAATGACTTTTGACTTTATTGTACTAGAAAAGTATCAAGGATGAGTAATATAGAGATTTGGTGTTATCTATTGGCTTCTAAGATCGTACTGAATTAACGTCGTTTGACTCTTTATTGTAATTCTATGCAAAAGATCATATTAACTCAAGTAGTTTTTAAATTTAAGAGCATTTATGAACCAGCATCCATCAATTGATAACCCGATTTATAACCCAAAAAGTACAAAAAAGTCATCTCTAAAAAATATAACCCCTAAACTATCGAGTCCTGCAAGAAACTTTGTGGCGGTAATTTGGAAAATTTTATATTTTATTGTATATATAATGGCAAAGCTAAAGCAACATAATAAAATTGAAATATTATCAAGATCCGAATATAAAATTTCTATTAATCAATTTGACTTTTTAAAGTGTAAATTGGATAACATTTTATACCGGGTTTTCGAATAAGAGTGATATGATTTCTTTTTAACAAAAAAACAAACTAATTATTAAGGAAATTCAAATGTTTTTTATTTAATGTAAAGTATAATCGATACAAAGTACTGAATAAAACGTCATTCAAATGGCCTCCACGACTTCTTTTGCAGGAACGAATTCAATGAACCCAATTTTCGAGCACTTTCTCCACTAAATCAAGTCGTATGTCATGAATAGCACGTTCAATATTGACTTCTAAAGCTTGAAGAGAGTCTGGTTTATTGTTAAAGACCAATGACTTCAAATAACCCCACAAGAAATAGTCTAATGGTGTTAAATCACAACTTCTTCTTGAAATAATCGAATCTCCAAACTTTTCTCGCAATAATTCGGTTGTTGCACGTGCTGTGTGGCACGTAGCCCCGTTTTGTTGGAACCAGATATTGTCAAGATCAACTTCTTCCAATTCCGGCTATAAAAAGTTGCTTATCATCGATAAATACCGCTCTCCTATTGACAGTAACGGTGTTACCAGCTTCATTTCGAAAGAATTACGGACCGATGATTCCACCAGACCGAAAACCACACCAAACTGTCAATTTAGGTGAATGTAATGGGTGTTCATGAATAATTTGTGGATTTTCTTCGCACCAGAATCGATAGTTTTGTTTATTTACCGCACCACTCAGATGAAAGTGAGCCTCATCGGAGAAGATGATTTTCTTAAAAAAATCGTTATCGTTTTCAAGTTGTTCCAAGACAAAATCAGCAAAGTCACGACATTTACGGTGGTCCAATGGCTTCAATTCTTAAGTTTTATACGGATGCAAGCCCAAATCCTTTCTCAAAATCTGCCAGGTTGTGGTTTGAGACAGTCCCAATTCTTGAGAACGTCTTGGAATCGACAAATTACGGTCTTCAGCAACACCTGCCTGAACGGTAGCAATATTTTCATTACTTCGAGCAGTTCTTTGTCTTATTGGCACTTGAACATTATGTAAAGAAAATGTACGTTCGAAATTTTTAACAATTCGACGAATAACGAGCAGCAGTTGGACGATTATTACGAACATAAATTGGCAAAAGCGCACGAAAAGTTGCAATTGGAGAACGATTATTTTGATAATAAAATTGAATAATTTTTAAACATTATTCTTGCGTATTTCTCTCTATAAAGAAATTGTAAACATTACTGAATCCAACGAAAATAAAAATGACAAATCATGACATATTATAAATGGCCGAAACGTCACTTAGAAATCATATCACTTTTATTGGAAAACCCTATACAACTAATTGCATTTTTAATGTTCAGAAATTGCATGGAAACTTTGAATACCATAAGTCTATATAAAATATCGAATATGTGTAAATATCCTGGATATTGGGAGATAGTGGTTTTGAGTTCGAATCCAGCCTGCTCTTTTGTTATCTTTTAGTTAGTAAAAAGAAAAATTGAACAAAAATCTTTCCTAAAAAAACACCAACAGCACCATGCCTTATTCGATTTATTAACGAAAACTTAATAACTAAAGCTAAAACTCATCATAATAACTCATATTTAATATGCAATATTAGAAAGAAATTGTCTATAAATTATTTTGTTACTACTACTACTAAATGTTATAATAAATTTAATAATTTTATTTTCAGATAAAACTATATAAGCTGTTAGGAGATGCTTTGGTATCAATTACATCTACACAGAGCAGTTATATCACTGTTCCATCATAATTGCATCTTTTAATAAAAACTCCCTTTTGATTTCTTGGCAAATTGATTCGTAATGAAAAAAGTGATCAAACAGGGTAATAAGATGATCAGTACAATTTAGTTTTTAAAATAATAAATAGTATTAAAGTAAAATTTGGATTTTTCTTATATTTGTATAGCTTTTGTTCCGTCTCTGTAGTTTTCCGTAAAATAAATAAAATTTATTTGACTGCTACACGTGTACAAAGGCTACTTCTCGATAATTTCAATATCCACCATATCCCATGGCTAATTATGACGTTCACATACCATTCGAAATGTTTAAACGCAATTTATTAATTCGACTTTCAGTTGTTTTCATATTTTTATCGCTAACTTTACTAGTCGAATAATGAAAATATGGAATTTTTATGTGCACAGTTGGTTGGAAATTTATTTGATAACAAAGAAACAACAAGCTACGTTAAATATTTCTTCTAAAAATTTACTCTTTATTTCATCATACTATATTTCCATACGACTACGAATATATAAGAATTAAAATAACATAATTTTTTTTATAATAAACTTTATCTGTATTAAGAAAAACTTTCTAATAACTTCTACGTAAATCGATAATTTTTTTTTTTTTGGGGAAAAAAATAATTGTAAGAGTTATAATCGTTCGTTAGGATGAATATATTGATTAATATCATAAATAAATACAAGACGAATTTATATAACAAATATTTATTTATGACTAAATTGACATTTTTATTGATTACTTTGGAATTTTTTGCCAGTTCTTCTTTATTTTATTGAGGAGTAAAAAAAAACTTCAGTTCTTCAAGTAATGTTCAAAAATGTTCAAATTTTTTCTACATTCTCATAAATAGTATTTTTCTTCTTCTAATAATGATAACGAGCAAATAAAATATGTACGATCAAAAAGTCATTTTTCATTTCGATTATATACGCCAACGCAGTGCAGAAACTTTAAGATTAATGTTTCTAAATGTTGCAGCAACATGTTGCTCAATATGGCTAGGTATTTTTCCCATGTTATTATTTGTGAAAAAAAAATGAGTTTTGTTAAATCTCTTTAAATGATGTTATACTTTTATATAATGGCAGAATTTATATAATATAAATAAATTAAAATTATAGAAAAATCTATATAAAAAATATATTTTAATAATAATTTATTGCTATAAGTGCTAATTGGATAAACCTGTATGAATCGATAATTTCTCTTTTGTTATATTAAATTCTGTCAAATTTGTGAATATATATAAATAAATTTCTTTAAACTTTTATAAAAAAAATATATATTTATAATAATTTTTTTTTAAAAATCATTTATGATCGGAAAAGAAAAAACAAGCCTAATAAATAATTTTAGCAAAAAAATAGTTGCGCAATAGAAATATTTGAAGTTAATCAATTCTCATACTATTCACTTAATTATGTTACTTTGCGTTTGGTGAAGGTATAAATCTTAATTGCTTCGATGTTTTTCTCTTAGAAAATTTTACCTTAAAAAAATTTTCAACGACGAACTATTAAAATCAAGCGGAACATGTTTGGTATTTGATCATTTGAACTGAAATATTTTCGAAGAATTTTCTTTTGCCACAAGAGAAAATCGAGTTCTTTGCTTAAATCTTTTGTTCTGAAGTTTTTTGACTATTGATAGTTGACGGCAACAAGTTTTCAAGTCTTCAGTTTGACTGACAAATCCCAGAGAACACTTTAGCCATGAACTTGAAATTATCCGCCTTGAAGACGTACACAAAACAGAGTTCATTTTAATTCCATCAGACTTTGAGAGCATCAAAATTGTTTAGTACGAGTATAATAGGAATTTCCATTCACTTACTAGATGATATGCGTGATTTTTGATAAACATCTCCGCACGTGTATCTTTTGATTTCCTTAATTCTTCAACCAGCTTATAAGATTAATACATATTAATTTAAAGTTTTTGTTTCCTTTTCATATAGCCTCGATGATCAGAAATCAAATAATAAAAAAATATCGTAGATAAATTTCATCAGTCATATTATCTGACCTTTCTTTATCTTAGTTACTCGTAAAAGTTAATATTATATTGAATTCCACATCGTATTTGAATGGATTTTTGTCTCTCTTTATAAAAGTAAACTAATGAAATCATATAAAGAAACCAGAATACAACAAAAAAAAAAAAATTTAAGAAAAAATCACCTTGAGGAGGTGACTATGGACTTACATTCATATCTTTCTAAACCATCGATTATTATATTTGCAAAATATTGCCTAATCATGCTGTAATATGTTTGGGAGCAGTCAATTTTATTATATCATATCTATAAATTTTATAACTATTTCAAGCTGATCGGTTTAAATGAGAAACTATCAGAAAAATTGTAATAAAAATATATTTTTTTTAACCTTACCTGAAGGGCAGTAAACAAGGGAAAGTATAAATCTGGATCTTCGTACTTTCCTGTCACGCCTGAAACAGTTGGCAGCATTTGGCGTCCCATCAAGGCCGCTATGAAGTATGAGTACAACACCAATGTTACTACCTGCAAATATATTCCAAAAATAAAACCATGTAAATCTTTAAGTAATTTTTTTTTTTACACAAAAATTAACCAGTCAAATTATACTCATAAAAATACAATAAGTGGAATTATGGAGAAATATTTCCAATCTTTTTTTTTAAAAGTACAACATTTTTATGAGGATAGATTATGATACTGTCTGTATTCATGTAGTATTTTGTGAAAGGATACGTTCTGATTGGCATTGGAATGTAAAATTAGGCATGCATTTTTTTTGGGGTTTACCTGCGTGTAGACGAGTGGCACACAAACGGTGTCATATCCAATTAGAGCGCCTAAACGTCGTCGTATATCTGACAATTCCATGAGGATTGTCTGTACAATGTGATCGGACTGAATGAGGCCATCTTTACGAGCGCGGTTGATAATGTTGGTTGCCCATACCAGTGGCATCCAATATTTCGATATCGGACTTCTGGCATTCATTGCCTCGAAGATTTGTCTCTCACCTTCGAGCATAAGTCCGGCCTGGACTAGATGTTCGGCTGTTGGAAAGCGCCGCTTCACTCGCAGCGATATCCTTTGAAGTGTGATCACATACGCCAACACCATATACCGCATTATGTTGCGTCGCATTAGTCGACCTGTTTCAGCCTGGAAGGATATACGAAATACTAATGATCAACGGTACTGCTGTGTTTCTATTTGTTGTAAGGAAAAATTAAGGATAATCAATAATTACGTTGCTAGCATCACCCGGAATGGCAGCACTTATGAATAGGGCAAGCGTATCTGGCCATGGCAAAAGTTTGTATTGCTCCCACCATCGTTTCACAACTAAACTAACATAGAATCCTAGCACAAATGACATCGGTATACTCTCACTTTGTGCACCAAAATATGTTCGTATCTTCTCAAATATTCTAAAACAAAAAAAAAAAATAAAAGCAAAAAATACCAAACATAAGAACGCTTTTGATAATTTTTTCAAGTGTTATAAAAATTGAAGAAAAACAATATTTACTGATATCATCCACATAGAGAAGATATCGAATAAAAGTTCATTATTTCTTTTGGCAGAACCATTCGTTATTTATTTTTGTATCGTCATAAATTGAGTGGATAATTAGTGTATGCTTACACGAGTACAAATAGGCTTCATTAAAATACGAAGTATTTAAAATTCTCCGAATATTCGTATAGCAATGGTCATTATCCGGATTGACCTTTGATTTTGTTTTCAAGTCTTTAAAGGTCCGGAAGATTTGATTGACAAGTATTCACTATCAGTTCTTATGCTTTCAAAAGCAGTTGGAATAAAATGCGACTAGGTCTTTGGAAGCTTCAAGGTTAGGTAAATTATTTTTACTTGTAAACTAAAGATATCTGGTAAACGTAGAATAATAAAAGATTTGCTAGTAATTTTTCTACAGAAAATTAATGCTTCCCAACATGAAAACACTACCTTTTTTTCTCGATATAATCAGTTTTTATGTAACAATCAAAGTGTTTGAAAAAGAAGGAAAGCTATAAAAAAGGATTAAAAAACTTGCCTGAATTTTATCTAAACTATTCTAAATGTTTAAAGAAAGACTATTAAAAATTTATTAGGATATATTTCTTATAAGGGATTTTTTTGGTAAACCTATGTTTTTTCGCAATAATACAAGGGATTATTCAAATTGCACTTTGGAAAGTAAAAGTTAATAAATAAATTTAAGCATCTGATTTTGATAAAATTTATAATTATTTATATTGCTCTAATTTTGCCATTATATAATATATAAAATATTATTTTAATAGATGCTATATACTATCTTGCAAGACTCAATCCTTTTGTTGTAATTTTTAAAGACTTTTTCACACATATCGGGTTTTTAAATGCTCAAAAGTTTTGAAATTATCTATATAGATAGTCCTACAAAAAATTTGATGGCGTCAAATCACAGGATCCTAGCGGCTAATTCACTTCGACAAATGTCGAAATTATACGTTCTGGGAGTTTTTTATGTAATAAAGCAAAATTTTAGTATATTGTACAGCTTTTAATATCTTTTTGTTAAAACAATATATAGTCTAAATTAAAATCTTTATTTTTCAGCCAAAAAAGCAACATTAACGTAACTCTCTCTCTCTCCTTCTTCATTTTCAAAGAAATATTTTTAAAAAAAAACACTTTTCAAACCAGACAGTGTTTTTTGTATGGCACCCTCATAATTATTGGTACGTTTTTAATCCTTATATATGACAATTTTGCTTAATGATGTATCCACAATCATCGCTAATGGAAGTTTGTGCAAAAAATAAAAAAACCAAAGCCTGTTGGTCAAGTACTCAATCACCATATTTTTACGAACTTTTTAGTTTTTGACGATGCATATTATTAAATGGCAAACTTTAAGCTAAAAAAATTTTATCTTAAACAACAAATTTTCTTAACAATTATAAAATAAAAAAGATGCACTTTCCCAAAGTATAAGATGAATAAACTGTTATTATTTTTCAAATTATACCTTTATTAAAATGTATTTTTTTTCTTCATAACAATAACTTTCAAAGATGAAAAAGAATTTTTATATTGTAAATTTTATTGAATAAAATAATTCCATATTTTAGAATTTCTTATCAATTAAAGAAAAAGATTCAAAATTTATCACAGCGAGTTTAAATTCTTGTTTTTTATGACCTTTACGATTTTCTCAACACTATAAATCGGATTTAATAAAAATAGACTAGTTTGTTTTTTTAAATAATTTAAATTTTGTATTTTTCTTTTTTAATAATAAAATTAAATATATTAAAATTTATTAGTTAATATTATACGAGGGTCGTTCAATAAGTCCTTACAAAAAGATGGAAAAAAACTATTTTTTAAAATCTCCTTTAACCTCTATACACTTTTCCAACCGTTTTGCCAAAATTTTTATCCCGTCCAGAAAATAGGATTTCGGAAGTTCTGCAAAATACTCATCCGTTTGAGCAATGACGTCCTCGTTGGAAGTGAACCGTCGTCCGCCAAGCTATTTCTTCAGATTAAGGAAAAGAAAATAGTCACTCGGGGCCAAATCTGGTGAATAAGCGGGATGCTGCAACAATTCCATTCTCAATTCCACAATTTTGGCCATGGAAACAGCGCAGGTGTGCACACGCGCATTGTCCTGATGCAAGAGGATTTTTTTCTTCTTCAGATGGGGGCGTTTCTCTTTGATTTCCTCGCTCAACCGTTGCAATAACGACGCGTAATACGCTCCTGTTATTGTTTTTCCTTTTTCCAAGTAGTCGATAAAAATGATGCCCTGCGAATCCCAAAAGACCGTGGCCATCACCTTGCCGGCCGATGGCACGGTTTTTGCCTTCTTCGGAGCCCGTTCACCCTTGAAAATCCACTGTGATGACTGTCTCTTCGTTTCTGGAGTGTAGTAGTGTATCCAGGTTTCGTCCACAGTGACATATCGACGAAGGAATTCGGCGGAATTGCGATGAAAGAATGCCAACATAGCCTCAGAGTCCACTACACGATTGCGCTTATTCTCGTCTGAGAGCAAACGCGGCACCCATCTTGCCGAAATTTTTTTCACAGACAATTTTTCATGCAAAATTGAAGCGACTGTACCTTGTGATATGTCCGTGGCCTAAACTAATTCGCGCACTTTAATTCGCCGATCGTTCAAAATCAGATCGTGGAATTTGTCGATGATTTCTGGAGTAGACACCTCAACTGGGCGTCCTGAACGATGTTCATCTTTTGTAGATGAACGGCCACGTTTAAATTCATTCACCCAATTGTAAACCGTTGCAAACACAGGTGCAGTTGTGCCATGAAATACATCCAAGTCGGTTTTGATTTCTTTTGGGTTTAAGCCTTTCAAATGGAGATGTTTGATGACAGTCCTAAACTCGCTTTTTCCCATTGTTATGCACAAATAAATGTCGTTAAATTTAATCGACGATAGAAATTGACCTACGGTATGGATCGAGCTGAAATTTTGACAGCTTCCCTATGGTACTTCCAAAAAAATGGTATTTCCAAAAAAAAATCTTTACCGACACTACGAGCGCAATTTCTTGGATTTTCTAAGGACTTATTGAACGACTCTCGTATCTACCAATTTATTAGCTATTTTGGAATGTGCTTATCCTTTTCAACTTAATTATTTTAAATTTATTCTAATTAATAATGTAAAAGAATTCCATTAATTATAAAAGAAAAATTATTTTTATTATTAAATCCAATAAGCTTTCATAAAATATACAATTTAATTTCAAATTGTAATAAAAATTCTGATTAAATGATGAAATTAACAACATGCCAATAAAAATATTGTTTTTTCTATTTTCCATAAAGAATCATTAACATATTTACTTAAAAGCATATTTACATGTTAAGATGATTTAAGTGAAGCAATTTTTTTTCTTTTCTTTTTTTTTTAAAATTCAAATATGTTTGTATATTTTAAACGAAAATAAAATAAATGAAAATCAGAGAGGAAAAAAAAAACTATTTTATATAGGAAGTAATAAGCTCGTGCTATACGGAAAAAGAGTTAAGTAAAAGCGTTGAAAAGTTTCTTTACAAAATCAATTAACATCTTAAGTATATGAATGGTATATAATAAGATTCACAATCGAAAAAGTATTTTCTTTTTAAAATTAGCAAATAAAAAATAAATAACTTCAATTTCGTTTGCATTTATTTTGCAGCATTTAAATCGCTATTGTGCCCATAAATATGAACAAAAGAGTTTTCTTAGTTTTCCTAGGTCCAGGAACCATTACTCACTACTATTCATCCAAGTACTTACCTTTGTTGATTGTCATTTAGTGCATATCTGTAGACTAAGTTAATTGTATAGTAGAGGCATAGGTAGGCAAGCAACTCTCTCCAAACCAGTTTGTATACACTTCCTCGCCATCTGAAAAGAATAAAACGAAAACTTGGTGTGAATTTGTAGATACAGAATTCAAACGAACAAAATACAAAATTATAACTAAACATAATGCACACTTCTAAACTAAGGAGATTCGGATACCAAGTGGCGTGTCATTTGCTCGATCCAAATTACCATCTGACTTAGTCCGGTCCGCATAATCACAGTATGGATACCGACTAGTCTCTTCGCCGGGTGTTAAAAATCTATATACCAGAACTGGTATGGGGATACTAAAAGACATGTGTTGGGGATTAGCCTCTACTCCACATAGATAAAAACTTGTTTTAAAGTTATGCAACATGCGCATATGAAAATTTCCCTCTTCGATAAATACAATATTTAAAAAATTATAAATTTTTTAAACAAACTGAAAAGATCATTAGCCGAATCGTTATATGCCGAACAATTTTCATAGAGTGATTTTAAGAAATTTCCATAAATTATGATATTTAATAATAGCAACAAAAAAAAAAAAAAAAACTAAAATTATTTATTAATGTGACAGTTGAGCAAAAATTATAAATTTATATAATAAGTTATTTAAGTGGGGAGTTTTTTTTATTATTGTATTGTAGAATAAATTCGAATAAAAATTAATTTACTGATCCTGATTAAGAACCTAATTTGGTTTTTTTTTCTCTTAAATTTATTTTCCTATTCAAGATACCTACTATCATTTACTAACTTGTTCGATAAGAAAAAATCAAGCCTTTAGAAACAAAATTCAAAATGTAAACGAATTTAAAAATAGAAATTTGAAAATAATTATTTAAAAATTATTTGAAAAAAAAATGAAAAAAAGAGGTCTGGTCACCTTTCTATGTCCGGGATCACTTCTTCTTACACTAATACTTTATATAAAGAATTATTGAATTTAAACTTTAGAAAGTAAAGTTAAATAAAATACACTTTAAATTCATATTTTATAAAAATAAATATTCAATTATATTGATTAAATTTTGCCATTAAGCGTTATATAGGTAAACACTACTAGTCTTCTTTCAGGATATCTGATTCTTTTTAAGGTAATTTTTTTAAAAATTTCTTGAATTGTTCAGGCTGTAATTCGATCATTAATTGACGAATGTTTGATAATTAAATGCACTACAGTTTGAAAATTGCTTATAAAAACTTTTTTTTCCTGTCCAACGGCATCAAATCGTTTAATATTAAATGCAAATTGAGATCACCAAATTTTGAATTTAAGAATTCTACAAACTTTGAGTACAATAAAGCCGAAATTTTTCAATGTAGCGGCGTTTTTTTTAAAATCATATCTATTTTAGAATAAAATATTCAAGTGCAGACCAAAATAGTTGGCAATTAAATTGTCATAGCGATTAGATTTAACACACGTATAACAATTTAATTAGCAATTTTTCTTTATGTTCTAAGAAATCCGGTCCACTAAAACCATCAGACCAATATTCATACCAGACAGTGAAGAAAATTGTGCAAAAAATCAACATTTAAAAAGCTTATTACTTCAGAACTCAATCGATTTATCTTTTACGTATTCAATGGTTAAATAAACGATCTATAATACCAGGTGTATAAGCTTAAATCTGCTGTTTGGTCATAGATGGCGTTATGAACGTATTAAGCTACCATGGGGACGCCATACTTTTTTTATGAGTTTGACATTTGTCAACATTAATCAGTGCACATTGTCAGCAATTTCGTACAACAACATATATTTTTCCTTTGGTAATTATGTCCAGTTATATGCCAGAAATATAGCTTATGCGGGAAGCTCTGCTTTTCTGCTTTAATTTGAAGAAATCGGCTGCCGAATCGTATCGAATGCTTATGGAGGCTTATGGTGACAGTGCTTTATCGGAAACAACGTGCCGAGATTGGTTTCGTCGGTTCAAAGACGGCAATTTTGACTTGTGGGACAAGAAGCGTGAAAATCGGCCTAGGAAGGTTGAGGACCATCAATTGCAGGCTCTTTTGGACGAAGACAATACCCAATCGCAAAAAATGCTCGCGGAGCAATTGGGTGTTACTCAACCAGCCATTTCCATGCGTCTGCGTACCATGGGTGCCGCATGAATTGATAGATAGGCAGATGGAGCGACGCCAAAACACATGCGAAATCTTGCTCGCCAGACAAAAAAGAAAGTCGTTCCTGCATCGAATTGTGACAGGCGATGAAAAGTGGATATATTTCGAGAATCCTAAACACAAGAAATCGTGGGTTGATCCTGGCCAACCATCAACATCTTCCCCAAGACCAAATCGCTTCGGACGGAAGACGATGCTGTGCGTTTGGTGGGATCAGCAGGTTATTGTCTATTAGGAGATGTTGAAACCTGGTGAAACTGTCAATGCCCACCGCTACCACCAACAACTGATCAAATTGCACCGTGCTCTGCGTGAAAAAAGGACGGATTATCAACAAAGACATGACAAGCTGATTTTCCTCCACGACAACCCACCATCGCACACGTCAAAAAGGTCCGAAACTACTTGGAGACACTTAACTGGGAGGTGCTACTCCACCCCGCTTATTCACCAGTCCTGGCCCCTTCCGACTACCACATGTTTTCGTCGATGAGTCACGCGCTCGCTGAGCAGCACTTTGATTCTTACGAAGACAAATGGCTTGATGAGTGGTTTGCCTCGAAAGATAAGGAATTTTTTTGGCGTGGTATCCACAAATTGCCCGAGAGATGGGAAAAATGTGTAGCTGGCGAGGGCAATTACTTTGAATAAATTTGCTTTTCTTTCTATGAAAAAAACATATTCTTTTTTGACTAAAAAACAGCAGATTTAAGCTTATACACCTGATATTAAATGGCACATATTATTTTAAGCTAATATTATTGACAAAACTGCATATTCCACACCATAAAATTGTATTAATAAAATCTTTATTAATTGTATAGAAAATCTTATTTTAGAACGCCTCTTTGATATAGAAAAAATAAGTAGAATTTTAGAAGGAATAATTTTATGAAAATAGTCATAAATACAACTAAATTAGTTTTTTGCGAAAATTTCCAGTAAGCTCTATAAATTTTAATACAGAAAATACAATTTAAATTTAAAATATAAAAACTTTCTCATTAAAAGATAGTATAATATATTGTAGGAAAATCCTATTTAATAATCCGTTGATAAAATTAAAATGTATTCTTAATCAATCAATCATTACTGCCAGTCAGTCACATGAACGATGAATCATTAGAAATATAATTAATAGATTTTTTTTTTTGCTTCCAAACTATTAGGTAAATTCAGTAAGTGATTAAGCGATATTAATATAGAATTAAATTTAATGCGTTTCTTTATGTTTTGATCACGTTTCATGGTATAATAGTACGTCTATAATACAAATAATCATAAAAAATTGACTAGTCTAACCTGTTGTCATAATAAGTACAAAATTTCCTAACCGTTTACTATACCTACTAACTATTTATTTTTTGTTTTCTTTAAAATTAATAATTTTATTTTTCTGCATAATAGTTTTTTCTTGTGGATTAATTTAATAAGGAAATAATTATTAATTACAATTGGAGGTTTATATAAACACTGAATTAATTCAATTTACAGATAGATTTATTTTAAATAAATATTTAATTATAAATAAGCCATTGAAAATTGAATATTTTTTTTGTACATAAACCATACACAATACCAGTGTTTCTGAAACTTTTCCATTTTATCAAAATTTTATTTAAAGTAAAACGTTTATAAAATTTGAGCTTAGAAAATTCAAATTAAATAATATATACCAAAAATATAGATTTGATTTTTTAATTAAATTATGGCAAATTTCAAACTAAATAAATAACATTATTAATAATAAATTTATTAAATATATTTAAAATAATAGATTGTTTGCCTTCCAAACTGCAAAATGGATAACCTTTTATCATATTCGTTCTACTTTAAAAGTAATTTTATTTATTTAAATTCATATGCAAAACATTCAAATTAAGAGATTAATTTCCATTTAAAAAATGGTCGTGATCAATAAAATCTAATTCGAAATTATTGAAAATAATCGAAAATAGTAATAATTTTATTAGCACCTTTAACCAATTAGCATGATTGAAAAAATATTTTATAGCCATCGTTTTATAACGTGTTGTCTGGACGTTGTTAAGTTAGTCAACGTCGCCAATATACCATATTTTGAGAATCAAAGTGAAATCTATACAGAAATTTGAGATTGTTCATTAGATATTTGCGTGTATCTAATTATTCGTGTTATTTGATATATATTTAGTTAAAATTTACAAAAGAAACGTACTGTTGTGATAGATATTTTTTACGAAATATTTTTTTGTTAATATTATTTTTGAATTTAGTAAAAAAAATACTATGTAAATTCCTCAATTGTTTAGTATTATAAATTAATTAGATGTACTTAGGGATTTTTTTTAACAATAATCAAATCAAAATTAAAATTAAATTGAGTGCAAAAGTAAAACCGAATCGAAGAAAAATGAAATTTCACGCTATTTTCAACTAAAGGTCAAAGCTTATATTTGCAATAGAAATAATCCACTTGAGAGTAATTTTGATAAAACTTCTAAAGCTGAAGTGAAATTTGAACAAAATTTTAGAAAGCTTTCTTTATATTGTATATTTAAAAAAAAAATAAGGTCATTTTTAATTTACAATTAAAAGAAATTCAATTAAAGGTAATTTTTCTATGATAATAATAAATTTTTTTGTTGTTATTGTAATTTTTGGTTCATTGAGTTTTTGTTGATTTCTATACTATTTCGAAATAAGATATTGCGAGAATTAATTACCAAGAAACATTCACAATAGCAAATTGTTATTATTATACTGCCCAATGATTAGTATTATTGTTCCACATTTTTCAACAACCATAATTAATTTGATAATTTGATCCGATAGAAAGTTTACTTTTTGATTATTAGTACAAAGAAATTTTTTGTTTGTTTGTATATTTGTAAGCGTTACACTTTTTTTTCTGGTGAAAGTAAGGGTTTTTTTTATCGCAATTATATCAAGTATTAAAGGTATTATTTTACAGAATATATTATTTGAAAAAATTATCTACCATCATAATAGGTAGTAGATTCAAAATTGCATAGTTATTTTATAGAAAAAAATTATTTTCCTATTGAATAATTGTCAAAAACTTAATTATTTAGTTTAAAAACATTTATAAGAGAATTTACTAACCATCTTCAGTTACAATAAAAATTTTATACATTCAACAGAATTAGTAAAAAAGTTTAACAACAATTTTTTTTTCTACTCTAAAGATAAATTTGTTTATTATTCTGATGAGATACTTGTCCACTATTTTTTAGCCTCTACTGTACATTTAGAATAAATTTTGTGCAAAAATAAAATCGAAATCATAAACCTTTTTATAAAAGAAACTCAATAAATATCTGAACAACCATAATAGACTATCATCTTAACTAAACGTTCGACTGAATATTCTCAAGTGTCATTGTGAAAATCTGTACAAATTTCATTCTGTCCCCATACTGTGAGGTAATACCATATATAATTTACGAGTAAATTGCTTAGCAGAGAAGAAAAGCCCCACACCCATTTGTTATTTGTATGCAATTCAAAATATTTTTATAAATTCTGTCTATTGTGAATTTATGTGATATAATGTGAACTCTTTTTTACAAAATAGAATTTAAATATTGAAAAAGAACTGAAATTTTGAACAGTATTCACGAAAGTTTTGAGCAAAAATTCAATGACATAAAAAGGTTAAATTTATTTTAAAAATAAATGAAATAATTTTTAAGAATATTTTTCAAATAAAAAATAAAAAATAAACGCATCTTTTAAATAAACCAAAGTTATATTAACTTGCTCATATAGTATATTAATAGGATTAGTGATTTTTAATGGTATTAGGCTATGGACAATCACGTTTTGAGAGACGAATAAAAATATTATTTTTAAAATGATGACTTAAAAATTGTTTTTTCTAAATTGGCCTTACTATATAATATGTTGTGAAAATATCACACAGTATGTTTTTGAAAGAAAAAATCTTAACCTTTTAAAAAAATTAAAAAAATTTTTAACCTTGCAAAAACTAAATGGAAATTCGCTTTCTAGTAGCTTAGTTTTAACTATATTTAAAGGCAGATACTGTTAAATAATCTTATTAATACAAAAACTATTTTTATCCCCATAAATTTTGAAAGTTGTCAAAATAGATATTGAATACCCTAAATGGTGAATATCTTATCAAATTAAAAAGGTAAAGACCTCGTATTGCTGGAAGGAATGTGAAGTAAAACTGATTTTGCAGAAATATTGTAAAAATTATATATTATGGGAAAGACACTATAATAACAGGAAAAAAAATAATAAAATGAGAGCTTAAGAAAACTTTTAATAACGAGCAACACATAAATAAAGACCAGTGCGAATATTTAAGTCACGAGAATAACTTTCTTATGAATAACTTTTTTTATGAATATAGGACGAGGTATTAATAATTTAGCGGAGGATTTTGGATTAAAATTACTAGAATTCAGAGGAATTGGTGTTCTTAGTAGAACCTCAAAATACTATACTGTACAGTTTCCAAATTGTAATAAAAATTAATTATTTGTTTTTTATTGTACTTTTATTTTTAAGAAATAAAATGAAAAAACTTTTTATAACGAGCACCACATAAATCACGAACAAAGCGAATTTAAGGCATCAATAATTTAGCGGCGGATTTTGGATTTAGATGACTGGAATTGAGAGGAATTGGTGTGATTAGTAGAACCTCGAAGTACTATACTATATATTCAGATCAGTTTCCAAATTGTAATAAAAATTAAAAAATTGTTTTTTAGTGTACGTTTGTTTTTAACAAATAAAATGGAACTTTTTATTACGAGCAACATATAAATCACGAAAAATGTGAAATTTAAGTTACGAGAATAACTTTTTTTTATGAATATAGGACGAGGTAATAATAATTTAGTGGAGGATTTTGGATTAGAATGACTAGAATTCAGAGGAATTGGTGTATTTAGTAGAACCTCAAAGTACTATACTGTACAGTTTCCAAATTGTAATAAAAATTAATTATTGTTTTTTTAGTGTACGTTTGTTTTTAACAAATAAAATGGAACTTTTTATTACGAGCAACATATAAATCACGAAAAATGTGAAATTTAAGTTACGAGAATAACTTTTTTTTATGAATATAGGACGAGGTAATAATAATTTAGTGGAGGATTTTGGATTAAAATGACTAGAATTCAGAGGAATTGGTGTGTTTAGTAGAACCTCAAATTACTATACTGTACAGTTTCCAAATTGTAATAAAAATTAATTATTGGTTTTTTAGTGTACATTTATTTTTAAGAAATAAAATGGAACTTTTTATTACGAGCAACATATAAATAACGAAAAATGTGAAATTTAAGTTACGAGAATAACTTTTTTTTATGAATATAGGACGAGGTATTAATAATTTAGCGGAGGATTTTGGATTAAAATTACTAGAATTCAGAGGAATTGGTGTGTTTAGTAGAACCTCAAAGTACTATACTGTACAGTTTCCAAATTGTAATAAAAATTAAATATTGTTTTTTTAGTGTACTTTTATTTTTAAGAAATAAAATGAAACTTTTTATAACGAGGAGCACATAAATCACGAACAAAGCGAACATTTAAGGAATCAATAATTTAGCGGCGGATTCTGCATTTAGATGACTGGAATTGACAGGAATTGGTGTGATTAGTAGAACCTAAAGGTTCTATACTGTATGTTCAGATAAATTTCCAAATTGTAATAAAAATTAAAAAAAAATTATGATAATGATGATGTTCTAATAAAAGATGCCAAAGCTTATACAGTCACTCAGGGAATATGCGAATAGTTTTTAAGTTTATGTTCTTGGATGTTCATCTGCCTGTATTTCCAGAACTCACAAATTTGCAATTTTGGTAGATTATTCTGCGTGAAAAAAGAACGGATTATCAACAAAGACATGACAAACTGATTTTCCTCCACGACAACGCACCATCGCACATGTCAAATATGGTCCGAAACTATTTGGAGACACTGAACTGGGAGGTGCTACCCCACCCCACTTATTCACCAGTCCTGGCCCCTTCCGACTACCACATGTTTTCGTCGATGAGCCACGCGCTCGCTGAGCAGCACTTCGATTCGTACGAAGCCGTCCGAAAATGGCTTGATGAGTGGTTTGCCTAGAAAGAGGAGGAATTTTTTTGGCGTGGTATTCACAAATTGCCCGAGAGATGGGATAAATTTGTTTTTGCTTTCTATGAAAAAACATGTGTTTTTTTGACTAAAAAACAGCAGATTCAAGCTTATATACCTGGTATTTAAAAAATCAATTATTGAAGAAAAAAATATTATTTTGACATTTCTACATTGATTATAGTAAATTTTTACTACTCGTATTTCACAAAAACCTATCATGTTTTTGTGAAATTCTCTTTGCCAAAATTAGCAAAATTGACCTGTTACTTTTAAAAATATGCTATTTCACTATATTATTTTGCTATGTATGTACATGAGTATAATTTCAAATAATTTTTATGAAAGCATTTTTGTTTTTCTTTAAAAATTCCAACAAAAAAACTTACCAAATTTGATCATTACTATTAATAATTACGCAAGATATTCATTGAAAAAAACTGACCTTACGATGATAAAAAAATCTCACTCACATTCGTAGGTTTTTTTTCTGTCCAATGTAAATAGAAATCCTCCAAAAAGTAACATTAGTAAATTTTTTCCATACAATATTCATATAGAAAGAAAGATATTTATTTAATAAGATAATTATTCATTTTATTTATATTTCAATTGACTATAGAAAATATAAAATGATCGAATTTCCAATTATATATATTGGAATAAAATGTCATTTGTCTTTATTGTATATATAATGTTGATAGTCGTTCAAAATTCAATGTTTCAATATCTGTTCCGATCCATTAAAATTTCCATTGAAAAAGATACGCAATTTTACGTAAAAAAAATCGAACTCGTTTTCAACACAACTGCATTCACTTTCATTCTTGATGTTTCAATGATTATGTTACTTTCACTGATTTTATTTCCAAACATTTCAATGTTTTTACTGATATAATATGAAAAGACAAAATAAATCCGAAACTATTAGTTTTCCATACCATAAATATTCAAAAAATAAACTTTTCTGTCGTGCTTAGCGAAAATTCCCAACATTATTTTCATGCTAAAAATTAATGATTATTTTTAAAGTTTATATGATATAATTTCATTTTTGACTAATTTATTCAAATAAGATACAAGATTTTTATCAAAGTTTATTTTTATTCTTTGCATATTTTTTTTATCTATTCATAAGAGTATCTTAATCGATTTAAAAACAGAAATCCACAAATAATGCTATTGAAATTTTTCCTATAATAAAAATGAAGTCATATGTGTATTTTTTTATAACATTGTTTTAAAATTAAAAAAACAATTTATTTAATTTTATAAATTTTGGTTATAACTGGTAATTCCTATATTAAGGTGTAGTGAAAAGTAATCCATTATTTTGCCAATAGATAGCTTTAGGAGTCTGTATCTCCCGTTTTAAAAGTGTGATCGGGTTGCACTAGATGGCGGTAAAAAGATAAGATTTCGTACTAAAAAAGTTTTTCATACAGTTTTGTGATTACTTGACTCAGTTATTTTTTAGCACGCGTCAAAGATGGACACCAACAAAGAGAAAATACGCCATATTTTACAGTTTTTCTTCGATAAAGGCGAAAACGCAAGCCAGGCAGCTGAACATGTGAATAGTGTTTATGGTCCTGATACTGTAACAGTCAATCAAGCGCAATTTTGGTTTTGTTGACTCCGTTCCGAAAATTTTTATGTCAAAGATGCGCCACGCTCTGGAAGGCCAATTGTCGAAAATGTCGATAAAATAATGGAAATCGTCAAGTCCGACCGTCACGTAAGCATTGTTTCGATTGCCCAGGAGCTAAACATTGTACAAAAAACCGTTTCGAACCACTTAAATAAAAAAACTTCATGGACCGAATTTCCATCTGCGAATCGCTGCTGAATCGCAACAATATCGATTCAGCAGCGATGAAAAGTGGGTCACTTACGACAACGTCAAGCGACAACGGTCGTGGTCAAATCGCGGTCACCCGGCGCAAACGGTGGTCAAGCCAGGATTGACAGGCAGGAAGGTTTTGCTGTGTGTTTGGTGGGACTGGCAGGGAATCATCTACTATGAGCTGCTCCCCTACAGCGGAACTGTTAATTCGGACCTATACTGTCAACAATTGGACCGTCTGAAAGAAGCAATCGCCCAGAAGCGGCCAGCTTTGGCCAATAGGAGAGGAATTGTGTTCCATCAGAACAACGCCAGGCCGCATACATCGATAGTGACTCGCCAGAAGTTCCGGGACCTTGGTTGGAATGTCCTTATGCATCCACCTTATAGTCCGAACGTGGCACCAAGTGATTACCACCTCTTCCTGTCTTTGACGAATGATTTTGCAGGTGAAAAATTCGCCTCAAGAGATGATTGTGAAAATCGACTGTCACAGTTTTTTGCCAATAGGGACGAGGGTTTCTATGAGAGAGGCATTATGAAACTACCTCCAAAATGGCAACAAGTTATCGAACATAACGGTGCATATTTGACCTAAGTCGTATCATTCTATCTATGCTAAATAAAACCTTTAATTTAATGCAAAAATAATGGATTTCCTTTTACTACAACTATTATATATTTTTACTTAAATGGTAAGTTTATAAATTTGCCCATATTTTTTTTTGAATTCTGATTAAAGGAACACTTTTGTTTTATACTATCTAGCATATTAAAATATTGTCACTTTTAAGAAATTCCACAATATTTAATATGAAAATACTTTGAGGCATTAAACAAAATAGTAAAGAATAAAAGGACCTTTTAGATATAAAAACTTTAGGAGAAACTCATTAATATTTTTATAGGGTTCCTATTGTACTTTTCCATTTATGATTCAAAATATTTACACCTAATTCCAACGTAACTAGAAAATTAGAAACTAAAAGGGTTCTATTTAAAATAGTTAAATTTTTATGAAATTCTCAATTTTAAAATTAAATAAATTCTATCAGTTTAAGAACTTCTGCATAAACACGTAGTGCAAATGATATAGTCTTTGTCAAAATTGCAAGAATTTTTGCAAGAGTGACAGTAATTAATGCTAGTTAAAAGAATGTTAATGGCAATAGATAAATTATAAGAAATTTTCATTAAATTTGTAATAAATACAAGTAAATAGCACTTTGTTTGCTTGTTGTTGATGTTTTCTCTTCGAACGCATTGGTATTCAACAACAATTCACAATCATGTCTTTAGAATTATTTTTATATTTTCACATAGCGTTTAATAATTGTAGAAAAATAGGCACGATCTTCATGTAAACATAAAGAATTGGTATGTGCTTATTAATTTAAATAATTTTTCTAACAACTTCTAATACAAATACTTAATTAAGATGTTAAAATTTTTATAAATTTCTTTAAAACACAAATAATAATTTTACAGAAATTCTAGTAATTTGGTAAGAAAAAAATATAATTTTTAGAAAATGCATTTGCAGTAAATGACCCAATACAAGGCTGTTTAATGGAAAGCAGGTTTTATTATATTTTTCCACATGAGTTTTCATGTGTTCATATATTGTATAAAATTAATTATTTTATAAAACCAGATTTTTAAAAATGTATTTCATGGTTAAATATTTTTTGTGTTTGCATCATTTACTGAAATATTTGAAACTTCCTGCTTTTACTTTCAAAATAACTCACAATTCAGTTGTTTGATGATTTTATTTTTGCCAGCATTACTAATTTATTTACTATTGCAGTTTCTTAACTATAGACAATTTTTAAACTATTAAAAACTTAAATTTAAAAAAAGTAACTGAATGAAATGATAATAATTTTTAAGTATATCAATTTAGAATTTATTATTATTTAAAGTTTTTTTTTGCTTGGAAAAATTCATTTTAATATTAAAAATTAATTCTTATGAAAAATTGGTAACTTACATAAAGTGCAGTTGAAAGAAAAATAAGTAGTGTTATTTTATTTAAGCAGCTTTTGTGCTTAAAAAGATATACGAGGTCTGTTCAAAAAGTATCGCGAATTTTGAATTTCCGCGGGTTATGTATATTTGATTTTTGATTTTTTATGACGTTATGTTGGTACTCATATAACTCACTTATGCCGACAAGTTTGACCATTTTGAATGTTCAGTTAATTTTTGACAACTGCTTTGCTTGGCTCGTCTTCGATTTTTGCCCATTTTCGACAAAAAACAGCATCGCATTAGCATTGCTAAGGAGCTGTTGGACTCTGTCCGCGATGACCCAAATTTGCTCCGGAAGGTCATAACTGGTCACGAATTATGGGTTTATGGTTATGATGTGGAAACCAAAGCTCAATCATCCCAATGGAAGCTGCCGCACGAGGCAAGACCGAAAAAACCTCTCCAAGTTCGGTCGAATGTGAATGTTTTGCTTACAGATTTCTTCGATTGCAGGGGCGTGGTACATCATGAGTTCTTGCCACAGGATAGAACGATTAATAAGGAATATTGCCTGTAAGTTATACGCAAGTTGCGAGAAGCAATCCGCCAGAAACGACCGGATTTGTGGAAGAATAAAAATTGGCTTTTGCACCATGATAACGCCCCTGCTCACGCATAGTTGCTTGTTGCGCAAATTTTTGGCCGAAAACAACACACTAATAATGCCGAAACCACGGTATTCTCCAGATCTGGCCCACGGTGAATTTTTCTTATTCCCGAAACAGATTCTTTGATCCATTTTTTGGATTGGGCAAAAATCGAAGACGAGCCAAAAGACGTGCAAGCAAAGCGCTGTCAAAAATGAACTGAACATTTAAAATAGCCAAACTTGTCGGCATCAGTGAAAGATATGAGTACCAATATAATGCCATAAAAAAATCGAAAATCGAATATACATAACCCGCGGAAATTCAAAATTAACGATACTTTTTGAACAGACCACGTACTTATTATATTTGTGGGCACAAGCCTTAAATAAAAGGTTTGTGGATTAAAGATTAAGTGGAATGTTCGTAGGTAATAGGTTGAGTGGAAGGATCTTAGGACATAATTTCAGAGAAAGATTTGTGGAACATAGCGTAACTTGAGAGAAAGTTTTGTGGGATATAACTGACAGAAAGGTTCATGGCTCATAGCTGGAGTAGAAGATTCAAGGAAGAAAATGCGTGTAAGGTTCGTTGTACCTAACTTAAGAAGAAGGTTCAGAGGTTATAGTTAAAGTAAAATGTTTGTGGGGCAAACAAGAACGTTTGTGTTGCATAACTTGAATGGAAGGTTTGTGGGTCATAGCTTAAGTAGAAGGTTTATGAAACATAGTTTGAATGGAAGGTTCCTGAGTCAAAGCTACAGTGGAAAGTATGTGAAACATGGCATTCAGTAGAAGTTTCATGGGTAATAGCTTCAGTAGAAGATTCGTGGAACATTACTCGAGAGAATGATTTATGGGGCATAGCTTGAGTGAAAGGTTCGTGGAACATAAATTTCACTGGAAGATTCGTGGGTCATAGCTTAAGTAAAAGGTTCATGGAACATAGTTTGAATGGAAAATTCATGAGTCAAAGCTACTGTGGAAAGTATGTGAAATATGACATTCAGTAGAAGGTTCGTGGGTGATAACTTGAGTATAAAATTGGTGGAACATACATTTTACTTGAAGGTTTGTGGAACATATCTTAAGTAGAAGTTTAATCAAATATATCTTATGTGGAAGGTTCGTGGATTACATCTTGAGTGGATCATATCTTGAGTAGAAGCTTTGAGATGATATCTAGAATGATGACTTCAGTGGAAGGCTCACAGATCTAAACTTGTTTGGAAGATTCACGGCACATAAAATTAGTAGACAATTGGTATTCGAAGTGAACTTCTACTAGATAATATTCTTAAAAAATAAATATTTAACCTACCACTTCTAATAGCTCCATACCAATGATAGTTGAGAATAAAATCTCAACTATAATTGCAACTAAATTACTAATATATATATTGCGGAAATATTTTTAGAAAGTTTCAAGTTTATTAATTTTATCAAAAAGTTCCCGGGGTAGTAGTAGCCTATTCAGTTAATAATTGAATGAAATTTATATGCAAAATGTGACATTATATTCTGACTTTTATGTTTATTTATATTTTTTGCTATGAATATGAATTATCTTATTTCCATGTAATTCTATAAATTCGAAAAAAATTGTAGAATATTATTGGCTAAAATACTACAATAGTTTCATCGCATTTTTTTTTAAAAAAAGTTTATTGCTACTATTCCAAGGACTGCTATAATATTCGAATAGATATATTTCTAATATATTGAAAAATAAAAAATTTCGGTTCTTCAATATAATGGAAAATTATAATTTTTTTTCTAGTAGTAGTCACTACGAGTTAAGATGAATTCATGCATGGCCTCAATTTGCAATTGGCGTAAAATAAATTTGATTGTGATACTTGATAAATCACATAACAATAATATACTCGTAATTATATTTTTATTTACAATAATAATTATTCATAAGATCTATAAAAAGTCATTATTTAAAGTGGAATTTCTGAAAAAATAATACTATATCATATTAGTGTGATTGAATATGAAGAAATGCAATTAAAAACAATATCAAAGATGAACTTTTTCACATAATATGAATAACTAACAGTGCACATTAAATGAAATGTGAAAATACGATAAAAATTTTATATAAATATTTGTATATTATAGTGAAAATAATTTTTTCAGTTTTAACTAAATTTTATATTTTAAATAATAATAATTGTCAATTTTTGGTATCGTTTCCGGTGCAGAATTTTTTCTAATAATTTTATTCATTAAATTACGTATATTTATTGTAAACAAAATTATTATATCCGTAAAATACAATAGTTTGAAAATGTTTTATTCTTTATCAATATTATCAAAATAATTGTTTTTGTGTAAAAAAATTTAGATATTTAAAAAAAAATTGGAAATATCAGGTGTTGTAATTAATTCGTAGTGTTTTTTGCAAAGTTTCGTGGTTTCATTACAGAAGCGTTATTCAAAGTATTGTACTTCGTTATTCACTACTTTTTGCCATCTTTCTGGTAATGCTCGGATACCGCGTCGAAAAAATTATTCTTCTTAAGATTCGATGAAAGAATCGATCCAATTTTTGGTCATTTCGTAGTTATCGAAGTGCTGCTCTGACAAGCCGTGCGCCATGGATCGAAACAAATGATAATCAGATGGGGCAATGTTTGGTGAATATGGCGGACGACAATTGATGCGTTTGAACAGAGCATTACAAGAAAAGCTTTCTTTTCATAAAAGAAAAGAAGAGCTTTTCTTGTAATGCTCTGTTCAAACGCATCAATTGTCGTCTGCATACATGTACATCCCCAGTGATGGTTTCACCCGGTTGAAGGAGCTCATAATAAATAACACCCAGCTGATCCCACCAAATACACAGTAAGATCTTCTTTCCATGAATATTCGAACTGGGGGACGATGTCGATTCACGACCGAGCAAGCCCCACGATTTTCTGCGTTTGGGATTGTCGTAGAGTACCCACTTTTCATGACCAGTGACGATTCGATACAGAAATCCCTTCCTTGCCTGCCGTTGGAGAAGAATCTCACAGGTGACTAAACGCCGTTCGACGTCTCTTGGCTTCAACTCATGTGGAACACACGTTCCCTGTTTTTGTACCATTCCTATGGCTTTCAGGCGTTCTCCGACGGTCGAAAAGTCGACTTTAAGCGATGTGAACAACTCCCGGAGTGTTTGGCACGGGTTTTCATCGAGCAAAGTCACCAAATCTTCATCTTCGAACTTTTTCGGCTGTGACCGGGACGTTCCATGTCTTCCAAATCAAAATTTCCATTTTTAAACTGCGCAAACTACTTTCTACAAGTTTGCCCAGCAAGAGCATGTTTGCCGTAGACATCCACAAAATACGATGACTTTCCGCGGCACTTTTCTTCATGTTGAAGTAATGGAGTAACACTCGCAGCAAAAACGATTTTTCCGGCACGAACTTCGACATGTTTGACACTGCGCAACAAGTGCTACTGACACTATAACAAAATGTAATATAGTGGAAATGTTGCGTTATGTCAGTAGCTTCTGGGAGAATATTTACTTTTGTATGTGTGACTATGGATAGTTGGCTAACGCCATCTTTTGTAAAAAGCTACGAATTAATTCCAACACCTGGTAATTTTTAAATTCTATTTCAGGTGGCTTACAATGTTAAATATTTAAAGAAAATTTTTTTATTCCTATACCTGTATAATATTTATAAAAATATTGAAAATAAAAAATTCTAAATAAAATTTAAGTGCAGCAATAGAAATAGTAACGTTTTAAGCTAACGTTTTATTATTATTTTTTAATAATCAATTCATCTAAATTCCTAGTCAAATATTAAAAAAAGGAAAATTTCGAATATGTGGAATTTTGGAAATAGTTTAATAAGGCAAATCTATATTATAAAATTTATTTAAAAAGAGAAAAACGATTGAATTACAAAACGTGCCATAAAGCCAAAAAAAAAAACTATTGAAAAAGTTTTCATTAGTTTTATTTACTAGTTTAACATTTTGCCATATAATGAAATGTGTTAGAAAATAAAAACAAATTTCAAATAATTCAAGGCAATTACCTATTAAATCATAAATGCAAAAATTCATCATTGAAAATAAATATCAGGTGTTGGGATGTTGGCAAGAATCTTGCATAACTTACAAGTTAATTAATTCACCTGTGCTGGGGTCAAATAAGTCGTATTCATCACAGATCAGTTTACACTATTACACTTCACCTCCTCTGGTCGACCAACCAGTTCCATAATTGTTCGAAAAAGTCCGCCAAGTCACTAGAACGAACAAATTATTTTTTTCTGAATGGAAGTATATTGTTGGATCCCCCAGTATATTTGTTAGATTTGAGTAAACGATGACTGAATTACACCTAGTGTCATCTAAGCTACCATTCATTGAGATGTTGGTATTGTGAAGTTTCAGATCGGTTGACTGCAAATCATAATCAGAAAAATCGGAAAACGACGGCCAATGATTTGTTTAATTTTGTCACGCTAGACGCATTCAAATGGAACCATAACTAGTCCACAGGTCAGTCTAATGACTTTCTACTATTAATAATTAGGTGTACATACATACATTAGACATTAGGTAAGTTACATACATACAAGGTATAAAACCCATAAAGGAAAATATAAAAGTGTAAATCAATTCCAGCATATTTGGAAAATTTTTGCCATTTGATTTCATAACAATTTTTTTATTTTTCTGAATTACAACTCTTTTTATCAGAAATTTTTACTAATAATTTGAAATGGAGTAGAATTATTGTAATTTTTTTTTATTAACCAAAATACCTTTCGGTGTAGTTTATGATAAATTCCATAAAATTAAAACTAAGTGAAATATTGTATCACAAATGATGACTTTGAAAATTTTCATTTTCATTTATACACAGCCTTGGTCAAAAATATTAGGCGCCACATAATAAGGTTTTTTTTTAAGAATATTTTCATTTTTGGAAATAATTTATTTTATTTTTATAGATATTTACAACTACAACATAGTAATAAGCAAATTTAAGCAATAGTATAAATTAGCTTGAAAGGTTGTGGGGAGTAAACATCCAATGAAGTTCCTCCTGCTAGCGTGTGTTTCTGTTAAGCCTCAGTATTTTAGTAAATCACGCGACCAGTGACGTTTAAGTCTTCGATGGGTATTTCTAGGGAAGGAAGTGGAGGATAGTTCTTAACAAGAGGATTATTATAATTGAGGACATGGGAATGGAACTTTTTATAACGAGATACAGCCACGTCAAAAACAAATGGGACTTTAAGATCACGATGAATAACAGTATTGGGAACATAAAAGGGGGCATCGACAATTGTACGGAGTATTTTTGATTGAAGGGATTGGATTCGACGGGAATTAGAAGGCATAGTAGATCCCCAGAGTTCTAGTCCGTATGTCCATATGGGTTTCAGTAAGGTATTGTATATCAGTACTTTGCTGTCTATAGTAAGTTTGGAACGTTTGTCTAGAAGTCGAAGTAGTTTTAGGTAACGTCTTTTTAGTTCTTGTCTTTTAAGTCTTGTATGTGGGTTCCATGTCAAGCGTTTGCCTAAGTACAGTCCTAGGTACCGAGCTTCGGTGTGTTGAGGTATGGCACTGTCATTAAGGTGTATGGGAGGACATGACTCACGACGGAAAGTGGAAGTTACCTGGATAGATTTACGTTCATTGACTTTTATTCTCTATCTAGTAAACCAGTTCTGGAGGGTTTGGATTTGGATTTGGAGAGTTTCGGAAGCATGTTGAGGATTTTTGCCAGATGCAAGGCAGGCCGTATCATCGGCGTATGTAGCAAAGAAGATATTAGGGCAAATTGGGATATTGGATGTGTAAATGTTGTAGAGGATGGGTCCAAGTATGCTACTCTGAGGAAACCCAGCCAATATCGGAGAGATATTGGAGAGTTCGTTGGATTCATTTACTTGGAAGTGTCGGTTGGAAAGGAATGATCTTAGGACTAGGAAATAGGTGAAAGGAAGGAACCTCTTGAGTTTCCAGAGTAGCCCCGGGTGCCAAACTCCATCAAAAGCTTGACTTATATCAAGAAACACACCGGCACAGTACTCTTTTCATTCTAAAGAGGAAGCACTTAACTCGATAACTTGATGACACTGCTGGGTAGTGGAGTGTTCGGCGTGGAAACCAAATTGGTGATTAGGAATTAAATTTGAAGATTCGAGTAGAGGATGTAAGCGGCGAAGGAGGATTTTTTCAAAGACTTTTGAGAGTACTGAAAGGACACTTATTGGCCTGTAGGATGTATGGCTGTTTATTGGTTTATTGAGATTAGGGATCATTTTTATGATGGAAAATTTCCAGAGGATTGGGAAATGTATTGTTCTAGACATGGAGTTATATATTGTGGCAAGGAAAACTATTGGTCTTTTAGGGAGTTGTTGGAGTATATTGGAGGTAATCATATCATAGCCAGGAGCTTTGTTTTTGGGAAGGAGTTTGATTAAATTGGCAACTTCGGAAGGAGTGATTGCCTTAGGGGGAAGACGAATGGGAAAGTGAATGGATTGTTTAAATGTCTCGATTGTATGTTAGTGCAATGAGTCTTGTCTAATATGTCCTCATGTGAAGTAAATGTTTGTACAAGGTGTTCAACAAAAGCGTCTGCTTTATGTTTGTCCGTTTTGGCCCAGGTTCCGTCAGTTTTTCGTAAAGGGTGCTTTGTTTTTCTATAAGATAGTATTTGTCTTGTAGCAGTCCACAAAGTTATGTTTTTCGTTAGGGTTGAAGTATAGTTTCTAAAACGTTCTGTATTGTATTTAGTGATTTCGTCATGTAGCTCTTTTTGCTGTTTGTTCAGTTTGGTTTTGTCGCTGGGCATTCTTGTATGTTGCCAATGAGCTCTTGCTTTTCGTTTTTCTGAAATAAGACGCCTACTTGTTAATGTCAGGTTTGTCAGGTTTTGTGTAGGTTTCGAGGTTTTACTTTTTTGCGAAAAGGCTGTATCGTTTTGTAATAAACATGTAAACTTGTGTACCGCGTCATCTAGTTCTTGTTCTGTTTTTAAGCTTTGTCCTAAGTCTAAATGCTCGTCAATATATTGTTTGAATAATTCCCAATTAATTGGTCCATTAACAAGTCTCGGCGCATTGACTTTTGGAGTGGATTTGGAATCGAGGAGTAGTAGGAAATAATTAAATGAAGTTTTTTCTCTTCTATTATATAGTTTTTTATTATTAAATATATTTTTTTTTAAATATACTCGTATTGGTGAGTTCTAAATTAGTCTTTGAGGTATACCATTTTCTACCAGTTTTCGTCCATTATTTTTTCCCATGGCACCAATAATGGTTGTTTTTAATATTATTTAAAGATATTTAAGTATTATTCCTTTTTAATAAAGCCCACAAATACTCTATTCGATTAAGATCTGGCGCCTATTATCGAAATCACTTCACTGATAATGCGGGTTTTAGGCATGAACTATTTTTCTGTTGATATTTGGCATTTCCCAAGTTTGTAACTTCAAAACTCCTTGTCAAGGGTAGTTATATGGTACAACTATGTCAAGGACTTCAATGTATCTCCCACTGCACAAATGCAGAGTTCTCACACCCCCCTAGCAACCATGCACCCATAAATCATATACTTCCACCCTCATACAGTTGGCAATAAAAATGCCAGACTGTTTTCTTTATTTGGCCTGCATTGACAGATATTTACTTTAAGTTCTGGTTATAACTAGAAATATATTAAAAAAATGCATCGTTTGGGAATTAAAATTGGCCTAGAACAAAAGTAAGGCCAATTTTAAGGTCGTGTATGGCAGCGAATCTTACCTTTTGATTATTTAGATACCAGGTCTATAAGCTTAAATTTGCTGTGTTGTCATAGATGGCGTGAGTGAGCGTATTAAGTTACCATGGGCACGCCATACTTTTTTTTTATGAGTTTGACATCTGTAAACATTATCAGCAATTTCATATAACAACATACATTTTTCCTTTGGTAATCCTGTCTAGTTTGTGCCAGAAAAAGAGTATATGCGGGAAGCTGTGCTTTTCTGTTTCAATTTGAAGAAATCGGCTGCCGAAAAGCATCGAACACTTATAGAGACCTATGGTGACAGTGCTTTATCGGAACGGTAATTTTGACTTGTGGGACAAGAAGAGTGAAAATCGGCCTAGGTAGGTTGAGGACCATCATTTGCAGGCTCTTTTAGATGAAGACGATACCCAATCGCAAAAAATGATCGCGGAGCAATTGGGTGTTACTCAACCAGCCATTTCCATGTATCCTCATGCCATGGGGAAAATTGAAAAGATCGGAAAATGGGTGCCGCATGAATTGAACGATAGGCAGATGGAGCGACGCCAAAACACATGTGAAATCTTGCTCGCCACACAAAAAACAAAGTCGTTCCTGCATCGAATTGTGACAGGCGATGAAGTCGCTCAAAAATGGTCCAAAACTACTTGAAGACACTCAACTGGGAGGTGCTACCCCACCCCGCTTATTCACCAGACCTGGCCCCTTCCGACTAGCACCTGTTTTCGTCGACGGGCCACGCGCTCGCTGAGCAGCACTTCGATTCTTACGAAAACGTCCGAAAATTACTTAGCGTGGTAGCCACAAATCGCCCGAGAGATGGGAAAAATGTGTAGCTAGCGAGAGCAATTACTTTGAATAAATTTGTTTTTCTTTCTATGAAAAAAACATGTTTTTTTTGACTAAAAAACAGCGGATTAGAGCTTATACACCTGGTATGTACTAGATCCTTGGACTGACACGATTTCGACTACTTATGCGATTTAAAAAAAATACTGTTTTTTTTATTACATCGCGTAAATATTTCTCTGTGGCGCTTTGTTTTAAAATAATAAAAACAATACGAAAAGGTGAAAAGATGGCAGACATTGCACGTGCTCATAAAATTTTTCGATCTACGATTAAAACAATTTTTAATACGATAAAGTTCAATTATAAATTCTTATCTACGATAATTATCAATAATAGAGAAATATTTATAGAAGAAATGGAAAAATTATTGGCTATATGGTTAGAAGATATGTAGTTAGAACACTTACAAATAAGCCTTATGCTCATACAAGAGAAAGCCTTGAGTCTTAATTGAAAACTTTTTTTTTTTTGCCTTTGATTTAAAATCGACAACAACATAAATATTGTAGCAAACATATTTTATGAAAAAGATTGTATAATAAAAGGCGATGAACATGTGAGAATAAACCCCCATCGGTGTTTCTCTACCTTATAAGTTATATTACCGCTACAAGAGATATCTTGGGTAATTTTTCTTCAAACGCCGATGAGTGTTTATGGGGAAAGTAACAAAGACGAACATTCTAACAAGAGGATTATAGTAGAGCAAAACTTTTTATAACGAGCATCAACGATTTTTCGGAGGTTTTGGATTCAAAGAATAGGATTCGACAGGAATTGAAGCGCTTGCTAGAGAACCGCAGAGTAAAATTTCATAGGTGCAGATCGGTTTTTAAATTGTATTGTAGAGTAAACGTTTGTGTTTTTTATAACGAGTAATATATAAGTTATGAATAAACTTCTTATAACATGTAATGCATAAGTTATGAATGAAGGGAACATTTACATCATTGTTACGTGGAGTTTCGATGAATTTTCGGAGGATTTTGAACTGATGTGGTTGGATTTGAAAGGAATTGGAATACCAGAATTCAATTTTGTTAGTCCAAATTGGTTTTAAAATTTATTTCTTTAATGTCATTTTGGATCGGTTTTCAGTAGTCTAAGAAGTAGTCGATAACATCTGTTAATTTCAAGTCGTTTCTTTAGGTTTAGTTCCAGGTAGCGTTTTTTATATTTTGGTAGAAAGGTGTTATCATTAAGATATACAGAAGAGTTTAAAGTTAACATGAACACGCTTCTGCTCATTTAGATAATTTTTCCTATTCACAAACCTATTCAACCAGAAATGAGCTTCGTCGATGAACGCAATTTTTTTTTGTAAAAAAAAACGGATTTTTCTTAAGTTGTTCTAAGACATACTCACCGAAAATTCAACACTGTGGCAGGTCGTTTGGCTTCAGTTCGTACATAACCTCCACATAGTCGAGTCACACAATCCCAATTGCTGTGAACGACGACGGATGGACAAATTTCGCGGTCTTTACCAACACTGGACGCTACGGTCACAACCGAGTTGGTGGTTTGATATCCAATACCATAATATTTATACGAAATTTTGTCACTTTAGCTTAAATTGCTTGCTCAGTAGGTCAATTATGACGACCATAAAATGGTCGAAGTGCTCCGAAATACATTTTTCACAGAGCACGAATTTTGTTAATAAAATTCAATAATTTATAAGCATGATGCCATGATGAAATAACAATGCTAACTTAGCACTTTTAACTTTGACACATATCACATGTCATGCATAATCTGTCAAAACGAAAAATATGAAAAACTAAGAGCCCTTCTCTCTAACGGAGATGAGCAAAGTTTTTTATAAGCTCATGTATAGGGTTTTCCAATAAGAGTGATATGATTTCTAAGTGACGTTTAGGCCATTTGTAATATGTCATGATCTGTCTTTTTACAGATCATGGCATATTACAAGTAATGTTAACAATTTTATTATGGAGTGAAATACACAAGAACGACGGTTACAAATTATTCAATTTTATTATCAAAATAATCGTTCTCCAATTGCAACTTTTCGTGCGCTCACTTTCATCTGAGTTGTGCGGTAAATAAACAAAACTGTCGATTCTGGTGCCCATTACATTCACCTAAATTGACAGTTTGGTGTGGTTTTTGGTCTGGTGGAATCTACGGTCCGTACTTCTTTCGAAATGAAGCTGGTAACACCGTTACTGTCAATGAAGAGCGGTATAGATCGATTATAACCAACTTTTTATGGCCGAAATTGGAAGAAGTTTATCTTGACAACATCTGGTTCCAACAAGACGGGGCTAAGTGCCACACAACACATGCAACAGCCGCATTATTGCGAGAAAAGTTTGGAGATTCGATTATTTCAAGAACTTGTGACATTGAATGACCTCCAAGAAGTTGTGATTTAACACCATTCGACTATTTCTTGTGGAGTTATTTGAAGTCATTGGTCTTTAGCAATAAACCAGACTCTCTTCAAGATTAAGAAGTCAATATTGAACGTGCTCTTCATGACATACGACTTGATTTAGTGGAAAAAGTGCTCGAAAATTGGGTTCATCGAATTCGTTCCTGTAAAAGAAGTCGTGGCGGCCATTTGAATGACATTTTATTCAGAACTTAATTGTATCAATTGTACTTTACAATAAATAAAAAACATTTGAATTTCCTTAACAATTAGTGTGTTTTTAAAAAAAAAAAAATCATATTACTCTTATTGGAGTAATAAAAAAAAACAAAATCTAATAATTACAAAAAATCATAAAACAGCATTTTTCCAACAAAAAATAAAAATTTAGGGATGCCTTAATTTTATTTGCAAAGACCTTAGAAATGGTTATTTTTCACTAACCATTCTAAAGTCTTTGCCAATAAAATTAAGGCATCCTTAAATTTTTATTTTTTCTTAGAAATGGCAGATTCAGAGGTATACGCTTTAAAATATAATTAACAAGATGAAGACAAATATTATTTTTAGTACAGCAAATCAGAAATGTGACCAAATGGAAAATATCTCTTGTTAATTATTAATTTGATAATTAAAGGTCACATTGTATCTTACAAATTTAGAAAGAAAGAAAAAAGTATTAAGTTTCTTTTGTCGAAATAATTTTTTAATTGGTCTTCACATTTATTAAAAAACCATTTTGGGGGCAAAACTTTTCTCTATATTACGAATAAATATTATTTTAATTTCAAAAATAAACTTGCCATAGCTGGTGAAAATGAAAAACTTTAATCAATTTCCAATCTCAAAAAAATTCCAACATTTTATTGTATTATTATTTGGAAATTAGAAAATTCCAATAAACGTAACATGATAATATAAAAAAAAGCAAATATTTTACACGTGTATGAAAAAATTACATATCTTATGTTGTTATAATTTTAAATTAACATATTCACATAAAGTTTGAACGACATTTGAATTTGTTGAGATATTTTTTCTTCGATTGAATTTTCTTAATACGTGTATACTCGTAAACTAACGTAAAGTTACCTAAAAAGTTCATTTGAGTTTATCCAAAAATAAAAATAAATAAAAAATATTTTATATGCGCGACTTATAAAATTTTTTGTTGTTATGCTGTGGAATGTTAATTTTTTTTTTAGCCTTATCAGTGATTTTCTTCATCATTCACAATTTATGTTACCAATTTGCATTCAACTTTGTTGAAGGAAAGTGAAAATTTTTTGGAGATATTTTTCCAAGTGGAAACTCGATTCATTATTCTACAAAGTAAACATGTTCAAATTGCAGTACATTTTCCATTCATCAATTGGTTTATTTTCTAATTTATTCATGTTGTGAGGTTACAATTTTTTTTCTCATTTAAATTTAGTAAGCAGATAAATTTGGCAATAATATATACACGAGTTCACTCTGATAAGTAAGTAATAAATAAAACAAAGAATTAATTTATTCAACAAAAAGTGAGTTTTATTTTGAATATAGTCTCCTTTTAGCTCGATAGACTTTATTCAAAAATATTCCAACTTTCTTATACTATCTGTGTAGTACGATTTTTCAAACTCTGCAAAATGGGCCTGAGTTTTGGTTATAATTTTCGAATTGGACGTATTTTTATATTTGTGGAGTCATTTAATCGTGTTTGGGAATAGTAAGAAGTCACAAGAAGACAAATATAAAGAAAACGGTATGCGGGGAGGAAATTCTACTAATTTTTTTAGTATATACTCTCCTGATATTTTTTTTTTAACATAATAGTTGATAGAGATTATACTATGTGCATTCCAGGAAAATATTAGCCACAACCTTGCCTGTCCATGGCACTGTTTTCGCTAATAGAAATCAACTGTTTTGACTGAACTTTGATTTCTGGTGTATAATGGTGAATTCATGTTTCTTCAAAAGTTACGAACCGATGCAAAAACACCTCTTGGAGTACGCTTAAAAATATTCAACTACTCTATTGAAAACATTACTACGAATACGTTTTTAGCTATATCAACTATACATTCATTCGAGGGTCTTTTAAAGCAATATCATGGATTTTATAGATTATTCATTCGGTGCTAATCTAAGTGCCCATTGTGTTCGAATTTCAGTAATCCACTTCTGAATCATTCCATACGGTGGTGAAGAGTCCCCATAAAATTTTTGAGCTTATTTTTAGTTCAATATATTGGTTTTTCCATCAAGAATTTTTTTTTTTAACACACGAAATTCACTTTTTCCTGTACAAATAAAAAAAACATAAACCTTCTCTGATTTCAATGGTAGTCAAAACTAAACTAATTAACAGATATTTGTAAAATTTTATATAGCATCTTTTTTAAGATGGCAAATGATAAAAAATATATTATTTTGCTGATAGCAGCTATATATCTTCGATTTATCACTGACTTATCAGAAAGAACTTAAGTGGTTAAAATGAAAAATATAAGAAAAAAGTTTATATGAAGCTTTATGGCTAAATTATATTCTCCATCGATTATAATTATAACTTATTTTAAAACTAATTGAAACACCCACAAAAAATAGTAGATTCTTTTTTTATTGATCAATAAAATTACCAAACATAATAAATAAATCAATAGCAAAAAAGTCCACAATTTCATTGAACTAATGGATAATTTTACCAAATATAGACTATAGTCTTTCTTGTAGCGAATTGAACATTTTTAAGAGTTTTTTTTTGAGTGCTCTCATCATCAAAAGTGTAAGTGAAACGACATTTTCGAGCCTCATTGATCTTGTAAGGTAAAAAATTAGTCAATGAATGATTTTCAGCAAAAGTGAGTAGTTTTACAGGTAGTTAAATTTAATGCTAATTAACTACGTAAATAAAAATACTTTCATTATAAAGAAAACAAAAACAAATTTTCTTTAAATTTTTTTTTTTATCATAAGTTGATGACAGTTGAAATTTTTTAAACTTACTTGAGTAAAATTCTCCAAAAGCATCCGAAGCTACTACCATTCGGTACTTCCCCAGCATATGAGATGGTCATTGTAGAGTATGTCTAAGTCTTTACTTATTGTACTGCAATAAATTTTTTACACTATTTTTATAGTTGAAACTTTTCCTTTTTTTCGTGATGGGTATTTGGAAGTTCCTATTTTTTTTTTTGTAAATTTATTTTTAGTAAATTCCAACACGTCATAGGAAGAAAACCGAAAAATTCATATTATTCACTTATTTGCCGTTGAAAAGCCGAATATAGTTGGAAAAAAAAATGTTAATCACGATATTATCAAGCAGAACAAATAAATAAATAAATACGCACTCACGTGTGGATGGACGATAAGTAACTATTAACGAGTATGCGATTTGAATTATTCGCGATTTGAACAATTTTATTAGTGAATAAAATTTACACTTCCTTAGGTATTGCTCGTATGGCGCTCTCTAATATATACGAAATCAGTTTACATCATAAAGTGTAAAATTTCCCTTATGAAAATATCTTTTTATTATTTATTATATATTATATTATATTTCATCTATGCACACAACTGCATTATTGCAGGATCGATCGATCACATGGAAAATATTTTTCCAACATTTATCATTGAATAATTTTTTTTTTTAGTTTTAAAAATTTGTTCAGTCCACTCCACTGCACCTCACTGAAATTAAATAATTTTATTAATTATATATAAATTTTATGGTATAATTAAAAATATGACAATTGCTAGATAAGTAGAACCATGATTAGTTTCCGGTTATGAGTTTTTCAAAAGCCAATGAAAATTATCCGCTCTGAGAGGAAATCACTATCAATTCAAAGAAGTATTGTTTTTTTCAGGTATGAAAGACATTCTCCCCAATCAATATTCTAAAAATGATTCCAAGAGGTAAATAGTCGCACTTGTACACACTCGTGGCTAAAGATTCCAGTAAGTTTTTTTTTTTGTCATTCATGCCATCATAATTGGACAAATTATTTTAATAATTTATATTCTAAAGGAGTATTGGGATTTTCAGAAAAATTTCTGAGACATCGGCTCTTAATTTTTAATAGCAAACACATCAGTCAGAATTATGTAAATGTCAAGTTAAGAAATTTACACTTTCTTATTTAGAAATCATTTAAATTTTAGAAAATTTTCAATTAATTTTCTTTGGTTAAATATTATACTTATTTGAAATAATTAAATACGATTGTTTATAAGAAATTTAATAATATTCATTTAATTTTTTGGAAAACAACCTTAAAATAATAATTATTCTATTGTAATATGGAAAATAAAAATTGTTAACCATTTTTATGTTTAAAAGATTCAAAAAAAAATTTTACCAAATTTCAAATAATTTTTTTTAATTATTGCCAAATTGAGTAAAATTTTTTAAAAATTATGTGAATAATTTACTTAACCTTTCTGTAAACTAGAACTAACAACTATTATTTATTAGAGGAAAAATATTATTAGTTAGTTAAATTTAATAGGAAATATTAATTTTTAACTTGAACAAGAAACAATATCGTGATTTGGAAAATACAGTATTAACATACATATATAACAGCTCTTAAACATATGCAGTTTAATTTTAAAGTTGCCATATTTTTATTATATATTTTTTTACTACCAAATATTGTAAAAAAATTTAATAGAAGGGCAGCCTGATTTTTTGAAATCTTTAAACGAGTTATTTATATACGAATTCTGTTCAAAAAGGTTACGTATATTCGATTTTCGATTTTTTGTGGCGTTATGTTGGTACTCATGTCTCTCACTTATGCCAACAAGTTCGGCCATTTTGAATGTTCAGTTAATTTTTGACAACTGCTTTGGTTGCACGTGGTTTGGCTCACCTTCGGTTTTTGCTCATTTCGACCAAAAACAGCATCGCGTTAACATTGGTAAGGAGCGGTTGGACTCTATCTGCGATGACCCAAATTTGCTCCAGAGGATCATAATTGGTGACGAATCATGGGTTTATGGTGATGACGTGGAAACCAAAGCTCAATCATCCTAATGGAAGCTGCCGCGCGAGGCAGGACTGTAAAAAGCGCGCCAAGTTCGTTCGAATGTGAAGGTTTTGGTTACAGTTTTCTTCGATTGCAGGGGTGTGGTGCATTATGTGTTGCCACAGGATAAAACGGTCAATAAGGAATATTACCTGCAAGTTATGTGCAAATTACGCGAAGCAATCTGCCAGAAACGACCGGATTTGTGAAAGAACAAAATTTGGCTTTTGCACCATGATAACGCCCCTGCTCACGCATCGTTGCTTGAACGCAAATTTTTTGCCAAAAACAACACACTAATCTGGCCCCCTGTGACTTTTTCTTGTTCCCGAAACAGATTCTTTGATCCATTTTTGGAATGGGCAAAAATCGAAGACGAGCCAAAATACGTGCAAGCAAAGCAGCTGTCAAAAATTAACTGAACATTCAAAATGGCCGAACTTGTCGGTATAAGTGCGAGACATGAGTACCAACATAACGCCACAAAAAATCGAAAATCGAATATACGTAAACCGCGGAAATTCAAAATTCGCGATACTTTTTGAATAGACCTCGTATATAAGGGTCTAAAAAATTCGTAAATGGTTGTAGAAAAGTCATTATGTTCGCTGAAAGTGATGGTCTTCTGGTTTGGATTTTGATTTCACTATGTCATTGGTCAGTATTTCTTTGAAATTTAAAAAGGAAACACTATTACCGCATGATAACCCATTTTTTTGTAGCTTAAACTTAAATATTTTGATACAGTTTTTACAAAACGGTACCAACAGTTATAAAAAAAACACGACAAATTTTAGCTTTATTGAACGAAAAGTCACTAGGACGCTTTGTTTCGAGATATGTTGATGTCAATTGGCTTCTAAAATCTTCCAATTTAAAATTATATAAAAAATCATGTTTGGACAGATAATTTTTGAATTTTATAGCATTTTAAAAAATTCATGCTTAATGGATGGATGTTGAAGCAATGGACGAATTGCAGCCCGAAATGTTCAAAAAAATTATCAAATAATTGATCTCAAAATGATCGTGTCCTGATACCAATTATTTGAATATGATCATATATTTTATTTAATATCAAAGTTAAGGTAATATAATAATTTTTTATTGAACCGTACTTCTCAAAGCATAAATTAGATAATGCTTTATTGCTGCTTATAAGTACAAATCCTATTTAAAAAAAAAAAACACTTTTTATACGTTTTTGTTATAAAACCGACAAATTATATTAAAAAAACTTAAATTAATGTATATTATAGAAAATTATACTTTATAATTACAATGCATACAAAGATTATTAACTATTATAATTACGAAATGTTCATACATTAACTGACCATATTACCCTATTAAAAAGTAATTTTTTCGCACAAATAATTTTTAATTAAAAAATGTTATACCTTAATTGACTATTGTAATAATGTAATGAGAATTTATTGTTTATATTTCTTTTTTTTATAAATATATTTATTAAAAAAAAACCATTAACGTCAAGCCTGTATGGAAATTGTTAAAAATATTACTTAATAAATGATATTCAAAATATGCAGTCCAATTTAATTCCGTCATTTATTCAATATTTTTATTATGATTACAAAATTTGCTGATTATTATGAATAAAAATATTAGTAAAATTAATGAAATTTATGTACCAACTGATTTTATGCTTATAAATTGAAAAACTATTGTTTTATTATTGTTATTTTGTCTAATATTCCACAAAATATGCTATTGTAAACTTTAGTAATTACGTACCACTTTTGTAAAATATTATTAATTAAATTTTAATTGATATTATTGCAATTTTTTCATACTAATTATATTTTTATACTAAATGGTTAAATGTAAGAGAAAAAATAATAAAAAAAGCTCATAAACATTTTAGAAAAAATAAAATTTCATAAAAAATATTTTTATAGACATTTTTCTATAAAACGTGTTCAATTTCTATATACTTGCATGTACTATAAATTAAATAAACAATTTCGAAAGTATTGCTTAAAATTTTTAAATAAATGCTTTTACTTTTCTAGGACATTTTTATTATTATCAATAAAAATATAAATATTTCCAACTGTTAGAAAATATAAATAGTTTAGAGTATTTTGTAAATTTTTGCCGATTGCCGTAGGTATTATTATAACAATTGATATTAAAATGTACAAAATTGTAAATATTTTTTGTAGAATGCTGTATATTTTATTTTGCATAAATAAAATGGATCTTTAAGAGACATGCAAATTAATTCATGGATAAACCATCTGCTTTTGTAATGAAAAATAACTTTTGCTTTTGACCTTGTTTGGCACTCTGGCTTACTCTGGAAACTCAAAACAATTCCTTCTCTCTACTAACTACCTGACAATAGAATCATACCTCTCACAACGGTATTTTCAAGTGTTTGTAAATCTTTAACCCATACCAAATATTCCATATTATTCGGTCGTTACTTGGTTTTTAAATGCTCTCAAGTTTAAGAATTGTCTTTGTAAATACGATCTTTCGGGTAGTTACATAAGAAAAGACCAAGCGTGCCAAATCGCACGCTTTTGTATGTCAATTGGTATTACCAAATTTTAAAATTACGCATCCTTAGAACTTTTTGCGGCTAGGGACGCCGATTTGTTTTGGACGCCAGATTAAAATCTTTAAGTTCAGACCGTAAAAAGTCTTATATTTTTATGGCCATAGCGGTCAGAAGTTACGAAATACGTGTCAATAAAACGTTAATGCCAAAATTCACACCAAACAGTTACTTGTCGTAGTTACAATAACTTCTTCACAGTCATTTGTGGGTTTTTAGAGCCCCACAAATGCGTATTTTGCTTAAAGGCCAAAATTCACACCAGACAATCACTTTTTGCGGATACAATAGATTCTGCACAGTCATTTGAGGGTTTTCAGAGCCCCATAAATGAGTATTTTGCTCAAAGGCCAAAATTCACACCAGACAATAACTTTTGGCGGATACAATAGCTTCTGCACAGTCATTTATGGGTTTTCGGAGCCCCATAATGGCGTATTTTCCGTAAAGGCAACAATTCACAACAGAGGTGTTCCTCAGGATACCTGAGAAGTAGTGGAAGATAAATTTCGGAGGACTGAGAAGCAGTGGAAGAAGAACCTCGCTCAGGGATTAAGAATGATGCTGATGAGTATTCAAAAAAAGAGTTCTTCGGACACCCTTCAATAACAATGTTACTGGATCAAGTGCAAAAAATGCTTAAAAGGACCCCAAAATAAAAATAAACCAAGATTAAGAAAACCTTAAAAGAACCCCACGACAAAAAAAATTAAATCTTGGTGCTGTCGATAATTTTAAAAGGAGTGAATCGATAAGTGAATTCAACTTAAGGCGTTCCAGCACTTATAAAAAATTATAAGTGCTAGAACGCTTTAAGTTCTAAAGCGTTCTTATAAAAAATTATAAGTGCTGGAACGCTTTAATTATAAGAATAGTTTTAAAAAATTCTCGTTATAATTAGTTTCGTACTGCTTAATCATATCATCCCGACTTTTTTTTAAGAGAATTATCCTCATTCACCCTCTCCATTGACGATAACATCCCTCGTCACCTGAGACAGCAATTACCAAGAAACTTATTAAGATAATCATAAGTTCAACTAATTAATTCCAATAGTTGAAGTAGCATCGATGGGTGTTACAAGGAAAGTACCCGACCTAACAAAGAAAATAGAAAAAATTTGGGAAAAAATATATTTCTTTCTCAACATAGTCTCTGTTTAGCCTATTTTGAAGAGATTCTTCCCTTTCGGTTCATGGTTTTGTCTATTCCTTCGAATAGTGAGCAAACGCGGCATCTTGAATCCACCATTTTGAAGTGGTAGACCCATGTTTCGTCCATGGTTATGAATCGACACAAAAAGTCAGCTTTATTGCTGCAAAACATAGCTAAACCCTTGAATGAAACATCCTCGTGACTCTGTTAATGTTCAATTGTGAGCAAACGCGGTATTCATGAGCAAACGCGGCACCCATTTTACGCATAGAATACCTTTTTATGGATGTTCCTCATCAATGGTCACCTTATTTGAGCCTACCACTGCGATGTTCGACTAGGCAGCCCAAACGGACTCATTTAAAATCTGCCACCCAATGATATATTGTTGTAAGTATAGAAGCAGACTCACCCAGAATAGAGTCTAGTTCGGCTTTGATATTGGTTGGACTGAGACCTTCCAATTGAAAATATTATATCACATAACAATTTTTTCCATATTTACAAATGTACTGACACCGCTCACTGTTAATGGCTGTCAAACAAATAGTAAATAACGCAGCATCATCAAACTTCAAATTTAAGTTTTATAAGGCTGGTACTTCTGACCACAGTATTTTTTTTCCAAATAATAACGGCCGTTTATACGTCAGGCCGGATACTTCTGCGACTACCATCGTAGCTTTTCCTTCTCTTATATGATATTTTAACGACACTGTAGTAGTTGGACATATCTAACTTATTAGAATAAAAATAACACACTAAATTTAACATAAAATATTTGATTTGGGAATTATTTCATTGATTATTTTCAGAAAACATCTATAAAAATGGTGGTAAAAAATAGAATTATTAATACAAATAAATTTTATAAATCAACTTGTTCTTTTCAATGTTATAAAAATGACATAAAAATGTCATAAAATAAAAAAACATTTATTGGTGGTTTTTTGTTAAAGTTATGAAGTTTCCAAACAATTAACTCCTTTTCAAGTACAACTTATTCATTAAAATACTATTATTACTCAAATCTAACTACTGAATTATTGTTCAAAACTAACCACAATCAAAAATTTTTTTTTCATGCAACTCATTAAATTTTTATTTGAATTTTTTTTCTTCCAAAGTTATGTTTTGCAAAAATGTCTTTATATAAATACCACTTATTACAGGTGAATTTAATTTTATAGTGAAAAAATAATATTTGTTTTTAATAATGCGAAATATTATGAAAACATATTCGTGTATATTGAAGGTTTTGCTAAAATTCGTCAAACATAATTTATGCTCTTCAACACGTCTTGAAAATATTATCCTTGAGTAAAAAGAAGTCTAATCAAATACGAGTGCTATGAAAAAGCTGTAATTTTTTTTCTTCATTTAATTGATCAATAATAATTGCGTTGTTTTATTATCAATAATTCTAAAGAGAAAAAACACTATTGTTACTGCCTTTTTCCTATTAAATTGACATAACAATATGTCAATTTAAACAAGTGTCCATCAATTATGTACGTTAAAACGTCACAAGAAAGTAAATTTTGGAAATTTTTATAAAATTTACGCAGTTTTCATATAATTCTTTGTTCAAAGTGAAAAATTAACAAATAATCATAATATCTACTTTAATTTTTGCAACAACAAAAAAAAAACAATTAAATAAATTAATTACCTTTAATGGTAGAGTATTTTTGTTATATTCCGACGAGAGAAATGGTTTAGTTTTTAAAAAGTTTCTAAGGCAAATTTATGAAAAATTTTCAAATAAAAAACTTACAAATGACGTGAGTTTATCAGCAAATTTCAGGAAATAATAATAATAATATTTTTTTATTATTTTTAATTTTCGCAGATATCTATAGTAATAAATAGATTTGAATAATAGTTTTAATTAACGTGGAAGGGTTGTGAAGAGTAAACATCCAATAAAGCTTCTCCTGCGAGCGTGTGGTTATGTTAAGCCTCAGTATTTTATTAAATCACGCGACCAGTGACGCCTAATTCTTCAATGGGTGTTTTTTTTAGGAAAGGAGGTGGATGACACTTCTTGAACGAGGGGATTACTATGATTGAATACACGAGAATGGAACTTTTTATAACGAGATACAGTAACGTCATGTACAAAAGGTACTTTGAGATTATGGTGGATAACAGTATAGCGAATATAAAAGGGAGCATCGGCAACTGTACGGAGTATTTTTGATTTAAGTCTTTAGTATGATCCCAGAGTTCTAGTCCGTAAGTCCAAATGGGTCTCAATAGGGCATTGTATAATGCAAAGTACTTTGCTATGTATAGTAAGCTTAGAACGTTTGTTTAAAAAGTCGAAGCAATTAATTTAATTGAATTAAACTGAAAATCAAACGCTTAATTAAGATCTTAAAAAGCTTTTTGTTATTTTATGCAAAATTTTTTAAGACATTAGATTAAATAAAAATATTTTTATTAAATTTAAAGTAAATTTTTCAAAACTAATTCTGGTTAATTTAGGTAATAAATCTTATTAATTTCGATAAATAATTAAGTGGAATATAAAAAATTATTAAGTACTTTGCCTACGGAACAAAAAAAAAGTCCCAGCATATGATCTCATAACTTCGGAAATACTTAAGCAAATATCCCCAAAAAAAAACTTCGTTCTAATAACCTATATTTATAATAGTTTCCTCCGCATAACATTTTTCTTTCCCTTTGAAAGTTTTCCACGATCAAAAATGGTTGCAAAATCCACCAAAACCCTAAAACTATCCCATATTATATTTTTAATTTTAAAATCCTAGAAAAATTAATCTAAAAACACCTTTATTTTGAAACCGAGGATGTTGGGTTAATCCTAAAACGCCATTTTTTAAACCGAGGGTGTTATTACTCAAAGCTGAGCATTCCACTATCCAACAGTGCCATCGCGTAGTCGAAATACATCGACCGTGTATGGCATGCTGGATTGCTTTGGAAGTTGCAGCGAGTTCTAAGATCTGGTTATTTCCATATTCTAAAATCATATCTCTCCAGGTAACTGAAAGTATTTAATTTTTTGACATTTATCCTATTTCCGCCAGTGTTCCTCAGGGAAGTGTCCTAGATCCAATCCTTTTGTACAATATTTACATCCATAATATTCATTGTCATAGTAATATCCTTACAGTAACATATGCTGATGATACAGCCATCTTTTCACATCACAAATATCCTTCCATAGCCATCAATATCCTACAGAACCACATCCACCCCTTAGAAACCTGGTTTAAAATGTGGACAGAGAGTGTAAATAAGCAAAAATCTGCTCAAGCTGATATAACCATAAATCCAGGATTAGGATGGTAGGATAGATAAAAAATTCCTCTTTCATCTATCCTACCATCCTAATCCTTTAGCAGGTGAATTTTTTACTCCCACCCTTCTGAAAATAAATACTACGATAAAATAAAAAAATAAAAACATTATTTTCTGAAAAACCCCAAAAATTATTTCTTAATAAAAAATTTTAAAAATTTAAAATCAAGTGGCTGTAAATTATTAAAATTTATTGTAAAAAAATAATCATTTAAAAAAAACCCAGTATTTTTAGTAGTAAAATCCTTACTTCAAGTATCTGAAGATTTTAAAAAAAAAAAAAAAAAAAAACCAACTCACCCTAAGGAGGAAGTAATTTGACTTCCAAAAAGACAACTTTTTTAACATTGATTTTTTTTTTAAATCAAGTCAATGTGCATACTATAAAAATGTCTACTTAAGATTTTATGATATAATCTTTTTCGTAAATACTTAATTCCAAATACACCTTTAAGAATGGTGTTTAGCATATTTTTTTAATCAAAAACATTTTCTTTTCTTTTTCAGCTATAATAAAGCTCGTATTTACTCATATGTGCGCACAGAGAAAAATTCAAAATGCGTAATAGTCAAGGCACTTGCATAATTGCACGAAAATGAACCTTAATGAAGACTGGTACAAAAGCAGCAGTCAACAGATATTAAAATATAGCCTTCAAGATAGTATTACGAATTGTTTTTTTTTTCTTCTTTTTTTTTGGAGCCTTTTTAAAATGATTTATTCCAAGAAGAAAAATATTTTACATAATTTCGGTGTCCTTCAAATGAATACTGATTTACTAATTTAATTTTACACTTGCATCAAAATGCATAACAAATAATGTTGGTGAGTTTATGTTTTTTAAATTTTTATTTTAATTTTACAATTTTTTAAAATGTTTGAATTGTTAAATATTAAAAATAGACTTTATAAACCTTTAAATCGGTGCGGTGTGGCAGAAAAGTAATAAACCTTTAAATCGGGACTCGTACAAGGTGTGGCAGAAAAGTAATAAGATTGGCTGGGTGAATCTCCGAGTTGCACTTACGAAAAGTTGGTACGAGCCTATGGGGAATAATCCCCATATGCTATCAAGAGCATAATGTAGTAATATCTGACATATTGTATTCTGATAATTATGTTCACTTAAGCGAAAGTCAGATATTGTTCTGTTTGTGTTGTTCTATGGCCTCTTGAAATATTTTACAGCCTGAAACTCGCAATTTATTCCTTTCTTGAAGGTATTCAGTGCTAGGGTATAATTTATTTTTCTAACATATTCAGATCCAGCATTCATTTAAAAAAAAAATCTGTATTTTACTTAAGTCGGCAATTATTGTTCCAATCAAATTTTCGAAATTCTCTACTCGAGAATTTCCCTGCTTAACTGCTGCTAATTTTGTTTGCAGGTCAAATGCTGTGTTATGTTTTTAGGATTTTTTTTCTTCAAAACTGACTTTCAGGGCATCAAAGGTATCCGGTGAAATCTCTGTGACTATCTTCTTTGATATCCTAGCTATTCCCCATTATTATTCCTGATCTTGTCTTGGATTTTCTTCCAAACCCCTTGTATTCCCCTGGGTTGATTTTCTTGTATTCCCCTGGGTTGATTAAGTAATAAATATTCTAATATTTATTACTTATTCGTGTAGACGTTATTAATCGAAACTCCCTTAGTTTCGATCAAGTTTATCTCACCGCTGAAGCCAGCCTCAGGTTGAGCATTAAAGTTTTTGGCAGTCAGTTTGTTCTTCTTGAATAATAACGTCTACCACGTAATAAATATTAGAAATATCGAATCATATTACAATACGTTTTCAGTGACATTAAATATTTTTGGGGAACTGTGAAGCAGTGGAAGATAAACCTTGCTCAGGAATCGAAAATTGATGAAAATGTGATGGCTCTTTTAAACGTTAGACCGTTGATTAAAAATGGCGCTGATGAGTATTCAGAAATATGGTTTTTCGGACATTGTTTTTGCCACGTGGCCTACTCGATCAAAGATCGAGTTTTTTTCCACCCTGCCTTTTTACTTCATCAAAGTCTACATGATCAAAAAATACTAAAAAAAAATCAAAAAACACTTAAAAACACATAATCTTGGTTGCGTCGATAGTTTAAACGTGATAAATTTGACTTTTTTATGTTCTCCAAGATCAAGAAACATTTAAAAGGACCCCAAGATATAAATAAACTACTTAAATATTGATGCTGTTGATAATTTTAAAATGCGTAAAGTGAAAAGTGGACACAACAATAAAGACTAAGAATAAAATAAAATTGTTGCAAAAAGACCGTCTTATTACTTGTCTGAAATAGCTCGTATATATTTTTACGTATGCACATAAGCACATACTGTCAAAAAATGGTAAAAAATATTTCTCGTTATAAAAAGTTTCCTACTCTTTAACAATTTTCTTGTAAGAGAATTATCCTCAGTAACCCTTTCCATAGAGAATATCACCCCTCGTCGCTTAAGGTGGTAGTTTTTGCAAGACTTATTAAGATAAGCAAAGGTTCTACTTATTAAGTGCAATAGTTGAAGTATCATCGATGATGGGTGCTACGAGGAAAGTACTCGACCTAACAAAGAAAACACAAAAAATTCGGGAGTCTCGATAGACTTTTACCAACGATAAAAAAAACACTTCAATCTTGGTCCTGTCAATAATTTACAAAGAAATGTAAGCGAGAAGTGGCACGAAGTTCAACTTAAATCCTTCTAGAACTACTACGCCTCGGCCGATTTATTGTCTCTGCCATACCGCGTATACATTTTTACTTATGCATAAAAGCGAATATAGGCAAAAAATTGTAAAAAAAAATTTCAATCATTATGCAATGATTAGAAAAAATTCCACGCAATTATAAAAGATATTATTTCTATAGTTACGATCTAAATGAATTTGAATGTTCTCTTAAACAAATAAAATGAGTGTGATTATAATTTAAAGTCACGACAGACTTTCTAAAAAGATATTCTTACTGTGCACCATTATTATCGAGTAAAAATATTGCTCCGAGTTGTAAACAAAATATTAACTGATCATTACAGTATTCCTATCCGGATTTACTTATTACAATTATAAGAATTTTTTTTGTTTATAAACTCGAAATAAAATTTATCTAAAAGCTGTTTTTACAACCAATCAATTTTACAGGTAAATTACAAAAGGTTTATATATGGTATTAATGTGAAAAATCATTTAATTAAAATTTTGCAAAAAATTACAATTTTTCTAATTTTTTATGTTTTTACCATTTTTTTTGCTAACGTATAAATTGTGAAAGCTCAATTTTCCAAATTGTTTATTAAATTTGTCCAAATATAAGAAATTCATAAAAACCTACGTTTGCATAAATAATATCGGTCAGATTTAAGTAATAATAGTATTCAATTTCAAAATATCATTATCGAAATAATGTTTACTGCTTTGTGAATTGGTGAATGTCACTTACTTCGACTGCACAACTACAAACAATATAAAAATAGCGATGCATTAAGTATGCACTTGTTTATAAAATTGCATATTTTTTACATATGCAGATAAACAAATGGAATTCAAAATATCTGGTTTTCTTGCATACGGTTTACTATCAATAAACATTCTATTGGAGTTGTAGTATTAATTATTTTTATGGAAATGTTTAAGTAAACTAAGAAAAAATTTATGATTATTTGGAAATAAAAAAAAAATTGGTAAGTTAAAGAAAAATCTAAACTCAGCATTAAATAGATTTTTTTTGAATTATTACACAAAATAGATAGTTTATAAGTTAAGGTACTATTAGACGATCGAAAAATTGGCTGATGACTGACTAACCAATAAGTGGATTCTGGCTGACAAAGAGCCAAAATATTAGCCGGTTAATAAAATTGACTGAGTCTTTGGTTGAGCAATTGATTGGGACCTCAATACAGCGAGAGAATGGCTTGATAAACGTGGCTGATGATCTGGTTGACAAACCAAAATTGGCTGATTCGTCAGCCACTTTGTTTGCCAAACTTGGTCTGCTGACGAATCAGCCAGATCAGCCAATGGTACAAATCAGGCTGTTAGATAGATGATCAGCTAAATTTTGCGCGGATTCTACCATTGTTTTGACGTCACGTCTGCTAACGTCTGCCAATTTGGCTGATTGTCTAATAACACCTTAAGAAAAATGACTTTCACATTGCTTTTGGAATTTGATGATTTATAATCTTGGACAATGAACTGATCAGAGCATATCTTAAACACAATCGAATTGGAAAGCACCTTTTACGTTAACGGCTACTATGAAAAAACTGTGTTTGTTTTTGGTACTTTTTCAGGAGAAAGGTCAACTCTTTGGTTGAACAACTGATTGGAACCTCAAAAAATGCAGCGACAGAATGGCATAATAGACGTGGCTGATGGACTGGTTGACGAACCAAAATCTGTCTGACATCAGCCAATGTCTCAATTATGCTACTGGAGAGCCATCTAAAATTAGTAGTTTCGTCAGCCATTTTGTCTGCCAAACTTGGTCTGCTGACGAATCTAGGCTGTTAGATAGATGATCGGCTAAATTTGGTACGGATTCTAGCGTTATTTTAACGTCACGTTGACTGACGTCTGCAAATAAGGCTCATTGTCTAATAACACATTAAGAAAAATGGCTTTCACATTGCATTTGGATTTATTATCATTTATAATCTTGGACAATGAACTGATCAGAGCATATCTTAAATACAATCGAATTGGAAAGCATCTTTTACGAAAAAACTGTTTTTGTATTTGATATTTTTTCGGGAGAAAGGTCAACTCTTTGGTTGAACAACTGATTGGGACCTCAAAAATACGTGTATATCGGGCCGCTTTGACTAGAATCCCAACGACCCGATGACCACATCAGAACAGGCTTAACATTTAACTTATCTGTACCCATAACCAGACTGGTTGGCATGGCAGTCGACTACATTTGTTGTCATCATTGCGATGGTATGAGTATAACAAAGCTTCGCGGTCGACGATCGGCTGTCTGCAATCGGTCGCCAACTGTCCGCCATAACAACAACAATAATCGCGCTCGTTACGAGTACAGGTAATCGCAATTTTGTATGCCTCCATACACCATATCATACGCTCCATATGCTGAATACCTGCAATACCTGACCCTCTCTGGTAGCGCGAATGCTCGTACTCGTATGTAATTGTTATTTATTTCGTTGGAAAAATTCTCCATTTGTATTTTTATATCTGCACATTTTATTGCTGTAACTTTAGTTGTTGTTGTCGTTTTAACTGCTGTTGTTGTTGATTTCAATTTCGTACACAATCGTATATAGTACAATACAATCTATCGGATGTAGACTGTATTCGTACTTACAAAAAATTGAGTTTTTAGATCATCATTTCAGCTGTTCAATAGCTACAATACTTTCGGAACAATGCAACCGTCAATCGGGGTCTAGCTGATATGACCTTAAATCGATTTTTAACTTAGCTCTCGTCGCCCGTGCATTCACCAATTCCCCCTACGCCCTCTTCCTTTCCCTCTTATTAATGAATCGATCATTGATTATCGACAAAACTCTAAGAGGAAGTGAGTCTATTCGATCCGATCATAACACCAAATTGAATTCGATTGCGTTCACGTTTACATATACGTCCATTTTCCCCTTCTCAGTTGGGCTGACACTCTCAATAAAATCAAATCGAATAATTAATATGCACTCGACTTGTAGATAATAATCTGAAGCTAAATATTTGGAATTAAAAATTAACCAAAATTTTCTTAGATCTCACAATGGGAAAATGCTTAAAAACTACACTAAAAACGAACGTGTTCAATTCAAAAAATTTCCAATCGATATTTTCCACTCAGAAAAAAAACGTTTTCAACTCAATTGATTTCATGTCGATTGACACCAAAAAAATATCACTTTTCACTTACTTTTATCAATAATTTTCATAACTTCCAAAACACTTTCAAAATTCACGTTATTTTATTGTATATTACGTACTGCCTCTAAACTTTTGCATTATTTTCATTTAATTATTTAAATAAATCCACCGATTATATAGCATATTGCATACAATTTTCTTTTGCTATTCTCCTCTTAATATGCTACACGAATAAAATGGTACTGAGATGAGGAGAAAAATTATATAAAAGGAAAATTCGTTTTCGGATTACGACGGGATTATACGGGCACCCGTTTCTCTAGCCATCGAAATACAGACTGTTCGCGAACGGACCTTGGCGATTGGATTGACGGTGTCTACCTGTTGAGCACCGCGCGAAACACTTACTGGAACCTGCTCAATCGATCAGTCTACTCTTTACCTATCGTATCCCACCATTTACTAGTGTATACAGCCTCTCTCCGATATCAGTAATGACATGGCCCCTAAGATCGATTGGACAGACTTGCCACATCTGCATATTGTCCACCTGGCTACAAACGCAGGTGAATTATTTTCAACTGGTCGCCACCGACTGTTCAACTAAAACTAAAATTTCCATGTTCGTTCAGTATTTTTGTTTAAACTTAATGCAAAAATTCTTTCAAGATTTGTTTTGTTGAAAATTTCTTTCGTCTAAAGTTCAATGCACAAAAACAAAATTCCTCATCAATAAACAATAAATCATTTCTACAAAAACGATAGAATTTTTCATTAATTTTAAAACGCTTTTTAATTAGAAGTAATTACCCATCGTCAAAGTTCATTTTCTTCTTTAAAGAAAAAAAAAACGGTATAGTTTTGTGTTAATTTCAATTTTAAATAATTGCTGTCGATAAAAAGAAATTCATGAAATTTTTATTTAATTTTAACTAGATACGAAGTATTTATTTATCTATTGTATAAGCTTAATAACTCATATACTCGTATAAGAAAAACTCAATAAAATTTATTTTCAAGTGAATTTTAATTTTAATTTGGTTTTTATTGTGTTTGAAAAAATTCAAATTTTTTGAAATTACAGAAATTATGAAAAGATAATTATTTTTTGGGAGAGCTTCTTTATAGCAAAAAGAGCTTTTCTTTAGCGAAAAAAGCTTTTTGTAGGAAAAAGAACTTTTTATAGTTTCTTTATCGCAAAACAGCTTTCATATGAACGCCATCATTATGGTTTGTTTCATATTGAAGGCAACCTCTTCATTACTGCTTGTGATTAGTACGCTTTTGTGTTGATTTTTGGTCATGTTAAGAAATTCTAATTTTTTTTTCAAAATTGAGTTATAAAAGCAACCATAAAAAAAATCTTTTTAAAAAAAATCAAGGTGCAAAACTCTACATATGACCTTAAGAAATAGCAACCACAGTAAAGTTTTATCCAATCTTTAATTTGGAAAGACGAGTTTTATAAAACATATTTTTAGGTAAGAATTTTAATTTGAATTTTCTTTCATTATATTTTCTTAATTTTTCCATTAAATAAAAATAATAAGAAAGTTAAAATATATTTAAATAACTGTCACTGAGACTTTTTACACTACTTGATACGTTTGAGATAATTTTTGATGAGCCTTTACTTGATGGATATTTGGTTTTAAATGCTCTTAAGTTTGACGATTACCTACGTTGATATGATCTTACATATAGATTTATAAGAAAAAATCCAACATCGTTTAATTATACGGTCATAGTGGCCAATTGGCATCACAAAATCTCCAAACTACGTGCCCTGGGAACTTTTCGTCCAATTAAGGCAAAATTTATTATAAATGGTTCAAATTAAAATCTTTGGGAAATGGCTCAGAAAAAATTTTATAAAATGCAAACTTGTCTAAATAGAATTAATTTTTTATAATATATATTTTTAAAAGCTGTTTAAAAACAGAGCTGTATTTTACAAACTTTAAAATGGATAATCCTATTCGAGGTCTGTTCAAAAAGAATCGCAAATTCTGTGTTTTTTTTTTCAAAAATTATTTATTTATTCATGAATATCTATCATGTGCCCTCAAAGTGATCCCCACCACATATTATACAATTGGGCCAACGATTTTTCCAATCCTCGAAGCACTTCAAAAAATCATTTTTTGTGATCTTGTTCAGCTCCTCCTTCGATGCCGTTTTTATCTCCTCAATCGTAGCGTAGCGTCGTCCCTTCATGGGGCTCTTCAGTTTCGGGAACAAGAAAAAGTCACAGGGGGCCAGATCTGGGGAATACGGTGGCTGCGGGATTATTAGTGTCTTGTTTTTGGCCAAAAATGGCAAAAGCCAATTTTTGTTCTCCCACAAATCCGGACGTTTCTGGCGGATTGCTTCAGGCATAACTTTCAGGTAATATTCCTTATTGACCGTTCTACCCTGTGGTAAGAACTCATGATGCACAACGCTCCTATAATCGAAGAAAACTGTAAGCAAAACCTTCACATTCGACCGAACTTGGTGCTTTTTTTGGTCTTGGCTCGTGCGGCAGCTTCGATTGGGATGATTGAGCTTTGATTTCCACGTCGTAACCATAAACCCATGATTCGTCACTAGCTATGATCCTCTGGAGCAAATTTGCGTCATCGCGGAAAGAGTCCAATAACTCCTTAGCAATGTTAATGCGTTGGTGTTTTTGGTCGAAATTGAGCAAAAATCTAAGACGAGCCAAAACACGTGCAAGCAAAGCAGCTGTCAAAAATTAACTGAACATTCAAAATGGCCGAACTTGGCTAACATAACGCCAGAAAAAAATCGAAAATCGATTTTACTTTTCAATTTATGATTGAAATTTACTTTTTGAACAGACCTCGTATATCTGGTATAATTATGAATATCAAAATCTCTTTCTATACCTTAGCATTCCAATTTCACAGCTATAAAAGGACTTTTGACATAAAAAAAACACCAAATTTCCTCTGTCAACATTTATTTTCATATGATACATTTTCTTTATTACAGCAAAATTACATTTCAAAATAAACAACGGTGCATAGTTTTTCTAAGACACAATAATTTTAATAGTATAATATAAATTGATTTAAATTCTTTTAAAATTTTTCAATTAATTTATTATAAAAAAAAAATTTAAGTTACTCACACCTAGCTAAAACACAGTCCCAATACTTTTTAGTCTTAAATGTTCCACTAAAGATTCCATCAAAATTTTATCTAGAATATTCTTAAATTTAAAATTTCTTAAATACTTTTTTTAAATTTTATATTATTAATTTTTTTTTAAATTCAATTTCAGCATAAATACATTCATTCGTTTAGCGAATGATGAATGTCCGTTCCAATTTCAATCGATTGCCAATTTTCTATACTAAAATTTTATTAGTTATCAATTTTCAAAATGCATTATTTTTTATTTTTAAAAGTTCAGTTAAAAATTCAGAACTACAATCAAAAAAGCCCATTCAATATTCCCGCAATAAAAGCCCATTTTCCGAGGTAGTTTTGGTTGATATTAGTACTGTGATTTATAACCTTAAATATTTTTACAAGTTGTCGCAATTTCTTAGATAATAATTTGATTAAAAAACATTGGGCTAATTATTAAAAATTTTACTATTTTTATAAAAAAATTCCTAATTTTTCAAAAATATTATTTTAATTATTTTAATTCAACTTTAAAAGTGAATAAAATCCACAAAATTTATTACTTGTTATTTTTTTGCTGTAATAATAATACTTAAAAATAATGATTTGCATATTTAGCAAAATGTAAATAATTCAATTCAAATATATTGTATATAAATAAATAATACTCAAATGTAAATATTATTTACTCTTAAGGTAAGAATTTATTCCATTCCAAATGATTAATGAAGAAATTTCATTCAAAAAAAAAGAGATCAACTTAAATTGAAAAAAAATTTCAAAATACTGTGTTTAAAATTTGAGCCCCGATTGAACAACATGCATCAAATTAGCAGATTTATGAATTTGTTCAATTTCGGTTGGAGTTAATAGTTGTCTAACCATGTGGGTGACTCCGTTTGCATTGAGAACACAAGGTAAGGAGAGGAAAACGTCCTTATCAATGCCATGTTCACCCTGAAATTATAGAAATTCGTAAAATTAAAGCACTGCTATTTATAGCCGGATAATAGTTCGTTCGACTTACAATTACTGAAGTTGATACTGCATGAACACTGCTTACATTTCGTATGATGGCTGAAGCCAGGGAAGCACAGCTCAAGCCAATTGCCCACGATGTGTAGCCTTTCAGTTTAATGACTTCGTAGGCGCTGTTAACGACCTGGGAATGGAGGTCTGCCCAGTTCTCAGGGTCTTCCGATGTACCAACCGTAGGGTTAATTTCACGAAGGCGAACACCAGCAATATTCACTCCTGACCATACTGGGACTGAACTATCTCCGTGCTCACCAATTATCCATCCATGGCATGATGTAGGTGCCACACCCAAACGTTGAGACATTAGAAAACGGAAACGCGACGAGTCTAAATTAGTTCCTGATCCAATAACACGATTTTTGGGAAGTCCTGACAACTTCCAAGCTACATATGTCATGATATCCACAGGATTAGATACCATGAGGATTATAGTGTTCGGACTATGCTCGACAAGTTTCGGGATAATGCCTTTGAGAATATCAGTATTGCGCTGTACAAGATCAAGTCGAGTTTCACCTTCACGTTGCCGTGCTCCAGCAGTTACAATACAAAGCCGAGATCCAGCAGTTAGTGCATAGTCTACAAAAGATAAAATTTAAAAAAATAAAATTAATTTATTTTCCAGCTAATTCTGATTTCTGTTTAAAAATATACCAGTGCCAGCTGTGATTTTTGGATTTTTCATAAAATTCGATCCATGCTGTAAGTCCATAAGTTCGCCGTTCAATTTATCTGGCACACAATCAATTAAGCATACTTCAGCTGATACGCCCTGTGTTAGAATACTGAAAGCGCATGCCATACCAACTTGGCCAATGCCAACCACCGTAACTTTATTGCCAGACGAAGGCAGAGTTTCGGCCACTTCATTCAATAACGAATACTTTAATCCAGACATTGCAGATTTCTACAAAAACAAAAAAAAAAACCATAAATTATAACGAATTTTTTTTTTGCATTTACTTTTTTTATCTTCTTAAAACGATTTTTTAATAAAAATCTACTTTTTTCAATTGTTTGGCCATTTTTTTTATTGTCTTTTTGAAATTACTTTCATAAAAAAAAACTAAAACTGATTTTAAAAATTTATTGAATAATAATTTGCATTTTATTCAAAATATATATTCAAGTATTCAAAAAGTCTACTCAGTTGGAAAAAATTTTCAAAAAAAATTTTTTGATTTAATTTGAAATTTTGCAAATTATGAATATTTACTGAATATCCTTAAATAGAGCAGTTATCCTTTCAAAACCATTAGTAGTTAATCATTTATTATCATATAAGTGTTTTTTTATAATCGAAATTTTATGGAAAACAAACTTTCTTTAGTTTAATTGTGAAAGTTGAATAATAAATATCGCAATTTTATTTGCTTAGTTATTCATAACACAATTTCTAGTACATTTTTTACACACGCTCTAGTACGACCGCATCTTTTAAATACGACCAAATTTGATTGAATTTTATCATGTGCATGGCTCCATCTATTAGAAAGCTGAGCAATACAGCCTACTACAAATTTTATTGCCGAATTAATCTAAAATTGTACTAGATTGAGAAATGTTCTAGGCAGAATTTTTTCCAATTGCTCCTTCGATGCCCCAATTCCAAAGTTTTAGATTTGTTCAAGAAAAAATATTTATTAATTTTGCCAATTTCCTTAAAAAAGATATTAAAAATATTTGTAAAGTTTTGTGATATTTGGCAATTTTGAAGTAAGAAAGTAATAGAATTTGTTGTTTTTTGATTTTTATTTTAGACAAGAACGAAAGCTTTTTAAAGTTCAAGCTCAGATCAACAAGTGGCTTCATGAAATGTCAGCGTTTTTTTTTTTTGGCACTATTTGAAATTTCAGCTAAAATATTTTGTGTTTGAAATAATTTAATGATGTGCTTTTTTTTACGTTAGAACTTTTAATATCACGAAACTTCCGCATAAAACGTAATAGAAGTAACATAAAAATCAATACAGAGTCGACTTAAAAAAAATTATTTACTTGGATTATTTTGTTATTTATATAAAAAAAAATCAAATAGATAAAAAGATAAACTATATTTTCATATTCTTTATTTTATACTGTTTTCCATTGCCTCAGGTATTTCTATTACGTAATTATTACATAAAATAGCTATAATATTTATCATAATAATAATAATAATAATAATAATAATAAAAGTAATATTTTTATGTTAATATTTGTTTGATAGTAAATTTTGTTTTTATTATAAAGCCTTTAATCCATTTGTATTCTCCTCTTAACTGTTTACTATTTTTACTTAAAGTGATATTTTTATCATTACTATTATTATTTATAATATTTTTTCATAACATATATGTGTATATTGATTAGATACAGTATAGTTTTTTTTTTTTTTTTAAAAATCAAAGAATGAAGAAAAAAAAATCTATAAAAATATAGTGCGATTTTTATTTATACAAAATGTGTGCATATAACAACAATTATTACAAAGTTTTAATAAGAATACAATTCTTATTTTTAGTTCACATTTAATTTGAGATAACAATAAGAAATAATGTTAAGTTAAATACATTATGTAGAAATACATATTTTTTTAGATCTTTGGTAAAAAAAAATAAGCAAATGTTTATACCCAATAGAAAATTTGAAAGGAAAAAAACCAAATTGCATTTGTTGAGAAATGAAATGCTTTAAGAAAAATTATCATTGAGAAGAAAAAATGAGAATAAACAGAAAATCTATCGATAATATTTACACAAGAAAAAACAGAATATTTTTTAAGGTTAAAAGAAAACATTTTTAAGATTCAGTTTTATTTATGATCATATTAGGATTAGACACTGTCGTATGCACTCTGTTACAATGCAATCTCTAAATATAGTATAACATTAATAAAACTAGATTAAAGCTAGCACAGCTTACAAATTGTGTATAGAGATTTACAAAAAAAAAAAAATAGAAAAAAAAAATTATTTGAGTATCTATAAGTTGAAAAAAAAAACCATTATTTTTTATGTCTTAAAATTGTTGCATGTGTGTGCATATATCGTCCATTTATATGCATAATTTTATTCACCATTTCTATAATGTTGTAATAATAATAATTTGAAGAGTGTATAAATTTCATAAATAATTAAAATACAACGCCAGCTTGCACTTCGGCCATTAGATCGGCAGATTTCTGAAGTTGGGCAATTTCAGTTGGCGTTAAAAGTTGTTTTACAATATGTGTAACGCCGTTCGAGCTCAAAACGCATGGTAACGATAGGAAGACATCCTTGTCAATGCCATGTTCACCCTGAAAATTTCAAATGATTTTCCACATTAAGGAAATGAAAATGAAATGAGAACAATGTCCAATAATGCGTGTTGGTGTTCAATGTCGTTGTCATAATTTCAGATGAGTTAGCTATGAAATTCACTAATCGAAAAAAATCTATCGGATTGGCATATTCTCTAAATTAACAAAAGAAATTATTTAAGAAAAAGGAACTATTATTAATACTCTCTTTTTTATAACGGGTGATTTTTTAAGTATTTGGTTTTTAAATTTCCAAAAAAAAACATAGGAAAAAATTGCAAAATTGGTCAAAGATTTTATTTAAGTCGATCAATCAATGTCTGCCATTTACTTTTTGTTTAAGTAAATTTTGTTCACGACTATTTGATAATAACACGTATAATTTTGTCTTCCAAAAGTGACGCTAGTTTATCCGCAATAGACGAGTGACTTCAAGTAATTACAATAAAATGTTCAAGATGCGTCAAATCGCATGATCTAGGCGGCCAACTCACCGGTCCGAAACGTCAGATAAATTGCTCACCGAACAATTAGTGAGTAAAATTTCACTAATTGAGTGAATAAATTGCTCTCAATAAATCCATGGTTTCACGTGCTGTGTGGCGGCATGTAGCGCCATCTTATTGAAATCACATGTCAACCATTTGCAGTTCTTGCATTTTGGGAAAGAAAAAGTTCAAAATTATCGAGCGATAGCGGGCGCCATTGACGGTAACGTTGCGGCCAGCCTCATCTTTAAAGAAATACGAACCGATGATTTCGCAGTAAGCAGAGCATTTTTCTAGGTGCAATGGCGGAAGTTCTTGTTTTGCTTGTTCATCAGAAAATGGGACAATTTTTCTTAGTCACATTCTCATTTAACCAGAAATGAGCTTCGTCGATAATCGCAATTTTTTGGTAAAAATTTTTAAACTTTGGCAGATCGTTCGGCTTTAATAAACGTTTTCAGACCAAGGTCCTTGCGTAAAATCTTCCACATAGTCAAGTAAAACAATCCCAATTGCTGTGAACAGCGACGAATGGACAAATCTCGGTCTTCACCAATACTGGACGCTACGATAGCAATATTTTCCTCTGTACGCACTCGGGTTGGCGAAATGGCTTAAAATTGCTACGAAATGGCTTGTATTGCTTGCTCAGTAGGTCGATAATTACAACCAAAAAATGGTCCAAGTATGCGAAACACCATATTTTTCACATATAAATTTCAATATTAAAGTATTGCAATTTTAATAAAATTTAATTATTTGAAAAAATTGTTCAGATGTAATTCTTTCCATGATGAAATGGAAATTCCTAATCGAGCACTATTGACTTTAATACACATCATGTGTCACGTGCGATCTATTAAATTTAAGAATATAAAAAACCAAACAGTAAAAAAATCACCCAATTTTCTGTTGTTTTTTTTCAAATTAGACTTTAGGGAATTGGCTTGTTTTATCAACAATCAATGTTAGATAAAATAGAATTTTTCTAGCTTAACTTTTCAACAAGCGAAAAAAAAACCACTGAAATTATGAAACTAATCTTGAACACCACACAGAAGGACTAAGTTTAGTGAACATAGCGGTCAACTTACAACTACAGATGTGGATACAGCATGTACATTGTTAGAATTACGAAGAATGGCAGAAGTCAGAGCGGAAACACTTAAACCAATAGCCCACGATGTATATCCCTTTAGTCTGATAACCTCGTAGGCACTGTCGACGACCTGTGAATGGAGTTCGTTCCATTTCTCGGGATCGGCTTCAGTACCAACATTAGGATTCAATTCACGTAGACGGACACCAGCAATATTAACACCTGACCAAACTGGTACGGAGCTGTCACCATGTTCTCCGATAATCCATCCGTGGCAAGATGTTGAAGCTACACCTAAACGCTGCGACATAAGGAAACGGAACCGCGACGAGTCAAGATTGGTGCCTGATCCAATGACACGATTCTTGGGGAGACCAGACAATTTCCAAGCTACAAAAGTCATTATATCTACTGGATTTGAGACCATCAACAAAATAGTGTTCGGACTGTGCTCAACTAGTTTGGGAATAATTCCCTTTAAAATATCAGTATTACGCTGGACAAGATCCAATCGGGTCTCGCCTTCACGCTGACGGGCACCAGCAGTAACAATACAGAGTCGAGAGCCAGCTGTTATTGAATAGTCTGCATAATAAAATCAATTTCGATTAGACGGATTGTGATGAATTTTCATTTTTGCGCAACTCATTTTCAGTATAATTTACCAGTTCCTGATGTAACTTTTGGATTCTTCATAAAATTTGATCCGTGCTGCAAATCCATCATCTCACCAGTCAGTTTGTCGGGCATACAATCTATTAGACAAATTTCACTGGAGACACCTTGTGTAAGGATACTGAATGCGCACGCCATGCCCACCTGACCGATTCCAACAATAGTCACCTTGTTTCCAGAGCTCTCGTAAGTCTCGGCGACCTCTCTCAACATTATTTCCTTGAGTGTAGTCATTTTTCTGCATCGAACAAAATCATCAAAAAATTTCCAGCTTTTTATTAATTTTTGCAAAAGAGCTTCAATTTTTTTTTCTCTATTTTATTTAAATTTTGTCGCTTGGACAATTTAAGCGAAAACTATCATACAAGATCAACTCTCTGTGTATGCTTCTAAAAAAAAAGAAAAAAATCTCCACTACGAGGCAAAAAGGACTATAGACACTAGCTAGCACTTATAACACATGCAAACTTATCACAAATTATATTTAAAATTTGTATTTAAACTAATTAATGAAAAACTAAACTTAAGCTGTAATTTTTTTAAATTAAACGTTTTTTTTTATTTTAAGTGAAAAATAATGTTTAAAAAAAAGGCGAGGTGCATATTAACGAAGGTTAGGATCATAAAAAATTGTTGTAATTTTGATGATTAATGAAAATGTGCATTAAAAAAACGTCCAAATCTTAAAAGTTATTTTTTTTGGATATCAAATTATGTTAAATTATTAATTTATAATTCATAAGGAAAATTTTAAATCATTTTAAAAGCCATAAAAGACAGTATTGCTATTTTAAATCTATTTATAAGTAAATGTTGTGATGAATGATGAAGAAATTTTAAAAAAATATTTAAAAAAATAACCAACAAATGACCATCAACAATAATTTTAGTTCACTGCTCTTCCATTAGACCGTAAAATATGCCTAATAAAAAAAAATTAAGTCAATTAAAAGAAATTATAACAGACATGATAGTAGACATAATCAATTAGAGCTTTTGTCATATTTAACCGACCACTTGATTAAGAAAAGCTTTTGATATTTGTGAATAGAATTCATTTCACGACTGAATGCTTTCGGTGATAAAATTTAATAAGAAAATATTTATTCATAAACGCATGCGCCTAGCTACAAAAAATGGTTTTTTACAAAAATTTACAAAATTAGTGCAATTTAATTTAGTGAATTTCTTAAAAACTATTTTTGTTAATAGAAAACTTTTACATCATTAAAAAATAATGACAATTTTCTCAGTGAAATTCTCTAAAACAAATATTATTAAATTAATGGTGGAAAAAATCAACAAATTCTCAATTTCTAATTATAGACAGACATCAGCTGAAATTTGCCAAAGCTTTACCAACTTTCGGGAAATTTTCCTAAAATTTTTTAATCGAAAATATTCTCTTTTAGTTGTATTTTGAAAGAAAGAAGAAAATTTTCTTCTATTCATCTGGGGTTCTGTTAAGAAATAAACGAACAAATTGAAAATATAAAAATTTATACTCGTCTGTGTTGTACTGTCTCGGATGGCTTGAATTTCACTTTTAAAGGTCAGCGAAGGTTAAACGTATAAATTCTATTTATTATAAATGGAATTTCTTAAAAATAGATACTAATTTATCAGAAAATATTTCAATTTTGTCAGTAAATATTTCCATTTTTTTAACACTGTTCTCTTAATTAATAAAGTCCAGAAGCAATAAATTCCAATTCAACAGTAACAAAAAAAAAAAAAAGAATATGCCATACTTCAATATTATTTAAAAATATTTATATTTTTAAGTCAAATCAAGTAGTCTTAATATTAATAATGTAAAAAAGTATCTACTAAATTATATCACAGCGAAAAGTACAAATTAATTTTTTACATTTGTTCTAAGAAGTACGTTGGTAATTTTGGAAATTTCGTCTTAAATGAAAACATAAAAAAAAATCGCAAACAATATTCATCCTCCAGTATCAAAAATTTAATTTTAGAATAAGCAAATAATGGGGTATGTTCCCAAAATACACAGTTTCCCCCTCTATTGAGAAAGTATGTATCTTTCTGCTTAGCCAAACGAAAAATTTTCTTTTCGATCAAAATAAGTTTTCATAAAAACTTGGAATACTTTAGGTAAATTTAGTTCCCTCCGTTGACTGTTTATACCAAAAATAATAATCATAATAAATGGCATTGTAAAAATATTAATAAATAAATATATAACAAAATTCCTGATTAGATATGATAAAATCTAATAAAATTAAATTTTCTTTATCACAAATTAAACATTTCAATTTTCATATCTACTATTTATATTCGGTTGATAATAAATATTTAAAGTGACTGAAGGGGTTTTTCTTTTTTATTAACATTCTATCGATATTGCCAAACACTAAAAGCTTTTATTTAGTTTTTCTTTAACGTTTTTTATTGTTAGTAAATAAAAGCTTTGGACGTATGTGTACACTTATTCTGAATATATTGGCATATGTTTTGTGTAAGTTTTATTGAAATTATGATGTTATAGTCATCAATAAAGTTTTTTTTATAAAGATTGTTTAGATAAAGATGGAAAAAATATCACTAAAATATGGTTGATAAAATTCTGAAGAAAATTATTCACGTGAAAAAATATCATTTACTATGAATAAAATTTTGTAAATATTCTAGTAATCTTGTATCTGATAATTATGAGATTTATTTTTTATTTAGATATAAAAATATATAAAATTATACTATGCATTAAATTATTCTATATAAGGAATATATGAAAAGTACTTGCAGCTAGACTATAATTTAAAGTAAAAGGTTATCCATTTTAAGATTTGGAAAGTACAGTCCCAATGTTATCTTATAAGTATTTTTTTATAATTTTAACGCACCAATAATTGCTTAGTTTAGCATTTGCCATTTTTTATTACAAATTATAATAATGGATAAGAAGGAGTTTTTATAAAAATAATAATATTTCTGTAGAAAAAAAAAATTTCCTTCAGCAATAAAATTAAGTTTTTACTCGGTCGATACGTTAATTAGAAAAATTATCATATGTGGGGCTTTGAAAAACCACAAGTGATTTTTCATTTTATTTTAAAGGAATTATTCATCGCCCGTACTACTTTTTTGGAAATATAAATATGTTATGTTATAAATTCTCATCTAGACCATTTGTGGTATCAAAAAAAAAACCACCACAACAAGCCACATAACACGGCAAATTTTGTCTTTAATGTGCAAAAAGTTCTCAGGAGATGTAATTTCGAGATTTAATGTTGTGAATTGGTTTAGACTTGATGCAGATGATTTTTTTTTTGTACGGTTACGCAGTCAAATTTCAAACTACCTCAGAGCATTTTAAAACCTAAATTACAGCCTGGAATTTACGAAAAAGTCATCAAAAATCACCTCAAAATGATCGAGCCCATCAAGAAGTCTTGTAGCAACCATTCTATTTTATTCATAATGGCAAAGTTTTATTTTATTCATAATGGCAAAGTTTTATTTTATTCATAATGGCAAAGTTTTAAGCAAAATCTAAATATAAAATATATTTTATTTAACTTTACTTTCCAAAGCGCAAATTGGATAACCCTTTAGCATATAGTAACTGAGGAAATTTAGTATAAACTTAATGTAATATGAGAAAGGTGGAAGAATCTTACCAATACTATTCCCAAAAACTAGAAAAACATTTGATGTAAATCCTTTTAAATATTTGGATAACTCTAAAAAAAAATTCCACTTTCATGTTAAATTAAATTGTTGGAACATTTTCAATGCAATAAAAAAAAATTAGAGTAATTTAATTTCCATGAAATTTATCTAATCAAATCTGTGTATTTTTTTTATAAAATAAAATATTAATTAATTCATTTACTGAAAAAATAATCTTTGAAAGTAATTATGAAAATATCATGGATTGTGAATAATATCATCAGAATTTGTTGTGTATTTCTATATAAAATGGGCATTTTTCTATCTTATGAATGATTCCACTATCGACAATCACAATTTCTGATTAATTTCGTTCAGTACAATTAATCATGAGTTTTGTATAATAATTTTTATATGAATTAAGCCAGGAAGTTCTAATATCAGATTTGTGATTATTTTTTTTTCTGCTTAGCTTGATTTACTATTGTTCTGATGATAAATATATTTTTAATTATTTATGCTTAATTTTTTTAATTTTAAAACGAGAAAAATAGATAAGTTTTAGAAATTGAACAAAATGATAAAAAGTGGTTTAATTTCTTATATTGTACAATAGCTTTTCTAATAAAACTGACATATTATAGCCGAATATACCAGCCAACATAAGAAACTGAAAGCCATTTAAGAATGTCCTTCAAATGCTCTAGACGAAAGTCAAATTCAATAAGAGAAATTGCTGCTTACAAGTTTTTCTTTTTTTCTTTTTGCTTAAAGCATTGAAAATATAGAAAGATAATCGGAGGATTATACACTATAAAAGCTTTACATTAAAGTCGCTTTTTTTACAGACAGAAACGCGACCGAAGAAGCTATTCTGAAATTCATCTTACACCCCCACTCTCCTAAAGCAGAGAATACATGATTCCCACAAGAATCTAAAATTTCTTCTGAAAAACATACTCTCACTAATCACATTTCGAAAAAGTTCGAATTGCGCAAGCTTCAAATGAAAGTGCAAACTTGGCAAGTTTACTGCACGATCCCTTCAAACAGGGTTGAAGGTCAAAGGCGACAGTAAAAACTGAAAACAATTCAATCCAGCGGCATGCAATACTGCATCAATAAAAAAAAGTAAAAGTTAGTGGCAACCACTATGAATTAGGTAAAGATTAAAAGTTAAATCATAAATGAAATGGTAAAAAGCCATCAGTTAATTTGATATATTTTTAAATATAAGTAATTGCACTAAAACTTCTTAATTTTAAATTCATAAACACACACTTTTTCTAAATTATAAATCTACTAAGAATTTTTGTTGTTGTTAAATTCAGTAATTATAAAGCAAATTTTTTTGTTAATTTTTGATTAGCAAAAAAAAAAAAATTAAATCACTTCGAACAATTAATTCACATTAGAAGTTATAGAAAAACAAAAAAAAAAAACAATACAAATCAATAATAGAAAAACAAAAAATAACATCTAATCACACACTTACATTTGAACTTGTTTTATGAAATATATATTTTTTTTTTTTTTTCGAGTACTGATAGTCAATTTACGTTACTCTGGCACTTGTTTCAATATATTAAAAGCTCAAACAAAATTGATCTGAAAACTTTGTTAGCAATTTTTCTGTTTCTGCTATTCTATTTTGATGGAAAAAATTAAATTAAATAAAAACCCCAATAAAAAAATAAATTCAAATCTATTTTTTTTTTACTTTTAAAAAGCTCTAAAGTTAATTTGAGTAAAACGATTCTAATCAAAGCACAAACTTTCAATTTGATTCACTAATTTTTGTTTATTATATGGAAAAAAACTACGTTTCTTCTTTCTTTTTTTTGGCTTTTTTATCACAACAAAATAACACAGAATATATATATTTTTTTTAAATTGAAGAAATGATGTTTTTTTTTTTTGCTTTTGGTTGATTAATAAAAAATTTAATATTTGTTATTCGTACCACTTATTTTCTGTAGATCTGGTTAAATGGTTGAATTGCTCTGGAAAATTTGTAAGCAGCTAGTCCCGTCTGTACTGTGAAACAGTTTAAAGCAGTCTGTACACTGGTGGGAATTGTGCGAACAAGCAAGCCGTTCGGATAAATAAAGCTTTGTGCAGCGCACCATCAAGGTGACCTTTAGTACGTTGTATGATGTCATGAAACGCACGCGCCTATTCGTACTAACACATCGATGACAATGGTTAACCTACTAACGGTGCCCACTTTGGAGCTTTGGATAATACAGCGGTCAACGACAGAGGGAACCTTATGAATAAGGGACTATGATAAATGCTGGATAAAATGTTGACTTTGCAGTTGTGGTAGGACTTTAAAATCCAGAATCAATTTGGGTTTGGATAAAAAATTCTATCCAAAATATTCTAATTTACGCATGCATGTATATGTGCGTATGTGCACACACATTTCTGATTACCGGCATAATTGTACAATCACACACCTCACATTTCTCCAGACGACGCAAATTCACCGCAATATTGCGAAATTTCCACGTTCACGTTTTGGTTGAATCATTTTTCAATCTCATTTTACTGTCTGTCTTTTGAATGGATAGTTTTGCATCTTAAAAAAAACAAACATTTTTTATATTGCAAATTTGCCATGATCCATCTCACCCGTGTCGTTTACCTGTAAATTCTTTGTTCTTTTACCTTTGGTTATGAATTCAAAGTGTAAAATGCATAAAAGGGAGGAACTATCGTGCAAGCAGAATAATGATAGATTGTTAAATAGTGACAGAGTACAGTACTAAACGAAATTATCTTCAAAAATTATTTATTAAAAACTTTTTAATCTTATTCTTATTTGAAGAGTAGTCTCATTTGTTTATTGGTTTATATGTGAAATCTCTAGAACTTCAGCCAGGGGGCCATGATGCAGCGCCACGACCATGAGGTCATTTGGCAACCCATAATCGCGCTAGTCAGATGGAATTGGGTTTTGATTAGTTGGATGGGTGAGTTAGTTTGTTTTAAAATATTAAAACGAGACATTGGAAAAGGTATTCAGGGATCTAAAAGCTTTACAGTGAGGAAGTATCATAATAAAATAAATGTCGGGTAAGGATTATTGCTTTGTTAGAGATTTCTTGATGTACTCGATCCTTTTGTAGTAATTTTTAAAGACATTTCGCACATTTCCGGGTATAATATATGTGGGTTAAATGATCGTCTTTGGCCGCAGTACAAAGGCTAGCTCTTTTAAGCACATTTTTCATAACATTTTCGCAGACTTCTGGTGTTATTTCATCAATTTCGTTTCAAATGTTACCCTTAAGCATTGAGGTTGTGGTTGGTTTGTTAGTGTACACATTTTCATTCAACCAACACCATGCGAAGAAATTGGGAGGTTTCAAATCAGAGAATCATGAGGGCTAGCCGATATCACCACTTATTGACATCAAAATTTGAACCGGTTGTGTGTGATGTAGCACCGTCTTGTTGGACCCACAAGTTTTGTAGGCCTAATATATCCAATTCGGGTAGACGAAAGTTTTCCGACGTGTCCCGATAGCAGTTACCAATAACTATTATAACATTGCCTCCAGCATCCTCAAAGAAATATGGCCCAACGACACTGCCGACCCAAATTCGGCACCATACAGTTACTCTACGAGGATGTAGTGGTCTTTGGTGTATCAGTTGAGGGTTTTCAGTGCCCCAATAGCGTCTATCCTGTTTATTAATAAATCCAGCCAAGTCGAAGTGTGCTTCGTCGCTCATAATGATTTTTTTGCTAAAAGTGGTGGCCGTCTATACCCCAGTATTCCAGTCTCGACCGCGTTCATTGTCATTTACCTGTAGCTGTTATATCAGTTGAATTTTATACGAAAAAAAATGCAAATCTTTTTTGAGAATTGTGAACAAACATTATGGAGATATTCTCAATTCTTGCGCATGGCGTCGATGAGAAGTACCCGGACATTCAGCAACACTCTGCCTCACTCATTAATCTTTTCAGGTGTATGTTGGCTTAATTGTCGTCAAATCTTTGCTTTATTCCTCAGTGTATGCATATTTTCAAAAAAACAATTGAACAATTATTTAAATAAAATGTTTTAATAATTTCAATACATTGTTGCGGCGTTAGATGCTTTTTAGTAAATTCTTATCGACAAATGCCAACAGACAAATGTCATCCAAACCAAAATGGCGGCCAAATCAAAAAAGCACCCTGCATGATCTGTTATGTAGCGTTAAAAGTTAAAATTCAACGGCGAAGTTAGTGGTTCAAAATATCGGATCAGAAACGTCAAATCATAAGCTTAGGCATCTGTCAACAACTCCTCATCATTACATTTGTGACTTTTTATCGGCGTTATATAATTTTTTGTATGTAAAACTTGCCAAAATTTGAGCCAAATAAGCGTCATTTGCGGGAAATTTTGCTTTTTGCCTTCAATTCGAAAAATTCTGCGGCAGAGGCCGAGAGAAACTTATGGTGAGGCTTGTATTATGGAACCCAATTTCCTTCCCAAAGAAAATTGGGTGCAATACGAGTGAACCCAATTTCCTTCCCAAAGAAAATTGGGTGCAATACGAAATTTTCACGTGCGAACAGTTGCTCCAACGGGAAAAAAGGAAGGGTTTTCTGCATCATATTGTGACTGGCGATAAAAAGTGGATACATTACAATAATCCAAAGCGAAGAAAATCGTGGGGGCGCCGCGGCCATACGTTAACATGGCTCGAAGCTCATGGCTATGTATTTGTTGGACCAGCTCGGCGTGGTATGTTATGAGCTTTTGCAACCGAGTGAAACCATCACATCAGCTCACTACCGAACACAACTGATACGTTTGAGCCGAGCATTGAATGAAAAACGGCCACAACACGAGCAAAGACACGACAAAGTGTGGCTCGGCCACATATTGCTAAGGTTGTTAAAACCCTCCCTGAAAATACTGAAATGGTAGACATGCTCCAATCGCCGTATTCCAAGATATCTCGCCTTGCGACTGATAGATGACACGTGGTCTCGCTAAGCAACACGTGGCCTCGCTGATCTTACGAAGAGACCAAAAATTGTGTCGATTCATCGTGGATCGCCTCAAAAGAAGAGCAGTTTTTTCAACATGGAATTTTCGTATACTGCTAGAAAGATGGAAAAAAATTGGGGCTAGCAATGGACAATACTTTGAAGCATGAATATTTGATAAAAATATTTACAATAAAACCACTAATTTTGAAAATCAACAGCTATTTTCCATTGTCAGTTATTTTAAAAATTTTATATAGTTTTTTTTTAAACTTTTCTTGTTTAAAATACAAAAATAAAAAAATCAATTTCACAAATTTCAGATATAAGAAAATGTTTATCCCCAATATTTGAGTAATATTCTTAATATCTTTGTTTCAAAAAGCTTAAATAAATAAAAATTTATTAATAGTCATAACATTGTCATATCAATAAAATTTAGACAATAAAAATTCAATTTTAATATATATTTCATTTAATAAAAAATTTTAACCTTAAAATAATTTAATTATATTATTTAATAATATAAAATGGCAAATCATTAGCTAAGCAAATATAATTTTTAATAATATAAATATTTGGCATTTATAAATTAAATTGTTCTATACTTTCCAAACCGCCAAATGGATAACTTGTATTTTATTTACAACTTTTTATAAAGAAAAGCTTAAAAAGATACTTAAGCATTATGAACTTTTGGACAATAGTGTAGTAGGTGGAATTTCTTACACAGTTAAATTGAAGCATATTTCTGTACTGATGAGCGTGTATATCAAACTCAATCGAAGGGTTATTGAAATGAATTTTGAGGTTGTTGAATTTTGGTCTCATCATCAAATTAGAGCTTTAAACTTTATCAATTCACCTCTAATATCTATAATACAGCACAAACTTACTTGAACAAAAGTAATACTACCATTTTTGGTTGCAAATTGATTTTTATTGGAATGATTTTCGATCATGGGATTGATGCAGAGGTTATTCGAAAAGGTCAAAATTGTTATTGTAGAAAAATGAAAAGAAAAGAAATGGTTTTGGCACGACGAAGACTTACGAAGACAGTTTTTAGTTGCTTTCGAAATTCTTGTGGACGCGCCGAAAATCACGTAGTACACGGTGCAACGCATTAACTGCAGCACGTGCGCACCAGTTCACCGGTATTTTTGTACAGGAAAAACGTAAGCGAGAGGGAATGCCCACGAACGATGACGGGTGATTGCGTCAATATTGCACGAGAAAATAAAAATCGCGCATAAATGAATAAGAAAGCGTACGTGTAGGTAAACGTAAAAGGCGTACGGCACTCATACACGCATCCGAACACCATTCATCTGACCAGCGTATATTTGCATTGAGTGTGAAAGGGATAGCACAGGTGATTCCCACTTCCAGCGTTAATGCCATCGGCAAATTTAATCGGAATGAGTCAGCGCCACGCTTGCAGCAATGTCAGAACTTCGAAGAAAACGCTCATTACCCGCACCAGAATTTACACAATTTCGTTGGCCCCGTGCGTCATTGTGAAATTGCCGTCCGTCCGTTTTGAACTTGAAAAGATGCTGCAAAAAATGCCATTTTTTATGAAATTTTCTTATTTTACCAAAGATTTTCATCATTTTTCGAGGGTTTCTCTTTAAATCGAATTAAATAGTGATTTTTGACAGTGTGTCAAATAAATAATTAGAAAATTTTTTTATTTCTCGATAATAATTCGAATTTGTGCAAATAAATAATGTTTTTTTTTTATAGTTTTTCTGCACGCACTGCACTTTTTCAAGAGAATAATTACGTATAAAATTATGTAAAAACCACCTTATTTAAAAAAAATCGTTTCCGAGAAATAAATCCTCAGTAAAAACCCATTTAGTGGAGAAAACGTCTCCATAAAAAAAAAACACATAACGTAACAACTGACGTCAGTTCGTGTAATTTTCTGCTGTGGTTCAATTTGAATATTTTATGCAATTTCGTATTTTTTTCGATACAATTTTTTTTAAAAAAATAGCATTATTTAAAAAGAAAATAAAACTAATTAAATAAACTAGTTTTTATACCTGATATTGAAAATTTTATTTTCCAACTTTAAACACCGATTAAACTGTGATAACAGAAAACTTTTAAGAATTCTTCTCGCAAACATTTTATTCACTAAATATTATTTACGGAATTTTTAGATTTTATATTGAGTCATTTATTACTCGTAATAAAAGCTTTGTTTACTTATAAGTAACAATTGAATTTTTCAATCGAAAAATTATTAATTTTAGAACATTTTAATTGAATTGACAAGAAAAAAAATCGTTCAATTTTTAGATAGAATTTTGGAGCTATTGATTAAAATGAAGTGTTGGAGGCAATATTTCTTTCTTTATTGGAAAAGTCGTTTTTTTTTTTAAATATAAATATTAAATATTATTTCAAAAATATATTTTACAATAGGTGAGAGAGATTTACTCAAACAAATGTACTCTTATTAGTTACAACTGACTGGCCATAATATGAAAATGTAGATTTTAATCAAATTATTCGAATGTCATTAAATTATATTGCATGCTATAAAAAAGTAAATAAATACTTTGATCTTTTATAGAATATTTGGTAGTTCCAGAATGAAAAAAAAACCAAAACTAATTATCGTAGCTTTTGCATTTATAAAAAGTTTTCCTCGCACACTTAATTAGATTCGCCTCTAGTTTTATGGCTGATTTGGTATCTTATCCACTATCCAATTTATTTCCCTATTGAGTTATATAATATCTGTAATCTAAAATATACTAAATAATATATTTAATTTGTTAACTCAGATGGAACAATTTATCGAATAAATTGATTAGAAAAAATCTTCTTGTAATATTGCCAGAAATTTTTCCAAAAAATTTTTTTTGATTTTTTTCTTATTAAAATTTTTTTTTTAAAGAAATTACTTTCTAATATTTTTTTTTTATACAAAATATGAAAAGTTTTTAAAAAAAAAAATGTATTTTTTTATACAAAATATGAAAAGTTTTTTAAAATTCTTTAAAAAAATATTTATTAAAGTATTTTTTGAATAGAAAATTTGCCAATTGAATTAATTATAATAAATTTTTAAAAATTATTTTAATTTTTTTGTTTATAAAAATAACGTTAAAAAAATAATATTAGAACTGTAAAAATTAGAATTTTTTTTAAGAATTTTTTTTTTTTTTGAGAAACTATTTAATTAATTTTGTATATTAAAACATTTGTACGGTTTTATATGTTATGTTTCCCAAGTTCGTGTTCGTGGTTTTATGTCGCGAAAAAAACGTAGATTAATTACTATTTAAAAATAGAAAATAATCTTAAAAATTCTTCTTTTAGAAATTTTTGGTTTTTTAACATGTCAACGCTAAATAAAAATTGTAATAGCACAAAAAAAATTTGTGGTAATAGATTTTTATTGGTTGTTGAATAAGAAAATTTCTGTATGAACCACCCCCCCCCCCACCCACGTTAATTTCACATATAAATAAATATTAGATTTGATCAAAATTCTTCTGATTAAATAAAAGAAAACTTTTAAAAATTAATACAAAAAAAACTCTACTGGTAAGTTTTGAACAAAAATATTTTAAAACATTTGTAAGGATATCGGGAAATGTTCTTTATTATTGTCGGTGCTTCTTGCCATTTAAAATTATAAAAAAATTTTTAAATATATATACAAGAAAAAAAATTCTTTTATATATATTCATAACGTTTTCGGCGACATACTCAATATATAATAATTAACAAAAATTTGCAACCAAAAATATTATTCCGACATCCAAGACAGAAACCATATCGTAAGTGATTAGTGGAGTCACAAGGCAGAGTGTATTAATGATGCTTCCCATTTGATTAGAGTAATTCCATTGCCTTTGCTAGAAATATGGAATTTTTAGTTGATTTTTTTTGTAGTACAAAAAGATTATTTAAAAATTATATAAAAACATTATTTTTTTTCTTAATGGATCGATTTCGAAATGGGTTATTGAAATAATTACGAAAAAAGCCTAATTTTTCTTTCTATATATCCATAAATAGGAAAAAAATCTTAGCTGACTTCTTAAAAATTAAAAATTCCGCCCATCACAAAAAACATGCTTTTTAATATAAATTTCAAACTGTGGTCCCGAAAAACTAAAACCATAAGCCCATTTTTATGTGTGTAGAGTTGTAATATTTAGTTAAAAATTACCATATCCAATACAATTAGTAAGTCTATGTTAGCTCTTCAGTTTTGTACAATTTTAATTTAAACATAAAATAATTTTTACTTAATCACAAATTTTTTTCTACAAAATAATTAACTTTATACCTTTTTTATGAAATACCGTTGAAAATGACCAAAATATTCACCAAATTTGAAAAAAAAATTTAATGGTATTAAAATGGGATTTTAAGAGTCCTCTAATTAATTACACCCATACCTCGCTTTAAGGCCTAGATACGAGGGTCGTTCAATAAGTCCTTAGAAAATCCAAGAAATTGCGCTTGTAATTTTTTTTTTATAAGTAGCATTATCGACAGAAAAGCTGTCAAAATTTCAGCTCGATCCATAGCGTAGGTCAATTTCTATCGTCGATTAAAGTTAACAACATTTATTTGTGCATAACAATGGAAAAAAGTGAGTTTAGGGCTGTCATCAAACATCTCCATTTGAAAGGCTTAAGCCCGAAAGAAATCAAAGCCGAGTTGGATGCAGTTCATGGCACAACTGCACCTGTGTTTGCGATGGTTTACAATTGGGTGAATGAATTTAAACGTGGCCGTTCATCCACAAAAGATGAACATCGTTCAGGACGCCCAGTTGAGGTGTCTACTCCTGAAATCATCGACAAAATCCACGATCTGATTTTTAACGATCGGCGAATTAAAGTGCGCGAATAAGTTGAGGCCACGGGCATATCACAAGGTACAGTCGCGTCAATTTTGCATGAAAAATTGTCTGTGAAATTTTTTTTGGCAAGATGGGTGCCGCGTTTGCTCTCAGAGGAGAATAAGCGCAATCGTGCAGTGGACTCTGAGGCTATGTTGGCACTCTTTCATCACAATCCTGCCGAATTCCTTCGTCGATATGTCACTGTGGATGAAACCTGGATACACTACTACACTCCAGAAACGAAGAGACAGTCATCACAGTTGATTTTCGAGGGTGAACGGGCTCCGAAGAAGGCAAAAACTGTGCCATCGGCCGGCAAGGTGATGGCCACGGTCTTTTGGGATTCGCAGGGCATCATTTTTATCGACTACTTGGAAAAAGGAAAAACAATAACAGGAGCGTATTACGCGTTGTTATTGCAACGGTTGAGCGAGGAAATCAAAGAGAAACGCCCCCATCTGAAGAAGAAAAAAATCCTCTTGCATCAGGACAATGCTCGTGTGAACACCTGCGCTGTTTCCGTGGCCAAAATTGTGGAATTGAGAATGGAATTGTTGCAGCATCCCGCTTATTCACCAGATTTGGCCCCGAGTGACTATTTTCTTTTCCCCAATCTGAAGAAATGGCTTGGCGGATGACGGTTCACTTCCAACGAGGACGTCATTGCTCAAACGGATGAGTATTTTGCAGAAATTCCGAAATCCTATTTTTTGGACGGGATAAAAATTTTGGAAAAACGGTTGGAAAAGTGTATAGAGCTAAAAGGAGATTATGTTGAAATAACACCCTCGTACGTTCCACGAAATGAAAAATACATACATAATTTTTTTAAAAATAGCTTTAATCTGAAGACGATGAAGAAATGATAGCCTGCAGATCACTGTCGTCATCATTTTTCGCTGGTAAGGATGGGACCTGGCTTAAAAAAATTGTCCAACGTTGTTTGTCTTGCCTTCTTGTCTATTTCGTTCTTCACGTCAGGATCGTTTTCAAGGAGGATTTTTATTCCTTGTTCGAAATAGGAAAAAGCTTTCGATAAATTTTTTTAAAGTTAGCTGTTTGGATACAACAGGCTCTGTCTCTTCATCAAATGCCGGTTGTGCTTGCAACTGAATGAGAACCCCTTTTCCCTATCAGCTTCAAGTATATCAAGCACATCACGTTCGTTCAAACCTTCAAAGCCGAGATCATGTGCTGGATCCAAAATGTTTTGCCTAATTTCAGGAAGGAAATTAACTTCTGCTGTCAACAGCATCCTTGATGTTATACTCATAGTTTTTCCGAAAAGTTTTAATTGAAGATTTACCATCGGTTTCCCTTATGAGTTGTCGGAAAGTTCGGCGTAGGCAATATGCCTTAAAAGTGGCTATTGCACCCTGATCCATTGGTTGGATCAGAGCTGTTGTATTTTTCGGAAGGTATTCAATCATGAAATATTCAGATTGTAGTTCGAATAAATTAGTAGGATGCCCTAGTGCATTATCCAAAATAAGCAAAGCCTTGTTACTTAAGTTATTGTCTCGCAAATATTTTTTCACTTCTGTACAAAAGTGATTTTTGAACCAATCCTTTAAAGTAGCTTTAGTCATCCAAACTTTCTTGTTGGATCTCCATATGACGGGTAATTGATGTTTATTTAGTCCTTTAAGAGGCCTTGAATTTTCCGACAAATATTGTATATTAAAAGTGGCTTTAGCTTAAAATCACCCGGGGCATTTGCACCAAATAGCAAAGCCCTGTTTTATCTACGTTAAACACTTGTTCAGGTTTATAACCACCTCTTTCAATAATTCCCTTTAAAATGTTGGGATATTCTCTAGATGCGGCCTCATCGGCGCTAGCTGCTTCACCTTTCATTTTCAAATTATGCAAATTCAATCTATTTTTAAATTTTTCAAACCATCCTCGGCTTGCTTGGAATGTGACATCTTCAGCAGATTCTTCGATATCTCCATTCTTCAATCGCTAGCCGTTATAGCGAAACATTTTAGGCCGTAAATCGAAAACGTGCCTTCATTGAAGTGGGCCTTTATAGCGAAATGCCGTATAAAGAGCGGCCCTATAGCGAGGTATGGGTGTATTATCTATTTTGTGGTTTTGAAAGTATTTAATCTGCCATTTAATAATTGTTAATTATATACATATATTATTTAAGAAATTCAATGTCTAACTTGAGGTTTGCCATTTGATATTATGGCATATATTTTTACCAGTCAATGTGCTAAAATTAAAAAAACATTAAATTTTGGCCATGTTACGACCAAAATTTTCTTTAGTGATGAGCCTTATTTCACCCACAGTAGATATGCCAACAAGCAAAATTTTGAATTTCCGCGGATTACGTAAATTAGATTTTCGGTTTTTCTGTGGCGTTATGTTGGTACTCATGTCTCTCACTTATGCAAAAAAGTTCGGCCATTTTGAATGTTCAGTTAATTTTTGACAGCTACTTTGCTTGCACGTGTTTCAGCTCGTCTTCGATTTTTGCCCATTCCAAAAAAATTGATCAAAGAATCTTTTTCAAATTTTGTGTGAAAAACAAAATTAATTACGCGGACGCATTCCAAATGTTAACTGTGTTTATCGGTGGTAAAAAATGTTCTCAGACGGCCGTGAAGATGTGAACGACGAAGAGCATGTGGGACGCCTGAGCACGTCAACAACAGACGAAAACATTGATGAAGTGAAGCAAATAGTATCGGCCAATCGTCGAATCACCGTTAGAGAAGTTACTGAGGACTTAAATAAATCGATTGGCTCGTGCCTTTCGATTTTTGGCAATAATTTTTTGGCGTGAGACGGGTCGCCGCGAAATTCGTACCAAAATTGCTCAATTTCGACCAAAAACCGCATCGCACTAACATTGCTAAGGAGCTGTTCGAATCTGTCCGCGACGACCCAAATATGCTACAGAGGGTCATAACTGGTGACGAATCATGGGCTTATGGTTATGATGTGAAAACCAAAGCTCAATCATCCCAATGGAAGTTGCCGCACTACCAAGACCGAAAAAAGCGCGCCAAGTTCGGTCGATTACAGGAGCGTGGTCCATCATGAGTCTTACCACAGGGTAGAACGGTCAATAAGGAATATTACCTGCACGTTATGTGTAAGTTACGCAAAGCAATCCGCCAGAAACGCCCAGATTTGTGGAAGAACAAAAATTGGCTTTTGCACCATGATAACGCCCCTGCTCACGCATCGTTGCATTATTATTACACTAATAATGCCGCAGCCACCGTATACCCCAGATCTGTGACTTTTTCTTGTTCCCGGAACTGAAGAGCCCCACTCTGTGACTTTTTTCTTGTTCCCGGAACGGAGATAAAGACGGCATCGGAGGAGAAGCTGAACAAGATTACAAAAAATGATTTTTTGAAGTGCTTCGAGGATTGGAAAAAATATTGGCACAAGTGTATAATATCTGGTGGGGATTTATTTGAAGGGGATAAAATAGATATTCATGAATAAATAAATAATTTTTGAACAGACCTCGTATGATGGGGCTTTGAAAACTCACAAGTAACTGTTGAGAAGCTATTATATTCATGAAAAGTGATTGTTTGATGAGCATTTTGGTCTGAAGGTGTCATTTGTCGATGCCGTCAAATCTGAGGATGATAACCGATAATGTCTGAGCTTAAAAATTTTAATATAGATCATATGTGGTGTTATTAATTTACAGCGATAAGTCACATAATAAGATACATATTGCAGGACGCATAATTTCGTAATTTAGCATACGATTTAGATGTAGTTAGACTTTTCCTTTTTGTAAAAGTATTTCTGCAAAAAATCCTTAAATTAAAGAATATTTTATTGTATATATAATGGCTGAATTTGTTTCAATATAATATAATAAAAAAATATGTATATTTAAATTATAAATATTTTTTTTTTAACTTTACTTTCCAAAACCTAAATTGGATAACTCTTAATTTGTTATAAATAATTATCATACTTTGACTATTCAAACGCAAAGATTTTATTTTTATTATTCACCTTATCATTATTCAAATTTTTTTTTGCTTTATTAATATAAGTTATTCCGAAAAAAAATTTAATAAATTAAAAATAGAAAAATATAATAAGAATTTTTGCAACGAGTTAACTGACTACTACCAGTTTGCATTCGGACTCTTAATCAGATATTCAACGATGATTACTGCTCCACGTCGAATATGCCGTGTTATTTCTGGGCACAAGAACCAGAAAAGTAAATGAAAAACAAAAAAAAAACTGAAGAGTTTTCTAAATTAAAATATTATAAAAATGGTAATTGCTCTTCGTTGGTGGAGCGATTGGCTAGAATTGCTGGCGAACACAAGTGCTCGTAGTCGAATTGGGGGCGACGCAGTGTCCGAGGCGTTGTGGATACAAAAATCAAGTGCACAACATCTCAATTATCCTTGGATGGGACCAAATTAAAAGTCACCTGAACATGAATATTAATGCTGAACGTTGACAATTAACATGGACTCGCGTGAAATTTATGTGCCAATGTCGGCCGTTTATTATTTGGAATTGCATTGGAACTTTTCTTAAATAGAACGACTTGAACGGTGTCCAAATCTTGAATTTGCAGGAAGCATTCTCGCATGGTGCCACTGCTGAACATCGTCCTTGTCCGATATGCATGGCTGTGACAAAAACCAAATCTTCTCGGACTCTCCGACTTGATTTTCGAATAGTTTAGTGCACTTGTTGCATGCAATAACATACATAACATCACATACCAGTGTTCAGGAATAATTTATCTCTGGTGTCGATATGTCGCATATCGGACTGTATAAGCTTGTAAACTTGAAGCAGCAAAATATTGAGAGTCCAAAACAAACCAGTGCTACATGGACAAGGATTTCGACACTTTCGATAGGTAGCACTGGCTAGGCAACCAAAATTAGCCTAAGAAGAATTTCTCGACTTGCAATGAGTACGCATAAATTAATATTGTGTATGGGAAAGCCTAGCTGATAGCGATCGTTTGTAATAAATTCTTTAAAGACTAAAGATTTCCTCCTGGAATTATTCCGTGTTCGTTTGCGGTCGTATTACCAAATAATTCGGTTCACTCCCATCTCTAGGGTTTCGAAATACCTGAAAACTTGGCTGTGATTTAATTAAGTATCGCTCCAATATGCTCAAAAGGGGGAGAACTTCAATTCTAAATGCTACCGAATGCGCACGATTCATTTCCAGAACGAATTGCCAACACCTTGAGGCCATCGATGATGTTACGTCCTCGTACCATCATTGCCTACCAGCATCCTAGATCACAATTAACTACTATTTTATTACCGACTATTTGAAATTAAAGCAGTAAATATAAGGAAAAATCGTAAAAAAAAATTTAATTCGATGGCTGCAAACGATTTTCCAACTTTTTGATTCTCAACCGATACGAATTTTATACGTTTGCATCACAAAAATTTACATAAACGCAATTCCTAGAAGCAAATTCTGTACTAGAATAAGAATTCAATATTATCCTTTTTTTTCTTATAAAAAAAACTTACTTTTGATTTAAAAAAAAAAAATTCCAAAATGGAGTGTTAAGTAAATAAAAAAAACGAGTCCTATTTTTATAGAAAAGTTCCAAAAATACCTAAAGTTACTAATAAAATATAATACTTTAATAATTTTAGAATTTTTTAAAAATTTTATAAGGTTTCTGACACAAGAGCCAGACACTATTTGTTTGCGCCACGATCATGAGGCCATTTGTCGACTCCATGTCTTGTGTAGGGTTGTATTAAAAAAATAGCCGATATATATTTGGAGGAAAAGTTCATAGGTTATTAAATTTTGTGGAGCTCCACAAGAAGACATTTTGGATTAAGTGGCATTCATGACACAAGAGCCAGACACTATTTGTTTGCGCCACGATCATGAGGCCATTTGTCGACTCCATGTCTCGTGTAGGTTTGCATTAAAAAAATAGCCGATATATAATTGGAGGAAAAATTCATAGGTTATTAAATTTTGTGGAGCTCCACAAGAAGACATTTTGGATTAAGTGGCATTCATGACACAAGAGGCAGATACTATTTGTTTGCGCCACGATCATGAGGCCATTTGTCGACTCCATGTCTCGTGTAGGTTTGCATTAAAAAAATAGCCGATATATAATTGGAGGAAAAATTCATAGGTTATTAAATTTTGTGGAGCTCCACAAGAAGACATTTTGGATTAAGTGGCATTCATGACAGAAGAGGCAGATACTATTTGTTTGCGCCACGATCATGAGGCCATTTGTCGACTCCATGTCTCGTATAGGTTTACATTAAAAAAATAGCCGATATATAATTGGAGGAAAAGTTCATAGGTTATTAAATTTTGTGGAGCTCCACAAGAAGACATTCTGGATTAAGTGGCATTCATGACACAAGAGCCAGACACTATTTGTTTGCGCCACGATCATGAGGCCATTTGTCGACTCCATGTCTCGTGTAGGTTTGTATTAAAAAAATAGCCGATATATAATTGGAGGAAAAGTTCTTAGGTTATTAAATTTTGTGGAGCTCTACAGGAAGACATTCTGGATTAAGTGGCATTCATTTAAATTATGCGTACAGAGGAAAATGTTGCTGCCGTAGCGTCAAGTATTGGTGAAGACCGCGATTTGTTCATCCTTCGCCGATCACAGCAATTGAGATTCTGTTACTCGACTATGTGGAAGATTTTACGTAAGGATCTTGGTCTGGAAGCACATAAAATACAGCTCGTGCAAAAACTGAAGCCGAACCACCTGCCAAAGCATCGAATTTTCGGTGAGTAGGCCTTAGAACAGGTTGAGGAAAAACCGTTTTTTTACCAAAAAATTACGTTCAGCAACGAAGCTCATTTCTGATTGAATGGGTATGTGAATAAGTAAAATTGTCGTATTTGGTATGATGGAAAATCACAGGCAAAATAAAAACTGTCATTTCACCCAGAAAAATACACTGTTTAGTGCAGTTTATGGGCTGATGGAATCATCAGTCTGTATTTTATGTGTTATGGGCTGATGGAATCATCAGTCCACATTTTTCTCCAGTTCTGCACGTGTCCCCTCGTAAAAGGGGCATTGGAAGAACACGTGTTCTGCATCTTCCAGCACATCGTAGCAACGATGACAGTTTGGGGAGTCTGTTCCCTTGAATCTGTGCAAGTATGCCCGAAAGCATCCATGTCCAGTCAAGAGTTGGGTGATGTAATACCCGACTTCCCAGTGCAGGCGAGTGACCCATTTGGTGACATCTGGGATCAGTCGATGGGTCCACCGACCCTTAGTCGAGCTTTCGCATCTTTCTTGCCAGAGGCAAAGACTCTCGGGTCTCTCCTCTTCACAGCTCTTCCTTCTTCCTACGATATTGCCGCTCTTCCTTCTTCCTACGATATTGGCGTTCTCGCTCTCCTGCCAGGATGTCGATGGGTGGGCATGATGCCACGACGTTGACCGCATAGGCTCTTCCTTCTTCATATAAGTTCGGTATGCTGACGCCACTCTGATCGCTGAGAGCCGCTGGACTGATGACATTGTCTTGCGGTATGTTGTTAACTCTAGCGATTTCGCCCACACTGGTGCTCCGTATAGCAGGACGGAGGTAACTACAGTTGCCAGTAGTCGTCTTCGAATTTGCCTGGGGCCTCCGATATTGGGCATTATCCGCGAAAGTGCGCCCTGTACTGCTGATGCCTTCTTGCTGGCGCTGGAGATGTGCTTCTTGTAGTTGAGTCTGGCATCCAAAACCACTCCTAGATACCTTATGTAGGGTAGCGGCTGGATGTCGTGGTCGCCTACTCTTATGGTAATGGTCTCCATTTTCTTCCGGCTACTCACAAGGAGTGCTTTGGTCTTATGTTCCGCCAATGACAGGTCTGCCGATGTCATCCACTGTCTTATCCTCCGGATGGTGGTGGAGAATGCGGCTTCCACGTCCTCCAGGTGTTTGGCTACAAGGACAACCGCTACGTCGTCCGCGAAGGCCACGAGCGTTGTGTTCGTTGGTAATTCCAGATGGAGTAGGCCGTCGTACATGACGTTCCACAAGAGTGGCGCCAGGCCAGTGCCCTGAGATACCCCACCCGTGACCCCATACTCCGCTGGTCTCTTTAGAGCTAATTTTGGTGATTTGCTTTTGGCATAAATAAGAGTGTCGTCTGCATATAATATCATTTGTGCTTTTGCGGCTGTTGGTATGTCTGCAGTATATATTGAATACAGCAAGGGACCTAATACCGAGCCGTGTGGAACTCCTTTACCTATTGTAAAGAATTCGAAAGTCTTGTTCTGATATCTGACGCAAGATGATCTATCCTAAAGAAATGAGTGCAGCAGCAGCGTAAAATATGGAGGGAAATTAAGTTTACATAGTTTGTGCACTAGTCCCTTATGCCAAACTGAGTTAAAGGCTTTGGTAATATCTAGGGAACAAGCAACTGTTGACTCTTTATGGTTTAACGCAGTTGTGATCTCACTATGTAGTAGAAAAAGCGCATCCAAAGTTGAGTGCCCTTTCCGAAATCCGAATTGAAAATCGGGAATAATTTTATTTTCATTACAAAATTCATTTACCTTTTCGTAAAAGAATTTTTCTAATATTTTCCCCAAACAGGGAAGAAGAGATATAGGTCGATGTTGTTGGATGGCTGCTTTACCTTGAGTTTTCGGAATATTAAAGATTATGCCTATCATCCAGGCTTTAGGGAAGTAGAAATTGTTGATGCAGTGATTAAATGTTGCAACTAAGGGACTCAAACTCTTTTTCGGAATCTTTCTCAGCATAAAATTCGATATATTATCGACAAGAATTGCAATTGGTAGACATGTGGTTTCAACAAAACGGCACTACATGCCACACAGCACGTGAAACAATGGACATATTGAGAGATGAGTTCGGTGAGCAATTTATCTCACGTTTTAGACCGCCTAGATCGTGTGATTAGACGCTTCTAGACTATTTTTTATGGAGCTCTATGAAGTCACTCGTCTATGCCAATAAACCAGCATCACTTGCAGCCTTGGAAGACAATATTACACGTGTTATTACCGAGATACCAGCCGAGATGTTCGAAAAAGTAGTTCAAATTAAAAAAGTAGTTCAAATTTAGACCAAACGGTTATTTAGATAAAAATGAGAGTTCAACTAATATTATTGATTCTTTCTCGCTCTTTCGGTGTGATGTATTAATGAGAATGACAAAAAAATCTTTAGAAAATTGCATTTCTCTCTCTTTCACTTGCAAATAAATATAATGAAACTGAAACAAAACAAAGAAAAAGAGTTTATTACAAAATTGAGCTGAGTTAGAATATTTGCATCTCGTTTTTTAAAATAATAACAACAAGGAGAAAAAATAAAAACAGGTTTGACTATTTTTTCACAACCGAAATTGTTTTCATCTCCCTCTGTCTCTTAGTCGATCGTACTTTGTTTTCAGAATAGTTTTCGCTTTTTTTTTAATTCGAAAATATGTCCTATCTCTTTTTATGATGTGATAGTGAACGAGATAGAATGAAAACAGGATTTTCGGCGCAAAAAATACAATCATTTTCAATATTTTTCCTTACCGTTAAATAGGAATTTTCGTGTTTATTTTAAAAAAATTGTTCTTTTTTTGTTGCCAGACGTAGTTTTTTTTTGGATTCTGAGGAGAGAAGTTTTTTTTGGCTTCTGAGGAGAGTTAGTTATAAGAATTCATTTCTGAATGTTAGTTGGGTAAAGTAAGCATTAATAAAAAGTATAGTACTAAATATGTGAAATCACTTCAATCAATACCCGACGCTTATATTTTCACGATTACCGACATTATATGTTACACATCATTGGCCATTACTGTAAGATTGGTCCTTTTTCTTTAAATGGGGGATGTCTAATGATAGTGAAGAAGGCTTTGAGATCAGTTTTAATATGGATGGAGTCCATCGGGAAAGTCTGCCTTTATTCTAACATTCTGACACATAAAGTGAAGGAATAGAACAATTTTCCATCCAATGAGGCGTTAGCAACTCTTTCTTAAAAATATTTTCAAATAATTATTTTTTTTTTTGAAATAATTTTTAGGTGCTCTGAATTTAAGAAATTTATTTGATGTTGAAAATTTTTTTTTTTAAAGTTATTTATATATAAAAAAATAGTATTGAAATGTAAATGTTTAGTGCCAAGATAATTTAGACCATTTGGCAATAACTGAACGACTATGTTACTAGCTGAATTTGAACTCAGGATCACATAAGCTATAATCAAAACTGTCACAAAAACTCATAGAAAGATCAAAAAAAAATTTTCAATTGATGAATATTTACATAACGTTTAATTATCATTTCAATATTTAATATACCAATTTTCGTGTTGATTTATTAAGCTCTGTTGTTTGAAATTAATTTGAATATTTTCTAATCTGAGTGATTATTTGTTGAAAAGTTGATAAACAGTTCTAAATGGTAGAGGTATTATTCCTCTGAATTTCTAATGGAGTAGTCTGTTAGGAATTCAGAGAAATTTTCCGAGTATTTGAAAAGGTATTGAACGGATCCTTTCCATAGAGACATAAAATTCTTTTTTGTTTTTTTTTTTGTTGTACATTAAAGGATGCCATTTAAATGGGAAAATGAAAATGAAAATCTCAAATCTCTCGATTTCATCGGTGATAAGCCGAAAAGCGGAGCATCCAATATAAATCAAACGTAATGACAATTTGATCGGACTAGAAAGGTGAAAGCGATATGAAAACTCACCTTGGGTACAGCAGACATCATCTACCTACCAATGAGGTTATTATTCATCATGGATGTGACGGTTCGAGTTGGGATTTCAGTTTTCCAATTTTTAATGGAAATTCTCTTTGATTTCATATTATTTGAGTTGGCCGATTTTGGGTTTGTGTTCTTGTTTCAAATTCAGTTCAATTTCAGTGTGGAATTGCGGTTTGATGGTGGAAAAGAATTTATTTATTTGAGCTTGGAATTTCTGCAAATAATAGAGAAATGCTAACATCGACATGGAAATGAAGTGCAGATTGTATGGAATCGTGCTATCTGGCAGCAATAATCGCTCAGTACTCAGTATTATTTGCATTGAAAAATTTCATTCTCGTTCCGAGGTGCATTCATAGTTGCCCATATTGGCTGATGATTAAATGCTTGATTATTCATCGTCGCACAAAAGCAAACACGACTTAGACTGCAATTTTTCGTAATCATCTGGGCACAGAGGGACTTCTATTTTTTCCAGCATGCTTTCTTAGCTTCATGGCTTCAAGTCGATAATAAAGTCATCAACAATACCAGTTAAGAGTTCCACATTCCAACCATTATAGCTGACAGGGTCTAGAGTTGAATAGTTGGAGCACTCTATTACGAAACGGTATAGGAAACTGAGCTGTGTGAATAAAGATATGGTTGAGGCTGGAACAAAAGAGGGTGAAGACCGCCCTCTACAAGCTTATTCAATCGGCATAAAATTAATGACGAACCTTAACACCTGAACCCAATAGTACCTACATGCAAGGTTAGCGATGCCCCTTGTCTAGTTTCTTATTTTGAATTAGTATAAGCACTTGGATAGCACTCCACGAAGAATAAAGTCTGCAATGTGGGCAATCTGAGAAGCGGATTCCAGTTACAACATTGAACCTATCCAATTTCCGAAACTATATCTCTAAGCATACTCCAATCATGCTGTACCCAGTTTGTATTCAAGCGAAGTAATTTACTTGGATCGGAGCGGCTCGACGTATATTGAAAACGTTCGACTGGGGCAACACAAGCCCGAAGTTAGGCCTCCCTGAAGCTGGAAATGATTTGTGAATTCACATTTGGAGATCATTTCCTTCAAGTCTTTTTTATATTTCACATGTTTCTACCTCGAGTATCACCACGGTGGTAGTGCCTTCGGTGGACTCAACTTACATCATCTACATGCCACTCAATTGGTCACATACTCTTGCTCGGTGTCGAGATTATCTATTCGTGTCGGATATCTATCGAAGGCTAACCATACTAATCCGACAAGGAGAGGCTTACATATTCGATAGATGGCAGGAGGAAGGCGATGGACAAAAGGCCATGTCGGGACATTTACAGAATCAGAATCGAGTGAGAGCCAGAGTCCAAATCAAATGCACCGTCGAATGCAGATGGTTTGTGCGAGTAGCAAAACTTGTTGAGGAAAACTCACCACTTAACCTATGCGCGCACTTTGCCGGAACATTGCTATAATGGAAAACAAATAGTAAAATTATATCAAATAAATAAGGCGACCTACGCAAAATTATAATTTTAGATTATTCCTGAGAGAAAGATTGAACGGACAAAACGATGATACGTGAACGGATGGCGCATGGCGGATGGTATCTACGATGGCGACCATACATTGTGCTCATGTGCAACCCGACATGAGATTTGCTTGTGAGCCTGTTCGAAATCCGGTGTACATTTGGAGAGGTCTCGAAGCGATTGATCACTTAGCTAAAATTCGTATTCGATCGGATTCAGATACATGTTCATTAGAGTATCTTTCAGGTTGAGGATAGATTGGACAGAACACTTTTCTATGTAGCAATGGGAAAATTAAGAGCTAGTTTTGCACTGGAGTCCAGAAGAAGATGAATTCCAGAATTATTCCTGGCACAGGAATCGGAATAACTAACAACGTTCGTCATATAGATGGATTCAGGATTGCGACTTTGTTAGCTAAAGTCATCTCACGTAGGAGGGAATATAGATTTTTCGTTTGAATGTCGCCTCAAAATGGTGGTGACATGCATTATTTCCGATCATGATAAATGGCATATTTTGTTTGCTACAAACTCGTACGTACCATTTCGATCTGTTGAATCGTTCACTCCTCAAAGCCGATGACGCTCGATTCGAACGATGTCAATGTGCAACAAAGTTCACGATCGAATAATAATGGTCAAGATCATTACTACGCTGGCACAGGACTAGCCTTCAATAGTTTCATTTAAGTGGAGCTATAAAATACGAAATTTATTCACAATAATCACTCTGTCCATAGGTCATTCGAAAACATTAATGCGACTTGTTTAATTCCATTTTCTTTTCTTCTACTTTTAATTACTGAGAAAGAATGTTTAATAATGGACAACATGCCAATAACTGAATCCATTTATCATAACCAGATCAAAGGTATGTCCTTAAACCAATCGTATTAAATTTTATTATAGGCATTTAATGTGTCCCAAACCATTTGTCTGGTTATCGGCATAACTTTAGATTGTTTATAAATTTTTTTTTTGTATACTTGGCAAAAAAAGATTGATTTTTCGTAATATTGATTTATATTGAAAAAGATAATTTGTTCTAAGGGAATTTTTTCTTATGGTATTTTTCTTAAATTTAAATCTTGTTTAAGTATACGTGGTCCGTACCAACATCGTTCGGTAACCACTTTTATTTATTTTAAAAATGAGTCTTGTTTGGAGGGCTGCAAATCAGTGATAGGCAAAAAATTGGCTCAATGAAACCTTCAATGCCAAAAACTGATGAAAATGTAGAACGAGTAAGGGCTCTAGTGAGGTCAGGTCGTGGATTAAAATTGAAGCCGAAGAGTGAACCTTTCAGAATAGGCATTATAACACCTCTTGTTATAGGAAAGATGAACCTCACTCAACATATAAAACTGACAAAAATATGGAACCAGTGAATGTATTGATAGTTGTAGACACTTGGACTTGGAGTCCTGTCGTTACATGGATATCTCCATCAATAAGTTTTTGTCAAAAGAAGACATTCCTGTAGTTATCTATATCCTTCCAACCCCCCTTACCTCTCTACCATCCCATTCCCCTGATCATAGTTCATGTGACTTTATTATGTTCCCCAAGATTAAAGAAATACTTGAAGGACTTCATTTTGATAATGTCGATAAAATAAAAAAAAAGTAGCCTAGGAGCTGAAGGTAATTCCAGTTGAAGCCTTCCAGGAGTGCTACTAAGAATGAAAGCAACTCCTTCTCCGATATATGGTATGCATATCTGATCAAGAGAATAGCTTTAAAAGGGATAATATTAATGTATAAAAATAAAATTGTTGCAAAAAACATAGATCAGTCGCGTTACTTTTTTGTCACACCTCGTGTTTGATCGATTTCCTTTTTATGATTTTTTTCCTATTCTATATTCACAACTATAAATGAATATCAGTCCAACTCCTCCCATAAACATTCAATAAAATTGACTGTGGTGGTCAGATAATCCTCTTTAAAGATCCGTCCAGTTCATACTTCTGCACTAATGATGAATATAAGTAAGAAGTGTGATGAGAGTCATTATTTAAGCAATTTCAAAAATCCTTGCCTCCAAAGAGATTACATCCCTTGTATATCCTTGCAGTCCTCCCTTGTGAGTTTTCTTGTTATTCTAATACAGTCTCTATTTGACAATCCTGCGAAGCATCATCAACCCAACATGTCGAACAGTGTCAACATCGCAGACATACAGCATCCTCTCGCCAATATTCCGCCGAGGATGGCAAACGGAAAATGGTAACTGGATTAGCAGTATTTTTTCGAAAAATATACAATAACATAGATAAAAATCCTGTCATTAATTGTAAATGACTTATGTCTTTACAACGAATACAGTTTAGCTATTATTATTCAGCTTAAGATCACCTTCGGCCAGGACTGTACTCGATTGCTATTCTTACAATATTTGTTTATGATCTTAAACGTTCATAAATCGCAAAAGTTCGACATTAAAATATCAAATTTTCAAATATTTCTTTGCATTTAATAAATATATTGACACGTGCTTAATTAATAGTTTCGCTTTTAATAAATACAAATGGAATTTCGAAATAAAATTGAATCGAAGGAGTTTCGACCATTCAAAATTTAGCATTTACTTTGTGCTAAAGTGAAACTATTTTAAGGAGTGGTTAGTCATACAATTGGAAAGTAATTGCATTGCGTTCCCTTGCGGTATGAAAAGCAGGTGTTCTTAGTGTTGTGAGTAACCCTTTTCCCGAATTAATAACTACAAGGAAATTGGCCACTGCCCCAATTCGAACTGTCCGATAGCTGGATTACGAGTACAGAAGCAGTGGCGGAGGTATTATAGCAGCTGTCAAAGAGGTTGGACATGTCATTGTCTGGTGAACACGCCTTCAGTTCATGGCTCTATGGAGCTGAAGCCATGTCTACCATTACCACGATCGCTTCAGTTGCCACCATCATCGTTATTGCCACCATCGCACTGCGATCACCGTCGTGGCCATCGTTATTACTACTGTTCCACCAAACAGCCATTCAAATCGAGCTATTTACCTTTTTCGAATTTTTGTTTTTGTTCATCTCATTTCTCCTGCTCTTGTGGAATATTTTTTGAATTGTTTCTACTCCAAGTCCAATTTAAATGCAAATTTTTCGGAGGGTTACGGTCTCTTGTTACGACGGTACATACAATAATTTTTTGCATAAGTTTTGTGCACTGTAGTGTATCATAGGAATAGGCCACAAATACTGGCAGTTTAGTAAAATAAACCCTTCCGTTTGGCTGGGTATATCAGATCTAGTTTATGGAAGTGAACCATTTGAACCATTCCTTGAGCATCCGGTGTATTTTATTCACAACTAAACCCGACGATAACCATAGATTCTTCGGGTTTTATATATATTCAGCTAATCTAGAGTATATGTTATGATTCAGCAAAGAATTACAAGACCTAGCAAACTGTTGATTATCAAAAATAATTGATATTAGCCATCGACCGTTAATATAAAATGGAGACAAGGTTTACTTCTGAAACGTGTCCAAAGATCTTGTCTCTGGGAGATGACGCTACTACAATAGAATAAATAATGTAAATACTTATTTAATAATAGAAATTGTACAGTAAAGCCTAACGGACGAGTAAACAATTTTTTAAAAAAAAGTCCATTCGAAATACATTGAAATAATTTGTTTATCTTATCGACAGTACCTCAAGTCCCACCTTATAAATTTATTCGATTATTAAATAGTTTTGTGAAAACATGTCATCATTTTTAAATGGTCCAATCGGTAGATCTGAGAAGCCTTATAACCAAAATATCTCATCTCATATTCATTGAAATTATTTATAAACACATGTAGATCGGAAACGGATATCATTTAATACAATTTCCTCTTATGGTAATTACTGATGCACGTAAAGATGACTTTTAACAATATTGAAGATATTATTTAAATTGATATTAATTTTTTCTTATTCTAAAAGAAAATAAAAGAGATTAACGTAGGCGGTTACAGTACAGATAAAAAAATATGGTAATTTTTTAAATTTAGTTTTGATTAAACTGATTGATTTTTGAAGACTTTCATAATAAATATTTGATTTCTTTCTTTACAAAGAAAAAACAATAAATAGTTTCTAGATGAAATTTTTTTTTCAAAATATGAGAGTGTGTGACCAAATAAACTTAACTGAATTTTTTTATCAAATTATCCATTTTGTAGTTTAAAAAGTATAGTCTTGTCATTTAACAGTTATTTATTATATTTATTATATAATATAAAAATTGTTTGGATTATTGTATAATTTGCCATTTTTTTAAATAATAAGCTTTCAATGCGATAAAATTTTTAAAAGCCTTTTAAAAATGCAGGGAGTCTGCCGTAGCATTGCTGAATTTTTTCAGCAATGAGGCTGATTTCTCTCTTAGTGAATACGGCAATAAGCAAAATTGCTACATATTAGACTGCAAAAATCTACATAAAATTATGTATTTACTAAAAGTGATTTTCTGGATTGCATTTTAGTTTGAAAGTGTCATTTCTTTGAAAATGACGAAGAAGAGACCGTTGTTACCATCAATTCTGTGCACTATGGCTCCAATTTTTTTAGCCTAAACTTAATGATTTTAATTAATACTATAAATGATTTTATTGAAACGATTCTAAAAGCTACACAATACGACAAATTTTAGTTTTGTTGCGCAAAAAGTTCCCAGAACGCGTAAAATCGAGATTTGGTAATGTTCATTGGCTTCCGAGTTGGTACGATTTGACACCATATTTGATTCTTTTTGGTAATATTGCTATATTTATGCAGATATTTCTCAAATTTTAGAGCATTCATAAATTAACATCCGTTGGGTAATGGTGGAAATTGAGACTGAAATATGCGAAAGAACGATCAAAAATTACCTCTAAAGGAAAGAGTCCTGTCCTGCAAGAAGTCTCTTGGCATTAATTTAAATAAAATTTTATTTATTCAGTAATAAATTTCTAGAAAAGTTTTCAGTAAAAACTTTCTAGACAAATTTTCAGTAAAACTTTTCTAGACAAATTTTCAGTAAAAATTTTCTAGACGAATTTTCAATAAAAATTTTCTAGATGAATTTTCAGTAAAAATTTTCTAGACCAATATTTAGTAAAAATTTTCTAGACAAACTTTCAGTAAAAATTTTCTACAGAAATTTTCAGTAAAAATTTTCTAGAGAAATTTTCGGTAAAAATTTTGTAGACAAATTTTCAGTAAAAATTGTCTAGACAAATTTTCAGTAAAAATTTTCTAGACAAATTTTCAGTAAAAATTTTCTAGACAAATTTTCAGTAAAAATTTTGTAGACAAATTTTCAGTAAAAATTTTCTAGACAAATTTTCAGTAAAAATTTTCTAGACAAATTTTCAGTAAAAATTTTCTAGACAAATTTTCAGTAAAAATTTTCTAGACAAATTTTCAGTAAAAATTTTCTAGACAAATTTTCAGTAAAAATTTTCTAGACAAATTTTCAGTAAAAATTTTCTAGACAAATTTTCAGTAAAAATTTTCTAGACAAATTTTCAGTAAAAATTTTCTAGACAAATTTTCAGTAAAAATTTTGTAGACAAATTTTCAGTAAAAATTTTCTAGACAAATTTTCAGAAAAATTTTCTAGACAAATTTTCAGCAAAAATTTTCTAGACAAATTTTCAGAAAAATTTTCTAGACAAATTTTCAGCAAAAATTTTCTAGACAAATTTTCAGAAAAATTTTCTAGACAAATTTTCAGCAAAAATTTTCTAGACAAATGTTCAGTAAAAATGTTCTAGACAAATTTTCAGTAAAAATTTTCTAGACAAATTTTCAGTAAAAATTTTCTAGACAAATTTTCAGTAAAAATGTTCTAGACAAATTTTCAGTAAAAATGTTCTAGACAAATTTTCAGTAAAAATTTTCTAGACAAATTTTCAGTAAAAATTTTCTAGACAAATTTTCAGAAAAATTTTCTAGACAAATTTTCAGCAAAAATTTTCTAGACAAATTTTCAGAAAAATTTTCTAGACAAATTTTCAGCAAAAATTTTCTAGACAAATGTTCAGTAAAAATGTTCTAGACAAATTTTCAGTAAAAATTTTGTAGACAAATTTTCAGTAAAAATTTTCTAGACAAATTTTCAGTAAAAATTTTTTAGACAAATTTTCAGTAAAAATTTTCTAGATAAATCTGCAGTAAACATTTTCTAGACAAATTTTCAGTAAAAATTTTTCTCGGCAAATTTTCAGTAAAAATTTTCTAGACAAATTTTCAGTAAAAATTTTGTAGACAAATTTTCAGTAAAAATTTTGTAGACAAATTTTCAGTAAACATTTTGTAGACAAATTTTCAGTAAAAATTTTGTAGACAAATTTTCGGTAAAAATTTTGTAGACAAATTTTCAGTAAAAATTTTGTAGACAAATTTTCGGTAAAAATTTTGTAGACAAATTTTCAGTAAAAATTTTGTAGACAAATTTTCAGTAAAAATTTTGTAGACAAATTTTCAGTAAAAATTTTGTAGACAAATTTTCAGTAAAAATTTTATAGACAAATTTTCAGTAAAAATTTTGTAGACAAATTTTCAGTAAAAATTTTGTAGACAAATTTTCAGTAAAAATTTTGTAGACAAATTTTCAGTAAAAATTTTGTAGACAAATTTTCAGTAAAAATTTTGTAGAAAAATTTGAAGTAAAATTTTTTTAGACAAATTTTCGGTAAAAATTGTGTAGACAAATTTTCGGTAAACATTTTCTAGACAAATTTTCGGTAAAAACTTTCTAGAAATTTTATTTTATATATAATGGCAATATTTTATCATAATAAAAGATAGAAATTTTATTTAAAATCTATATTACAAATATTTATGTTTTAATATTACTTTCAAAAACGTAAATTGGATAATCTTTTACCTTCTAACATATCAACATGTTGTTAACATGTTTCGGCAACATTCTTAATACCCGCAGTAAAGAATAATGCCTGGCATCGACAGCAATTTCTATTTCTTTCCTGCAAGAAGTCTTATGATAATTATTTCAAAAGTTATATATATATAAAATTTATAATGGCTAAATAAAATAATAATCAACATTTAAATTAAAAATATATTTGATTTAAGTTTTATCAAAGTCTTTTCATAAAAAAAAACATTAAATTCTGTATTTATAAATAATAAATAAATAAATTAACTAATATCAACTGTTTGATTAGAAATGCAAAATGGTTCTTTTCAGTTGTAACAAATTCAAATAAATATTTAAGTGATTGGGTAAACTCGTTAGCTTTCAACAGATAAGATCTAAAAGATAGTAAAGGCATTGATTGATTCACAACCGCAGCCGATTAGTTATTTTCGCATGCAACTGTGGCCATCATTCTGTTCGTAAACGTCTTAGTTTTGATGATATACTCTCGTCTTCCTTATTTGAGAACATAATTTTTCTCACACTCGAAAAATGCAAACATGTCGATAGGTTTTTAATTTACAACAAGTAATAAATCATTGCAATATTCTTGTGTAGGGCTTTAACAATTTTTCTGTATCTTTGAAATGATGGATACGCGTTAAGAAAAACCACCCCCAAGATGGCTAAATATTTGCATAAATCCAATAGCGTATATCAAAAACGTGTCTGGAGAGGATTGTAAAGAATACCGTCGGCAAATTTGAATAAATCCCCTTGAATTATAATACCGATGGTATTACTGTAAAAAATTCCTACTTTACAGTTTATTAACCTGAACAGCAAAAGAACATTTTCCATCTTCACTCGAGGTGATCTTGTGATCCTATTCGCATATTGCGAGTATAATCGGCATTATCTACTGAAGTAATAAATTATCAAAAAGCCAGGCAAGTAAATAAATTGCGTCAATATCGTTTGTTTCAAGCATTTGAAGAGAATGGCTATGACGCCCTTTTGACCAGAGCTAAGCTAGACGATCAGAGTCACCGACTTAATAAAGATGACAAAAATACTAAAATACTTCTGCGTACAAAATATAATTTTCTTCATAATTTTTCCGCGAATTATGAAGTGATCAAATGTGCAGCAAATAAAGAGAGCTTCCATTTCCATGAGTCCTGCGGTTGTCCACCACAACGTATGGTTAGGTGTGAACCATTCATCGAAGACCACATATGAAAATCAGGTAAATTTTAAGATAATTGAGCTGTTGGTGCGACGAAAAGAGCACAAATACGGCAATTTCAGGTAACTTAAGGCCATTTAAATTGATAATAAGCCGATTTCAGATTATTTGTGCAGATTTTAAGTAATTTTTTTTTATTTATTACTGTACGAGCTGAACCGTTGAAAAATGTTTACCGCCTTGGTTAATTTGGCAAATTACATTTGTGACATTTTTGATTTTCAAATAAATTAAAATGCCACACACTGAAATCATTAATGATGATTAAGTTCAGTTATGAACTGTTCGTAATAACTTTTAGCTTTATAATATAAAAAAAAAAGAATCGTATTAGAAATTATAAAATGAATTTTCTTAATTAATTTCGACAGTCTGTTGATTGCATTTAATATTCGTATTTGTCAGTATTTTTCCTAAATTATTAACTTTGTAGAAAATAAAGGATTTTAAAATAAATTATATCAAAATTGTTTTCATCGGAAAAGTTTTTCCCCCAAATTATTTTGTGCAATAAATTTATATAATTCCACAGTTCTGAGTCAGATTTATACGTGTATGCATATTTATAGGACCCATCCACCAATCTATCTATTTGCAAATAAAGTCATTATCTTTCACGTTGAGCAGCGCATTTTTAACATGTTTGCAGCACTTCTAACTTCCAGTTTGTAATAAATTATTTTGTGGAATTTGTTGAATTTGGTTATTTGTTATTTATAACTTATTGAACATATCCAAATGACCTCCGCTATTATTATTGATCAACATCACATTCAGTAGAAACATTTAGTATATCACAATCCCCATTATCAGAGGTCTGTCATTGCATTCAGCATCTGCTGTTAGAACAATTGCCGTCATCATTGTTGTCATGACAATTGCTTCCATTACACATGGTTACGTGCAGTTCAGAACCAATTTTGGATAGAATATTGTGCAATATAGTCGATTCTAATTGCCCCAGGTGGGTGGATTGATGTCATTTAAATTCTGCAAATTTCACCACATCCAGCTTAGTGTGGTATAGTGTCAGTCATAAGGGATTTGTATGTGATAAATGCGAACGTATTGTACACTTAATTGAGATAATTTGTTATATGCTAATGGAGTTTGCGGACAATACAACATCGTTGAAGAGGCCGCAAATGTATTCCCATGGTGGCAATGTAGAAATGTAAATGGAAACGAATATGAAAATAATTTATTATCAAATAGCTTCTGTACACTATCCGTACGCATTCATATAAGTGCATATGATAATGAAATTTTGTACAATAATTGATAACATGAAAATTGTCTTAAATTCAACAACAAATTTTGGTATATTATATAACATATTGTCTTAGAGATATAGTTGTAAACATCGAGAAAGAATAATATTCGCTATCATAATTGCATCCATACAATTGATTAAAAAAATATATTTATTTTATAGACAAATTATGTAGAAAAATTTTCATTAAAAATTTGCTAGAAAAATTTCGGTGAAAATTTTCTAGACAAATTTTGAGTAAAAATTTTCTTGTCAAATTTTCGGTAGATATATTGTAGCTAAATTTTCGGTAAAAATTTTTGGCAAAATTTTCTAGAACTTTACAGTAAAAATTGTCAGTAGAAATCTTGTTGACAAATTTAGTAGACAAATTTTCAGTAAAAATATTGTAGAGAAATTTTCAGTAATTTTAAAAACAAATTTTCAGTAAAAATTTTCGGTGAAAATTTTCTAGACAAATTTTGAGTAAAAATTTTCTTGTCAAATTTTCGGTTAAAATTTTCTGTACAAATTTTCGGTAAAAATATTGTAGGTAAATTTTCGATAAAAATTTTTGACAGAAATTTTCTACAACTTTTCAGGAAAAATTTTCTACAAAAATTTTCAGTAGAAATCTTATTGACAAATTTCCAATAAAAATATTGTAGAAAAATTGTCGGTAAAAATTTTGTAGACAAATCTTCGGTACAATCTTGTACACAAATTTTCAGTAAAAATTTTCTAGACAAATTTTCAGTAAAACTTTTCTAGAAAAATTTTCAGTAAAAATTTTCTAGACAAATTTTCAGTAAAAATTTTCTAGACAAAGTTTCTGGACAAAGTTTCAGTAAAAACTTTTTAGACAAATTTTCAGTAAAAATTTTCTAGACAAATTTTTAGTAAAAATTTTGTAGACAAATTTTCAGTAAAAATTTTGTAGACAAATTTTCAGTAAAAATTTTTTAATAAATTTTCAGTAAAAATTCTCGGTAAAAATTTTGTAGACAAATTTTCGGTACAAATTTTCTAGACAAATTTTCAGTAAAAATTTTCTAGACAAATTTTCAGTAAAAATTTTCTAGACAAATTTTCAGTAAAAATTTTCTAGACAAATTTTCAGTAAAAATTTTCTAGACAAATTTTCAGTAAAAATTTTTTTCAACAAATTTTCAGTAAAAATTTTCTAGACAAATTTTCAGTAAAAATTTTTTAGACAAATTTTCAGTAAAAGTATTCTAGACAAATTTTCAGTAAAAATATTCTAGACAAATTTTCTATACAAATTTTCAGTAAAAATTTTCTATACAAATTTTCAGTAAAAATTTTCTAGACAAATTTTCAGTAAAAATTTTCTAGACAAATTTTCAGTAAAAATTTTCTAGACAAATTTTCAGTAAAAATTTTCTAGACAAATTTTCAGTAAAAATTTTCTAGACAAATTTTCAGTAAAAATTTTCTAGACAAATTTTCTAGACAAATTTTCAGTAAAAATTTTGTAGACAAATCTTCGGTAAAGTCTTGTATACAAATATTCAAGAAAAATTTTGTAGACAAATTTGAAGTAAAATTTTTCTAGACAAATTTTCGGTAAAAATTTTCTAGACAAATTTTCAGTAAACATTTTCTATACAAATTTTCAGTAAACATTTTCTAGACAAATTTTCAGTAAAAATTTTCTAGACAAATTTTCAGTAAAAATTTTCTAGACAAATGTTCAGCAAAAATTTTCTAGACAAATTTTCAGTAAACATTTTCTAGACAAATTTTCAGTAAACATTTTCTAGACAAATTTTCAGTAAAATTTTCTAGACAAATTTTCAGTAAACTGAGGTAGTTTTCACAATCAACTAGAGTCCCAAATCATAAATGTTGCGCAACATTGACACTATGCAAACACCACCTCCCGACTTTAAAGTTTTCCTTTTTTTCGAGTATTGTTAACTCATAAAATAATTCGCAATTGAATTTGCAATTTATTTTAGCAACACATCATCCATCCGACTTGCATTGATTTGCATGGATAATAAGGGCATAATCTATTCAACGTTTTAATCCTGATTGTTGTTGAACAAAACTGAACGAATGGATTTATTTAAGGTGTTATGATTGAAGAATATCGATGCGAAAACATCGATAATTGATATGAAAATGAAATTTACTGAAAGCCAATATTTCCGCTACTCTTGTACATAGTATTTATTGTTTTGTATTTGCAGATAGCCATTATAATTCAAAAAATAGATTAATTACATATCGCTGCTCTGAAGATAGATCAACCAATGTTGATGTTGTTCATGTTCTCGGGGCTGCCTGACCATTCCGTCGATTGTGCCCAGCTTGTCTAGGCTGCTCATTCCCCGATCAAATCGATTACATCGAACACAACGTTTGCCGTGATGATGTATGAACGCATTCCTGCTTACGTTTACGAATAACAATCGAATAAACAGCAAATGAATCGTAAATCTGCTGATCAATATCGACTAAAGAGACGAGAACATTCAACGTTGAGCTGTAGATAGATACGCACATGAATGTTAGTGTAGCCTAATAGTAAGTGAGTGGGCTACGGTTGATTAGATCCCAATCAATAGATCCTTTTTTCTTCTTCTTCTTCTTCTTCATCATCGTCTTCTGTACTAACCGGGAATAGCATATTGATTGATTAAAAATGGTCTAGATCTGTTGTAACATCGTTCGTGGACAGCTACAAATATCGACGAAATGAATGAATGAACGCACCGTGATCGTGGCAAAATGTAGGAGTTTATCGGGCTGCCATCCTTCAGATCGAGGAATCGTTCAGATTTAATGGTTTGGAAAATTAGCAAAGATCCGTCGACAAAGCAATTGCATTTTTCTAAATATACGAGTACTTGACTACGAATCAAGGAAGCTAGTCCATTGATGCGTATTCGATCGATGGAACTCTGAGTAAGTAGAGCTGAACATGATCGATGTCATCAACCATTTCATTCGTTATAAATTTCAGTAGCAAGCTGACTTTTGTCAATACTTTTGATTATTTATTCTATTTATAATAGAGATATAAAATAATTTTTTTTTAGAAAATCAGAATCAATTGATTGAATTACAAGCAATTGATGCCATGAATGACATATGAAAATAAGCCAAAAGAAGAGCAAAATTGGTTGGCTAAGATAAAACGCATTTTATGGTAAAAATGAACTATACAGAAAAGGATAACAGGAAATAGCTGAAACTATAATATGTATATAATCGTAGGTGTACACTAGCTAATAAATGAATGGAATCAAATCCGATTGAATTTATCTTATCGAATATCCATGACACAGTAGCTCCATTTATTGCATCTGTTTACGAATGGTTGTGAGATGCTTCCCGGTTAAAATTTATTCGAGGACGCATTCAAGTTTCAATTAATGTTATCCCACGATCTCGGGTTTAATCGTGACATTCGTCTAAGGTAAATCCAAAACCGTATGCAGTGTGGATTGAATAGTATTCGAGTGCTATTTCGAGACAAACGAAATATTGTAAAGCGAGAGAAATGGTTATGGCCTTGGACATTGAGACAAAATATCCGATTGCGATTCGTATGAAAATCAATCGAAAATGGGTAACTAAACACAAAAGGTGATCAATTGAACTTCAAACTGGGATGGCTGAGTGGCTCCTAAGCGATGTGAACTCATCAGAGTGGAAGACTGATTCATGGTGGACGTTTGTAGGGAACACTTGCAGATCGACAGTTGTCGATGGTGCCATTTGCGATTGTGATTTGAATATGCGATTCCATGTGATCCCATCCTCCTACCATGATAACAATGGATGAGGCTTCATCGATACCCATACATCTCGCGATGGGATCATGAATTAAGAAATCTACCTCTTTATGTCGCTGTGGACATAAAATTTCGTATTCTGGCATATTGTTTGTTCACAGCGATAGTTTTTCGATTCGATTTTATTATATTGTTTTTCGATCCTGCTAACAAAATCAGATATGATCGTGATCGCACGGCTAAATGATAGCTTCAGCTTATCTGCATAAACATATGCTCGCGACCTGATGCCACCGATGATGATGATGGTATTTATGCTGCCATTATACGATTGCCAATAGAGCTCCCGTTACCTTGGATACCCACCCTTACTTGACTACCAATGTCGAAACAAACAATTCTCTACTCTTTTGAGGATCACTATTTTTATAATGCTTCTGATAATGTTGTCGGTGCTCCTGTTACTTCTACTTAACGATAGAAAATTCTCTGTTGCTTTGAATTAAGTTGTCATTTGTGCGATGCGGCATGTCCAAGCAACTGTTAACAAACAGAAAATATGCTGCATTCATAAAGCATATACATAGCACGAATCGAATGAACTTTTATCGCAGAACATCTCTGATTCCGATGATATATTTTAGTGTTTTTCAATGATAATTTCAAAACCTTCTTGAGAAGAATAGTGAACCGCCGATATGTTAGTTGGCTGGTGATTTAATGGTGAATGTGATTATTCGAAGTAAAAAAATTTGCGAACATTTTTTTCCAACAATTTTTAAATTTATTTCTTATTCTAATCAAATGTTCGAGTATTCATAGATGTCTATCTTGAATGATTTAAATTTTGAAAAATTTGTAAACGAAATGTAATAATTTATATTTTTACATTTTCTTAAAGCAGCATTTTACTGACAACTTGAATCCATCGTTGAGTAGTAAATGATCATATTTTGAATAATGTATAAATTTATATATTTTATGCATGTTTTTATTTGAAAAAAATTTATATACACAATTTGATCACAGCGTATTTATAAACCATAAGTATTTTTTATGAAAGTATTTTTACCGAAAATCTGATACTACATTCTCTGAAAACTTTTTCTCTAAATAATTCGTTCGATTCTGATTAATTATAAATACAATTTTATCTAACAAATATATCAAAAATATCATATTATAGCTTCTTTTATTATAAAGAATTATATAAATTAAAGTTATTGAACAAAATTCTTTCTACGTAATCTTAAATCTTTTTCAGATATAACAGTAACATTTTTGAGAAAAAAATATTGTTAAATAAAGATTTTTTAGCAAATGAGGAAAATTTATGAACCAACAGTCAAAACTAACAATTAACGAAAAATTGCTAATTTATATTTTGGAAAGTTCGAGGTCTGTTCAAAACGTACTTTTGCAGCTTTTTTAGCGTTATGTTGGTACTCATGTCTTCCACTTATGCCGTCAAGTTCGGCCATTTTGAATGTTCAGTTAATTTTTGACAGCTGCTTTGCTTGCACGTGTTTTGACTCGTCTTCGATTTTTGTCAATTAAAAAAAATAGATCAAAGAATCTGTTTCGGGAACAAGAACAATTCACAGGAGGCCAGATCTGGGGAATACGGTGACTGGGGCATTATTAGTTTGTTGTTTTTGGCCAAAAACTCGCGCACAAGCAACGATGCGTGAGCAGAGGCGTTATTATGGTGCAAAAGCCAATTTTTGTTTTTCCACAAATGCGGGCGTTTCTGGCGAATTGCTTCTCGCAACTTGCGCATAACTTGCAGGTTATATTCCTTATTGACCGTTCTACCCTGTGGCAAGAACTGATGATGCACCACGCTTCTGCAATCGAAGAAAACTGTTAGCAAAACCTTCACATTCGACCGAACTTGGAGCGCTTTTTTCGGTCTTGGCTCATGCGGCAGCTTCCATTGGGATGATTGTTTCCTCGTCATAACCATAACCTCATGATTCGTCACAAGTTATGATCCTCTGGAGCAAATTTGGATCATCGCGGACAGAGTCCAACCTTAGCAATGCTAATGCGATACTGTTTTTGGTCGAAATTGAGCAAAAATCGAAGACGAGCCAAAACACGTGCAAGCAAAGCAGTTGTCAAAAATTAACTGAACATTCAAAATGGCCGAACTTGTCAGCATAAGTGAGAGACATGAGTACCAACATAACGCCACAAAAATCGAAAATCAAACATACGTAACCCAAAAAAAATCGAAAATCGGAAATTCCAAATTCGCGATACTTTTTGAAAAGACCTCGTATATAAATAAAAGTAAATTTTATTTTGAATAATGTATACCATTTTGATTATTTATGTTGTTAAATTATTGAACAATGCGTAAAAGTTGAAAAATCTTTCTAAAAATGTAAAAGTTTTTTACTGTGACCGTATGATAACTACCGTTTTTTAGCTTAAACCATATGTAATTATAACTAAAAAGTGCCTAAAGCACACAATACGTTATGTATTCCAGGGAACACCCCCCACCCCCTCTCCAAATGGTTCAATAAAAATTTATATTAATCCAGATAATTTTTAGCTATGCAGCATTTAAAAACCAACATTTGCTAAGTAATGGGCGGATTAAATTCTGAAATGTGCAAAAATGGCAGTTATAAGAAAATATAATAAAATCAAAGTTTTATCGAAATCTAAATTTTTAGTTTATTTTATTTATTTTTACTTTCCAAGGCTCAAATTGGATAATCCTTTATTTGGAAAAAGTCCCAATATTCAAATACTTTTGGAAAAATCTTTACCTTTGAACACTTATCGATACTTGAAAGTAAAATGACAGAAAGACTTATTATCTTATTAATATAATAACTTAAAAATAATCATCTAAAATGAAGATACGTCGTTGAGTGTATACTTCTTAATTCCTTCAAGTTATTGTGAATATTCCTATTACATATTCTGGTTGTTGAAGATTAATAATAAAATTTTTAAGTCTCAAGCGCAAGCGATTGAGTTTTTTTTTCTTTAAGAAAAGAAAATCTTTAAATTAAAAAGCTACCTCATCATTTGCTTATTAGTATTAAGATTAAGATTAAGACAAAAATCCGAAAAGAATTTCATTAAAAAAAAAAACTTCATTCTAACAACTTAATTTTTTTATAAATCCGTTGATCGATATTTAAAAATTTGTCTGCTTATTAAAAATCTTTTTTTAAAAAAAATACGAATTTCTTCCCATTTCCTTAGTTTATATCTAAAGTAGTATGCTATGATGAAAGGTTAAAAGATTTTATCACACAGAGGATTGGAGAACGTTAAGAGCACAATTTATAAGGCGTTTGTTGCCCAAGGTCATTAGAGGCAACTTAATTAAATTTACCAAAAGACAAAAAAAAAACACTTATTATACTGATTTTATAATAAATACTTCCAAAAATTCTCCTTTGGAACACGAAGAAAGTGTGTCCAAAAATTTCTGATTGTGTCTTGATTGGGAACCGCCTTGCGGCAAGACAACTCCAACACTTTGATTACTTATCAACGCAGCAGGACCGATCGACTGAAATACGAAAAGTTCAATCTTGGTGTCTGGGGAATTTGGTTGCAGTTCATTTGTGCAACATTCTGTTGATCAATTGAGATCAGTCCAGTCCATAGCCATAACCTGTAGTGCTTCCATTACCTAAACTGGATCGGATCGATGGAGCTGCGATTGATCGGCCAAAATCGATCGAATTCCAACAGTGCTTATCCATGAACAACGTTCGAGGTGTCTTTAAGACAAAATCAAAATCGAAATTGCGTAACACGGCCGCGTCAATTTAGACTACAGAACAGTGTCCAATGTCTAGATTTTGACGAAATTTCTTTGTTATCTTCTGTTAAAAAATTCTTTCCACCTAAATCCATTGCAAGGTTCATTATACGGTGATTGTTTCAGAAATTTTTCAGAAAGTTCAAAAATTTCAAGTTTGAAATTATTCCACGACCGATGTTCATTTTTTCTTTCATCTGTCCAACCATCGATCATTTTTTCCTCTTCTTCATATGTGATCAAAACTTTATTTTTTTCCATCCGATTGAAAATATCCCAAAATTTTACTGCATTCAATTCAAATTTGCTTTGGACAAACCAGCACAGATACCTGTACTTACTATTGTAGCAACACCAGATCCCAATCATATCTGATTGTGTACTGATTGGGATTGTAAATTTCTGCTTTAAATTCAGATTATGTTGATTTGTTGCCAGACCATACGACTCCTTCTTCAAGTAGAATAACAATCAATCGTATTGAATGCTCAAAATAGTCAGCATATCATCTTTTGGGAATTTTATTCAACCATTTTTTTTGTTGTTGTTACTTTTAATTTACTTTTAGAAGAAAAGAAAAATTCTTTCAACTGTTTTTTTTCCGTTGTTATAAGATGAAACTAAAAAGCTTTCCAATCCGATCAATTGTGGTATGCAGATTTCAAATGGAAAAATATCATTCGTATTGGTCCATCTACAAAAGTATCTTCATTTGTTTTAATGAACACAAAAACGGAAAAGAACAGAAGGTTTATGGCCAATTAAGAAGCGGAAATCTGCAAAAGTGCTGTCGATTTATTCTGAATACTGAAACAATAATCGGGTTTGTTGATTTGTTGTAATTCAATTTGTTTTTAGATTTTTCTCTTTGCACATGGATAATCTTAAGGAATTCATTCGAAAGTCTAAAGTATGTACACAACAGTTAAGATTCAATATATTTCCGTTAAAAGTACTTATAGCCTAAAGTTATTTGACCTTTTACTTACATATTTATATATATATATTTATGATTCTTATTATAAGAACAATTAGCAGTTTATTTAAGAGTACATTCTCTCAAACACCGAAATTCAATACCATGACCAAATATTATTTTGAAAATAAAAATTTCCAGTACCCCAAATGTATCTGTTACTAAATTTTAATTATTAATAATATTGAACGGATATAAGTGGATGGTATCCTTTACTATATAATTGGTACCATTTATTTAATTTTTCGCAGAATAATTGGTTTTTTTCTTCTTTAAGTCATTTTTTCAAGTGGGTAAGTGCATAAATTTTGAAGATAGTAATTCCATCAATATTTTCTTTATCAATGTTTATAAACAAAAAAGTTTATAAACATTTCATCAATGGAAATACTCTTTCGGTAATTTGTACTCGCCAATTTGCTATATAATAATAATAAAAATAATAAAGGATTATCCATTTTGGGGTTAACAATAATATTTATTTATCTCAAAGTTTGCCATTTTGAATTATAGATTATTTCATAATCAAACAGTAAACAAAATTTTCTCCAGCGATGAGTATACGAGGTCTGTTCAAAAAGTACCGCGAATTTTGTGTTTTTAAAAAAATTATTTATTTATTCATGAATATCTATTTTGTCCCCTTCAAAGTAATCCCCACCAGATATTATACACATGCGCCAATATTTTTTCCAATCCTCGAACTATTTAAAAAAAATCATTTTTTGTGATCTTGTTCAGATCCTCCTTCGATGCCATCTTTATCTCCTCAATCGTAGCGTAGAATCGTCCTTTCATGGGGCTCTTCAGTTTTGGGAACAAGATAAAGTCACAGGGGGCCAGATCTGGAAAATACGGTGGCTGTGGCATTATTAGTGTGTTGTTTTTGGCCAAAAAAAAAAAAAAACAACACACTAACTTTTTTTTGGGCGTTATCATGGTGCAAAAGCTAATTTTTGTTCTTCCACAAATCTTTTCCAGCGGATTGCTTCTCGCAACTTGCGCATAACTTGCAGGTAATATTCCTTATTGACCGTTCTACCCTGTGGCAAGAACTCATGATGCAACACGCCCCTGCCATCGTCTGTTGTTGACGTGCTCGGGCGAACGGCACGCTTTTAGTCGTTCACATCTTCTCGGCCCTCTGAGGACATTTGATAACACCGATAAACGTTGCTTCGGTTTAAGGTAGCTTCACCATATGCCGCAGTCAACATTTGGAAGAATCAAAAAATTTGATACAAATTCTTTGATCCATTTTTCGGAATGGGCAAAAATCGAAGACGAGCCAAAATACGTGCAAGCAAAGCAGCTGTCAAAAATTAACTGAACATTCAAAATGGCCGAACTTATCGGCATAAGTGAGAGCCATGAGTACCAACATAACGCCATAAAAAAAACGAAAATCGAATGTGCGTAACCCGCGGAAAAACAAAATTCCCGATACTTTGTGAACAGACCTCGTATATGAACGAGCAAAATTACCGTATATGATGAGGTTTTTAAAACTCATAAGTAACTATGTAAAAGCAATTGTACACGTATTCACTAAAAATGACGTTTAGGCATGCATTTTGGTCTAAAGGTGTATTTCCTTAAAATTGAAGAAGGAGAGACCATTACCGTCAATTCAGAGCACTGCGGCGGCGTGATGACTTTCATTTCTTTACTTAAAATTAAAGTTTTTTAGGCACCACATTTTTTGCCATTATTGTGCAAAGAGTTTCTAGAATTCTTTGAAATTTGATGATGTCAGTTGCTCCGAAGATTACAGCATTTGATGCCATTAGAATTTTGCTTGTAAAATTTCGTATTTATGTAGACAAATTTTGAAATTTTAAAACATAAAAAATCAACACCTGTCAAAGATTTCATAAAAAATGCCAAAGTCTAAGCATTACGATTATTTAAAAATTTAATGAAAATTTTCCTTATCAAATCTCAAATTGGATTATCATAAAATTGTAACTAAGCAGTCCTAAGAATTTACGTTTTATTACAAATTATATTAAAATACTTAAAATATTGTTTGAAAAATAAAAAATTAAAAATAATATAACAACTCTGAATAAAGTAATTTTTTTTTTAAAATTTCATGGACATTTTTGTCACGCACAATCACAATTCAGTCAAAATGATCAGATAAAAGAATTTCTACCTTTACGGTCAGAGATCGATTGCACTTTTATAGGTAAAAAAGTACGTGTACCAAAATGGATATTATAAAATTCAATTAAAAATTTAACAGTATTTTCAGTTAATAAATTTTATTCTACCTTTCAATTGGTACGGCATTCGTGCAGCGGGCGGAATATATGTTGTTAAATATAGTTTTCAGTCCATTTCGAACTATCTTAGTACTCGTAAGTTGTTGAGTAGTTGTAGACAGCAGGCGCGTAGACAGCAGGCGCGTAAACTTCATGATGTCTTCAGATATTCAGAATCCTGCTTACGATAACTTATTGCTGAAGCTTTAATGTACTGGCATTAATAGCACGTAGAACGTCTTTGGATATCTAATTCTTGAATTAATAGCACCGGATTGAATTAGTAATTATACACGCGCTGTTCCATTTTCAGTATGCGCACGTACGTGTTTCCCGGTAAGGCTGGCATCGAAGTAAGAGGTCTAAGGCTTCATCAGAACCACATATACCGTTTCAGGTAGTTCAATTGAACATTTCAGTTGCCTATGGTGCAACAGGTCAAACTGTTTTAATAGTATAAATGATACAAGATTTACTGCTACCTACATTAACTTTTCAGTTTACCAGTAGGACTACAATATCGACTGCGTTTAGTGACAACACTGGACAATTTTTGTTTAATGACAACACTGGACAATAATTGATTTTAGATATTTCGCCAAATTTAAATTTTTTATATAATTTTTCTGAATTTTCCGTACACGTATATTCACTAAAGATTACTGAATAAAATTATTTGGCATCTTGGATATTATTTATTGTACAAGTAAAGGTTTCTAGTTTTTCAAAAATCGAAAAGTATTCGTATTTCCATTTGGGTTCAGTAACTAAGCAAATCAAAAACCTATTTGAATAACATTTGTTTGATATTCATACTTATGCAATTTACATAAGCCACAGCCAGACTGACCTGCATCTCATTAGGATGCCACCTCCACAATATTTGACTACTGTTCAAAATCGTTCAGGTCTATCCAACTTGGTTACTTTTGGGATTCTCTACTAAATTTCACCATCCATTTCAATGGTTGGATAATTTTTCTTTTTGTGCTTTTAAAGAATACTTATCTTTTTGTGTATCAGTTTTTTTATTCTTAGTTTGAATCTGCCAATTCATTTCCTTTAGAAAAACAAATGCTAAATCGTTAAACCGCGAGTATACAATGGAGTAAAGTGATTGCTGGTGTCTCCCGCAAGTAAACATTTATTCGTATTTGCTATTCAAGGTAAAATCACTAATAAAATACTCAAATGTCAACGGTCCGTTGTTGGATTTGCCTGGATTGTGTAGCCCGATCATAATTAAACTGTAGCAAATAGATCTACATAACACGAAAATCGTGCCACATGTCTGCATCTCTTCTCGAATGGATCACGACTCATGTTTGTGCAGTTCTATTCCAAAGCCAAGCAAATAGTATATGCCAAGAACCTTAAGAATTGCACTAGCCTTAGTTTCAAATTCAAAATCTTTTCCAAATTAAGAAACCACAAATACACAAACTCAGAATTCTGTTCTTACAAAAATAAACATGCAATTTTACCTACGAATAAGCAAATCTACGAAACTATGGATGTACAATATTTAATTTTGGATATTGTAGATAGTTAAGCGTGCATATGTACATCAATTTCTTTAAATTTACAACTAAATATCGCTTGTATCTTTATCTATTCAGAGAGGAGAAAAAAACAACCGATACTAAATTCACGACCAATAGAAAAATCTATTTTGAAACATTTTCTCTTTGGGAATCAATTTTTTTTTATGATATTAAATTCAGTTTTAGTAACTGAAAAGCTTAGGAATTTGGTTAACTTTTTATATTAATGAAAAAAAAAAATTTTTACGTACCCTTTACTTATCGAATTTAGTCGCAAGTTGACCTTTTATTACCTTATAAAATCCCCTACAATCTTATCGTAAAAACACCTCTGTTACTCTAAAAATAAAAAAATTAAAAAGTATTCCACAACATAACATCATGTCTAGTTCAGTCATTGAGTTAGATGACACCCACATCCGTGACCTTCATTGTGGAATCTTTTCCTTTAGGGCATATTAAGGTGCGCTGTGGGGAATCAGGATGGCATCAGTGGTACTGTTTGTACTCTAAATTAGAGTCCATTTGTAAGCCATTGTATGATGAAGAAGTTTCCTTCAGCTGTTGATCAATTATTAGTTGGATGAACCAGTTAATATCGATTAGATTTTAAAAATTATATTAGAAAACGAACTTAAGTTCGTAGAAAACGAACTAATATACTTTTCAAAATCTAATCGATCTTAACTGGTTCATCCAAATAATAATTGATCGATTCCATTGTACCCACATATTACCACGGGTATAAGCTTAAATCCGCTATTTGGTCATAGATGGCGTGAGTGAGCGTATTAAGCTACTATGGGTACGCCATTCCTTTTTTTATGAGTTTGACATCTGTCAACATTAATCAGTGCACATTGTGAGGAATTTCGTACAAAAACATAAATTTTTCCTTTGTTAATCATGTCTAGTTTTGTGCCAGAAAAATAGGATATGCGGGAAGCTCTGCATTTCTGCTGCAATTTGAAGAAATCGGTTGCCGAATCGCATCGAATGCTTTTGAAGGCCTATAGTGACATTGCTTTATCGGAAACAACATGCCGAGATTGGTTTCGTCGGTTCAAAGACGGCTATTTTGACTTGTGGGACAAGAAGCGTGAAAATCGGCCTAGGAAGTTTGAGGACCATCAATTGCAGGTTCTTTTGGAAGAAAACGATACTCAATTGCCAAAAATGCTCGCGGAGCAATTGGGTGTTACTCAACCAGCCATTTTCATGCGTCTGCGTGCCATAGGGAAGATTGAAAAGATCGAAAAATGGGTGCCGCATGAATTGAACGATAGGCAGATGGAGCGACGCCACAACACATGCGAAATCTTGCTCGCCAGACAACAAAAAAAGACGTTCCTGCACCGGATAGTGACAGGCGATGAAAAGTGGATACATTTCGAGAATCCTAAACGCAAGAAATCGTGGGTTGATCCCGGCCAACCGTCAACATCTTCCCCAAGACCAAATCGCTTCGGACGGAAGACGATGCTGTGCCTTTGGTGGGATCAGGGTATCGTCTACTATGATATGTTGAAACCTGGTGAAATTGTAAATGCCCACTGCTACTGCCAACAACTGATCAAATTGCACTATGCTCTGCGTGAAAAAAGGACGGATTATCAACAAAGACATGGCAAGCTGTTTTCCTCCATGACAACTACTTGGAGACACTCAATTGGGAGGTACTAACCCACCCCACTTAGTCACCAGTCCTGGCCCCTTCCGACTACCACCTGTTTTTGTCGATGGGCCACGCGCTCGCTGAGCAGAACTTCGATTCTTACGAAGACGTCCGGAAGAGAAGGAATTTTTTGGCGTGGAATTCACAAATTGCCCGAAGATAGGGAAAATGTATAGCTAGGGAGGCCAAGTATTTTGAATAAATTTGTTTTTGCTTTTTGAAAAAAAATGTTTTTTTTGACTAAAAAACAGCGGATTTAAGCTTATACACTGGTAATAGGTCACCATAAAGCCACATAGTCGTTGCACTGCGTTAACAATTATTTCGATTTACAATCTTAAAATAGGAGATACAAACATAATAACAAAAAATTAAAAGTTCTGTTCTAAGTCTCCTTCTGGAAAAAGTATTGATTCCATTTAAGTTCACCCCTCGCCACAACACTTTGCAAAAGCTTACAATAATGCATTTAGAATTTTGAAGATAAATCAGTAATAACAATATTTTTCACTTATAAAACAATTTATAATATTTAGAAAAACTGAAATGGAAATCTACAAAAAAATTGAACATTTCAAATTTCCAAAAAATGGCATCCTCTAAAATAGAGCAGATCTTTTTATGTCAAAATGATTGCCGGACCAGACAGTAACTTAATATTCCGAATAGAATTGGCTGCACTGCATTTTATGCAATTTCCGAATTTCTGGCATTTTCAACTAATAAGAAATGCATGTATGCAAAATTGAAAATATATGACCGTATTCATCATTTGTTCCAAGAGGAGCACGGCATTCTTTTGCTCAAAGATGGCCATCAATATATGAAGTTGCTGGTATTCTTAAAAAGGACATGCTTTTAAGTGGTTTTATTTTCTTTTTAAATTTCGATTCAATTGTTTATTCGGTGACGGCAACTCAAAAAAATTTCAAAATTTTTTGGAGGTCTACTTCCACCTGGGATTAGCATGGTTTATAGTCGATTGACTGGATTCCTCTTTTGATTAGCTGTAACTCCCGCGGTTAGTTCATCGATAAATGCAAAATTCAGAGCACAGCTTGTCACAAAAGTTACGCTAAATTCGGGAAGTTCTGGATGCAATGTAGAAAAGACATCATGAAATTCTTTCAAAAAACAAATTTTGCTTTATGATCTGAATAAATTGTAAGAATGAAGAGTCTCTGGTGTACTGTGATTAAAAGGATTGGGAAGCTCTATAGAGTGAACGTATGTGAGCATATTTACGTACGGTATATAAACGGCAGTGGCCGAAAGTTTTTGTATATTTTTGAGATTGAAAATTGAAATTCTGGCATAACTGAATAAATTTCTTCTGATGATCAGATAACAAGTACGTGAATGTACTTTGAGTACAATTTCGGAAGCAACAATTCAAAATGGAGTGCTTCTTGTGATTCCCAATGTACATAATACTTATTCACGAATAAACATTTGTACATATGTTAATTCCTCCTTATTTGTTTTTTTTAGCATATTCTGGCATATGCTTTTATATATGATTTGAAAAAAATAAAAGGATATGAGAATAGACAATCGTTGAAGCTGTTGAGTATCATCAAAAAACCATGGATCGCTCTTAATGAAATCAGAATTATGTAAAAAAGGGTTAGTTACCTGTAATTATTCAATATGCTTTGGGATAGGTTTTTGTATTATTAGCAAAAATATAAAAATACAAAAATAAAAATTAAATTACCAAAAATTTATTAATACAGCCTGAAAGGATTTTTTTATATATTTTTGATTTGTTGAATCGTATTTCTTGCAATGCTTCTTGAAACTTTTTATTTGAGAGTTTTGTGACTTATTTATTAATCGACAAAAATTACTGATTGTCATAATACGAGGTGAAGCAGAAAAAGCAATCAGGCTGGTACAACTGAGACCGATCTGAAAACGCTTTGGACTTAATTTCACATAGCTTGTACGATAGTCCCATATAGACGTACAGTACAAGACCTAACATCATCCTAAGGTAAAATACTTAATCCTCTTTAAGTCCAATGACGTGACATTATCAGTAAGAGCCAGCGGTAAAAAATCTTTGGCTGCACACAAGTGAAGGCGTCGACGTTGAAGACAAGAAAGGAGATAATAGCTTCGAAAGAGTATAATAATTTTCCTATTTGGCGTCAAGTATCGCCGACGATGGGAACATGGAGGAAGAAATCCGCACAAGGGGCAGCCAAAAAAGCCTATTTCTAGCTAAGTCTACGCCAACCATAACATCGAAGCCTCTGCTGTATTAGGTACTAGGCTTACAAATCCTCTTGTATCCTTCGTAAACTTGGGTTATCAGCAAAAACCGTTGCGCTAGAGTGAATTTAACAGAAATTATAGCGATCACCCGGTTGTGGATGAAATTCATTTAAATAAGCTGCGTTGGGCTGGACACTTAATTCGTATAGAAGATCTATAGTGGATTCATTTATGGTCTCAGAAGACGGGGAAGAATCTTTCTTCGGTAGAGCAAAAGTGTTAGTCACGATGCTAAAAACATGCTTAGGGTTTCGAACTAGAAAACGGAATAAAAAAGTTCAGTTATTTAAAAGACGCTGATTAAAATTCTGCGTTTTGCTCTACCGCTCATGAGGGTATAGCGTGATGAGCCAAGTATGTTAAAAGCAAATTTTAGTTAAGCTTAGTAACGGAAGAAAAGTTCCAACACGCCTACCATGGGTATAAGCTTAAATCCGCTGTTTTTTAGTAAAAAAAAACCATGTATTTTTAAAGAAAGCAGAAAAAAATTTATTCAAAGTACTTGCCCTCGATAGCTGCACATTTTTCCCATCTCGGGCAATTTGTGGATACCACACCAAAAAAATTCCTTCTCTTTCGAGGCAAACCACTCATCAAGCCATTTTCGGACGTCTTCATAAAAATCGAAGTGCTGCTCATCGAGCGCGTGACCCATCGACGAAAACAGGTGCTAGTCGGAGGGGGCAGGTCTGGTGAATAAGCGGGGTAGGTAAGCACCTCCCAGTTGAGTGTCTTCAAGTAGTTTCGGACCATTTTTGACGTGTGGGATGGTGCGTTGTCGTGGAGGAAAATCAGCTTGTCATGTCTTTGTTGATAATCCGTCCTTTTTTCACGCAGAGCATAGTGTAATTTGATCAATTGTTGGTGGTAGCGGTGGGCATTGACAGTTTCACCAGGTTTCAACATATCATAGTAGACGATACCCTGATCCCACCAAAGGCACAGCATCGTCTTCCGTCCGAAGCGATTTGGTCTTGGAGAAGATCTTGATGGTTGGCCGGGATCAACCTACGATTTATTGCGTTTTTAGGATTGTCGAAATATATCCACTTTTCATCTGCCTATCACAATTCGAAGCAGGAACGACTTTCTTTTTTTTCTGGCGAGCAAGATTTCGCATGTGTTGTGGCGTCGCTCCATCTGCCTATCGTTCAATTCATGTGGCACCAATTTTCCAATCTTTTCAATCTTCTCCATGGTACGCAGATGCATGGAAATGGCTGGTTGAGAAACACCCAATTGCTGCACGAGCATTTTTTGCAATTGGGTATCGTTTTCATCCAAAAGAGCCTGCAATCGATGGTCCTCAACCTTCCTAGTCCGATTTTCACGCTTCTTATCCCACAATTTAAAATTGCTGTCTTTGAACCAACGAAACCAATCTCGGTACGTTATTTCCGATAAAGCACTGTCACCATAAGCATTCGATGCGATTCGGCAACCGATTTCTTCAAATTGAAGCAGAAAAGCAGAGCTTTCCGCATATGCTCTTTTTCTGGCACGAAACTAGACAGGATTACCAAAGGAAAATTGTATGTTGTACAAAATTGCTGAACAATGTGTACTGATTAATGTTGACAGATGTCAAACTCATAAAAAAAGTATGGCGTATCCATGGTAGCTTAATACGCACACTCACGCCATCTATGACTAAACAGCGTATTTAAGCTTATACCCCTGATATGAGCGAACATTCCTTATCAAAAGCATTTTTGGACGGCTAAAGAGTAGCGGAAGACGGTCTTCGCTGAGGGGATCCATCAACATCGAAAAATGATGAAAATGTATCATTTTATCAATGTTAAACCATCGATTAACATTGAAGCTGGTCAATGAGTCCTTGAAATGGTCAAAAGAAAAAGGGTTATTTGCGTCAGATCGGACATTCTAGATACTTGTATGCTCCATACACGATTTTTGTAGGCTATCTCAAAGAAATTTTGTAGGAAAAAAGGGTTTTCTGTGGTTTCACAGCCTCTCTACTCAGCTTGGAAAGACTGCATCTGGATACTGTCGACAACATTCAAACCAGTGCAACCGAGGATTGCAAACAACGTCTCCGAAAATGTTTAGATACTCAACGGAACTACCTTGGAAGGGAATAATAATTGTGAATAAAAAAAATCATTAATACTTCGTATAAGATTATCAAAATTTCTGTATTTATTTATAATCCTTGATTCTCTATGGATTCAGTTAAAGAGACAAACTCAATTTAGATAAACGAATTCGAAATTCATATCTATATAAATTATGCTACAATAAATATTTATCTATGACCTATTCAGTATCTTTATTTCTGGTTTTGGAAGTGATAAGCACATAGGCACAGAGCAAAACAGAGAGCCAATGCTAAGAAAATCGGTTTCCATGATTGTACTTTATTGCAGGAGCTCAAGGGTGTAGCACAGAGTCTAAGGCATCTGTTTGTAATACTAGACTTTAGGGCAGGTTGAAAGATGAACAAAAATCTACCAAGAATATTGGTAGAATGATCGAGTAGAACTTGCTCTATTAGAGCCATGGTCTGCTGTCCATATACAAGTAGTATTCAAGAATTATTACACTATAGTACAATCTATGTTTCATAGGAGAATAACATCTCAATTAACAGTCTCATCAAATTTATTAGCATTGAGTGAACAGTCGAGAATCAACCCAGGGCAACTTGTTTGATTAGCGCTCTAAGGACAGTTCTTGTTCTGGCTATCATCACTAGCCAGACTTACAGTCATCGTCATGATTATCATCACCAACAAAATCACGATCATCATCATCATCGTTTTCATCATAACTCGACTATTTACACATAAATCCACTCAAACACTTGTTAAAGTGTGTTTTTTTTTACACCAACCCGCGTACAAGTAACTTTTACAGAGTACAACGCTGTCTATTGGAAATCTACAGACAGTGTGCTAATTATTCAAATTAATTGCGTGCATAATTAAACTAGAGTTTTGTCAGCTTCAGAAATCAACTATGCGCGACTATTTGCAATTTTAATTATATGAAAGTAAACAGGTAAATACCAACTCGTTCTAAGGAGTATGCCGGACGGTATAACAGGTAAGTTTAGTCTGTTTAAAGATGTGTACATATTTTTACATATAGTCCGCTTAGAAGTCCATTTGCCGATCAACTCTATAGGTGGTTCTGTAACGAGCTGTAATTAATACGAAGCAACCTCTTTTATATAGAGTAATCCCCGTTGAATTTTAATGCCATCAGACTAATTGAACCGTTTGGAAGTGAGTGGGCATGGGCGCTATTTGCTCGAAATTAAGTCGTTTCGCGAACATCAGAGGCTGGTGAATGGTTTTTCGACGCACTTCAATAGAACCTGATAAATCCCGCGAATGAAGAGAATCTTCTAATAATATAGAATACTTGGGAATGGAATGTCGACCAGCAAGTCGTTTTATCTGGTAATTTGGAGCAGATCTAGTTGTGCTACTGGCTTTGACTACCTACGAGTATACGTGTATGAATTGGATGAGGGACCTCTTCTTTTGGTGTTGGTAATGTGGAGAATGGAAAGGGGATATAAAACATGGTTGAATTGCTAAACAAAGTATGGAGCTGATCAATAACCATTAACTTTGTAGAGATTTGCTAAAGGCTAACTGGTCAGCAGCAGCACTTTGTGGTAATAGTTTGGAATCGGTAGTCGACAGTGACAAAATCAGACCTAATCACTTTCGCTTAATTCTACTAATTAGTTGCCCAGCAATAGAGTTTCCCCTCAATCAATATAATGAAGTCTACTGATTATTCAGTGGAAATCTGCTCCCATCCGTGTGTATTTAAGGTAATTGAAGTCTCCTGGTTTTTTTGCCTACACACAAGATTCAGATTGAATCTGTAGTTTTTTATAGTGTTTCGATTGATTATAAATTATTGAATCGATCCTAGAATAAATCGGAACTTTACTAAACCGCTCTGTGCTGCTATTATAGATCTACCAATGTGTGGGCTTATTGAATCGGTTAAACAAATCAAAAAAAGGATAAAAGGCTCCTTGGTGTCTATTTGTATGGTAAATATAATATTATTCTGACGATGGACTTATGCCTCAATTAAGTCTTTCGTAATTATAATCGATCCACCGCATTTTATTAATATCTGTATTGTGCTCGTTTAATAATTTTTTTTTTAGTTGCTTCATATTGAATTCGAATTGGAAGTTGTGGCAAACTGAGACTGCTGTTGTTCGGTATTTTATTTTATTTTTCTTTCAATTGATATCAAATCATTATTAGACTGACTATTTATGGAAAACATTTGTTCTAAATGGGCTTGTTTCCCTTTGTCTAATGATGTGTATCGATGTTTCAGAACCATTTCACCAACATGGATTCAACAGCACAGAACAAATGTATCATAAATATTACAGAAAGTTCCCAGAATAAAAAGTCGTATACTTTCAGTGGTGGTACTTTCTTTTGATCATCAATTCTTCTTCTATTTTTTCTGCGTTTTTTATTTGCACCACCTGACATATACAAATGATATTCATAAATTTCCAAAATGAACCCTTTACCCTATTTAAGTTGTCTGGGCTGATTATAGTAATTTACACGCAACCGTTGCATCGTATCACATCGCAGGTGAAGAATATCAAACAAACATCGAATAACAATCAAATTAATCTTAACCCTTTTCGTTCGTATACTCGTAGTAAATGTTCACTTACTTTCGTGTATATTCGGTTAAATTATTAAAAATGAAATATTCCCAAATATAATACAATATTTTCTACACCACCTGATTCCTTCCATATTAAGAAAGATTGTTTATAAAATAATAACAAAAAGGAAATTTTCCAAAAATTGCTACAAACAAATTACAGAATTTTTAGCTTTTATTTATTTTTTTCGCATAAATTATTTGCTGTAATCTGAAAGTGGTTAATTTATACAAAAAAATAAATAAATAAAATTAAATTATCCCTATCGCATATTATTAAGATAATTTTGATAAAGTTGATGCTTTTTTTAAATTTAAAAATAATTTTCATAAATTTGAGATTTTTCTTCACAAACGAATTTTCAAGAAGATTTGATTTATATTCTGTAATTTCTTATTCTGAGAATAATTAGATCCGTTCTGGTATAAAGAAAATGTTATCCTTATATGCAGGACCTGAAAACGATTTTCACCTCAAAATAAACTTACGAATATTTCTTAAAATTACCAGAAATTGTATAGAATTAATGTTATTAATTAAAAAACTGGATATCTCATTCTGAATAGTTTGTAGAAATTTTCCAGAATTTTTTTTTCTTCTAAAATCATTAGCCAAGAGGGTAAAGGATTATCCAGTTTATGTATTGGAAAGTAAAATATATAAATGTACATTTTAAATCTAAATTTTTATAAAATTATTTTTTAATATTTTTTTTAGATTTTGCCATTACAAAACAAATAAAATAATTTCTAAAAGAGTTATTAAAACCTCCCTGCTGAACTCGATGCTTTTGAGGTAATTTTTAATGATTTCTTCGGACATTCCGGTCTATAATTTAGATATAATTTGTGGAATGTTGGTTTTTAAATGCTTTAAAATTCGAAAACTATCTATATTAATATTATTTTTTATATTATTTTATAAGATAAGGCTAAATGGTGTCAAATCGCACGATCTTGGAGACTAATTGGCATCAACTACATAAGTAGTTTTAACAACAAGGCGTCACAACATGAGTTTATAAGGCGAAAAGTTATAATATCGTGCGATTTGACACCATTTAGCCTTATCTGTGATGCCAATTAGATCTTGGAGACTAATTGGCATCACAGATAAGGCTAAATGGTGTCAAATCGCACGATCTTATAACTTTTCGCCTTATAAACTCATGTTGTGACGCCTTCTTGTTAAAACTACTTATAGTGTAAGCTAAAATCTTCAAGTTCACATTAAAAAAATTTGGTTATTGACCATAACGGCCTCTTTTTCTTAATGACTCAGAATTGACGATAACGGGCTCTTTTTCTTAATTATAAAGAAATACGGACCAATGCGAAATTTACAGAAAAATACACTTTGTGTAAATACAATAAATTTTTATAGGTATTCATAGGATTTAAAAGCTAGATATATAAAAATTTTATTTATAGACGTATCCACCGAGCGAGAATTGAGCCACGTCGGTGGAGACAATTTTTCGCAAAATGTGGCTACGGCAGAATTACCACTTTTTCCGAAAGTTTTTTTTTTTAATTTTACGGCATCGTGTAATAGCAAAACTATTTGGAATATAAAATGGCAATTAACATTCAACTAAAATATATTTTTATATATATTTCTAAATTATAAAATTTTATAATTTAGAAATATATATTTTTCAAGTGGATTATGCATTTTATGGTATACGAGGTCTGTTCAAAAAGTATCGCCAATTTTGTGTTTTTTCAAAAATTATTTATTTAATCATGAATAAATTATTTTGTCCCCTTCAAAGTAATCCCCACCAGATATTATACACTTGTGCCAACTTTTTTCAATCTTTGAAGCACTTCCCGTCTTTATCTCCTCAATCGTAGCGTAACGTCGTCCTTTCATGGGGCTCTTCAGTTTCGGGAACAAGAAAAAGTCACAGAGGGCCAGATTTGGTGGTTGCGGCATTTAGTGTGTTGATTTTGGCCAAAAATGGCAAAAGCCAATTTTTGTTCTTCCACAAATCTGGTTGTTTCTGGCGAATTGCTTCACGCAACTCGCGCATAACTTGCAGGTAATATTCCTTATTGACCGTTCTATCCTGTGGCAAGAACTCATGATGCACCTGCCTCTGCAATCGCAGAAAATTCTGTAAGCAAAACCTTCACATTCGACCGAACTTGGAGCTTTTTTCGGTATTGGCTCGTGCGGCAGCTTCCATTAGGATGATTGACCTTTGGTTTCCACGTCATAATCATAAACCCATGATTCGTCATAATCCTCTGGAGCAAATCTGGATCATCGCGGACAGAGTCCAACAGCTCCTTAGCAATGTTAATGCGATGCTGTTTTTGGTCAGAATTGAGCAAAAATCGAAGACGGGCCAAAACACGTGCAAGCAAACCAGCTGTCAAAACTTAACTGAACATTCAAAATTGCCAAACTTTTCGGCATAAGTGAGAAACATGAGTACCAACATAACGCCACAAAAAAAAATCGAAAATCGAATATACGTAACCCGCGGAAATTAAAATTCGCCATACTTTCTGAACAGACCTCGTATAAATAAGAAATTCTAATTTCTATCGAAAAAATAAATATTCAATTTTTATATTAATTCAAAAAAAAAACGAGCACAAGTAAAAATGTAATCCAAACAAAAGTGGCATTACAAGAATAATTGAGGTATGAAAGGGTGACTCGCCAGGGAATAGCTCTGCTCCAGTTCAAATACAATTAAAAAAATATTCTTTTCGATAATGGAGCAATTAAATTAGCATAGGAAACGCATCGATTTCATTCAGCTGGCGGCAGTTTGAATTCATTGATTCGAAGGAGGGTTCTAAGGCGACTTGATTGTCTGTTGGTGGCTATCTACGAGTCTACTTTTATCTTACTACCTACTTACTAAGGTTACTTTTGGTGACTAAAAGGTGACAAGATTATTATTAATGAATCGATAATTGTATACCTTTGGTTTGAATACCCCATTAGAAGTGGTTGTCTGAAAGACCTTTTTACATCAAATTATCCTTTATATATTTTTTTTCTTTTTAAAAAAAAAAAAAAATTTTATTTTATCTTCTCTATCATGAAAAATTAATCATTTGTCTTTTCGGAATAGCAGATGTTGTATTGTGGAAATTAATGAAGGTGTCAAAAAAAAAGGAGTAATTTTTCAACAACTTTAAACCACTCAAATATGTCTGTTAGTTAGGTTTAAGTTAAAATGTCACATTTTATCAATTAAAAGTTTATCTATCTCTAAAAAGAGAATGCCAAGACAGATATTTAACTATGCGTCAGATATTTTTAATGTTAATAAATTGCGTTTTCCGACACTGAATTTTTATTATGAGCACGTAATGGAATTTTTTCATCGCCTATTCGTTCAGAGCTTAATTGAGTTGTTAAAAGTCGAAAATGAAATATTTAACATTAATTCATATGAAATCGAATAAGCCGTTCAACTAGTGGTCCCTCAACTCGTCGTAAAGTTTATCTTTTCGAAACTAGTTAATAGTCACCTACCTTGTATTAAAGGGAAATGTTACGAGCAACACAAATATTGATTGCTATGATTTTTGCATATATTGTTGAACGGATTAAAAATTTGTGCAATATACAACATTTTATGTAAATAATTCAAATTTTTGACAAGTGGTATGCTCAATGAGCTGTAACTCGCCACTATGAATGTAAATCAATATTATCTGAGAGTCATTTACGCGATCGCATGCTAAAACCACTCAACAGTTTCAATTATGCAAGAGTTCACTATAACATAATCATTTAAAATATGTTCACATTTACTATTGTACTTGTACATATTTGAATACATGGAAACTTTTTAGCTTACTTTGAATAATTTGAACAAATATGTACGAATACCAATGGTAGCCGAAAGTGTCCTGCGGCCAAATTACACTGACTGGTCACAATTAAGCACGAAACAAGTGTTCATTGCACGTAATGAGAATTTTTTTTTTTTTGGAGATACTTAAGAAAAGAATTAATCTAAAAGTGGATTTTGTTAATATATATCATAAATGAAAAAGAAAATGAATTCTATTAAAAAAAGTATGAGGAAGTAGTTTGCATTAGGTTCGAGTTTTGAAAAAGTTCAGTTCTCAAGTGAACAATCTGGTTTGAATTTGAAGGAAGGTGCATACAATAACAAAACGCCTTTGGAAGACTATATTGTTCGATTGGGACAGAGAGTGAAGTGAAGTAGAGAAATCAGTTTGGTGCCAATAATACTAAATCAAAATGCACTTTTACCTTCGAGACATTAATTTTAGCACGCAACGCAAGTACCACTTAATTAAACCGAATATTTCTGATAACCGGACTCGTTGTACGATCCATAAATCAGTTTTCATTATATTCCCAGCAGACTCGACTCCGTGAGCGAGATTCGTGGAGTCTATGGGCCGTATCTGGTCGCTCCTGCAAACTTGTGACTTGGTGGTTGTGGTTGTATACATGAGTCCATAGGTTATTCAATCTACATTATTGCATTCTGCTTCGAATTATGCTTAAAGTGCAGCTTGCAGCTTTTGAATGAAGGTTACTCAATTGAAGTTTCATCCTAAGATTAGCTTACCTAGTGGAGTGCCTAATTTTCAGAGTATCCGACCGTTCAGAGTCAAATTGTCTCCCACTGACATCGTCTGCTATTATTACCGGTGCTGTCGCCAAGGTTTTAGCACTCAATCAAAGTGCCATAACAATAAATTCCCAATTCAAATAGTATTAAATTTTTAGCAGTAATAATCCACACTCAATACTAACCATTTAGAAGTTAATAATCAATCGGCATTTCTGTGTTAGTTTTTCAAGAAATATTTGCTCGTTCGTAAATTTTTTATACCATCAACTACTACGTAAAAGTATTTTTTTTTATCCTATTTATCTAATATTTATTTTCTTTCATTTACTATAATTTAATATTTGTAATTATTCTTATAATTACTATGGAAGCTATTTTTGCAGTATTTATAAAAAAAACCTTATCAACTATTAATTTATTCACATCATAATATGAGAAAAATTCCGTAGCTGCGTTTCATAATCCAACAACTCTTAAGGTTTTTACTAATTCCAATTTATTTATTTATTTTTTTTTTTTGTTGGTTAAGAAAATATTTTAACTTTAACTAAAAACTATAAGCCTATAGCGGTAATAGAAGTATTGTTTATGATTATTTAAAATGTACGTTCTTGGATAAATCGGAAAACTTTTCATTTACCATGTAAACTTTTAATAGCTACTGACAAGATGAGTGGAATCGGAGAGGTTTTTCGTATTTTAGCCATGGATGAGATTTATCAGAAAATTAATCAAAAATTGCTGATGAACGCATCTAACCACAAATAAATCACATGGTATGCTTTTTTGAAGCTTTCCCATCCATGTTGGGTTATTTTCTGCAATTCACCTCGACAAGTAGGAAGTGAACACTGGCCAATGTGGACATGCTGCGCTTCATTTCAAGATAATTTGTTTCGACGTAACTGCTCACCGCATTACACAACAGTCCATAATCTAGTCGCAAACATCTTTGGGTGCTTCAGATGGTATGTTGGTTGTCTTGTGTATACTTATGAGTATTGTCCACCTCCTACACCTGGGAAGTAAGTGCTTTAACACTAGTGTAAATAGTAACTAAATGAAAATCCACTATCGGAGGTCGTCATAATCGCTGTCTCCAACCGCAAATTTTACTTTCATCTTCAGGTTGTATGCTGCTACTTCGTGAGCAATTGGTAATAGCTTCGCAGAGAAAACAACTTTCAATTAAACATGCACTCAGTGATAGCCAATTGAACTGAAGCAGTAAAATCTCGGAGGATTTATATCGGAACTGTAACCTTAATCGAAAGGGGTTGCCCGGTCACTCTATGTTTGCAGAGATGTCGGTAATTTCCATGGAAGCGATCCCATGGTGTCTTGGTTGAGTTTGCAATCAAAAAAAAATGTCACACAATTCTCAATAATCGTAGTAATATCCGACGAGACCTATTCCTGACACAACAACTGCCATGTCAATTCGTTTCCCAGTAAATTTATGGCATAAACGAAAAGTGCAATTTCTAATCGATTTGACTACGATTACCCGCAAATTCAAATCCGAATTGGAAAAGTATTTTTTGTATCTGTGGAATATTGAATCTTTAACCGGGTTGGATTTACTTAATAATAGTCATTAGGGCTCACGTTAGCATAAGTCAAAGTCGATTGGATTGTATAGAAACCGAATTAAATCTGACTGCTATTACAGCTCCAACAAACACCAGAGACAAAGGTTTCACTTTCAGACTCCATTAAATAGTCCTGATAGTAATAATAATAAAATAATGTTCAGAAATGTTAAATCATGATCGCAGTCGAACGAGCCACGCGGAGCACCCGTTTATGGGTCATCGAGAGTCATTCTCAAAGTGGCTCGCTCCTCAATCGTAGGTTCTGTTTACATTTGTAATTTATGCTCCTATGCTGCCGTACGGATAGTTTACTGATTCAAATGATACTCTGATCCGACCGTATAAGTTTGATCAGAAACCACTCGTGAAAATCACTGGTACTATGTTAAGTATCATTATTTTATATCATACTAACGATGGGGCCATAGTCGAGTTGCGATTGCAGGGGAGTGCAGATTAATACCAATTTGACAGTATGTCATGGAAGCAATGGCAATTGAAATGACTTGCCAAGCAGAAGGTAGAAGCTGGTACACCGCTGTGAAATGGTGAATAATATTAGAAATAATTCACTACAAGGAAAGTGAAATTGTTCAAAAGCTGCACCTAATCCCAACAGGTATCCAATACGACCGCTGGTTGACGATCCCATCTGCTTGTAAGTTTAGTTTTTGTACAAACTATAAATTGGATCGAAAATAAACAATTGTAATTTATCTACTTTTCGTTATTGTAAAAAAAATGTTCAATAAGCTTTTATTGATAAAAATAGGAAAATATTTTGTTTTTTGTAAATGTCAACAATTTAGGAATATTTACAGGGGAAAAAGTGGTAAAATTCTGTTTTCTCATAATTTCTTTTGTTTATGTTTAAGGTCTCTTAGCTATGTGCCAGGGGCCACTTTATAGTGACACGGCCATGATGCAATTTGACGACCTCATTGTATGTGTGAGAAGGTATCTAAATGAGACTAGCAAGAGTTTTGCTAGACTTTATTGGGTACGAGGTATGGTACGAAAGTAATGAGACTGTTTCTTGTTTGCAACAATTTCTGTTTTTTTTGTACATTATTGAGTAGTTATCTTGGGCAGCTAGATAATGGGGGGGGGGGGGGCGTTGCTTTCACTTAAGAAGGCTTTTTCTGGAATTATCCTCATTTTCTCGTTTACACTCCTTGTTATCGGGAGTACCTTTCAAGTATCTTTTGAACTTGGAAAATAAATATATAGTCACATGAACTGATATGTGAATTGAAAGGAAAGAGGGGGGGGGGGGGAGGGGTTTGATGCCTTGGAAAAAGAGCGAAAATCTCTTTTTCGAGAAAAAAAAACACTCATGTATGCAGGCGGTTGTGTGACAGCGGCCGTTGGACTACAATGTCCGATCTGCTACAAAAAAACGCTTTTTCTGAGCTTTTGAAGGAGCTTCAATGTTAATCGACGGTCTACCCTTCAACACCTCCACGAACTTGTACTGAATCTCTAGAAGGGACTAGCTTATAAGATAAATTCATATTGTTGGCAGATCATTCTCCGTAAAATTAGTAATTAATTAATTTTTTATAAATTTGGAAATATACGAGGGTCGTTCAATAAGTCCTTAGAAAAAGATAAAAAAAAAAACTGTTTTTTAAAAAAAAAAATTTATTTTTCAACATAATCTTCTTTTGTTTAAAAAAAAAATTTTATTTTTCAACATAATCAATTCCACAATTTTAGCCATGGAAACAGCGCAGGTGTGCACACGCGCATTGTCCTGATGCAAGAGGATTTTTTTTCTTCTTCAGATGGGGGCGTTTCTCTTTGATTTCCTCGCTCAACCGTTGCAATAACGACGCGTAATACGCTCCTGTTATTGTTTTTCCTTTTTCCAAGTAGTCGATAAAAATGATGCCCTGCGAATCCCAAAAGACCGTGGCCATCACCTTGCCGGCCGATGGCACAGTTTTTGCCTTCTTCGGAGCCCGTTCACCCTTGAAAATCTACTGTGATGACTGTCTCTTCGTTTCTGGAGTGTAGTAGTGTATCCAGGTTTCGTCCACAGTAACATATCGACGAAGGAATTCGGCAGGATTGCGATGAAAGAGTGCCAACACAGCCTAAGAGTCCACTACACGATTGCGCTTATTCTCCTCTGAGAGCAAACGCGGCACCCATCTTGCCGTAATTTTTTCACAGACAATTTTTCATGCAATATTGAAGCGACTGTACCTTGTGATATGCCCCTGGCCTCAACTAATTCGCGCACTTTAATTCGCCGATCGTTCAAAATCAGATCGTGATTTTGTCGATGATTTCAGGAGTAGACACCTCAACTGGGCGTCCTGAACGATGTTCATCTTTTGTGGATGAACGGCCACGTTTAAATTCATTCTCCCAATTGTAAACCGTCGCAAACACAGGTGCAGATGTGCCATGAACTGCATCCAACTCGGCTTTGATTTCTTTCGGGCTTAAGCCTTTCAAATGGAGATGTTTGATGACAGCCCTAAACTCGCTTTTTTCCATTGTTATGCACAAATAAATGACGTTAACTTTAATCGACGATAGAAATTGACCTATGCTATGGATCGAGCTGAAATAGTGCTACTTACAAAAAAAAGTAAGTAGGTCAATTTCTATCGTCGATTTCTCGGATTTTGTAAGGACTTATTGAACGACCCTCGTATTGTAAGATATATAAGAAGGGACTTGGAAATATAGTTATTGCATTCAGGACCTCCACAATAAGAGGAATCCTTCTCGCAAAGTAATGCTTGATCAGGTGGCATTTACATAATATTGAGTGCCACAGGATAAAGGATATTTAGAGTTGCTAAAAATAATATTATGAATTGATCCAATCCGGCTTTTGAGGACTTTATAATCAAAGAATTTTGGTTTAAATGGTTGCCATTGGTTATTATTCTCTTAGTAGGTAAAACATAACTATCAGAAAGTTTCTTCAGAGAGCTTATCAGCACTTTTATGACTTAAAATTACCAAATGCTGTGGTATCCAACACAACTCAATTCTATTGCTGGGTGCTGGGTAGGCTATATCATATGGCACTAAGTACTGGATCACCCGATGGGACATAAATAGCTTCAAGTACGACAAGGTTGTCGATCAAAATAATAGTACGTCATTATCTGAAGATATTGATCGTAATCTCAATTGCCATTTTAATAGCTTTACAATGCAGTGCACGGGTAATAAAACCAAATAGTTCGACGACCGAAAAATATGTTGTATTGGCATCGGCAGTGGCATCAATAAATAAAAGTAGATATTCAATTAGTTCGTCCTACTGTTTAAAAAAAAGTTCTTTATTTAAGCAACCTGGAAGAGGGACGAAATTCCGATAATTTAGCGGGAGGATAGGGGAATAAAAGTGCTTTTTAAGCTCGGGAGACGATAGTGTTTTTGATTAAAGTGACAAGGAGATAATTAGGAAAGCATGGGTTCTTGTAAATAAAGTTAATATAAGCTTTTTGAAGATAGTAAAAGAGATTTTTTTTGACTAGTATCCATTTGTATGGATTTTATCGGACATTTCCGATGTGCTCCACTGGCTAGCATAACGTAATGGCTTAGCGCTGCTCCGATTCGCTTCTTCCTTTCTATTAGCGTTGACACATATCCTGAGGGAAATAAAGCAAGATCCACTCCAAAAAAAAATTATTTACTCTAATTTAATTTGTATTATTATTATTTTGGTCAATAAAATCGACACTGTTTTGAACATCACAGAAATTATACGATCAGCGACTGTGTCTGATACAATTGCTGTCATCATTAATACTTTTCGAGGGAGTATTTTAAAAAAAAATTGATTTTTATTAAAATTTTCGAGTGTTTGTCTTAAAATTATTAGTTTAAGTGACAGAACTTCAAATAATAAATAAAAGAAAATTCCGAAAAAAATATCTTTTTTTTCTAACTATCCGAATTATGATAAAGCAGAATTCTTTCTTTTGATCAAAAACTTTTATGGAAGAAAACTCTTTCCTTAAAATTCTATTATTCATTCATTCATTGAAAAAACCCCTTTTCCTTTACTGCGCAAACTACAACTTTTATTTCCGTCAAATTATAGACCTCTTAGGTGTGATAGAAATTCAATAATAAATGTAATAGCCTCAGTAGATAATAAATAGTTAGTTCCAGGTGCAAATGGCGTTCATTAACTCATTGATGAAGTCTTTCGAAAATGGGCGACTGTCTCTTCGATGCTAAAACAATTCATCGTCAACAATTGATCATTATTCAGGCATTCATCATGAGGTCGGTACTTTTGGAGTTCGCTCCGCCCCAAACTCTTATGCAGTAGCACCTACAAATAATAATTTCGTTTGAAATGTCTTAACTCATGGGCTAGGATAATACGTTTTAGAAGAATAGAAACCATCCACCAAATATGAGAACGTCAAGTGGCGGGCAACTGGAAGAAAAAATATCATTAGTCATGGTGATTGTGTTTGGCGTTGATGCCTGCCTTCCTATCATTTTGTGCGGCTGCTTCGAACACCTTTGTCTTCCCACATTAGTTAATCGTCATCGTCACTGGTCATTATGAATACGAGAAACAACACAAAAAAGTCAAAGTCATTCTTCTTAATTTTTACCATTGACCCGACTATTCCGACTTGGAAGATCGATTTTGCATTTAGACTCCATGCTTGGCCGCATTCTGGTGACTCTTCCCAAGCGCAAGAATCCATCAATTGGCAGAAAAGCAACCATCTTCCCCAATTACTCTAGATCCAATTTATACCGTGCTCCTCAGAAGTATCTACTTAAGGCAAATTGTACTAACGCTTACTCATCCAATAATAATTTTTCTTCCAGCAACTAAACAAGAAGAAATAATTCGAAAACAATTATTTTACCTGTAAATGAATAATTTTCCCGGTCATTTAGAAATTTGGTAAATTTATTCAGTACTAAAAGAAGAAATAATTCGAATTTCTTAGTTGTGGTATGTAAATAATAGAAATTTTCAAAAGAGTCTATAACGAAGTTCTCACAGAAAGTGGTGAGAGTATAAAATTAGATTATTTAACATTTTTTTTTGTAAAAATTTCATGTGTTTTGGTGGGTGGAGGGGAGGAAATGGTATAATTGTAATTTTTCAATAAAATAATTTTCTTATTTATAATCTAAGGAGCCATTTTTGAGAGGGGAAATTTTCTTAGATTCTATTGAAAATTTCAAGCAGAAAAAAAATTAAATTAGAGATTTTCCAATAATTATTGTGCATTTAAACTTTTTGTAATTTTTTTTTTAAGATTTAGGATTTTTTTTTTTTTGGATATGAGGAAGTAAAAGTGTAAAAGATGGTGGAAAGGTTAAGTCTATAAAATAGGTGACAACGACATATGAGATCGGATTTTCTAAGATGAAGTTGTAAGAGGCAGCAATGTCGTCTTAAAGATTATTACAATAGTCTTGGCGGAACCGTTAAAAATGATTTGATTAAGTCTTAGGATAACATAAACATTGTTCGAGTAATGCTTTTGTGACTGAGATATTATGAGTTAACAGTAACTGTACTGTTATGGTCGCATGCATGCCTATGAGGTAATCTGAAGGAGCCCGTTAAACTAAGTACCTAAAATCATCTGACAAGATAAGGCAGTGACATGCCAAAATGGAATGGATGCGGGTTGCCTAGTGAATAGATAATAGTGACTGGTACTGTGTGCAATAGGGTTCCAACTTCACGGAATGTCTACCTGTTTGCTTTCTCTATTCGAAAACACGCGCTTTTGTCACACATTTATGATGGCTGAGCTGACATTCATTCTACGCCATGACACCCTGTTGATTTTTAGTGGCCACAGCATCTCATATCGTATACCAATCTTAACACCTGTATTCAAGTTACCTAAATCCACAAAGTCCGACAATGCATAAAAATTTATAAGGTGGGAACGGACGATTGCTTAATATAAAATTTACCAGAGTCTATAAGTTTTTATTGCAATTAACATCTCAGAGGATGCTGTGAAAAAATACCAACAAATTTTTAATATACGCGTTAAGGCACGAACAAATCTCGCATGGGAATTGACCGTTTCGATTGGCATTTTACACTTCGTTGAATATACGGACTGACAGGTGTCCACTCTGAAGACACAAAATTGCAACATTTTCTTTCCGATCGAAGAACTTTTCGCACCTTAAAATAATCAATATGGATAAATGTCAAATCCTTTTCAATAAATTCGATCTCACCGATCCGATCACTGTTCCGCTTCTTTAATCGAACCAGTTCGATTTCTCTAAGCATCAACATAAAAAGTAGACAATCTAATTTAAGATATAATATGTATTATTTTTATTTTTTTATTATTATTTTTTTTAGTGTTTCTTTTTATAGTCTATATACAATTTTTCTTTTAAGGTTAAAGTTACCTTCTGAGCTATCGTAATGCAAAAAAGAATTTATTCATTTTATGGTTTGGAAAACACAGTCTTAATTTTTAATAGTTATTGAATGTGTATATTAATATAGATAAAAAAAAATTTAGCTTTAAATCTGCCATTTATTTAAAAATATATAATAAATAAAAATAGATAAAATAAAATTTAAAAACTTTTTACAAATATGGTAACTCTGGTGTAGCAACATTTGCTCTTGAAGAGGAGATTATGGTTCTTATAATTGCTAACACTGAGAAAAAAGTTCGAAAAAATAGGAAAGGTTTTTAGATGTGTTAGGGTCTTTACTTCAATGTAACGAATAGTGTATGAAAAATATATTATTGATATTAGTGAAAGTATAGCTGAAGACCAAAATTTATGGATTTTACGGAAGGATCAGCATTTGGATGGGTATAACGGCACAGAATGGTGCTTTTTGCAATTGGACTTATGTCATCACTTATATAAAATTCAACTCACATAAAAATTGGAGTCTGACAATTGTGGATGGTTTTTTTTTATGTTTAGATTAATGAGGTACAGGGGGAAACCTTCAAAAGGTACTCGCCTGGAAATTTTTCCTGCCAGGCGAGTTATGCGGGATTTTTACCTCGCTAAAACCTAACCTGCACCTCTAACCTTGCTCCCGGAGCGATGGTTCCCCGGCGACACTCTTTGTAAATACTACTTTGCCGGGGCGTTCTTATTTGATGTTACTGCTGTCCCGATATTATGACGCCTCGCGGCCTATTCTTCGTACGTTGTGTGGAGATCCTTGATAATGGATTCCGCGTACTCTGCAATTCTGTTCCAAGCCGATTGGCTCTTCAGCATGCACTCCACTATATTTTCTGGACTGATGGAACGGTCCAGATTTCTCTCCAGCTCCGCCCGCGCCCCCTCGTAGAGAGGGCACTGGAAGAACACGTGTTCTGCGTCTTCGATCACATCGCGGCAATGATGACAGTTTGGGGAGTCAGTTCTCTTGAATCTGTGCAAGTATGCCCGAAAGCATCCATGCCCAGTCAAGAGTTGGGTGATGCAATACCCGACTTCCCCGTGCAGGCGAGTGACCCATTTGGTAACATCTGGGATCAGCCGATGAGTCCACTGACCCTTCGTCGAGTTGTCCCATCTCTCTTGCCAGAGGCGAAGACTCTCGGGTCTCTCCTCTTCACAGAGGACCTTTCGCCGCTCTTCCTTCTTCCTACGATGTTGGCGTTCCCGCTCTTCTGCCAGGGTGTCGATGGGTGGTAATGATGCCACGACGTTGATCGCATAGTGTGATACCATTCGGTATGCTGACGCTACTCTGATCGCTGAGAGCCGCTGGACTGATGACATTGTCTTGCGGTATATTGTTAGCTCTAGCGATTTTGCCCACACTAGTGCTCCGTATAGCAAGACGGAGGTAACCACAGTTGCCAGTAGTCGCCTTCGGATTTGCCTAGGGCCTCCGATATTGGGCATTATCCGCGAAAGTGCGCCCTGTACTGCTGATGCCATCCTGCTGACGCTGGAGATGTGCTCTTTGTAGTTGAGTCTGGCATCCAAGACCACTCCTAGATACCAGATGTAGGTTAGCGACCGGACGCGTGGTCGCCTACTCTTATGGTGAAAGTCTCCATTTTCTTCCGGCTACTCACAAGAGGTGCCTCGGTCTTGTGTTCCGCCAAAGACAGGTCTGCCGATGTCATCCACTGTCTTATGCTCCGGGTGGTGGTGGAGAATGCGGCTTCCAGTTCCTCCAGGTGTTTAGCTACAAGGACAACCGCTACGTCGTCCGCGAAAGCCACGAGTTTTGTGTTCGCCGGTAATTCCAGATGGAGTAGGCCGTCGTACATGACGTTCCACAAGAGTGGCCGCAGGACAGAGCCCTGAGGTACCCCTCCCGTGACCCCATACTCCGCTGGTCCATCCTCGGTCTCAAAGTGCAGTAGTCGATCACTGAAGTATGATATGACCATCCTCCGTAGGTAGTAGGGCACCCCCATGTTCTCAAGAGCCTCCAAGATTCGATCCCAGAGGGCCGAGTTAAACGCATTCTTGATGTCCAGGGTGGCAATGAGGCAATACTTTTTAGAACCGCCTTTCCATCTCTTCCCTGAGATGGCTTCCTTAGGGTCCAATAGGGTCTTGGAACAATAGGTTTTCGATGCCGATATCTCTAACAACATTTTCTTAAGCGATTAGTCTCATTTTTAGCTCCATGGATATATAAAACTATGAAATCCCGCAAGTGACATTCAGGAGAAAATTAACTATGAAAACCCACAAATAACTGTGGAGAAGCCATTGTATCAGTAAAAAATGACTGTCTGATGAACAATTTTGTCTGAATGTATCTTTGAAAATGAAGAAGAAGAAGACACCATTATAATCAATTCCCAGCACTTTGGCTGTACGGTAACAACATTTTTCTAGTCACTGAACTTAAAGATTTTATTCTAGTCCATATGTGGTTTCAACAAAAGCTACACAAAATCTCAAATTTTCGATTTATTTAATTTTTAAATTTGATGATGTCAATTGGTCGCAAAGATCTTACTATTTGACGCCATTAAACTTTTTATTAAAAGACTTTGTAAATGATCGTGTTAATCTTTAAATTTTAGAGTAATTAAAAAAAATTTTAATCCTTAAATTTTAGAGCAATTAAAAAATCTACCTAAAAGTGAATGAGTTCTTTAAGAAGCCTTGTTGCGGGCATTTGATGAATAATATATTCCCTTTAGTAAACAATTCAGAATAAATTTTTTTTTAATAATTTCAAAAATTTTCAATTTTTAACAGAAAAAAAACCCAACAACAATGTATCCTGTTTACAAACTTACTTCTAATTTAAAATTTTTTTCCAACTTAACTTAAATAATTTACGAATAAATTTAATTTTATCAAAAACTTTCTCCTATCGATCCTATCTAATCAAAGAGATCATCAATAAAATCAAATGAAAAGCTAAGTTTTTGACTCTTTATCTAATGTTCGTTCTCCAATCAATATTGAGGATTTGTTTAGAAAAAAATTTGAATTATTATTTAATCCATGACAGTTTATTATATAGATATAAGAATTGAATGGTGTTTAATCTTATTTATATATTTAGAAGAAAAAAAAATGATGACAATTTTTTTTCTTATCACAATCGAAATAATATAGTTTTATACAAAATTAAGCTGAAGATTTTCACATTTAAAAATTTACATACGATTTTCTATTAAATGAGTTCAGGTTCGATTAAGGCAATCTTTTTGAATAAAATTATCCTATTTGATAGATACTCAATATCGTATACGCATAGTCTACACACTAACTCAAATCCAGTCAAAATGTTGTATGTAAAAAAATCGATGTTGACGAACACGAATAAAGTTATTTTCGGTAATTTTCCTTTTTTTTGGGATTTTATTAGATTCTCGTCTATTCAGATGCAAATACTAAACAATCGCTTTTGTGTATAGCCTCTCATATGAAAAGGAATTTATTACACAGACGACAATGGAATATTTGAATCTCAGGTGAAACAGATGATCAGAAATTCTCTAGTGGGGAGACTATATATAATCTGAAATCTACAATAGACCTCTTTGACTGGATCGTATTTGGATAAAGACGACGATAAAAATATATTACACAAGAAGATTAGCACCGGTAAAGGTAGCAAAACTAATCATCATCTCATTATTTACAAAATATACATATACGCATATGTACTCTCCAAAATGGACGGAGGCATATTTTTTCCCCCCGTATCTGTATCTACTTTGTTTGTTTGCTTGCAAGTTTCAGAGTTTCTTCAATATTTATCTTTTTGGTCATTCAGTTTTGTTAGTCTTCTAAAGTGATGTTGTTCTTATTTTCAGATTTATTCTTTTTATGATATTTACCACTTTCAATATGAATAGAAATTTTGAATTTGTTTTTTTTCCCTGCCTGCCTTCTTTCTAATCAAGAAAGAGTATGTATATTGACATACGTGAGCACAGGTAAGACCTCATAGATATTATTATTTTTTATACTGTTTACAAAATATAGGTAGTCAGGCAAAAGGTAAAAAAACAAATTATACAAAAACCAAGAATTAGCAAAAGAACAAAAATACTTTTGAATATTATACTATATGAGCATACCATAAATAACAATCATTTTGATAGCTGGTCATTTTGCTTCTACGAACAGAGACTCCAGAGGAGTCTGCCAATTTAACATCGAATAATTCGTGTGAATTTTGAGTTTTTTTTTGTTGTCCTATTATTGGAATTTTGTCTTTTATTTTAAATATTATTTTCATATATGGTATATTTTTTTTAATATAATTTATTCAAAACTACCTGTCATTATTACTACCAGTAGATTTGAGTATTACTATTTTTTTTTACTATGATTTTTTGTATGATCATTTCTTTATATCTTTTTTTTTTCGTCTATTATTAAAAATTCAAAGAAATAAAAATAAAAAACAAAAAAAGAGACTATATTGAGTAATTCAGTCTGTATATCGATTCGGAATGGAGCGATTAGTTGATTGATAAACATCATTAAATATTTCTTAAGAGAGAGATTTACCTATTGAAAAAGCTTCAAAAACTATAATCAAAAATATGTAAATAATTTTTTTTTTTTACTCTCATGTAAATATAATTTTAAAAATAAAGACATTAGTTAGTAAAGAAAAATTTTATTTTTGTTTTTATTCACTCAAAATATTTTGGTTATTTTCGTTTTATTATTATTATTATTATTATTACTATTTTCGTTGTGTTTTGTTTTTATTATGATTAGAAAAGAAGCTCAATTTTTTTAGAAAACATTTTTTTTTATTGTAATTTTTAACATAAAATTGGATAAAATATTGCCATTGAAAAAAATTCAACCGAATTCAACTCATTTCGAAAATATAGGACGTCCATTAGAAGGAGACCCTAATTTAATTTGAATATGTCAGAACGGCCATTTTGATTATATAAAGACGCCATTGTTTAAATTTTTGAAATAAAATATTTTCTTGTATTTTTTTTTTTTAGAAAATTCATTTAATAATACTTTAGGGGATACAGAAATAATGAATAATAATTGGGGAATATTTGTACATATTGTTAGAAAGTTTGTTTTTTTCTTTATGATTTCTAATATATTTCATGAAAACATTTAACAAAACTCTATTCATTAAAACTTATGTTTATGGTTAGTTTTGACATTTTTATGCGTAGACTATTTTTATGTTCGTTTTTTCTTTATTTAAAAAATATTTTAGTTATTTAAATTTAAGAAATAACTTTTTTATGGCTATTACAATGAATGAGAGACAATGTAAATAATTTATCTACTTTTTAACTGGTTTTATAATTTTCCTATAAGGAAGGTATTTATTATTTGAATAGAATTTCAGTCAAGGAAAATTTGATCAGGACATAATCGTATTGATATGCTAAAATTTAAGATTGGTGTTTTTTCTCTTTAATTTATAATATATATAATTTTTTATGATATTTTCTTTAATATTAATTAAAAATTTTAGGTTAACGATTTTTTTCTCGAAATATTTAAAATATGTTGGATTTTATTAAAATATTTTTAGTAGTAAAGTAATAAAACTGATTTTGTTTGGAAAAATTTAAATTTTATTTTCATGCAGCAATATTAGTTTTTTCAAAAAATTTTGTTTTGGCAGTTACACATCAGTGGAATCGTTGTTTCTACTTTTTGTTATTAGTGCTGGTTATCGGCATTATCAAGATGACGCTCTATCAAGCGTTTTTTGATTTTAGGCTGTGAAAAAAGACACAAATACTTTTTTTTTAGACAAAAACTCATTGATGGAAATAGCTGTGTGACAAAGGATGTTCGATCTATCCTAAAGAACCTTTTGCTAAGCCTTTCAAAGAGTTTTTTTAATAAAATATTCTACATTTTATCAGTTTTTTGTTAAAGGTCTGCCTAAGGTAGGTGCGACTTCCAGTACTTCTCGGCCAACTAAATTTCCTTATGTTTTTTCGGACCTTAGAACTACGGCATTTCCTTCTTTTGACGAAACCCCTTAAGAGGGGGGTTCTATCACAAAGAACTCTTTTACTGAGACTTTCGAGGACTTCTGCATTACGCAAAGAACCTTTTTCTGAGCATTTTAAGAACTTTTTTTTATAAAATAAAATCCTTTTTTGAATATATCTTTAAAATATTTCTTATTCTTCTCCTGAGTTGGATTTTCACTACTTCTCGGCCTATTAAATTGCCTTCTTCTTTTTAGAGATTTAGAACTACAGGACCCCCTTCCTTTGACAAATCTCGTTCACAAGGAATATCCAATCAGATGCAAAAAATGCATTTTCTGTAGCTTTCAGGGACTTTTACTGTTGCAAAAACCTTTTTCTGAGCCTTTTAAGAACGTTTTTTATAAAAAAGAATTCTTCGCTATTTAGTAAATTGCTTTATACTTTTTTAGGGATTGCTGAGACTTTCAAGGACTTCAGCATAGTGCAATGACCCTTTTTATGAGCCCTTCAAGGATTTCCTTATAAAAAAGAATCCTTTTATGAAAAATCCCTAAAAGATTACATAATTTTCTCAGTTTTCGATGTTGAAGGCCTTTCATCTTCCAATGCTTTTCGGCCCTCCAAAAATTCTTGTGCTTTTGATATGTAATTTTACGGTTGTTGAAACTTTTCATAAGTTAAGCTCCCTTGTCTGTGAGCTTAACAAAAAATTTAATGGAACATTTTTGCTCCAAAGTGCGCTGATAGAATTCTCGTAAAAAAAAGGAAATTTACTTACCATACTCTATAAGGTTGTATAAATACCGGGTTGGATTGAAATTTGAACGGCTTATCTCATTAATTTTCTGCCATGCCCCGTATATATTAAATATTTTTCAAAATTCTAAAAATAATTTCATATTTTAAAACTTAACATATTTTTGAATACTTTTTTAACAAGAAACAAATTCTATATAAAAGGTAAGCCATGAAATTGTAGATATTAGATAAGTTGAAAAATCAATGAATGCATAAAATTCAAATTCATTTGCCATTATCCTAAATACTAACAAATGAATGGGTCCTTGTGTTAAATTAATGATCATGAATAGAGATTAATAATGACGAGGCAAGGCAATCTTTTATATTCGATATTTTGTCAGATCGCCATTGCCACCATTTCTTATATATTGTATAAACACGATCATTAGAAATGGTTGAGAGATTTTTGTGAATTGTAGTACGAGTCCAGGGATGAAGGGACGATGTGCGTGAATACAAAAGCCAGCCAAATTTTGTGGCAAAAGAGATTAAGTTACACCCTGAATGCATGTCATCAAGCGATAAATTTGAATGTACAACCACATTAATACTGACGCCCTGAAGGATTTGGACAAGTTCGACCAGCGAAGATTGCCATTTTTTGGATCCAATCGCTTTTGTGAATTCATTTTTCATCATCGAAATGCATCGTTTGGCTGTCGGGTGTCCATTTGTCGTGGACTGTGTATCTTTAGTAAGAAATTTTTGATTTTCACGATTAGTTGGCCCAACATTCAGGATAGCTAAGAATAGCAAGGCAACAGGAGTTTATACAAAAAACAAGACGAATTGTTATAGAAAAAAAATGAACAAAATAAAAAAAGAATTTCTGAATGGTTCTATGCGGTTGACGATCGTTGTCGCGACCACGAAAAACGAACAATTTCATCGGTGGCCCATCACGTCTAATATAAGAAGTCGAAAATTCAGACTTCGAATCCACAATGTAATCCCAAAGCTTTAGGGCACGACCCAAACTCGAACATTTTGGATTTTGCTGCGTGATCCATCTGCATAGCTGCTATTCCGTAGTTAGTACACTCTGTGTTTGGTCTGCACGAAAGATTATTACCGAATCCCAGGATTGTCAGCAGATACGATGGATTTTTTTCCCTCTCCACATTCTATGGGCCCTACTTTTTATATCGTCTGATTTTTTGGAACAGAATTTTTTTTTTTTTTTTGTATTTTGCGAATTTATCATGACCGCGAATTTTTTACTTTTTTTGCGTTTTCTTTATAAAAAAATGATTTTTGCAACTCTTTACCATGCAGAGGAGATAGTTCAGTTATTTAATATTGATCCCCGCACTTCAGTCAATGAATATTCTTTCCCAATTTCCATTTTTAATAAATTGAAACTTTAAATAATTTTGGCAGCAATCTGATACCAACATTTCATATTCGATTTGATATTAGTTTTATTAAAATTTCAACTTAATTACAAATGGAAATTACTCAATCGCTCTTTCTTAATTTCTTAAAAATTCTTTTTTTTTTGCATCAAATTCTCACAAGTGTACCCTTAATAAATGAGAATTTTTTACTTTTCAGTGTTATTTAAAGCAAAATTTTAAAATTTTTTTTTTTGAAAATTAAAATTGTCGATTAAGTTTGTTTTAAGAGAAAAAAATATTTGCTTCAACAAAAAATGATTGGTATTTTGAACGCGATTTATAGGTTTTTTTATAGAGGGTTTGTCCAATTTGCATATTGGAAAGTAAACATTATTAAAATAATACATTTTACTACTTTAAATAAATTTTTTTACAATATATATATATAAAAAACTCTGCCATTTAGTATACACTGAATATTCTTTTTGCACGAATTTTTTTTACACGAATTTGATTTAATACGAGTTAAAACGAAAAACAAAATTTTCTTTTTACACGAATTGTTTTGTTTTAACACAATTTTCAATATTCTATGAATTTTTCCGGAAATTTTTCTGATGAATTTGTTTCATTCTCACTCCTCACAAATATTCATTGTAACTTCGCGTTAAATTTTTTACAATTCAGTTAGATTATGTAGATTATATGAGCGGGATTCCCCGAATTATGCGTAGGGTAAAGACGTCAAAGAGAAGATTCAAAAAGCTTTGGTAATGTGGATTAAAGATAAATCATAAAAAAGAATATCAGTAGATGGAATTACTATCAAGTAAATAACATTAAGAATCTATAAACGTGAATTTTCAAGACAAGTTTTCTTAAACGACATATATTCCATAATATAAAAATTAAGGGAGGAACTGCGTCTGCAGATGAATTGGCTTCTAAAGAATTTCCTTAAAAACTTAGAAAAATTGTCAAGTTTGGAATGTAGATGAAAGTGGCCTTTTTTTGGAAAAGAATATCTAGGAGAACATATTTTGCAAAATCGCAGAAAACTGCTGGTGGTTTAAAAGTAGCAAAGAACCGTGCAATATTGTTCCTTTGTTCATTCGAATACATGCTAGATAAACTAGATAATAATAAGGATTTAACAATCATTGAAGTGTGGAAAAAATTTTCCATTATGGACTAAATTAATCAAGTTGGGTTAGCATTAGCTGACTTGAAGACATCAACGCTGAACTCATGTTGGGAAAATATTTGGCCAGAATGTATCAAAAGCAAAGATCCTGATCCTGTCATCCATAATAACTCTGCTTTTACTGATATCACAACGCTGGCACATACAATTTGTAGAGATGGATTCGATGATCTATCATTTGCCTATATAGAGGAATTATTAGTTGATAAAAGCTTGAGTGAAAATGAAGATATAGACCTCACCCTTGAGAAACATCATGACAGAGAAGATAGCGATAATGACGAAGAAGATCCTCCCATTTTAAATGCAACTCTTGATGTCAAGAAGATCTTGATATTACCAGGATTTTAGGTAATTATTTTGAACAATATGATCCTGATGAGGAACGAGCTGCAAAATTTAAACGTGAACTGAAATCAATGGCAACGAAAATCAAACACAATCTTTAATGAGAATTTAAGATATTATCTTCTGTTTTTTTTCAAAGCATAATTTATTTTTTATAATATATTTAATGTAATAAAATGAGTAAGCACGAAATAAATTCTTAAGCGAACTCTATCAAGATTTTTTTAAATATTAGTTATTATACTATTCTTCCATTTAGCTATTATCTTTTTTTACACGAATTTTTTGGGAACGTATCTATCGTGTAAAAAGAGAATTAGGTGTATATATGAGGTTCATTAAACAAGTACTTAGCCTACAAAAGAAAAACGAAAATTTTGGAAAGGTGGCAGTTTATTTTTCCACATAATCTCCTTCAAGCTCGATACACTTGGCCCAGTGATGCTCTAACTTTTTTAACCCGTCCAAAAAATACATTTTCTTGAGGGAAGCAAAATAGGCCTCCGTGGCGACGATGACCTCCTCATTCGACCCAAATCTGTTCCCGGCGAGTGATTTTTTCAGGTTTGGAAACAAAAAGTAGTTAAAGGGGTTCCAAATCTGGAGAGTACGGTGGATGGGGCAGCAATTCGTAGCGCAATTCGACCAATTTGGCCATGGCGACGGCGGAGGTGTGAGCCGGCGCGTTGTCGTGGTGGAACAGCACTTTTTCCTTCGCAATGCGGGGCCGCTTTTTCTTCAATTCGACGTCAAATCGGCCCAATAAGTCAGCATAGTAGCGCCCCGTGATTGTTTTACCCTTCTCGAGGTAATCGATGTGGATCACACCTTGTGAATCCCAGAAAACGGTGGCCATCACCTTTCCGGCCGATCGAACAGTCTTCGCCTTCTTCGGAGCACGTTCGCCGGGTGAAGTCTACTGTTTCGACTGTTCCTTGGTCTCTGGTGTGTACCAGTGAATCCATGTTTCGTCGACGGTCACGAAACGACGCAAGAACTCCGCTGGATTGCGCTGAAACAGCGCCAAACACGTCGCCGATGTGGTCTCACGGTTGCGCTTGTTTTCCGACAGCTTTCTCATGCCCAGTTCTTCGTGTAGAATATGACGCACCGTTCCTACTGCGATGCCCACAGTCTCAGCTATCTCGTGAACCTTTAATCGACGGTCTGCCAACACGAGATTGTGGACTTTTTTAACGTTTTCCTGCATAGCAGCCGTTTTTGGGGCACCTGGGCGTGGCTCATCAAAAACCGACGTGCGGCCACGAACAAACTCGTTGAACCAATTCTTGACGGTCGCCATCGAAGGAGAAGAGTCACCATACACAGCATTCAAGCGATCTTTGATTTCGCTGCGCGTTTTCCCTTCCAAAAACAAGAATCTAATCACCGAACGATATTGTTCTTTTTCCATTTTTGTGCAACCGACCGACACGCTCGCTTTCAAAGGCTCTCAAAACAAAACTAATGATGGGAATCGACTGAAACTTTGACAGTAGGCTATTTTAAAAATGTACTGTACGATGGTAAGTTCCTTTTGCGACAGCAGTTCCATCGGGCGGTGAGGCTAAGTACTTGTTGAATGACCTCGTAATATTATTTTATAAAAAATTATCAAAAAACTGCTATGCTTATCGAATTTTTTCGATTTTTTGTACAGTTCGAGCTGTAATTCGGCCATTACCTGACCGATGTTGATTTAAAATTACTCCAAAGTTAAAAGAATATCTGCATAAATACAATAAGTTAAACAATCTTACAAGAAAAGACAAATTTGCATCAACTTGGGGTTCCATTGACATCACTAATATCGAAGATACGTGTTCTGCGTACTATTTTTCTTAGAACCATATATACTATAGTTTAGATAAAATCTTTTAATTTTGGTACTTATTTCTTAGAATCACATATAGTTTAGAAAAAAAATTTAATTTAAGGCGAAGAAAAGTCGGTTATCATACAGAAACTCTATTGCTCAGAATCTACGGTAATGGTCTCTCCTTCTTAATTTCCAAGGATATACGGGCTAATGTTATTTTCAAACTAATATCCAAACTAGACAGTTACTTTTTCATACTTGGAGTATCTTAAAGTCCAATTTTACTTAAGGGTAATTTTATTTAATGAAATATTTTTGCTTATAGCTGAATATATTTTTTCTTTAAACGAGAATTGTGACTATTTTTGTGATTTCTTTTTAATTTTTTTTATTTTATTCTTAAATAATATTATATTAAATAGTATAAATATATTCAATCTATTATATGACAGGGATTTAACTACCAAACTAAAAAAATGGATAATGCTCGATAATTTCTTATTGACCGCCGGACGTAGAAATGAATAAAAACAAAAACTTTAGAATATGAACTTTTCTCCAACAAATGATAAGTCTTTTTTCTAAATAAAGTATTTATTTTTGCTTAATACTGCTGAGTATTATAACCTATATATTCCCAAAATAAATTAAATTCATGAAAATAAAATTTTATTACACAAACAAAAAGTAAAGGAATAGTCGATTTTTGAATAGTAAAAGATTTTACGAGTATTTATTTAGTGTGAAACATAAATCACAGTCTAATTAAAGATGAAGAAAAAGAGTTTATTATAAATGAGGAATCATTAAATTGTCCAAAAATCAGTCAATTTATTTTGCATTCAAGTTTCTTTGGAATATAATCGAGAACATTAGTGGTGTTTATGAGAACCAAACAAGTCGTATATAGTCTACAGATTGAACCTTACCTATCACAACACCTTACCTATGATAGGTTTTTTTTTTATTTTGTTGTTGTTGTTGTTGTTGTTGTTGTTATCCCATTTATTGTACTTCAAAAGGTGCAGACAAATTATAGTAGAGTAAATACAAGATCTTTCATGATTTTCGAATTGTTTGATACAAATTCATGAATACAAATAGAAAATGACTTGTTCAATTTATTTTTCTTGACTTTGAAATAAAAATAAAAATAATAAAAATTCGATTTGATTAGGCTATTAATTTTTTATATGATGGCTTCATAATCTTGTAGTTTTGTAGCCTGGCAGAATTTTAAAGTCTCAAAAGCTATTGTTGATCTTGATTATTTTGTAAACGAACCTTGAAGTGGATTTATTCAAAAATTACATTTCGTTTGTTGGCTTGTCACATTCTCGTCTTGTTGGTATCCAATGATTATATGGAATTTATTACCCCATATTTGAAACCAGTTAATTGCCAATATGAGTACGAGCTTTATCATTAAATCCTTAGAGAAACAAATAGTTACGAATGAAACGCGTTGAATTATTGTATTCTGTTAGGTAAGGCAGTCATTAACGATAGTGTATGTTGTTTGGTTGAGATGAAAAGATGGTATGACGCCAAGGTGGATAAGAGGCTAACATGAAAAATCTGTAGTAATCATGAGAACTAAAATGATAACCAGATTAGCCAAATGGGAAGCTATCTTGGCTAATGCGATTAAAATCGCTGTTAACATTAAGCAAGAAAAGGTTTTGTTGAATTCAATTGGATAGTTTTTACTACTCGTACTATCACAATAGAACGCCAAAAAGACCTTCTAGTTTAGGTAATAAGCAATTTTAAATTACCATCCGTTTATGAATTTGTCTAATAACTATTAAAAACTCAATTAAAAGATTTTACTTTATTTTTACCTGTGAGATTCGTGTACACATGTACTCCGGAAGTATTGGCGATAAGGAGTTCGGTGCCACGTACATATAAAGTTTTATATAAGAACGTGCCTGAGGGTGTTTTCGAGTGAGCATAATAATTATTAGGTGTCAGTAATCTTAGTTCGTAGTATGATCAGTTAATAGACGCAGGCAATTATGAATACGTTTATCAGAGAATAGGATGCATATGGTTGTAGAGGATGAAATTTCCACTTCCTTCAATAATTATACGAGTACCTTCAGCTAAAATTACCAGGTATCGGGTATGATAAGAGTTCGAAAGTCTAAGGGTTCGAAATAGTGCATGTGGAATACGGCTGCACCTCCACTTAGATGGCTTGAAAAATTACTAAAAGAAAAAAGGTTTTTTTTCGTTGTGCACCGAAGATAAATTAGTTCAAGTATTCAGTCGATTATTCGTGTTCAACTCGATGCGGAGACTTGGTGACTTTACGTTTGTAGTTGCGATAATATCAGAACCTTAAGAACAATAAATTTCAGTGCCTTCAAGCATGATGAAGTCTTCGATTTTTCATGTGACACACATAATTGTTATCACGTTTGGAAATCATCATAGTCAGCCTACCGACTACTATCAGGTAATCGGGTAAATTAAGCAATTTCATGAGGAGCACTCCTCGGTGCACGAAACATTCTTGTACACACCCTATTAACACTTTAAATGCGACAAGAAGATATCCTATGTTTTTATTTTCACTTTTATTATTTATTTAAAGTCCTTTGTGCAAAGCAAGGGAGGATTCTAGCTGATTTTGCTACGATTTGAATAACTCTTTTCCGATATTCACGAAGAGCTCTTTTCAAAAAGTGCGACTCTCCTCGTAAACAGAGTGATTATGATACAAAGAACAAGCAAAATCTATTTATATAGAGTTTATTCTGTAGTCAAAGATTTCAATCATTGTTGAAGTGGCATATTATTAAAGAAATTTTTTTTATATGGTATATAAAATATTAAACATTCTTTAAAAGAAAATCCTTTTAAATATTTTATATAAAAAAAAAATTTCCAGCTTCCAGAAAAAATTATATAAATAAAAATTATTTCAATTATAACAGAACAGAAAAATTGCTAGAAAATATTTGTTTCCTCTTTTTTATTCAGTTTCTTATCAAATCTTTCAGATAATTTCATTTGAATAAAAAAATATTTAAAATAGAAATTTTTCATGTATTTTATTAAAACAAAAGATGAAAGTTTAAAGGTTTCTAAAAATCATCTTAAATTCTGAATGAACGTTTAAAGGAGTTTTAGGAAAAATACTTTCATTTTAACAAAATGCCAATAATGTTAAATATTTATTCATGGAGAATAAAAAATGTACGGAAAAAATGCACAAAGTATATTACTTGACCTAAATCCGTTTAACACGTAAATACGTTCGTTACGTTTTCAAAGAGGACTTTTTCTCTTTAGCTCAAGAAATGCAAATATTTATAAAGTTATTAAAAGAAATTAATTCATGCAGTCTTGCCCTAATAAATAAAAATTCTGCAGTGAAATTTCTGTAAATTGAATGTAGAATTTTCATAAACTCTTTGGAAATGATTGTTGTTGGAAGCAGATGCAAATGTAGAAATTAGTGCAGCTCGGTTCGTGTATTTTTATAAAAGGAATTCTATTTAGACACTTGGAGTTGGATTACTTATTTTAAAAAAAAAAAATCTATTTACAAAGAGCTGCTATTTTATTATATTCTAATGCGTGTGTAGCACTCGAGACAGGCTCAGGTGTTTTTCTTAAGATCTTTTCGTCTTGGAGCACTAAAATTCGTGAAAACCATTTGCATCCGTTGTTGCATTCTGCGTGGACATCAATTTTTAAAATCGCGTTAGTCATTTTGTATGGGCGATGAATTGGTGAGAATAGTCAGAAGATATGTCGATAATCATCTGCCATTAGTTTCCAGCGACAGACCTTTGTGAGATAATTTACTATCCTTTGCAGAATTTAATAACCACATCAATAATCATAATTTCAGGACAGCCATTTGAGCATACCTGAACCAATTGACATCAAGACAGTCTTTATTTTTAGTAGAAGACGAAATTCCTGAGAGGATGGAGGATTATTTATTATTTGTCTTGATGAAGAAACAGGTGAATATGTAAATAATGAATATTGGTTCATGTTCAATGTTTGAAAATATATTTTGAACACGGTAGAAACTGACTTTATCTCGATGGTGTCTCGATTTAAAATATTCTTTGTATCCAATCTCCAAACAACGCCAACACTATAAATAGAACAAGTGATCCAAATTAATGCAAGCTTTTGGGAGTTTCTTTAAAAATGAAATTAAAAAAATTTATGATACTATTTGTAATACCAATCAGAATCCACATTTTTCTATAGACGGTCCTCAATAACATCATTATCTATAAAAAAAAATTCCGCAAACAGTAAAGGCTCTATTAAACTAATTTAAAAATATTTTCATTTTCTGATATCCTTTATCAACAATACTGTTAATATATCTTAGCAAATCGATATGCCAAAAACGCAGTTAGTGGTCATATAACAACCTTATGGGCTATGGTGAAAAGAATTATGATCCTGTCTAGAATTCCATATTTTATCCATTTTGCCCTTCATTATCTCCTACTAACGTTGATTTGCATCTATTTGTTCCTCAATAAATGGTAAATTTAAACGAGTATTAAATTATTTAAAAAAATTGTATTAGATAAAAAATTATCTAATCAACGGTTGATTAAACTCCAATACCTGAAAAATTGGTCAATTTAAAAATGATTTTTCACAATAAACAGGAATATCCAATTTCTGCTTTAGAAAATATAGTTTAAAAAAGTAAATTTAAAATAAAACTATTAAAAAATTGTACTTTGTTATAAAGTTAAATGTTTGAAAACCAAAAAGACTTCTTGTATGACTCGATTCTTTTGAGATAATTTTTTATGAAATTTTTACACATTTCTACATGTAGTTTAGCCATTTTTTTTCTTAATTTTCAAACCAGTATCCTTAAAACATAGTTAAAATAAAGCCTGCAATGTGTAAAAATATTATCAAAAATTATTTATCATTATACGTAGGCTACTATATATATTTCTGGCCTAGGCAACACTAAGTGTTGCCAGGTGCGATCTGACATTTCCATTGGAAAGTTTGACATTTTTTAGCATAAACGTACTCAGAACGTTTTGACGTACGACTATCATTTGTGTTGTTTACAGTGACTTGAAAAAATCAATTTGGCAAAAAAATGGAATTAACTCGTGAACATTTTCGTGCGATCATTTTTCACAACTTTCGACGTGGATTATCACGACAAGAGTGCATCGATGAACTTAAATCTTTGTATGGCTATGAAGCACCATCCTATAGCACTGTGAAAAACTGGTACAACGAATTCAATCGTGGCCGACGCTCGCTCAAAGACGAATTCCGTGAAGGTCGTCCAAAAACAGCCGTTGTTCCAGAAAACATCGATGCCGTACGTGAACTGATAATGCAAGACCGTCATGTGACATACCGTGAGATAGAGGCATGCCTAGGCATTTCTCCCACCAGCATACATTCGATATTGCATGAACACCTGGCCGTAAAAAAGGTTTGTTCTCGTTGGATCCCGCACAATTTGACAATCGCTCAAAAAAAGGCTCGTGTGGATTGGTGTAAAGAAATGCTGAAAAAATACGATCGCGGTGCTTCAAAAGACGTTTATAAGATCGTCACAGGTGACGAATCATGGATCTATGCGTATGAGCCCGAAACAAAACAGCAATCGACCGTGTGGGTCTTCCAAGACGAGTCAAATCCAACGAAAGTTGTTCGTGGAAGAAGCACTTCGAAGCAAATGGTCGCTTGTTTCTTTGGCAAAACTGGTCATGTGGCGACTGTTCCGCTTGTGCAACGTAGGACGGTCAATTCTGAGTGGTACACCACCATTTGTTGGCCTGAAGTCTTCGGAGAAATTCGAAAAACGAACAAGAGAAGTCGAATCATTGTGCACCATGACAATGCGAGCTCTCACACATCGGCTCAAACCAGCGCCTTTTTGACCGGACAAAACGTCGAATTGATGGGTCATCCTCCGTACAGCCCTGACTTGGCACCCAATGACTTCTTTTTATTCCCACACATCAAGAAAAAAATGCGTGGTCAACGATTTTCGTCGCCAGAAGATGCTGTTGAAGCATTCAAAAACCATGTTTTGGAGGTGTCTCAATCGGAGTGGAAAAAGTGCTTCGAAAATTGGTTTGAGCGCATGCAAAAGTGTATAAATCTTGATGGAGAATATTTTGAAAAACAATAAAACCTTTTTTGTTGATAAATATTCGCATTTTCATTATTAGGCCAGAAATATATATAGTACCCCACGTAAGTACAAATTTTTTTATAACTGCCAATTGGCATCACCAAATTGCTTCCCCAAGGGTTTTGGCAAACCAGCCATCCAGAGCTGGCCTAGCACTACCCCGAAATTACAAGTTTCCTTACAGTAGCTCTTTGAGTTTTAGCTTTTTGAGTGAAGAGTACTCTAACCAGGTACTCTTACCAGCAGAAGTAATAGGTACGATGGGAGATCAGGAGGCCTACTGTTGGGGGTGTGCCATCTACAAGCATGGGGCACGAACGATGGTTAAAAAGAAGAAGGAGAAGAAAAAGAATAGAAGAAGCAGAAGAGGATGAATAAGATGAAGAGGAAATGAAGATGGAGAAGATGAATAAGATGAAAAACAAGAAGAAGAAAAATAATATGAAGAAAATGAACAAGAAATGAAGATGAAGAAGATAAAGAAGATGAGGAAGATGAAAAGGTAGATAAAATGAAGAACATGAAGAAGAAAGAAAAGATGAAGAAGATGAAGAAAGAAGAAAAAAAAGGAAAAGAATAGTTGAAGAAGAAATCAAGATAAAAAAGATGAAGAAGATGAAAAAGATAGATATGATGAAAAAGATGAATCAAGATAGGAAACATGAAGAAGATGAAAAAGACAAAGAAGATGTCTTAGATGAAAAAGATGAAGAAGATGAAAAAGATGAAGAAGATGAAGAACATGAAGAAGATGAAGAAAGAAGAAAGAGAAGGAAAAGAATAGTTGAAGAAGAAATCAACATAAAAAAGGTGGAGAAGATGAAAAAGATATATAAGATGAAAAAGATGAAGACGATGAAAAAGATGAAGAATAAAGAAAAGATGAAGAAGATGAAGAAGATGATGAAGATGAAGAAGATGAAGAACATGAAAGCAATGAAAAAGATGAAGAAGATGAAGAAGATGAAAAAGATGAAGAAGATAGAAAAGATAAAGAAGATGAAGAAGATAGAAAGGTGAAGAAGATGGTGAAGATGAAGAAGACGAAGAAGATGAAAGCAATGAAAAAGATGAAGAAGATGAAAAAGATGAAGACGATAGAAAGAGAAGGAGAAGAATAGTTGAAGAAGAAATTAACATAAAAAAGGTGGAGAAGATGAAAAAGATGAAAAAGATAGAAAAGATGAAGAAGATAAAGAAGATGAAGAAGATGAAGAAGATGAAAGTGATGAAAAAGATGTAGAAGATGAAGAAGATAAATAAAAAGAAGAAGGAGAAACAAAATGAAGAAATGAAAATAGTGAAGATAAAGATGAAGATGAAGAGATTGAAGAAGAAGAAGATAAAAAAATGATGAAATTGCAGAAGATGAAGAATATGAAGAAGATGAAGAAGAAGAGAAAAAGCAGAAGATGGTGAAAAATTTTAAAAAATAATACGAATAAGAATAAAACGAACAAGAACAAGAAAAAAGAAAAACAAGAGGAACAAGAAGAAGATGAGAAGAAAATAAGAAAAAAGAGGAAACCTGATAGAATGTGCCATGCATGGAGTGGCCTAAGCAGGAAAACAAAGAAGAATATGTTAGACTGAAGCAAGCTGGGTCAAACTGGGTTGTTGTTGAGATGCGTGCTACTGCCTGGACAAAGTCACCTGAGCCCTGCAAAATCCATTACTGAACTGAGATTGAGATACGTTGATTCGGCGTATCTCAATTCCTATGGTCATAGTGTTATGTCTAACGATGGGTATGCCACGTTAAACAACATTACACAAATCACCAAACCGCGTAATAGCATATTCTAGGAACTTTTCGCCCAAATTAATCATGTTGGGTAATTTTTGGCATCGTTTTAAGTTCAGACAAAAAAAGTTGGTAATTATGTGATCATAGTGCTCAGAATTGTCGAGAAATGGTGTCTCCTACTTCATTTTTAAGAAAATACGGGCCAATGAGAAATTCAGACAAATTTTTTTTCAATTATTTTCAAGTTTCTAAAGCTCTTTATGTGGAAATTTTACTTATTGAAGAATCCACCAAGTGGTAAATGCGCCTCGTCTCCTACTTCATTTTTAATGAAGAAAAATCTGCATCCAAATTCTGCAGTTCCAGTACCCAACAGTTTTATCTTCTGAATATTCAGTAAATATATATACATTTATTTTATAAAAAGGTATATTTATCATAAAAGTAATTTTACTATTATAAATATATTTATAATAGGGTTGTAAAATTATAGAGCTGTACTTTTTAAACTATTATAGGCATGTATAATTTGCTTGCTTATTTGTTGAAAATTTCCAGCGCATTCCGGTATTGGAAAATTAGAGAATGTTCCATTGGAAAAATTTTTAATTCAAACGACTACTTTTTGAATAAAAAACAGAAGAGAATAAAACATTTTTAAGTCCTTGATGCAGAAACTTTGAAATAAATACAATTTTATGTTTATTTTTTTCATCGGTTAGAGTAGTAAAATTTTTGCTGTGCCTAATAGTGTATAGCGAAAAAATACGCTCCTATGACAGATATACCAGAAAGTTTCCTGTTGCATAAACTTTTCAGTTTTTTTATTTCTATAATATTTTTCTATGTTAAAAGCTTTATGATTATTTTGTTAATAAAATTCTAAAGTTTAGTGTACTTATACTCATAATTGTTGAACTCAAAGTTCATGAGTTTAAGTGGATTTTATTCCAGAAACAAAATGTTTAGGTTTTTTTTAAAAGTATTTATAAAATTTTATATTTTTTATTAAACAAATAAAGTTATTTAGTTGCAAATATCATTTTATGGGGTATAATTTGAGAATTTTCGCTTTTGTTAAATGATATTTTTATAGAAAAAAACCTATTTTATTATTCGTGGAAAGGGAAAGGTGAAAAGTTTTCTCCAGAAAATTTTTTTTTTTTTTTTAAATGGAAATGAAGTTTTTGAACAAAAATATCAGTAAATCGTATTATATTTTTTTGCTATAATTTTTAGTTATTTATTATATAGATTATTTTTCACTAAAAAGGATTCGCGAAGGATAATTGAGAAGATGCACTTAAAAGTGTTGGAAAATCTATTTCAGTACTTATATTCCAGACTCATTTTGAATATCTGTCAATAGTGTAATTTCGAAAGCAGTTTAATTTTATGTTTAGTAGAAAATTATTCAACTGTATCTTAGTAAGTGCGTTTGTTAAATTGCATCCGGAGCTGTTTTGAGAGAAGAATGCTCAACCACTGCATTGTATGGTATTTTATCTGCCATCGCCTTTTGATTACGATAAAGATTTATCTGCTACTATCTATTTATGCTCATTTCAGCATTCTAAACAATCACTATACTTAGAATGCCTTTGCGGAATGAAAATTGGAAGTTGAAACAAGAAACGAAAAAAATAGTAACAAGGAATTTCCTTTGCGATGTAATGTGTCTTTTGCAAATCTCTGAACTTTAAATGGAATAGTTCGTTTTGATAGTGCGTATTAGTAAGTGACTTAATAAATATCCATTCGATAGTGTGGTAAATTCAGCAGCAACAGCAGAAATATTGACTCTTCTTAACGTTCTTGTTGAATGGCATGTAGTTTGGTGATTTGAATTGAAAACAAAATTAAATTTAATTGTATTCTAACGCGATACTTTTTACAATTGATGCTAAACCTTTTATCACCATCATCACATTGTATTCTGTCAATTTTAGTAGTTTTTTTTTTAAATTAATTTTTTATCACAGCCGTAAACACAACCGAGTATGTGCTCTGTTGCTGCTGGCGTGTCTGGAATTTTTCTTCTAAATGATTCTTTATAAATTAGAAATTTTTGCATTCTAAACTCAAGAAGCGCTCAAGTTGTACACTTCAGACAGATGACGTTGAACTTATATTCTGAGTGTATCTGCTGGTGATAATGAACCACCTATGCTTGCATACAGAATGTACTAGAGCACTATGATTCTGTGTAGACCACCACGTAACTTTGTTGAGATGTGATGATACACAATTCTAGAAAATGCACAATGTTCCCACTTTTGCAGATTCTATTTATTTGCAGGATGCATTTTCATGTATTTATCATCATGTTTATTATGTACTCCTTTCTTTCTAGGATCGTTCGCAATAAAAAAGTACAGACGACGACTTAAAAGGATATTGCAGACTGATATTTAAGACTATTCAGCAAGGCTTATTTTGAATGCCTAGTGAGAAGACCAACTTATACTAAAGACTACACAGACGGAAACTAAACAAAGCCGATCAGAACTAAACTCATTGTTGAGATAGTGTCATAAGTCAATTAAAACTTCCGTCATTGCGGACGATATCATCTGTCATATTCGACGTCTATTGGAAACATACAGTATAGTTTATAGCCAAACTTCGAAGAAAGCATATTGTTTAAAAAAATTTCAGACTGAATACGAATTTACAAAGTCTAAAGATGATGAAGTTTCCACAACTAATGATGATGATTCCTTGACTATTGATGGCGGCTGAATAGACAAGCACCCTCTGAAGATGGTACTGATATAGCAATGTTGTTAAATTTCAATCTTCATTTCGTTATGTTTCGTCCTGTTTAGTCGGTGTCGTCTTGTACTTCAATAAAGTGCGCATACCTGTCACGTTCGTTCGTACTTACGGCTTCCTAACCAATCGAAGAGATTCTGTCCTGTATTGAGGCAAATGAATGGGATAATGTTAAAATAGAACATCTTTAAAGAATGGTGATTGCCTCCCTCCCCATTCTGATCCGTTCAGTTTTCTGTGACTATTTTTTTTTACATACACGTGGTATCTTTGTTCGAAGGAAGTTAAAAGGAAATGCACAAATCGGAAAAACGCTTTGCGTTTGCCGTTGCCCCTTGAACTTATTGGCTTATTGTGTGCATTAATACGACAATTTGTTGACAGTCATGTTCAGATGTTAAAATAAGAATTTTCCAAGAAGTCAAAGGCGATTGTAGCTGGCCAGCAAAAAAGTTCTTTTAACTTTTAACTATCATGGCAGAGATGGGCTAACCAGACTATCGTTGTGGACTGCCACTGAGGATGACACTAAGAATAGGCAATCAGAATGGCTTATAGACAATAATTGTGCAATTGCCCACTCGGTATGTTAATGTGTTCGCGAATTACCTTGAGTTTTAGTGCGTCCAAACAATTCGATAGAAGCCGCCTAGTATGTCCGGTCAGATGAGTGCAAGTCATGCTGTAGCAGCAACTGGTCATCTTTGGGAGAACATTGAAAGGTATGACGGTTAATTTCATCAATTGATGGGAATTATGTCAAAATGAGGGTATTGAATACTCTTTATTTTCACAAATCACATCCCCAGATACCCTCTTGTGGATATTGTCATTTCAACACCGCTTTGCATAAGTTCCTTGTAGTTCCAATGTGATTTCTTGTATTTGATAATATGCCAATGAATCAGCACCTAAGTGTTCTTTAAGACACCGTCTTGAATATAAGAAATTTTATGTACTCAATAGTCAAAGTAGAAGTGAATATAAATTATTAGATAAAATCCAATCAAGTTTAAATTTAAACTAGCACCAATTTGTCAAAGAATGTTTGCATTAATGGTGATTGAAAATTCAAGTTAAATTCGATTATTTCTAGTTTTTGAAATAGTTTTTTTTATTTTTATTTTTATTTTTATTTTAAATGATATCTACAACTACTTATGCTAGTAACAAGCAGATTTTTTACGGGAATATACAAGGACATGAAGACATGTGGAGGAAAACACCCATTGATGTTACCTCTAGAACAGGGTAATTTTATTTTATAATTTTAGAGAATCTCTCGGCCATCGCCGTTTTAAACGTCGATGGGTGTATACTGGAAGGGTGGGAATGAACAGTTCCCTTCCTAAAGGATGAGGGTGGAAGGATAGATGCGAATGGAATTTTTTATATCGGGAGATGCACAGTTCACGAACAAATGGAACATTTAGGTCACGGTGGATAACAGTGTTTCGTACATAAAAGGGGGCATTGACAATTTTACGAAGGATTCGGGATTGTAGGGATTGGATTGGAAGGGAGTTGGAATGTTTAGTCGAACCCCAAAGTTCTAGACCATATGTCCATATTGGTTTCAGAACCGTATTGTACAGTAATAGTTTACTTGTTGTTGTAAGTTTCGATTTGCTGTCTAGGAGACGTAAGAATTGTTTGTATCGTCCGTTAAGTTCACGTCTTTTAGTTTTCGTATGAAGGTTCCAGGTTAACCGTTTGTCGAATATAAGTCCAAGGTAACGTACGCTATTTTTTTGTGGAATAATACTGCCGTTTAGGGTTATGTCGGGAATTTGTTCTCGGCAGAGTGTGAAAGTTACATGAGCAGATTTTTGCTCATTTACCTTCACTCTCCACCTTTTGAACCAAGTTTCTAAGGAGTGGATATGGTTCTGAAGGATACTAATGGCTGTGGAAGGATCTTTGTGATGTGTCAGGATGGCTGTATCGTCAGCATATGTTGCGGTTAGGATGTTGTTATGGCAAGGAATGTCATGGGTATAAATGTTATATAGGATAGGACATAGGATACTTCCTTGAGGGACACCGGCGGAAATTGGATAAATGTCAGAGTACTCAATATTTTCAGATACCTAAAAATATCGGTCTGAGAGATAAGGTTTAAGGATGTGGAAATAACCCGAGGGTAGGACTCGCTGCAACTTCCAAAGCAATCCAGGGTGCCATACACGGTCGAAAGCATGCGAAATGTCAAGAAACACTCCTGGGCAGTATTCCTTTCGCTCTAGCGAACACGCTATGTAGTCGACTACGCGATGACACTGCTGGATAGTGGAATGCTCAGGTCGAAATCCAAATTGATGCTGAGGAATGACACCCTCGGTTTCAAAAATGGGATAAAGGCGTTTTAGGATTAATTTTTCTAGGATTTTTGATAACATGGGAAGGAGGCTTATAGGTCTATATGAGGTAGGAAGATTTTTGGGCTTATTGGGTTTTGGGATCATCTTAATTATGGAAAACTTCCACAGGGAAGGAAAAAATGATGTGCGGAGGATACTATTATAAATATAGATTATAAGGACGAGGGTTTTTTTGGAAATTTGTTTCAGGATTTCTGAAGTTATTAGGTCATATCCTGGGGCTTTTTTATTGGAAAGGTGTTCTATTGTGAATTTAACTTCGGAAGGAGTGAAAAACTTAGGAGGTGGACTTATGGGCAACTGAGTTGATATTTGTCGGAATATTTGTTCGTCATGCAGAATGTCTTGGACATCTTCGTGAGGCTTAAAGATGTCTTCTAAGTTCTTGCCGAAGATGTCGGCTTTCTGTTTATCTGTTTTTGCCCAGGTTCTGTCGGTATTCCGGAGCGGGTGTGTAGCTGTTTTGTATTTGAGAATTCGTCGGGTAGCTGTCCAGAAATAGTTTTAAATAATTTTATTTAAGCACAAGGGAGAGTTTATTCATAATAATTAATTTTTGAAAATTATACACTTTTATTAGAGAGTATCGGAAAAGTTCAATTATTAATTTTGATAGGTGTTTTGTTATCAATTCTTTTTTTTTCCAGCAAGAACCTATTTAAGAAAAGTGTAATACAATCCCGATTTAAATTTCAGGGCATTTTTTTTTTCATAAAATTAGCAGCTCTAAAAATTTCATATTTTTGAAAGGGTTACTGAAATCCCAATGACATCAATTCATCACTGTTCACAAAAAAAAAATGCGTTTCAAGAACCACCTTAAGGCGAATTCTTGCAAAAGGATTGAATCTGCTTTTCTAGAAAACTTGTTAATTGTTTCATAGAACATAATTCTTAGAAGAATTTTTGACCCTCTATATGAGAATGGAAGATTCCGGAGCTGTGGTGAGTTGGGCACTTAATCCGTTTGGATGAGGAAGATCGTATCCGGAAAGTATGCAGTAACTAGTTTTATGGTCCCAGACAACGGAGTAGGAATTATTCCAAAAGAATTATTTGGAATAATTCCTACGCCGACCCCGTCGTAAATAAAAATATTATCTCTTTAGGAATAATTAATATGTTCAATTTAAAAACTAAATCCGCTAGTCTGATTGGGATATATTTTATTTTCAATAAAAGAAATTTGATTTTTAAAAAAAACTACCTTAAATTTGAATTTTTTCATAAAAGTTCTTAAAGTGTTATGAATTAATTTTCCACTGATACTATTTTTGATAAGTTTTAATATCTTCAAATATTTTTTGGTAATATAATATTGTGCCTGGGAAATTAATTTCTTATGATCAAAATCGGAATTCTATTCAAATTGAAATCAATTTAGAAGCTTCAGTTATCTACCAAACGTTATTATTTCATTTGTAGTCTGTTCGTAAAAAATAAAATCTACAATCTAATTATCTAAGAAGGAAAAAAATAAGAAAATCTTGTTTAACATGAAAATATCTTGAATATCAATGAAGATGATTTTAAAGTATTTTTTTTTTTTTTTGGTATCTTTTTCTAGGTACTAAAAATTGTTATCTCATCATTTTGGAACGATTTTTATATCAATTCCAATGCTATTCAGAGTGTAAAATTATATCTGATTAAAAGATAATTTCTAGTGTTGACGTTTCCATTAGTATTCGATAAATAATACATGATTTTCGAGACAAAAAACAAGTGTCAAAATACTAAATGCTAAAAGGGAATTTGGAGCGGGCTACCTCTTATCGGATATGTTGTGTTGAGCTGGTCAACTTGTAAGACAAAAACCATCGTCAAATCTTTTCGATCACAATAGAATACTGCTATGTCACCCACTTATTAGATCCCACAACCAAAAGGCTTTTACCGGAATAACAACAATATCAATGCGTATTTATATGGGCTCTTACCTTTTGAGTGTACGATTGTTGATTGAATCTATGCAAGTATAAAGAGACTGTGGTCGTTGTTGCCATTGGAATTGTTCAATTGATATGAAGAAAGTCCTCATACTCGTACGAGTATAATTATGTCCGTCAGTTCGAAGATTTCCTATCATTATCTTTGTAATAAATTCTTGGAGCATTTCTATTGTGGATGTGAATTGAAAACGGAAGATTTTTATCGTCACATTCACAGTGTTCAGTATTTGGTGTTCGAATATGTTATGCTAGGCGAATGGAATGGAAATTTTAATGTGGGTTCGAAAATAGTTGCTTGATCGGCTGGGCCGCCATTAGTGAAAGACGAAACCGCACAGAAAACAAACCATCCATAAGAAATGGACAAGAAATAATAATGCTGCTATGGAGAAAGAGCTGAACTTTTTCTTCAATGTACAAAATACGAAATTCCTTTTATTGTTGCTGTTGTGGTCATTTGGAGCCTGGTCACTTGCAAACAGTTTTTAGATAGCTTCTACTATCTTCTACTAGCGAGAATGTAAGTAGGAAGCAATATGTAATGATGCCCACATTCGAACGCAATGCATCTGATTGGATCTGATGGAATCTGATGTATCTGAGCGATACCAACATAAAACTACATAACGTTTCCTTACGAATTTCATAGTGACACTGCCAATGTGAATTGCACTCGGCCAGGTAAGTCTCTGTTGGACATGGTACCGCCATTGTCGCCCATGCTGGTGTGATTAAAATGATCGCTACTGCTCCCCAGATATTTTGTATATTTTCGTATATTTTGTATATGTTGTGTTCCCAGCACCGATCCCGTTTCTTTATTGACGAACATGTACTTTAACAAGAATTTCAGTATGATTTCGCAAATGAGCTACTTGTAAGCCAGCAATTGCGCACTGGTCACAATTATCTATCAAAAATTAATACAATCGCTACTTATTACTAATCAGAAAACTGGTAGTACCTATGCATGCGCAAACAGCTTAGAAACATCTACAAATACCTTAACTCTGTGACTAAACATGAACAAAATCCAAACAGGATTGCTAACTTATTCAAAAACACTATTGAGTGATATTAGTAGCCTACCTTCCACGATCGACATTTGTAGGCTATGTTCGCATGTAAGCATAATGGGCTCGTTTTCCTGTCCAGATGAAAATTGTATCAGCAATTAGCATAGATCGTATATGGAAATCGATTGGAATAGGGACGCAACTGTATATGACGCTTCAATTGGTACAAATCCAATTATGCGCATAGCATATGAATCAACAGCGAAAAGCTGTTCAATAATAAATATTTTCTCTTTTGTAATGTCATATTTGACGATAGAGGCGCGTATACATTTGTACTCTGCCAAAGAGTGTAAAGTTTCACCGGAAATTGTCCAAAAGGAAAACTGAATCGGTCTCATGCTTTTGTTGTCCAATTCTGCAAAATCAATTAGTCAAAAATATAGCTGCACGCGAATTTCTATGCTTCCGTACTTTTCTCTTATATCCTTAATATGGTAAGCTTTTTCTATAGAAACACTAAGCACAATAATATATAACTTTCACTTAACATTAATTATAATAAAACGATAAATACTATAGTTCTAAATTAATACTTAGACTATATAACAATACCAATTATTTACTCAATAAGTATAAATAATTTACTCCAAAGGATAAATAATTTAATAGAAATTTTTATATCTAAAAATAAAAAATATCTACTAGAAAATTATGCTTTTTTATGAAATTTTCATCAATTTTCGAACAATTGTGGTCGATGTCAACATTGCTCTTGACAGCACGATGTAATAATGTTGCGGAAACGTGATAGCAACATGTTGATAGGTTGAATGGTAAAGAATTATCCAATTTGCGCTTTGAAAAAGAAATATTTTTGAATATATTTTTTATATGATTTTTGTTAAGTTTTTTATTAATGTTTTACTACTAAAAATCTGCCATTATATTTTATAATATATTTTATTTTTTAAAGTAATTTTTAATGAATGTTTCGCATATTTTGTGACGTAGTTAAGCCACTACTCGATGAATTTTAGCTTTTAAATGCTCTAAAATTTAAAAATTGTCTATTGAAGAATAATTTTTATAAAGGTCTATAAGATAAATTTCAATGGTATCAAATTTCATGATCTTGAATGCTAATTAACCTCACCAAATCTCGAAAATACGCGTCCTGGGAACTTATCGGGCAATAAAATTAAAATTGATTATTTGTTTAGCTTATACCATCGTTTTATTTAAAATAAAAATAGTCTTAAATAAGCTTAAGCCAAAAAAAATTTGATTGTTAAGCTGTAATAGCACTCAGAATTGACCTCTTAGATCAAAATGCACAACAGAAAATCAATTTTTCTGGCTACTGTAGCTTTTTTATAATTATTTATAGATAATTTGAGCAAATTTAAAGCAATTTAACTTATTTACATTTATAATTACCGAGAGCTGAGCATCTTTATGACAACCATAATATCGTATTAAAGGGCAACACGTGGTTACGGCAGAGTTACCAGACTTATTGATAATTTACATTATCAAATGGCAAAAATTTTTCTAAATAAAAATTAATATAAATTATACAAAATAAATAAAATAATTCATTATAAGGAGTCACACTTTCCAAACTATAACATGGATAATCTATTATTTGTTTAATTTTCCTATTCGTTTTCACTTAAATATTATGCAAATAATTCAATAAAATTTTCAGATCATTGTTTATTATATTTTAATAGTATTTTCTAAAATTAATAATGTATTTTTAGTAAATAAAACTAAAAACCGGACAAGTGTTTGATGAATTAAAAAATTGTAAAGAAATTTTTTAAAATTATATTTTTTTTGCCCTCAAAGAAATTAAACTGATAAAATTTTGCTGTCAGATCTATTTTTACTAGTTTATATTTTTTGTTGTTAAAATAATGAAAAAGCCGAAGAAAATATTATTTTTGATGTAAAAAATATGGTATCAAATGACCTATATAGTTATAGATAATAGACAAAAGTTGGAACAGCGGAAAGATTCATGACATTTTAGCTGTTGGGTTTTCTAGGCTATTTTACGATATTAAAAATAAAACTAGTTAGTACAATAAATAGGAAACTTAGTATTTATTATTGCAACCAACTAAGTACTTTTTATTGCAAATATCATTGAAAGGAAAAGTTTTGCAATTTCCAAGATTAAGTAAATCAGAAAAAATGTCAAGGTTCTTGGTTCGTACCTTTATGCTGGAATGTCTTTTATAGTTTTATGAAATATGATATCAGCAGATATACTTTAGTTGAATACTAAGACTACCATTATCTGCCCTCAGATTCCTTTTGCTTCTCTTTAACAACTAGCACAACTACTGTTACCATTGTTGCTGCCGCTGCTAACACCTTTAATGCTGATTCAGTTCGAAGAATAATTGCGCCCAACCTAATATGAGTACTTGTCGTTGTTGGATACCTTGAAAAATTGCATCTTGGCGAATGTTTAGTTTTCGATGACGGCGGTACCACTGAAAATATCAAACGAATAACAAACATCAGTGACGGAATTCAATTCCGACATTTCGACTAACGACTATGAAACATTAAAAACGTGATCGGCCGCTTGGTACCAATTCGTTTTCATAGTTGCAATAAATGCATTCGAAGGGAGAGTTCTCTTGCATTCAGAACAGAAAGAGGATTTGTTACAAATTTTAACAGATGCTTTTCAGATGCACAAGTAAACAAGAAAACCAAATTAATTTCACTCTTCATAGATCTATACAATCGATAGTAACTCGAAGCTTTTTCACAGTCCAACTTATAGAAAAAATATTAAATAAAAATTCAATTTGAAATTATTTGAAGGTAAAGATACGGTTTGCTTACTTTTACAATGGGGCGGACTAATTTACTAAATAAACAAAATCGAAGGCAAAACTTTGAAATGCTTCTGGGCGCCTAAAGTTTAAAAAGTTTTGTATTTTTGGTTTAAACTTTTTAGAAATTGTTCAATATTTGCAAAGTTTTTTAATTGGTTCTGAAATTGACAAAATAGAAAAAGTTTTCTAAAAAATAAAAAAACCAAAATTGGTATAGAATTTAAAAAAAAAAAACATTTAACAAAAACGGCAAAAATCCAAAAATTTAATCTAACAACATTTTCTATAAGATTAAATAATAAATTATTGATTTGCATAATTTTAAATACCAAAAAAAAAAAAAAATTAAAATATTGTATATAAATTCTAATTAATAGTAAGAAAATAATTCAATAATTTAAGATAATTTATAAATACGAGTATATAAAATTTAATTTCTTAACGTTTCAATCAATACCACGTTTTTTTTTTTTTTATTGTACGATTAGAATAATTTTGAATGTAAAATAAATTTTGGTATTTAAAGAAATTATTATATTAAACGTAAGCTAACAATGTTAAAATAATATTGTAGAATGAATCATTTGGCAACGATTATTCTCACGATGAATAGAGGGGAAAAAAATTATATTCATTCTTAATTAAAGTGATCGAATAAGAATTCCTTTGACATACAAAATCCAATCAATTCCTCCCCAATCAAGTCCAATCGAATAACAAATCCTCTACAATATGATACATCTTGGTAAGTGCTTTAATCTCGTATCACATCCATATTCATGCTCGGAATAATAGGAGAGTCTGTCGATATGTTTAAGGCAAAGCAAGTGCGTTCGTGTGCTTCGAAAACGATTAATCTGAACAGGTGATGGACAGAGCTGCCCATTCGTCCTCACTTTGATTGACCATTATTGTCCTATCGATAGAGAAGACACCTGTTGAGCACGATTTGTGAGCCATCATCTATTCTGACTATTTAGTCCCCAGCTCATCGAATCTGTAGTTCGAGAGGTTTACTGCCAATAAGAATTTTTGCTGTGGACCGAACGGGGACGTGGAGCACTGACCGTACGCAATCCGACAGTACCGCAACTCCACTTTCGTCTTCATCATTATGTGTTTGTATCTAATATATGCAAAGATAGCCGAGTATTTGCTTGTTGGTGGTGGGGCCACCAGCACTGTCGTTTCCCCACAATTGCTTCCAGTTTTTCCAGTTTCCGCTCAGATTCCATTACGAATACAAATAAATACAATCTGCAAAGAGTATATCCCAACTTTACTCACTCTCATTCCAATCAAACTTAACTTGTATACCTTTCGATAGTGGGGAGTAATTTTGCACATATAACTGGTATACTGGCCGACTATCAACAATAAAACGATTCGAAAATATCTTTTAAACGTTTAATGTATAATTTAACATTAAAGGAAAAATATATTTCAAATTTTATTTTAAAGTTGATGCAAAAAACTCTTTAAAAAAAAAGAAGAGAACAAAAATTCTGAAAATGAAATAATCCTAATCGAAAGCCCAAGTAATATATTCATCCTAGATAAACGGGCAATTAACAGCAACAGCGGAATTCAAGCGAAAGGGATCCTTTTTGTGATAAAACGTTGTGAGCTGAGAGTTGAATAGATTCATTGGGTTAATTCCTATCCGAAGTTCCTTTAAATGTATTTATTTAGGTCGATTCGGACAAACGGAATGAATAGTAGTTTGCTTCTAAATCAATGTATGGATAAAGATTTGACCGGATTAAATAAACCTGAGGACGTTATTTGTTTTGTTCTTGGAGTTATTTGTTTTGTTCTTATTTAAAGATTTTTATTTACCATCGGCTAGGAGTACTATGATCAAAATTGGACAGATAATAAGAAGGTAGAAAGAATACAATAGAGATGAAATCAATCAAAAGGTAGTAATACTATTGAGGGTCATCTTCAATGATTTCGGACGTTATATAAATAGATTTGAAAAATCCTAATCGGAAATATGTTGTCTACAATTTGATGAAATTGGAAAACTTTAGTATTGTTATTTTTTAAAAATTTATTTAATACCTACAACAACATAAATATTGTAACAAGGACATTTTATGAAAAATACATGACAATAACAGGAGATGAACATGTGAGAGTAGACACCCATTGGTATTACTATAGCTAAGAAGTTATATTAACGCTTCAATAGATCGCTTGGCCAATTTTTCTTCAAACGCCGATGAGTGTTTATGGGGGAAAAGTCATAAAAGTGAATTTTCTAACAAGAGGATTATAGTGGTAGGATAAACGAGAATAATAATTTTTATAACGAGCATCAACGATTTTTGGATTGAAAGGATTTGAGAGGAATTGGTAAAGAACGCCAGAGTAAATATTCATAAGTCCAGATTGGTTTTTAAATTATATTGTTGATTAAAAGTTTGTGTTTTTTTTTATAACAAGTAATACATAATTTGCTAATAACGAGTAATACGTAAGTTTTGAACAACGGGAATATTTAGATGATGGTGGATAACTTTGTTATAAGAAGCATCGATGACTTTTCGGAGGATTGAGGACTGATGGGATAAGGTTTAAGAGGAATTAGAACATCAGAGTTCAATTGCGTAAGTCCAAATTGGTTTTTTTTTTTTAAAATTGTTCCAGATTTAAAATGTATTATTTAAAGTAATTTTTAATATGTTCTCCAGTAGTCTAAGTAGGAGTTGATGGCGTCTGTTAAGTTCAAGTCTTTTCAATTTCGTATAAGAATTCCAAGTTAGTCGTTTAGATAGGTTTAGTCGAAGGTAACGTGCTTTGTTTTTGGTGGAATGATATTGCCATTAAGATATATAGAAATGGGTGGATTTTTGTTGATGGTGAATGTAACATGAGCACTATTTTGCTCCTTTACTATCACCATTCACCTATTAAACCATTTTTGTAAATTTTTTAAATGAGGTTTCTGGAAGCTATTCGGGTATTGGTGTCATAGGCATGTATAATTTTGGTATAGGACTAGACCTAGGATACTGCCTTGAGGAACACCAGCTATTACAGGATAAATTTTAGAATATTATGTATTTACAGCTATTTCGAAATGATATTGGAAGAGTTATGATTTTAAAAGAAGATAGTATATGGAAGGAAAGAAGCTCTTGAATTTCCAGAGCAGTCCAGAGTGCCACAATCGACAAAGACATATGATATATTTACGAACACTCCTGGCCAGTACTATGTTTACTCAAAAGTGGGCATAATATAATCAAATACACGATGACATTGTTGGATTGTGGAGTGATCTATTTGGAAACCAAATTTGATGATCGGGGATAATTTTTGACATCTTCAAGGATATTGTAAAAACGTTTTAAAAGTAATTTTTTTAAAGATTTTTCCAAGGATTGGTAACAATTTTCGATAGGCCCATACGAATGTGAAAATTTTATTGTCCTTTTTTGGATAATGGAATCATATTGCAGAAGAGACCGACTAATATGAACAGTAAAATTTGGTCAATTTTCACTTTTTCTATCATATTTTCTATACAAAAAATATTTTTATAATTAAGAAACTTCTTCATTTACCTTAAAAAAAGAGTTAAAATATATAAAAAAAAAGATTTTCGATTTTTCGAGAGTATATCATAAAACTGCTTTAAATATATAAAAAAAAAGATTTTCGATACTAAAGAGAGTATATCATAAAACTGCTTTAAGAACTCATCTTGTTAGAGTTTGTACGCGTTTTATTTGCAAAAAATTCTTCTAAATAATTGAATATAAACTGATGAGACGTAAAAGTTGACCTTTTTTATTGGATTCCATAGTGTATATATGAAGAGGAATTGCACGCGTTAATTTCCATGTTCAAATCGACAAATTGCTTCGATCTGACCTTGTAAACTTTGAACAGTACCTTCGAGACTTATTTCTCACTTGAGAGTCCATTTGTATTTGAAAACTTTTTATTTTTAATTTAGAAAAAAAAAACAACGAGGCATGTACGAGTTGGTAGATAGATTCTGACGCACTTTGCAGTTCGGTTTAGAAATTCAATTTAGTTCAGAACAATTCGCCATGAATACCATAACGGCTCTATAGAAGCGCATGCCATCTGGAATACCACCAGGCATATTTGAACAGTTGAATTCCAAGCTGGTCATTGGAGGGCGGGAGTCCAACAACAAATAGTAATGGTGAACGGGTCGATTTGATGGACGCTCCTCAGAAATCAATAATAATTGCAAGAATAATTGAACATTGTCTCTGGTGCAATATCTCATTAAATCCCACGCACATTGATTTATAATCGAGCGGAAAGGAAGTTCAATTCACCGTCTCTGAGCAGATCAGTTTGGGGAGGCCTGAAGAAGGATTATCAGAAAATATTTATACCTCTCTTCATCTGTAGCCGATATCACTCTACGTAGTTATCTAGTATGTTTGGACGATTTGTGGCTTATTTGAACTTACCTCGACCGATACATTTACTGGACAAAAGTATCAACTCTAAAATCATATTCAATACTACATAAATATACTCGCATAGGTCTGGAATTATGTATTTACAGATTCAATTTAAAAAGTCTCTCTCTCCAAATCGGACCCTGCATCCAAATTCAAATCTGTATCCAAATCCCATCGGGCAGAGAAATCGATGATTAATAGTGCATTGTCTTAGGGACTGTGTTCAAAAAGATTTTTACCTTTCGTTCGTTATTTATTTATTTATTTATTTTATTAAAATTTATTTTCATTATTTTACTTACACTCCCCTATTCCCAAACAGATTCGTATATGGTATACGTGTACTTATACATACCATTACGATATATTGAATTGGGGCTGGATTGTATCTTGTGGCCAGTACACTGCTTCTAACCCTTCGTTATCTGTTGATTTTGGTTGTTTTAGTCAAGCGGCAGCAGCCGATAACATAATAATTTCAGCCGATAGGAGTCAGTCCTCTATTGCACGTCCACACTATAGTCGGATCTTTAGGCCTGTTCTGGTCTGTTCTGACCATGGCATGGACGCGGAATCATTTATTCTGTTCTGTTGCCGTCTCAAGGCAACCGTTCGAGGTACGAAATTTACTCGGATTTGGCCTTTATTGCCCTCGGGAGAGTGCTTAGGCTCTTCTGATTTCTGTTCTTTCCATACACTCTCCTTAACTTGTTAACTTTTATACCAGATTTATTTCCATCTGTGAATATATAAAATCCGTAAAATTCTTAGTCGTATACTTGTACTTATGCTTATATACATATTACGCATATACAAAAATCCATTCACTAAAATCTCTTCCTTCTAGAAGATAGGCTGGTTCTTTAGATTTTACGTATCTTTTTTCTTCCTTTTCCTCTTTTAATTTACTTCATATTACGTTGGCAGTGTTATTTTATCTCAAACAGAAGATGAACTTTTATTTGGAATTTAGTATCGTTTTATGGTTCTCCCCTGTTTTGGCTGGTGGTGGTGGTGGTTGTGATTCACCTCACTTAGTTTCCGTCTTATCGTCAATTTTCAAGATATTGTTATTGTTTATTAGTTTATCGTTAGTGATTCGTACAAGTTACTTTACCTCGAAACGGGCACATCCAAGGAGTGGTATAATATTAGTTAGTACATTGCAGTTCTAATGAAATTTTATCGATTCGTCTTCTTCCGTATACTCGTTGCTGTTGTCTTTACGAAATTATTCTTAAACCAACTGTCTTCGGATTTGCTATTCTTCAGAATGTTCAGATATTATTTGCAAATATGGCAGTAAAGATACTAATATGGGCAAGTATGTAAATTTTCATCTATTAACAGGAATATTGAGATAAGAACGAATTGTACTGAATACTTTTTAATGGTCGACTGGTTCATTTTTTCCATAAAACATAAATGAATACGGTACACTATGAGATAAAATTCACAATCAAATTTTATTCAACTAGTTTTGATTATTACGAGTATTATTTTTTGTTTGTTTGAAGTAGTCAAAATATTTTACAAAGAAATTTTTTTTATTAACTATAATATACTTTAAAAGCTTTCTATACACTTTTTTTTAGTTATATTTTTATAAAAGAATTATTTTATACAAAAACAGATATGACCCTTTTTGGCTATAAAAAATCATATATTTTATAAAAGGATTTTTTAACATTGCAAATGGTATTATTTTTTTTATTGCTTTGTTAAATTAAACTTAAGTGGCTGAATACTCTTTCATTTAAAAGTACTTAACTTTACTGATAGTATACGTTTTTATACTCAAAATATAATAGCATATATTTATAGTTATATCAGATTATTCATTTTCTAGAAGACCATAGAATGTTAATGCAAAGATTTTTGGCAAATAATTTTCTTACTTCGTGGATATGTATATGTAGGGCTTTAAAAAGCCATAAGTGACTATGAAAAAGCTACTAAATACGCGATAAGTGACTAGCACGTGTGCATTATTATCTGAGGGTTTCATTGATACGTATTTTTTTTGACCATTAAGAAGAGGAGACCAATACCGTAAATTCTGAGTACTATAGCCTCATTATAACCAACCCTTTTTAACATGAACTTTAAGATTTTCATCCAAACTACATAAAAACTACACTATAAGTAAAAGAATATGACAAATTTGGCTTTCTAATTCAGGACGTATTCTATTTTGCGAATTGGTGATGTCATTTGAAGTGCAAGATCGTCGAATTTGACGCCGTTGGACCTTTTTTTTAAATAGTTACATAAAAATTCGTACTAAGGTAAATTAAAAAATATGTAAAATTTACATTTTGAGTGTATTTAATTTAATTTGACTTTCAAAACCATAAAATAGATTTTATTTAATTAATAACCATTTATTTCGCTTCTGTTATTCATTGATAAATTATTAAGTATCAAAGTTAAACATTTGATCCTCTATCAAAATATAAAAATTATCAAATATTAATAATTTTATATAAAAAATGCCAATTAATAAAAGTCTTTTGAATAAATAATATTGCATTTTTATAGATGAAATCTTTTGATTTTTAATAAATACTACAACATAAAATTGTATGTTTATCATCCGGGATACAGAAGTAAAGTTTTTCGAATAAAAGGAAAAAAGAATCTATATTAAATCGATATATTCATGATGTATTTTTAATGTTAAATATTGGTTTGCTTCTGGCATCCCAATATTCTCAATTGATTTATGCTTGAAAAAATTACAGGATAGCATTTGTTTCGATGGTAGGAAGTGCGTGTGTTAGTATGTGGATTGGAATAATAATGAGAAAAGGAACACTTTACAATATACATAGTAGCAATAAAAATTTACTAAAACGAGGAAATCATCGAAAACAACGGCTAACATCCTTGAGCGTATATATACATAGGAGTTGATGTGAATTCCGGAGAGATAAATCGAGATTAAATTGTTATTTCGTTGTTGTCTTTGGAAATTTCGAAAGCCGATGATTCTCATTTTTCTTGCATACAATCGCTGGTTAGCTCCTTTTCCGCCCGTACTTCCTTTTCAATTTTTTTTCTTTTGCTTTGAAAATAATCTATGCTATTCTATAGCATCTTTTTAAGGACTACGACCATAGACAGATGAGTAAAGTTAATAAAATCAGGATGGCAGATAAGAAATTTGTATACAGGTAAAGTTCCATGATAAGAACTTACAAAAGCTGTAATAGAACATTACGACATAATAAAATTACAACATTATGTCCCTTTTTATTGCTATATAGATAAACGGTACGAAACGAAACAAAATTATGCCTCACATTATCCTTAATCTGGGAAAAGTTAAATTTCATTTTCATTTTGATCGTATTATATAATCGTAAGGTGAGTTAATGTTTCCGTAGGTGTAATTTTGCCTGTACACAAATAGGTTATATATATTTCAATTTATGTATAGCAGTTTAGTGGGCCGCACATTTCACGTGAATGTTTATGTCGACCTCGGCGAAACGGAGTTGAATGGAGTGGAGGCAAGTAATCGTCTTAAAATCAATTAGGCGAATTATTTTGGCACATTTAACCAAAACTTCTTTAAATAGAATTTCACTCGTCTTTGAGAATCTATTAGTTAACACATTTTGAAAATAGGATGTGACATATAGGCTCCTGAAATCGACCACAAGTGTACTTAAAAAGCTAAAGTCATTATTAAGGAAAGGTATTGAAGAAAGGAAATGCCTAGTTTAGAAATGCGTCCTCATTTAATTAGACAGAAAAACTCTAGGAAAATAATTAACTGATTATGACACATTTAACCTATAGCTGATTCGATACATATTGTCGTACTTATATACAAAATTAATTAAAACGCAAGAACATAATGTCCTTAATTGGAGTTAGAGGAAAAATATAAAATTTTATACAGGAAAAAATGGTTTACTGAAGTCAAAAAAACTTGTTCAGTAAAAAATTTGTTCAGTCAAAAATTCCGTTGGTCAACAAATTTTTCAATCAAAAATTTATTCAATTGAAAATTTGAGCAGTTAAAAAATTATTCGCTCAAAAATTTGTGCAGTAAAAATTTTGTTTGGTCAGTAAAAAATTTGTTCAGTAAAAAAATTTTTTTCAGCCAAAAATGCGTTCGTTAAAAAATGTATCAGTCAAAAATTTGATTCGACAAAAATTTGTTTAGTCAAAAATTTGTTTAGCCAAAAATTTGTCCAGTAAAATATTTATTTAGGCGAAAATTTTACCAAATAAAAAATTATTCGATCAAAAATTTGTAGTCAAAAATGTGTCCTGTCAAAAATTTGTTCAGTCAAAAATGTGGTCACTCGAAAATTTCTTCAGTAAAAAATTTATTCAGTAAAATATTCGTTCGGTCAAAAATTGTCAGTCAAAAATTTGTTAAGCCAAAAACTTGTTCCCTCCAAAATGTGTTCAGTAAAAAATTCCTTTGGTCAAAAAATTTTTCAATCAAAAATTTATTCAGTCAAAATTTGACCAGTTAAAAAATTATTCACTCAAAAAATTGTTCAGTAAAAATTTCGTTCAGTAAAGAATTTGTTAAGTAAGAAATTTTTTCAGTCAAAAATTTGTTCGGTCAAAAATTTATTATATCAAAATTTTGTACAGTCAAAAATATGATCAGTCAAAAATTCGTTCTTTCAAAAATTTGGTTTTCCAAAAATTTGTTCATACAAAAATTCGTACGATCAAAAATTTGTTCAGTAAAAAATTCGTTCGGTCCATAATTTGTTCGATCAAAAATTTATTCAGTCAAAAGTTTGTTCAGCTATAAACAAATTTGTACATTTAAAAATGTGTTTACTCAAATATTTCTTTAATCAAAAATTTTATCAGTCAAAAACTTGTTCAATCCAAAATGTGGTCAGTCGATAATTGCTTCAGTAAAAAATTTATTCAGTAAAATATTCGTTCGGTCAAAAATTGTCAGTCAAAAATTTGTTAAGCCAAAAACTTGTTCACTCCAAAATGTGTTCAGGCAAAAATTCGTTCGTTAAAAAATTTATTCAATCAAATATTTGTTCAATCAAAAATTTTTTTTAGTCAAAAATTTGTTTAGTCAAAAATTTGTCCAGTAAAATATATATTTAGTCGAAAATTTGATCAAATAAAAAATTATTTAATCAAAAATTTGTACAAAAAAAATTCGTCAAAAGTTTGTTCGGTCAAAAATTTGTTCAGTAAAAAATTCGTTCGGTCCATAATTTGTTCGATCAAAAATTTATTCAGTCAAAAGTTTGTTCAGCTATAAACAAATTTGTACATTTAAAAATGTGTTTACTCAAATATTTCTTTAATCAAAAATTTTATCAGTCAAAAACTTGTTCAATCCAAAATGTGGTCAGTCGAAAATTGCTTCAGTAAAAAATTTATTCAGTAAAATATTCGTTCAGTCAAAAATTTGTTAAGCCAAAAACTTGTTCACTCCAAAATGTGTTCAGGCAAAAATTCGTTCGTTAAAAAATTTATTCAATCAAATATTTGTTCAATCAAAAATTTTATTAGTCAAAAATTTGTTTAGTCAAAAATTTGTCCAGTAAAATATATATTTAGTCGAAAATTTGATCAAATAAAAAATTATTTAATCAAAAATTTGTACAAAAAAAATTCGTCAAAAGTTTGTTCGGTCAAAAATTTGTTTCGTTAAAATTTTGTACAGTCAAGAAAAAATTTGTACAGTCAAAATATGTTCTGTCAAAAATTTGTTTAGTCAAAATTGTGGTCAGTTGAAAATTTCTTCAGTAAAAACTTTGTTCAGTAAAATATTCGTTCGGCCAAAAATTTTTTCAGTCAAAAAGTCGTTCGGTCTTAAATTTATTCCATCAAAATTTTGTACAGAAATGTGTCCAGTAAAAATTGTAACTGTTAAAAATTTGTTCATTTAAAAATATTAGTAGAAAATTTAATCAGCCAAAAATTTGTTCACTTATAAATGTGAAGTGATTTTTCAGCTAAGTTTGAATCAAATCAAGCTTACAAAGTAACAAAAACGATTATTAAATTTTTATGAAAATTTTGTTTAATTTGAATTTTTTCCCATAGCTTAAGGTTGTCTTATAGCGAAACTACTAAAATTACTGGGTCGTAGTTTAATTGCATTTTAACATGTCATTTATGTATGTTGAAACTAGAAAATATGATTACCACAAAAACATTTAATTTATAATTACACACATTGAAGATTGTGTAATTTTCCAATGCTTTGGATGTGCTTGGAATAAATATTTTATCAATGGAGGTGTTTGTTTGTACAATTATACTTTCAGGTACTCGTAAAGGAACGGCTAGTATAGTCAAAACGCTGTTTTGATATTCGGGACCGAAGAGATTGAGAAGGCTTTAATGGGCTCGAAGGCATTAATCTCAAAGTCAAGTGAAACTGACAAGATGCTAGAAGTATTTTTGCTCATAATTAAGTTTTCTCGAGGGAATGGAAGGCATTTTCTCAAGATCTCTAGTAATTGTCGAGTGAGTTGGTGTCGTGTGGTGCTATGTTGTGGATTCCAGTAGAGACGAAAACGAAGATGCAGATTGAGATGGCGATTCTCAATCAAGATTCCATCGGATATATGGACTCCAGGTGTAGATGGACTGACGCATAGTATGCAGCCGTAAATTTGTCTGTCACCTGAGAAGTACGAGTGAGCAAATGCAAAAACCGCAATTAACAGTGGATTCGTTCAATCACAATAGCATTGGCAGACGGACAAAGAAAAGATCCGCCAACGAAAAAAAGAAGACAACGTAAAACAGGGATGCGAAATTTACTATCGCCGTAAATAGTCGACCTTGATGAGTGACCACCAAACTGAACCTTTGCCCAAATGGAAGAAAAAACCAAAGCCTCGAGGCGATGGTAATACTGATGGTGACGATGCCAATGAAAGTTTGTGTCCGATCAATTCGATTCGATTAATTGATGGAGAATGGATGAATGGTAATTAGGACTTTTAGTATAATTGCCTTCGCCTTCGCAGCATCTATTTGCAAAGCTGCCATTATGTAATCGAACAAATTAAATTCCCATAATTATTTCTAGTTTGGGCGTTTTTAAGTTTACGTTGAGATCCAGACAAATCTCTATTAACATATTTAATTAGAAAAGTAACTTAAAAAAACTATAACTGACGCCACTTAAACTTAGACAAAATAAATAAATTTTTGATGAAATTTCCCAATTGGACTTCACTTCTTGGAATTGAATCTTAAAGGTTCCGGCGCAGCAAAAATTCATACGAAAAAATTTGGTTCAGTTTCATGCCTTTGGCCTTGATACCATTACGAGTATAGGAAGCTGCCAATTTGTGCATTGCTTGAGTGCATGCCTTCATATTATAGTACGTGCGTATCGTGTTCGAGTAAAAATGATAATAACAGACAACAAAAATGATCCTTTTTTTCAGGTCAATCTTTATAAAAACATCAACTATGTGCGAGAGAAGCCGTCAGCTAGCAGCCATTAAGAGTAGCGGGTAGTGGCTGCGGAAAGAGTTGTGAAGTGGTTTGGAAATGAAGAGGTGTGGTGGAGTGATAACCACCAACGGCTATCGAGCTAAATCAGAAGGAAATCAGTTGAAATCCGCTTGGAATTAAGACATTTTCATCATAGTCGGCATACCATGAACATGGTCGATGACGATAATGATACCAATGATTATGGTGATGTCTATGGAAGTATGAAGCCAATGTAAGGAATGGATCAAGTAGACGACGGTGACGTGAAAGCCTCGATTTCGTGTGTTGACGGCGATCTCGAGAAAATCACATTTCAAGTGGAGATGATTTGCGTTAACCAAGAGCACGTTCAGAGTTCAGTTCTGTCGCTATTCAAAACAGGAGACTATCCAAACTAACCGATATATTATCTAATATCATATCGGAATGTGTTTTATCGTGCTTCAATCGTATCTGAATGTGCTTTAAATAGATATGCTTTGAAATAGTAGAACTGATAACTTTTCAAAGGTACTAGCCAGTTTGTCGGTTTTATCGTGGTATAAGGCTTTGTAAAGATATTGTAGGATCCAAAAACAGATCGTATTATACCTAAAGGCTGAAAGTAACATTGGTTCTATAATAATAGTCATTTTGTAAATTGCCAACGAAACCCTGAAACGGAATATCAGCATATGCTTCTGGATCTGCTGTAAGAGCTGAAGAGGCAACTAACACTTTAAGGCTTAACTGCACATATTCACATGTTATATGCTTAAAGTTATCGAAAGTTTGTGTCTGAGTGTAGCTAATTTTTATATCTTTACTCCTTCAACTAATTTCACCAAATATAAATTGTCATATGACTTTAACCAGCGGATACAAGACTCAATAAAATTTTTGGATATAATAAAAAGTATTTTTTTAGATCCTATAAAATAAAAAATTACTTTTTTTTTCACTTACTCATTTATTCCCTTTTCTTAGAAGAATGCTAAAAGGTCTACTCAAAACTGCTCAAACCCGCGAGGAAAGGCACCATCTACAGACGAGGTACAACCTTGCTCAAAGATGGTCAAACGCATGGCAAGGGGTGATAAGAGGAACTACTTCAACGGAATAGCCAGCGAAGCAGAAGCCGCTGCACACTGGAGCGACATCCGCAGTGTGTATGCATCAATTCGCAAGCTATCCGGAAAAAGAACACCCTCACTGCCACCACTTAAGGACAAAGACGGTCAAGCTCGCTCCATGGATGAAGAACAACTCGACCGCTGGAAGGAATTCTTCTCAGAATCCTTTCCAGTAGCTCCAGAATTCCATCCTCCTCCTCCAGTGATGCACAGAAACCCACGAAGATCCATCCCAACAACACCGCCCACGATTATGGAGATCACAACAGCAGTCAACAAGCTTAAGAACAGCAAAGCACCTGGACCTGACAACCTGGAGTTTGACCCGCCACTCATGGCCTCGCTGTTGCATCCTATAATCGCAGAAGCCTGGACACAATGCAACTTCCCGGACAGCTGGAAAGAAGGAGTAATTATCACCATCCCGAAGAAAGGTGATCTTGGCGATTGCAAAAACTGGAGGGGAATCACTCTGCTGAACACCATCCAGAAACTAATCGCCTCAATCATCCTGACTCGCATCACTCCAACAGTCTGGCTTTAAACCAAACTGCTCCTGTGTTGATCACATCAACCGCCTAAGAATGATCATTGAACAGGCGAACGAATGGAACAGGCGAACGAATGGAAAGAGCCTTCGACATGATTTCTCGCGACGCCATCTGGAGTGCTCTGGCTGAGCTAGGCATCCCACAGGCCATCATCGATCTCATCCGAGAACTATACCGTGAGGCCCCGTGTAGAGTGCGTTTCAAAGGACGAAACAGTGATCCATTCAACATCTCGAGAGGAGTCAGGCAGGGTTGCGTAATCTCGTCTATCCTCTTCATAATCGCCCTAGACCTAGTCCTTCAACGCACTAACAACACAGCCAGTAACGGTATCCAGTGGACACTGCGTGAGAAGCTCCACGACCTGGACTACGTCGACGACATATGCCTCATGTCCCACACCTTCAACGGCATTCAGGAGAAACTAAATGCTCTGGCCTCCAACGCCGAAGAAGTGGGGATGAGAATCAACATCAAGAAGACCAAATTGATGCGTATCGGCGCCACCTGCAAAAGGCCCTTGATGCTACACGGTACCCAAGTTGAAGATGTCGAAAAGTTCTGTTACCTTGGCAACATGCTCAGCAAGGATGGTGGAACTGAAACAGACATCCAAACGCACATCAACAAGGCGCGACAAGCGTACACCTCACTGGGGAACGTGTGGCATTCCAACCACCTCTCCATAGCACTCGAACTTCAAATATTCAGTTCAAACGTCAAGCCAGTCCGGCTGTACGGCTGCGAAACATGGAAAGCAACCGACAGCACGACTCGTAAGCCTCAAACATTTGTGACCAGATGCTTGAGGCGTATAAGCAAGATCTTCTGGCCGAACTGGATAACGAACGATAAGCTGCTTCTTCTCACGAAGCAAATCCCTTGCTAGCTGACATCAAACGCAGGAAATGGAGTTGGATTGGCCACACCTTGCGAAAACCACCTACGGACATAGCAGGGATGACACTAGATTGGAGCCCACAGGGCAATCGCAGCAGAGGACGACCAAGGACCACTTGGAGAAGATCAGTCGAGCGCGAACACCATCAAATTGGCAAGTCATGGTCGGAAGTGAAAAGGCTAGCCCACGACAGAAGCAGATGGAGAGAGTTCACAGTGTCTCTAGTGCCGCTATATGCTCCATAGGAGCGACTGTGTCTCATGTCTATGTGTATAAAATGCATATATGTGTAACAATTGTACAAACATAAAAAAATTATTTCAATAAAGAAAATCCTAAAATGTCAACCAGAGACAACTGGGGTTTTCGGTCTAGGCTTGCTGAATAAAAGAACACCAGACGTCCGGGCTTCGCGCTACGGTCTTCCAGTACGACACTGCTAGTATATTTTTGACCTCCCGGCTAACGCAGTTTCTTCACCGAAGTCAGGGCCTATTTCTTCTTCTGGGACTTTAAATGAAGCCACGGTATTCTTTTCGGACAAAATTTTTCTCGTCCATACAGATTAAGTGTCCAGCGCACCGCAGCTTATAGAGCTTCAATTTTATCCACAACCAGGCGGATTTTGTCGTTCTTATTTAAGGCGCTGAAAATTCTTCGAAGGATCTTTCCCCAAACGCGTACAATAACGCAAACTGGCAAGATTAGTGTCCTGTACCTTCGATGTTATGATCGGAATTTTCGAGCGAACTGTTGACTTTTTTTATGTTCTTATTGTCTGCAACCCCTGACTCCAAATAATAAAATAATTGCACTCCTTCAAAGCTAAAACCTGCTATCTGTATCCGACGAGTGCTAATTGGTCTTGTTTTCGACGCCAACGGTGCCACCATGTACGACCAGCGATTATTTTTCTAAAATCACGATACCAACAATGACTTACCTTGAAATAATCTCTTACGATTAATTAATCAAGCAAAAGTTGCAGATTGATCGGATTATAGTTGGCGAATTCTTTCCAATTTCCAATCGCTATTTACGGACGCGATAGTGTCATGAACATTGGTGAGCGATTCAGCTACATAGAATCACGGTTGATGAACTACAGACCAATATTCAGATTTTGCATTCCCCATTCCATCCAGTATATGGTAATTTAGCCAAAACGGCTAGCTGACAATCCCCACCACCCCTAGTATTATAGTCTTTGTCGTCGGTTCATATTAATGTGCATAACTATGTGATAGGACGTTTTGATGATTGTATCATTAATATTGACGACCATAATCTGACATCGGCCCAATAAAAATTGGGCATGTGTTATTTATCACAGCTTCGTGACAGTCGCTAGCCCACACCATCTACCTGATGATGATGATGATGAGGACGATTATTATTTTTATTATTACGACGAAGACGGTAGGTACAGCTTCGGTTCGTACAAAGACAAATAGTCGGACTGATGGGCATTCGTATATTATGTAGTTCTAGTCTAAATATCTTCAAAAATATTTAAGAATATATTTAGAAAATTTATATGATTGCCATCTGTTAAAAGACTGAGTAAAAATACTGAGTCTCCGTGCACGATTCCAAATACTTCTGATCTTGAGGAATAAGATTCATCAAGGAGACGAACAAGATTGATGATAAACCTCCCATACGATTCAGATCAATTTTTCTAAAGTCAATAAATTTATTATTTCCATTATTAATTTTTATATTTGCAATAAAAAGCATACACTCTCTACCGTCCTCCTGTGGAGTCTGATACAAACGCAATTTCGCAGCCACTTCTATGGAAGCAAAATTATTATTGATATTATTGGAAATTATTAGTTTCAAACTTTCCCAAAAAATATTTTTGTATTGTAGATGAAATTCTTCTTATTAATATTAATATTATTAATATGACAGTTTTTAGTTAGTTATATTAGAATTTCATAGATATTAATACGAAACCACTTTGGGATAAAAAAAAATAAAATTCAAAGAAGAAAAGAAAATTATTTAAATTCCATTCATTTATGCGAATATTTTGGAAAGTTATTCTCTTTTTTTTCTCGATTTTAAGCAAATTTTTTATATATTTTCGATTCATAACTCGTACTAATAAAAATTATTGTGAATATATCATCTTTTTATAAAGCACCTGATTTATGTATAGAGAAACCCATCATATTTTATGCATATTGTCTACTATGAATTTATTTACTATTCAAATGATCAATTTTATTGATTCCATAAATTAAACGATGTCTTTGAGATAAAGTGACCGGACTTTTGCTTGTATTCGTGTGAAATTGATCAAAGGAGGTGATACTATAATTTGACATTTAATAAAAAAATGCTTACTTGAATATAAGTTAATAAAAAATGCTTACTTGAATATAATAAAAAAATGATCACCTGAATGGAAATTATACATAGTCAGTTAAAGTATACATTGTCTAAGCAATTTATAAGATTAACTCAGGAAAAGGTAATAATACAATTTTATATTCAAGAACTTTTATATCAATTCAGTATTATTACTATATATAAAAAAACATATCTAACCGGAATGGCTATGTATAAAAATGCAAGCAAAAATTAATTTTCATAAAATGACCAAAGACCTACATCGATGGAGATACTAGCAGAAAACAATCGCACAAGGCGGCTTAGTAAGTGTGGTGGTAAATTAATGCATTCAATAAAATGTCATCTTTAGCGATAAGGCCATTCAATTAATCCGACTTTATGACTCCAATAGAGTCGTAAATTGATATAGAAGTACGCTGAGATTCTAGAGACGTACATTCAGTGGACAATTGAGAAGAGTCGAAAACCATTTCAACCTTTAAGAAGTATTAAAGGTGACGGGGGCAACTTGAGGTCTTAAGAGCTTCTACGTCGTTTGGTCATCGTTAATAATTTTCAAAATCGTAGGTGAATAGGCAAGTAACATACTCTATGCAACTCACTGACAAGTAGTTAAGAGACCATATTTTTATGATAAATTTCTTATCTTTAAGTTAAACAGAAGCTCCAATAAAAATTATTTAAGACTGCATTTTGATAACAGCAACAAGTTTATTTCATGGCTTAATGCACTTGCTATATTTAGCATAAAATTCTTTAAATTTAAATAGATTTGATTAAAATATAATTTTTTTCTAGAGGAAGAGTCATCACGTGGAAAGCTTTCTTTTTATACCGAAACTTTTTATTGAAAATTTTGTTCAAAAAAATTTTTCCAGGAAATAAATTTTGCTGGAAATAATTTTTGCCGAAAATAATTTTTGCTGGAAATAATTTTTACTGGAAATAATTTTAAATGGAAATAATTTTTACAGAAAATTATTTTTCCTGGAAATAATTTTTACTAGACATAATTTTTGGTTAAAAGATTTTTACTGGAATTATATTTTTCTAAAAATAATTTTTGGTGAAAATAATTCTTAGTGAAAATAATTTTTACTGGAAATAATTCTTAGTGAATATAATTTTTACTGAATATAATTTGTGGTTAAAACAATTTTTATTGTAAATAGTTTTTTCTGGAAATAATTTTTACTGGAAATAATTTTTAATGGAAATAATTTTTACTGGAGATAATTTTTATTAGAAATAATTTTTGGTTAAAGGATTTTTACTGAAAATTATTTTTGCTGAAAATAATTTCTTGTTAAAATAATTTTTGCTGAAAATAATTTTTACTGGAAATAATTTTGAATAGAAATAATTTTTACAGAAAATAAAAATAATTTTGAATAGAAATAAATTTTTGGTTAAAAGATTTTTACTGGAAATAATTTTCACTGACATTAATTTTTGGTTAACAGAATTTTTCCTGATAATAATTTTTACCCCAAATGATTTTTACTGGAAGTTATTTTTAATGAAAGTAATTTTTACTGAAAATAGTTTTTGGTTAAAAGCATTTTTATTGGAAAAAATTTTTTTACTGGAAAATTGGTTTCTGTAAAATTTTTACTGAAAATCTTTACCAAAAGTTTTTGCTGAAAATTTTACTGAAAATTTTGTTACTGAAAACAATAATTTTTTTAATTTATTGTTTATAATAATTTTTACTGGAAATAATTTTGAATGGAAATAATTTTAACAGAAAATTTTTTTTACTGGAAATAATTTTTACTAGAAATAATTTTTGGTTAAAAGATTTTTACTGGAAATAATTTTCACTGACATTAATTTTTGGTTAACAGAATTTTTCCTGATAATAATCTTTACCCCAAATGATTTTTACTGGAAATTATTTTTAATGAAAGTAATTTTTACTGAAAATAGTTTTTGGTTAAAAGAATTTTTATTGGAAAAAATTTTTTTACTGGAAAATTGGTTTCTGTAAAATTTTTACTGAAAATCTTTACCAAAAGTTTTTGCTGAAAATTTTACTGAAAATTTTGTTACTGAAAATTTTGTTACTGAAAACAATAATTTTTTTAATTTATTGTTTATAATAATTTTTACTGGAAATAATTTTGAATGGAAATAATTTTAACAGACATTTTTTTTACTGGAAAGTTATTTTTACTAGAATAATTTTTGGTTAAAAGAATTTTTATTGGAAAAAATTTTTTTACTGGAAAATTGGTTTCTGAAAATTTTTGGTGAAAATTTTACTGAACTTTTTTTTAAAATTTTGTTATTTAAAATTGTGTTACTAAAAATTTTGTTACTGAAATTTTTGCTACTAAAAATTTTGTAACTGAAATTTTTGCTACTGAAAATTTTGTTACTGCAAATTTTGTTACTGAAAATTTTTTTACTGTAAATTTTTCTACTGAAAATTTTTTTACTGAAAATTTTTTTACTGAAAATTTTGTTAATGAAAATTTTGTTACTGAAAACTTTGTTACTGAAAAGTTTATTACTGAAAACTTTGTTACTGAAAATTTTGTCACTGAAAATTTTGTCACTGAAAATTTTGTTACTGAAAATTTTGTTACTGAAAATTTTGTTACTAAAAATTTTGTCACTGAAAATTTTTTTACTCGAAATTCTTTTACTCGTAATTTTTTACTGAAAATTTAAAAAAAAAAACTTTTACTGAAAATTTAAGTGAACATTTTTACAGGAAATTTTTCTTCTGAAAATTTTTATCTGGCATATTTTTTTAACTCGCAATATTCAAGCAAATAAAATTTATTCAAATGATGCATATAATAATATCTTGTTTATTATAAGTTATAGTCTGAAAATAACAATTTCCATAAAATTTTTCAAATTCTTTTAATATGAACTTATTATGCGGAAGTTGATGTAATAATTTCTAATCTAAAATACGAAATTCAACGTAAGTGCGTATGTTTATGATGCAATTTTCCCTTCTAAAAACAAGAACTAGAGTTCATAATAAACAAATTATGCCTGAATATTCACGTATAATGACTATTGGTAAATCAAAGTTTATAGCCTAATTATAGTATAATATTCTGGAATAAATGGAGATGTTTTCGTAAAATTATATTCATAAACTCTGTTAGCTGGGAAAGTATGGTTGGCTTTCTGGGCTTTCGGTTCGCGGGAAATGATCCCCGATATGAGGATAGAATTGAAAGATAGAAAAAAGAGAAGCTGTTAGAATGACTGTGTTACCTTTTACGTATAACTATTGTCTAAGGTTTGAGTAACAGTTACCTTTCGATGGAACAGTGACTATCAGATTCAGATTCGGATACGGATTTACCTCAAATACGTACGAGTAGTGTATCGTTTCGCGTCCCATATGCTCATACTTTATTCGGCCAATCTGACACGTTCGGATTTCCATTTCGATTTCTTTATTTTTCTTAAGAATTCGTTAGCCATTATTGAATATCACAGAATAGGTTTGTAGGTAGATGGGTTCTTATGTGCCTATACGAGCATTCTACCATAGATGTTGCCATACAAAGTGTACGTAAGTACGGTTATCGGTTGACAAAATCTATGAAACTATGAGATCGGAATTCTTGCACTTCCTTTCGAATTTCCTTATTCAATAAAATGATTTCCATACAATTTCAGACTTTCTGGCTGGCTGAATAGAGGCTACTAGCACTGGCGCCCGCTAACGTTGCTTACACGGTCATACTTTGGATGCTTGATTTTCTTTCTAGTACACCTATTTTTACCACCATAAGTACTATTCTGGCACGTTTGATTCACTAAAATTTCAAATACAATTTAACAATGTGACAGTTTCTTATTTTATTCAACATTTCATTAAATATATACATTGGTATATGTATACACGTTAAATTGCCATTCTTTTTCCAGTGCGTATTATTAAATTTGAACTTATTTCCATTTTTACACATTGAAAATTCTTACCTTTTCTACAATAGTATCTTCAAGAGTTTTTTTTGTATTATTGAACAGAACTTATAAGGATAAAATTGAATTAAATCAGGTATAAGTTTTGATAAAAAGGACAACCTTTAGTTATACTAAACAACTTTCAAAAATAGGAATTCTTTCTTCAATATTTAACGTAGATTCTAGAAATTTTCCAATTACTATTCATATTCTCAAATCTCGGAGTAGCTTCTACCATATACACAAATGTAATATTCCATTTTATACGTAATTCTATCTATAAAATATCCGAATATGTGTTTTGGTTCTAATGCATCATCGAGACTATATTTGAATGTGCGTACAGGAAACACAAAAGCTTCCATCCACGATTTGATTGTGTTTGAAAATTAACACGATTTGCTTGCAAATCCACTTGGAATAGCTCCCGGAATAGCACTTTATCCCGGCAAGTAAGACTTAATAATGTGTAATCTAACTTCAGCATGTAATACCTGGGATCAATGTAAGAAGCATTATCATATTAATGGTATTTAAGCTCTTTAGTCTAGAGTATAGATCTATGAGTACAAATGTGAACTATAAGAATTGAAGTACGTGTACCACTGATGACTACATGCTGTTCTTCTTGATGAGTGAGTAAATATTTTGCGAATCATTCTGCACACCAAAACACACATCTTATCCCCACGGATATGCACAAAAAGTGGATTGAGTCTATTAGAGGTTAAAGTGGTACTAGAACAACATACGTATACCCGTAAGTGAGTAGTAAGATCTGGAAAGGAATTACTTGAAGTGTCTATAAAGGGAAAAAAAAACTCCCAAACTCTTAGAAGTCGAGTAAATTTATCTGAATGCAAATACCCATTAATCACCTATCGGCGTTATTATCGTCACATTCCCCAACAAATCTGTCATTGTCGTTGTCGTTTCCATCTAGAATTGTCGATTAGAACAAGCCTTTTCGGCATTTTTCAATATTTTCAACGGGTTGTTCGTGGTCGATGGCATTGAACTACGCTTGAGAAATTTCAAACCATGTGAATTGGTCTCCAAAATCCCGTGACTATCTAGGACGGCATCCGTGATAGAACTTTACCGGTTATAAAATACAAAATGCTTTGACAAATTTTATACTACGTAATTGTATTTATTTACTCCATCATTTAATACAGAACTCATCAAATTCCATAATTATTTTTGAATACATCTCGAATGTCAACAGATTCTACAAGAGTTCACTTAATACTTCAGATTCATAAGGACTAACTAGAATGATATTTCCATCTATTTTTGATATTAGCAGTCATCAAATACGTTAATATAATTATAAGTGCTGCTACAATTTAGTAATGTACATGGTAAGCGAAAATTTCTGCCTTTAATTAAAATTTATTCATTTTTTTTTATCATAAAATAAAATGACTCTTTTCTTAATTCAAAATGAAGTTTTTTCTAATTAATAAAATTATTCATTCTATTATAAAAATAATTTTTTTATGACAAAATTTAAAAAAAAAAATAAAAAAATATAAGGTGTAGTAAAAAGTAATCCATTTTTTTGCCAATAGATGGCTTTAGGAGTCTGTATCTCCCGTTTTTAAAGTGCGATCGGGTTGCACTAGATGGCGTTAGAAAGATAAGATTTTGTACTAAAAAAGTTTCTGATACAGTTTTGTAATTACTTGACTCAGTATTTTTTAGCACGCGTCAAATATGGACACCAACAAAGAGAAAATACACCATATTTTACAGTTTTTCTTCGATAAAGGCGAAAACGCAAGCTAGGCAGCTGAAAATGTGAATAGTGTTTATAGTCCTGATACTGTAACAGCCAATCACGCGCAATTTTGGATTCGTCGATTTCGTTCCGGTAATTTTGATGTCAAAGATGCACCACGCTCTGGAAGGCCAATTGTCGAAAATGTCGATAAAATAATGGAAATCGTCGAGTCCGACCGTAACATAAGCACTGTTTCGATTGCCCAAGAGCTAAACATTGCACAAAAAACCGTTTGGAACCACTTAAATAAGGCTGAATACAAAAAAAAGATCGATGTATGGGTGCCACACGAGTTATCGCAAAAAAACCTCATGGACCGAATTTCCATCTGCGAATCGCTGCTGAATCGCAACAATATCGATCCATTTCTGAAGCGGATGGTTACTGGTGATGAAAAGTGGGTCACTTAAGACAACGTCAAGCGACAACGTTCGTGGTCAAATCGCGGTTACCCGGCGCAAACGGTGGTCAAGCCAGGATTGACAGCCAGGAAGGTTTTGCTGTGTGTTTGGTGGGACTGGCAGGGAATCATCTACTATGAGCTGCACCCCTACGGCCGAACTCTTAATTGGAACCTATACTGTCAACAATTGGACCGTCTGAAAGAAGTAATCGCCCAGAAGCGGCCAGCTTTGGCCAATAGGAGAGGAATTGTGTTCCATCAGGACAACGCAAGGCCGCATACATCGATAGTGACTCGCCAGAAGTTCCGGGACCTTGGTTGGGATGTTCTTATGCATCCACTTTATAGTCCGGACCTGGCACCAAGTGATTACCACCTCTTCCTGTCTATGACGAATGATTTTGCAGGTGAAAAATTCGCCTCAAGAGAAGATTATGAAAATCGACTTTCCCAGTTTTTTGCCAATAGGGACGAGGGTTTCTATGAGAGAGGCATTATGAAATTACCTCCAAAATGGCAACAAGCTATCAAACAAAACGGTGCATATTTGACCTAAATCGTATCATTCTATCTATGCTAAATAAAACCTTCAATTTAATGCAAAAATAATGGATTTCCTTTTACTACACCTTATATTTAAAATTGTAGAATTATTCATTTTGTAGTTTGGAAAGTAATACCTTTTAAATTATAAAAAATTAAAAATATTTTTTAATTAAAATTTAAGAACTTTTTATAAAAACAGTGCCTTTTTATATTATATTTAATTTAAAAATCAATCAATTTTATTTATTTGTAAAAATTAACTACAAAAATATTAGTTTCTGCCGTAAATAAATTTCGCACTTTAAGAAACAAAATTTCCGGCAGCGATGTGGCTTATTTCTCCCTGAAATTGTTACTCGGCTGTATAGGCGCTATGAGCAACTTTGAGCGCTATGGCTACATAATAATCAACTGTTTTTAGATCAAACTTAAAATTTTTTTTTATTGAAAATATATGTGGTTTAAAGAAAATGATACCACAAGTAGTACAATATGACAATATTTGGCTTTATTATGCGAAAAGTTCTTAGAACCCGTAATTTCAAGATTTTGTGATATTAATAGGGCCTTCAATATTATGCAAAATTATGCCTTTGGACATTTTTTTTAATAAAATTTTGTAAAAATTATATTAACGAAGATAGTTTTTAAGCTTTAGATCATATAAATATCCGTCAAGAAATGGCTGAATCACAGCCCAAAATGTGGAAGAAAGTCATCGAAAATTACTGAAAAGGATCGAGTCCTGCAAGAGTAAAATTATATTTTAAACTTAATGGCAAAATAAATAAAATACAACAAAATAAAGCTATAAAAAAAATCTGACCGCAAAGTGAACTTTTTTTAAATTAACTTTCTATAACACAAATTGGATAACACTTTATTAAGACAATCGAAAACTCTTTTGATTCGGTGAGTAATTGTTGTACCTAAAATATTTCCATCTTTCGATCTGATATGATTTTGAACGAATTCTTCTATTTCCATTTATCACTTCTGGTCTAGATAATGGATGAGAAAATTTGTGCATTTATAACAATGGCATTAAACCAAACTGCACATAGTGCATGAGTACATTTGTGGTAAAATTTTCAAAAATGCCGAGTTCTGCTCTAGCTACGAGTATTTGAATCCAAATGTATTTGGTTTCGAAACCAAAGACCACAGAGTATGAAGGAAGGTGGGAAAACGTAAAAACCAAGGAACCTCATTGAATAGTCGACAAGTTGGAAGTAAGCTGTACCGACCGAATGATAAATGAAGATTCAAAATCACAGTGATTTTTAATTTATAATCAATGCCGGAGTTATTAATCAAGTGGAAGTTGATGGCCATCCTTATAGTCGCGACGACGTATAGTATTCTGATTCCGGATCATTCGCGGTATCTATGGTATTCCGAGTATTTGTAGAATTCACCACAACCGCCGACCGGCACCAACTGGTATTAGTAGTCCTCCTCTGCATGTCAATTCTAGAGAATAGCAACAGTGCCATGATCTAAAATAAATGATCTGATCGGATGGTGACCATGGCTGTGAACTTGTCGGATTGCAGAAGCACTAACCATAATCGGTTCTGGTATTCACTGATTCGGAATAAATGCGTGTCGATCGAATCGTACTGACGATAAGACTTACTTCAAGATTTGGTCTGGTTCCGATATTCCGTTTAACATAACCAAGTACGAATCCATCTCCCATGACGAGTAGTGCTCATGAGAGTTAGAATCCTGTTCAAAACGTCAGTGCTGGTTGGAGTAAATTTTCCATAATTTATAAAGCAGGTCGGTCATCTCAAAACCATTGCATTGCAATTATTTTAATGTATTTTTATAAAATTACCAAATAATTAATCAGCAAATTTTTCTGTAGCACACATTGACGGATGAGACCGCGCAGGATTTTGAAGAAGGTTCCATTATGGGCAAAAAAAAAACTTTCAAAACTAAATTACTACAAACACTAAAGAATGCGAATGCCTATAAAAATAAAGCCAACAACTTTTTAAGAATTTCAAACAAACATTTTCATAGAGTTTGAAGATCTTGTTGTGTAGAATTTACACAACTAAGTAGTTGATATAGTATAAGTAGCTAGTATTGTTTTGTCCCATTTTTATCCTACACCAACAAAAAAAAGCAAAAGGAAAAAGAGGATTTTGACACTATTTTTTGTTTTGTTTTTATTGTCATTTTATTTTGCAGTATTTCATAGCCTAAAACTTGCCATTGGGAGAAAAGTTTCGAAAACTTAAAATGAAGAAATTACCATATTTATGAGGTTCTCTTTGGAATACTATACAACGACAGAAACACTGAGAAATAAACTCCCACAGGCGAAGGGATCAACTTAAAGTGCAAACAACAGGAAAAAAAAACAATTTTCCAATCTTTTTACAAATGTATAGAGTGAAAATGGAAAAGCTCATAATAGATAGGGAGTGGTGGAGGATTTCGATGAATTTTTACATCCCCTTAGCGCTAACTTGTTTATATGGACTTATAAATATCTGTTCATGTAGTTAAAAGGCTAACATTATTTCACTTTAGTTGTCAACATTTTAGACTGAATTTCCGCTATGATAATATAAATTACAAATGGAAATTTTTTTTTGCTAACAACGGATTTTGGCTGCGGAAAACATTTTCTGACCACAAATACTTGCTGAAAATCTTGCGATTATCCTTATTTAGTTCGACACATTTTGCCAGAAAAATTGTTTATTTTTTTAAATATATTTTTAATTGTAATAAATTAAAATTACATCTAAAGTATTGCTGTATTATTTCATTAACGTTAATTGTCTTTATTATATATAATTAAAAAAATTTTGGCTAAAAATTGCCTTTTTTTGGCCTAAAATAACATATTATATAAAAGATTCCCAGGTGTATAAGCTTAAATCTGCTGTTTTTTTGCCAAAAAAAAACACATTTTTTTCATAGAAAGCAGAAACAAATTTATTCAAAGTACTTGTCCTCGCTAGCTACACATTTTTTCCATCTCTCGGGCAATTTGTGGATACCACGCCAAAAAAATTCCTTTTCTTTCGAGGCATAACACTCATCAAGCTATTTTCGGACGTCTTCGTAAGAATCGAAGTGCTGCTCAGCGAGCGCGAGGCCCATCGACGAAAACAGGTGGTAGTCGAAAGGGGCCAAGTCTGGTGAATAAACGGGATAGGGTAGCACCTCCCAGTTCAGTGTATCTAAGTAGTTTCGGACCATTTTTGACGTGTGCGATGGTGCGTTGTCGTGGAGGAAAATCAGCTTGTTATGTCTTTGTTTATCATCCGTCCATTTTTGTCATGTCTTTGTTGATCACGCAGAGCACGGTTCAATTTGATCAGTTGTCTGTGGTAGCGGTGGGCATTGACAGTTTCACCAGGTTTCAACATCTCATAGTAGACGATACCCTGCTGATCCCACCAAACGCACAGCATCGTCTTCTGTAGTAGTAGCGATTTGGTCTTGGAGAAGATGTTGATGGTTGGCCGGGATCAACTCACGATTTCTTGTGTTTAGGATACTCGAAATATATCCACTTTTCATCGCCTGTCACAATCCGATGCAGGAACGACTTTCTTTTGTGTCTGCCGAGCAAGATTTCGCATGTGTTTTGGCGTCGCTCAATCTGCCTAACTTTCAATTCAAGCGGCACCAATTTTTCGATATTTGCAATCTTCTCCATGGCACGCAGATACATGTTCTGCAATTGATGGTCCTCAACCTTCCTAGGCCGATTTTCACGCTTTTTGTCCCACAAGTCAAAATTACAATCTTTGACCAGATGAAATCAATCTCGGAACGTTGTTTCCGATAAAACACTGTTACCATAGGCCTGCTGGCGAATCCGATTTCTTCAAATTGAAGCAGAAAATGTTTTTTTTCTGGCACAAAACTAGATATGATTACTACAGGAAAAATGTATGTTGTTGTACGAAATTGCTGACAATGTGCCCTGATTAATGTTGACAGATGTCAAAAAAAAAAAAAAAACTATGGCGTGCCATTGGTAGCTTAATACGCTCACTCACGCCATCTATGACCAAACAGCTGATTTAAGCTTATACACCTGGTATATGTTTCTTCAAAATAACAATACCAAAAACTATACAGCACGATAAATGTTGGCTTTATTATGCGTAAATTTCTCAGGACGCTTAATTTCGAAATTGACCTCCAAAGACATGAGATTTGACGCCGTTGTCCTCTGTCAATTAACGGCTGAATTATAGTCCGAAAAAGTTCATCAAGACACCTCAAAAAGGATCGAGTAGTCCAAGAATTCTCGTGATAGTAATTTGATTAATGTTAAAATTAGTGAAAAAAATGGCATAAATTTATCAAATATAATAAAAGTAAATTTTAACTTGTTTTGATTTTAAAATAAATTTTATTTAATTTTATTTTCCAAAATTTAAGTTGGATAGTTTTTTACTGAAACTTCTAGTCTTTGTAGATCAAAAATGAGCTAAAAGTCAAATCACTATAAAACGATCTTATAGTGATTTTTTATAAATAATTATGATCTTTATTTTTTAAATTATGGGAGGTTTTTTTTCCCTGACAAATTCGCTGTAAAAATAATTTCCAGTATCTTAACTTTAGTCTCCACTAACTAGAATTAAGAACCGGAAATGAGAAATCATATTTGAACCAAAAAAAAAAAAAAACACATTTTATCAAGATTCTTTTTTATCTAGTAAATTTCTATTTTACGTTCTTCAATCAAATATGCCATTTTGTGGACTTATCGTGTTGCTAAATGTCCTCAAGGTCGTAATGTAAGGGTCCTTGGCAGATGTTAATCGAGCAACATTTCAATAATATTAACAAGAAATAAAAACATCTCCGAAAATATCTACAATATAAGAATTTCCCTTTTCTTTTCTATTTAGATTTTTATTATTATTTTTTGTTATTGTTATTGATTTCTACAAAATAGCAGATCATAAATTGTTAAATATTCAAATTCATACAGCAAATAAGAAAAATTTTGCAACAAAAATACGAATTATATTTGTACTAATTTACATTTTTATATCGATTATCATAAAATAATAACTATAAATTCTAGTTAATTTAGTAGAATTTATTGGCTTTTAATAAACTGTACGGAAATATGATAATTTAAAACAATTTTACGATATGTTTCTGAATTGAATATAATTTTTTATGAAAATTAAATATTGTGTATATAAATTTGATCATAAATGTTTGTGGTTTTTTTTTTTTTTTTTAGGTGGAAAATAGAAAAACAAGAAATTATATAATAAAATTATATCGAACTATATAAATATTTAAAAATAATTAACATATTTACGTTGTCAGATTTAGTGTTTTTACTCTAAATTTTCAAATCTCCTCCTCTTAATAGAAATATCAACAACAACAAAAAAACAGATGAAATTCCCACATGCGAAATATTTTATTATATGTTATTTAAAAATGTTAATTAAATATGATTATATGAAAATTAAACAAATTATAATAAAAAATCTAACAAGTCTTTGGGCCATGCCAAATGCTTTTGGATATCATTTTATATAAAGTCGTAAAAATTTATACAACATTTTGAGTTTTATTTATTTTTAATGTTTTCTTATAGAGAAGAAAATTAAGTAATTTTTCTATATAGATTGAAGAAAAAATTTTTGCATTAATTAATTTTAATTTTATTTGAATTAAATAACATGCCCAACATGATTGGTTGGAGTTTTTGAAATTGATATCGACAAATTGGTTTGATAACTTTCTCACGGAAAGCTTTTCAGCCAATTGCGAAATATTGCAACTGTCAATAATGATTAGAAAAACCACTCACCCCTCCCCCCTCCCCCCCTTCCCATGAAACAATAAAAAAAAAATATTTTTATAAAGATAATTTCATTTTAATGACAGCAAATGATTTATTGCATAAAACGTGTGTAGTTTTTCTTAATTTGATTTTTTTTTTCCACCTTCAGTTATTATAGATAATAAGCATTTGTTTTTAGTATTTGGCTTTAATCAAAGGAAATCGTATTAAAAAAAACACATAAAAGTTGAAGACTACTGAATTAACTGCTCACGATGGGTTATGTAAGAGATTTTGTAATATTCTCAAATGATTATCTGCAAAAGAAAGAAGTATGCCTTCTGATAATTATCACCTGTTTTTCCAAACAAACGATCTTGACACAACTCAATATGTCAGATATCTTCAATGCGGTTTTTTTATCCAAGAAGCATCGCCGTCAATTGGCTTGAGCATATTTGATATTCTCTGCAGCGTTAGACACTGCAATGACACTCGTCAGCGTTGCTGCCATCAACTTTTCAGTAATGATGTCTTAGCTTTTATGAAGTTTCGATTATCAAAGCTTCACCACAGTGTCCATTAATATAACCAATTAAACGATTTAATACCGAATAGTGCATAAAGTATTGAATAGTTACTTGGTAGTATGAACAGTTTGCTCGGTGCATAAATTGGTTTCACCGAGTACTATTCGGTTAGGTTCGGAAAACTCGGTTGTTGACGGCTATAGGTGCAAATGAGGTAGAAGATTTCTTTGTTTACTATTGTATGCACAACTGAATGGATTCTCTAGCCTATGTCTCAAGCCAAAAAGATAGTTGATTCACTAAGCCACAATACAATCAATGCACAATAGAGCAACGACCACAGGTGATCGGAATACCATAGTTCCAATGATGATCTTGAATAATTTATCACCAATCCTTATGTCAAAATGTAAACATATTTTGATTTCGTTTAATGAGTCTATTCAAAGTGGTTTATGGCCTGTCTAAACTGATCTTAGCTTTTCCCAACAGTCTATAGTGCCACAAGCCATTTTGGCCGTACGCAAAGTGCCTAACGTTGTGGCAATTGACTTCAACTAAATTGACTTCTTTGAGTATCTTTTGTGATTTATACAAAAGCTATGCTTCCAATGGTAATTTTTAATAAGAAACAGAAGATTTATTACTAAGCATAAAATATCGAATTTTTTTTTTTTTTTACAATTTTTTACTTATTATTTTTATTTTGTTGAGTTTGATCGATATTTTTTTGGGGTAATTTTCGAATTGTTTCATATTTTTTTTAAAAATTTCTTTTAAAAATCAAATGTAAAATGGTTTAAAATTATTTTATTTAATTTGTAAATTTTCTAGCTATAGATCTTTGTAAAATATTATATATAAATTAATTAAAGTTTCACAATAATTTCTATTTACTTATACGAATTTTGTTACCAATAATAAGAAAATTTCTAATTCAATTGTATTATAACTAATTAAACAAATATTTATTTAGGAAAGTAAATTTTCTTGAATTTCTAATGGTGGCTAGAATTTAAAATATCCCTTTTGGTGCTAATTCAAATAATTTCAAATGCCAGAAACACTTACCAAATAGTGATAAATGCAAAATTTACCCAATAAACATTTATCATTTATACATATATGCACATCCGGTAACGATAACGAAGCAGATTTATTTACTTTTCGATATAAGGTACCATTGGGGACATATGAAAATTGGACATTTAATGTTAGCTTAAGACAGCCGCTGAGCTCAAATTCTGAAACTTTAAACAAACTAGACACCGTATGCAAAGAGCATGTTTATAATTTAGTCTTCAAACTGAACTTTACCATCTCAGACGACTAGAGAAATATGGGTGAAAGGATGTTGTGCAGTAGGGTATGAGGGTATTGACTCCTCATATCTGATTAAGAATGCAATGTTTCGTATCGGAATCCGATGTTTGTTTGCTCTATTTAACCACAGTTGACGTATTCCACTTAGCCAACACTTCGTTTGTAGACATTTCAGTTCCAGATGTGTCATTTCAAACTAACAATGCTTGATTGAGATAACAGTTGGCACATAGACCACTATCGGCCATTAATCGTAACCCATGGAAATTCAGATACAATTGCTCATCCAAAACTACTGTTTACAATGCTGCTATAACTATGAGGATTGCAAGCATTTCACTTTCCTTCAATCAAAAGAGTGACTGACTGTTTAACTTTTGAATTATTCAAATGGAAATTTCTCCAATCGTGCCAAATGTCCATACTCACTTAATACTACCTCATATATTCAAAAGGTGAATAAAATACGTACAAAGAAGAAGAAATTCTTTGTGCTCAAAGATATTGTGAATTTCATTTGTAAAAATAACAATATCGGAAAATTTGATTACTACCTGACGAGAGTATTCCTCTTAAAAACAAATTTACTATCCATTCTGGTTTTTTGGGGAGATGGTTAAATTCAAAGTCGGAAATTTAAATGTAATTTAAAACGAAAAAAAAAATTAATTTTTAAATTTTTTTATTATTTTTGCATTAATAATTTTCAAATTGTGAAAAAAAATTTCTAGGCTTATACGAGTTTAACAAGGGATTCGGTGGATCAGTTTTATTTTATCATACTGTTCTAGCATAGCAAAAGGATCCTTCGCAAGTCTTCCTCGGACAATGGTTAGGGCGCTGGCTGGCAACTTTCTGTACAGGTAATCTCATAAAACGTCTTCGTTGCGGATAGTATCTAAATAATTTTGATCTATGCTTGGGATCTTTATTCTGCCGTATAACAAATTTTTTATAAATTATCCGTAGTTCTGATAGAAAAGCATTCATCACAAAAATATTAAAAAGCTTCTCTGTTTCTTTAAATTCCATCAGGCCCAACCAAGTAAATGGTCTATCTGTAGGGAGAAATAACCCCAAACCATAATAAAGCCACCGTTTTGGTTGATGGTTGATACCACGGCTACTGGAAGCATTTGTTCTCCAGCACTTCGGCGGAAGCATATTATACTTTTGGAGCCATAGATCTGGAACTCCTACTCAAACGTCCAGAGCATATTTTTTAGGTTCCCAGCAGTCTAGTTTTGATTAAATTCAGCTCAATCCCAGTTAGGAAAATCGAGTGAGTTAGAGTATTCCACATTTGAAATAGAAAATACGATAAAATAAGGAAAGATAGGAGATACTATGCCAGTGTTCCAGTGAGTCTAATAACTCCGTATTATTTTTGTCTCCAATTAATTATATCGCTTACGCTTAATTTGGAAACCCATCTCTTACCAGGTGTATAAGCTTAAATCCGCTGTTTGTTTATCGTATTAGGCTACCATGGGCACGCCATACTTTTTTTTATTAGTTTGACATCTGTCAACATTAATCAGTATATATTTTCAACAATTTCGTACAACAACATACATTTTTCTTTTGGTAATCATGTCTAGTTTTATGTCATTAGAAGAGCATATGCGGGAAGCTCTGCTTTTCTGCTTCAATTTGAAGAAATCGGCTGCCGAATTGCAGCGAATGCTTATGGAGGGCTATGGTAACAGTGCTTTATCAGAAACAACGTGCCGAGATTGGTCTCGTCGATTAAAAGACGGCAATTTGGACTTGTGGGACAAGAAGCGTGAAAATCGGCCTAGGAATTGCAGGCTCTTTTGGACGATGACGATACCCAATCGCAAAAAATGCTCGCTGAGCAATTGGGTGCTACTCAACCAGCCATTACCATGCGTCTGTGTACCATGGGGAAGATGGAAAAGATCGGAAAATGGGTGCCATATGAATTGAACGATAGGCAGATGGTGCGACGCCAAAACACATGCGAAATCTTGGTCACCAGACAAAAAAGAAAGTTATTCCTGCATCGGATTGTGACAGGCGATGAAAAGTGGATATATTTCGAGAATCCTAAACGTACGAAATCGTGGGTTGATCCCGGTCAACCATCAACATCTTCTCCAAGACCAAATCGCTTCGGACGAAAGACGATGCTGTGCGTTTGGTGGGATCAGCAGGGTATCGTCTACTATGAGATGTTGAAACCTGGTGAAATTATCAATGCCCACCGCTACCACCAAGAACTGATCAAATTGCAGCATGTCCTGCGTGAAAAAAGGACTGATTATCAACAAAGACATGTCAAGCTAATTTTTCTCCATGACAACGCACCATCGCATACGTCAAAAATGGTCCGAAACTACTTGTAGACACTCAACTGGGAGGTACAGCCCCACCCCGTTTATTCTTTAGACCTAGTCCCTTCCGACTACCACTTGGTTTGGCCGATGGGCCACGCGCTCGCTGAGCAGCACGTCGATTCTTACGAAGGCGTCCGAAAATGGCTTGATAAGTGGTTTGTCTCGAAAGAGAATGATTTTTTTTGTCGTGGTATCCACAAATTGCCCGAGAGATGGAAAAAATATGTAGCCAGCGAGGGCAAGTATTTTGCATAAATATATTTTTGATTTCTATGAAAAAAACATATGTGTTTTTGACTAAAAAACAGCGGATTTAAGTTTATACACCTTATAAGTGAAATTACATTTTAGAAGCGCCTGCCCATACATGAGAATTATATTGGCTAGATCAGATGGAGTGAAAAAATTTGTAAATAGCTTAAGGAAACCTTAATATTTTGCAACGTTTTTGGTAGTGTTAAATATATGGTCACTCCAACGGAGGTTGTCATTAGCACACATACAAAGAATTGAAAGTTTTTTCTATTCCAGTTAAGCAAGTGTCATTCATGGATGATGGCTGGAGATTTCGGTTTTGTTTTAGATACAGGAGACAGCTCTGTATTTGGGAAGTATTAAATTCTACCCTCTTCTTAGAGGCCTATAGTAATATATACTATCTATATCAGAATTTAATGAGTTTAACAAACGTTGTTGTTCCATCTCCATGGCCGATGAGTAATGACGTGAATCTGGAAACGAGTATGAAAAACTGAGGCTACTGTCATTTTCGAAATAGTGGATTATATAAGAAGTACAGATACGAGATCATTTATGAAAATTAGAAAAAGGATCAAAGATGGAACAGAACCCTAGGGAATACAAGCATTTAGTTGGTGGACTGCAGACTTAAAGCAATACCAAATAACTTGTCAGACGATACAAACAATTACTACGACTCCCAGACAGTATATCAAAACTGACAATAAAAAGCTTATTGCTATAAAATACAGCACTGAAACCGATATGGACATACGGATTCAAACTTTTTGGTTCGACTAAGCATTCCAATTGCTATCAACCCCAAACCCTACAACCCCGAATCCTTCGAAAAATTGCTACCGCTCCTTTTTATGTATGAAACGCTATTATCCACCGTAACCTACATTTCGCATATATCCGTAAACTGTGCCTCTTCCGACATAAAAAATTCAATTCCTCTCTATCCTGCCATCGAAATCCTTTAGGAAAAGAACTGTTCACTCTAATCTTTGCAGTATACATCCTTTGATATATTAAACGGCATTGGTCTCGCGATTTTTTCAACTTAAATAAATTATCTCATTTTTTGGGAGACATCGATGGGTATCTTCCCATATATATCTTTATGTCCTTGTATTTTCTTTAAAAAATCTACTTCTTTACAAATTATACATAGTAGATAACCTTTAAATTTAAAAATAACCGGATTATGATAAATTCTGATGAATGTAACATTCCACAGCTTGTAATTTTAACCTTAACCGCTCCGATTTACCTTCATTAATTAAAGTAACAATAGCAGAGCACATTTCAATACTACTTTTACGATTTTTTTTCCATAGCTTTAAATTTTAAGGTAAATAGAACTTTATATCTTTAACTTTAGATAAATATTAATAAAAGAAGGACTTAATTAATCCTTTACATAAAAACTTATTTCGATAAATACAACTTCTCGAAACAGCACCATAAAAATTAAACATTTATTTTTATCGGCTACAAAGAGGGAAGGGAGGTTGGTAATATTACTTAGCTTCCTGGTTTAATATTTTAGGAATAAATAAAATATTCAAATGGTCAAATATTCTAATATACTTAATAATATATTATAATTCGAAAGAAATAATATAGATTTTCGATTTATTAAGATTTTAACTAAAGATTTCTAGAGAATATGTTATTATCAAGGTGGTCGCAGATTTTGGGCCTGTAGTGTATCTATTCAAGTTTCATTATCTAAAGAGACAATTTTCAAAATAAATTTAATATAAATAATGAAAGAACATCGTATTAGCAATATAATATTTTGTAAAAATTAAAATGTTAAAATTAAATATTAATAATTGGTAAAGCCGCTTAATGCAAGATGTTACAATTAAGCCAAAGTAAACAACTTTGGATATTGGCGACAAAAATTCATTTCATCTCTTTTGAATACATTTAAAAGCGATTCATTTACGGAACACATTGTGGATTGTTTAATTATTGGAGCCAATAAATTCGGACTATTTAGTAATCAGGACGATGCAGTTTTTCAAATTGATTTTTTTCTTTCTTTGAAGGATAAATAGAAATTGGTCAATATTTCAGGAAAATGTATGCAACTAATAAATAAATACAACAGAGTAGATTTAACAAAAAGATAACTCGATGAACAAGGAATCGCCCAGAAGAGGCAGGTGTTTTTGACTAAATACATTATTTCAGAGCAAATGCTGAACTGAAGATGAATCTTGCAAGTTTGCCGATTATCTGTTTCGTAACGGCGTGGTGGTCTTCCATAAAAAATTACCCATCTTCGAATTTTCATTAAATATTAGCTTTTTGCTCTTCTTTTTGTTAGATTCGTGAAAAATTTACAATCGAAATAATATAAAATATTTGTTGGAAAGTGTGCAAACACAGGTGCATAGATGGATTATTGTCGTCGAGCTTTGTTAAGTCGAACAAGACTAATGGCACTCTTACCGTCCTAATGTAGAAGACAACTTCGGAATTCACATAATCGATAAATTTTTATCATCTGCCAATAATATTAAATAATATTTTTTTTTCACTAGTTTGGTTTTTTTCCAAACTAAAATATTCGAATAAAATTTAGAATAGCCAAGCATCCAAAACTGATCAATCATACGCGTTGCCTTTGTCATCACATGTCCTCACTTCGACCGCGACATTCTCTTTGTTCCAAATGTCGAATTTAGGATTCCATGTGCATATAATCAGTGGCAATAAACATCAAAGTTCTTCCTTAATCGTATGTTATCAGCAATAATGTTGATTCTCGAAGAAAGATGCGATCGATTTTCGTATTCGGTGGCATCGCAGTTGGGTGCAAATAAAATTCAATTACTGCCGTAATACCATCCGTATTGAAGGTAGTCCAAAACCAATAAAGACATTTTTGCCAATGTGCCAGTTGCTCAGATATTCGGTTTTTATTTGGAACCAAAGGAGTGTCTATAAAAATTGCTGACTGTTATAAAGTTCATCACCGTCATCATCATTCGGAGGAATGGGAATTTCTTCAATTTCAAATATAAAGCAAAGTTTTCCATCAAAATTCAAAGGCAAGTGACGTACATCGACCGAGCTCCTTTCCAAAGGCACTCCTTGCCCAAAAGGTGAATCTCTTAAATGCAATCACGTTTCGGTACTTTGGCAATTTGGAATTTCACTTTGTATCTGATGAGTTTGGAGATTACCATTACCGAAGTTGGGAGAAGTTTTTGTTTAAAATTGAAAGAAACCAAATCAGGGTGGTATCCGCACCAAGGAAAGCTCCAATTTATATCAACTCTTGCTATTCATTTGATTATCCTTTAGGGAGGATTTCAAAGAAAATCCGTACAAGTGCAGTTTGCATTTTTCAAATATTCCAACTTATTGATAAAAATTACTTTTGAAGTTATCATTAACACTGATTTCCGCGAGTGCATTGCAACCGACTAATGCATAGATGCAGTCACTATTTTCAGAAATGTTCAAACTGATGTTACGGCAACAGTTCAACCATGGTTAGCAGGGTAAGAAAAACAGTCTCCCCAGCAGTTAATATAAATCAGCTTTGACAGATGACGATTGATATGCGCTGCACATCGACAAAATTTAGTACGAGAAGACTGAATGGAGGTGACAAAAAGCATATTGGCCAGCAGTTGACCATAAATTTCGAGTTGGTTCGTTGGAGTTTCGCAGTCGATAATAAATCGAAAACAAAAATTATTTTTATTACCAAACAACCAAATTCCTTTGAGTAAAGGAAAGAAGTAAATGCCGATTCTATTTGTGATGGGGACAGACTCCTCATGAACAAATATTCTACTAATATCCTCATGAGAAGAGTTTTAGGTGCAAGTTTTTTTTACAGCGGTAGTTGCACTTTGTTTTGTTCAACAAAGTCGCGAATGTGTTGTCCATCGAAGTGCTTAACCGCTTTCGGTAGTCCATTGATGACCATCGCATGCCATTCATGGACCTTTATTATCAAATGCCTAAGAACTTCGAAGATATAAATTATAAAATTATTTGCACGTATGGGGAAATGGCAATGCCACCGTCGATGTTTGGTTAGAGAATTTTCATTGCTCTTTTCCATTTGGATTGTACTATGACACCAGCTAATGAATTTGGTCGAATGTAAGAGAAAAAAGATATCCTTACTACTGTCGGTGTCCAAGCATAACTGTTTATCACAGAAATCATGTAATGTGATTTTTCGCGATTTCTTGTACTGCCACCAACTTTGGGGCGCAAACAACATTCGGACATACAAGAATGTTCGATCAGTTTTTGTTCAAATCGGTGCTAACAAGACTGTAGGTCTTAGCATCAGTCTATGGAATACTTCTTAGATTCATTTGATAACCTAAGACATGAGCTATGTGAATATAAAGACACAAATACGGGCCAGCAGCTAGTCCGTGAACAGAAAACAAGCCAACTCTCGGAGTTATACTGGCGTTTTGGTGACCATCAACACAACTTTACCTGTAATGGCTGCATATTGCAATTAATATATGCCATTAAAGAAGGTGTAAATTATTATCAAATCATGTAAATGTTCCCGAACACTTTACTTATTTTCCATGTCCACGATGAGTTTCTACTCTTCTAATCGTAACGTTCATCAGCACAAGTGAGCAAAGTTTCAGAACAAGTGAACGCTAAGCCGCAGTAACCCAATGTATCGAAGGTCTTTTCGCCCTTTTGTTGGTCATATACTTATATGGAACCTCTTCGATAGCACCTAATCGATCCTCAAATTTACATAAAAAATTCAAATTATTTACAGTTGATATAATCATGAGCAGTGTTGATATTTTTGTGAGGAAATCGCTTGCCTTTTTTTTTCTTGAGTAAATAAATGCCATTTTTCCAGTTATATAAAAAAATAAATATTTTACTTAATAAAGTAAAAGTTTAGTTTATGTTTTTCTAAATTTATGTATTACATAAATTAAATTATTTGAAGTTTTCGACTCACAGCAATATTTTTAGTAGAAGATTATCCAATTTATATTTTTAAAAGTAAAGTTCGCATATGTCAGTATGGAATTTGGCCACTATTTGGTGAATGGTGGTTTGAAAGACTTTAAAATTGTAAAACAATAATTTTATTTAATATTTTTTGCACAAAATTCTATCATAAAAAAAAACTAACAGCGTCAAATCGCATGATCTTGTAGGTCAATCCCAAAAATCTCAAAATTACGCCTCCTGCAAACTTTTCACGCAATAAAGCCAAAATTTTTGGTGTTATGTCGTTCGGAGAGCTTTTTTTAAAAATCGCAATTTTTTTTTAAATCCTCAAATTTAGACCAAAAAAGGTTACTTGTCATATAGCGATAGCACTCAGAATTGACGGTAACGATCTGTCCTTATTCATTTTCAAATAAATACGGACACATGATGCCGTCAGACCAAAAAGCATACCAGGCAGTTCCTTTTCGTGGAGCGAGAAACAAGCTTCAATGTTAGGAATTTTTTTTTTAAATCAACATTTAAAATCTGCTATTTCAGAACCCAATTGGTATCTGCGTAATTATAACGTATTTTTTGTAGTTTATCCATCAAAAATATAAAATGACAAATTTAACCTTACATAAAGGTTACCTTTAACGATATTTCCCTTAACAACTATTTAATAATCTTATCCAAACTTTCTGATTCAAAATATTTTAATTTTGATAAAATTTCATACACATAAATAATAGTTTCATATATGTTAAATAATCTATCAAATAAACTGATAATAATGATTAAAAATATTTATGAAAAATTTTTAAGAAAAATTAAAAATAATAATTTTTACAAGATATTTTATGGTGTTTTTTTCTTAAGATTTTTTCACCATTACCAATATACTTGTAAAATTGCAGAATACAAAATTATGTGAAGGCTGAAGATTTGTAGTCGTTACAATAAGCAAGTACCAGTTTCAGTCTCATCATAGACGAGGTAGAACACGAGCAAAAATTAATCGACGGCAAATAGAATTCAGTGTAACACGAAGATCGTGCCACACATTGATTTTTACTGGTTACCTTTTCTGAATAAATCACGATTCCAGATTACCTGAATAATGTGAATCTCCTAAAAGGAAGGAAAAAAAACCCAAGTTTACCTAGCCAGACAGAATGTTCCATAGGTATAAGTAAACAATATCCGATGACGTTCCAGTAACAGCGTCACCCACCACCAGATTCGAAAATATCCATCCAACAAGTACCGCACTGGAGATAGTGTAACGAGACCATAACGAATCCAATAATCTCAGAAGACCTTCTGCACAATCACAATAAAATAATATTTAAATTATAAATATTTGCATGTTTATTCATGATTTGTCTGCAATATTTTTATTTTTCTATAAATCGCAATGCAAAACCACATACCTTATTACGAATACCAATGATTTTTAATAATTTTTATATGTCCTTTATGAGAGGAGATTTTGAAGAAAAATTTTACAACCCAAAAGAGATATTTCGAATATTTTAATGGAAAAAGAATCTATTATCTATCCCCTTAACCCTATTTGTATCCTTGCTAAGCCAACGTTAGAATAATGTATTGTAACTAAACGCATGTATCTGTAATGATGCGTCGTCGAAAAATGAGGTATCTGAACGCATACCCTTACTGCTGAGCTGATTAAAAATTTCCTTTATTATCATTTGCCTTTGCTGAAAGCATACTGAATTCGTAAAATTTCGTAAAAATTTCATTAAAATGCTAACGTTGGATAATTTTTAAAGATTTCTAAAGAATGCCTTTATTAAAAATGGACTTTTTCTTCTTCTTTTTTTTCCTATCCTAAGGCTTATTGTATCCAAAAAGGACGAAAAAACTGAATTCAAACCTACCAGAAAAACCAACCTACTTCCACCCCAAAAAAAAAGGAATCTTATTTTATTATAGAAATATTTTTAAAAGATTTTGGTTATGTTAGCTTTTTTATGTTAACTCAATTGTTTGCATTATCATTTCATAAAGGAAGAGTATATAAGCGTAATGAAGGATATGTAAATATTTTAATAAATAATTTAGGTTGTTTTTTTTTTTGATAATTCTATTTTATATTTTACTTAAAATATTTTTTAAAAAGTTTGATATTTAGCAACAGAAGGATTTACATATCCTTGAAAGTAACTGGTTATTTCTAAAACATATAAATTGTAATAACAATTTAAAATAATAGAAAATAATAGATTTTATATAAAAAATATTGTAAGGAAAACTTTTTGGCATATATAATATTCTCTTTGTAAGGACTATTGCCTAATCTTTAAGATGGCAACATACATTTTTAAGAATAAATATTTTTCTAGTTTTAGTATCAGTTTTCCTAGAACCTTTCTCTTTTGATATATAATAATTTCAAAATTATGCTTGACTTTTCAAAGAATAAATCCTTAATATTTTTATAATTCACAAAAAAAAACCGATTTATTATTCAAGCTTTCTTTAAAAAAAAACCATAAAAAGAAATGTTCAAATATTATACATATTTAGTTGAATGAAAACAGATGTTTTTGGACACACAATAGATATAATTGAAAATTTAACTAAATAACTTTTCACTCACAAGTATTCGTCTGCATTTGGTAATTTTAAAAATAAATATTTTCTGTTTTAATGCTTATGAATAATAGTCTTGGTAAAGCTTTGCAAAGCAAACAGTTTTATTCCATCTGAAATAAACAAGATAAACAGAATGCAAATAGGATTATGGTGTTCACATAATCTCCGGATTCATACTTCCATACTTTTGTATTAAATGTAAAAAAAAAAAAAAAATAGTAATAAAAACAACCGAAAAAAATAAAGATAAACACAATCCCCACAATTTGTTGAAAAAATACTGCTCTCATAATAGATAGCGAAATTGGCAAAAAAAAGTTTCTGATTACAAAAATACAAAACTTCATTCGAGGGCGAAATATATTTGCAAGTTTTTATTAAGCTTTTGGTTAAGTGCTCATTAAAATTTGGTGTTATTTGTTTTTTTTTTTTTTTTTTTATCATCAAGAGTGGAAAATTGAAAAAATATTTATAAAAAGTTAACTTTTAAATAAAAAAATAGGTTTTAATTTAATAAAAAAAGAAAAAAAGTTTTGTATCTAATCAAGTTGAGAAGAGATTTTATGGAGGATAAGTCGAAAAGTTCTTTTATATTAAAAGTTGTTGTTTGGAAAATTTTTAAGATAATAAAATCTAGTACAGGAAAGAAGAAAATGCCAATTTCAGTGAAGATTTGGACTAGAAAAATTAATATTCTTAAGTTTTTATTAACAATTTAATAACATAAATCTACCATCTTTTTTTTGCAATGAACGTTATTTGACAACCAAAATTATATGAAAGTAGGCAAATTTCTAAATAAGATTCCACCTCCTTTAAAGTAGTTTTAAAGGAGGTGGAATCCTTTTCAAAAAGAAAAGTGTTTTGGCTGTCCTACAAAAAGGAATGATGGTTGGAGGGACGCCCAAAGATTAACACTTGGAATATGACTGGTTTTAAAAGAGGAAAAGGAAGCTGTATGCTCAATCATTATCTGTCTGGAAGCGGTATGCCCAATCCTTATCGTTTTCTGCCAAGAATTATGCAATCGAATAGGCCAAGATTAAGCTTAGAAAAAGTGTCATTATTAAGCCAGTCTACTTGTTCCTGAGAATTTTTTTTTGTTCCACTCATGTTCCAGGGACCATTTTACAGCGCCACGACTATGAGAGAAGTGGGATTTTCTGTTATAGTTTTGAGGTAGATTTATGTATTGGAAAAGATTAACGAGGAGACTAGGAAATGGAGTTGTTCTCACAGGATTAACATAAATGAGAATTGATGTTGCCAAAAAGAAAATTATGAGTGACTGCAGTATATTCTTAGGAGCAAACGTACCCGGAATTTTGACAGAGATATTAAATAGACTTGTTTATTGGGGATTGTCGAAGGAATCAACAAAAAAGTGATGCTAAAATTCCAGTCTATATGACTTATTTTTTCCATTCTGTTAGTTGAGCAAAACTCTGATCACTGGTCAGCGGAGACTTTTTATAGTCAGCTTATTAGGACCCAAATTACCATAACATAACTGAAAACTCATATTACTAAGGAGGGTTTGTCCTATGCCATTAAGCAATGGGTCTAAACGCTAGTTTTAGAATTGCACAGTTCATCATAATATGGAGAAGGCATGAGATAAAATGCCTTTTTCTTAGTAGATACGATGTTGTAAGATAACGAAATGTCTCTCCAGCGTACCTATCATCTCGTTTTATTATAAATAACTTGAGACTTAATACATTTACGCAGTCTATTCTAGATATTATTCAGGACCAGGCCTCAAATATAACTATGATTAGCTACAAGGACCTTAAAACAGTCGCTGAGTATAAGGTTTGTGTGATTATCGAGAAGGGCAACAGTAATATCCACTACCATTTGAAGGGTTCACACTTCAGCATTGCATATTATGGAGCTGTCTTTATATGGTAATACCTGGCATCCCAGATTATAAAAATAGTTGTCAGTTTGTTGGACGACCGCAAAGATAATAATATGCCATTAGTCGAAGCATTTATTTTTATGTTGGTAGTGAAAAAATTTTCTAGGAACGCTGTAGAGATAATGACCGCTCCAATGTGTAGGATTTTTACTCACTGAAAACCACGTTCCTGTTTAACAATAATAACTCTCCTTTTTGGAGAGTAGACTGATATCAAGCTTGTTATTTTACTAAAGCTGCACCGTACCTATTTTCATTCTTTCTTCCTGGCGGAGCTTATTCATTACTCGGGATACCTATTGATATTACCAGGTGTATAAGCTTAAATTCGCTATTTGGTCATAGATGGCGTGAGTGAGCGTTATACTTTTTTTATGAGTTTAACATCTGTCAACATTAATTAGTGCACATTGTCAACAACAACATACATTTTTCTTTTGGTAATCATGTCTAGTTTTTTGCCAGAAAAAGAGCATATGCGAGAAGCTCTGATTTTCTGCTTCAATTTGAAGAAATCGGAAACAACGTGCCGAGATTGGTTTCGTCGATTCAAAGACGGAAATTTTGACTTGTGGGATAAGAAAGGGAAAATCGGTCTAGTAAGGTTGATGACCATCAATTAGAGGCTCTTTTGGATGAAGACGATACCCAATTGCAAAAAATGCTCGCGGAGCAATTGGGTGTTACTCAACCAGCCATTTCCATGCGTCTGCGTTCCATGGGGAAGATTGAAAAGATCGGAAAATGGGTGCCGCATTAATTGAACGATAGAGAGATGAAGCGACGCCAAAACACATGCGAAATCTTGATCGCCAGACAAAAAAAGATAGTCGTTCCTGCATCGGATTATGACAGGCGATAAAAAGTGGATATATTTCGAGAATCCTAAGCGCAAGGAATCGTGGGTTGATCTCGGTCAACCATCAACATCTTCCCCAAGACCAAATCGTTTCGGACGGAAGACGATGCTGTGCATTTCGTGGGATCAGTAGGGTATCGTCTACCCCTTCCGACTACCATCTGTTTTCGTCGATGGTCCACGCGCTCGCTGAGCAGCACTTCGATTCTTACGAAGACGTCCAAAATTGGTTTGATGAGTGGTTTACCTCGAAGAGAAGGAATTTTTTGGTGCAGTATCCACAAATTGCCCAAAAGATGGGGAAAATGTATAGCTAGCGAGAGAAAGTACTTTGAATAAATTTGTTTTTGCTTTCTATGAAAAACACATTATTTTTTTTAATTTAAAAATAGCGGATTTAAGCTTATACACCTGGTATCATTATTTGCATTGATCCGCTTCTGCAATAGTTCGATTATATTTTCCATTTGTTTCCCATCCTCGACCCATGTCCTGTCAGAAACTGGGGTCTATTGCGGTCTACTGCTCCATGACCTCTTTCATTCCACGTGCCTATGTCAGGCATAAGATGATGCGTCCTGCTTCAGTTAATCGACAAATCCCAGTCGCCACAGTCTCTTCCATCTCGGCAATGTTCCTGCCACGTCACCACTGTCTCATTTCTTTCATCCCTGCGAACAATGAGCCAATGGATATTATTTTCCTCGCGTCATCTATAATATATTATGGCTCTCTTAGTATTTGTTTAAAGAACACTGTCTCATTCTTTTATCCAACCCACTTTATTATTTGTAAAGCGGACCATTTTCACCTTAGTGATTATATATTTTCGTACATAAATATAAGCACATAAATACAGTAGCAATTTAAAATTTTTTTTAAGTAAACATCTTTACTTTTTGTCATTATTTTAATAAGTAATTTGCTGTACAGGTACTCCTAAATGTATGAATAGAATGTTACGTGCACTGTCGCCATACGTGCATCTATTCCCAGTTTGGTCATAATGGGATGGCTGGTTTCTTCTGTCGCGGTAGAATGTAAAAAATTACGGAAAATATTAAGATACATACCTACGAGTACGAAACCGAATTGCGGCCATTACCTCTGGTGTACGTTTAATGTTGTTGTCAGTAAATTCTAAGAGTATTGTTGAAAAAACAAAACAAAAATCAGTGCATATCATAGACTGGGGTAGGTAGGGTGAAATCGCAAGTTTTAACCACTTTCTTCTGGAAAATGTTGCTTTTTTTTGCTATCTTCTACAGGAAGAAGGTTTAGACTAAACCAAGTTGATATTTAATGACTATCTTGCAACAGCCAAATTCAGAAGGCACGTATTTGCACTGATGGGGAGCAATATGCCTAATGTTACCGCGAATCATACGATTTCAGTGAAATGAATTTTACGTTAATAATTGGAATATAACAAACTCTGGAATATTACATGTATGTGTTTATGCCAGAGTTGTTATATTCTAATTATAAATGTAAAATAATTACATACCAGGTTTATAAGCGTAAATCCGCTGTCTTTTAATCAAAAAAACACATGTTCTTTCCATAGAAAGCAAAAACAAATTTATTCAAAGTACTTGCCCCCGCTAGCTACATATTTTTCCCATCTCCGGGCATTTTGTGGATACTACGCCAAAAAAATTCCTTCTCTTTCGAGTCAAACCACTCATCAAGCCATTTTCGGACTTCTTCGTAAGAATCGAAGTGCTGCTCAGCGAGCGCGTGGCCCATCTACGAAAACAGGAAGTTTAGTGAATAAGTGGGGTGGGGTTGCACCTCCCAGTTCAGTGTCTCCAAGTAGTTTCGGACCATTTTTGACGTGTGTGATGGTGCGTTGTCGTGGGAAAAATCAGCTTGTCATATCTTTGTTGACAATCCGTCCTTTTTTCACGCAGAACGCTGTGCAATTTGATCAGTTGTTAGTGGTAGCGGTGGGCATTGCTAGTTTCACCATGTTTCAACATCTTATAGTAGACGATACCCTGCTGATCCCACCAAACGCACAGCATCGTCTTTCGTCCGAAGCGATTTGGTCTTGGGGAAGATGTTGATGGTTGGCTGGGATCAACCCACGATTTCTTGAATTTAGGATTCTCGAAATATATCCAATTGTTATCGCCTGTCACAATCCAATGCAGGAAAGACTTTCTTTTTTGTCTTGCGAGCAAGAGTTCACATGTGTTTTGACGTCGCTCTTTTTAATCTTCCCTATGGTACGCAGGAGCATGGAAATGGCTGGTTGATTAACACCCAATTGCTCCGCGAGCATTTTTTGCGATTGGGTATCGTCTTCATCCAAAAGAGCCTGCAATTGATGGTCCTCAACCTTCCTAGGCAGATTTTCACGCTTCTTGTTCCACAAGTCAAAATTGTCGTCTTTGACCTGACGAAACCAATCTCGGCACGTTGTTTCCGAAATCGCACTGTCGCCATAGGCCTCCATAAGCATTCGATGCGATTCGGCAGCCGATTTCTTTAAAAGGAAGCAGAAAACCAGAGCTTCCCGCAAATGCTCTTTTTCTGGCAACAAAACTAGACATGATTACCAAAGGAAAAATGTATGTTGTTGTACGAAATTGCTGACAATGTGCCCTGATTAATGTTGACAGATGTCAAACTCATAAAAAAAGTATGGCGTGCCTATGGTAGCTTAATACGCTCACTCACGCCATCTATGACCAAATAGCGGATTTAAGCTTATACACCTGGTAAACATGTTTTTGAAGAGCAAACAATTCTGTTGTCTTGGAAGAACTTTTCCAATTTAAAAATAATGATATCTTGACATTTTTACATGTTTAAAAATTGATTGTCTTTTCTGAAATATTTCCCAATATCCTTAATACGAGTATAATTAAAGTAGAAGAAAATTTCAATGTTAACAAGCAAATGTATTCTTAAATAGAAATCTTCTAAAAAAATAACCACACAAATTCGTACGTTTCGAAAATGTCTTATATACAAAAGTGCAAAGAAATTGTCTAGTCTTAAACTGAATAAGGATCAGTTTTAATATTCTTCTAGCAATTCCTTTTTTGTTGGGTATTTTTTATTCTTAAAATAATTTTAGAAAATGACAAAGTGAACTTTTCAGTTCAATGGACAAATATGGTCATATTCAGATTGAAATAATGGCTCTTCTACACGACGATGTGTCTTGCCTCTTTATAAGGTTTAGTTTTACCTACAATCACCGTCGTACCATACGTCCAGAATATTCATGTGTGAGAATATATTTGAATGGCAAGAGGATAACGAATCTGACCGTAACTGCATATTCAGATCATGTTCGAAATATACCTTGTTAGGCAACTAGAAAGAACAAAGCCAATAATAATGGTTCTTATACGTGATTAGATATGGTATTTTTATAAAAAAAAGTGTTCGCAATATCCTCAATGGAAAATTGGAAAAATTTCAATATCACATGAACTTGGAGCCTTATAGGACGGTATATGTTTTTTTAATTCAATAGAAATGAGTAAATTACCTTACAAGTTGATATTTCGATAATAAAACTTTTAATTTTTATAATCACTTGTTAGCTAATGGATATTTTATACACGACGAATGTAAATCACTTGTTTCTAATTAGAATCGGTACTCAGCTTATGGTTATTTGTAAATATTTTTTCTTGAAAGTTTTTAATGTCCTATTGTAAAATGTCATGTGCCCAGAAGAGTGCTTTTATACACTCGGCCACAAATTGCATTCACTAGCAACCATATCCAGCTACTCCCTAGACCAGTGAAGTTAAGGATTTTTTTTTTATTTTTCATATTCGAACTTGTTTTTGCGGTGACTACCATTTTAGGAAGACGAATCACAGGTTTTTCTGCTTTTATTACCCCATTGAAAATTTCCAAATAGTCCGCATAACTGAGTGGAAGATAGAATAATGCATAAACTATGCATTTTCGTTTGCACACAAAGGGATTGCATCTATTCTCCCTCGATTAACCCTCTGATGATTAGTTCACCGTGAGGAAAACAGACACAAGAGGAGCAGAATTTGTAGTTTGAGGTTTTTTTTTCCTTCTGTTCACGTTGACAAATACATGACAATCCCAAATGATCTATTCGAAATGGAGAACGCGAACAAGAACACGAATCAAAACGACATCGATCGGCACAGGAACAGGAATGCCCAGCGATGTTATATGCAAACGTTGTCTGGCACCAATTGATGACGATGTGGTATGTTGTCGTCAATGTTCCTATTCGAGATGGACATGACGATGGTACCCAACGATGGTCAGATAAATAGTTACACGTCGACGGTATATTGCCGATCCACTTGAAATTGAATAAATGGCGAATGACTACAGTCTGACGATGATGGATACTAGATTTTCGAACATAACCAATCGATTGTTATATGGAAATGCCGAAAATTTCTCGTTCTTTAGTAGATAAATCTACAATAATTTCGATACAGATTTGTTTGTATATAACAAAAAAAATCCAATATTGCTCGTAGGCTACCTTAATGAATTTAAGCAAAGAAATTTTAGGACATTTTTTAGATAAAACCGAAAGTACAGAATTTTTCACAGAGGAAAATTTAATTTTTTTAACAAACCTTATAAATTAAATAATAATAAAATAAATGACGAAATTTTAAAAAAAAAAATCGTTCGCTAACATTACTGAACTTAAAAACTGTAATAAATTCGAAATAAAATTTTTTTTTTAACATTAACATTAGTTTCTACCTGAACATAACTTATAGTCTTTTAGACAATTATGTCGATTTTTAAATCCAGGAAGATATAACAATTTTTTTCGTTTTTTTTGTTGGAGAAATTTTTGGGGTTTTTGGCATCAAGAAACTTCTTAACCTGCTTGACACTTGCTCTTTGGGGCCACTTACAAGGCACGGCGGCACTGCGAACCGGGAAAACAAATCCGAACACGTATTCGAACCAAATTGACAAAATCTCTTTAACCTTTCGAGTCAAGCTGTCCAAAGTTATCGTGTGTGACAAAAGGAATAAATACGTGACCAGAGTTGAACTGAACAAACAAAACATTCACAAACGAACATGGCTGAACAATTCCAAGTCTGCGGTGATATTTTGCATCTACACAAAATGCCTCCACCGTCTACGTATGTACCAATCGGTGTACTCGTACGAAAGTATTCTTCTACCTTGGAATCCACAATTTTGGATTCGATACTATACTGACACTACATTGACAAGTTGGTCCCAAATTCATTCACTCTAAAAATCCAACTTAGGTCCATCGATTTATTGTGAAACTTTGTAACAATTTGTACATGAAAGTCCAAACACGATACCATATGAACTTGGACAATGTCAATTTTTCATCCGAACAGAAATCAACAAAACTAAATAAATAAGAAGAACACACCACAACCTTTTGAATGCTGTTAATTCTTTTTCAATGTTTGAAATTTGATATTCCGCCTACTTTCAAAATTTAAAACAGCACCAAATTATCGAAGATTTCAGATCGATTTTATACCAAAATTGGAGTCAAATTTCAGATAAAACCAAAGTGGTATTTTCATTGTTTTTATTTAATTTTTTTTTTGTTAGTGCAATTAAAACAAATATTTTTATGTAAGAAATGGAGAATTTTTTTTTTTTGTAAATTCGATTTGGAGCTAAATGGTCTCATGCTGAAAAGAAATGCTTTTTTTTGCGGTTTCAATCACAACGTAAATTTTTTTCAAATGCGACAGTTAAAAGAAATTCTGTTATAGTAGAGTGAATAATAGTTTACGCATTTAACTGACTCCTGCCCTCTCTAATGCACACGAATACTTATATAAAAAAATTTGGTTAATTTCTAAACAGAAATTAAAAAAATATAAATCATAATACACTAACCCCCTCTCCCCACTCCCCGCACTTGAAGGATAACATAAGAGCTCCATTGCTCACGAATCTTTGCCAAATCATAAAAAATTGGGCTAATTCCCGATAAGTTATTTTCTTAAATAACTGACCCCTTTCCCAACCACCCCTTCTTGATGGTAAAAAAAACAGCTCCGTTGCTCACCAATCCTGACGAAATTATAAAAAAAGGTAATAATTCCGCATAATTAATATATTAAAAATATTAACCATCTCGCCCCTTTTTTTAAGGTAATATTGTAATAATATCTGCACAGCTCTTGAGTACTTACGAAAACCTATAAAAAGTTTCTCCAATTTCTGTTTAGTAATTTCTTAGAATAATTTGTTGTTAAAAGTGTTTTGTCCCTTCGAAAGGAAAATTAATCTACTTCTGAAAATTTGTTCAAATTAATTTCCCAACTTTTCCAAAATTTAAATGACGTCAAAAGAAAATCTTGGAAATTCCTTTTCGGTGTCACATTGACCAGTAGTGGTGAGTCATGCACATTTTCGTTGCTATTAAAATTTATGAAAACTAGACACGCAGTAGCTTTTATCGAATTGTTATCGAATGAGGTGGTGGAGTCGCGATTGAGTATCACCGGTGGTATTTCGATTGACAACTCAATTATAAAGGCTGTAGGCCAGAAGCATCACAATGACTTCACCATAACTAGTTATGGTGACAACGGTGATCAGAATGGACGTAGTGCCGGTGGCTGACTAGAAGCTTTGGCAACACTGACTGCAATGGCTTTGGCAGGTCAACCGAACAAATAGTCGCAGCTATTCAGAAATTCCAAATCGATTTATTTATTCATACGAGCTGGCGGAGATGTATCTGAGAGATATGCGGTGTCAGATATTTTGTATCTGCAGCCGACACACAACTCATGACATTTCTCCGGTAATGTATTCATCTCACCTGGTAGCTCAGTAAATGTCTATAGTCTGGCCAGCGTATTTGGTTGAGGGAACTCTGACTGAACGGTGTGAGGCTTGAGAGAGGAGCCATGATAGCTGCGATATTAGTTCCATTTGGATTTTCCGATTGTGATTCCATTTGGGATTGTGATGTGGATCTTCTGTCTTCAATAGGGCCGAATCCGGGCCAGTGTTTAAATAAACAGTTTAGACATACCATGAGTTATGTAAGCTGCGGATGCCACTGTACATGGCTCCGCATAAGCCATTTGGTTACGGTCCGGGCGGTACTTTTACTTCGAAAATTTTCGACGTGGACCCATAAAAACATGTCAATCTCTCGTGTTTCAGTCAAACCGTATCGAAATAATTTGAACGCAGGTGCATTAAACACTTCAGTTGGCCTGTACCTACTGTGTTCGCTTTACAAAAGTTTGAATTGTTTCTGGCCATTCTACCAGAATTTCAACTATAGCATTTAGACCTCAATCATCGGCAATTCTAAGCTTTTAGGTAGTCGGCTTCAGCATAGTCAAAAATAGTGAAAGGCTTCAATTAGTGCATGCTGTGTTAATTGATATTCATTTTGGAATAATTTCTCTGTGAAAGTGTGAAAAAACGTTAAAAAACGAAATAGAGGTTGGTGCATTTGAATTAAGATGATTCCCCCTCCCACCCTAGCGAGTCCCGAAAGATGACTCCAGACAGATTTATAAAAGAATTCGATTAATCAGATTTGTCCGCGTGTTTGGTCATCATAAAAACATCTGAGCTGATGGGTTTACGATAGATTTTCTATTGTATAATATCGTAGAAAAATGCTATTTTACCATTGAAAACTGTTATTACAGAACAGAAATTTTCCTGAAATAATTTTTTACTGAAAATAATTTTCAATGAAAATAATTTTTGATGAAAAGAAGTTTTTGCTGAAAAGAAATTTTCACTTAAAATCTTTAATAAAAAAAATTTTTACTGAAAATAATTTTAACTGAAAATAATTTTTGCTGAAACAAAATTTTTACAGAAAAGGAATTTTTGGTTAAAATAATTTTTTGCTGTAAGATGTCGCCAAAAAAAATTTTCCCTCGAAATAATTTTTACTGAAAATAAATTTTGCTTAAAAAGGAATTTTTACTAAAACAGAATTTTTACTGAAAAGAATTTTTGTTGGAACATAGTTTTTGCTGAAAAGGAATTTTTGCTGGAATATAAATTTTGCTAAGAAGGAATTTTTCCTGAAAATTATATTTTCCAAAAGGAATTTTTGCTGTAAGAAGTTGCCGAAAAATTTGTTCCTGGAAATACATTTTGCTGAAAATAAATTTAGCTTAAAAGGAATTTTTGCTAAAACAGAAATTTTACTGAAAGGAATTTTTTTAGAAAATGGTATTTTGAATTTTTGCTATAAAATTTTGCCCAACAAATTTTTACTGAAAATTAATTTTAATAAATAAATTTTGCTCAAAAGGAAATTTTGCTGAAAAGAAATTTTTGTTGTAAAATCTTTCCTGAAAAAAATTTTTACTGAAAATATCTTTTGCTGAAAAAGAATATTTGTTGGAACATAATTTTTGCTGAAAAGGAATTTTTGCAGAAAATGATATTTCCTAAAAGTAATTTTTGCTGTAAAATTTTGCCCAACAAATTTTTATTGAAAATAAATTTTAATACATAAATTTTGCTCAAAAGGAAATTTTGCTGAAAAGAAATTTTTGTTGTAAAATCTTTCCTAAAAAAAATGTTTACTGAAAATTTCTTTTGCTGAAAAAGAATATTTGTTGGAACATAATTTTTGCTGAAAAGGAATTTTTGCAGAAAATGATATTTCCTAAAAGTAATTTTTGCTGTAAAATTTTGCCCAACAAATTTTTATTGAAAATAAATTTTAATACATAAATTTTGCTCAAAAGGAAATTTTGCTGAAAAGAAATTTTTGTTGTAAAATCTTTCCTAAAAAAAATGTTTACTGAAAATTTCTTTTGCTGAAAAAGAATATTTGTTGGAACATAATTTTTACAGAAAAGGAATTTTTGCAGACAATTATATTTCCTAAAAGTAATTTTTGCTGTAAAATTTTTATTGTAAATAAATTTTAATAAATAAATTTTGCTCAAAAGGAAATTTTGCTGAAAAGAAATTTTAATAAATAAATTTTGCTAAAAGGAATTTTTGCTGAAAAGATATTTTTGTTGTAAAATCTTTCTTGAAAAAAATTTTTACTGAAAATATCTTTTGCTGAAAAAGAATATTTGTTGGAACATAATTTTTACAGAAAAGGAATTTTTGCAGACAATTATATTTCCTAAAAGTAATTTTTGCTGTAAAATTTTTATTGTAAATAAATTTTAATAAATAAATTTTGCTCAAAAGGAAATTTTGCTGAAAAGAAATTTTAATAAATAAATTTTGCTAAAAGGAATTTTTGCTGAAAAGAAATTTTTGTTGTAAAATCTTTTGCTGCAAAGAAATATTTGCTGGAACATAAATTTTGCTGAAAAGGATTTTTTCCTAAAAATTATATTTGCGCTGAAAAAGAATTTATACTGGAAAGAATATTTGCTGAAAATAGCTTTTGCTGAAAAAGAATTTTTGCTGTAATATAATTTTTGCTGAGAATGAATTTTTCCTGAAAATTATATTTGCCAAAAAAAATTTTTGCTGTAAGATCTTGCCGAAAAAATTTTTGCTGGAAAAAGTTTTGAGTGAAAATAATTTTTGCTAAAAAATGTTTGCTGAAAATATTTATTGCTGAAAATTTTTTTGTTGAAAATAATTTTTCCTGAAAAATATTTTTCTGATCACCGTTGTCACCATAACTAGTTAATGTGGAGTCATTGTGATGCTTCTGGCCTACAGCCTTTATAATTGAGTTGTCAATCGAATTACTGACAATAAATTTTGCTCAGAAGTAATTTTGTTTACTAACAATTTTTCTTAAAAATGTTTACCGAAAGCTTTTGTACAAAATTTTTACCGATTATTATTATTTTAGTTAATTTTATAAAAAAAAATATTTTTTTCTTTAATAAAAATCCTATTTGAACAGTTTTTTTTTGTAGTTCTTAGCATATTTTTGGAAATAGTCAATCATCCTTATAGCTTTACATGAAAATCATGTTCAATAAGTCAAATAAAAAGCTTTAAATGCAAATAAATTTTATAAGCACATTACTAAAATTATATATTCTTAACATTTCACACTATTTTACATATTTTTGGATTTAATAGAAAAAAAATTTCGTTTAGTATAAAAATTAAGTTGTTTTGTTTGATATTGGAACCATGTGGAGTGAATTCACATGGAATTTGTGGCAATAATGGGACTTGAATCGAATATAATTCAATCTAATCGAGTTTTCTATTGGTTTGAAAAACGTTTAGTTAATTTTTTTCAAATCTAATATGCAAAGCGGCTCAAATATAACTGCTCAGAGGGAAGAAAACATCACAGATTCGTGTAGACGACTATACGTAATACGTTCTGTTACCGAAATTTATGATGTTTGCCACGTACGGACGCCTACACGTACGAATCTGTAAAAAGCACAAATTATTTATTCAAACAATTTCTAAAACAAACGATATTATTCTGATTCACACGTTCTGAATATCGCGTTTGAAAAATTTGGAAAAATATTGATGCTTTTTGTTTTCATTCAATGGAATTCATCAGCATGTGTGGAGTTTGTCGCTCCTCTTTAGAGTTCGTAGCCAAAATAAATTATTTGCGCCTACTCGTCTGTCAATTCAGGCAACCTGTTGTTTTCAGAACAATATTAGAAATTATGTTTACATGTTCAATTTAAGAAATATTTAATAAAGAATTTAGAAAAAAAAATCTATTCAAATGTAGAAAATATTCAAATTTGATTATAAATAACTGCAATCAATTTGTGGTGGTGTTTAGGAATTTAGAAACCAAACCCAAAAACGAATTCGGAAGCGTTAATTTTACTGGTTGGGCGAGAGAAGGAGTGAATTCGAATTCATTTTTTTCTTCTTAAATTAATACATAGTATCAAATTAATGGTATCAAAGCTCTTGAGTATATGTTCAGGAAAACTAGTCAGTTTTGAATTTTGCATACACAAACACAAGAATTATTCAATTTGTGCTTTGTAACGTAAAGTTAACTTAAATAAGGTTTAAAATCTAACTTTTGAGTGTATTTTATTTTATATATTCTAAAAAAAATAGTTGCCGGGAGACTTCTTGCAGGACTCGAATGTTTTTATATAATTTTAAATGATTTTTTCGCATATTTCGGGTTGCAATTCGGCCATTACATGACTGATATAGGTTTTTAAATATTTAAAATTTTGCTAATTGTGTGTGTAGGCACAATTTTTCCAAAAAAATTTAAACGACGGTAATTCGTTAGATCTAGGGAACTAATTGATATCACTCAATTTTGAGACTACGAGTCCTGGAACCTTTTAACGCAATAATTGCAAAAATTTTCGTGTTCACTGGTTTGTCTTCAAATTTTTGCTTGATCATATCGCCATTACACTCAGATTTGATGGTAACAATCTCTCCTTTTACATTTTAAAATAAATACAGACCGAAATGAATACCAGGCGTTCCTTTTTCGTGGATACAATGGTTTCTCCGCAATTATTTGTGGGTTTTCTGAGCCTCATATATAGCAATTTTACTTATTGATATATTCACCGAGCCAGAAATGAACGTCGTCACTGAAGAAAATTTATTCGAAAAATAGACAAGGTCTAATTATCATATTATCTGGACATTTTTTTACATACTTTTCATCATAAATTCTTTACTATAAAATGGCAATTATTTTTCCCTAGTAATTCGTATACCATATAATACCAGGTGTATGAGCTTAAATCCGCTGTTTTTAAGTTAAAAACAAACATAAACTTTTTTCATTTTCCTCATCTCTCCGGCAATTTGTGGATACCACACCAAAAAAATTCCTTCTCTTTCGAGGCAAACCACTCATCGAACCATTTTTGGACGTCTTCGTAAGAATCGAAGTGCCGCTCAGCGAGCGCATGGCTCATCGACGAAAACATGTGGTAGGTCTGGTGAATAATCGGGGTGGGGTAGCATTTCCCAGTTAAGTGTCTCTAAGTAGTTTCGGGCCATTTTTGACGTGTACGATGGTGCGTTGTCGTAGAGGAAAATCAGCTTGACATGTCTTTCTTGATAATCCGCCATTTTTTCACGCAGAACACGAGGCAATTTGATCAGTTGTTGGTGCTAGTGGTGGGCATTGACAGTTTCCCCAGGTTTCAACATCTCATAGTAGACGATAACCAAACGCACAGCATCGTCTTCCGTCCGAAGCGATTTGGTCTTGGGGAAGATGTTGATGGTTGGCCGGGATCAATCCACGATTTCTTGCGTTTATCGCCTGTCACAATCCGATGCAGGAACGACTTTCTTTTTTGTCTGGCGAGCAAGATTTCGCATGTGTTGTGGCGTCGCTCCATCTGCCTATCGTTCAATTCATGCGGCACCCATTTTTCGTTCTTTTCAATCTTCCCAATGGCACGCATACGCATGGAAATGGCTGGTTGAGTAACACCCAATTGCTCCGTGAGCATTTTTTGCGATTGGGTATCGTCTTCGTCTAAAAGAGTCTCCAATTGAAGGTCCTCAACCTTCCTAGGCCGATTTTCACGCTTCTTGTCCCACAAGTCAAAATTGCCGTCTTTGAACCAACGAAACCAATCTCGGCACATTGTTTCCGATAAAGCACTGTCAACATAGGCCTCCATAAGCATTCGATGCGATTCGGCAACCGATTTCTTCAAATTGAAGCAGAAAAGCAAAGCTTCTCGCATATGGTCTTTTTCTGGCACAAAACTAGACATGATTACCAAAAGAAAAATGTATGTTGTTGTACGAAATTGCTGACAATGTGCACTAATTAATGTTGACAGATGTCAAACTTATAAAAAAAAGTATAACGCTCACTCACGCCATCTATGACCAAAGAGCGAATTTAAGCTTATACCCCTGGTAAATCAATATTTTATCTGTTAATTGACTGTAATATATTTTCCAAACTATAAAATGAATAGCCTTGTAGAAATAAATCGCATGAAATAAGGAGAATTGTTTACCGGAGGTAAGAATGCCTATCAATAGCAGACGATTCACATTGAACAATTTCAAACTATGTATGATCTCATTTCAAAGCAGAGAAAAGTATAATCGAATTAAACACTCAAATTATTTGGTAATCTTATCGCAACTATAAAAACTGAATATTCTTTTATGTTAAGGCATTATCGCACCAAGAAAATACTATGTTAAATCCGGTAGCTAAAACCCTTGGGATTATCATTTCGTTTAATGCAATTCAAAAGTGTTCAGTTTAGTAAAAAAAAAAAACAACAAAGAACTGGCAATACTGGGAAGCATTGGACCCTCCTAATCAGCCATCGATTCTCAATTGTTCTAAGAGGCCACTTAACACTGGCATATTGCCAATAACCCAATTGCCACACTATCTTTACCTTCCGATGCAGTCCGAACTCTAATTGTGGCTGCATTTTAAAATGCGGCAAAAATAGTGCTATTAAAATGCATGAATTAATTATCGTAGTAATTGCCAGTTGAAATTAATTAATTAGTGCATTGTGATCCGGTTTTTATTATAGTTTCAAGTGGTACGATAATATCCACTTGGATTTGGTAGACTGAATGTTTGGTTGCATCGGATTTTGTTGCATGCTCGTATTCGTTTTGTCCACGTGTTTCTCTACTTCTATTGTTAAAGTATTTTATGTTAGCTAACCATTATCAGACTCATATTCTTTAATTCTTAATTTAATTGGAATAGGAGCGCTTATCATAACTCCTTGTGAAGTGTTCTGCTTCCTTCGGTTTCTTATCGAAATTCACTTATTAATTTAGTAATAAATAGTCGAGTAGTATCTGTGTCACTTCTTAGTAAGAAGTATAGATTAGAATAATTTTCTATTATTCTAATCTATGCTTCTTACGTCGTCACAATTTAAATAACTTTGAACGAAATCAAAAGTACTCACACCATACAAAAATAGCAATAATGGCGAAATTGCGTTAAATTCTTACGAAATTCAAGAAATCATCACAAGCAATTATCGACTTTTGTTTATTTGTAAATGAACACCGAAAAAACAAAAACAAACTTTTATGCTGAGTTGGAATAAGCTTTTAGTCGAAAAGTTTTTCTTTTTGTTATGTGTTTTAATTTTTTTTCCTTTCACGAATGGTCCGAGCATTGAAGAATGAAATCAAAAACAAAATGATTACGATTTATTGTAGATGGAAAATAATTAAAAGCGCCAAAGTATTGCGCAAGATCCAAAGTTCGGTCGGTCATTCATTCATCGAAATGTTGAATAGAGTGCGATGTGGAATGGTTGTGGCCTTGCCGAAATGGTTAACGAAATTGTGCAACAGGGCCCCCTCGAGCAGCGACGCTGAGGAAACTCGAGAAATCGGTTTAGGTCAGTGTTATCGAAATGGAAACTTCACACCTCCAGGCTGGTGTATGTACCCCCGCACAATGACGATAAGACTGACCGAAAACTTGAATAACGGCGAACGGTGAAGCTAGACGAGATTGTTCTGCGCAGGTGAATTGATGGGCAGCAACTGGTCAAGTAACAGTCGAAAGTGATCGAAATACTCAACTGGACTAGCAAGCATGCAATTATAAAATCTGTAATCCGATATAGTGTCTTTCATCTTTTTGTATTCAAGTGCTTCAACACAAAACTTAACGTTTCGCTATAGTTTTCTGTACGATTTCGGTGAGGTGTAAACTGACCTGCTAAGAAAACTTCTTCTAATCGATAGCTAGAATCTCCAACTCGGTACTTAGTACAGCCCACATGGCAGAGGAGTCCATAAAAATTTCATCGGCCGTAAAAATGGTAATAATTGAATCTTAATGAATTTTTAATAGCGCTCCAAGATTCTTCTTGGCCATGCAATTTAGATTTTTTGATGGCACAAGTCTTAAACCAGAATCACCTTCTGGGCTTATTTTTTCGATTTATTTTCGGTCAAAATATAAGAAAACACGCAAACTGCCAGTTTTTTTTCTACCAAATGTACGCAAACATCGTTGACCGTTTAAATATGCATTGCCAACTAAAAAGGATAATAAAATAGCAAAAGAAAAAAACAAAAACAAAAACAAAAACTTACGAATACGGATGGATTTCTATCGTGAGGAAAGGAAATTTGCTGTACGAATTTATTTATTATAACTTTGAAGAGTATCACGCTGAACTACTGCCAAAAAAAAAACCACAAAATCCTTACGGTTCAGATAAACTCAAAATTGGAAGAAAAAAAAAACATTTGAAAAATCTTAAAAAATTGTAGAAATTACCTGTGCAAAATCACAAAAGCAGAAAAAATGCAACCAAACGAATACCAACCGCTTATTTTATGTAAAAATAGATTTTTTCGGTTCGGTTGGAGTTACTTGTAACTTTGGTGTGGATTGTGATTTGGGGTAGAAGTTTTATTAAGCTTATCGAAGGGAGGAGAGCAAGGATACATAATATATAGTATAATGTTGATATTGCTAATACTACTCAGCCCTGGAATCGAGTTCAATTTTTGTTATACTATCACCTGCGACAAGGATGAGGCTACCGAATGTGGAGAACGGGAATGGAGAATGGGAAGTTGGCCACAAAAATAAATTTATATGAGCCTCTGTACAAAATTATGGTCTCGCAGTTTGCTATAAGTTAACGTTAATTAAAACGGCCTCAATTACATTTGCTCAGTAGACTATGCCTGGAATTCACGCCAAGATTTATGCTTTGTCGTCGACGATTCCCTAAGACCCAAGACAATGAATGCACTTACAATATTTTCGAAAACGACAGTCTGACCCTAACACGTAGGCAGACGATGCCGTTCTAGCAGTAGCTGGCCATTCAATAAACGGGATGGCTCTAGAACTATAGACCGAGAACCATTTTTGTTTGTAGCTGCAATTGCCATTTAAGTTGCTGTTTATCACACAGTACCTCGTAGGCTAGGATTTTTCTTGTCGATGAGAGCTGATCGAGGGTCTACGGGTATGTGCACGTCTTCTACTTTGATTTTTAGCTTGATTCCGACTACGATTTCGATTCGAATTCCGATTCTGTTTCTGATTCTGATTTTGATTCCAGTTTTGATTGTGATTTTGATTATGGTACCGATTCCCTGAGTACAATTTTTCGTGTTCGGTCACTTTGGCAATTTTAGCCTTCGGTTTGCCAGTAGCGGAGTTGCAGGTAAATCTTAAAAGTTGTGTTGTATTTACCCGATCGGATGAGATCTTCTTGTATCGTCTTGTTAGTCTGGCAATGTTGCGATGTTATTCGCCATCGTTAGGCTTGTTTGCGACTGGAAATAGCAGACGTAATTGCTTTGACAATAACCAAATATACTTACACAGGTGTGTAAACGTTCTTCGGCACCAAACGATAATTCCGAGCAGGATTCTGTTCCCTTTGATTCGCAACAATTTCCTTTGATTTCAATTTCTGCAATTCCGTTCCAATCCACGTTGACAATACTCGTACACATTTCGATTGTGACGGCATTCCGACGATCCGCGGAATTAGAGTCGAGAATTCCTTGCTACGTTTTTTGTACCATCCTTGAATAGCGCCAATCAAAAATTATATCCTCAATAAAAAAACGCGCTATGCAGATCGATTACACGAGAATTTGCTCAACTTAAAACTATTTTGATGGCATTGTTTCACTTCATTTTTTAAATAATTAAAATTGATGAGAATCTTTTTCTTCCTGGAGCTATTAGTGAAAAATGAAGAAAAAAACTAAAGCTAACCAATTTGATCTTTTATAAAAGAAATTTTTATTTTGAAAGAAGGCTTCTTAGACCAGTTAAAAAACTATTCCATCAATGAGTAAATAAAGTAATTGACAATGTTAACCTGCAAAAATAAGTTAATTTCATCCTCAACAAAAAAAGGAGAGTGGAAATAAACGTTTATTATTAAGGGATTATCCATTTGGTAGTTTGAAGAGTAGAGCCGTATTGTTTGAAATTTGCCAAAGAAATATATTTTGTAAGTAATTTTTTATTATTAAGATTAATTTGCCATTTAATAAAATTATTTATTTATTTTTTATACAATACAATTGAAATGTACAACTTTAGGTGATTCTACCATAGTCACTGCTCGCGTTTTAAGAAACAATATTTTCTTCAGTGATGAAGTTCATATCTCACTCCGCGGATATGTTAATATGCAAAATTGCCATATATGAGGCTCCAAAAATTCAAAACTGACAGTAAAAAAGCCAATATATTCGAAAAAAGTGGGTTCCTGGTGTGCATGTTGGTTAGAGGCTGGTTATTGGGCTACATTTCTTTCCAAATGAAGTAGCAGACTCCGTTACCATCAACTCTGAGCGCTGTTACAATTTTTTTTGACCTATGAGATAAATTTAGGATTTATTGGTCGAAAAGTCCATATTTTTTCTCCAAATCAATCAATTTGACGCCCTTGAACATTTTCCTTAAGACTATCTTTATACTACTTTTTTCTTTAAGACTATCTTAAGTCATTGCCGAATTAGTATCTGAAATATGCAAAAAAGTCATCAAAAATTTCCTTAAAAGGATAAAGTCCTAAAATAATAGCATTTTTAAATTAATTTAATTGAATAAAATTTTTATCAAAATCTTTACATAAAATATATTTTATAAAAGTTTACTTTCCAAAACGTAGAGTGAATAACTCCTTATAAACTAAGAAACATGGCTTAAAAAAATTCTTCAAGGTTTTTACCTAGTATTTTTTACTAAAAATTATTATTATCTACAATAATATAAAATGATATAATATACTAACAAATATCTCTTTTATACGTGTTCGGAGAGTTTCTTTGAAGGAATACTTATTAATTACCAATTTCGGAGGTGTATAAGCTTAAATCCGCTGTATTTTAGTCAAAAAAAAAACATGTTTTTTTTCATAGAAAGCAAAAATAAATTTATTTAAAGTACTTGCCCTCGCTAGTTACTCATTTTTCCCATCTCTCGGGCAATTTGTGGATACCACGACAAAAAAATTCCTTCTCTTTCGAGGCAACCCACTCATCAAGCCATTTTCGGACGTCTTCGTAAAAATCGAAATGCTGCTCAGCGAGCGCGTGGCCCGTCGACGAAAACATGTGGTAGTTGGACGAGCCAGTTATGGTGAATAAGCGGGGTGGGCTAGCACCTCCCAGTTGAGTGTCTCCAAGTAGTTTCGGACCATTTTTGACGTGTGCGATAGTGCGTTGTCGTGGAGGAATATCAGCTTGTCATGTCTTTGTTGATAATCCGTCATTTTTTCACGCAGAACACGGTTCACTTTGATCAATTATTAGTGGTAGCGGTGGGCGTTGATAGTTTCACCAGGTTTCAACATCTCATAGTAGACGATACCATGCTGATCCCACCAAACGCACAGCATCATCTTCCGTCCGAAGCGATTCGGTCTTGGGGAAGATGTTGATGGTTGGCTGGGATCAACCCACGATTTCTTGCGTTTAGAATTCTCAAAATATATCCAATTTTCATCACCTGTAACAATCCGATGCAGGAACGACTTTCTTTTTTGCCTGGCGAGCAAGATTTCGCATGTGTTTTGGCGTCGCTCCATCTGCCTATCGTTCAATTCATGCGGCACCCATTTTCCGATCTTTTCAATCTTCCCCATGGCAGGCAGTTGAGTAATACCCAATTGCTCCGCGAGCATTTTTTGTGATTGGTTATTGTGTTCGTCCAAAAGAGCCTGCAGTTGATGGTCCTCAACCTTCCTAGGCCGATTTTCATGCTTCTTGTCCCACAATTCAAAATTACCGTCTTTGAACAGACGAAATCAATCTCGGCACGTTGTTTCCAATAAAGCACTGTCATAATAGGCCTCCATGAGCATTGGATGCGATTCGACAGCCGATTTCTTCAAATTGAAGCAGAAAAGCAAAGCTTCTCGCATATGGTCTTTTTCTGGCAAAAAACTAGACATGATTACCAAAGGAAAAATGTATGTTGTTGTACGAAATTGTTGAAAATATGCACTGATTAATAATGACAGATGTCAAACTCATTAAAAAAAAGTATGGCGTGCTTAATACGCTCACTCACGCCATCTATGACTAAACATTATATAGATTTAAGCTTATACAACTGGTACTTCCTGTAAGCAAATCAATTTTCTGACTATTCTCAAAAACAAACCATTTTCGTGCTTAAAACATAATTTATTCATGGAAAAGCCTATCAATTATAAATATCCTTATTAATTATTCAATTTATTTTTTAATGTAAAATTATTGAAAAGCACATCACAATTGGATATTATTTGGTAAACTTCAATGCAGTCTATATAATCTCATACAGATTCTTGTAGAAAAAAAGAAGATTTTTTTTCGCCCCAAAAATTGAATTTAGTCAACACCAATTCCATACTGGAAAATTCCATAAATACTCAATTCAGGTGTCAATATTATCTTAGATCAAAAGTAAATAGATGCAAAAGAGGAGCCGCCATGCATCTATTTGACCATTGACGCTTACCTTCGTGATGCTCATGCAAATCTTTAAGTTGGCGAGCAATTTCTTCCGGAAAATAGTCATAAACAAGAGCTTATGGCCAGAGTTGAGTCCATCGACGGAGATGACCTCGCACCTTTGCCTATTCAGTAGAGGCATTTGTTAGCAGCAATTTACCTAGCACTCTTCAAATCCATAAAAATGGATCCAATCAGCTAGGAAGGAGTTGGATATCGTATGCTGTTAGTCGATAAATACCGACTATCAGGGAATAGTGTCTGGCCATTTTCTGAATTTGAATTGTCGGCGAGAAGGGTTCACATTGCAGATGAGCACACAAGTTCACGTTTGTTCTGGTTTGGGGCATTGCAGATGAGCTGCAATATATTTTTTCCTCTTCAATAATAGTTACTCTTTTATGGCACCAACAATGTTGAAAATATCGCCCCTTCGTTATCTGCTGCATGAAAGAAATCGGACTCCATCGTTGTATGAGAACCAGGAACCACTTTGTTTCAGTGTACGTTCCTGTCCGTACGTACCTGCATCGATTTCGTAGCTGTGAATCTCCTAACATCACCTTACACATACTCTACACATGTGATTAATATCAATAGTATATCTAACGTTCTTAAATAAATATCCATTTATGCCATCAACTTAACATAAGTGACACGATTGAACTCGGCCGCCAAGCCATACCATTATGGGCTTAAAATTTATTAAATTTCTTCTATTCCACTTTTGAAAATTGTTTCGTGATCACAATCGAAACACGAATGCACTAAAAATGGTCTAACCAACCAAAACTGTTATATTAAAATTAAATAATATTCAAATTAAGGTGTTAGACTATATAAATTATGGTGTTTGAGATGAGATTTTATACAAAGTATGTAAGATTGATGATTTTCCTTTGGCCAAGCTATTGAAACTTGGAAATACTTGTAAAAAAAGCGTAGAGATTAGAGCCTTAATTTTGAAAATTTGCATTCATAATTAGAAATATTGTAGTATAAAAAATATCTGTACTCTTTTTAATTTCATAATAAAACTTTGCTTTCAATGAATTTAAAAAAAAATTCTAATCTTTATAGAAATAAATTTAAAGAATATTCTTGCCAGAAAAAAATCTTTGCTTCGAAATAAGCACGAAGTACTGAATTGTCAGTTCTGAAAAGTAAGTTTAGATTGGGAATATAGTATTCATGATTTCCTCTTTGGTAACCAACCTTGTCCTTCATGTCATTCCTTAATTTATACCATTACATCTAGATTTTTGTTGTTGTATAGGATTCCTTCCACTGCAGAGATCTTAAGGTGCCATTGGACAGTCAGCCAAATCTGTCCTAAAGTCATCAGGTTCCGTCAGTCAATTTCGCCGAAGTGACCAATGAAAAATCAAGCTCTTAGATAGTCAGTGAACTTATAATATAATTGGTTCGTGGCTGACAACTTCAAATTTTTGGCAGACTGGTTGTATGCTTATCAAATGATCAGCCAAAATTGGATTGACGTCAGCCAAAATTGGCAGATTTGTCATCCAAAATTGGTCGGCTGACAAGTCAGCAGCGTCAGCTAAAATCACAGATGCGCAGCTATTAGACTGTAACATAAGTTACGTTAGCCGACGTCTTCCAATTTGGCTGTCAGTATAATGTCACCATTAGATCAAAGTCATCTATTTAATGTTCTAAAATTAAATATTTTAAAGATGCTTTAACAACTTCTAATAGTTCCCTTTAACTTATGTTCGACCAGTTTCATAAGGGAAACTTATCGCCAAATGGTATCATGGTAATGGCGCTAAAAGGTGTCTCCTGAAATATGGCTTAGAAATTGCATATATATACATGCATGCATATACTCTTAATTATATTAATAGCAGTGAAAAAAATTATTCCAAAATGTATCAACGAAATTTCGGATTTTCTCTACCGTCTCGTAAAGAAGCAAAATAAATAGGAAAAAGCCATTAAATTAATCTGTGAAATGGTTCCATGTGACTGTCGGTTGATTTGAAGATGATCGATGAAGCGAAAACCGATCACTATCATCACATCGTATGGATTGAGATGCTCTCGATTTTTCCAATTTCCGGAAATATTCAATGGAAGCGTGGAAATCGCATTTAGGATACTCCTCGCTTCTGAACAAAAGCCACTGTAGAATCTCAACATTTGGGCTTGCGTATAGGTTATACATGGTTACGTGGATCGATCAGAAAGAGTTTGAACATTTTTCCATTTAAAATTGAATTGTATTCAAGTGAGTTGCTGTGCTGATGTACACGTTATAGAAATGAGCCTACATGGATGGTTACGGACTTGAATACGTTTTATTTGCGTATAAAGCAAATAAAAGGCACGTAATTAAATGGTCTGCCAATAATAGATTGCTGGAATGCTTTGTTTGAAGCACACCGGCATCGAATATTGGTACTCGTATTATTGTGAAACGAAATTAAAAACGGGGCCATCGAAAACTCCTTTTGAAAAGCTCACCGATTGATTTTTCATCTATGATTGATTTATTTCTGTTCAATTCGAACCGTTCTACTCTAGGATTATACGAGTAGAAATTTATACAATTCAACACATCAATTGCATCGATTCATGAATTGTGTTGAGCGAGCGTAACATGACAGCATGGATCGAATGAACGAGTACATATACAACTGAGACTCAATGGAAAAAACAGGAAATCGAAATTTCACACCAAATCCCAATTGGTAACATTGTTACCTTCTACCGAAATAGAAGTACCTGCATTTACCCTCTTCCTTTTCATTTGTGAAATCTTTGCGCGGAATTTTTTACTGCCAGGGAACAATTTGTTCATCCAAATTGAATCTTTTTGTGATATTCACAATTTAGGAAAGTGTACTCTCCGCTCTGGAAATGTTGCATTTAATACATAACAAGATATAAATATACGGCATTATTCACACTTTCATCACTTGAGTATTTCGCCGACACCTTAAATGATGATAACATCGATTTCTACAAATTTTATCTTCCCTTTTCCTTTCGTATAATACTCAGTATAATTTCAACGTTAATTACAATAAGTCAACTTGTTTAGTTGATTACAGATAATTGAGCTTTGATACCTCCTTGTGTAGACCAACTGAGAGACAAATATTCCGCTTATATAGTTTCGAACTTAGTTTTCAGTGTTAATAATCCGTTCATCACGCATATGCAATTTGCAATCAATCTAATCTTTTAATAGTTCCAAGATGTTTTATGAATCCTTTCAGAAATTGTCGTGTTTCATTTATATACAAAGATCCGAATCGATCTTAATGGTATCATTATAAAATTTCCTAATATAACCCAAAATTGTTTTCATTCAAAGATAAAATGTTCAGTCCAAAAATCCATTCCAATAAATTTCAGTCAAAAAACATTTAGTAAAAAATAAAATTTTAGTAGTCAATTCAGGCCAAAATAAAAACAATTTCAGAGCAAAAATTTTTAGTAAAAAAAAAAAATGTACTCACAAAATAATAGCAATTTCAGGATAAAAATTTTTACTCCAAAAATTTTTAATCAACAAATTTCAGTATAAAAAAAAAATTTAGTCAAAAAAATTAAAAAAAAACCGTCCAAAAATGTTCAGGTAATATTTTCTAGTCAAAAATTTTTAATCAAAATATGTTCAGAAAATTCTGTCAAAAAATTGAAAAATTGTTTTAGAAAATTTAGAACAAAAATTGCAGTAAGTAAATGTTAGTGAAAAAATGTTCAGGAAAAAATTTTCAGTCAAAAAATTTAATCAAAAAATTAAAACATTCAAAAATATTGTAGCAAAAAAATTTCTGTGAAAAATAAAATTTCAGTCCAAAAATTCAAAAAATATTCAGTCAAAAAATTGTTTGAAGGAAAATAATTTTCTGTCAAAAAATTAAAACACTTGCAGTGCAAAAATTCTGTCAAAAAATTTTCAGGAAAAAATTTTCAGTTAAAAAAAATAGTCAGAAAATTAAAACAATTTAATTAAAAAATATTTCAGCAAAAAAATTTCTGTGAAAAATAAAATTTCAGTCCAAAAATTCAAAAAATTGTTTGAAGAAAAATAATTTTCTGTTTAAAATTTAAAATAATTTCAGTAAGAAAATTTCAGCGAAATTAAAAATTATCAGGAATAAGTTCCGTCAAAAAATTGAGTCAAAAAATTAAAACAATTCAATCAAAAATATTTCAGCAAAAATATTTCTTTGAAAAATAAAATTTCAGTCCAAAAATTCAAAAAATATTCAGTCAAAAAATTGTTTGAAGAAAAATAATTTTCTGTTTAAAATTTAAAACAATTTCAGTAAGAAAATTTCAGCGAGCGAATTTGTAGGAAATAATTTTCAATCAAAAAGTTTTGAGGCAAAATATTTTCTGTAAAAAAATTAAAACAATTCAGTTAAAAATATTTTAGCAAAAAAATTTCTGTGAAAAATAAAATTTAAAAAAAACAAAAAAAATTCTGTTAAAAAAATAAAACAATTGCAGTAAAAAAAATTTGTGGGAAAAAGTTTTCAATCAAAACATTTTGATTCAGAATATTTTCTGTAAAAATTTTTATTAAAAAAAATGTCGAAAAATATTTAAAAAAATTATTCACAAAATAAAACAAATTTTATAAAACATCTAAGAAAATTTTCTGTCAATAAATTAAAACAATTGCAGTAAGAAAATTTCAGTCAAAAAATTTTCCGTCAAAAAATTTAGTCAAAACATTAAAAAAATTCAGTCAAAAATATTGTAGCAAAAAAATTTCTGCAAAAATTAAAATTTCAGTTGAAAAATTCAAAAAATATTCATTCAAAAAATTTTCAGAAAAAAAAAAATTATCTGTGAAAAAATTAAAACAATTGAAGTAAAAAAATTTGTTGAAACAAATTTTCAGTTAATAAATTTTGAGGCAAAATATGTTCGGTAAAAATTTTCTGTAAAAAATTTCTGTAAAAATTGTCTGTAAAAATTTTCTGTAAAAATTGTCTGTAAAAATATTCTGAAAAAATTTTCTGTAAAAATTTTCTGCAAAAAAATGTTCTGTGAACATCTTCAGTCAAAAAATATTCAGCAAATATTTCAAATTAGATACCTAACATAAACTTTGGATGTTAGATATTTTATTTATCTTCTAAATTAATTAGAAATCGCACTCCTCATTAGGCACTCTTTAGCTTCTTTTGCGAAGGCCCCTTTCCTCCACAGACTTTATTTAGCCAAAATTTATTTGTTTTCAAAGAATCGAGCATATTTTAATTGACGATCCATTTGGGTAGCCGTTTATCATGCCCAATTCAATAGGGTTCGGCATGAAACCACAAAAACAAATAATCGCAGAGTATTTATTGACTTACTGGTATTTTTCGCACTGGGATCGTTATAGTTTTCCTTCCATTCGTCCCGCAAAGCCAATTCACGAATGGTTCAAAATGAACTCAGCTGGGAGGAACAAGGTCTGCACTGCAGTAAGCTGGCAAATCGGATAAATGATTAATCGACACAACAAATTTGATTAATTTACAATCGGAATATGATTGATTTGACTTCCATTAATTTGTTTAACTTTTGCTGTTAACTCAACTGACAACATGCAGCCTAGACAACATCTCGCCGATTACGGATGAGGACGAGGCTGCCGTTACTCGGCGAATTGCACAAATGTGCCTCGTTACTCGAATATTTGTATTGGGTTTGCTACTCATTTGGCCGTGACTATCCTGAGTCCACTAAATCTACTAGCATATTTACTAGATACTAAACACACTAGACTATGACTTTGAGAAAACCAAGAAAACATTAAAACCATTTCGTTTATGTTTCGAGTACCATTGAATATTTGTTTTCGATACCGAATATGATTTAGTGGACCACATGTCGCGCTAATGTTCACTATTTTAATTGTCGGAATTTTCGAGATACAGTTAAGAAGGTATGCAGCTTTTTCTACCTTGGAAATCGAAGTGATTTGCAGAATAGTATTTTTTTTTTTTTTTTACTATTTCGACCAATAAGAATTTGTGTCGTAGAGGAAGCCCCAAAGAGGATGCTAATCGCAAAGCACTCAATTCAAAATCAGAAAGTTGAGTTTTTTGTGAAATTTGAACAGTTTTTGTTCGCTATCAACATTCGGACTATATAAATAATAGACTCCCTGTAGGCTAAGGTAATTTAAAAAAAAAAATCTTCCAACTATTGTTAAAAAAATTCTAATTAGAAATTTTGGTCTATATTTTATAGGTTCTTAAAAATGCGGTCAAAACAGAAATGTGGGGCGAATTCATAACAAGACGCATATTTTCTACAAATTCGATAGACTTAAAAAAATGCAGCGCTAATGATCTACAAAGAATGTCCTTATTTGCGTAATAATATTTTACCTTACTAGTTTTATATTAAAAAAACTACTTTAATTTACTAGCTGATAAATGAAAATATAACAGACTCTAAGATCAGAATCCTTTTTGGTGGTATTAATTATTTTAGAAAATACGTAAAATTTATAAAATAAGTACCTGCCAGTTTATAATAGTACCAAATATGTAGTAGCTTCATAGTTTAATCTATCTGAAAACTTACAGAAATAATACTTCTGAACATCACAATTAAGCAATATTACGCCCTTATTATTGGTAAGAATAAATGTTCCTTAATTTAACGCTCGATTTATTTAGAAGTATTCCTAAGCAGTTGATTAAGAGAATACTTTACGATTGTTGAAGTAAAAATCAGTGCACGTTTACCTTGTACAAGTGTGTTATTAACGAGTGCCAAGTAGCAGGTTCCAAAGATGATTGAGGTGTTGATGGTTTGGCTATTAAGGAGATGTGATGCTTACGGCCAAACTCGGTTATTGTTTAGTTGTTGGAAGTCGATAGAGAGGGAATCTTCGTTTTTATTGCAGATAACCCAGTTTGAACGGCACCAAAGTAGTATAGTAATTTATCAAGGTACATTGTTGTTCATCCCAAGGGAGAGCCATCGATGAGAGTTAAACGATGAGTACAGGCCCTCAATTGGATTCAAGTTCACAGTGTTGCAATAACGATGATAGAATTTCTTGATAAATATTTTACCATTCGATAAAGTATAAAGAATTAATAATCAGACACGTTTGCCTATATTCCGGAAGTGACAAATATTTTCGAGGTCATCAACGGTACAAGAAAACATGATAGTGCACACAGTTTGAGCGGCTGCGAACCGTGGAATTCTTATGACTTCAATTTGGCTACGAATACATCTTGATATAAATTCATAAATAATCAATGAGTTCATTGTATTCAGAATTTAACAAGGACACAATACAGATTGGTTATAGTAGTAGAGAGAGAGAGATTTGAATGCAAAGTATTGAATATTGTTAGCATACTTGAGAATAGTTGGGGGATGAGATTATTCGCATAACAAAATCGGCTGATTTAATATAGAAAAGAACCAACCGAAAAATCTAAGAATCTGCCTACTTTTTAGATGGAATAATATTTATTTAAATTTATTTTAGTTCTGTAGATGAAAGTAGATAATCGAATGTAAATCTACGTGTATCTACTCATAATACGAGGCGGAGAGGAAGGGATGGAATTTTCAAGAGAGCTCAGAGTGGTTTCTTATAATGCCAATTTTTGAAAGATGCACTACTTAAGCGTTACTCGTTCCTAATGGAGACATGAAATTTTAAACAAGACCTAACGAATCGGTTTCTTTATTTCGGTGAATTGAAAAAAATTGTCACGTCTCCCGAAACTACGAAATTCGAGGACATTCGACAAATACAATTTCATCCAACCGTACAAATGATATCAAATTTATCAATACAATCTAGTGCGACCTTGTTTTCTCAAGTGTACACTTTTCGCAGTCTGATAACCCCACTTGTGTAGGTGGATTTTGATCTAATATAGCGAATACCGCTGGCTATAATAGTGTGTCACGTTCTCTTCTAAAGCCAAATTCAATATCGGTTTTTTTTATATTAATTTTTTTCCCTCTCATCCCCCCTAACCCTCTCTTTAGTACTTTATTAATAGCTTCAGTGTATACGCATTCGTATGTGTATCCGAATTTCTGCAATATTTCCAATCCGTCAATTAAATATTTCTTCATATAATATTCCAAGCACGTTTTTCTAACAAAGGATATCAATTAGAGGTGAAAGTATATCCATTAATTTCGGTGTACTCGTCCTCATAAAACTAAGAATTTCTTAATAAATGTCAGGCGAAAAATATTTTATGAAAAAATTCTTTTAATTTTTTTTTTTTTTTTATATGGCTTCGTAAGTAAAAGAGTAACTTTGGAATTTCTATTAAGAAAGTAAAATCCATTCTATCTTAGGCTTATATGAATTTTGAGATTATATAAAATATCAATCAAATTTAAATAATCGAAAATTGATTTTATTTAAATTTTATTATCAAAAATTTGGTTTTTCTATTAACTACAAACTAAAGGGTTTTCGAATAAGAGTGATATGATTTCTTTTTAAAAAAAACACATTAATTGTTAAAGAAATTTAAATGTTTTTTTATTTAATGTAAAGTACAATCAATACAATTAAGTTCTAAATAAAACGTCATTAAAATGGTTTCCACGACTTCTTTTGCAGGAACAAATTCGATGAACCCAATTTTCGAGCATTTTTTCCACTAAATCAAGCCGTATGTCATGAATAGTAACTTCAATATTGACTTCTAAAGCTTGACGAGAGTCGTGTTTATTGCTAAAGACCAATGACTTCAAATAACCCTACAAGAAATAGTCTAATGGTGTTAAATCACAACTTCTTTGAGGCCATTCAATGTCACAATTTCTTGAAATAATCGAATATCCAAACTTTTCTCGCAATAATTCGGTTGTTGCATGTGTTGTGTGGCACGTAGCCCCGTCTTGTTGGAACCAGATTGGAAAATCTTCCAATTTCGGCCATAAAAAGTTGGTTATCATCGATCTATACCGCTCTCTCTACATTGACAGTAACGGTTTTCGAAAGGAGTACGGCCCGATTATTCCACCAGACCAAAAACCACACCAAAGTCTCAATTTAGGTGAATATAATGAGTGCTCATAAATAATTTGTGGATTTTCTTCGCACCAGAATCGACAGTTTTGTTTATTTACCGGACCACTCAGATGAAAGTGAGCCTCATCGGAGAAGATGATTTTCTTACAAAAATCGTTATCGTTTTCAAGTTGTTCCAAGACAAAATCAGCAAATTCACGATGTTTATATGGATGCAAGCTCAAAACCTTTCTCAAAATCCGCCAGGTGGTAATTTGGGACAGCCCAAATTCTTGAGAACGTCTTGGAATCGACAAATTGCGGTTTTCAGCACACTTGCCTGAACGGCAACAATATTTTCATTGGCACTTGAACATTATGAAAAGAAATTGTACGCTCGAAATTTTTAACAATTCGACGAATAGCGAGCACAGTTGGACGATTATTACGACCATAAAATGGCAAAAGCGCACGAAAAGTTGCAATTGGAGAACGATTATTTTGATAATAAAATTGAATAATTTGTAAACGTTGTTGTTTCGCATATCTCTCCATGATAAAATTGTAAACATTATTGAATACAATGAAGAAAAAAAACAGATCATGACATATTACAAATGGCCGAAACGTAACTTAGAAATCATATCACTCTTATTGGAAAACCCTGTATTTAGTTATAGCCACCTAATGGCTGACAAATATAAAAATTGTACAAAAAATTTGACGATTTATCTACTATTTGTATATTTCCTAGGGCAGCTATATGTTGGTGGGAACATTGTTTCTACACTTCGTACCAGTCCTGGAAGGCTTCAACTGGAATCGCCTTCAGCTTCTTTGTTATATACATATTTGGATGTTAACGATAGATATAAGATAGTAAAAAATGGCACATGGGCTATTAGTAGTCAAATTGTGGGCTGGAAAAAATAATGTTTTGGAAAATACAGTAATTCTTTTCCTGATAAAGATGGCCCTGTGAGAGGGTTATTGTGATGGTGCAGCATCCAAGTGACTGCAATGTCCGATCGGACGTGAAGAACCTCTATTTCTGAGCCTTTGAAGGGCTTTTTTTTTATAAAAACATCGGTGACAGTTTGTCCTGGAGAGAAAAATTCATAGCAGACACTCTTGAAAAGGAATTTTTATAATTTTTCGAAAAATCGAAACTTGCGGATTTGCTAAGTTTAAAAAAAAGTTTAATGGCACATAATTGCTCCAAATTACGCTGCAAAAATTTTCGTAACGCACTGAAGGAACACAACTTCGCTTATTGCACTCTTAAGGAGAGCATAGTCATCAGACGGGGTTAGAACTAGTGGTGCACATCTAGGAGGGACTAATGTACAAGCTATGTAAATGTTAAGTTCATAGTTCATATGGTTGCCGCACAGTCTCATTACTTTTATGATACGGCACATTATTTCAGCGATCATTTGTTTAATGCATAAAAAATTCAATTGAATATTCCCATACAATTGTGGTCACCTGTGAAATGCATTTGATAATGTGAAATGTACACGAAATTAAATAGCAGGCATTATAGTATCTGTCGACAGCAATGAATATTTTTTCCAGAGACTTTTATTCAAATCAGAAAAATTTTCCTTAAACGGCAATTTCCATAAAAATCTCTCCATGATCAGCCTACGGTCAACTTATTTTCCTGTGTAATAAATTGTTGTCTTATAAGGAAATTTTTCCCTCTTCCCCTAAACTAGATAATAAGCATAGACTTTCTATGATTATACTTACAAACATGGATGTATTCTTTTATAATATCCTTTTTACTTGGCTGTGAATATGCCGCCACCACTAACCCAATCCAGTATACCTTTCGATGATCTGTGCAGTGGAGACAATCGAGATCTACAATAACTAAACTTGTAAATCGATATTCTAACTAGACAAACATTACAGAGGCACTTGCTCATTACAGCCTTTGTACTGTTGAACTTTTGCCGTTTCAGAAACAGGACAGTGCACGCATACGAAGTGGACAACACAAAGGGATGTAATTCATACCATTTGCGGTTTTATATTCCCACAGTTTCATCAACAGCACCGACGTCGTCATCGTAGTTGTCGGCTCTGACAGAAGCAGTAACAAGATTGGCGCGAACATGATTCCCTGATTCCATGATTCTATAAACCCATTAGTCGACATGATGCCGCCATCGAATCGATTCCATGTGACAAGCCGATCAACCCAGTACTAATATTACTATTAGTACTAGTTGCATACGTCGATAGTGGCTAGCTATCAACGTATTCAAGAATTGACTTCATTAGTCCAATCTGTGCACAGTGAATATGTACGAGTACTTCTTCATTTATTTTGTTGACACTAACATTCCGGCACATTAGTCAAAAGGCATCTTCGTTACATCGCCCTTCTCATTGTCCGAGCATCTGTCCTTGGTTAGTTTTGCATCCTCAAGATGATCATGTCAGTTAGGCTCGTATTGCGATCAACCATGAATCCTGGCTTAACATTCCTCATTGGTTCTGATGTACATGGATGCGATAATGAGGCCAGACCGATTCGAATCGATAAAACAAGTGAATCAGAAGCTAATTTCCACGTACATACGAGTATTCTGCCTTACACTATCTCTCATTGTTTTCGACATAGAAAATTAAACATCAAACGAGGCTAGAGCAAAGTACATAAATCGATTTAAGATCTCAAGCTCACTTCCGGATGTCGAAAAATTTCCAGACAACCATTCGACAGACGCTGTTCTGTTCGTTGTAATTCGTACTAAATCCAGGTCGATTGAGGATAAATCAGAAATGCTCAGATCGATTCTATGCAATTTTCATTCCGATCATGGCCAATTTTATTGCAATATCCTTTGGGCGAGCTATACATTTGCATCGGCATTATTGTGATAGACTTAAACTTAGACCAACCTATTTAATCACCTATCAATCAATCCTACTTTATTGGCGTAAATATAAATTGGACATTAATCTAGAATTTTTGTTTCCCCCATTTCATTTTATTCGTAAGATTAACATAGACTTCCATATAATTCTTCGACAGACTCGTTATTTCTTCGTCGTTCCGCTAACTCAACCTTTAAACAAACCATAAAAATACATTATTGATCGTATATCGATCATGTCAAAAAATCGAAACATTTCTAGTTTGGGCCCAGCGGCCTAAAAGTGGTAGTACTAATACTAATTTTTTTATTAAGTTTCAGACTTTTAATGTTTATGGCGCTGTGTTCGATATTATTAAATTGAAAATAAGCAATAACCAAAGAGATGGACATATTTAAAATTTGAATGGCTGGGACGCCAGGATTTTCATTTGACGACGATATCAAACTGTGTGTTTTATGTTTGTAATTAGAGAAATATTTAACGATCGGCAGAGAGTTTGTTCGGATATCATAAAAAATACCAGAGGAGGTTCCTATGGAGACTATCTGTGGTACACGGTCCATCCATCGGTTACACGATCAATAAATAAACGCTTGTTGGAATCAGCATTGACACTGAACTGAGGATAGACCTTACATAGATCAGTATCACCATCGCGGTGTATCAGATTAGGGCGAACTACCATCATATTCAGAGTGAGATAATTCCCTGGATGATCGATCAAAAGGCCATGATCATCCACGATCATCATTACACCAATTATTTCTCGAGTCTCTCAAAATTCAAACATGACCATATCAACCAAAGCAATTGCTTTTAATCCCCTTCTGGGATTCACACCCTATCCAAAGATGAACTGGAAGATTATTCAAGGACAATTACTGTCCGAATACAGCAAAAGATCTTTCTTCCAACGATGATAATGACAAATTCAATGAATTTCTTGGAATTTTCTTTTAATGAAAAGTCGTTTGCCGGTAAAAAAAAATTCACGTCCGAGTGCGAAATGCTGGATATGTGAATATTAATTTGTCAATGAACAGGTGCACTGGCCCACCATCGATGAAACCCCGAAAATTTTGGAGCCGAACAGATTTTTCGCTAGAGTGGATATAGTATATAAATTATGTATGAGAATTGGTAAGTGACGTTCCCTAAAAAAAAGGAATAAATTATTTTCACAGATTTCAAGTCTAGATTGAAAATTTTAATTTAAATAATTTTTCCGACTTTTTTTTTAAATTGTTGACATGATTTTATATATTTCGGATTTTATTTTGAAATGATTTTCTTATTCAAAAGTTTTATAAAATTAATTATACTATAATTTTTTCCCAAAATTAATTTGAATTATATTCGCATAGGTGAGAATAAATTATATGCCTTCAAATTAAAGCTCGATGACAATGGCATAACGAATTAATATTTCGAATATTTACGCTTCGTTCAACTGGTGTCATAACACATTGCCACCATCAGAAATGGTTAAATAATTACTCGTAGCAAACCCCAAAATACGAGTATCACAATTTCAAAAATCCAATCTTGAAATCTTCATAGTAAATTTGTTTAGTCTCGCCATACTACCCCAACCATGCTACTTCCACCACATTCCAACTTAATAGTTTAAAGGAAAAAATTAAAGCAATTTAATAATAATAATCAGAATAAGTCATTATCATAATTTTTGAAGTAAATGAACATATAATTTTTTGATATATCAGAGCCTTCTCTCTTAAATTTATCAACTTACACGTATTTGTGAATGGGGGGGGGGCGAGATATCTGTTCTCAATTAATATGTTTCAGAAAACACTAAATTATATACCACAACATAAAAATGAAACGCTTTAGGTACCAGAATTTAAGACTATCCAGCCTACCAGAAATACAAAGTATTCCACTCCATAAACTCTAGTAGACAAACTGTTCGAGAAATCTTTCTTCAAGAAAAAAAAAGAACGAAAGACCAACAATCTGTTTTTACATAAAAATGACTTATTCTTTTCTGATTCCATCATAATTAATAACATAAACAGGAAACTATAAATATTGAGGCAGTCTGCATTAGATGATGATGACCGAAGCGAATTCCCCAACGAACCAACAACTACTGTTTCTCATATGTGAATTCTCGACAGCGCAATGGGTTATATTTACAGAAACTTTCAACGAATCCAAATGTAACTCATCTTCTTATACTTATTCATATTATTTCATCTGCGAATAGTATCTGATAGTCGTTGACCATTTAATTATCTTTGGAAAGTTTATGAACGTAATTCAGAATGTTAAATAAATTTCTGAAATTAATCACCAAATCCTTTTTAATATGAACAATATTTCAAGATTATTCCTATTTAAACAATTCTTATTCAAATATGGAATGAGGTAAGTTTCATTTGTATTTATAGTTGGAGGAATATTTTAATTTTTTTCTTTTTGCATCGATTAATTAAGAAAAATGTAAATTTTTATTACGTATCACCGAATATAAGTAGATATTAAAAATAAAAACAAATTTTTCCCAATAAACAAACAATTGAAAGTATGATTGAGTAAGTAAAGTTTTTCCTATTAAAATGAAAAACAAAAATTATTCAAAATATATTAACATAATTATTAAATCAGGTGAATTGGAGAAAAAAATTTTCAAAGAGTAATTATGATAAAAATTTATTTTCCTTTCAATTATATCGCAAAGAAATGTCTAGTTAGTCCCCTGTGGTTATCCTATATTTGGTAAGCAGAAACGTAATAAATTCTATACGATTATGTAATTCATAGGGCTCCATCACTCTTAAATCCCCCTGCTTTGCCTTACTAATCTTATTTATAAAATTGTTCAAATATTAAGTTAAACTCTAAGTAATGTCGATTTAGTCCAATAGATGTCTCTACGCATAGGTTTTCCTTTAAGATTAAGGAGTACAAGGATAGTGGCATTATGAATACGCAAAACGCTATATCATTAAAAAAACTCATCCTTAAATTTTACTTAAAAAACCGACACAACTTATGGTTCGCCTGAATACCATTAATTTTATTTTACTTGGTTTTAACTCTTAATCGGGATTATTTTAGTTTCTTATAAAAATGTTCTTTTAGTGCCATTCCAGTTCCCAAGAAAAATCTCTCCCATTCTTCGGCTAACAACTTCAGACCAATGTCATTACTGCCTTGCACTTCCAAGATCCTGGAAAAGATCTTAGCTACAAGACTTAACCAAGCGCTTGCCAATAGACTCAATCCCCAACAACATACCAACAGGTCAGGCAGGGGAACTCTGAGTATGCTACTTGAACTCCAACATTCAATCCACAATTGCTGCAAACGTAGACATTGTGGTTTACTGTTGTCCTTCGACCTAGAAAAGGCGTATGACTGAATTTGCCCACACAAGGTACTCTTACAGCTGGCAGAGTGGGGAGTAGACTCTGCAATATTGGCACTACTACGTTCCTACCTAACTGGTAGAACCTCACGGTACGCGCCAACGGTCATTTTTCGTCAAAACGCGAAATGAAAAACGGCATCCCACAAGGATCACCTTTCGAACCCTCCTTGCCTTCATGTTTGCAGGAAAAAAAATTGTAGCGGATCGGACTCGTCACTAAACCCCTTCCCTCTCCGCCTAAAAGATTCCATGAAAATCCTGGGTATCTCAATTGCCCGTGGAGGAAAATGGAATCTTCAGATTAAAAATGCTGTTGACAAAATTAACATCATTCTCCGAATGGTTAAAATTTTAGTCAGCAGCAAAAGTAAGGTAAGACAAAGTGAGGCAATTAGAGTAACCAACGCCCTTTTGGACGGGACCTTACTCTATTTCCTCACTATATGTGTCAGTGTGCCAATAGCAGGGAAAAAACTAGTCGAGGCAGCGGTAAACCGTTGTATTCGACTAGCCAGTGGAGCACATCGGTTATCGCCTGTGGAATCCATACTGATTTTGGCTGGTCGAAAACCTATTTTTTTCTATCTTCACAAAGCCCGCCTAAGTTTAATTTACAAAAACCTATGCCTTCCAAATTATCCACTCCACACTTTAATAAAAAACATTATCATCTCCCCCAGTCGCTATCCTTATTAATATCCCACCTTGAAAGCAATTCATCCATCCTCCCCCTCATTTTCCAAACCTCCTTTCCACGCCCAGATTGAAAACCGTGGTTAGGAGCAGAGTTGAAAGTGACTGCTTCTCTTGACAGGTTTAAGAAGGCTAGTACTGATCCGTCCACAAACAGGAAATTTTTCCTTGAACAGTTGGACGGATTAAAAGATCATCGACTGTTGTTCACGGATGCCGCCGCTGACACCGATACTACATCTTTTTCGGTCGTCGAACTTTTGGGCTGCAGCACCCGCGCACTATGTTGCGGAATCTTCCCTTATAGGGCAGCTTCATATTATGGTGAACTGTGGGCCATCAAAACGGCAATTGAAATTGCGACCAATATTCCCAGCCAACAAAGCGTTATTATTTTTCGAGACAGCCTTGCCGCCCTTAAAGCCATTTGTGGCCCATCGAAAGACCCGGTACTTAGCGCAATTCGTCATATTGTACTTAGAAATAGGAGTGTAGAGTTGCAATGGGTTTCAGGGCATGTGGGAATTGTGGGTAATGAAAGTGCTGACAAGTTGGCTGGAGAAACACTCCGTCGGCCGGTGATCACAGTCATTCCCAATCTGCCTCGCCTACTAACAGAATGGCAACTAACAGCTTTAGCCATCCGCAGATACGATGACTGGACCAATAGCGACACATTTTTGTCGACTCATTGGAGAACCACTATCAAACCAGCGTATTCAACATCCATACCGAAATTCTTAGTATTCCACACCACTAACCTCAGACCAGTCTCTCTCAGATAATTTCGCACACGTACTATGAAGTCGCCAAATGGCCACCCGGTCGTCTAAGGGACCTTACAAACAACAAAAACAATATTCTTTTAGTTCTAATTTTATTAATATTCTTTTAGTTCTAATTTTAATTTAAATACTATTATTTTATTAACAAATTCTTCGCATATCACCATCTGATTTTTCGAAAGAGCTTGGTCCTTTCCGTAGCTGATCAATCGATTACGACTGTATAACAGCACGCATACACCTGTTCGTCTGGATTATTTTCTGAAATACTCAATACACCAAAATAAATGATTTTTAATAAAAATCAAAGGATAATTTCTAGTTTGCGTAGGATCAGGTAAAGTGGATATAATCTGAAGGATGGATAAGTTGATGGTTGAACAGATAGACCTATGAGTGGATGAGACACGAAGTCGGCTGTCAGCGGATGATGGCATGCGAAAAGTGCTTAAAGCCAAGCTGTCTGCATAAATAAAATCCGATTAGCTTAACAAATGTAACTTTTAATAAAAATTACCACAAGGCCGACAAGTACTCTAAACGTCAAGAGTTGTAATAGGCAATGTAACAGGTCTCTTTGCAAGGGGACCGACAGCGCAGCCAACGCGATCGTATAGACAGCAAGCAGTTTGGTAAGGTAAGCTTATATCATCAACAGTACCATCGCCATCACCAGCATTTTTCCTGAAGTCTACTATCGGTTCGGAAAGAACTATCAGAAATGAGACAGACCAGAACATATCTGATGACTTGATTCCATTTAAATGTACTCTTAATGAAAGCAGGCAAGCAGCTTCAAAGATAATAAAGTTGTAGATCAGCCGCCAAACCATCCGATCTTTCAGTCATCTATGCAAGCATTTACGCAGAATTCAGCATAGAAAGTGCTGCAACCGGACTAAAAGGGAAACGACTACGCAGAGTAGTAACTATGGAGTTACTATCTGAACTATTAAGTAATTGGCAATAAGTTGCATGTGCTGGTGATAAGTTACGTCGTCGGAATCTGCAAATCTCTCCGAAACATATATCGTACAAATTCGCATCTTCTTAAACGTACCTGTTCCCCATTTTTGAATGCACTAAAAACTATTCAAATAAGGCCGTTGCTATACAATTTAGTGGTCTGATGGAAAGTCTTTACAATTCACACTATAATTCCAAAGGGAGCCTCAGTATCAATTCGTCATTTTTATTACATATCTTCGTTAGCATAAATTTCTTGCATAATTTGCGAACAAATTAATTTTAATAAAACGCTAAAGCAACTGGATCAAGGCTTCCGCTCATCCAATTCCCTTCCATCGTTGCATATTCAGATCATGAAACTATCGAGACTCACTTGCCATCATCATATCTGCTTAGTTTCCTAGACTCGTGGACTAGTTTTGTAATCTTATGCGTGCATATATTAAGACTAACAAATTCCAAATTAATTGGTGGAATTTTTTAATTTTCTAGTTTTCTGAAGACAAATACAAATTCTCCAAGTAGGTGGGTCGAAAATAGCTTGAATAGAATTGAATCAAATGTAAATAAATTTTCTAGAATTATAAATAACAAAAATTTGATTAATAAATTTAATTTCCATTTAAGAGACTAATATGATAAGTCAGTAATAAAATAAGAAGATGTAGTTTATATTAGAAAAGTTATATTTTTTTTATCATTTGGTATTTTTAAAGAAACAATATACAAAATTTCAAAATACTTATTGAATAGTTAAGCTTTAAAAGCCATTTGAATGACACAAGCTTAGTTTTTCTTTTTTAGCTGAAAAAAAGTAATTTTTTGAAGAAGAAAAAACAATATTTGAGACCAATACCAAGCTTAAAAAGTATATTCGAATACTCACCATCGTACGGAATGATCCAGAAGTGGTTTACTGAATTTTTTTGGGGTCAAAATTTAGACCAGGATGTTCAATTTAGGTCACTTTCGAAGAAATGCTTAATAAAACCTATGATATCGTTTAAAAGGATCATCAAGTGACAGTGTATGATAAAGCTAAGATGATAAAAATCTCAAGAGAACATGTGAGCAATATCTTACATAAAATGTTTGGAATGAGAAAGCCATCGGCCTTTGATAATATTTGACAAAGACTTTGTTCCTGTAACGACACAAATAGAGCGTTTGGATTTTTATAAGTGTAGTCTAAATTAATTTTTATCGATTCGTAATTTTTGTTGGAATATGGATGCAGCGCACTTTATACGAAAAACTAACGTTCAATCAAAACAATGGCCTTCTACTACAAAACATGCACCTAGAAGCCAAAAACGGTTCTATCGGCTGGATGGAATTTAATTTGGACAAAGTATATCGAGCTACAAGGAGATTATGTTGAAAAATAAATTAATTTTTTTTGAATAAATTAATTTTTTTTTCATTTGTCACTAACTTATCATACTTATACAAATGAGGATAGACCAAGGCTGAGAAAAAAAAAGATAAATCATTTGAATTAGTTTTTTTTTTAATTTTTCGAAATGTTTACTAAGTAAACGAGTTGAATTTTCTAAACTTTTATGGGCAATTTTTTTTTCCAAAAAATCGTTTTGTTATAAAAACTAACTAAAGTAATTCATGAGGAAAATTATAGATTTTACAGACTTTATTGAGGATATCATACCTACTTATTTACCTGTTGTTATTACTCTGCGGTGGTGTTTTTTTTTTTTAAAGAAAATAAAGCAAAGTTGAAGAATTATTATTAAAAGTTTACCCAAAGCCTTCCTCACCCCGCACTCCTCCAGCCAACATTATCCCCTTTATATAAATAAGAGAATTTTACGCAATTATAATGATAAATTTTGATGAAAGTTAATTTGAATTTAAGTTATAAATGCTTTCTGGAATATTCTATTCTACAATTATCCATAATTTAGCGTACTGGGAAAATAAGAATACTTGAAGATTTCAAAATACTTCGAATCTACCGTACTTACCGGAATTTATTATAATTTACGAAATTTTAACGTTCGGTTCATTACACAAAAACAATTACTATAAATCGCGTCTTCTCAGATTGGATTATGTAGTGGAGCAGAAAAAATTATGAATGTATTGAGGTAGGCAGATATTATACGATAATACGAATAAATTTATTTCGTATAAAGTTATGTAAAGTCAAGCAGACATACACATACATATATATATGCTGGATGTATATTCTCGTAATAATGTTGGATATCTTATTACAGCACGTTTTATATAAAAAATTAAAGCAATCAAAGTAGTAAAAATAAATAAGAGAAATTACTAAAAAGCGGAGAAAACAATACGAAACAGTTTGGAGATTCTGCTGGCTCTGAACAAATTAATGCCGAACGCTTAAGGAATGAGATAAGCTGATTTGGAGTGAATTTCGACAAGCTAGCAATTTCCATATCGGCGGATTCCATGGAGAATTCTCCTCTTGGAATTCTTCGCATGGTAATTGAGTCATTAATAATTTTGAAGCACTTTTCATACTCACCGTCTCAGCCCCAGCCAGAGTTCAGCGTGTTATGGAGCAGTCAAGCTGTGCCATGTTGTATCGCTGACGCAATCGAACGAATCACGACAAAAGTTGCTGGCTTGTTTCTATCCAAAATTTATCATTTATTTTGATCAGGATTTTTCATCACTTTGTCTTCAGAAAAGTTAGTCGATAGACGAACGGATTTGTTGAAGATGAAATTATGTCTAATCGGCATTCGTCATTACACTTTTAGATCGTATAATTCAACGTTTACAGTGCACAATAAAAAACACTGTACTATCGTCTAGCAGTGACGTACGACATCGCTCAGCATCGCACAACATTGTTGATCTCTGATATCGAAATAATTCAGTAATAATTGTTGGAGCATTTGGCTAATTTCAATTGCTTCGTATTATGTGTGCCCAATATTGGGATTTTGATTAATTTTTGGACAGTGTGTTGGTGTACTATTTTGTAGCAACAGCCAATGCCACTACTCATTCTCATTCATGAAAAACTCATGCTCCCAGCGACCTTAACCACAATATCTTGGGGCTATCTAAGCAATCTATTCAACTTAAATACTATTTCCGAAATCCTTGGAGTTCATGTGCTACACTAAAAGTGTAAGTAAAAAAAAAATTAAAAATTAACCCCAAAACAGAATGCAATATCACGACTGGATATGAATCACTGCCGCACCGAGGTGGCATTCACTAAATTCAGTTTCTAGGTACTGTTCCGATAAAGATCGAATTTTTTTTTTTTGGAATAAGAAAATTATTATTAAGAATTTGGGTGTTAGTAATGTAATGTTCTTTAGATATTTTTGTTATTGCTCTTTTTGTCTTTTAATATTCCATTGCCAAATTTGTATCTATTTAAGTGAATTTCATTATAGGCCAACACGGAAACATGGCATTGTCGACCAATATAAAAGCTCAACTGTTTCTATTATTTAATTTGTAAGTCATTATTATTATTTTGGCCAAAAATTTGCAACAAGAAAAAAAGTTGATAATTTGGCAATAGGTTTTTTTTTTCACCGAAAAAATACAAAGTACACAAGTTTTTGGTAGTATAATTGTGAAGGTAATATTGTTATTGAATGCCTTAAATTGGATAACTTTTTACTGAGCCAATAAAGGTAAATAAATAGAGCACAATTGTTGTTTGTAACTTTTGAAAAATTATCTTCATTGAATTTGATTATTTCTGAACTTTTTATGTTTGAATAAATTTTGAGAAAAATTTCATGTAATTGGTAACAATTTTGGAAAAAATAATATTCTTTTGGGTGCAGTTCCATTCATAGAAAATAAAAGAAATTTTTAGACCTTGTCCGATTATTTTTTCTACATTCACTGATTTATATCTTCTCACCTGGGTAATCAAATATAATTTGGTTCATTTGGAAATTATTTACCAACATTTACAATAATTTTTTTTATAACTGTTAATTATATTTTTATTAAACTTAAATTAAATTTAAAAGATTTCAAATAACTTAGAAGCTGAGAAGGTAGACGTGTTAACTACTATTTGTGGTTCTCTACCTTATAGGATTTTTTATAAATTCTTAAGGGATCTCTCAGTTACTGCCTGCTTAAGCGCCAACTAGTATCAAAAGCAAGGATGTAGAAAGCGACTACTTTTACTATAGCAAAAGGACATGCAAGAGTGAAAAAATAATTCACGTACAAAAGGGTTCTAGCCCATATGGGCCGCATTTCTAATGCATTAGTCCAGATCGGTTTTAAAATTTATGATGAAAATTTATTTTTATATTAAAAAAAACAAAAGAATGATGAAAATTTATTTTTATATAAACAATGATGAAAATTTATTTTTACATAAAAGAATTGTTTTTGGTGATAGTATAGGGTTTTCCAATAAGAGTAATATGATTTCTAAGTGACGTTTCGGCCATTTGTAATATGTCATGATCTGTCATTTTTTTTATTGTATTTATTAATGTTTACAATTTCATCATGGAGAGACATACGCAAGAACAACATTTACAAATGATTCAATTTTATTATCAAAATAATCGTTCTCCAATTGCAACTTTTCGTGCGCTTTTGCTATTTTATGGTCGTAATAATCGTCCAACTGTGCTTGCTATTCGTCGAATTGTTAAAAATTTCGAGCGTACATTTTCTTTACATAATATTCAAGTGCCAATATATGTAAAACAAAGAACAACTCGAAGTAATGAAAATATTGTTGCCGTTCAGGCAAGTGTTGCTGAAGACCGCAATTTGTCGATTCCAAGATGTTCTCAAGAATTGGGACTATCTCAAACCACAACCTGGCAGATTTTGAGAATGGATTTGGGCTTGCATCCGTATAAAATTGTTATCACTCAAGAACTGAAGCCATTGGACCACCGTAAATGTCGTGAATTTGCTGATTTTGTCTTAGAACAACTTGAAAACGATAAAGATTTTTTTAAGAAAATCATCTTCTCCGATGAGGCTCACTTTCATCTGAGTGGTGCGGTAAATAAACAAAACTGTCGATTCTGGTACGAAGAAAATCCACAAATTATTCATGAACACCTAAATTGACAGTTTGGTGTGGTTTTTGGTCTGTCGGAATCATCGGTCCGTACTTCTTTCGAAATGAAGCTGGTAATACCGTTACTGTAAATAGGGAGCGGTATAGATCGATGATAACCAACTTTTTATGTCAAAATTGGAAGATTTTCCAATCTGGTTCCAACAAGACGGGGCTACGTGCCACACAGCACGTGCAACAACAAAATTATTTCGAGAAAAGTTTGGATATTCGATTATTTCAAGAAATTGTGACATTGAATGGCCTCCAAGAAGTTGTGATTTAACACCATTAGACTATTGCTTATGGAGTTATTTGAAGTGATTGGTCTTTAACAATAAACCAGACTTTCTTCAAGCTTTGGAAGTCAATATTGAACATGCTATTCATGACATACGACTTGATTTAGCTGAAAAAGTGCTTAAAAAATTGGGTTAATCGAAAAAAAGTCGTGGAAGCCATTTGAATAACATTTTTTATTTAGCAATTAGTGTGTTTAAAAAAAAAAAGAAATCATATCACTCTTATTCAAAAACTCTTTAGAAAAAAGAAATGAGGAATGCTGAGTAGCTGGAAAAGGACGATCAGGAGAGAATGAACGGAAATAATTGTAAAATAATTTAATGAAGAAAAAAAAAGGAGCAAAGAAGATGATTTTACATCAATAATTACCAGGACAGATAAAAAGAGAGAGAGCAAATTGGAAAAGAAAAGTGAAAAAATAGTGATCAAATAAGAGGAAAAAAATTACTGTTTTGTTGTCATTTTGTACATAAATTATTAGCTTTTTCCTATTATTTTTTAATTTTTTTTAGGGGCGGAGGAGTCGTGTATTTTTATTAGATTTATTATCCGAACCTTGTTAAATAAAGTCTTGAAATTTAAAAGAAATCCATTTTAAATTTCAAGACTTTATTTAACAAGGTTCGGATTGTCCGATTTGTGTTAATTATGCACTGTTTCGTTTTTTAATTTGTTTTCATTGTAAAGATAACTTTAAGACACTTGCACAATCTTCTCTTGATGCAAATTTCTTATCACTAAGGAAGTTTTGCAATGAGAACAAAAAATAGTAATTGCTTGGTGCCAGGTCCGGACCATAAGGTGGATGCATCAAAACTTCCCTAACAAGGCTCCCTGAGTCACTATAGACATGTGTGGGTGGCCTGGCATTGTCCTGATAGAATACAACACCTGTCCCATTGGACAATTATATGAAAAATGAACTCCATACAAAAATAATGGAAAATTTGCTCCTCTTAAAAAAAAATTTATGCAATCACAAAAAAAAATTGAATTGTGAAAAAAAATACATTTAGCAAAAGAATAGAACAAGTAAAAGCAAAAAAAGTAATAAAAAATATAGGATGGTCCATCTAGCGGTTCCATTTTGAACTACTATTTGTTTGAAGTACTAGAGTGTTAAATGTCAACACGAATTAACAGATTGTTAGTTGAAAGTCAGAGTTTTACGAAATGGTAATCCATACGCTTGAAGAAAACTGGGAAATATTGATAGCTTACTTCCAAATTGGTGAGCCTTCAACCCAAACTGTGAGAAATTAAAAAAAAAAATGAGCAAAGATCGAATGCCATCACGTGAATTTGTGGGCAAATTCGTGAAGCGAGTTCTTGAAACTGGTTTCTTGGTTGCTAAAGCAACTCGTTCCCGCTCTAAGACAGTGCGTACGACCGAGAATATTGCCGCCGTTGCTGAAAATGTCAGTGATCATCCATCAACATTAACTCGTCACCATTCTCAGGAATTGAACATTTCTCGCACTTCTCTGTTGAGAATTTTGCACAAAGACCTCGGTATAAAAGCTTACAAAGTTCAATTAGTCCAACAACTAAAGCCGCATGACCATCCGATGTGTTTTCGGTTTGCCCAATGGGCTCAAGATCAATTGGCCGAAGATGAGCATTTTTACCGAAAAATCATCATTTCGTATGAGGCCCATTTCCACCTCGGTGGGTATGTCAACAAACAAAATTGTCGCATCTGGGGCTCATAAAATCCATACGTCATTATGGAAAAGCCGATGCATCCACAACGAGTCATGGTTTGGTGCGGATTTTGGAGTGCAGGCATCATTGGCCCGTTTTTCTTCGAAAACGATGAAGGAGCCAATGATAGTGGTGTACTTAGATTAAAGAATACCTGGATAGGCCCATACCGTATATGTATACGCTTTTTTTGTGTACAAATTATTTGCCAAGCGGTGAGAAATGGCAAAAGCGGGATAGCTTTGCGTAGATTTTTTTATGTAGACATGACACCCACTGCCATCTAGTTGTCGTAATACAAATTTATTGAACTGCAAAACCATAATTTATATTCATTTTAATTCAGTTATTGGAAACAAAAATACAATTTAAACACAATAAAAGGCAATATTTATTTTTTGTACAATCTTTTTATGCGCTTCAATTTCGTAGACTTTCGGAGAGTTTTCATAGGCGCCATTCTCCATGAAAATAGTGACATACCGAAACAGCTGGTTAGCTTTATCATTTCTGAAGTTTTTTTTTTTTGCGGCTCGGAAAGTGTTTGTAAAAGTGTTATTTCCATCTCTTTAGAAGTATTTACGGAAAATTAAGTATTTATACATATACAAGGGTCGTTCAATAAGTCCTTCGAGAAATTGCGCTCGTAGTTGTCGGTAAAGATTTTTTTTGTAAGTAGCATTATTGACAGAAAAGCTGTAAAAATTTCAGCTTGATCCATAGCGTAGGTCAATTTCTATCGTCGATTAAAGTTAACGACATTTATTTGTGCATAACAATGGAAAAAAGCGAGTTTAGGGATGTCATCAAACATCTCCATTTGAAAGGCTTAAGCCCGAAAGAAATCAAAGGTGAGTTGGATGCAGTTCATGGCACATCTGCACCTGTGTTTGCGACGGTTTACAATTGGGTGAATGAATTTAAACGTGGCCGCTCATCCACAAAACATGAACATCTTTCAGGACGCCCAGTTAAGGTGTCTACTCCCGAAATCGTCGACAAAATCCACGATCTGATTTTGAACGATCGGCGAATTAAAGTGCGCGAATTAGTTGAGGCCACGGGCATATCACAAGGTACAATTGCTTCAATTTTGCATGAAAAATTGTCTGTGAAAAAAATTTTTGCAAGATGGGTGCCGCGTTTGCTCTCCGAGGACAATAAGCGCAATCGTGTAGTGGACTCTGAGGCTATGTTGGCACTCTTTCATCGCAATCCTGCCGAATTCCTTCGTCGATATGTCACTGTGGACGAAACCTGGATACACTACTACACTCCAGAAACGAAGAGACAGTCATCACAGTGGATTTTCAAGGGTGAACGGTCTCCGAAGAAGGCAAAAACTGTGCCATCGGCCGGCAAGGTGATGGCCACGGTCTTTTGGGATTCGCAGGGCATCATTTTTATCGACTACTTGGAAAAAGGAAAAACAATAATAGGAGCGTATTACGCGTCGTTATTGCAACGGTTGAGCGAGGAAATCAAAGAGAAACGCCCCCATCTGAAGAAGAAAAAAATCCTCTTGCATCAGGACAATGCGCGTGTGCACACCTGCGCTTATTCACCAGATTTGGCCCCGAGTGACTATTTTCTTTTCCCCAGAAAGCTTGGCGGACGACAGTTCACTTCCAACGAGGACGTCATTGCTCAAATGGATGAGTATTTTGCAGAACTTCCGAAATCCTATTTTTTGGACGGGATAAAAATTTTGGAAAAACGGTTGGGAAAGTGTATAGAGCTAAATGGAGATTATGTTGAAAAATAAAAGTTAATACGAAGTTTTTATTTCAGGAAATGAAGTGTTTTGTGAGAAATTGCTTCTCATACGAAAAAATGAGGAAGCCGGGAATTTCTTTCTTTCGGTAAGTTGACATCATTATTTTTACTAAACAAAATAAAAAAAACTATATTTGTGATGTAAGTGAAAAGTTCGGCATTGAATAAATGTAAACAAATCCGATGTTGACAGTTCAATGTTTACTATGAATTAGTACAGTGCCGGTGCATATAAAGTGTGTGTAAGAAAATTTAAGGGACTGAATTTTTTTAATAGTGCAAAAAATACGTGAATTTCTTTTAATTCTTAATTGTAAAAGTAAATGTTACGATCGTATATTTATATGTAAACTTTACATGTTCCCACAAAATAAATGGTTGAGGGAAAAGTGGATTCCCAAGAATCGGGACGTTGTGTGCTCGCTCCACTTTCATTGAGCAGACATTAAAGTAGGAGCAAGCAGGAGCAAATTAGAAAGAACGGTTATTCCTTCCGTATTTTCTATATGGAATAGCCACACAGTAAGTTTTAATACTGTACAATTAATAATTGCAAAATTATAACGCTTTAAATACTTCTATTTTTTAGATTCCTAATAGCTCCGCTGAATGCGCCGACATGGATGCAGCTGCAGAAGAAGTAGAATTTCATCTACCTAATGTAAGTAAAGTAAAGTAGATTTTAAACAATAAATATATTGTATATTATTAATAAATAATATACAGTGAAATAAATAAAATGAAAATACATAGTAAATAAATAAATATTTTTTAAAAAAATACTGTGTTTTATTGCATATTTACAAAACTAATTTCATCAAACAACAAGACCCGCAATATTAAAAAATCTGCTTCTTTACGCATAAATGATATCACATATGAAAAATGGTTTTAAACGAACCGCTTCAATCGCATACTGAACTTTTAAATTGGCCCCAAATAATTTACGCCGTTTCTGTTGTATTGCATGTGTGTACGTTCTATGAATGTATTGCTAACAAAATTTGGACAGAATTTTTGTGTAGAGGCCTATCCAGTTCTTTTATAATCTAAGTTGCAGAACCCCATATATGTTTGACAGCTGTCAAATTGCCGGGCCCTTATTTTATGATCATGTTAAAAACTTTCATTGGTAGAAGTTTTTTTAACAGGAAAACTACCGTAATATTTTTGATTTAAAAGCTTTTGCAGGAAAGCTTAAACTGGAAGATATCTCAATTTGTGGAAATATTTTGTTTGAATAAATCTTGCTCTCTATATTCATCGTGTAGAGGAAATGTTTTTAAATTTTCTTATACCAGTAACTACTATCAAAGATTATATTTACAAAAAAAAAAAAAAACATTTTGTTTATATGGTGAAATTGCTTACATAATTTTAGTGGATTATGTATGAACATTGTATGTATAAAAAAATTCCAAAAATAATATACTAAGAATCTGCAATTATATAAGATCTAAAAAATTCACGTGTGCTCATAAGTTACCTAAGGCCAATAATATTCATTAACAGTCTCTACCAATAAGCTTTCAAAAATACCGACAATTATTTTCGATTGTGTTATAACACCAACAAGTGATGGTTGCGAAATGTTTTTGCAAAAATTCACCAAATTTACGGATAACATAAACATCAAAAAAAGAGTAAATAATTTAGGTTGTATATTCGTAGAGCTCAGAAAAATCCTATCATTTTGTATAGTTTTGAACAAAGAAGCCAAATGAGTATCTGACTAATCCCGCCTAGATAGATTCTGCCAAATAGAAAGATCTCCGGTAGAGATTCTCTCGAATCAATATGATTTCGAAATAAGACATTACCGAAATATTATTGCCAATTATTAAAACGATCCGCCTCATTGTAGGTTGGCATGTTTCATGGCAATTTGCTTTGCGCAATTCTCGAAATCCGGCTAATTTCCAGAGCATTGTTAGCAGCAGGCCCGATAATAATAATTGTGAGCTAAACGAGCCGATAGACGCTGTAGCCGCGTGACTTAACCACTTTAAGACATTATTCTTAATTTTCAACGATTATCATTATTACGACCAGCATTATTATAACTATTGTATTATTATTATTTTCATTTAGTTTAGTTCTTATTTTTACAACATACTAAATTATAAATGAAATTTTACCGAAATCGAAAGTGGCGTGTTTCTTGAAAGTGTGACGATTACGATGGAATCGTGCCATTTAATGCTGAGCCGATGGAGGTGAGAATTTGCCGGTATATAAACCATAAGACTAGTGACGTGCTAATGAAGCAAAATCAAAGTATTAAATTCGAATCGGTCATCTTGAAGGACATCTTAATAACGGCAAAACATGAGCGAATTAATTTCCAATATTCCGAATGAACTTTCAATCGATAATTATACAGCACAATAGAACTTCCCTCGTGACTCGTTGAACGATCGTTACAAAATTGCAACAAAAATAAAGAATATTTCGCCGCAGGTTCTCGTTATAAACTGTTTATTGATAATAATTATGTCCTTGTACAAATACTATAATAAATAATAGTATTTAGAGAATCACTTTGCGTTTTCTCTCTTCTGGCTCTTGGCAAATGAATTAATCACCTTCGAGAGAATTCACAGCTTCCAAAAAACTAGGTTAAGCATGAATTTGTTGTTTTTTCCACGGAAAAGTAGTTAATCGATATGAAGGCGATATTATTATACAATTATAAATTTTTTGATTGGAATATTGTTGGCTACCACCATCATATAATGGAGAAGAATCACGATCCAAGGTCTGAAATTCTGTTCACGAAATAACTGGAAATGGCGAAAATTCTACAAAATCGTCAGAACTCTGAACGCATTGTCATAACTTTTAGTTTAGATTTATTTCTAAGAATTTACTAAAACTATATTCTGAACCTTTGTCTCAATATCTCATACTAAATAAACCAACTTTAATGTCAGATACACGCATTTTCTATGCCCACCTGAGATTAGGTTCAGGTACACATTTTTTTTTCTATTTTATTCGCTTGAAGTTACGTCTCATTATGACTGGAAGATTGTTAAATTCTTATCGGATTCAAAGTTTTAGATCAAAATTGTGTGTATATTCAGTTTTCTTAGAGTGTATGGCCTGCCAAGTGCTCACACGCAACCTCATTTGGTATCAGATAAGTGGGGGATATACGGCTTAGCCATGAATATGGCCAACTATCCCCAGATCGTATTCTTAGAAGCGATCATCGATTCATCCGCAGGTATTTAGTGATTGGAGACTGCCGTTTTTGTTGTTACTGCTGTTTGGCTTTTAATTAAGTCATCAAAATAACAAGAATGATTTTTACAATGTGATTGGCACATTTCTAGAATACTTTAAACAGCCATGATCGGTTGCGATAATGGGCCATCGGGACGAAGAGCTCATTCATAGAGGTGGAGTGGAGCCGTTTTGCGGTCGCGCATTTTACTAAACGACAAATGCGGTGGTGGTGGTCCAGTAATTTTCCTAACCAAAGATGGGCTATACCACCGCATCGTGGTCGTTTCATCACAATTTTCAAGAACTATGCATCGGTGTATGGTAGGTAAGTAAGCAAAATTCACAGTATTATCTGGTCGACTATAGATACCGCCGATATGTTCTGAAGATTTTTTCAACGAACAGAGGACCACTCTACAATGGAGCTACGATATAAAGGCTCCAGAGAATGCATCCCAAGATGCACAAAAAGTTTCTGTGATCGGTTTAAAAAGAGAATAGCGGGCAGTGGATAGAGGGCGGTCAACAATGTGGTTGAATGTAATCGCCGCTGAATGTTAAATAAAAAAAAAGTACAGTCTCGATCGCGATTTATCTGGAATTAACCGCGAGAATTTTCGTATTTGACTTGTAATTTTATTTTTCCCAGCTGAAACATCTTGACCATATTCGCCATACCACCATTACCATAGACGACTGAGTCGTCATCATATCACGCGGAGGAACATCTCCACCATCACCACCACCATTACTATGACCGGGAATACGTGTACGCGCAGATTTTTAATAATCTTGGCAGATTCTATATAAAAAGGTTCATCATACTCAAGGGTGGTCAAGGCGCTCTTGTCTTATTCTTGCGCCGGCTTTTTCCTTCTACCATATAACCAGCCCTCACAATTCACCGGACAACAGGTTCTTTAGATTTATTTCTAAATACATAATACACAAAAATAAGCCTTTGGCTATTTTTAAAGATTTTTATTGTCTCATTGTGATATCGTGAAAGGTGTAAACTTACTCATATTCACAATTCCACCTCAGGTAATGCTCAGATATATTTTTTTACTGATTGTTTTGAAAATCAATGCAAAATATCACATCGTGGACTATTTCTATGCACAATTGTTGTTCTAATTATTGTGTACACTAATAGTAAGTTCTCCACTGAATATCTTGAATATCTTTCCTTTTAATCAACTGCAAGGAATTAAATGTTTACGTTCTCTCCCTTATCAGTAGTAAATATCTTCTCACTGTGGACTAGAGGCTTAAATAAAAATGTTATCTTAACATTGAACTATTTTATTTCGTTATGCGGCAATTAAAGCGGAAGGTTTACGTTCATTTTGTATGCTTTAGCTTAGCAAAATACCTCTTTCTCATGATTTCATAGATAATTCTAGACCAGAAAATATTAACATTTTAATCCGTCTGTACTCTATAATTACTGTTACAGAGTAGAAATAGAGTAATTTTTATTTTGATTATACAGAAAATTTGTAAATATTCCTTTACGCTGAATTTACATTTTAAAAATATTACTATGTATTTTATAAAAGGATAAATTTTAAGAGAAGAAATCAAGATAAATCCTTTTATTTTAGGATCTAAAGGTGTAAAGGGCAAAACCTGAAGTTGCAGTCTCCTAAATTCCAAATGAAGAGAAACGATATAATTTTTCCGCCCTATTTTTCTAATTTAGAAATGAAGATACTATTTTTTTATATAATTTTGGGTCAAAAAAACTTATTTTGGGTTAAAAATTTTAACATAAAATTTTGTAGATAAGTGACAATAATATTAAATTTTAAATAATTTTATATTTGGTAGAGAAGATTTTTTTTAAGAAGTAACAGGTCCAAAATGATAATATTCACTTTAAACAAAAAGTAAACATGTTCGGATCGTAAGGCCAACATTTCATTTTCCGTAAGAAACTTAGACAATAGATATCTGAATTTTGCATTTTATCTATTTTCAACTGTAAGATTGCTGTAATACGAGGTCTTTTCAAAAAGTATAGTGAATTTTGAATTTCCGCGGGTTACGTATATTCCATTTTCGAGTTTTTTTTTGGCGTTATGTTGATACTCATGTCTCTCACTTATGCCAACAAGTTTGGCCGTTTTGAATGTTAAGCTAATTTTTGACAGCTGCTTTGCTTGCACGTGTTTTGGCTCGTCTTCGATTTTTGCTAAATTTCGATCAAACACAGCATCGCATTTACATTGCTAAGGAGCTGTTGGACTCTGTCCGCAATGACGCAAATTTACTCCAGAGGGTCATAACTGGTGACGAATCATGGGTTTATGGTTATGACGTGGAAACCAAAGATGAATTATCCCAATGGAAGCTGCCGGACGAGTCAAGACCGAAAAAAGCGCGCCAAGTTTGGTCGAATGTGAAGGTTTTGCTTACAGTTTTCTTCGATTGCAGGAGCGTGGTGCATCATGAGTTCTTACCACAGGTTAGAACAGTCGATAAGGAATATTACCTGCAAGTTATGCGCAAGTTGCCCGAAGCAATCCTCCAGAACAGCCCGGACTTAAGGAAAAACAAAAATTGGCTTTTGCACCACGATAACGCCCCTGCTCACGCATCGTTGCTTCTGCGCGAATTTTTAGCTAAAAACAACACATTAATAATGCTTCAGCCACCGATTTTCCAGATCTGGCCTCTTGTGACTTTTTCTTGGTCCCGAAACAGATTCTTTGATCCATTTTTTGAATGGGCAAAACTCGAAGACTAGCAGCTGTCAAAAATTAACTGAACATTCAAAATAGCCGAACTTGTCGAAAATCGAATGAACGAAGATTTTCGATATAACGCCGAATAAAAATCGAAAATCGAATGAACGTAGCCCGCGGAAATTCAAAATTTGCGATACAGACCTCGAACAGACCTCGTATTCCACCAAAATTATGTAAATAATGAGAAATTGAAAAAATAATTCTTCACATACCTTATAAATAATGGTCCTGGTTATGATTTAATTACAGCTAATATTTCCAAATAAATATTTTAGAATGTATAGGGTTTTTCAATAGGGGTAATAATTTTTCAAATAAATTTTGTGACCATATTTGAAAAGTCAAAATAGTTTCTCACTTTCAGTTATATTTAGGAAAGTGTGGAATTTATTCATGAAAAAATATAAGCCCCAACAACACTTGAAAATTATCTAATTTTTTTATTAATATAATTGTTTTTTTATTGCAACTTATCGTGCACTTCATCCAATTTTTGGTCGTGATAATCGGCCTAGTGTGCTCGCTATTTGTCGAAAGGTGGAAAGTTTTGAACGCAATCTTTGCCAGTAAGACAAAGATGCGGTCGAAGTGCCGAGAATTTTGCTACCGTTTAGGCAAGTACTGATGAAGACCCAAATTTATCAATTTCAAGGCATTCTCCACATTTGGGGCTGTCTGGCACAACAACGGTTGGACTTGAGCTTACATCCTTATAAAATTCTTATCACATAAGAATTATAGCAATAGAACTTTGACAAACTCCGTGAATTTGCTAATTTTTCTCTGGAACCACTTAAAAATGATGCTGATTTTTTTAAGAACTCTTTGGACCGGTGAATGAATAAAACTATCATTACTGGGCTAAAGCGAAATCACAAATTATTCAGAAGAAACTTTTCAATTTCGAAAAAGTAATCATTTTCTGTGGTTTATGGCATAGTGGCATCATAGGTCCTTATTTTTTTAAAGTAAGGAAGAAGTTGCCGTTACTGCCAATAGTGAGCGGTACAAATCAATGAAAACTAACTTTTTGTGATCGAAATTCGAGGATATTAATTTAACAAATATATGGTTTTAAGAACACGGCGCTACGTGCCACATATCCCATGCCACAATTAATTAAGTGGTATTTTAAAACCTTCGGACTTCTTCTTCTAGGGTTATTGGAAGCCATTGGTCTATATCAATAAACTATCAACCATTAATGCATTAAAATTAATGGTTGATAGTTTATTGATATGAACGCCAAATACATGAAATAAGGAACGATTTATTGCACAAGGTGGTCGAAATATTTGCTTCTGTAGACGGAGCAGAAGGGGTCATTTGAATAATGTCAAAATAAAATAATAAATTTTGCTCTGCCACAGTTCTTACTGATTTTATTTTTTTTTAAAAACTCTTATTGAAAAACCCTGTATTTATTATAAATATTATAATAAAAATCAATTTTCTTTTTCTTTGAAAGTTTTTATTAATAAAACTAGCCCTCAAGCCAATTATGTGCCTATGCATTTACTCTCATCAACATCCTTTATTAGCTAAAATTTTCGAAAATCTATAGATTAAAAGTCCACTATTGAATCGCCCAATATTAGTATAATTTTTTTTGGTTTGAGAAAAATGCATATTGTCCTGATATATCTATTGAGAAAATACATATTATCCTGATACGCTCGACTACAATAGAGACTCGTCAGTATCCTGTTTATCTTTTATTTTATTATTACATCCATTCTCCCAGAACGTAACTTCCAAACTTAATAAGATCCACAATAGTCCGATATTACATTTATCAAATTTGGCAACTCTCAAGGCAGTATGCTTGGCTCGATTCTTTTAAAAAATCATACATCCGATATCCCTATCACCAATAATAATTTTATCCCTACCACCAATAAAGATATTAAAACTGAAATATTGGCTTACAACATCTCGTAATGATGGTATATGAAAAAAAAAGTGTTCATATGACTTTTACTATCTGTCAAAAGCCGTTTTGCCCATTATTCCTTAATTGCAGTCTAATACTAAAGAAAAGTGAAAAAAGATTCACATAAACCAAATCATGAATGAATTAAAAATAAAATTCTTTTCAAAAAGACCTTTATCGTAGTAACGTCGAATTCATTTCGCATATTAACAGAAGTATAGTGGCACATTTAAAATTATGTGAAAAAAAATACTAGAAAAGCAACTTTACGTGAGTCTATAATTATGCTACTTTGTGAAAATAATTTTTTCGATGGAAAGAATAAACACGACCGGATTTAGATAACTTCTTTTTAGAACACCTGATAGAGCTTTAATTCACCTTTGATATGGACTTATGGTAAAAACCTGGTATTGTCAGTCAGGAAGTATTGAATTCAAATAATTAGTAATAATGGATAATCTTCTTCTGCTTAATAATAGTACAAGGAAGATTATCAAATATAATTGACCAGTTTTCATTCTATTTGAAAATAGTAAAATATCATAAAATATAAAATCTCATCAGTTTGGATAGTAAAATCTATCATGTTAGTCGTCAACTGACATGTTAGATTTCACATATACAAACATTCACTACTTACATGATTAAATCAGCTGCAAATCAATTATAGACTCAGTCAATTTAGGCATACATACTAATTTTTATATAAGCCAATAATTAATTATACCACATTTGTAGTACTAAAAACAGGATTTAATACCAGTCCTATAAGCTTAAATCCGCTGTTTTTAGGTCAAAACAACACATGTTTTTTCATAGAAAGCAAAAATAAATTTATTCAAAGTACTTGCCCTCGCTAGCTACACATTTTTTCTATCTCTCGGGCAATTTGTGGATATCACGCTTTAAAAATATCTTCTCTTTCGAGGCAAACCACTCATCAAGCCATTTTCGGACGTCATCGTAAGAATCGAAGTGCTGCTCAGCGAGCGCGTGGCCCATTGACGAAAACAGGTGGTAGTCGGAAGGGGCCTACAAGTAGTTTTGGACCATTTTTGATGTGTGCGATGGAGTGTTGTCGTGGAGTAAAATCAGCTTTTCATGTCTTTGGAGATAATCCGTCCTTTTTTCACGCAGACCACGGTGCAATTTGATCAGTTGTTAGTGGTAGCAGTGGGCATTGACAGTTTCACCATCTTACAACATCTTATAGTAGACGATACCCTGCTGATCCCACCAAACGCACCGGGATCAACTCACAATTTCTTGCGTTTAGGATTCTCGAAATATATCCACTTTTCATCGCCTGTCACAATCCAAAGCAGGAGCAGCTTTTTTTTTTGTCTGGCGAGCAAGATTTCGCATGTATTTTGGTATCGCTCCATTTGCCTATCGTTCAATTCATGCGGCACCCATTTTCCGATCTTTTCAATTTTCCCCATGGTACGCAGACTCTTGGAAATGGCTGGCTAAGTAAAACCCAGTTGCTCCGCGAGCATTTTTTGCGATTGGGTATCGTCTTTATCCAAAAGAGCCTGCAATTGATGGTCCTCCAACTTCCTAGGCCGATTTTCACGCTTCTTGCCCCACAAGTCAAAATTGCCGTCTTTGAACCGACAAAACCAATCTCGGCACGTTGTTTCCGATAAAGCACTGTCACCATAGGCCTCGATAAGTATTCGATGCGATTCGGCAGCCAATTTCTTCAAATTAAAGCAGAAAAGCAGGGCTTCCCGCATATGCTCTTTTTCTGGCACAAAACTAGACAAGATTACCAAAGGAAAAATGTTGTACAAAATTGCTGACAATGTGCACTGATTAATGTTGACAGATGTCAAACTCATAAAAAAAGGTATGGCGTGTCCATGGTGGCTTAATACGCTCACTCACGCCATCTATGATCAAATAGCGGACTTAAGCTTATACACCTTGTACTTCCCGTAAACAAATTAATTTTCTAATACTCTCAACAAAAAAAAATGTTCGTGCTTAAAAAATAATTTATTTACGGAAGAGCCTATCAATTATAAATATCGTTATTAATTATTCAATTTATTTTTTAATGTAAAATTATTGAAAAAAGATTTTTTTCGCCCCAAAAATTGAATTTAGTCAACACCAATTCCATACTGAAAAATTCCATAAATACTCAATTCAGGTGTCAATATTATCTTAGACCAAAAGTAAATAGGTGCAAAAGAGGAGCCCCCATGCATCTATTTGACCATTGACGCTTATCTTCGTGATGCTCATGCAAATCTTTAAGTTGGCGAGCAATTTCTTCCGGAAAATAGTCATAAACAAGAGCTTATGGCCAGAGTTGAGTCCATCGACGAAGATGACCTCGTACCTTTGCCTATTCAGTAGAGGCATTTGTTAGTAGCAATTTACCTAGCACTCTTCAAATCCATAAAAATGGATCCATTCAGCTAGGAAGAAGTTGGATATCGTATGCTGTTAGTCGATAAATACCGACTATCAGGAAATAGTGTCTGGCCATTTTCTGAATTTGAATTGTCGGCGGATTTAAGCTTATACCTTAGTATCTTTTTTCTGAATTTGAATCAAACAGCGGATTTAAGCTTATACCCCTGGTATAATTGGAGCTATACCATCAAGGATAACATTCTTCCACTTATCAATTAAGAAATATTTTTCCAGCACTATTCTTCACTTAACTCATCTTCGTGATTCTGTTTGGATTTATAAGAACAGCAAAAATGTCAAATAGTAAACTGTTAATTTATAATAAAGTACTTTAACCCATATGGACTTATGAACTCAAATATTAGGGTTCAACGCAACTTTCCAACTCCCGTCAAATTCAGTGCTTACAGTCAACAATTGTTTACAAATACTTCTTTCTATGTCCGTAATGTAATGATTCACCATGGCATAAATGTTCCTTTTTTCCATAATTTATTTATTTAATACTACAAAAAATGCAACGCTTTTTTATCCTGACAATTTTGTCCTTTTATAAAGTAATTATTCTCCATAACCCTTCCCAGAATCACTAATTATCGATTAAAATTAAATTATTCACGGAATATTTTTTAATAACTTTTTAATATACTCCAATCCACTATGAAGAGAAACGCCTACGGGTACTTACTCCTCCGCATAGTACTTTGTAATTTGCTATTTACATAAAATCTTTAAGATTATCTGTAAATGCTCTCAAATATAACAAATAAGAACTTTTGTTAATATCACTAATTCCTTGGATGAGAGCATTTAATTAAAAGAAATAAAAATATTCAAAATAATATTTAAATAATGTATAAAAAAAAACCACCGAAATGATTATATTTATAGCATCAATAATACTTTCGAAAATTACATAAAAATAAAGAGAAATAACGATTCTCTTTAAATAAATGGCAATATTATGGAAATATTCTTTAGTTTATTTAGCCATTTCAGCAAAATTCTTTCCATCTCAGCTAAATAAAAATTAATACAAAAAACAAATTACAATACTAATATTTCGTATAATAATTTTTTTTCTTATAAATCTTTTTATTTTTGGAGATTTGCTGGAAAAAAAGGAATCCATAATTACAGGTGAATATTGGAAAAATTAACATTAAAAATTTAACCAATTTCAATTGGAATGGCAATAATTTACATTCGAAATTACTTTATGGTGTTTATATTGACAGCTTTTATTATGGCATAAAGTCAATAAATTCGTTCGGCATGCATTTGGATTGCATTCGATTCGTTGGTATTAAAACCGTTTCACGATATCTTGATGTCTCTTTGGATGCGAATGATCATCGTAATCCTCATCATCCTCCTCATCAGTGTCAAGATTTCATTTAATTAAAAAATCGCCTGTCCAGTTGAAAAAAAAAACTTCAAATCAGATAAACCAAATTTGATGGTGACCAGAAAAAAGAGACCACATTAAAAAATATTTATTTCCAAAAACCAGAAATTCTTCTCTTAAATATTTTGATTGTTTTTGGTTTTATTTTATTATCTTGGATAGGAATTTTTAGGTTGTAAATTGTTTTTAAAAATAATCTAAAAAGGTTATTGCTGTTGTTGAAGAAAAAAACTGTTCAAAATTCATACGACAAATCTTGGACATAATAAAAATTTTGTATTGATTGGAAATGTTCGTCCAACTTCGATCTACATTCTACGGTCTATTTTCGTGATGGTCAATGCATAATACTGACATATCCAGAAGAAACTATCAAATTAAAAAAGTTTTACGTGTACTTAAATAATTTGGAATAAACCTATAAATGTAGATTGGTAAACTAAATTGGTTTATTGGAAAGTGAATCTCATTATTTTTTAAGTAGTTTCTTTTTCGACCATAGTTGATAAAAAATTTAAGTTCACATTTAGATCTAAAATTAAATGAAACATCAAAGAACAAATGTTTTATTAAGAAAAAAGAAGTAATAAAATTTTTAATATTTCCAAAAGTTTATTTTGGAATCTTCTTTTTTCTCTTTTTTTTTGATTTTAAATGAGGCTCATTAAATTTATGGAAATTTTATGGTTCCAACTATAACTCCTTCACTTTTTCTGAAATTGGAAAGTGATCTATGTATATCCTCTTCTTGAATACAAAATTTTTTTAATACTATCTAAATAAAATACAAATAAAGTAAAATCAAATTCTGACTTTAATTAATGAGGAAAACATTAAAAATATTGCTAAAACCATGCTACAAGATATTTTTAAGAACTAGAACTTTCTGAGGTGATTTTTTATGGATAATCATTTTTAAATGGTTCTCAATTTTATAATTATTTATTTCTTATCATATAGGTAGAAAAAAATTAGTTATTGCACGGTTAAAATGGTGAAAATTTTTGTTAACGGTCTCTTTTTCCTCGTTTTTAAAAAGGAATATATGCCAAGGATATCTTTAGACCAAAATATACGTTTTTATGATTATAATGGCTTGCAGATAGTTACTTGTAGGTTTTAGTATTGACTACTAACAAATCTACCAGTTGAGATATTAGTTTATATGGTAAAGAAAATTATGATAAAAAAATATTTTCCAAAGCTCGTTGGTAAAACACCTAATCGGCAAAATGGCAAACATTTTTTTCTCCAAATTTGATAATAAATAATCTTAAATCTATAAAAAATGGCAAAATTTTGTCTAAATAAATTTTATTTTTAAATATTGTAGTTAAATAATAGAGCTTTATTTTCCAAATTGCATAATGGATCAGACTTTATTTCCAATAATTAGAATATTTCTTACTTCTCTCTATTTTAATATTTCTTATTTTATTATGTAATTTTATATAGGGTTTTCCAATAAGAGTGGTATGATTTCTAAGTGACGTTTCGGCTATTTGTAATATGTCGTGATCTATCATTTTTTTTCATTATATTCAATAATGTTTACAATTTTATTATAAAGAGATATATGATAAAATTGTAACAACGTTTACAAATTATTGCAAGAACAACGTTTATAAATTATTCAATTTTATTATCAAAATAATCGTTCTCCAATTGCAACTTTTCGTGCGCTCATCATCTTCTCCGATGAGGCTCACTTTCATCTGAGTGGTGCGGTAAATAAACAAAACTGTCGATTCTGATGCGAAGAAAATCCACAAATTATTCATGAACACCCATTACATTCGCCTAAATTGACAGTTTGGTTTGGTTTTTGGTCTGGTGGAATCATCGGTCCGTTTTTTTTTTTTTTTTTATTTGACAGGTTTTCATTTCTATGTTACACATAGACATGAGAACACAGTCACTCCTATGGAGCATATAGCGGCACTAGAGCCTGTGTGAACTCTCTCCATCTGCTTCTGTCTTGAGCCAGCCTTTTTACTTCCGACCATGATTTGCCAGTTTGTTGGTGTTCGCGCTCGACTGATCTTCTCCAAGTGGTCCTTGGACGTCCTCTACTGCGATTGCCCTGTGGGTTCCAATCTAGTGCCATCCTTGCTATGTCCGTAGGTGGTTTTCGCAAGGTGTGGCCAATCCAATTCCATTTCCTGCGTTTGATGTTATCTAGCAGGGGTATTTGCTTCGTGAGAAGAAGCAGCTCATCGTTCATTATCCAGTTCGGCCAGAAGATCTTGCTTATGCGCCTCAAGCATCTGTTCACAAATGTTTGAGGCTTACGAGTCGTGCTGTCGGTTACTTTCCATGTTTCGCAGCCGTACAGCAGGATTGGCTTGACGTTTGAGTTGAATATTCGAAGTTTGAGTGCTATGGAGAGATGATTGGAACGCCATACGTTCCCAAGTGAGGTGTACGCTTGTCACGCCTTGTTGATGCGCGTTTGGATGTCTATTTCAGTTCCACCATCCTTGCTGAGCATGCTGCCAAGGTAACAGAACTTTTCAACATCTTCAACTTGGGTACCGTGTAGCATCAAGGGTCTCTCGCAGGTGGCGCCGACACGCATCAATTTGGTCTTCTTGATGTTGATTCTCATCCCAACTTTTCCTGCGTTGGAGGCCAGTGTATTCAGTTTCTCCTGAATGCCGTTGAAGGTGTGGGACATGAGGCATATGTCGTCGGCGTAGTCCAGGTCGTGGAGCTTCTCACGCAGTGTCCACTGTATACCGTTGCTGGCTGTGCTGTTAGTGCGTTGAAGAACTAGGTCTAGGGCGATTATGAAGAGGATAGGCGAGATTATGCAACCCTGCCTGACTCCTCTCGAGATGTTGAATGTATCGCTGTTTCGTCCTTTGACACGCACTCTACACGGGGCCTCGCGGTATAGTTCTCGGATGAGATCGATGATAGCCTGTGGGATGCCTAGTTCATCCAGAGCACTCCAGATGGCTTCGCGAGAAATCATGTCGAAGGCTCTTTCGAAGTCAACGAAGAGAAGATAGAGCGGGCTGTTCCATTCGTTCGACTGTTCAATGATCATTCTTAACATAGGCTGTTGATGTGATCAATACAGGAGCGGTTTGGTCTAAAGCCAGACTGCTCGTTGCGGAGGGCACTTTCCACTGTTGGAGTGATGCGAGTCAGGATGATTGATGCGATTAGTTTCTGGATGGTGTTCAGCAGCGTGATTCCCCTCCAATTTTTGCAATCGCCAAGGTCACCTTTCTTCGGGATGGCGATAATTACTCCTTCTTTCCAGCTGTCCGGGAAGTGGCATTGTGTCCAGGCTTTTACGATTATAGGATGCAACAGCGAGGCCAGGAGTGGCGGGTCAAACTTCAGAACTTCTGGGGCCAGGTTGTCAGGTCCGGGTGCTTTGCTGTTCTTAAGCTTGTTTATTGCTGTTGTGATCTCCGTAATCGTAGGTGGTGTTGTTGGGATGAATCTTCGTGGGTTTCTGCGCATCACTGTAGGAGGAGGATGGAATTCTGGAGCTATTGGAAGGGAAGTAGCTTGCGCCAGACGAGAAGTTTGGGAGAGAGTTCGCACGTTCCAGGTACCTATTCGGGTTGTTCGGTGAAAGCCAAATGTCGTTTTGCCTGAGGTGTTGTCCGGATGATTACTCTTGTGCTGTTTCATGATAAGATGTTTTCTTATGGCTTGCGGCTTATCAGGCCAGCGAAGCAACCCCCAGTGACGTTGGGGGACCCTACGGACTACATATGTAAGGCTTGAAGTCGGCCTCTCACCCCGGCACCAATGCCGAGATGGCGGCAGCGGGAATCGAACCCGCTAACCTACCTGCGACACGCGGTTTTCCAAGTAGTCACCCATCCGAGTACTAACCACGCCCAGTCCTGCTTAACTTCGGTGATCTGACGAGAGCCGGTGGATCCAGGATGGCACGGTCGCAGATCGGTCCGTACTTCTTTCCAAATTAAGCTGGTAACACCGTTACTGTCAATGGAGAGCGGTATAGATCGATGATAACCAACTTTTTATGGCCGAAATTGGAAGAAGTTGATCTTGACAACATCTGGTTCCAACAAGACGGGGCTACATGCCTCACAGCACGTGCAACAACCGAATTATTGCGAGAAAAGTTTGGAGATTAGATTATTTCAAGAAATTGTGACATTGAATGGCCTCCAAGAAGTTTTGATTTAACACCATTAGACTATTTCTTGTGGGGTTATTTAAAGTCATTGGTCTTTAGCAATAAACCAGACTCTCTTCAAGTTTTAGAAGTCAATATTGAACGTGCTATTCATGACATACGACTTGATTTAGTGGAAAAAGTGCTTGAAAATTGGGTTCATCGAATTGGTTCTTGTAAAAGAAGTCGTGGAAGCCATTTAAATGATGATTTGTTCAGAACTTAATTGTATCGATTGTACTTCACACTAAATAAAAAATATTTGAGTTTCCTTAACAATTAGTAAAGAAATCATATCACTCCTTTTGGAAAACCATATATATTTAACAGATTTTAATTAATTCAAATGTATAAATAATTCAGTAATTCATGAAAATAACATTATAAATAATGCAAAATGTTCTCTCTCTAACAGGATTTTATATATGTATGTACAAATATCCTTAAAAAAAATTCTATATTTATTTTTATGAATTAATATTAAATAGCTCAATTTTATAGGTAGTTGAACAAGTCGAATATAGGTAGTTGAACAAGTCGAATTTTCTAAAATGATTTTATGCACTGTTAATATTTAACCATTTCCTGAAAATAAAAAATTCTATTTGAAATGAACAAAAAAAAACAAAACTTTCCTGATTAAAGAAAATGTTTAAGTATATTTTACATCTTTTATTAAATATCTATTGAAAAGTTGTATTATTTTTTTCTAAACTAAAATCAGCTACCGGGAAATTATATTACAAAATTAACAATATTTGTTCTTAATTTGCTTATAAATTCGTAAAGGCAAATTCTTCAACAAATTTTATGATTATTCTACTGCTACCAAAATACTTTTTTTTAAAAAGAAAATCCTTTTTTTAAATACAAATTTCTCCAACTTTTTATGATTGTTCTAATTACAAATTTATTTTCAACATTAAAAATATATTTTCGTAGTCTAAAGAAATGGAAAAACACTAATACCCAAAGGGATTTATTAAAAACAAAATAGCTTAATTAATTTTATAGTCTATGTTTATACGGTTTTGTTATTCAAAATGAGCAAAAAAGGTTTTCTTATATTTATATTAAAATTTAATTTAAATACTTCAACTTCAAGTTTTTAATATGTTTTTTATAGAAATTAAAAGTAATTAGTGTAATTAAATTTTTTTTTGGAAATCTTCAGAAAATTACCATCAAGATATACACTGAAGGCTAAAAGTAAGCAACAATTTTGGTTTTGAGGGAAAATTATGGAAATTAATATAATTTATTTATTTTTAAATTATATTTGTTTAGAACTTAAATATGAAAATAAAGTTTTATGATAACTTGTACGATTCTGGATATTCAGTTGTATCCTTTGAAATACTGTTCTAGCTTTACAAAAGTATCCTCCTTAAGTCTCTATTAAATTTTGAAATATGTTTAAAATCATTATCCAGCTGCGTAACAAATCCCAAACCAATCATAGAAGAGCGTATTTTGCGCGTGCATGGGATTATGCAAGTTCGCCGCAAACAAAATCTGTGTATTTCACGATCAGTCTCGCTTGAATGAACATTTGCATGAACAATTAATTGCGATACACGTGCAATTTTGGCGGGGCAAAAAGGAATTTTAACATGTTGAAATATTGTATATTTCCGATCACATTATTTATAAGTGAATTTTCTAGTTGGTCGCTGCTGTTCTTATTTTATTTACTTTGTATTATGAATGACATTTTCATTTTCATATATTTGCTTCGATTATCATATTTCAATTCGTTTATTTATTTTAGTAAACATGTTATATTTTATTTCAACATTAATTTCAAAATTAATATTTTATATTGCATTAAAGTTATAAATAAATAAAAATAAAATTATTATTATACAAAGTTTTGTACCAGGTGTATAAGCTTAAATCCGCTTTTTGGTCATAGATGGCGTGAGTGAGCGTATAAAGCTACCATGGGCACGCCATATTTTTTTTTATGATTTTGACATCTGTCAACATTAATCAGTGGACATTGTCAGCAATTTCGTACAACAACATACATTTTTCCTTTGGTAATCATGTCTAGTTTTGTGTCAGAAAAAGAGCATATGTGGGATATATTGTGCTGCAATTTGAAGAAATCGGCTGCCGAATCGCATCGAATGCTTATGGAGGCCTATGGTGATAGTGCTTTATCGGAAACAACGTGCCGAGATTGGTTTCGTTGGTTTAGAGAAGCTAATTTTGACTTGTGGGACAAGAAGCGTGAAAATCTACCTAGGAAGGTTGAGGACCATCAATTGCAGGCTCTTTTGGACGAAGACGATACCCAGTCTTAAAAAATGCTTGCGGAGCAATTCGGCGTTACTCAATCAGCCATTTCCAAGCGTCTGCGTGCCACGGGGAAGATTTAAAAGAGCGGAAAATGGGTGCCGCATGAATTGAACGATAGGCAGATGGAGCGATGCTAAAAGACAAGCGAAATCTTGCTCGCCAGACAGAAAAGAAAGTTACTCCTGCATCGGATTGTGATAGGACATGAAAAGTGGATATTTTTCAAGAATCCTAAATGCAAGAAATCATGGGTTGTGCTCTGCGTGAAAAAAGGACGGATTATCAACAAAGACATGACAAGCTGATTTTCCTCAACCCCTGTTTTCGTTGATGGGCCACGCGCTCGCTGAGCAGCACTTCGATTCTTACAAAGACGTCCGAAAATGGCTTGATTAGTGGTTTGCCTCGAAAGAGAAGGAATTTTTTTGCATGGTATCCACAAATTGCCCGAGAGATGGGAAAAATGTGTGCTTTTATGAAAAAACATGTATTTTTTTTTGACTTAAAAACAGCGGATTTAAGCTTGAACATTTGGTAAAGTAATTAAATAACTTCGATGGTTATTGAATTTATTATATTTAGAATTAGAAATTAAATAAGACGATTTTTTTTTGCTGTGAATTTATCTATTTGCACATAAAAGTTTACATTTAAAAACATGAACCAGAAATTCTACAATACGTACTTTTCTAATTAAGTTCTGAAAATAAATCAAACAATCAAATAGGATCGTCTAATCATTTTTATGATAAGAAATTTACTCACATCGTTTACCAGTAGAATTGGCTTTCTTTTTAAGTTGGAATAATGTATAAGCATTGATTAATTAGCACTTACAGACATTAGTATAAAAATTCATAAATTAAAAATTATATTCTTATAAATGAATTTTTAGGATACTTACCTAGGGTTTTTTCCAGACACCATATTTAGAATTACATTTTCACGTATATAAAAATTATACAATACAAAAATACGGAAAATTTTTGACAATGTGAAAATATAAAACCAATAAAACCCCATCGCAAAGGAATCAGGCGACTGTCACTGACACGTTAAGCTAATCACAAATAATCGTCTGTTTATATCCAACTTCAAGTTAGATGAATTATAGGCAACTATGACTTTTATTCAAGTAAATAAATATTTCCTACCGACAATTAAGAACTAAATTATTTTTTCATTAACACATTAAATTTTAAAAATTTATTTTTTATATTAATATCAAACTTTTTCACCACACTTTTAATACTAATTTCACTTTTAAATGACAAAACAAAATGTCAAAAAACTGAACCTTTTTGTATAAATTCGCTCAATTTCTCCTTCTCTATGCTTACCGCGAGCAATAATTGCACGTCCACGCACAAAAATCACACGATCATTGAAATATGCCGGTTAACTGTTCATACAATTAAACGAGTTGACAGCGAACTATTGGCGGGGAAAGTCGTATATTAGAACAGGTGTAATCTGAGTTTTAGTCGCTATAAGATGGTGTTATTATCTTTCATGAAATAAAATAACAATAGCAGACCAAGACTAATTTCATAAATTTCTTCCTGAATAGTTTAAATTTTAGATAAATATTTATAACAAAATACCAAATTAATGTTATTATAACTATACAGTATAATGTTCAGATATAGTATAAAAGTAAAATACTTTGACTCACCGAAACAGCTTTATAAAATAATTTTTATTGGCTACAAGCAGGAAAGGAAACTTGGTAAATGTACTTGCCCTATTATGACCAAAAAAAGGACATGCATACAAATTACGACTACTTTTTTAAATATTGCGAGTAATAATATTATTTAAATTTATTAAACTTATAATAATATTCTGCATCTAAAAAAATAATAAAAATTTTCAATTTATAAATATTTTAACCAGAAATGACTAGAGAACATGTTTTTATCGAGGTGGTTGCATACTTTTAGCCTGCACTGTAAAAAATTTTGGTATAGGAAACCAATCCTAAGCTTAGTTAATTTCGAAATAATAATAATTTCCTTTGGGATCAGTAAATGTTAAATCTTAAGACCAGTAAATGTTAAATCTTAAAGTAATAACAAAAAAAGCCGACTTTTTTATAGTGCAACTATTTCTTAGTTTTGGGAGAGGAAAATCGTCATGGTTTTATTTTTGGTAGTATCTCTAGTCCTGTATATAAATACTATGGAGTCTTCTTTGTGTTATGCATTTTGCGATTTAGAATTTACGTTTAGAAACCAATATGTAATTTTAGGATAAATTTGCTAAAACTAAAGTTTGCCATTTTAGATATTTGGAAAAAATAATATCGTGGAATTCTGATTTTTTGAACAAATTTCCTTCGACGATGAGGGTCGTGTCTCGCAGTTTACAGAAGGAAGGACAGTTACTACCAATTTTGAGTACTATGGCAAGATGGTAGCGGACTGTTTTTCATCCTCAACTTAACATGGACTCTATGTAGTTTTAATAGATTTGACACTGTTCGACGCTTTTTTATATATTAATATAGACTACTTTTAACTCTTGGAGCATTTAAAATCAACATCCGTCATGTAATGGACAAATAACATTCCGAAATGTATAAAAAATCTATCAAAAATTACCTCAAAGGTGTCGAGTCCTAAAAGAAGTGTTATGGTAATAATTTAAATAACATAATTATAATTTGTAAAAAATGGCAAAATATAAAAAATATAAAAAATATAAAATTTACATGACAGTTTGAATTTAAAGTTTATTTTAATAAATACTACTTTTCAAAGCATAAATTGGATATATTTAATTCAATGCATTTATTTTCTGTTAGGATTCTTTTTATTTTTGAGCTTCTTATGAACAAACAAAAAAATATTGAAATTAGTTACATTAATTTCAGTATGACTAATAAAAATTTCTATTTGTACTCTTATCAAAGGATCTATTTTAAGGATGAATTTCGATGCACAATTATAAGGGATGATAGTTTTTCCATTTCATTTTATTTATTTTTTAAATTCCAAACAAAACGTCCATTATCAAATTTAGTTGCTCTTTCCAATTAGTTCGGGCAACTATAATTCTACGAGCCCAGATGAAATTCTTGCGGTGCTCTCAAAACAAAAACCATTGTTAGACTTTCAATTAAATAAATTGAAATGGAAACTTTTCAATTTATTCGGAAAATAAATCCACCAGTTTAAGTAAATTTCCCCGATAGTTTTCGTCTATGGCATTCACCACAAAATTGTGGATTCACTCAACTATTTGTGGTGTACGAGCAGTTATCAAAGTTATTTGCTTAAATAGAAAAGTCAACAAGACGATAACGAATACGATTATAAAGGTTAGTTGATTGTGGTTATAGTAAAAAGGGTCTTTGGGTCCTTTAGGAAATGTGAATTAGATAGAAAAGCACTTAAATCATCTGATCGGTGGCGTGGCGGTTTGCTTTCATAGGAGCGATCCGAGAGTGTTTGAATTTATTTCCCATCGACTGTAATCAAACAATTCGTTGCACTTGTTTCGTATGCACTCAGAAGACATAATTCTAGATGAACGGCATTGCCAATCGGGGAGGATACTTTTGGGCAAGCAATGGATAATGTTGAGGAAATAATATTAGAAGAGGTTGTGTAGTATTAACGAGGCTATGGCGGCCTACAAATCAAACAAACAATCACAGAGTTAGGATATGGTCATCGTCCAGAATAAATGGATTTTCGTAACTTTTCCATCTCTTAAATGACTTTAGCCACTTTCGAGTTGTGGATGATGTACTCACAGAATCAACCAATTGACTGTTCAATGCAATTTCAACTTTTCTTATTCAACGATTTATTTACTTCTCGATCAATGCAACTTCACTTCTAAGATACCTTCTCGATGACGATGTCAATAGATGTGCATCTGTTGTCTTGTCATGGAATCAGTCCCTCAGGAAAGGTAAAAACATCAACCAGAGGAGATTATTCTTCGTATCTCAAAGAAATTTATTAGAAGTTTAATGGTTCTCAAATTGGATCAGCGTAGGCGGTAACTACACGACCGCATCTACTCCCATTAATCCAGTCTGGTATTACTAAACTACACCTTATCGAATGTGATGGAGCGGAAACTCAGTAACTGGTTGAAGAGTTAACCATCTAATTAGTGCCATTCGCTATGACTTATTAACTACTCGTACTCCCTATCGTCAACATCTGAAGAACGTTTCGTTAATTGACTTGCATTTCCCCTTTCGATGTTGACATTCAACTTTCTGACTAGATTCGATATCATTGCAACTGATGCGCTAACATTTCACTTCGAACAACTCCATTTCGCAGTTTTAGAGTCGAAAGTTAACCTCAACTTGAGGAGAAGTCAATTGCCGCCATTGCCATTGATCCTTGTCATTGCTGTCGTCTTTGTCGTCAATACTACGCTAGTCCAAAGTAAGAATAATCCCCAAGAAGAATACGCTCATTATTAGTTCAAATCGTAATCGAACCGATGGAATATTCCTCTAATCCCAGTCGACCAGAATCGATATAATTTCAAACAAATTACGATTTACGATTTGTTTTTCCATATTCAACATGGAATAGGGAAAAACTCTAACAATCGATGTCTAAATATTTATGGCTGCACAACGAGCGAGTTTGTCTATTCTTCTGTTCGGATACACGTTAAAGTGGTTCATAGATAAAACGATAAACAGATGCGTGCTGAGCTTAGATCTTCAGGAACGGACACGAATGAACCCATTACGATGACTCCTCAGAGCTGACCGTGTCACTCGTTTTCCAATAAACTTTAAAATGACAATTGCCGCTATCATTTGCTTCCTTGATTCCCACCTGAATCCTATGCTGTTGTGTTGGATCCAGTGATATGTAAAAGTAAACCTTTCAAATTCTCCCCTCCGCACTATTATTAGTTCGGATAACCAACAAACGACTGTGCATGGTTAGATGACATCTTCGAAAAATGTGTTTTTTTTTAATTGGTTCTAAATGGACTTCTTAATGATGACATTCTACTGAATGAAGTCAACTCTGAATTGAAGCTAGAGAGACCTTAAGCCATGGACAGACTTAATTCAATGGTTATTCTGAGGCTACGCAAGTTGTTAGTTACTCGTACAGAGTATACAGTGTGTCGGTCACTGTTTTGTTATGTAGTTGTCCATCAGGTTTTCAGTCATCGATAGACTTTCATCGACAATCAGAAATATTTCGTATTTCAAACCCGATAAGGTAAAACCGATTTGTCGTCTGTTCAGAATCTGGTTTTCATTCAGTAATCAACTTTTAGACGATGAAAATGATGATGAGGTTACTGCTGATGATGAAAGCATAAAACATAAAATAATAAATAGACGAACGATAGAATCAAGCCAAACAGGAAATAAATATGTTCACTATTAACAAGAATATCGAATGGTACTCTTACTCAACAACGAGTAGATAAGGTTGAGATCCAAGGAACCGGCAAACGACGGAAGTTGTTCTTACCTGAGAGTATGAATAGAAACATTACAAGATGTCCACTATACGTTAATCCAACGACAAATTGAGATAACTCAGTTACTTTTATAACGATTCCTTTTTCAATTTTAAAATATATAATTTCTAAAAGAAATTCTTTTCATATATTTTTAATTAAAAAAAACACATTTGATTATTTGAAATTTTTGATTATTCCATTATCCTTTCAATTATAAGTTAAGAATATAAATTTTTTAAATGCTGGTTTTGCAATAAATTTATTTTATTTTTATACATAAATATTTAAATTAGTCTCCTTTGCGAAGGCGTTCTTTTCACTCTTCATAGCAGTGCTGGAAGGCTTCAACTGGAATCGATTTAAGCTCCTTGGTTACACTCTTTTCGAGTATTATTTTGATCACTCGAAAAGAGTGTAACTCTTTCACACAGACAGTGACTAGATAAATATGAGAAAAGGGGTTGGGGGGGGGGCGTGCTAACCTAAGTAACCACAGAAATCTTATTTCTGACAAAAACTGCGACGTGATGAACCATTTTTGTGAAGATTTGCAAGATTTCTTCATAAAAAGGACTTATTATAAAATTTTGTTTTTTTCAAATCCTTTTTATAAAAGAATGTTTTTAAAGACTTCTTTATAAAAGGGACTTAATTTTATTAGTTTTTCATGTTGGTAGGCCTCTCTGATTTAATGAGTGAGGGGTTCTTATGAGGTTTTTTTTTATGTTTAGATTAATGAGGTACAGGGGGAAACCTTCGAAAGGTACTCGCCTGGAAATTTTTCCTGCCAGGCGAACTATGCGGGATTTTTACCTCGCTAAAACCTAACCTGCACCTCTAACCTTGCTCCCGGAATGATGGTTCCCCGGCGGCACTCTTTGTAAATACTACTTCGCCGGGGCGTTCTTATTTGATGCTACTGCTGTCCCGATGTTATGACACCTCGCGGTCTTTTCTTCGTACGTTGTGTGGAGATCCTTGATAATGGATTCCGCGTACTCTGCAATTCTGTTCCAAGCCAATGGATGGAACAATGTTTTCTGTACTGATGGAACCGTCCAGATTTTTCTCCAGCCCCGCCCGTGTCCCTTCGTAGTGGGGCACTGGAAGAACACGTGTTCTGCGTCTTCGATCACATCGCGGCAATGATGACAGTTTGGGGAGTCAGTTCTCTTGAATCTGTGCAAGTATGCCCGAAAGCATCCATGCCCAGTCAAGAGTTGGGTGATGTAATACCCGACTTCCCCGTGCAGGCGAGTGACCCATTTGGTAACATGTGGTATTAGCCGATGAGTCCACCGACCCTTCGTCGAGTTGTCCCATCTCTCTTGCCAGAGGCGAAGGCTCTCGGGTCTCTCCTCTTCACAGAGGACCTTTCGCCGCTCTTCCTTCTTCCTACGATATTGGCGTTCTCGCTCTCCTACCAGGATGTCGATGGGTGGGCATGATGCCACAACGTTCACCGCATTGTGTGATACCGTTCGGTATGCTGACGCCACTCTGATCGCTGAGAGCCGCTGGACTGATGACATTGTCTTGCGGTATGTTGTTAGCTCTACCGATTTCGCCCACACTGGTGCTCCGTATAGCAGGACGGAGGTAACTACAGTTGCTAGTAGTCGTCTTCGAATTTGCCTGGGGCCTCCGATATTGGGCATTATCCGCGAAAGTTTGCCCTGTACTGCTGATGCCTTCTTGCTGGCGCTGGAGATGTGCTTCTTGTAGTTGAGTCTGGCATCCAAAACCACTCCTAGATACCTTATGTAGGGTAGCGACTGGATGTCATGGTCACCTACTCTTATGGTGATGGTGTCCATTTTCTTCCGGCTACTCACAAGGAGTGCGTCGGTCTTATGTTCCGTCAATGACAGGTCTGCCGATGTCATCCACTGTCTTATCCTCCGGATGATGGTGGAGAATGCGGCTTCCAGATCTTCCAGGTGTTTGGCTACAAGGACAACCGCTAAGTCATCCGCGAAGGCCACGAGCGTTGTGTTCGTCGGTAATTCCAGATGGAGTAGGCCGTCGTAGATGACGTTCCACAAAAGTGGCGCCAGGACAGAGCCCTGAGGTACCCCACCCGTGACCCCATACTCCGCTGGTCCATTCTCCGTTTCGAAGTGTAGTAGTCGATCACTGAAGTATGATCTGACCATCCTCCGTAGGTAGTAGAGCACCCCCATGTTCTTAAGAGCCTCCAGGACTCGATCCGAGCGGACCGAGTTAAAAGCATTTTTTATGTCCAGGGTGACTATGAGACAATATTTTTTGTAACCGCCTTGCCATCTCTTTCCTGAGATGGCTTCCTTTGCGATGTTCGTGACGAGTTCAAACGCATCGATGGTCGATTTCCCCTTCCTGAATCCGAATTGGAATTCGGAAAATTGAGAATCAATGTATTGCTCCAATCTGTCGGCCACTATCCGCTCCAAGTTCTTCCCGTCCGAATCTAGCATGCAACGTGGACGATAGGATGCTGGTTCGTTCGGTGGTTTCTTCCCTTTTGGGGTAAGACCCAATCTTTGCTGCTTCCATCGAGTCGGAAGTACACCTTGCCGCAGGCAGGCGTCATACATGCTTATAAACATGTCTGGTCTGGTAGCAATTGCACTCTTCAGTGCAATGTTTGATATGCCGCTTGGTCCTGGTGCCTTGCCATTCTGCAGTCTATTGCAGGCCCTAGTCGATAAACAGTATACCTTTCAAAAAGCTACACTGTTTATCGACTGTTTAACTTCATAAGAACTCCTCAGTAATTAAATATCTTCCACTGCTCCTTAGCCCTCCCAAAATCTCTTATGCTACCAAAAAAGAATACTATCCAAAAAGTTTTTGTAACTATTCTTAAATTAAACTTGAAGATTCACAAAGTTTTGCAAAAAATTTGATGGAAAATCATTGGTCCAAATTTCACTGCTGCATTTTTGGAAAATCGTTGCTCCAAAGTAAATGTTATTTTCGGAATTATTTAAAAGGTTCTCATTAATATGATGTGTATTTTTTGTTTTTGTTTTTGTGAGGTTTTTGAGACAAAAGACAGAGACCATTCTGTAGTGCCACAATCATGAAGCCATTTGAAGTAGGTTGGCATTGCCAGCGTTTCTAGTTAAACTGGTCGTTGATTATATAAGAAGGACACCTATAAGTGGCAATTATTTAAAATATGGAGAATGGTGAGTTGAATGCTACAGGAATGGCATGATGGACAAGGTAGGTTACCGAAGAGAAAATTATTGGTAAGTGCGGTATTGGCAATCCGAATTCTAAGAAGCTCCACTCCGAGTGCGGGAGGGGTGGTTAAAAAATCTAAAGAAAGGGAGGATAGATCTTTTTCTAATTCAAATATCGAAAGGGAAATGAAGGATGAATTTCTTTTAGAATAGGCGATGGAAGTGATTTGCTTTAGGGGATTGTGAAGGATATACTCGGTAGAGCAAAGGTTTTTATATATGAGGTTAATACGGGATATATAAAGGTAGTGCGAGATAGATTTTTGACCAGTTTTAATAAGGGTACAGTTCACCAGGGAACTGCGGTGTGCTCCACTGGCGATTGACCCCTGCTTCAACTTGCCTTTGCCTTGCGCCTGGTATTCGGATGCATAATGTGTGGTAATAGCCCAATTGCCTCACTTTGTATAATCATAAATTTACTCCTAACCAGAATCTTCACCATATTAAGAATTGGGGTGATTTGGTTGATAGTATTATTAATCTGCAGGTAATATCCAGGATTTTCATAGAATCTATCGGACCTAGGGGGTAGGAGTCGGATGTGAATCCTTTTGAGTTACATTTTCGTTTCCTACAAACATGGAAACACAGTGAGTTCAAAGTTTCTATAATTACCTAATTTGTACAGCTCCAGGTGTTGACAGTCAAATTGACTTCGCTGATGTTATTGGGTATATCCTCCGCTGTCGGTTCTGCTTCCACTAGGAAAAAATTGTCTATTATGTGTATTTGTTTAGTTTATAAGAAACTTTCTTTTCTATAATAGTTTTTTTTAAGAGCTCTACAGATATAACTTTCAGGGTAAATAGATATACTCACAGAAGACTACAAATTAGTTGAACTTTTGTTGAAACTTAAAAAGAATCTTTCAACAAAAGTAAACATTTTGAATATAATTAAAATTCCTTTTTCAAATTCATTCAATATTATTTATTAATATTGCATTGAGAATGGACAATGATGATGAATATAGTGACTTTTGCACTGATCAATATATCATAGTGGCTATGATGGTTGGTATTTATCCGAATGCATGCAGTACTCCCGCGTTCCTTTTCAATTCTTTCTTGGTAAGTTATTGTGGTCAAAGGTCTTGAAGTGACCATAAATTGTAACTGCATTGATCGCTAGCACTAGGTGGTCAATTTTATTTGATTCAACAATTCCTATATCCTTGAACAATTTAAACATTGTCTCTGAAGTAGATTCTTCAGAGGGCAACTCTCTTTAAACGGTTTACAGTCAATCGATTCAGATTTAATAAAATAAGTAATGAAATTAAATATTACAATATATTTTTAGAGAAAAACAACACCCAAAAAACAAACCCGAAATTTTAAAATATTTTCTGTATCTGGTAAGAAATTGCATCAAATTGCCAAATATATTTTTATCCACTACACATAGAACAGGTAAGATATTGGGTATAGAAAATTCTGATAGCATGGATGGTGATAACGCTAAAGGCGGAGGAGTCTTTATAGCATCGCCTTTTCTTTATCTTTGAAAATCAAGTTCGGATTCATTAAAAATACTTTCGATATGCATATTAAAAATATAAAAATCACATATTATTACCATGAGTGCGATGCACCATTATAGCTAGAGTAGAATCTTCTTTTAAAGCGACTTTGAGATGCTTAATCTGTTCGATGATATCATTGATGAAATATCGAAATTCTTGCTTTACTCTTAAAAATATATAGTTTCAAAGGGGGCTGATAATATTTTGTTATCAAATAATTTAACTGATTTAATCGAAAATCGTTTCGAACTAATATCAAAGACAGCAGGGAGTACAGAATAATTTCTCTCTAAATGCATTTTGATTCTTCCTTTTTCCTTTTCTTAGTCTTGGAAATTTTTATTTGTGAATAAATTAGCTAGCATTGAAATATTCACAATGATGGTGCCATCCACTTTAATAAACATGCAATTTTGTTTATCAAAAACTCATCTTTTATAAGACAAGCAACTAATTGAAGTGGATTTTCATGTAAATATTACCATTTATACAAATGTAAGCCATTTATTTTCATCATATTGAAAAATGATCGTCAATTTGGAATTCCTTATTAGAATCAAAAGCATTGATACTCGAAATTCGTTGAGGTTATTTTATACTACGATTACTATGGTAGCTAAAAAAAAATAATTGTAAGATTTCTGAATTAAATTTTTGCAGATTTATTTTTAATAAAAGATTTTATTAAAAAATTTCCACTTTTATTTTATGGTAAATTTTTTTTTTTGTTATTTACAATCACTTTAAAACCAAATAAAGATTTATCCAATTTGATGTTTAAAAAGACATATTTCAAATTTAAATAAATTTTATATTAATAAAATTTAAGCAATTATTATATATAATATTTGGAGATTTTTTAAAGGATTCAATCCTTTTGAGGTAATTTTTGATATCTTTTTCGTACATTTCTGGTTGTAATTAGCCATTCAATAAATGATCTAATGTTTAAAAATTGTCTGTATTACCTTAATTAATTATATGTTTTTGTAAAAAAAGAAACATGCAAAAGATTTAAATCAAAAGGCCAATTGTCATTACCGAATCTCCAAATTACGCATCCTGCTAGTTTTTTTTTTACGAAATAAAGCCAAAATTTGTTCTGTTATGTAATTTTTCGTACTGTTTTGTTAAAACTACATCTAGTCCGGATTAAAATATTTAATTTTAGTGCAAAGAAAGAAGGTACGAAGGTCGTTCAATAAGTCCTTAGAAAAAGATGGAAAAAAACTTTTTTATTTTTCAAGATAATCTCCTTTTAGCTCTATTCACTTTTCCAACCGTTTTTACAAAATTTTTATCCCGTCCAAAAAAATAGGATTTCGGAAGTTCTGCAAAATACTCATCCGTTTGAGCAATGACGTCCTCGTTAGAAGTGAACCGTCGTCCGCCAAGCCATTTCTTCAGATTGGGGAAAAGAAAATAGTCACTCCGGGCCAAATCTGGTGAATAAGCGGGATGCTGCAACAATTCCATTCTCAATTCCACAATTTTGGCCATGGAAACAGCGCAGGTGTGCACACGCGCATTGTCCTGATGCAAGAGGATTTTTTTCTTCTTCAGATGGGGGCGTTTCTCTTTGATTTCCTCGCTCAACCGTTGCAATAAAGACGCGTAATACGCTCCTGTTATTGTTTTTCCTTTTTCCAAGTAGTCCATAAAAATGATGCCCTGCGAATCCCAAAAGACCGTGGCCATCACCTTGCCGGCCGATGGCACAGTTTTTGCCTTCTTCGGAGCCCGTTCACCCTTGAAAATCCACTGTGATGACGGTCTCTTCGTTTCTGGAGTGTAGTAGTGTATCCAGGTTTCGTCCACAGTGACATATCGACGAAGGAATTCGACAGGATTGCGATGAAAGAGTGCCAACATAGCCTCAGAGTCCACTACACGATTGCGCTTATTCTCCTCTGAGAGCAAACGAGGCACCCATCTTGCCGAAATTTTTTTCACAGACAATTTTTCATGCAAAATTGAAGCGACTGTACCTTGTGATATGCCTGTGGCCTCAACTAATTCGCGCACTTTAATTCGCCGATCGTTCAAAATCAGATCGTGGATTTTGTCGATGATTTCAGGAGTAGACACCTCAACTGGGCGTCCTGAACGATGTTCATCCTTTGTGGTTGAACGGCCACGTTTAAATTCATTCACCCAATTTTAAGCCGTCGCAAACACAGGTGCAGATGTGCCATGAACTGCATCCAACTCGGCTTTGATTTCTTTCGGGCTTGAGCCTTTCAAATGGAGATGTTTGATGACAGCCCTAAACTCGTTTTTTTCCATTGTTATGCACAAATAAATGTCGTTAACTTTAATCGACGATAGAAATTGACCTACGCTATGGATCGAGCTGAAATTTTGACAGCTTTCCTGTCAATAATGCTACTTACAAAAAAAAATCTTTACCGACACTACGAGCGCAATTTCTCGGATTTTCTCGTACAAAATTTTCTCGTTTCAAGGATTTGTCGAAAAGAAAAAATTCTATATATGAGACTCCCAAATAACCACAAGCAACTATGCAAAAGCTATCGTATGCACCAAAAGCGACTGTCTGGAATTAAATTTGGTCCTTAAAATTGTAATGAGGCTGTATGGGCGCTATGAGCAACTCTGAGCGCTATGGCTACATAATAATCAACTGTTTTTAGATCAAACTTAAAATTTTTTCTTTGAAAATATATGTGGTTTAAAGAAAATTATACCACAAGTAGTACAATATGACAATCTTTGGCTTTATTATGCCAAAAGCTGCCAGACCCCGTAATTTCAAGATTTTGTGATATCAATATTGCCTTCAAGATTATGCGACTTTATGCCTTTGGACTTTTTTTTATAAAATTTTGTAAAAATTATATTAACGCAGATAGTTTTTAAGCTTTAGATCATATAAATACTTATATTCGTCAAGAAATGGCTGAATCACAGGCCAAAATGTGGAAGAAAGTTATCGAAAATCACTGAAAAGTATCGAGTCCTGCAAGAAATCTTATAGTAGAAATTTTAGTAAAATTATATTTTATACTTAATGGCAAAATAAATAAAATACAACAATATAAAGCTATAGAAAAAATCTGAACTCAAAGTGAACTTTTTTTAAATTAACTTTCTATAACACAAATTGGATAACACTTTATTTTCAGTTATTAAGACAATCGAAAACTCTTTTGATTCGGTGAGTAATTGTTATACCTTAAATATTTCCATCTTTCGATCTGATACGATTTTGAACGAATTCTTCTATTTCCATTTATCACTTCTGGTCTAGATAATGCTTAGAATTGACGATAACGGCCTCTCCTTCTAAATTGCAGCCCAAAAGGACCTCTTCTTTTAAATTACATACTATAAATACAATAATTTTCTCATAGTTACGTATGGATTTTTAGAGCTTCATGTATGATAATCTGGCTTAACGTAAACACAAAGTGACATATGAGCATAATTTCAGACGAAAATTTTGCGTAAAATTAGCATCCAAAGACGCTTGTTGTCATATTTTTACAAATAAAAAATCTCTAGTTAAAAAAAAAATGGCAAATTTTATTTTAAATTAATATTTTCTTATATAATGAACAGTTGTTAAACAACCAGGCTATACTTTTAAAACTACAAATTAGATAACCCCTTAAAGTCTATACTATTTTGATAAATTTCTCTACAAACAACGTGTAAGTATTGTATTAATTTCAATTTCTACTCCAAAAAAAAATATTATTATACATATTAATGAAGTTAAAAAAACAAAGTACAAAATTTTTTGTATAAATAATGAATAAATTTAAAATTTTCTTAAAGAAAACATCAACAATAGAATTTCCCAAAAATATTAGAATATTAGTCATGGCTTCTCCAATAAATCGAAATTTATTTTGTTTTTTTTTCTTCTAATGAGTTTTTTTCCCCTACATTTTTATATGAAATTATTTGAATTTTACCTTTAATAGTATTAGGTAAAAATGAAAAATATCATCTATTCCCAAGAAATATCTTAACCTTGGAACAAAAGTCTATTGAGACGCGAATATGATGGGAAAAAAAAGGGGAGAATCTGTAGGGATGTAAAATTGGTCGATACACAAATGCTTTGAAAATATTTTTAGCTTTTCGGGTAGGTAGCTCTTAAAATTCAGATCCATAGCCCAGGTAAACGTGCTTAATCAAATTTTATGAGATATATAAAAGAAAAGTGAGAGCACCCACATCGAGGATGCTAAATAAGGTGAACAAAAAATAACCAACCAACGAAATCAAGACTACTGACTGAATACAGGAAAACACTTTAAAGATAATTTTTTGTCCGAAATTTTCCCCGAATTTATTCTATTTTCCTTCTTTTCAAAGTGTTTTCCCAATAGTTCTGGTAGTCTTGTAAACGCACAGAATATCAACTTGAAACTGGAAGGCCTGCACTGCCTTCATTTCTAATGCTTTCAACGTTCATCCATAAATGTGAGTACATATACAGACGACTATGTACATCCTGTTAACAACAGAACCCGCCCACGCTTTTCCCACCGCATATTTTTTTTTTTTTTTATCCTCTACGACTTTTTCTACCACAATATTAACACGACTATTAGTACTATCGCTTCGTTTATTATTATTATGCGTTTCGAAAAAATTCTCCATCATATTGCTCCGTTTCCCCCTCGAGATTAGATTGATTTATTCATATGCACAAAAGTGTTCAAAACAATTATTTATAGTCGTTTATATTGTTTGCCTTATTATCGCTTATATGCACATTTAGTAATTTTTTCCCTTAAGATAAAGAAAATCAGATAAAATATTTCCAAAGTGATAAATAATCTCATATGACACACGGAATCTGTTGATACTTTGCATATCAATTCACAATGGCCATATCTCTCTCATTCTGGAATCTTATTTGAATTCATACTCCACACAACCAGACGAGGTCTGAACAATGCCTTACAGGTCCGTCCCTGTAATGTACGTTGGTTGTTGGGATCAACTGCCTTACTGGCACTGGCGGCTGTCACTTACGGCCGCCTTCTGACCGATGTCAACATGCGTCCAAACGTTCTTCTTTGATGAGTGTTGAAGACTTTCAGGGCATATATGGATACTGTGTGGAGGTTTCGATGCAAGGCTATGAAGCCATATTCGATGATTTATTATTACAAATCTGATGTCAGTTCGGAGCACGTCAATCGAACAAGCCGACATAGAGACGCACGCACCATCGAACTGTTACCGCATTCAACATAGGCGACTGTTGTCAATGGTTGGTGGGGTTGGCTACTCACACTCGACAATACTGGACAGCTGCTGGGAATTGTGTGGGAAACTAATCAAGTAGCATTTTCTTCACGTACTGCCATCGAAAAAAGTTAAATTTAAATTTTTTGCTTTTAAGAAAAATTTAATAAAATATTTTTTATTTTAATTTATTTAAAAAGATCAAAACTAATTGTTAAAATATAAATTTTTTTAAAATTTTAAATATTTTACTTATAAAATTATTATTTTTTTTTTTTATTTATTATTAAAGTGGCTAATCAGTTTTTTTATTGCATTAGTGGCTCATCAGTTGAGCGGATTCTCAAATGCATTCGATATTGGATGGTAAACAACCAAAAATTTTTTTATCTCAATTGCCCGTGGAGGAAAATGGAATCTTCAGATTAAAAATGCTGTTGACAAAATTAATATCATTCTCCGAATGGTTAAAATTTTAGTCAGCAGCAAAAGTAAGGTAAGACAAAGTGAGGCAATTAGAGTAACCAACGCCCTTTTGGACGGGACCTTACTCTATTTCCTCACTATATGTGTCAGTGTGCCAATAGCCGGGAAAAAACTAGTCGAGGCAGCGGTAAACCGTTGCATTAGACTAGCCAGTGGAGCACATCGGACATCTCCGGTGGAATCCATACTGATTGAGACTGGTCGAAAACCTATTTTTTTCTATCTTCACAAAGCTCGCCTAAGTTTAATCTACAAAAACCTATGCCTTCCAAATTATCCACTCCACACTTTAATAAAAAACATTATCATCTCCTCCAGTCGCTATCCTTATTAATATCCCACTTTGAAAGCAATTCATCCATCCTCCCCCTCGTTTTCCAAACTTCCTTTTTACACCCAGATTGAAAATCGTGGTTAGGAGCAAAGTTGAAAAAAAATTGCTTCTCTTGACAGGTTTAAGAAGGCTAGTACTGATCCGTCCACATACAGGAAATTTTTCCTTGAACAGTTGGACGGATTAAAAGATCATCAACTGTTCTTCACTGATGCCGCCGCTGACACCGATACTACATCTTTTTCGGTCACCGAACTTTTGGGCGGCAGCACCCGCGCACTATGTTGTGGAATCTTCCCTTATAGGGCAGCTCCATATTACGGGGAGCTGTGGGCCATTAAAACGGCAATTGAAATTGCGACCAATATTCCCAGCAAACAAAACGTTATTATTTTTAGCGACAGCCTTGCCGCCCTTAAAGCCATTTGTGGCCCATCGAGTGATCCAGTACTTTGTCATAGCCTACTTAGCAATAGGAGTGTCGAGTTGCAATGGGTTTCAGGGCATGTGGGAATTGTGGGTAATGAAAGTGCTGAGAAGTTGGCTGGAGAAACACTCTGTCGACCAGTGATCACAGTCATTCCCAACAGAATGGGAACTAACACCTTTAGCCATCCGCAGACACGATGACTGGACCAATAGCGATACATTTTTTTCGACTCATATGAGAACGACTAAAAAACCAGTGTATTCAACATCCATACCGAAATTCTGGGCGCGAAAGCTCCTCCTCAGAATCCGGAGAAGAAACCCATAAGTTCCTTTTTGGTAACACCAATCGTCCCTTCTGCCAATCCTGTGGCACCCAGTTCACTATCACCCATATTCTACAGGAATGCCACATAACCAAGAACTACTTTACGAGCAGGATTCCTCCTATTATGGAGCTCCTCGACCCAACAACTTCATTCCCTAGTCCCCTATTTAAACTTCTACAACATACTAATCTGCTCCACAAAATATAACAAAATTCTTAATATTCCATACCACTAACCACAGACCAGTCTCTCTCAGATGATTTCCCACACGTACTAGGAAGTCGGCAAATGGCCTCCCGGTCGTGGCGCTATGAAGTGGCCCCTGGCACATGTCTAAGGGACCTTACAAACAAACAAACAACCAAAATTTTGAATTGCGTTCTGGTATATTGGGAAATAAGGGGAGCTTCTCACACTTTTCTTTTTGCCACTTCTACTGATCAAAGAACATTTTTAATCTTTAGTAGAAAAATAGACTACGCCGAAAGTGAAAGATTTTTTTCCCACAATACTGTCTACACAACAACCATTCCAAAATTTTGGATAAGGAAATTTTGCAGAATTCGTCTTGGGCATACCGGGTTTATCTATGATTTCCCCTTCAGTAACCCTTTTCATACTTAATGTCATTTATCTGGTGTTCAACTGACTATTTTTCATATTCTAATTGAATGACAATTAATCGAGCATTTTTTTGATTAAAACCTTTTTCACTACAAAGCTTCCAGACCCAACAATTCCTTTCCCAAATCCTTTCTCACATTTTCTAAAAGAATATTTTGTGCTCCATAAAATTTGACCACTTCTAATTGCTCCCTTCAACTTCCGTTCGACCAGTTTCATTAGGTAACTGACTCCTAACATGATATCGCTATAAAGTGACCTTTTATAGCGATATCATGTTAGGACATGCCCCTAAAATTAAATCCTTGGAAAATCCCAAAATTAAACCAAATCCTAATCGTGGTTTTCTACGGAGAATTACGAGCAGAATATACAATATATATGTATGTGTTGGGAGTAAATGAAAATGTCAACCCATAATATGATGATAGTTGAAAATTGCTATTTAACTACGAGTATATGAAGGAATGTTGTGGATTTGCATTGAAAAATTATACTATACCGCCCATTGATGGTGTTATCCGTAGTGCACTGTAGTCCGGCTCTAGTGCAAATGTAGGAAGCTGGAAAAGGACAAATAAATCTCTTGCCCGAAAACTGTCAACAGATCCTTGCACCAGTGAATATTGCTAACATTGCCTGCGAATATATTACACGTGTATCCAGAGCAAACGTACCACGTAATTACGGAAAATTTATTACGAAGTTTGTGTACTTAGGTCGGATGGAGTTTTTGTTGTACAGCCGTCCCGAATGCCGATCTGTTGTGGATGCGATGAGTGTAGCCTATTCACACGTATGAGGATGCCTACGTTTGGTTAGGAAATGCCTCTGAATTCTAGTCTTACCAAGTAATAATATTCGTTCGAAGCAAGGAGGAGATGAGGAATGGCCTGTTGTAGGTTCAGTGTATTCCCAAATATCAAAACGAATAACATGAGAAAAAAAACACACTAGAAAAAAATTAATGTACGAGAAATTGAAATTCAAGCATGCCTTAATGGAATACAAGCGGGAGCAGGAGCTGGTGGAGCTCAGTTGCTGTGTTGATGTATGGCATAGGGCGAAGTGGATTCCATTAACATATCTGGACCTGGATCACTTGCTCCCTTGATGTGGTTTTATTTATGTGTTTAGGACATTTAAAATGCAAATGAAAATGTGTGTACAGGATGCAATTTCGCCACCTAAATCATGTTCAATTGCACTCCGGGTACTTTTGGAACGTTGTATTTTTCTGCTTCGGCTAGCTTAGCAACTTCTTCTTTTCTTCTTAACATTGCAGTATTCGTCCATCCATCCATGTCTCAATGATAGCAGACACCGTACTTCACGGCACTCAACAAGATTATAGACAAAGTTAGGCAAGTGCGCGAATAAAGCTATTCAACCAACAATCCAAGTTGCCAGCAAATTTAGAGTTTTTCAAGTTTCAACTTCAACATCAGTTCAACATTCACAGTACAAACTGTACGGCTCAGTTTAAGCAGCAACAACTCACAATTAATTATGTACGACGACGAGCACACCTATTCTATGTCACCTACTCGTACTCGATCTTTCAGAATTGTGTATACAAATAATTTCTTACCATCAAGAGGTACCTCTTTTACTGTTTTATGTACACTTTACTTGAACTAATAAAAGTGCGAAAATCAATCGAAACTAAATTTTCATGTACAATCGTGTACTTGATTCATACGACAAGTCTACCTTGATGTCCGTATACTACTTCATAATGGACAGATTTTAATTTACATGCAATAATAATTCATGCAAATACATAAATTCCGAAATGACAAAGCAATTGATGATTATTTACATTTTCAAAATAGTGTTAAAAATTCTTTAAATGTCAATAAAGTAGATTATCTTAAATCTGGATTTAATTATTATCTACACATTTAGAACAGGTATGGGCCTTGTAGCAAAAAAAGTGGAGGATTTAATTAACTTGGAATGATAAGGAGCACAGGTTTAGGATAATTTTTACATCCTAAAATTCTATCTCTCAGATCGATCTTTTCAAATAGCTGCCAATATTGATTATTCTGCCGATGTCCCTCAGGGAAGTATCCTAGTTCCGATCTTTGTTACATTTGCACTTATGAAATTCATTGTCCATAATATATTCAAAGAATGTAGCCATTCTTATACATGATAAAAAATTTTCCTTTCGCATCCTCCACTATTTTACAGAGAACCACAATCACTCCTAAGAAGACCTGGTTTAAAAAGTAGAAATTGCGGTAAATGAGAAAAAATAATATTCTAAAAAAACAAGCTTGCGTTACATAGGATTTATAATCGGCTAATAGTAAACCTGAGACTCGAACACGAAAATAAAAAGAAGTAAATGCAGCTGACGATACGAACAACTACTACGATTCCGAAGCAAAAGATCAAAACTAACCATAAACATTAAAGTACTTTTATATACCAGGTGTAAAACCTTAAATCCGCTGTTTGGTCATAGATGGCGTGAGTGAGCGTATAAAGCTATTATGGGCAGGCCATATGATTTTGACATCTGTCAACTATTATTTTTTTTATGATTTTGACATCTGTCAACATTAATCAGTGGACATTGTCAGCAATTTCGTACAACAACATACATTTTTCCTTTGGTAATCATGTCTAGTTTTGTGTCAGAAAAAGAGCATATGTGGGATATATTGTGCTGCAATTTGAAGAAATCGGCTGCCAAATCGCATCGAATGCTTATGGAGGCCTATGGTGATAGTGCTTTATCGGAAACAACGTGCCGAGATTGGTTTCGTTGGTTTAGAGAAGCTAATTTTGACTTGTGGGACAAGAAGCGTGAAAATCGGCCTAGGAAGGTTGAGGACCATCAAATGCAGGCTCTTTTGGACGAAGACGATACCCAATCGTAAAAAATGCTTGCGGAGCAATTCGGCGTTACTCAACCAGCCATTTCCAAGCGTCTGCGTGCCATGGGGAAGTTTTAAAAGATCGGAAAATGGGTGCCGCATGAATTGAACGATAGGCAGATGGAGCGACGTCAAAACACATGCAAAATTTTCCTCGCCAGACAAAAAAGAAAGTTTCTCCTGCATCGGATTGTGATAGAACATGAAAAGTAGATATATTTCGAGAATCCTTAACGCAAGAAATCGTGGGTTGATCCCGGCCAACCATGAACATCTTCCCCAAGACCAAATCGCTTCAGACGGAAGACGATGCTTTGCGTTTGATGGGATCAGCAGGGTATAGTCTGCTATGAGCAGTTGAAACCTGATGAAACTGTCAATGCTACGACCAACAACTGATCAAATTGCACCGTGTTCTGCGTGAAAAAAGGAAGGATTAGCAACAAAGACATGAAAAGCTGATTTTCCCACACGACAACGCACCATCGCACACGTCAAAAATGCTCCGAAACTACTTGGAGACACTGAACTGGGAGGTGCTACCCCACTCCGCTTATTCACCAGACCTGGCCCCTTCCGACTACCACCTGTTTTCGTCGATGGGCCACGCGCTCGCTGAGCAGCACTTCGATTCTGACGAAGACATCCGAAAATGGCTTGATGAGTGTTATGCCTCGAAAGAGAATTAATTTTTTTGGCGTGATATCCACAAATTACCCGAGAGATGGGAAAAATGTGTAGCTAGCGAGGGCAAGTACTTTGAATAAATTTGTTTTTGCGTTCTATGAAAAAAAAAACATGTACTTTTTACGAAAAAACAGCGGATGCAAGCTTATACACCTGGTAACACGCAACTGAAACCAATATGGACTTTTGAACTCAAACCCTGCAATCGAGAATTCTTCGTGGAAAATTTTCATGTACGAAATAGTTTTGTTCATCGTGATTTAAATATACAATTCGTCCGTGAACTTTCCTTTATAAGAAAACTGTCACTGCCATTTATAAAAAGTCCATTTGCCATCATAATCCTTTATGAAGAAACCTGTCACTGCCAGCCTCCCAGTGGTATAACCCACCAACATTTGAAACGGTAATTGCATCAAGATTTTTAAAAAAATTTCAATAAAAGATGAGCAATCTGAAGGTTTTTTTTTTAAATTTAAAAAAATATACATATTGATAGCGAACAACGGAAATTTTTATTAAAAACGAAAGTTGAATCGATATGACCTCCACAAATCAGTTTACAGATCTGCAACCCAACATTGAACGGTGTCAAATTGCAAGATCTTGGCGGCCATTTTACATCAGCACTTTGTGATTATTCGATCACCGAATTAAGTGCGAAAAAAACCGAAATTTTGATGTGTTTTGTATCATGTAGCATGGAAAGAAAAGATGAAAAATTTTCAAGTCTTTCAATTGACTTCGATTGTTAAGTAATTTGGATCTTATATGGATGCAGGTAAATATTTAAACGACCTGCCAGCGAAACAGTTTCTTTAAAACACTTGACAATTTATCCCGAATTTTGAATTTCTGTGGGTGACGTATATTCGATTTTTAATTTTTTATAGCGTTAAATTGGTACTCATGTCTTTCCCTTATGCCAATAAGTTCTGAATATTCAGTTAATTTTTGATAGCTGCTTTGCTTGCACGTGTTTTGGCTCGTCTTCGATTTTTGCCCATTCAAAAAAATGGATCAAAAGATCTTTTTCGGGAAGATGGAAAAGTCACAGGGGGCCAGATGTGGGCAATACGGTAATAGCGGCATTATTATTGTGTTGTTTTTGGCAAAAAATTCGCGCACAAGCAACGATGCGTGAGCAAGGGCGTTACCATGGTGCAAAAGCCAATTTTTGTTCTTCCACAAATCCGGGTTTTTCTGGAGGATCGCTTCGCGCAACTTGCGCATAGCTTGCAGGTAATATTCCCTATTGACCGTTCTACCCTGTGGCAAGAACTCATGATGCACCACGCCCCTGCAATCGAAAAAAACTGGAAATTTCCGTGGAAATTCAAAATTCGTGATACTTTTTGAACAGACATCGTATGCGTTTTGACAGATATTTTGGAATATGAACAGAAACCCTTTAAATTTTTTCCCTTCTTGGAGATACATCAATTGGTAGATGTTCTCCCTTACATATTTTCATGTCCTTATATTTTCCTTTAAAAATAAATCTGCTTGTTACAAATAATATGTAAAAAAAAAAGAATGAATCTTAAAACTCCTCAAACCTACCGAGAAAAAAAGTTCAATAATTCGAATGATAATTTTATTCAAATTTTTTACACCATTTTTGTGTCCAAAATATTTAAACGTGTCATAATAAGACATTGGAACATAGGAATAGACACGCAAGTACAATTGTAGGGAATGTTTTCTCAGATATAACCACCGTTTTTATCGAGCACTATCTTGGGCAACAGCATCCAATGAATTTGGCCACCCACTGTGGTCTTTTTATTCAAATCTGTCAGACATCAGACATCAAACATCAACCATCAACTATGACATCAGTACAATACCGAAAACGCCCACCTTTGAGCTACTATTACCGCCTGCCCGTAATTGAACAACAAAAGGCACGTTTACTTTTGCTAGATGTGCTGCCATTTACCATAGAACCGCTCTGGCTTCTGCCCTGACAAGTATGGGCGCCGATTCTCTAACAACTCTTAAGCTTTCTTGGAAATAATGCCGACGACCCTGACAGAACGCATAATGTGACCGTGTGACGCCGGGTTTCGTAGCCGCACTACATGACAACTTGTCCACTTAATTGGAGGTGGAAAGAACTATTGCTCAGCTACCGAGATCTGAACTCTTCAAATTATATACAAATTAGAATTTAAGACTACCTGTTAGTGATGAGTTTTTTTTTGTATGTATGCGTGCCTGTGTAAAGAATCTTGGATCTAAGAACAAATCTTGGATTATTCGAATCTACGTCAATAATTGCACAAGGGAACCAGTTACATCGAAGAAAGGCACTAGAGAAGATGCTCTACTTATCTTCGTTGGTAATGCAAAGTACTTAACTTTCCCCATCGTCAGTGATAACAATAGAAATTCTTCGACCATCAATAATCAGAAGTGAGACAAGAAAATCTGATTGTCCGGCGGAGAAATGTGGCAATATTGTTTGTGAAGTATTTACTAGCTTCAGAATATAATTCAATAGACTCATTAAAGACTCTTCTTGTAACCAGGTTACCAATTGGAGAATGGCCACCTCTTGGATACTTACGGGTAAATGTAACCAAAAAAAAAAATTGAAAATAAAATGGTAAAGATTTGAAAGAATATAATTTAGAATGGGAATTGCTTGTACGAGTATGACCGAAGAGAACGTTGGAGGATGTGAACAGTGACAAACTTGGAAGAGTGAATTTTAAATTGAAGATAAATTACCAAGTACTCGCCGAAGGGCTATTAATCATTTCTTTGGGTGACACTTCTCACTTGGAGCCGGAAGGAATAAGATACAAACGTTCCAATAATGATTTAACCTCAATCGTGTGGTAAATGGTCTCGACCGTTTTCCGATTCTACCATCGTAGGTAGAGGCAATATGGTCATGGCCGCAATTATGGTGATAAGCCAACTTAGGGTGTCTATGCGGATAAAACGTTCTACTTGGAAATGACTCTCGATTAAATTGCGGTAACAATAGTTAAAATGTATTCTCTTCATACAATATGGCATAATTTTATATGAATGCGAATATACAATACTCGTAGGAATCGTTGGGGAGCTTTTGTATATTTTTTTTTGCATTTCGGATGGGAGATATGGAGACAAAACAACATTTTCTTATGACCATCTTAAGCAAACTGAACTGAACAATTCGACTCTTCGACATTATGGGTTCAGAGCTTCTAATTTGAACTGAAAACAATTCTACCGCAGAAGAATTTTCATTTCTATGTATTTACGATCGTTCTGAAAGGAATTTCGGTGAGGATATCCACACAACTTGTGAAATTCCTTCCACTCGAACTTTCGGATTCACTTAAATTTTGGATATTTTATATTTTTTCTAATGGAATTCTTTTCAAAAGAATTCTTTCGTTCGATTTGTTCAATTTCGTCGCCATTTATTTATTTGGTCGTGCACACGAGTGCGTGTTTTCGTTATTCTCATATGTGAAATAAAATAATGATCTTCTATATTTAAAAAAAAAAAAACATATATAAAAAATTGTTCTACTTTGGTTTGCACAATGATAGTGAGTGGTAGAAGAGACATAGTATCCAGTATTGAATTGTCGAACCTTGGAATTATCGAATTGTTAAATCGTCGAATGGCGCGGCATCGCAGAATAATTTCTTTGAATCGAACTGAAAATCATGGTTTTCTTATAGTTTGCTAAAACCCAAAAAAAAATTACATTCACTTCCCCTGCGGCACTGAACTGTCCCATCTTCGAATACACTCGAAATTTTCGTGCCCAAATTGTACAGACTATGTGCCTATTTGCAGATTTAAGCACGATTCTAATGAAATCTCTTCATTTTCCGATGGGAAGCTCGCATTTTTATTTGTGTCCTCCATTCACCCGTATATTCATTACTATTTAAAAAGTGTACTAAAAACCTTATATTTCCGATAGAAAAGTGAAAGGAACACATCACCAGATTCATTGTTACAAATAGATTGGCCACGATCACTTGGCTTTTCCAGCCTTCATTGTGATGCTAATTAATCGTCGTATTGTGATCGTCAATTTTTAATAGAGCTCATCAAGTCCATTTTATTTATTAGATTTTAGGTTTTTTTCATAGCAAATATTTCATAGCTTTTATTTACTAATTATTAAAAACTCTTCTAATTTTGTTTTGTGTAAAGGAGAACTTTTATAGTCACTAGTGTTAATTATACGAGGGTCATTCAACGCGTACTTAGCCTCACCGCCCGATGGAACTACTGTCACAAAAGAAATTTACCATCGTGCAGTACATTCTTTTAGTAGCCTACTGTCAAAGTTTCAGTCGATTCCCTTTATTAGTTTTGTTTTGACAGCCTTTGAAAGCGAGCGTGTCGGTCGGTTGCACAAAAATGGAAAAAGAACAATATCGTTCGGTGATTAGATTCTTGTTTTTGGAAGGGAAAACGCGCAGCGAAATCAAAGATCGCTTGGATGCTGTGTATGGTGACTCTTCTCCTTCGATGGTGACCGTCAAGAATTGGTTCAACGAGTTTGTTCGTGGCTGCACGTCGGTTTTTGATGAGCCACGCCCAGGTGCCCCGAAAACGGCTGCTACGGAGGAAAACGTTAAAAAAGTCCACGATCTCGTGTTGGCAGACCATCGATTTAAGGCTCACGAGATAGCTGAGACTGTGGGCATCGCAGTAGGAACGGTGCATCATTCTACACGAAGAAAGCTGTCGGCGCGATGGGTGCCGCGTTTGCTCACACCGGAAAACAAGCGGAACCGTGAGACCACATCGGCGATGTGTTTGGCGCTGTTTCAGCGCAATCCAGCGGAGTTCTTGCGTCGTTTCGTGACCGTCGACGAAACATGGATTCACTGGTACACACCAGAGACCAAGGAGCAGTCGACACAGTGGACTTCACCCGGCGAACGTGCTCCGAAGAAGGCGAAGACTGTTCGATCGGTCGGAAAGGTGATGGCCACCTTTTTCTGGGATTCACAAGGTGTGATCCACATCGATTGCCTCGAGAAGGGTAAAACAATCACGGGGCGCTACTATGCTGACTTATTGGGCCGATTTGACGTTGAATTGAAGAAAAGGCGGCTCCGCTTTGCGAAAAAAAAGTGCTGTTCCACCACGACAACGCGCCGGCTCACACCTCCCTGTGACTACTTTATGTTTCCAAAACTGAAAAAATCACTCGCCGGGAATAGATTTGGGTCGAATGAGGAGGTCATCGTCGCCACGGAGGCCTATTTTGCTTCCCTCGAGAAAATGTATTTTTTGGACGGGTTAAAAAAGTTAGAGCTTCGCTGGGCCAAGCGTATCGAGCTTGAAGGATATTATGTGGAAAAATAAATTGCCACCTTTCCAAAATTTTCGTTTTTATTTTGTAGGCTAAGTACTTGTTGAATGACCTTCGTAAGGTGTGACAGAAAAGCGATGAGACTGGAATTATTGAGAACAATCTGGATTTTTCTTCCCAACAGCTTATACGCTAAGCCCCCTTAGATGTGTAAAACAGATTACCACGTTATAAGGCGTGATAAGAGCAGCTTCGTTTACGTAGTGCCTTACCAAAAGTGGAACAGGAAAAAAAAGTTTGACTTATGAAAAGTTGCAAAGATTCTTTGGGAAACATTTCTTATCAAGAGCACTAGATATTTGCTGGCATAAAACATTTTTGATGATCCGAGAAGTAGTGGGAGACCTTACTCGCTCAGGGAGGTATTAAACAGTGAAGACACATAAGTTTGTGAAACGAATAACGTCTGTCCTGAGTTCTTATTGAAGGTCATCAGTAGTCCTAGAAAGGGTCAGCAAAAAGGGTTCTTCTTGTTAGATTGGACATTGCAGATACCATGGCAACACCTCCAGTCACAGGGCAATTGCCATCAAAGAATTGGAAAAAGGGTTTCCTGTAACTCCCCCTTCCCCCTCCTATTCCCCTGATCTAAATCAGTATGACTTTCTTTGCTGCCCAAGATCCAAAAGCACTAAAAAGTATATTATTTTGTTACTGTTCATAACATTTAAGTCCTGGTGACTTTTTTCACTCCCCAAGACAAAAAACTTTTGAAACTCTCGATAAATTCCAAAGGAGTATAACCGAAGAGCTGAAGGCAATTTCTACAAAAACTGGAAAGAACACCTTCGTTGATGAATAGCTGTCCGAGAAAACTAATTTGAAGGGGATAACGAGGACTTGTTTAGTAAAAAAAATATAGTAGATTAAAAATGTTATTATTTAAAAACTATAAAACTATTTTATTTGCAGGGAAAATTTTGAATTTAGAAAAAAAAATCCTTTTTCATTTTAATTAAATTTATGGCAACTGCTTTAACAATGAAATTCAACGTAACAATTAACTTGAAATATGAAATTCGTTCGAAAATGTTTGCAAACAAACAGAATTGCAGACTTAATAAAGAAGGTAAATATTAAATCTCTTGTGATATGGCAGCCGACCGTTCTTCCATTCAGACTAACTTCACCATGAATTGATGACAAATAACTGATTTTGAACAATTTAATTAGAATCTTGTCCGAAATGGTACCAGCAAGGATCAAGTAAGCGTTCAAGTGTATAACGAGCATTTGCCGGGAAAAGATGTTTGTTAAGACTTCAATTCAATTGGAGTCGAACCCTCCTCCCATGTTGTTATAGTTTATACCTTTAAGCTGTTAAATTCAGCAAACAATGACATAATACAACCAGAATGCGTTTATAGCCAAGCAACTGATATATTCGAAGGGTAACACTGCATTCAGGCAATTTTCCTCATGTCTGTCAAGGATAACTTTAATTATTGCAGAGCTCCTCCGAACTTGCGGTAATGGCGAAAATTTGCTGTCATCTAATTTTCACTTCCAACATCGAACAAAGTTGGTCGTTCTCCTGGAAGACGATGACGTTCAACCAAATCTTCATTAGGGAAACTGTATTTAAACATCAGCGTGCAGAGCTCATTAATGGACTCGATTCGATTTGATTCAATTCGCACAACAACACTACATTCGGTTATCCACTCTTTCGAGGTACTCGTACATATTTACCCAATCAAGCCATAGTAGATTCCCACTACATACATAAAAGCAATGCTGTCCGCCTCCTCCACAAGGTTTCTTTTTTTGTTGTTTTTGATATTCTTATTAGCTTACAGACGACTTCTTAATTAAAACATACGGTTTGAGCTTAAGACAATTGAAAGAAGTTATTTTCCATGGTGTAACTCATTTTAGTTACCTTTAATTGGATTTATTTTAATCCCTGCTTACGTATGTCGTGCCAAGGGGATAAAGATTATCGAAGAAAGTCACGTTTTCTCGTTTAAGTTTCTCCAACCAAACAATTGCGTCAACGGACTGGACTGGACCAGCTTTTATATTCTGCCATTTAAATTGAACATTTTCGATAAATGCATTTTTTGTTTTCTTATTAAAAATAAATCGCGGTTTTTTTTTTGTTTGCTTTTTAAACTGATTTTGGTTCTAAATTCTTATCAAAAATAATTTCCAATAGAATTTTTCATTATTGTACAATTTGTAGTTCGGAAAAAAATATTTCAAAATGAACTTAAATTTAAAATTTTACCATCAATTTTCTTCTATTATAATTGCCTAAGTTTGCCATTAGATATTAAATATAATTTAACTTAAGTGATTACACCAAACTTTTTGCAAGACTTCATCCTTTTGAAATAGGGTTTTACGATTTTTTCCAAAATTTTCAAGACGTATTTCGACGTTCACGGGTTTTTGGTTTTTAAATATTTTTGTGTTTTTTAAAATAACCTGAATAAATAGAATTTTTTGCATTATTTCACAAGAAAAAGTCTAACGGATTTTAAACGTCAATTTAAATCACCAAATCACGCGTCCTGACAGACAACTTTTGGCGTAGTAAAGACAATACGAGAATTTTAAATTTTCACAGGTTACGTACGAGGGTCGTTCAATAAGTCCTTAGAAAAAGATGAAAAAAAACTGTTTTTTTAAAAAAAAAATTTTTATTTTTCAATATAATCTCCTTTTAGCTCTATACACTTTCCCAACCGTTTTTCCAAAATTTTTATCCCGCCCAAAAAATAGGATTTCGGAAGTTCTGCAAAATACTCATCCGTTTGAGCAATGACGGCCTCGTTGGAAGTGAACCGTCGTCCGCCAAGCCATTTCTTCAGATTGGGGAAAAGAAAATAGTTACTCGGGGCCAAATCTGGTGAATAAGCGGGATGCTGCAACAATTCCATTCTCAATTCCACAATTTTGGCCATGGAAACAGCGCAGGTGTGCACACGCGTATTGACCTGATGCAAGAGGATTTTTTTCTTCTTCAGATGGGGGCGTTTCTCCTTGATTTCCTCGCTCAACCGTTGCAATAACGACGCGTAATACGCTCCTGTTATTGTTTTTCCTTTTTCCAAGTAGTCGATAAAAATGATGCCCTGCGAATCCCAAAAGACCGTGGCCATCACCTTGCCGGCCGATGGCACAGTTTTTGCCTTCTTCGGAGCCCGTTCACCCTTGAAAATCCACTGTGATGACTGTCTATTCGTTTCTGGAGTGTAGTAGTGTATCCAGGTTTCGTCCACAGTGACATATCGACGAAGGAATCCGGCAGGATTGCGATGTAAGAGTGCCAACACAGCCTCAGAGTCCACTACACGATTGCGCTTATTCCCCTCTGAAAGCAAACGCGGCACCCATCTTGCCGAAATTTTTTTCACAGACAATTTTTCATGCAAAATTGAAGCGACTGTACCTTGTGATATGCCCGTGGCCTCAACTAATTCACGCACTATAATTCGCCGATAATTCAAAATCAGATCGTGGATTTTGTCGATGATTTCAGGAGTAGACACCTCAACTGGGCGTCCTGAACGATGTTCATCTTTTGTGGATGAACGGCCACGTTTAAAGTCATTCACCCAATTGTAAACCATCGCAAACACAGGTGCAGATGTGCCTGCATCCAACCATGAACTGCATTCAACTCGGCTTTGATTTCTTTCGGGCTTAAGCCTTTCAAATGGAGATGTTTGATGACAGCCCTAAACTCGCTTTTTTCCATTGTTATGCACAAATAAATGTCGTTAACTTTAATCGACGATAGAAATTTACCTACGCTATAAAAAATTTTTACCGACACTACGAGCGCAATTTCTTGGATTTCCTAAGGACTTATTGAACGGCCCTCGTATATTCGTAAATTTTCGATTTTTTGTGGCGTTATGTTGGTACTCATGTCTTTCACTTATGCCGACAAGTATGGCCATTTTGAATATTCAGTTAATTTTTGGCAGCTGCTTTGCTTGCACGTGTTTTGGCTCGTCTTCGATTTTTGCCCATTCCAAAAAATGGATCTAAAGAACTGTATCAAATTTTGTGTGAAACATAAAATTAATTACGCAGACGCATTCCGAATGTTGACTGTGGCATATGGTTAAGCTACCTTGGACCGAAGCAACGTTTATCGGTGGTACAAAATGTTCTCAGAGGGCCGAGAAGATGTGAACGACGAAAAGGTTTTGCTTACAGTTTTCCATGATTGCAGGGGCGTGGTGCATCATGAGTTCTTGCAACAGGGTAGAACGGTCAATAAGGAATATTACCTGCAAGTTATGCGCAAGTTGCGCGAAGCAATCCGCCAGAAACGCCCGGATTTGTGGAAGAACAAAAATTGGCGTTTGCACCATGATAACGCCCCTACTCACGCATCGTTGCTTGTGATCGAATTTTTGGCCAAAAACAACACACTAATAATGCCGCAGCTACCGTATTCCCCAGAACTGGCCCCCTGTGACTTTTTCTTATTCCCGAAACTGAAGAGCCCCATGAAAGGACGACACTACGCTACGATTGAGGAGAACAAGACGGCATCGGAGGAGGAGCTGAACAAGATCACGAAAAATGAAGTGCTGCGAGGATTGGAAAAAACGTTGGCACAAGTATATAATATCTGGTGGGGATTTCTTTGAAAGTGACAAAACAGATATTCATGAATAAATAAATCATTTTTGAAAAAACACATAAAATTCGCGATACTTCTAGCAAAAATCAAAAATGGCCACATAGACCTCGTATGTGGCCATTTTTGATTGTTGCTAGATTTACACATAATCCATATTCAAATTTCTTATTTCAGTTCGAAAATAGACAATAACGTATGATAACGGATATTTTTATGGTCCAAATATAGGGAAATACGGACCAATGACACCTTTACTGTTTTGCAAATGACACCTTTACCAAAGAGTTACTGTTTGCGGATTATTAGTTAACCGATTGTTTTTGTAAAATACAATAGCAAATTTTAACCGAAAAAAATAAAATCTTACATATTTTGTGTATTTAGAATTTATCACTTGTGGATTTTTAAAGCCCCAAAAATGGAAAATTTCACTTATTAACGTATCCACCGCACCAAAAAAGAGCTCCTTCGTTGGTGTAAAATTTTTTTTTCAACTAAAACACTTTTATGACAAATTTTTATTTTAAAATGGCAAATTTTTAACTAAAAAATCATTATTTTAATCAATAAATTTATAAAAAATTAATTTTTATGCAATAAGATTATATTTTCCAAATTACGAAATGGATAATCCTTTATTTTGTTAATAAGATTTGCTTACAAATAAAATTTATTTAGATAAAAATTTCAATATCATACCTATTAGAAAAAAATATAAAAAATCACGAATTTTTCTAAAATGAATATAAAGAAAAGTGTTTTCCAAGCAAATTGAAAACCGTCAATGGAAAAATTTTGCCAATTAACTACACTTTGAACCTGAAAATAACTCTCTACGTACTTACCCATCCAAATATTCCAATTAAAATAAAAACCAAATGAAATTCATAATTTCTATACAATTTTATTGATGATTAATTAATTAATTAATTAAAGAAATTTTTACAATTTACATTTTCTTCTTCAATTACGAACAAATATCGTATTACAATGTTAATATTTTTTTGTAATTTGAACTTTATTTTAGTTTCAAGAAAAAAAAAATGTATTTATTTTTCTCCCATTAAATCTCTGTTCTTATATTATATGAAATTTTTAATTATCAATATCTAAATAGATTTTTATATAACTAGGAATAATTTAACTTTGATTAATTAAAATTCTAATCTTTGGTTTAGAATGCTTAGTGATAAAATTTTTATGTAACAGCATAATTTGCATAACTTGAACGTGTATAAATTGTAAATTTGTAAAGAAATTGATCATGTCTAACTGCTGAATTAGAAAATTTAAAAAAATTATTATTTTTCTGAATGTGAAAAATTTTATTGATATTAAATGGCATCGGTGAAGGTTATTATGCGATTAGATGTGTGTGATGTGATGTATTTTTTGTAGGATATATGATGATAAGGCTCAGGAACGAATTATTATGAATCGAATGTCCTTTAAATTGGTTAACTAACGTAATTTCACTGGAACTTGATCTATATGTAGTAACGAGTGGTCTATTTTTCAGCTCTGAAATGTTGATCCCATAAATGTAGTGTTGATGATGGAGTAAAAAAGTGAATCCAATGCAGTAGCAGGTATTATGAACCAACTAGCATCGTTCACGACGATATGATGCACTCCAAAGTCGATTATAGTTGGAGTTTTCTGTTCCAAAGGGACTTCTATCATTCGATGTGGCACATTCCCCCGACCCTTGGTGGGGGAACTCTAGCTAATTTCAGCTCGTCACCACAATTCCAGTTACATTCGGCCAAGTGCAGGACTCCACATTGGTGTGCAGACCGCGGATACTGTCGGCCGGATGGGCTGTGTAAATATTGTTCCTTCGGATTTGGCTATTCGTGCGTTTGTTCCTTGACCACCATTGTACATTTGTCTCTAGAATATTGCATTTAGCTCGGTTAACTTGGCTAACTTGGATTAAAGGATAGTTGGCGGGGAATATCGTGCTGGTTCGAACACTTACCATTTCGGCTAGTTGATTTTTTTCTAAAATTTTTCCGAAAAAAAAACCAAAAAAAAAAAAATCAATAAATAGTTAAATAGATTTTTTTTTTATATTTAAAAAAAATAGTTCTTATAATAAAATTTTAACAGTATATAATTTGTGCAATCATTTCGAACGAGAGTATAATTTTTTTTTAAGAATATAAAAATCATAAAAAATGATTAATAAAATAAAATTTGAGGTTAAATTCCTACCTTTTACACCTGACTACCGTGACCATAATTATTGCACCTAGAATTGCTGATACTATTGACACTATAATCAGAGTTAATGGCCAACCAAATTCAGTAGCTTTTTCTGTGAAAGTTTAAGTCATTAAGAATAAGATAAAATTATTAATTTTTCGGTATTATTTTTTTTTTTTGTATAAACTATAAAATTTTTTAATGAAAACAAAAAAAATATATTCAAAAATAATAAAAAAAACTTTCTCACCTATCGTACCATCGAATATGAATGTACTTTTAGTCGGCATTGCCCACGAGCATAGATCACAAGTGGTTACTCCATCGGCAGCTATTGAATCTTCGAGAAACGGTGGTCTCGGCGGTGGTGGAACAAATTTCCCATTCCATAGACCATTTTCGCTAGCATCAAATGGTAACGGTGACCCGAAATTATCATCGCCCTCGTCCATAAAGTCGAACTCTAGCGACTGTGGTTGATCATACCAGACACTCTGTAAGGCAGCTGGAGTCGCCGAGAGTGGAATTGGAAATGACAGGACTGTCGTTGCTTCTAAGGCTATCGTTGAGGAGCCAATACTACTCGATGGTGTATAGTTGAAAGTAGTTTCCTCGATTGGTACTGCTGGCATTTTTCTCTAGTCCAGAATTTCACACTTTTTTTCACTGGTTGTACGAATCCTCGATGGATTCACTTTCTTCTCACTCAGCTTTTCAGCAATTTTGCCGTCTTCTTCTTGTATGAAGAACTAGCGAGGAATATCGATCGAAACTGATGATGAGTGGGTGAATGGTGGAGGAGTAGCCTCACACTAATAATTTTTGTTGGCAATGCTCTTAAATATTTTCTGAAATGATTTATGAAGAACGTTCGGTTAAACAATTTTAGAAACAAAATTGCACAGAAGTTGAGAAAAGACCATCCAGAAGAATGTAGCCCATTTTCTACCCATCGCAGTACCCTTTACATCATTTATCTCGACTGGAAAAGTACAATGATGGTTCTATCATGAGGCGAAGGTTAAGTAGAACATCGAAGAGGAAGTGTTAAGGCAAACAGAGGAAGGGTGTAATGCGAAAAGAAAAGGAATCTTATAGCTAATAAATAATTTCTGTAACTTGTCTCTAGGTGTGTTCTTCATACTCGTAGTTTCCTAACTCGTTTCGAGTATTTCCCTTTTTTCCCGTAGATCTTCCTTATTATTTATTATTTATTTTTTGTGCTCATTATTTTTTTATTCGATTACTTTTTGTCTTATTTTTGTAGAAGTAAATTGTCGGCAGTAAAGGAAGCTAGGCCACTGGACAGCACTCCATAGTAGAAACATTGAAGATGCCGGTAGTTGGTAAGAGGAGGTGAGTATGAGTAAAGGTCTTGAAGCATCTTCACTTCTCAGATGATAAATGATACCGCCAGTCTGGCAAGTAGCAATTTTAACAATTCCTTCCTAGTTACATTGCAATATTCACAAAGATTGTACACATCATTCCGACAAGAGTAATCTCACTGTTCCCTAACGTCTACCTCTAAAACTCTTCACCCTCGAAAGCCTCATCCAACTATCCTCTAGATTCTATTCGATATATGTATATACTCGTACTGTATGTATAGATAATTTTCTAGCAGACTTTAACATTGCCACGAGCACGTCGTAGAAAGTATGAAAAAACCTGATGATCCAGGACTACTTTGAGATGGCTAGGAGGTAAAGCAGGACCTGCGGCTAGTGGCCGTTCGCATGTTGTTCCGAAGCGAGAATTCCTTAAGTGTTCATTGTTTTTATGGTCCTTGTTTTATTACATTTGTTATGTTTATTTGCAAGTAAAACAGTGAAAAACCTGAACAACATGAATTTAACTCCGTGAATGGTTGCACTTGCACTTCATGCATTTTGCTCACCAATCAACTTGAAATGCAAGACGTGCGCGCGCACATACTCCATATTCTCCCCCGACGAGATTATGTTACCTAAGAAGGGGCATAAAGTTCTTGCTGCTCTGTAGGCTTCAAGTTTTTATTCATATTTTCATTTTCATTTAAGTATTTATATTTTCTATTACTCGTTTATTATACACACGCCACTATTTCATCTTGTTCTGTTGACGAAAAAGTGCAAAAGACTAATCTAAAAGATATCGTAGATATTTCTTTTCAGATTCTTTGTCTGATGGCGAGCAAACTCATGTACTTTTCGGTTCCATATAAAATTGCATTATTTTCATTTAAAAAAAATGAAAGAAAGAACAAATGACACTTAGAGAATTGGAATTATTTCATTTGCAAATATTATTAAAATTTCCCCTAGCTCGAAATTGATAAGTGTAAAATATGCTTTAAGAATTAATTTCTTTCTCAAATATATAGTTTTATAACTGAAATATTTATGTCATAAGCAATACTCTAATAAACAGTCACAACATTGTGTAAATTTCGGTAGTAAATGTACCCATTCCATTACTCCACCAAGCTCCGTGTTCCACAGAGTGTCAGAACAGATTTTTTTAAAATTAAACAATATCCTTTGTAATTTCAGCTATAGAAACTTCCAGATTTGCTTTCATTGAAGCTATGCTTTCGCGCCTTTTAACAATACTATGGCTTTTTGATTAGGGTACAAGTTTCAACCTCATCCGAATTATATGCAACCCTACGGAGCCTTTTTAAAAAATTTGTTTTTTGAACTGCATTACGAAAAATGAAATAAACAAAATTTTGTGTTAACTTAAGGGAAATATTCTTCATAAAGAGCATACATTTTTCGATGTCACAAAATTTTTTTGGAGTGACAAGAAGCAGTAGAAAACAGACCCCGCTTAGATAAGCCTTCAATGTCATAATCTGAAGGTCAGACCTTCCTTGAAAGTCTCAGGAAACAAGAATTTTTCCGACAGATCGGACTTTGTAGATATTTGTATAATCCACTACAATACGAGGTCTGTTCAAAATGTATCAGGAATTTTGTGTTTTTTTCAAAAATTATTTATTTACTCATGAATATCTATTTTTTTCCCTTTAAAGTAATCCCCACCAGATACTATACACTTGTGCCAACGTTTTTTCCAATCCTCGAAGCACTTCAAAAAATCGTTTTTTGTGATCTTGTTCAGCTCCTCCTTCGATACCGTCTTTATCTCCTCAATCGTAGCGTAGCGTCGTCCTTTTATGGGGCTCATCAGTTTCGGGAACAAGAAAAAGTCACAGAGGGGCAGATCTGGGGAATACGGTGGCTGCGGCATTATTAGTATGTTGTTTTTGGCCAAAAATGGCAAAAGCCAATTTTTGTTCTTCCACAAATCCGGGCGTTTCTGGCGGATTGGTTCGCGCAACTTGCGCATAACTTGCAGGTAATATTCCTTATTGACCGTTATACCCTGTGATAAGAACTTTTAATACACCACGCCTCTGCAATCGAAGAAAACTGTAAGCAAAACCTTCACATTGGCACGATTTTTCGGTCTTGGATCGTGCGGCAGCTTCCATTGGGATGATTGAGCTTTGGTTTCTACGTCATAACCATAAATCCATGATTCGTCACCAGTTATAACCCTTTGGAGCAAATTTGGGTCGTTGCGGATAGGGTCCAACAGCTCCTTAGCGATATTAATGCGATGCTGTTTGTGGTCGAAATTGAGCAAAAATCGAAAATGAGCCAAAACACGTGCAAGCAAAGCATTTGTCAAAAATTAACTGAACATTAAAAAAAAGCCGCTTTTATCTTCTGAATGTGCATAGATTCTTTTAAGAAACAAGAATAAACTATCAAACGAAGAAACCAAAATTTTTTTCCCAAAAACAAAACCTGAATACCATTTTTTTATAAAAATTCTTCAGTAAAAAGTTTTTGATAAAATTTATTATTGAAACACGTTTTAGTGAACTCTTACTTTCAAAATAAATCTTATTTAATACATTCTCATAACTTATTAAAATCTTTATTAGAATGTATGTGTGCACGTGTGGAGGTATAAATATCAGAAAATTATTTGTGGCTTATTTAAGTTTTTTTTTTTTTTTTTTGTTGAGTGGGGGCTACAGTAGAAATGGCTTTTTAATTCTGATTGACAAAACTCACACATTCCATTCTTGCACTTGACAGAGAAATCAAATGAATAAAAGGAAAGTAAAGGAATAAAATCACATCAAAATGATTGTATTGTCTGAAAAATTCATGATATTGGTATTAATCGGAAATATGTATGTTGTATATTCGAGGTTCAATCGAATCAGATCTTATCGATCAAACTTTGTGTCCAAGGAAATCAAGATAATAATAGTAATTGTAATGAAAATCAAACAAGACCCAGAACGAAGGGAGTCAAATTCAAATCCCATTTCAAGGTTGTTATTATTCTAGACATTTGAGCATTTCATGTCAAACAGAATGTCATCTAAGGTAAGTATGAATATAGCCGGAATTAAGACCTGTCCGACCGCACAGAAATGCGGTACGATTGCTTTGCTTTATTGAAATTCTAAAATTGGAATCTCGATACGAGTCTGGCAGCCTACCACTACCAATGCTCAGGTCATTATTGTAGAGCACCGAACTGTTGCGTATCTAATCGGATTACCTGGTTAGAGATGCCAACAACAAATTAATCCAAACGAAACGAAAAGTCAAGTTGAACCCCGCAATCTCGTTGTCATCAATGGGTGAATGCATGCGCAAACGGAGACGTAATCGCAAGCCGAGATGAAAAATGCCAAATCAGAACACTGAACCCCAGATCAAGTGACATAACATCTTTTCCTCTAATCTGACAGCAGCAGTTTCACATAACTGAAAATTCTACAGCAAATCTCTGATCTGATGTTACGGTACGAAAAACAATATCTGTCAATGCTATTTATGAAAATATCCCTGGGAAAGGACACCGAGTATTATCCAAATACCTTCGTCGTTGGTTTGGTTTTTAGTAAAATTTTCTATTCTTTTGTGTTTGTTATAATGATTTATAATTATGCACTCATAAATTTAAAAAGAAAATTATCTTTTTTGCAATTATTGACAAATTTCCGGAACAGAAAAAGAAGAAAAAATTCAGTTTTGTCTGTACTTTCTTATTGCCTAAATTATATACACACCTGTAAGTTGAAAGTCATTTAATATCCTCTCATTAAAAATACAAACAATTTCATGGAAATATCATTTCTTCAATAATTTCGAAAATGTTTAAGCATACAATAAAATAGTAATAAACTGCCGCCCAAGGTGTTATCAATACGAAATCCGGTCACAGTAAGATTTGTTCGCATAATTAAAGCCTACTGGGGAACTCGTGTTTAGCATCATGTCCGGCTGATTTGCTACTTTCGAAGGACACTGCAATGCAACTATGTTTGGTATCATTTTTCATAGATGAATGCTGGTGAAAAACGAATACCAAATCTTATCATGATAAATGTGAATAATATAAATAAGAATGATTTTCAAAGTCAATTACGCCCCACCGAGGTCGGAATATTTGTGTGGCAATCGAGGAGCTCTGGTGCCATTCCGAAGCGTAAGACCAGACAAAAGACTACAAAGTTGCTTAGATTCGTATAAATAACAAACATCAAATTCATCTGCAATCATTTTGAGGTAGTCATCTAGCCACATTACGGATCAGCAATTAAAATTGGTCGCTCTTAATTTGTGCATCTGCATTTCATCGTGTTGCGAAACTTGGGCTATCGCTCGGGCAGATAACTGAACAATTCAATAGGCAATCCACCAACTTATAACCCCACAATCAACCGGTAATAGGCAGTGTGCCAACAGACCCCATAGCCTGATGGTGAATGCTATCCAAAACTGAAAAGTTATTTCAGAGCCAAAGGCAAAGCCTATCGTAAGATTAAGAATCTCAGCACAATCGAATAAATACCACCAACTTATAGGTAAACTCGATTTCGTTTCTTGATACCTTATAGGATATTTGCACAACTGGAACCGTTTATTATTATTCATTTTTATTGCCGATATACGCATTCAGTGCAGGGAAGACTCGGTAACTACTTCAGTATCTAGTCCATTATGGAGAGCTAAATGAAAAGATTGCCCATTGAGTGGATGCAGAATAAACGAGGTTCCTAGCCACCGCCACTGTGAATAGATTAACCTACCAGTCCATACTCGTAAATACTCAAATGTATATGAAAACTTTCCTGCAGAACACGCTGTTATCAACGGAAATAAATTGAATATTCTCTCGTGTATAGATTCGAGTATCAAGCCGGTTGAGTTCAAATAAGGTCCCGCTTTTCTGACTGCACTTTTCCAACTAGATTCATAAACAAAAATAGACCTACAGTAAGAAGCACAATCGCAAACATTGAAAAAAGTCGAAAGGAGCTGAACTGGAGAAAGAACTTCCAGCAAATCTTAGACAAGGTACGCATATGCACTCTATATATTCAGAATATATGTGCCAGATGCTAATACGGGGATTGTGTCCACTATTAATCTTTCTATCAAGCTATGATAAGCCATATGGATGCATTGGATGCAACTTAAGCAGGCTCGGTTACTCACAAATTTGTATTTAATTCGGGAATTCATACCAACCAATCCATAGCAATACCAGCGACTGGTACCATCGCCTACACGTTACCATCATAGATGACCGATAGAAGGTTCTTATTTAGTAATATGCTCGTACGAACCTTAGATTCTGAATCTGAATGTATGTACATCCCTCATGCTTATCCTCATTTTGGTGAATACTATCGTAACTCATGAAATCCTAACAAGAACCTTGGCTGACTCCACACCTGTGGACAGTATCGTATGGTCTATGATTAGGCTTTGTTACTGATTTTCTTTGAATATCGCATATTATGGAATTTCGCTGCTGATTTGTTGTAAACGAAAAATCTGAATGTGATTTACAAGCCTCTGGAAGCGATTTTACTAGCGATATGGCTGATAGCCAATCGACTGTGATAATATGTGGATTTGGGTCATTGAACTGATACTCCGATGCGACCGACCATGGCAACACGTCACATTTAACATCGGATTTGCTACACGGAAGATGTGGGATCAGCATAGATTAAATATATTTTACATGCAATTCTCATTACTGACCACTAACACATTCCCATCTGATAATTCTAAACCCTTGACACTCTTATATGTAAACGTTACTGTATGGAAGAAAATTTAATTGCACAACCAGTCCATGCGATATAGTCGAGAGTTTAATCGCAGGGAATCGATGCAATTATTCATTATTCAATTGAAAATATCTAATAAATATTCGAAGCATAGTTACACGTGCTTACGCCAATGTAAAATTGTTAATATCAACGGCAGGTAATTTAAAGAATTTATATACTAAGTTAAGGTAAAAATTTTTTAGTAAAAATTGGAAAATATTTTGCAATAAAATCAAGTTTTAAGTAAAAATTTGTCAGTAAATATTTGCCAGTAAAAATTTAGCAGTAATAATTTGTCAGTAAAAATTTATCAGTAAAAATTTGCCACTGAAAATTTATTAGAAAATTTGTCAGAAAAAATATTTAGTAAAAATGGTCAGTCAAAAAGTTTCTGTAAAATATATTCAGTGGAAAACTGGAAATTTTCAGTCAAAATTTGCAGTAAAAATTTTCTGTAAAAAGTTTCAATAAAAATTTGCAGTAAAAATTTGAAGTAAAAATTTATCAGTAAAAATTTTCAGTAAAAATTTTCAGTAAAAATTTTCAGTAAAAATTTTCAGTAAAAATTTTCATTAAAAATTTTCAGTAAAAATTTTCAGTAAAAATTTTCAGTAAAAATTTTCAGTAAAAATTTTCAGTAAAAATTTTCAGTAAAAATTTTCAGTAAAAATTTTCAGTAAAAATTTGAAGTAAAAATTTGAAGTAAAAATTTGTCAATAAAAATTTGTCAGTGAAAATTTGTCAGAAAAATTTGTCAGTAGAAATTTTCAGTAAAAATTTTCAGTAAAAACTTTCAGTAAAAACTTTCAGTAAAAACTTTCAGTAAAAATTTTCAGTAAAAATTTTCAGTAAAAATTTTCAGTAAAAATTTTCAGTAAAAATTTTCAGTAAACATTTTCAGTAAACATTTTCAGTAAAAATTTTCGGTAAAAATTTTCAGTAAAAATTTTCAGTAAAAATTTTCAGTCAAAACTTTCAGCACAAATTTTCAGTAAAAATTATCAATAATAAAAATTTTCAGTAAAAACTATTCTGTAAAAAAATGTTCAGTAAAAATTTTCAGTTAAGTAAAAACTTTCAGTTTAGTAAAAATGTTCAGTAAACATTTTTAGTAAAAACTATTTACCAAAATAATTTCAGTAAATTTGCGGTAAAAAATATTCATTAAAAAAAAATTCAGTAAAAATTTTCAGTAAAATTTTTCAGTAAAATTATGCAGTAAAAATTTTCAGTAAAAATTTTCAGTAAAAATTTTCAGTAAAAATTTTTAGTAAAAATTTTCAGTAAAAATTTTCAGTAAAAATGTTCAGTAAAAATGTCCAGTAAAAATTTTCAGTACGAAATATTCAGAAAATTTGTAGTAAAAATGTTCAGTAAAGAATATTCAGTAAAAAATTTTCAGAAAAAAATAATTAGTATAAATATTCAGTAAAAATTTTCAGTAAACATTTTCAGTAAAAACTATTCTGTAAAAAAATGTTCAGTAAAAAGTTTCAGTAAAAATTTTCAGTAAAAATTTTCAGTTTAGTAAAAACTTTCAGTTTAGTAAAAATTTTCAGAAAAAATGTTCAGTAAAAATTTTTCGTAAAAACTATTCACCAAAATAATTTCAGTAAATTTGCGGTAAAAAATATTCATTAAAAAAAAATTCAGAAAAAATTTTCAGTAAAAATGTTCAGTAAAAATTTTCAATAAAAATTTTCAGTAAAAATTTTCAATAAAAATTTTCAGTAAAAATTTTCAGTAAAAATTTTCAGTAAAAATTTTCAGTAAAAATTTTCAGTAAAAATTTTCAGTAAAAATTTTCAGTAAAAATTTTCAGTAAAAATTTTCAGTAAAAATTTTCAGTAAAAATTTTCAGTAAAAATTTTCAGTAAAAAAATTCAGTAAACATTTTCAGTAAAAATGTTCAGTAAAAATGTTCAGTAAAAATTTTCAGTAAAAATTTTCAGAAAACATTTTCAGTAAAAATTTTCAGTAAACATTTTAGTAAACAGTTTCAGTAAAAATGTTCAGTAAAAATGTTCAGTAAAAATGTTCAGTAAAAATGTTCAGTAAAAATGTTCAGTAAAAATGTTCAGTAAAAATTTGCTAGTAAACATTTGTCACTAATAGTTTGTCAGTAAAAATTTATCAATAAAAATTTAGCAGTAATAATTTGTCACTTAAAATTTATCAGAAACATTTTGTCAGCAAAAATTTGTCTGTAAAAATGTTTAGTAAAAAATATTCAGAAAACTTGTCAGTAAAAAATGTTCAGTAAAAAAGGTCAGTCGAAAAGTTTCAGCAAAAAATAATCAGTGGAACACTTTCAGTAAAAAATTTTCATTAAAAAAATTTCTGTAAATTTACGGTAAAAAACGTTCAGTAAAAAATTTTGAGTAAAAATTTTCATATGATAGTAAAAATTTATCTACATAGATTTATGTGGAAATAATAAAATTATAGATAAAAGAATATTAATTCGTCTATCTACACATATGATAAAATCTAAATTGGTTATTTATTTAGTGAATAACAACTTATTTAAGTTAGATGGGAATGAAATAAACTACTTGAAAATAGTTATAATTCTTGAAGAAAATGCATCCTTATGTCTTCATAACTGAGGCTTTTGTGTACTTCGGTTTGATTACTCCTCCAATCTTAATTCAAAAACACATCTTGGGGCTATTTGCAATGGGAATGAATAAAAACATCTTTCACCAAAGACATTAATATCCCGAAGCAATGAACATCATAATTTTTTTCATGTTATATGTTTGCTTTTTACCCGCTTGTAACACACCATCCTGAGTCGGAAAAAACTTTCGCAATACGAGTACGAAGGAGTCAATAAAAATCCAGCTGGGTTTACAACCAACAGTATTAAATGTTCAATTAGTCTGCAAATATTTTAATAGGCGCAAACAACGGTGCACATATTTCAGTATATATTAACATTGAATTTCGAATGGTTGAGGACAGCTATTGAAAGGAATGGACGACTGTTGATTTTACCGGACTCTGCATCGTCATCGTTTATAATAGTCCTAAAACTTGGGAATAATTTTGAGGAGGATTCTTCCATTCCATATTACAAAATGTACAACATACTAACAAATAGATACTGGAATCTAGCTTGGTAGTTGATTGCGACTGGCTACAGAGTTAGCTGGCTGGACAGCGAAGAGTACCGAGTATTATAAATCATTCATTATAAAAACTGGAAATTAAAAACAAAGTCGAGGCTAGTGTACGAAAATAACTCACAGCAATGACGGGAACGGAATTAGGATAGCCAACCAGGACTTATGAATTCTCAAACATACTCGAAGTTGTACAAATCCATGAAGCGTCTGACAAGAAGGTACTCGTAGAGTCGGACAGAGAATATGAGCTATTCAGCTTTGGTAATCCTATTTCTCCAGCCTACAAGATTATTAATGTCTTAATTAACAGAAACAAACACAAACAATCCCCTTCTTACGACCCAACATATTTATGATGGCTTATACAGGTTAAAAATTAGCTGAGGTCTTGTTTCGAGGACAACCGGCAATCCATCTAAACTCATAAATGTAAACCGAGTCGTACTGTCGTGGCCACGTAGAGTCACATTGTCTTGGACAGCAGGACCATTGGCAGATTGTATCAATTAACAAGTCAAGTGCTGTGAATTGCGAACAGATAAATATTCTCCCAACGTGTATACTCCCCCTTTCTGATTTATCCCCTCTCGGTCTTTCCAACTAACATGAAAAATTCTCGATGACAACATCGAGTTAGCAACAAACCCTATTCATTTTCCACCCCCACATTGAGTGATTTATAGTGACTTCCAAGTAGCCATTCGTGCATGTGAACATTTGGCAGTCATCCGAAAGAGGTCCTTATTTCAGATTCGCTCATTGTACAGTATCTATAAGCTTCGTCCTTTTATCCACTCTTTATATTTTAAGCTCTCTTCGAGTCTCAATAATCATCTGCCATCAGGCCATGTTGGTAAAAGTCTGTATCGACCGCATCAATTTCCACGGCGCATTTACAATCATGTAAGCATCCTTATTTGTGAAGAAAACTTTCCACCTATTCAATACACAAAATAAGTCAAGTAAATATATCAGAATAAGTCAAGTAAATATATAAGCAATCTTTCTTTAACCGAAATTTTTTTCCACACAAAAAATACTTTCCATTTTCCTTAGTGGGGGAATGCGATTTCGTGCGGAAACGAAACGAGACCAGAAATAAACCCAAACCAAAATTAAAGCTTATCAAAAAAATTTTAATTAAGTTTTAAATTTTATATTCGTACAATTTTATGGAAAAATATATTACCTATCAATCTTGGAAGGAGTCCTTTATACACGAAAATATCTTTTTACAATTTTATTGATTTATGGTTTCAGGAATGGAGGATTATTGAAATTGCACCGAAATGAAATTGCCCCAGCATTACCAAAAACCATAGAATATACAATATTTGTTAAAGAAAAAAAAATATATATAGTATATTTGCCCTTCACTCAATGGCTATATCCAATAAAATCCTACCACTCTATTATATGCTAGATGCCATGACCATGGCCTTAAGAAGATGCACTTCTAGACTCCGTCTTTGAATTGCGCCTATAAAATTGCCAAGAAAAAATGAAACATGGCCAATTTGAGTCAGAATGAGAGGAATTTCGAAGCAAAAGTACAAATTTGGTTGTTTGTTTGTCTGTCCTTAACAGCAGGGATGCCTCCAGTCGTAATAAAGATGCAAGAAACTGGAATTTTTCCACAGGAGACAAGATTTTTACGAGTACGATTGCAGCAGAACCAATTCAATTCACTCGTAATCATCATCATGGTCGTCATCATCAACAAGATGGAGTGGAGTCCTGTGGTGAATATCATTTTTTTAAAATAAGTTACGATTTTTTATTTTTATTGTAGTTCTTTTTTCGTAATATGACAGAAAATATTATTGATATTCTAAGATTAATCTTGTCTTCTAGCAACAAAACAAAACAAAAAAAAACAACAAAGATGAAGCATCAGAGTTCAAGCACTTCTGAAAGATATTTGGATTAAGTCTTTGGTTTGGATTTACAAAAAAAAATAATCATCATTTTTGATAGTAAATACACATAAAAATATTATAAAAGTTTTAAGGAAAACTCCTCGAAAAAAATTTACTCTCATAAAGGGATATCCATTTTGCTATTCTAAAAAGACAACCTTGTTTTTTAAAATATATATTATATAATATAATACGTGTTTAGTAAAAAAATGGCCATTTTATATTATGGATCGGGTAATATACAAACAATGAGTGCAAATTGCAGAAATTTTCTAAAAAATAATGAGTCTGCCATAGCCACATTGTGTGCGGTTTAAAAGTGTCAAATAAGACGGTCAGATAAATTGGCAGACGTCAGCCAATGTAAAGTTAAAATTCTAAACTTTACTGATCGTCTAATAGCGTGATAAGTGACTGACAAATCCGTCAATTTTGATTGTCTAATAGCGTGAATTTAGGCTGACAAATCCGTCAATTTTGAATAATTGTCTAATAGTGTGATTGTGACATTTGGATGATGTCAGACATATTTCGGTACGTCAGCCAAGCTTTCAGCCACTGTCTCACATCAGCAATGAAGCTAATTAGTGCCATGGCTGCTGAAGCCGTCGGGCAAGTCTGTCAAGCTATTGTAGGAATACGAAATTTATTTCAATTTTTTTTTAAACATACTATAAGCCTTTCCGCCCCTAATTATAAACTGCATAATCAAGAAAAATTTAATTTTTTTCAATTAAAAAAAAAATCCTAATTTTTACAGCAGAGAGTAAAAGTCACGTGGATAGATTTACGTCCATTGACTTTTACTCTTCACCTGGTGAACCAGTTCTGGACAGTTTAGATTTGGGTTTGAAAATTTCGGAAGCATGTTCACTAGATGTAAGGCAGGCCGTATAATCAGCGTATGTGGGAAAGAAGGTTTTGGGACTGATTGGGTTATCGGATATATAAATGCTGTTGAGGATAGGCCCAAGTATACTTCCCTGTGGAATACCAGCTAATATCGAAGAGATAATATGTTTACTTGAAAGTGTTGGTTGAAAAAAAGCTTACGCATAGTTTGTACTACACATATGAAAACGTTGGAAGAAAGGATCCTCTTAAGTTTTCAGAGTAAGCCCGGGTAACAAACTCTATCGAAACCTTGACTTATAAAAGGAAACACAAATTTTTATTACATTAAACATTCGAAATATTCATTATTGCTTTTTAATAAGTTCAATTCAACCATCAGCCACTTTGGCAAAATTCGCTGATGGTAGCTGACTACTTTGGAACAGAATTGGCTGACTAGTCAGACAAGTTAACTGATTGCCTAAGACCTTGAGTAAAACAGCTGTCAGTTACTCGATAGATAGCCGTAAGACAATTTTTGCGTCATGCTACGTTTGCTGATATATTTTAATTTGGCTAATAGTAACATAAAATATTATGGTCGACAACGATGAGGCTCATTTCTCACTCGGTGGACACGTTAATGAGCAAAATTTCCATAAATATGGCTCTAAAAACCCACAACTAACTGTGGAGGACAATTCTACTCTTTGCCTAGTGCGCATTTTTGTTTAAATATGTCGTTGAGGCGTATTTCTTTAGAAATAAAGTAACAGACACAGTTACTCGTACCGTTAATTCTGAGCGCTATGACCATACGATTACCAACATTTTTTGGCCCCAACTTCAAGATTTTAATTTTTCTCTGTAAAACCATGCAAATTATCATATTTTTGCAGACAATTGTCAGGTGTTAGAAATGTACGAAAAAGTTATCAAAAAACTACCACCAAATTTTTGCGCTACAAAATATTTTTTTGGGTATAATTTGAATATTTTTATAATTTTTTAATATAATGGCAAGGTCAGTTCAATATAATATAGTAACTTCCAATAGGTTTTATTAATTTTCTTTTCCAAAGCACAAATTGGATAATCCTTCAAGTTCATTCAAATTTATATAAAACTATACAAATTAATTAATTTTTACAAACAAAAAAATTCAGAAAAATCACATTTTTTTCACAACAAATAAAAAGTCATAATTCTGTGACTAAATCCGTCGCTCCCCAACCTCTCAAAAAAATAGAAAATAAATTTTCTAATTAAGTAATAGAGCAACTTAAAAACTCGTACATATTCCTGCGCACACTACAATTCAGTAAGAGGCGAAAACAATATTTCACATGGCAAAATATAAAAATAAGATTTCACTTATATACACCCACACACTTTGAGAGCATTAAAATACTCCTGATTTATTTTATTAACATCACCTAACCATCTACCGTATTATGGGCCTACTAAAGAAGCCCAACCGAGCCTTGATACCCATCGCCCGGAAAAAAGTCTATTAGTCTCGCAATCGTACGTTCTGTAGGGCATATAGACCGGAAGATTGAAGAGAAGTGGGTGTTGGGGATGTGAGACATGGCAATTGTGTAAACTTTTTCGGAACATCCCCGGTCCCAAGATAACATTTTGCCAAACCGAAAAGTTTTAATATGTTTTTAAAGCTTTTTATTTGAGTTAGGGCTGTTTTAATTTCGGATAACGTGCAGATTCCCATCCAAAAGGATACTCGTCTAATGTGAATTCGAATCTCAGCCGGATGAGGGCTATTTAGTTGCGCAACGTGGCCTTTTTACAAATGAACAAATAATGCGTTCGAGGATTTTTATTTTTTTTATTTTTTGCCGATGAATTTGTCTATGCTCGTTATTCTTGTACTCAGTCGTACACTTCATTTTCATCGTTGTTTTTTTTTTTTGTATATATATTTTTTCTTCCTCTTCTGTGGAGGTCTGGGGTTGGTTAATTTCATCCATTCAATTTCAGTATATTGAAGAAGTGTGTTTTGGGCAAAGTAGCTAGAAAATTATGTTGGGAATACATGAAATTATTGGTTTTTCTTAAATGATTTTCTTTCAAATTAGTTTATTCTCGTCAGTATTTACGAGTGTAGTAGCGGTGGCTAGGAGCATAAATGAGCTAAATTATGGTTTTTCCTCGAACGATTTAGGATGAAAATTCCTCGAACATAATTCAATTTGTTTAAGCTGAATTTCTAATTTTTGAGATATTCGAATTTTAATGGTTGGAACAATAATATTCAAGAGAATGCCTGGAATTGTATTTATTTGCCAATGAATTTCCTTTCAGAGCTGTACGTGTAGGCTATTGGAATTAGTGTGCTAGCGAAATACGAGTAGAAAACGATTCCATAATGATAATGGTGAGCTCGTAAATAAACACGTCGTTATGGTAGACGATAGTGTGGGGGCTGGGTATGCACACTAGATAGAATACAACGTATTACACACCCACAGTTCTCGCCCATTTGTCGACGGGGTCGTTTATTATACGGCACGTTGGTGTACGGCCACAATTAGAAAGTCCATAAACTATTCTTATCCTGATGCCAGTCCTAATTCAAATTGCTTGAAAATGGGCTACATTTCATGGTGTTCAATTGGGTTTATTTGTATCTTTGTACTTAGAGGGCAGTAGGATGGGTTCTAAATGGCTCTGAACTATTACAAAATGTTCAAGACTATCGGCTATCAACAGTTTTGCAAAATTATCTTTAAGAAAATATTTCGGATCATAAATGTTTCTAAACAATTATTCAACAAATTAAGGCTCACTCTACGAAATACTTCTCAGATACTAGAATACTCCGAATGGCAAACTGGATACGTATCACAACCTTCACTGTTTTTGAGCCTAAATCAGTATCAGAAGCTACACAATTGTTGAAGCTTTTTCGTCTATAACGATAGAATTCGAATAGGTCTGCAGTAGGTCGAATTCTGGTCAACAGGAGCGGTAACGTTAAGAACCTCATTCGGCAGCAGGCAGGAGTGACAATGTGGGCTGAACGGACAACCTCTGAAATAGGAAATGTTTCTAGCTACGAATGTAATTTTAGCCCTAAAGCTAGATATCAGCACAGAGTGTACAACGTACGACTGTGTTTACGATGATCTCGATAGTTTCCGTACATGTTGAAAAGGATGCTGATGATGGCAATGATAATCATCAAAATTACCGTCAGTTGAACGCAATAAGATTCTTCAGTATATACTCTATACTCTGCAGCTGTCAGATGCTCTTCATTACCCACAATACTATACAAAACCGTTAGTACTAGCCCAGCACCACTACTAAATGAACATCCAATAACAACGGTTAAAGGCTCTCATTTATCTCCAAATCCAAATGAAAAACAAAATAAGCAAACATTTGCTACAGTTGGCCCCCATATGTGATTATTTGTAACAAATTTACGATCGAGGAAGTTCCGTAGAAATCTGATTTTCCTTAGAACGAACAGAAATCCAAATGGAATCGCAATACCATATTTTCACTTCCGTTGAAAGGTGTCCAATAATTATTTGTTTGGTGATAGGAAAAATTCCGACTTTGGATAATTCGTAAATAAGGATTCCAGAAGAAATATCACAATTCGACTATGCGTAACCATGGATCTACGCTAACTCACATCTAAATAGCACAATGTGGATGGATGCCCATGGGCTGATTGAATTCCAGATTAAGGGAAAAAAATCATCAGATAAACAAAATCCCTTCGCTTAGGATCAGGTCAGAAGTTGTTATTCCGATTCGGAATCTTTGCAATAACATAGCCAGTCGCATTGTTACACGGCGACATTAATGATAATGTTTTTGACTCCAAAGCTTCGGAATCTTACGGCTACTCAAGACCGGCCTGACACATCAAGTGTTTATACATAATATTCACGGTATCGTCTTATTCTGGAAGATTTCACGGTTGTTGTTCTTGCCTTTTTTATGATGGGGCGTTGGGTAGGTGCGTATAGGTTTTAGGTGGATTCGTTGTTTATGGGTCATATCGATTTTATCGCCATATTTATACTCTGCCATGACACAGTTACTGTTCGGACAGCGATGTAAATTGAACTTGATTGTACGATTATTGTAATATTTTGATAGGTGTAATAATATTGTGTATTATCGCCTTGTTGGCTCGGACAACGATATCCACGCGTAAGCGTTTTGCAAACAATCCAACCAGCCCATCATCATCATCATTCATCTCCTCATGTATGCTTATTCTTCGTACAATAGAATTAGATGGGATTTTCGGTATTCTATCCATACACGTGCATGTATCCTCCTCATACTTGGATTCGATTAAATATTTACCAAAGAAATTTTCTCCATTCTCAGCAAATTTACACAAGAGCACATACGATCAGAATGGATAATAATCTTTCGTATATTCGGCGTAAGCTTTTTTCTACATAAAATTAATATTGATGCTCATAATAAGAAGAAATGTACGACCATAAATATTTATTGATTTTCGAGTATTATTCATTGGCCATTAATGTTAATAAAATGAATACAATGCACTATAATTTTTCTACAATTTAACTACAGGATTATTATTGTACTTGTACACATTTACAATTCGAATAAATGCTTAACATGCCCACCAGAGTATATTATTAAGTATGAAAATTGATATTTTATAGGAGATTTGTTGGAGAGTAAGCAGTTTTTTTTCCCATTAGATTGTCTGCACAACTACATAGTATATTCTTCGGCACAGTAATTAAATATAATCAATACGAAGTATTATTATTAAATATTCCGTTTTTATTTTCATTTTTTCTATTAACCATGTATGCTAGACTTAATTACCATTTAGTAAGGACTATCTCCCCACTAAAAAATAAACGTTTTATTTATTGTACAATAATATTTTGCCTCCATGTACGGTGTCAATATTTACCATATAGAGGAGAAAATAAAATGCATTAAACGAGGTGCGAAAGAAAAGTAATTAGACTGCTAATACCCAGAGCGATTTGGCAACAGTGCGGAATTTCTTTTCACATTGTTTAAAGTTCGTGCGTGAAAAATTGACAAGCGATTTTTTGAGCAACGATGTGCCCTCAAACTTTCGTTAACCTTGAAGAGTGCACTTGTTTGACTTAGAAGAAAATAAGTTTTTTGGTAGCGTAAGTTATTTTTGGAGAGTCCAGGCAGGCCTTCAACAACGAAAACTGATGGAAATGTAGAACGAGCAGTTGGTGGTCAGACCTTCAATTAAAGAACATCTGGATAGGCCCGTACGTCAGATTTCCGTATATTTATACGCATTTTTCTGTCTGAATTATTGAAAAAGCGGCAAGAAATCGTACTGCTTGTACATATTGGTGTAGATTTTTTTATGTAGACATGACAACCCACTGACATCTAGTTTTCGTAATAGAAATTTTTGTAATTCCAAAAGCATAATTAATATCATATCCATTTGAACTGACTTATTCCAAACAAAAATATAATTTAAATGCAATAAATGGCGTGTTTTAAAACTCTCCAAAACTCTACAAAATTGTGGCAACATTTATTTTTTCTTCTCCCATTTTTCTGGTATTAAATGTAATTGGATCTTAGGTTTATTAATCATTTTGTAATTATAAATCAAATTTCAAATGCCTTAATTTTGTAGAGTTTCAAAGAGTTTTAAAATACGCCATTCTCCATGAAGTGGTAGCATACTGAAATTCTAGCATATTTTTATTGTTTTTAAAGTTATTATTTTGTGATTTTAATCTTTTTTGATTAAAAAAAAGGATATTCAATGGAATGAGGAAACCGGGATTTTCTTTCTTTCCTTTATTTTAATTGGGCAAATTAACAAAGTTGACATCTTTATTTTTATTGGGTAAATTAACAAAAATTTAGTTTGTGATGTGTTTAAATGGCTTTTAATGATTTATTCAGTCAAAAAAGTGGTTAAAAAGTGAAATGACCATGTTTTAATAAATCTAAACAAATATGATTTTGATAGTTTAATATTTATGGTAAAATAGTTCAGTACAATCGTGCGTAAAGTGTATGCATGGTGCGAGCTGGAGTGGTCGTAAAGAAATATTATTTCTAAGAACGTAACCGCAGTTTAGTCAACTCAATCAATACAGATTTGGAAATCAATTCATATGATTATTTTTATTTATTATTTTCGATATAAAGAAAGAGGCAATTACAACTTTCGAGCGAAGGATTTTTTTTTTTTTTTGGCAACTACGAAATATACTAAATCAATTCAAACTTTACCTTTGGCTGCAACATACAATAACTATGTATTATTATATACGCATAATAATATCATAAATGAAAATGGTTTTAAGATTACCGCGTTAATTGCATACTGAACTTTAAAATGGGCCCCCACTGATTTACGCCGTTTCTGCAATTTTGCGACAGAATTGTTCGTTCTTACGACTGTATTCTCAAAAAATTTTGGACAGAATTTTTGTGTAGAGACCTATTCGTATCTTTTTTCACTTGGATGCTCCATCATGCCATTGAATCCTCTCACACTGCCTTGATCTCCATCAAGGACCAACACCGCCCCACCCCTCCCCTCTTTACCAATAAAGATCTGATTAAACTCCATGTGCCTTTTTTTGTGTCCCAAGTTATATAAAACACTTAAAACGATGTCATCTTGGTACTCTCGATAATCTCCAAGGAGTGTGACCGAGGAGCTAAAAGCGATTTCAGTGGTAGCCTTGCAACACTGCTGCAAAAAATGCAACAGCGCCTCTATCGATGTATATTTGCCAAGGAAACTATTATCAAAAAGAGAACCCGCTTATAAAAATAAAATAAAAGAACAGATACACTACTTTTCTGACATGCCTTGTTCTTTTTAGTAAATATGTTTTTATATAGAAAACAAAATCTTCTGCGAACAAAAAAATATTACCCAAAAATTTTAGAACCGATAACTTTTATGTTACAGGATATTTAGTAAAATGTAAAAAAGCTTGTGTACTGAAGAATCGAGTGTGAGGGACCTTTCTATGACATACTTTTAAAGAAAGCTGGTAATTCGGAAAATACCCAACCAATCGCACGGCAAAAACAAAATGGCGGATATAGGAGTAATTACCTTAACTAAAATTGACATTGCAGAAACAGAGGAAACAGAAGGGAATGAAACAATAAATTTAGAATACAAAAAACTGGCACATTTTCTAACTACGAGGGTAGATTAAAAACTTTCCTAGAATACAAAATCAGGTTGTAATATTTTTTAGATATTTTTGTATTGGTGTGTTGGAAATTTTATTACTAAATTATATCTGCAATGTCATATTTATCCGCCATGTTATTTTATTTTGACAGATATTGACATCGATTGCCAATAACTCGTGATGCTGTAAGCAGAATAATTTGATTTTATTTTTCATTGGAAAGAAAGAACTGCCAGTGAAATTAAATTAAAGTTGGTTAATTCCCTCGAAGATTCAAAACCATCTTTTTTTAATTTTTGGGTTTCCAAATTTAGACGCGTAGCTAATAAACCACGTTCAGGACCTGGTGGATCCATAAAATTGTAAGGCAGAGTTCGAATAACCAGTATAAGGTGTTTTGAATATTTTCATGAAACTTCCACCTGTTTCCGAAACTGAAAATATTCCTATTGTTATAGACGGTGTAAAAATATATGTTAAAGATCCTCAAGAAAGCCACTTCCAGAATGGGATAGAAAAACTTGGAAGACATTGGATATAGTGCATTTAACTAAGGACAACGTTTTCAATCTATCTCATAATAAAACCGCATTTTGCCAGTTAATATACATAATAAACATCCATATTAACAATGAAAAGAGAATGAAAAAATTCCTACTTCCTTTTATTACAGGCTACCAAAGATCCACTGTATTTTGACAGGATTTAACATGATCCCGCTGTGCTAGATGGAAAATTGAATGGAACAAAGATAAAAATTTTGTTGTCATAGCTAAATAAACCAATTTTTTTATTGGTCAAAACTATTTCCAACTCTGTCATTTAAGTAAAAAAATCACACTTTTTTAATTCAGCTTCAAGCCCACTTTTTCTTATTCATTTATAAATTAACATGAAAAAAATATAAAATAAATAATTTTTTAAGTCCAATTAGAAGAAATAAAATTCTCATGTAATTCCAATAAACCTTTTCTGTTAATAAAAGAAAATTAAAACCATATTTCTATTAGTGAACAATTTTGAATCGATTGCCATATTGTAAATGAATCCTTTTGAGATCGGAAAAAATTACATAAATAAATTGTGTAAGCTCTTTTGAGTTTTTAACGATACCTACAAAAATTGAATTTTCTACCTCGACTCTTATAATGATTAAATAAAAATTGAAAATTAAAAATATTAATAACAACCGAAAAAAATTATTTAGTTCCATTCATGCACCTACAATTTAATACAAGAATATTATGCAAGTGTGTATGTTTATTTATAAATGTGAGTCGTCTTTTGTCTAAATTGAACCCTTTAAAAATTTCATTTTAATTTTTTCCTTTTCTATTGTATATAATTTTATATATTAAAGAAGTGCTGACGACTTTGCTTTCAGACACCTCATTTTCACACATTTCCTTCTATTCAAATAGCGTCCAAATTCACACTCGGATCTCTAAGGATATAAATTCATATTCGTAAATCATGGCTTTTGTTTGACTGTGCAGAGATATGATCGACACATGCGGGCCGCCATACTCTAAACAAAAACAACTGCTGCCATTATCCTTTTATCCTTGCTACGATATCGTTGCTATATGCTGAATGGTTAAGTGGCAGCGCTCAAAGCGTTATAAGTATAATAATATCGTCAAAATTTATTTATTTGTGTGTGTTTATATGTTATTTGGTATTTGAAAAAGGTTCTTTTATTTTTTTATTTTAGATTGTTTTGTTTTAAAGGATTTTTTATTTCTATGTTTGTGGCTGCATATATATTTTAAAAAATAAGAATTTGTATGCAGTTCATTTCTTAGGAAATAACCGTGTTCGATGTCCTTTTTTAATAACTCAAAGAAAGGATTTGAAAATGGTCAATATTTTTTAGAAAAAAATTTTTGGTCATAGCTTACAAGTCGTAAAAAAAATAATTTTTTTATCAAGGACAAAAACAGTCCTTTTTTATTTAAAAAAAATAATAACCAATGACATGTTCGGACTGAAATACATACTAGGCAGTCACTTTTTGCAAATACAATTGGTTTTTTACAGTCACTTGTAGCTTTACTTATTACTTATTTATCATCAAAATTCTGTTATTACAGAGCCGAATTGGGAAATGTTTTATAAAAAAACAATTTTTTATTATAAATGGCAAATATTATGTCAAATAAAATTTATATTTTTTTTATCAAAATTATTTAATAATTGTTAAATAACATGGCTTTACTTTCCAAATTACAAAACGGATAATCTTACATATCTTAAAAAATTCCCAATATTATATCTATTGTATAATATTATCAGATCATTGAAATAATATTTTTAAAAAAATTTCAAATTAAATCATGTATCAAATTAAATTTATCAGAAAAATAATTTTAGAATTTTTCATAGTCTATATGAAGGCAAATTATTTGGAGAGAAAAAACTTAGTGGAATCTTTTCATGCCATTCTACGAATAGGAAAAGTTTAAGAAACAACTCCGGAGATATCTTTACTTTAATGATTTTTCGCTACCAAAAAGCTATCAATTTTAAAGTCTATGAACAATATTAAAACTTTTTTTTTTATAACGTACAGAGCTTTGTATCTAAAATCATCATAAAAACATCGTGATTGTACATCAACACCATCACTATCCTTATAATCATTGCATTTAAAAGCACAAAAATCATCACCACAATCTTATGCCAAAGACTTTTAAACTTTGGTTCTTTAGCTCTTATTCTACAATATAGAAAATTTTCTTTTATTTTTTGATCGGGAAAAATTCCACGATAATCACTACTGATTGATTGCTTTCAGTTTATTTTGAAGCTCTTCTGATAAAGTCATTTTATTTGTTACGAAACATGATTAGTTACGCTTTAAAATTCCCTGTAATGACTGAACGACTGTCTATCTATTCAGGCATCGTACGATTTTTACCTTCACAATCAATCTTAAGGTGTTGGTTGGTTTCTGTTTGAAAAATTACCAACGATTTGCATGTTTTGTGACTTTCTTAGATAACTAATATATACGTTTTGTCTACTGTTGTGATAAGCCCAGCATCGATATTTTAGGCCATTTATAAAGAGAAAATTTATGGATTTATAGTTTTTTAAAAAAAAACTTTTTATTTACTCTAAACTTACCTTTATTATTATTAAATAAATAAAATATTAATGTTCTTCTATGCAAATGGTTTTCTCTTTTAAATTTAAAACTCTTACCTTATTATGAGTACTTAATTAAAAAAAAAAAATCCCCTCAACGTTGGAAACATCAGTAAATTCAATTCCGGAAATATCACAGCATGGTCACCCATTCATATTATACTTTCTTGCAATAAAAAGAGCTAAAACTCTTTAAAATAATAGCTAAAAGAAAAAAATTCACTTCCATAACTTCTAAAACTTTTATTGAAGTTTATTTTTTTAAAGAAAAAAAAATCACAATAATTTCTTTTTGTATATCTACTTATAAGAAAAAATCTCTCAATAGAGTCCCAAAGAGGGCATATTATTATTATTAAAGAAAAACAAGAAACCAAAGTCCATTTATCTACTGTTCAAAGCAATCAAAACAAATGGTTAAAAATGCGGTTTAAGATCGTATGCTAAATACTACTCTTTCTCAATTTATAATTCCACTCTGAAAGTTCATCAAAAACGCATAAATCGAAACAATAAGTTTCGATAATCGAAGACGGTTAAGTACTTGAATCTTCTCCTGACCCCGCACTTGACCACATGAGATCTTCCGAAAGAAGGTATAAAGCAGTCTGTTAGAGGGTAGGCACACCACACCACACCGACTAGCCATATTTTAAAAACTTATGAATTCCCGTCGATCAGTGTTGTTGAGCAGCTCGATTTGATGAGGTGACTCACATTGTCCATAATCGATGGATGCCTATAGTGGACCACCTTTAGTTCAATTCAATTCTAGAGAATAGAGCCCCACCAACATGGACAAAAAGTTTGAAATTGACACACGATGAGCTGGGCAGAAATAATACTCGATTAACATTTTGTACAGATCTTGTTGGTTTGGTGTCCGACGGTTGTTTCTGGTGTTTTTCTATAGTCCAACTGGCTTTCGGTGATGTTGTTCTGTTCAGTAATAATTGCTGTTGCTCATTTTTTTTTACTTTTTTTTTATTTGTACTTTTCAACCATACCTAAACCTTGAGGTACGGTTAGGTTTAGATACAATACCAACACAGGCACGAGCATAAACGCAAGCGAAGGTATTTTTCATGTAATCATCCATCCAACTCGACAACATCAATTTCCAGTTGTAATACCCTTTCGAACATCCATCTATCGTGATGTGCATCGTGAATAGATAGATTAGTACCGTCGCGCTGGATAGCTTGATGATGATCTATTGAACGACGGTCGTTTAGAACAAGGCAAAAAAAACCTTGCATCAGTTGAGCTCCGTATTCTACCTTGTATGGATAGATTCGAGAAAAAACACTCAAGAACCTGTCGACCTGCACCAATTCCTCAATGCTTCGCTGCACCACAGGCACTCTATAATGTTTTTCTGATCAACATGTCCCGAACATCTAAAGTCCCCATACTCTTTATCATCAGATACTGGTCAATATACTTAACTTCAGATCTCAGTCTTCTGATATTAACACTCCGCCATGGAGCACCATCATTATCGCGGGTATAGAAAATCATAAAATCGGAAATAATCTACAATGACTAAAACTAGAAGTTATGTCCTAGCTGAGGATGACAGCCTATTCCCATGATGATGGAGCTTAACAAACCGCTGCACGTCATTCCGATATCAACTGGTTTGTGCCGATATCAAATCGAACTATGTTGGTATCTGGTTCGTTTCCAACATATTAATTGATACAAATGAATATGTGATTTAATTTATTGCAGTCTGGCTGATCCCCTCACCATGAAAACTCTAATCGACAGTCGTTTGCAACAAATTTTACAAACCTATTGGCTACCCGTATTACTTCGTCTTGACAGATTCAAATTCACTGCACGTAAACGTATTCAATTCGCAGTAACTCATTTTGCTTGTAAAGTCCTTTTTTTCGATTTAAATAGTAATTAATAATGTGAACAAATAGAGTATTAATAATTGCATGATTTTACAACATTATTAGATTATTTCATAAAAACAAAAGGGTTCTCCATATTACCCTCTAGTTCTGATCTCAGAAAGATTATAAAAAAAAAACTTTAATACACAAAAAATATTACTAAAATTCAAAAATCTAACACGCAATATTAATTAAAAATAAGAATATTAAAAAAAAAATTTCATTATTAGTACCTTATCTGAAATAGACGACAAAAAATCAATTTTTTTTAATACAAAATTTACAAACTAACAGAAAAGGAAGTTGGGTAATAGTTCTTTTTTTTTTTAATTGAAAATTCTTTTAATTAATTTTTCCAGATTATATCGTAAAGTGGGATAATATGAATTCACACTCATCATCATAAAAAAACAATTTTACCGAATCAGACAATTGTGAATTATTATCGATACCAATCCCATTAGCCCAAAAACCCCTCCAAATTTAATCCATCACCATCGATATACGAAAAATGTGCATTCTCTTTGAATTTGGACATCCGCAATTTGCATTATGAGTAAAGCCCAGGTTGCCAACAGTGGAAACACAAAATTTGGAACCTTTACAGATACGATGACTATCCATCCTGTAACCATACGTCCGGAATAACAGTTTCGGTTAATTTAAATAAAAATAAATCATTCGAAGCTGACGTCCGGAGATATTCCTTCACTGACATCGGTGGACATCAGAATGGCAACGGATCCATGACCACCACTATAGATGCAAAAAGGTCGTGGTTAGCAAACTGACCACCGAAACCACGGTAACTACGAGTATATTACAGGAATTACAAAATGCACAAAAGGAAGACATTCGACTCGAATGGATTTTGTCTTTACGCTATTAATGTTAAATGGTAAAGAAAAGAACGGAAATCTTCAAAAACCGAAGCCCTACAAAAACGCGACTGCTTTTTAAATTGTGAACTGATCGATTTTTTTTGAAGCAAAATCGATGCAATCAATTAAAATCGATTCACACAATATTTGGAGAAAAAAAATTACTTCTTATTTTCTAATTAAACTTGCGGAGGGGAGGGGGGAGGGTGAAGTTTTGAGGATGATAATATACCCAAAAAAATACAACAAAACTAATAGTAAAATTTACTGACCATTTCAGATGTTGTCTTTTATTCCATTGCATTTCGTAAAGTTTCAAAATATGTCGATTTATTTAAATCCAGATTCAGTTTCAGAACTGCTTCCTTTTTACAAATAGTAAAATTTGAGTTAATTAGTTTTTGTTTTTTTTTGTTTTTTTTTTGCACTATACACTCACAGATATTTTTCACAAGGTATTCATTCGAAAGGATTTGAAATCACTAATACGTAAACGGCTTTTCACTTTTATGGCACATTTTTTGGTTGTGTTCTTCCGAATCAAAAATTGGCTCGGAAATAATTACTTCAATGATGATTACTTAATCCGGACGGTCTAATACGATTTGTTTGGAGTGAACAGTAACGAAACAAGAAACGGGCAACTACACGTCCAACGGGCTTCTAACGCGGCAGTGAACTGGTCTGTTGTTCTACGACATAGTCGACTAGGATGGCCCCTGGAAAGGTTACCAAAACTCATGCAAGAACCACCGGAAGAGGGCAGAAGGTAGGTAGGTGATGGACACCAGCCAGAATACCAAGGTGCTTTCGAAATCGAAGAGAAGAAACCAACGTGAACTTCAGACCGCGGAGAGCAACAATACAATGTGAAATGCGGCATATTCGCTTCTCACAGAGTCCATATAATATTGCCGGCGATGATTGTGTTGGTGTTACTTCTGCAAACTGTATGCGCATACATACCATCCAGCCGAAGTCTCCAGTTAGTGGAAAGAAAACAATACAAAAGTCCACACACACAATCGAAAATGGTAACTGCTGCTTGGATGAGGTTTCCCTCTACCAAACTGGAAGTTTAGTAAACAAACTTCAATACAGTTGCGCAAGCAAGCTGATAAGATCGTTAGGATTTTTGGAACGGCTAGAGACGACAGCAGCACAACCGACTTGGTTTCTTCAGGGGTCAGAAGAGTCTGGCCAAAGGTAAAAACATGTTTTCAAACAACCTTCACCAACACAGCCAGCATTGTGGAACCGTCTTGACTAAACCGGCCGACCACACACGGTTTTCTGTGGACAGCGAATGTCTTCCCCTCGTTTACCTGGAAAACTCTCAGGTGAATTTTTAGATAACCTGTAAGCACTGTGATGAGAGAGACTCATTTTGTCTGTACTCTAATATGACTGAATAGTAACTATGCACACACAGGAAAACGAGACAGTGTTCAGGTATCGGCGAGTATCAACGCACTTGTAAACAGAGAACCAAACACTTTGTTGAGAGAACTCAGTGGCGGAGAACTCGGTGCAAGCTACAATTGCGCATGACAAAAAAATTTCAGTATAACAGACTGTCTAACGTATAACAGTTAAGAGTGAATAATTCAAAATCTGACTTGAAGAAGGTCTAATTATTTTTATTTTGGGTAAGTTGAGGAGATTTTTTTAAAAATAATATCTCAATAGATTTTTATATAATAATGTTTATTGCATATTAAGATATTTTTTTAAAGAAATTTAAAAATAAACAGCAATCAAAGATGACAGAGAAATTAAGGAAAAAAACACAAATTCTTAACTGGAAAGCAGACATTTTCTATTTTTATCAAAACCGTTACAGAGTTAGAAAATGTAATTGAATTATTTAAATTTGAATTAATTTTCCTTTTCAATGATATTTATATTATGCATTAATTATCTGAACTTTTCAAAAATCTATTAATTGTTAAAATACTAAAAAACAATTCTATTAGAAACTTATTATTTGAATATCCATTTTATAGTTTTAAAAATATAATTCGGTTAATTTAATAAATAAGAACTATATCTATAATAAAAGGTAATCAGTCTTTTGATTTATGTTTGCCATTTTACAATATAAATTGATGTTTTATGAAACAATACGAAAATTTTGTAACCGAATTTCTAAATACGTGGTAATTCTGGAGCTTTTTGTGCAAAGTTTTCATCGGCAATGGGGCTTAAATCTCGCTCGTTGAATACGTCAGTAAGAAAATTTTCTAAAAACTTATAAGTGACTGTTAAAAGCTTATTGAAAAACGAAGAAGAAGAGACAGTTATCGGCTATTCTAAGCGTAATGGTCACAACTTCTATTGATATAATTTTAATGTCGATTTGATACGGTTAGACTTTTTTCCAATTTTGAATTTCCGCGGGTTACGTATATTCGATTTTTGATTTTGTCTTTGTAGCGTTATGTTGATACTCATGTCTCTCACTTATGCCGAAAAGTTCGAACATTTTGAATGTTCAGTTAATTTTTGACAGCTGCTTTGCTTGCACGTGTTTTGGCTCATCTTCGATTTTTGGCAATTTTCGACCAAACACACCATCGCATTAACATTGCTAAGGAGCTGTTGAACTCTGTCCACGACGACCCAAATTTGCTTCAGATTGTCATAACTGATGACGAATCATGGGTTTATGGTTATGACGGGGAAATAAAAGCTGCCGCACGAGCCAAGAGCAAAAAAAGCGCGCCAAGTTCGGTCGAATGTGAATATTTTGCTTACAGTTTTCTTCGATTGCAGGGGCGTGGTGCATTATGAGTTCCTGCCACAGGATAGAACGGTCAATAAGGAATATTACCTGCAACTTATGCATAAGTTACGCCAAGCAATCCGCCAGAAACGCCCGGATTTGTGGAAGAATAAAAATTGGGTTTTGCACCATGATAACGACCCTGCTCACGCATCGTTGCTTGCCAAAAATAAAACACTAATAATGCCGCAGCCACCGTATTCCCCAGATCTGCCCCCCAGAGCCTTTTGCTTGTTCCCGAAACAGATTCTTTGATCCATTTTTTAGAATGGGCAAAAATCGAAGACGAGCCAAAACACGTGCAAGCAAAGTAGCTGTCAAAAATTAACTGAACATTCAAAATGGCCGAACTTGTCGGCATAAGTGAGAAACATGAGTACCAATATAACATCACAAAAACTCGAAAATCGAATAAACGTGACCCACGGAAATTCCAAATTCGCGATACTTTTTGAACAGACCTCGTATAATAAAATAAAAAACTTGTAAAAATCTTAATTTTAAGTTAATTTTTCTGTAACTGAACTTTTGAGAACTCAAATTGGATAGACTTTTATAAAATATTTGTAAGAAAGAGGGGGAAGAGGGGGTTAGGGAAAAATCTTTTCCCAAAGTAGGTGTTTACAGAAAATAAACCCTAGCTTGAGAAAAATCTTAATAAATTATGATAAACTTAAAAAAAAAAAATGATGCAATAATCAACAAAATACAAAATTAAGGAAATGAATCAATTTATTGAACGCATTGTCCTAAACACGATTAGTATGAATGGGAATCGTTTCGATTAACTATTGTTAGATGGTTTCTATTTCTTCGTTTTCCGATAAGTAAAAAGTACAGGAGGAACTTAATCATACTTACTTATTTAGGCTGAGTCATACCATGTAAAGATACGAAATTTGTTAACACTTCCTGTCGATCTCATTAAGTAGTTTTCAGGTGGCAAGTTTCTTGTAGCAGAACTGCATTCCAAAAATGTAAAAAAAAAAAAAAAAAAAACCATCGACGCCTAGGTTGTTGTTAAGCCCATGGATAAAAACTGAATAGTATCTATATTACTAGGCATGGAATTGAAACTTTCTAATCTTCACCGAAAATAACAAATTCCATGTAACGAACCGCGATAATGGGCTTCGATATCACTTTAGTTCGGCCTTATAATGGATTTCGATGACTCTGTCACTTTTTCTATAGTCAATCGGAAGTTCTTGATTATAGTTTTACGAATCCGTTTTCATTTCGATTCTTCCCGCCTTCCTGTCGCCCTCATCATTTTCCCAAATTGAAGAGCAGGTGAACATTTGTTACACTGTGCGCCGCTCTCAATTGAGTTATCTTTAACGCCAAATTGAAGTTTCAGTTTTCCCATTACGGTCAAAGTTATTATACGGCTAGAATTAATTATAATCCCGAAATTTCTATCTTTTAACAACATTCCGGAACTTCTTTATATTGAGTGTCCGTATGTCGGGGATATGTTGTTTCCATAACAAGTAAAATTTGGTCGATCCTCCACTATCTTCCCTCAAAATGTTTTCTAAAGTTCAAGAAGTTAAAACGGGTGAAATGTCTAGCAAATACCAGCATTCATAAGATCCTTGTCGAAGGAAGAACTGTTAACTAAAGGGTTGTCTTCAATAGGATATTATGTACCACAACTGAGAACATCGACACTTGCTTTCATAAATGCCAACCGCTCTCTTAACGAGATAATTTGCAAATTATTTTTGGGCTAATTACCATTTCAAATTTCGACATTGTCAGCTTTTGGGATTTTTTTTTTTAGAAATAGAGAACAATTAATTATAAACAGAATCGGAACTTTTGATGGAATTTATTTTATTTTGAAAAACTTTACTGAATTAATAAAATATTTTACAACTTAACCGAAACGGTTATTTAAGAATCTTATCTTCAAAAACTTTATTGTTACTTGTTTCTATTTCGACCTCCAACATTTGTTCTTTTATAAAAACTACACTAAAAACTTATCACTCGGAAATGTAGGAACATTTTGGTATATGAGAGAAAATTCAATAATGTAGGTATTCGTCCTCTATGTAGGTCAATATGGCAACAAAAAAAAAATAATCGTCGCATCGTGTTGACCGGTCAGATGTAGAGTTGAAGAAGGTATTTACAGGTAAGCTGCGATTATACTTTTTTTTGCAGCATGCAGAGAAAATATGATTAAAAAAGTTATGGTACAATGGTCAGTGTTGAAAAATGCTTAAGTTGAAGTTTAACAATGGCGAACAATCATGCAGTAGACAAATAAATCACACTTCGAGAAGTTTTTATCGATGGGATGGGATGTTTTGGGTTCAGCTCGTGTGTGTTGTTTTCACATGATCGTAGTTTGCTAAAACAAGTGTCCTTTTGTACAGTTTTATCAGATCAAAATTTTGGGAACAAGAAAACAGAAACCTCCGAGAAGGCAGCAGATAAGTAGAGATATCGGCTGCTATACAGAGGTCTCCATGGAATCGTGGAGGTAGCAAAAATTCGGTCTACCTGTGTTCCGCGAATTAGGAACACTGAATTTGGCTATTGTTTCGGAATTTCGTCTGGATTGAGGTCCGTCTTTGAAAACTGCCGCAATATTCTACTTTCGAGTATTGTTTTCACGATTGTCTCACCTAAGAAAATCGGAAATATCGTAGAAACAATGTCAGCACATATTACATATTCATACGGATGTACATATGGAAAAAGAGAACACGGTCAGCCACTGTTTTAATTAAATGCTCTTCGTTATACCATACAATATCGGTTCCTTCACCCTCATTCAAATAATTTTAGTTGCTCATAGGCAAGTTATTAGGGATTTTATTTTTTTATTAAATAAAAGCAAAACAAAAAAAAATTAACCATATTTTATTACTTAATAACATATAACTGACTCAAAACTAATGTTTTACAGGTGAACGAGTAAATGATATGCATGGGGACACTGCTAACAGCGATTACGTCACACTGACCACAGCCAATTAAGACATAGTCCCTCAACTGCATCGAGGATGATTTCTTTATGAAGTGAAAACAATTCTTGGAATTTTTTTTTTGTGGCCAAATTACCTCCCGTCGAGATAGGCACTTCTACTTCTTTGGCCAAGTAGCGCCCTCATCTATTATTACTTTATGAGTCACTTATTTATGACCAAACGGGCTTAGATTCTGGCACACTTGTTTACTCCTCCAATTTATTTTTGTTCTTTAATTACGATGTGGTTCAAAATTCATACTTCTAAGAGCAGGCGTTTACTAGGATATTCTATAGAAATCGAAATCAAGGTTTTGTGACCTCTTATATTCTAAAAAAACGTTAAAATAATTTTACTTTCCATTAAACTAAGTTCTTGAAAGTAGTTGCCTTGGACAGGTATACATCGGTGGAGGAGTATGTGTCCACTTTTCGTAGAAGTGCTGGAAGGCTTCAACTGGAATCCGCTTCAGCTCCTCGGTTGCATTATTTTGAATGTTATTGAGATTACGAAGAGGACGTCCTTTCAAGTATTTTTTGATCTTGGACAACACCAAAACGTCACAATGACTCTGATTAGGTGAATAAATGGGAAAAGGAAGTCGGTGTCTACGAGGGTCCTTTTTTCAACAAAAACTCATCTATAATGTCCGATCTGACGTAAAGACCCCGGTTTTTTTTAGTTTTTTAAGAATTTTCTTTGTTTGTTTTATTATTATTTTCAGTAACATTAGTACTGAAATATATATTCTAGGCGCCTAAGGGATAACGAGATAGGAAAAATAAATTAGAATGCAAAGAAAAATGCTTTTTTCGGCTCCTTGTATGGTAGTTCTGTACGCTAACGACTCTACTGGCCGTCTTTTAAGAATTTCTTTATAAAAAAAGGTTATATTCATGAGGAGATTCTTAAAAAATTCTACCTTTTGATCAGTTTCTAATGTTGAAGACTGCCTGGAGCCAAATTCGTTTTCTACTGGTTCTTCACCCTACAAATTACTTAACGAATTGGCTCGTTGCAAGTTTTCATAAGTCAAGTTGCCGCATTTCTTGTAACGCACCCTAAAAAGATAGCTTTACTTATTTGTCAGCTATGCTCGAAACTTACACTGCACATACGAGGTCTATTCAAAAAGTATCGCGAATTTTGAATTCCCACGGGTTACGTATATTCGATTTTCGATTTTTTTGTGGCGTTATGTTGGTACTCATGTCTCTAACTTATGTCAATAAGTTCGACCATTTTGAATGTTCGGTTAGTTTTTGACAGATGCTTTGCTTGCACGAGTTTTGGCTCGTCTTCGATTTTTGCCCATTCCAAAAAATGGATCAAAGAATCTGTTCCGAGAACAAGAAAAAGTCACAGGGGGCCAGATCTAGGGAATGCGGTAGCTGCGGCATTATTAGTGTATTATTTTTAGCCCAAAATTCGCATACAAGTAACGATGCGTGAGCAGGGGCGTTATCATGGTGCCAAACCCAAGTTTTGTTCTTCCACAAATCCGGGCGTTCCTGGCGGATTTCTTGGCGTAACTTGCGCATAACTTGCAGGTAATATTTTTTATTGACCGTTCTACCCTGCGGCAGGAACTCATGATGCACCACGCCCCAGCAATCGAAGAAAATGGTAAGCAAAACCTTCAAATTCGACAGAATTTGTCGCGCTTTTTTCGGTATTGACTCGTGCGGAAGCTTCCAATGTGATGATTGAGGTTTGGCTTCCACGTCATAACCATAAACCCATGATTCGTCACCAGTTATGACCCTCTGAAGCAAATTTGGGTCGTTGGGGACAGAGTCCAACAGCTCCTTAGCAATGTTAATGCGATGCTGTTTTTGGTCAAAAATGAGCAAAAATCGAAAACGAGCCAAAACACGTGCAAGCAAAGCAACTGTCAAAAATTAACTGAACATTCAAAATGTCTGAACCTGTCCGCATAAGTGCGAGACATAAGTACCAACATAACGCCACAAAAAATCTAAAATCGAATGTACGTAACCCGCGGAAATTCAAAATTCGCGATACTTTTTGAACATACCTCGTATAAGGGAGAATACGCGGATTTTTCTGCCATACCTCGTATTTATGATCGATATTTATAACCTGAAAGCGCATAAAATATAGCTACTGCAAGAACTGAAACCGAACAACCTGCCATAGTGTCGAAAATTCGGTGAATGGGCCTTAGAACAACTTGAGGAAAAGTCGTTTTTTTACCAAAAAATTGCGCTTTGCGCAAAGCTCATTTCTGGTTGAATGGGTATGTGAATAAGCGAAATTATCATATTTGGTCTGACAGAAAATCACAGACAAAATAAGAACCGCCATTGCACCCAGATAAATGCACTATTTAGTGAGGCTTATGGGCCGGTGTAATCATCGCTTGGTATTTATTTAAAGATGATGCTATCGCTCAATGATTTCGATTTTTTTCTTGCCTAAAATACAAGAACTACATCTACTCGACATGTGGTTTCAAAAAAACGGCACTACATGCCACACAGCACGTGAACAATTGACATATTGAGAGATGAGTTCGATGAGCAATTTATCTGACGTTTCGGACCGGTGAGTTAGCCGCCTAGATCGTGCCATTTGACGCCTCCAGACTATTTTTTATAGGGCTACGTAAGTTACTCGTCTATGCCGATAAATCAGTAATACTTGCAGCCTAGGAATACAATATTACACGCGTTATTAGCGAGATACCAGCCAAGATGCTCGAAAAAGTGGTTCAAAATTGGATCTTTCGCATGGATAGTCGTGGTCAATATTTATCTAAGACAATTTTAAAAAATTAAATGCCAATCATTAATTTATTATATAATACAATTTTTAAAAAATAAATTCCAATCATTAATTTATCGCATTAAATAAAAATTTTATTCACTTTTGTAGTATTTTTATATGGTTTTTGAAAATTTAAAAACCAAGCACTTAAAAAATCACCCATTATTTGATGGAAAATCACAGGCAAAACAAAAACTGTCATTTCACCCAGAAAAGTGCACCGTTTGATAAAGTTTATGGGCCGGTGGAATCATCGGTCCATAGTTCTTTACAGATGGCGCTGTCCGCAACGTTAACGTCAATGCCGCTCGCTATCGCTCGATAATTTAGAATTTTTTTCTTGCCTAAAATGCAAGAACTACATCTAGTCGGCATGTGGTTTCAAAAAGACGGCACTACTTGCCACACAGCACGTGAAGCAATGGACATATTGAGAGATGAGTTCGGTGAGCAATTTATCTCACGTTTCGGACCGGTGAGTTTGCCGCCTAGATCGTGTGATTTGATGCCTCTAGACTTATTTTTATGGAACTACATAAAGTTACCCGTTTATGTCGATAAACCAGCATCACTTGCAGCTTTGGAAGACAACATTACATGTGTTATTAGCGAGATACCAGCCGTGATGCTCGAAAAAGTGGTTCAAAATTGGATCTTTCGCATGGATTACTTAAAACGTAGTCGTGGTCAATATTTATATAAAATAATCTTTAAAAAATAAATGGCAATTATTAATTTATCGTATTAAATGAAAATTTTATCCATTTTTGTAGTATTTTTATATGTTTTTTCGAAAATTTAAAAACCAAGCACTTAAAAAATCGATTTTTTTAAGCAATTTTTCTACCATTTCTTTTTGGTGCATTTGCTCTCTGAGCTTGTCATGAGTTGGTCAGTTATGATAAATTGGAAAATCTTTTAAATGATTTTCTAAATTTATTACATATTTTACTACTGTTGAATGAATGCCTGTTGTCATTTGGCCAGGTCACCTGACTACAGACAACAATAATTAGTATATGGCACGTAGAGTGTTGTATTTGTGGTCTGTACTGTACTTGTACTAATGAGATTTTAATTGTAGAAACACTCGCGTGCAATGAAAACAAAAACTTGAAACAAGAAAATGATGTTGGGGCAACAGGACGGACAGTGGCGAAAAAAATACCATCAACCATAAGAGAATAGAGGCAGAAGTAGCTTGCGCAAACGATTGGATAAGAAACTAAATAAATTGTTTGAATTAAAGATAGACATCTGATGATTAAGTAGTTAAGTCTGCCAGTCATCAATTTAGTGAAAAGTGCGTGTCATTAATATGGCCAGACGCATTGTCTGACTATGATGGCTCTAAATCGCTGGAATTGGATGAATTGTGTTGTTTGCAGAGTTATTAGAATCACATTCTAATGATAACTGCTACCACCACTCATAGAACTCATTAAATTTACAAGAAACGCTTAAATCGATCCACCAAAAAAAAAATTGTCTTTAATAAATCGTCACAATAGACGATTTTCTTATGTGCAAGAAGTATGGCTCATACTATGAATAGTACGGATGATAACAGTCACTGGACAGTATACACTAGTTCATTATCGTAAAGTATAAAAATACTGGCTTTAAAAAAATTTGATAAAAAAAAATTGTAATTGACGATGGTACGCTTTGGAAATAATTTTCTTATATTTGAAGTGCGATGGGATATTGTGTCTTGTGCCAACTAGCTTACTGCCAGGCAGTCAGATAAAGATGGAATGGCTTGATAGTGGGTCGCCTTCTAAATTGGTTTCGCAATCGCTATCGAACCCAGACCACTCCATTTCCACCAACTTGGAACGCAGAACAGAATTTAAAGGAATGGTCATAGGGAATTCTTGTCGAATTTGCTAACTGGACTCGACAATATGTGCATATTCTTTATGCGTAAGATTGGTTTTAACCAAAACCCGTACAATAAATCCAGTTTTGTAATCACAAAAAAAAAAAAAATCTTACTCACCCCCTAGAATTTTATTTGGTCCTAAACAATCATACAAGTCGGTGGCAATCTACAATTATCGACACTGCCATTGAGAATAATTGAAAAAATTCTCATGGGAAAGGTTGAATATGTGACGACGCACTTAAATTCAAGTATTTTTTTTTACGTGAATTCGTTATCAAAGAAGTGTCATTTTGATTATAAATGCAAAAATTTCATATTAAATTTTTCTATTTCAATTTTTCTTGTCGAAGGGTATTTTCAGGTGCCTAGCAGAATGTACCATTTGATAGATAAAATTAGTTGGATATGAAAAAAAATACTATAATTCATAGTACTTTCCTTAATTTCTTATCAATCTAAACTTTCTATTGCAAAAGCTAAAAATATTTTCTAATAATACTTCTAATTGCATAAAAATATCCTTGTTCATATGCTATTATAACAAAACTAAATATGTAATATAATAATAGTATGGATAATTCGCTGTTGAAATAGGGTCAAGATTCTGGTTTACCTTTTAATATTGGGATGAACGGAGAGTTTTTTTTTTCGATGGGGAAAAGTCGGAAGGTGTACGTACACAGGTATGAGTTTTAATTCAATAAAGTTTACGCGCGAGGCTTTCGATATTTAAAAGTGTTCCCGTGTTTTGATAGCACGCTATCATGGGGCAACAAATAAATGTGGCTGAAACAAAGATTGCTGAAGGTTTATTTATTGTGAGCTCCTTGACTCTTTGAAGCGGCACCCTATTCCGGTCCCATCAATTCGATTTTCAATTTTCTACCATCGATAGTCGTCAAGCTTCTACGAGTACGATGTCTTGTATTTAATTTCCAAAACGCTATCACCCCCCCACCCTTCCAAGGTGTAGATAACAGGTTCGATGGTTGCAAAAATATTCATTCTTGATCGAATCAATTTCGTCTTAGGAGTCATTCGTTTGGCATTTTAGTTTTTTTTTTATTTTTTTTTTTTGGTTTTCTGGCTTTTAACTTGAAGGTTTCTTTGATGACAATCACATTAAGTTGCACATACAAACAAAAACGAATACTGATATCAGAATATTCTCTACCAAATTAATTAGTCTTACCTTCCTGCTTCCAGAAAAATATCGCATTAACAACAATGTAGTTGTTATTTATTATGTTTTAGAATCAAATAAGCTTAAACTAAGAATGTACAAATAATCGTAATTTTGTAAAAAGAAAAAAAAATTATCAAAAAAAAACCCACAACGGATGTACTCACTTACCTGTACAGATGGTCTAGAGAGAATGGTCATCTCACTTATAAGTTTAGGTTTACTGACCAACGTTGTCGGGACGATTACAGCCCACATATTATTGTATAATTTATTTTGTTAAATTGTTTTTTTTTCTTTCTTTTTGTTGATTTAAAAATATTCATCCATAATCAGGTTTGATTAGCTCGCATTATCGGTGGGTGAATTTGTTGGATCGGCTTAATCGTGAACTTGCGATGATTGTGACATAAATCTGACGGGGCTTACGTCAACATTGAAATAGAGCTGAATAAGGCCCTGAAATTATTTAATACATTCTTTGGTTTGGGGGTGATTTTTTTCTCGTAATATTTACAATTTTAGTTTTTACAGAGTTTTATTAATTAATTATTCGATAAAAAAGAGATCAATTTTTTTTTAAGTCGATTGAGAATTAAATGACTTGAAGGGATTCTTGCTATTCAAATGCAAATAATACTAATTAAGTTCAGATTTGTCCACCCACGAATGTAATTATGATAAAAACGGGTAGGAAGTGTATTTGTAGGTTGGTTCTGTTGACTTTATATAAGGTAACGCAATTTTCTTGTAAATGATTATCACTGAAGTATTCTTGTATGCATAAATAATTTCCGATAAAACAATTACTGGAAATTACTTTTTATATTTTGATCAAAGAGATGCGGTAGAAAAGTAATAGGGCTGACTTCACCAAGAGCGATTTGGCAACGCTGCCGACTTCTTAGTCTCTTCTAGACGTGCAGTACAACTTTTAACCTCATCCGGTAATTACGCATTTTAAGTGAAGCTAAGTTTTTGTAGTGCAACGATAGTCCTGCAAATTTTGTGTTAAACTTGGCAGAATGTATGAGTTTCAGTAACGAAAATTCGGAATGATCCTATGGCGCACAAGTTTCTTGTGGCATATAAAAAGGCTAAGAAGCAGTTGACGACGGCATATAAAAAGGCTAAGAAGCAGTTTCTATTAAAACACACTATTTTTTTTTGGAAGTGAAAATATTTTTCTTATGCGGTAGAAAAGTAATGGGGCTGACTTCACCAAGAGCGATTTGGCAACGCTGCCGACTTCTTAGTCTCTTCTAGACGTGCAGTACAACTTTTAACCTCATCCGGTAATTACGCATTTTAAGTGAAGGTAAGTTTTTGTAGTCTCTCAAATTTTGTGTTAAACTTGACAGAATGTATGTTTTTCAGTAACGAAAATTCGGAACGAGCCTATGGCGCACAAGTTTCTTGTGGCATATAAAAATGCTAAGAAGCAGTGGACGACGAATCTTACTCTGAAAGGCCTTGAAACATTGAATATTGATGAAAATGTGGATCAAGTGAGAGGTCTTGTGAGATGAGACCATCAACTTATAAAGCTCAGGTCCGACATTAAACACAGATTGATTCGTACTAATGACAAAGTCCACTATGCCGCGGCCATTTTTTAAACGTGTTTTTGGCGGAAAAAAGGAATTTGTGTGGTTTTTCCAGCCCCTTTATTCACCTGATTAAAGATGAATATATACCACGTGTAAGGACGTCATTTTGATACTGTCAATAACATACAAAGAACTATAACTGATGAGAATTACACCTCCGCAAATGTATTTCTAACTAATCGGACTACTCGGATAACATCGACATGGAAAAGTAAAATGAAAATGCTTAAAAAATTTATCCAGTCAACTCATCCCATAAATATTCAGGGATTTCTATCTTTAAAGATCCCTGAAACTTGAAGCAATTTGATCTACAAAATATCCTTCATCATGTATAGTACATAATTACAGATCTTATATACAAAAAGAAATTCTGCCACTTTAGTCATTTTTTATTTTACTGATCAGACTATTAGTGAAATAAAAAATTTATTTTATTTTACTATTAAATAAATTAATTAAGCTTACTTGATGAAAAATAAATTTTCATATTTATACGGCAAGTACAAAAATACATTGCATAAATTATTTAAAAAAAAAGGATATAAGTAAGTATATGAAAAAGGCTATAAATTTAATGGTGATTATTTTATAAAATAAACTGAACTATAATAGACGACAACCTCGAAAACTATATTGTTGGACTCGCCGAAAATAAACTGAATTAAAACTGTTTGTTCTGGAAATAAAAGTTAAATGGAAAAAAAACTATTTTGTTTATACGTTCTCATATAATACGAGGGTAGTTCCAGAAATACCTGACCTAACGTATAAATGGCCGTTATTGTTTGAAAAAAATTACTATAGTCGAAAGTAACAACCTTACAAGACTGAAATTTGAAGTTTGATGATGCTGCGTTGTTTAGTGAGTTCTCTCAGTGAACTTGTGAACATGGAAAAAATTGGTCTTCGTTATGCAGTACAATAATTTCTTTGGGACAGTCTACTCCTTTACTTACAACAATAAAAAATTGGGTGTCAGAGTTTAAACGAGGCCGTATAGGCTGCCAAGTGGAACATCGTTCTGCGTAGTCCAAATAAAGTGACCACACCGGAATTGGTTATAGAAATCCACTTTGCATAACCGTCAACTGAAACTGCACTAGCTAGCAGATATGCTACGCATTTCAAAAAGTTCTGTACATCGCATATTGACTGAAAATTCAGACATGTGAAAGCTGATCGCAAGATGGGTGCTGCGTTTGCTCACGATGGAACATAAACAGCCCCGCAAAGATGATTAAATCAAGGGTTAGGCTATGTTTTGCAGCAATAAAGCCGTGTTTTTGTATCGATTCATAACAATGGATGAAACATGAGATGAAGAAACAGTCAAACCAATGGACTGAAAGGGGAGAGTCGCTCCAAAACAGCCGAAGACAGTTCCATCTGTTGGTAAGGTCATAGCGTCAGTGTTTTGGGATGCTCGTTGGCTAATTTTGATTGATTATCTACGAAAAGGGAAAACTATGAACGACCAGTAATATGTGAACTTATTGCAGCATTTGAGTGATGAAATCCAAAAAAAACAGACGCATTTGGTGAAAAAGAAAGTGCTGTTTATGGCGATGGCCAAAATCAATGAGTTAAAGTTCGAATTGCATCTTTACGCACCCTAAAGTCGCCTGATTGAACCCCTCGGATTACTTTTCTCTTTGCAAACTTGAAAAAATAGCTTGTTGGTAATATAATTGCCAACAATGAAGAGGTGGAGTCTGCGGTTAATGGCTATTTGGAGGAGCTCAACGGTTATTACTATAAATAGGGTATCGAAGCTATTGAACATAACTGGGAAAAAAGTGTATCAAGCTGAAAGGAGACTATATTGAGCAATAAAGATATTCTTTCCCAAATTTTTTGTGTTTTCTTTGTTAGGTTGGGTATTTTTCGGACTGCCCTCGTAAATGGGAACATCACGAAATGAGGCCAAAGTTAAGTTTTGAATAACAAATCACAAAAAAACTACTTTGACGATGGATTAATTGTCAGACTTATGCACTCAAAAAAAATTATCAGCAAAATGCATCGAATAAAATGAAATCAATTCAGGCTCATAAGTATTTTCTATTCAATTCCTTTTTGCCATTTAAATAAATATTCCTTTTGATTCCTTTTAATATGTACAGTCTTTCTTTAAATCCAATTCAAATTGGAATTAGAATCGGAATCGGATGGCTTCTGCTAACCTGGCACGCTAATCGCAACTAGCTGAATGTTGACACAGAGAAGAATCGCTTCTCCACAATGCAATGAATTTTCTTTAATTAGCGCAGAATGCTATTAGTATGTGTATGTCTATGAACGAAAGACAGTGCCTAACTGAGTACCGATCCGTGGAAAACCTTTCTTAGCTGCTAATCTAGCGATTTGTGTGCGATTGATTGAGTCACGATTCCTAAAAAGACCACCGGCCCACAACTTCAATTCGAAATGAAGATATCACAACCGAATATGCAAAATGTCTTCATCTAGGCAATCAAGCATCGAGCACTTAGGTAAAGAGCTGAAGACCGGCGAATGTTGAAGAAATTAAACCAATTGAGTTGGATCGAACTTCTAGTCAATTTGTGGTATTGTTGGAATTTGTTTAGTTAGAGCTGGGCTGAATTGAAGTGTCTATGATGTCAATCCGAATAAGAACCCCTTTTAAATAAGAAGAAAATTGCCAATCCGTTGTTCCCAATACCTTGTCTGAATTCAGCGCAGAGACTTTGGCACATTTTGCCCGATCTCATGAAGGCTTTAGGAATCATCTGTCTGCATCTGAACCTAAAGCATGAAAGACTCTACAAAAAAATACCCCGCTTCAAATACATTCAAAATTATTTAATATATGAAGCTAAAAATTCTTACAGACTCGGAGAGGTTTGTTACAGTATTTGGCACATCTAGCTACTAAACTAACCTTCCTTTTTCAAAACAAGCTCGGACTTCTAGACTTTTGTACTTCTGCTCTCGATTTGTTCACTCGGTTTTCTTTCATTTCTTAAATTTTATTGTCACCTAGTGTCTCTTCCCGCTAACCTTCTCAACGGGTACTACTACATTTCAGGTTTCCATTATTCTTCTGCCAGTTGGCTTCCAATTAAGAATAGCAAATATTTACTGGCAATGAGTATAAGACCTCATTGCACATGATCGTAATAGTAAGTATCTATGCCATATTCTCACATAACGAACTAATGATCCTTGGTTTGCATAAACTAGAGCCCTACGTGCCATGATGAGTCCCTGTTTACATTTTTTTTTTCTATACTCGACAAATCGTTCAACTACGAGTGGTCGTCTACAGTGCTTATTTGTAGAAATGATTTAAAGATTCAAAAATAATACTCATAAGAATGAATAAACGAGTACATGTGCAGACTCGATGGTACTCGTATATGGGTACATGTACGTCCAAGGAAAATGATGACATTTCGCAAAATCGACAAGCCTACAGATCTGTCTGATGGAATTGCATTTTACAGCTTTCGATATAAGCCAACCTAATTTATTGCCTTTGAAATTAGTTGACTACTTCACCAAGAAATTATCTTCATCGTCAATGAAGAAAAATAACCCAACCAACCAACCATTCTAGGTAGTTTTGATAGAAAATTTACCTTACCTTCTTCTAGTTGCTCTACACTTAAAAATTTTTTTCAATATATGATAATCTTTTATTATAATTTAAATATTAATTATTTTTAATTAAAGTAGAAGTTATTAAGTTTTAATTGGAAAAATTATTTATATGATAGACGACTAATATGCACAAATGAAAGATGTTTCACAATTTTTAGTTCGGAAAGTAATATTCTATAAAGAATACTTTAAATAATTATTTTGATTTTATTTTTTTATTTTATATTAACTTTCTTTTTTCATTATATAAATTGGAAAAAATTTTAAAAATAAATTACTTTAACACATAAACTACTTGGAATATTTGATCCTTTTAAGGTGAATTTTCATAAATTTTTCACACGTTTTGGACTGTAAAGTGGCCATTACTTGACGGATATTTATTTTTAAATACTCTTAAGTTTAGCAAATTAGTCATAAATATAAAATTTTTTAAGTACTTTTACAAAAATAAAATCACATCACACGTTTTTCAAAGCCAATTAACATCACCAAATCACGAAATTACGCATTCTTTGAACTTTTCACACAATAAATTCAAAATTTGTTGTGTTGTATAGTTTTGGCTTCATTTTTTTTTTTTAATTATATATACTCTTAATTTTTTATTCAAGATTAATTTAAAAAAAAAAACCATTTCCATATGACCATAGCGATTAGAATTGACGGAAATGGTCTCTCCTTTTTCGTTTTCAAAGAAATATTGGCCATTGATACGAGGGTCGTTCAATATGTCCTTAAAAAAGATGGAAAACAACTATTTTTAAAAAAAGAATTTTTTTTATTTTTCAACATAATCTCCTTTTAGCTCTATACACGTTTCCAACCGTTTTTCCAAAATTTTTATCCCGTCCAAAATATAGGATTTCGGAAGTTCTGCAAAATACTCATCCGTTTGAGCAATGACGTCCTCGTTGGAAGTGAACCGTCGTCCGCCAAGCCATTTCTTCAGATTGGGGAAAAGAAAATAGTCACTCGGGGCCAAATCTGGTGAATAAGCGGGATGCTGCAACAATTCCATTCTCAATTCCACAATTTTGGCCATGGAAACAGCGCATGTGTGCACACGCGCATTGTCCTGATGCAAGAGGATTTTTTTCTTCTTCAGATGGGGGCGTTTCTCTTTGATTTCCTCGCTCAACTGTTATTGTTTTTCCTTTTTCCAAGTTGTCGATAAAAATGATGCCCTGCGAATCCCAAAAGACCATGGCCATCACCTTGCCGGCCGATGGCACAGTTTTTGCCTTCTTCGGAGCCCGTTCACCCTTGAAAATCCACTGTGATTGTGTCTTCGTTTCTGGAGTGTAGTAGTGTATCCAGGTTTCGTCCACAGTGACATATCGACGAAGGAATTCGGCAGGGGATTGCGATGAAAGAGTGCCAACATAGCCTCAGAGTCCACTACACGATTGCGCTTATTCTCCTCTGAGAGCAAACGAGGCACCCATCTTGCCGAAATTTTTTTCACAGACAATTTTTCATGCAAAATTGAAGCGACTGTACCTTGTGATATGCCCGTGGCCTCAACTAATTCGCGCACGTTAGTTCGCCGATCGTTCAAAATCAGATCGTGGAGGAGTAGACACCTCAACTGGGCGTCCTGAACGATGTTCATGTTTTGTGGATGAACGGCCACGTTTAAATTCATTCACCCAATTGTAAACCGTCGCAAACACAGGTGCAGATGTGCCATGAACTGCATCCAACTCGGTTTTGATTTCTTTCGGGCTTAAGCCTTTCAAATGGAGATGTTTGATGACAGCCCTAAACTCGCTTTTTTCCATTGTTATGCACAAATAAATGTCTTTAACTTTAATCGACGATAGAAATTAACCTACGCTATGGATCGAGCTGAAATTTTGATAGCTTTCCTGTCGAAAATGGTACTTACAAAAAAAAAACTTTACTGACACTACGAGCGCAATTTCTTGGATTTTCTAAGGACTTATTGAACAACCCTCGTATCTTCAAATGCATACCAGACAGTCTTATTTCGTATATGCGAGTACAATAATTTTTACATAATTACTTGTAAATTTTTAGACCCCCATATATGGAAATTATGCTTGAAGACGCATCCACTACGTGCAAAATGAGCCTCGTCACTGAAGAGAATATTGCACGACACGTGGTTATAGCATAATAACCACTTCTGGTAAAAAGTTTCCAAATATTTTTGCACAATATTTTAAAAAAAAAAATGCCATAGCTTGAGATATATAAACATAATCTTAAATAACATATTTACTAAGCAGCTATTAAATAACAGGATTATATTTTTCGAATTATAAAATGGATAATTCTCTACTTTATCTAAGAAGAACATATTCTAACTTGCACCTTTTTTCTTAGCTCTAACTTAACAAATTTTAAAAGTTTTCAAATTTTTTTTATAATTATGACAATATTTAAAATATAATTATGGCTTCTGAAGAGTTAATTCTATCTTTTTGTACTAGTTCGTATGGAAGCTAATATTTTCTATTAAAAATATTGTATATAATTTCTATTAAAACAAAATATTTTTTTTTTGGAAGTGAAAATATTTTTATTACAAAATTAATATTTTAATGATCTCATTACTATTAGTATGCCTTTTTAGCTATGTTTCATTAAAAAATAGAAATTATATGTTTTCGGTATATTTATCAGCAGACAGACCAGAGTTACGAACTGAACCAAATGTAAAGATGTCAAAATGATTAATTTTCAGTAGCCAAACATGTGAACATTAATTAATCGTTCAGTGATAATCAGAAGGATACAAGTTTTCAGTTGAATTATATGTAAAAGTCTGCCGAATGGCAAGACTCAATTGACTAATTAATATTTGGTCCTTTTTTCTTGAAATGTTGAACTTTTCTGATAAACACAACCACGTTCATTTGGGATTCTTCTGCCTGCAAACGTGCAAGTAGTGGTGTTTGCCTTTTAATACTCTGTTCAGATAACGACCACAATCATGAAATTGTATCATTTTAGGCTCAGCTAGTTTATTTATTCTTTTCGAGTAACGATAAAATTTATTACAACTCTGATGTGTCTCCGATCCTTGGCGCTTTATTCTGGTTTTCTTTATGTCCAAGGATCTTATCTTGGCGCTTTGATCGATATGCAACCTCAAAAACAACTGCAAATACCCATAAAACTGTGTTCAGCTCCTTTCAGTGTGTCTCCTGCTCTATACAACTCACGACCTATAAGATCTGTTATACCACAATAATGGACACCATAACATGAGAAGAGAGGAAGAGTATTGGATTCTTATATTATAGACTCATTCACTCGAGATGATCTTGTCTGTTTGTCTGTTTATCCAGAAAACCAGGCGATTGAATCGATGTTTGGTAGCTTGTACAGAGGCTTGTCTGGCTGTCGGAACTGAGCTGTGATTCTTGATCTGCACTAAATACCACATTGCTAATAAAAAAACGTACCTGTGCAGCCATGGTGACGTCTTTCGAAAATATTACCGGCTGTCGTATTCGCATTGTGCTGCGATCTGATTGATTAGCCCGATCCTCCGATAATCTTCATATCCTCTTCCATCTTTGGTCACTACTTTCCACTTTCAATTGCAATGAAATTTTTCGATATTTTTACGACTTGCAGATGGCACATTTATATTCAGTCAATGTCATCGATATATTATGCCGTAAATTGTATCAAATTCATACTATATCCAGCCAACTTAAGTTAGTATGAAAATAAATCGACGCATCGCATTACGACAGCTCATATCAGAGCGACAAGATCGAAAGAACGCCTACAATTCTGGAATTCTGAGACAAATTCCATGGCGGATTTTATATTTCAACAATATATATTGGCATTCACGTACAGACTGCGCAAAAATACATACAACGAATATTTTCCATGCAATTAGTTTCAGTACCTCCTCTATGGTCAGACCGCAACTTTAAGACAAATGACTCTAATCTCATGATTAATTGTATGGGACTGATAAGAACGTTAGAGACTTGAATCCGAATAGGAAATCTTGGATGGCAATATTCTGGAAGCTGACCGGCACCGTCTGTTGTTAATTAAAACCTTGGTGCATTCGAAATTGCAGAATCTTCTTTATTTTTCAGTCAATCGAAAATAGAGAAACATTTGCGCACCTATTACATATCGATTGAATACCACCAAAGATGTACAGACTGCAGGTAATTTATTTCCTCAATTTTCATTTGCGATTTCATTAAAACCATCCCAAGTCTAGGATCCAGTGCTGAATTCCTGATAGCAGCAATAAAACATTTATCAACGACGACTAAGGTACACATCGATACCACCGTGTTGTAGTGGCATCTTTTCATAATTATAGAAAACCAAATGGCAAACTAGCAGATAATAACAAGAACGAAAATTATTTAATCTTACCATATACATTAGTGTTACTCCCCACCTTAACTGTGTGCGCAATGCGGGAGCTCCAACTTTCGTCGGTTGTGCCGTAATCGACTTTGAACAAAATACACCACAATTTCTCAAAAACCGTCAATTATAATCGACGACTCCTAGTGGCATTGGCCTACAGTATAAAGTAGTTTTGAGGGGTCATATTTTTAAGACTCATAGCCATTTGTTAAGAATTTTAATAGATTTCTTCTTTATAAAAGAAAAAAGTTTATGTAAACACCAAAAAATTTAATAGAAGTTTTAAGAAAAAATAAAAAACGTTCGGTTTTTTATATAAAATTCTTAAAAACTTTTCTTTATATATTTTTATTCAAAGTAATAAAAAGGATTAGGAAATAGCCACTGAATTAAGGCTCATCAGACATCCTCTGTAAATTCTATCCTTTTTAAAACCTTTCTTATATTATCCTTAAAACATGCCGCAATAACCTCATTTAAAAAAATTGTCACTCTATTGAATATGCCCTTCACAATCGGATAAGACAAATCTCTCCCACCGCCTATTCTAGAAAAAACGCATCCCCTTTTTCCCTTTTAGGAAAGGAGTTTAGACTGTCTACGTCACTGAGTACATGCTAAATCGCAGACACCAATCCATCTTGTTGTACAAAGCTATTCCTAGAATTGGTAGTGGCGATGAATACCGCAAACTGAAGCATGCAATTTTACCAAATAAAAGTTTCCTCTTCTCCTTAAACCTGGTAGTGTATCAAGTTTTAGCAACAGTCTCGTAACCTCATAGGTTATTCGGGGCCCATTTGTTGATTCAGTTCTCAAATGCACTGGTTTCCAGGTAATGCTGATATATATTCGGAAATGAGCTAGCTGATCAACAAGCAGGGAAGGCTCTCAATGTTCGTGTACCTATCAGGGGTATAATCTTAAATCCGCTGTTTGGTGATAGATGGCGTGAGTGAGCGTATTAAGCTACCATAGGCACGCCATACTTTTTTTTATGAGTTTGACATTTGTCAACATTAATTAGTGCACATTGTCAGCAATTTCGTACAACAACATACATTTTTCCTTTGGTAATCATGTCTAGTTTTGTGCCAGAAAAAGAGCATATGCGAGAAGCTCTGGTTTTCTGCTTCAATTTGAAGATATCGGCTGCCGAATTGCATCGAATGCTTATGGAGGCCTATGGTGACAGTGGTTTATCGGAAACAACGTTCCGAGATTGGTTTTCGTCGGTTCAAAGACGGAAATTTTGACTTGTGGGACAAGAAGCGTGAAAATCGGCCTAGGAAGGTTGAGGACCATCGATTGCAGGCTCTTTTGTACGAGGACGATACCCAATCGCAAAAAATGTTCGTGGAGCAATTGGATGTTACTTAACCAGCCATTTCCATGCGTTTCCGTGGGGAAGATTGAAAAGATCGGAGAATGGGTACCACATGATTTGAACGATAAGCAAAAGGAGCGTTGCCAAAACACATGCGAAATCTTCCTCACCAGACAAAAAGAATGTCATTCCTGCATCGGATTGTAATAGGAGATGAAAAATTGATATATTTCGAGAATCCTAAACGCAAGAAATCGTGGGTTGATCCCACCCAACCATCAATATCTTCCCCAAGACCAAATCGCTTCGGACGGAAGACAATGCTGTGCGTTTGGTTGGATCAGCAGGGTATAGTCTACTATGAGATGTTGAAACCTGGTGAAACTGTCAATGCCCACCGCTACCACCAACAACTGATCAAATTGCACTGTGCTCTGCGTAAAAAAAGGACGGACTATCAACAAAGATATGGCAAGTTGATTTTCCTCCACGACAACGCACCATCGCACACGTTAAAAATGATCCGAAACTACTTTGAAATACTCAACTGGGAGGTGCTACCCCACCCTGCTTATTCACCAGACCTGGCCCCTTCCGACTACCACCTGTTTTGGTCGATGGGCCACGCGCTTGCTGAGCAGCACTTTGATTCTTACAAAGATGTCCCCACAAATTGCTCGAGAGATGGGAAAACTGTGTAGCTAGCGAGGGCAAGTACTTTGAATTATTTTTTGTTGTGCTTTTTATGAGAAAAACATGAGTTTTTTTTGACTAAAAGCTTATACACCTTACTGTATTTCTGCACTTGGAGTATCTACTGACCGCATTTAACATCCTTGGATATGTACTAGGCTAGTAAACAACCATCTAAAATTCTGAGCAAGGAAACTTCTCAGATTTTGAATTCAGCTTACAGTATTGCTTCGGTAACCAACCTCGTTCTTCATGCCAATTAATCTAAAATTTCTTCACGAACCAGACTCCTTCCATTTTGGAGCTCTTAGACCCAACAGCTTCCTTCCTAAATTCTTTTATAAAATTTTCTAAAATAATCTTATTGGCTCCATTAAATGTAACAACTTTCATTACGAAACACTGCCAATGCCAACTCACACGTAATATGATGTCGCCAAATAGCCTCATGATTATGGCGTTACGCAATAGCCTCTGACCCTTATTTCAGATCCCTCACATATAGTACAAAGTACCAGATATTCCCAAGAATTTATTTTTTGCTAAAAACCGATAAATTTTGCCTTTAGCTTTGACTAGAAATGCTTTCTTTCACATCAAATCAAACTCAATGCAAAACATTACCTTCAGCACTTCTCTGGTTCCACAATTTGTTATGACAGAACAATAGTAACGATCATGACTTCTCCTAATGCGCGGCATCATTCTTCCGCCATTGTCGAAGCATTACTGAGAGTGCCATTGCAATAGATCTTAAATAGTACTAGTTAAGTTATAAAACGTGTTTGATGACTTGGCATTGCGGTTATTTAACACTAAACTCGTCAAGATCATGGTCAGTTGGTACAGCGCTTGCATCACAAATCCGAGTACGTAAGTCCATCGTTTGGAAATGACTTTGCTAAATAGAATCAAATAGAAGAACTACAAGATTCCAATGGAGACGGGTCTATGAATAAATCAGCCGCGCGAATGCGTTCGGCTAGAGTGCTGCGTGCAGATCAAATCTAGCCTCATCAGATCTATTAAGAAAATTTGACATGGACTCTATCGGGCCAAGCAATTGTGGCCCAACAATATGAAATTGAATCATAATACGGCATTGATGATCGGAATGGGAAAACGACGTGTCGATGGACAGCAATCTTATCCAGCGTGTATAGTCGGGGAATACTCATAGTCCATTGATCGTTGAGGAAGTTTTTTGCAAATGATGCTATAGAATAGAATCCATTTTTATCTGGAATAATTTTTTTTGTATAGTTATTGAATAAATTGCTGGACCATAGATTGGATAAGGTGAGGAAAAATCTTGACGGAACTAGTCAATTCATCGACGATGACACGAAATGTGATGATCTCGTGACGCAAAGAATTGTCGTTTTTATGTCAAACGCGATATCGACGAATTATGTCAATAGAGATCCCAATACTGATGTTGATGGGGATATTAAGAGGTTCTAATGAGTTATTTAACGAATGATTCGATTTCATGATGGGACGATGTGAGTTGAAGTGGTAGATAGCCACTAATTGTCTGTAGAGAAAAAATATCTAAGATCATTCGAATGATACAGATTTATCCAATTTGCACTTTGGCAAGCAAAGTTAAATCAAATACAAATAAAATTTTAAATATTCAATATTTTTTCAATAATTATATTGCTTAAACTTTGCCATTATACATATAAGATCCAACTAATACCAAACAAGACTTCTTGTGGGACACGATCATTTTAAAGTCATTTTTTTCCGTTCTCGCATATTTCTAGCTGTAATTCGGCCATTACTGAAAGCATGATGGTTTTTAATTAAATGTAATTATATCTTTTGTATAATTAGTATCTCTATTAATATAATTGTAATATTAATGCAGATACTAATTATACAAGAAAAAATCGAATGGCGTCAAATTTTATGATCTTGGACGCCGATTGACATCACCATATTTCAAAATTGATATTTGTCTCCGAAATTTGTCATGTTGTGTAGGTTATGGTACACTCTTACTAAAACCACATATGGTACAGATTAATTTCTTGAAGTTTTGGCAAAAAGAAATAAGTTCTCATATGGCCATACTGCTCAAAAATTGACGATAACGGTCTCTCGTTCTTCATTGTCAAAGAAATACGGGTCAGTTACACCTTTAAACCAAAATAAACTCTAGACAGTTAGTTTATACATATAAAAGGGCTTCTCCAAAATTACTTGTGGATTTTAAGAGCCCTTTTTGACGTATCTGCCGAACGAGAAATAAAGTTTTATCTTTGAAGAAAATTATGTATTGTATCTTCTTAGAAGGCTAAATAAATCCATGAAATAAAATGGAAGATATTAAACTAAAAATTTCTAATCTAAAGTAGCATATATATATAGCAGAGCTTTATTTAGCAGAGCTTTATTTTTCTAATATTTTTATAAAGACTTTTTTATAATGTTACATCGTGTCTAACTTCGACAAAGTTTCGTTGCGGTTCTCTTTCTAACGACAACAATAATTCCAACTTTAAGTGGGACTCACAAAAGCATAGCAAGTGCTCTTTCGTTAATGAAACCAAAATGTTATGATTTACTTCTGAAGACTAGATTAATAACTTACAAAATATTGCGGAGCCATTTAAACTGTGCATAGAAGCTGAAACTCAATAAACCGACATCAGACATTGTCGATTTGTTTGTTGGAAATGATCAAATTGCTTCTATTTACGTTCAATTGATTTAGAAATACGATTTTAAACTGTGAATGTTAAATTGCATTTTCGAATCTAGTGCATTGCCAATTGAACTGCAGGTAGTCGAATTCAATTTGAAGCTGAACACAAGCAGCAATCGCAACAGATAACATCGACTTACCTGGCATAGAAGAAGCTTAGTTGGAAGACAAGCCGCCGAACAGCTATCGCATCACATCGATTCAAGTTAAATTTGGTCAAATCGGAGACGATATAATCATCTCTGCACCATCAGCAATGGACCGGACCGATAATGATGGTTAGTTGGTCCCAGTGTTGGTTGCAGGGATGAAGGTAAAGCGGACGAATAAGCAACTAAAGGTGTGATTGCCGCCACAACTTCTACGGGAATTTTAGTCTTCACTTAAAGTTGTACCGGTGTTCATGGTGGCTGCTGGGCGGAACATCGCATCGACCGGTTCACTGGCGTTTACTGTCGGAAAACGGCACAATATCAAGAATTCCACACCAACCGAACATGGTGTACATGGTGAAAAATAATTTAATACTTTTATTATTGATTTATACCTTTCAACAATTCACTGCATTTATCATACAATTTCAGTACATTTATCATTTAAGGTCTCCGTGGTCCGAAGTTGCTTACGTTTCGATCTGTTGCCATTCAAGTCATTCCGAAGCGATTCAATTCGATTGAAGGCGATTTGGTGGCGATTTGTGGAGCGATTCCCTTTCGTACTTTGGGATTTTGTTTGTTTGGGCGCGCACACTCAGAATCCAAACGACATATAATTTATGGAATATTTCCGAAAGGCTTAAATTACTCGACGTGAATAGGTATGAGATAGGTTCTGATACCCCGGCATCGAATCCAATTCAATCTACTCGTTTTGATCTATTCTTCCATCGTCTGCGTCTGCGTATTGTAATTTTATTCGATTTTTTTCAAGTATCGGAAGTTTTCTCCTACTGTGCGATCGGATGCCTCACAGTATCTCTTCTGGTACTTCTTTGCCATCTAATTTGTCCAGAACGATCTCATATTATAATAAGAAGAATGACAAAAACTTAACCAAAAAAAGTTTCGGCGGTTTTAATTTACACGCTAAAAAAACAATTTTAATTAGAATTTTTAGTATAATTTGAAAAAAAATTTCTAGATCATTTATAGTATCATTTTTAGCGAAATGTAAATTTTTAACGCCATGACAACTCTTGCCATTTACGGACATCTACATAACAAGTTTCTAGCTGGATATGAACTTAGGACTATCGTATACTAAACGCAAAAATTTTGAGGGTCACTTAATTAAGGTATCTATTTAAAAAAAATTGTTTTCTTTTTTACTAGAATGTGTAGAGGATAATCCATTTTAAAATACGGAAAGAACAGTATTATCATTTAACAAAACTTGAATATATATAAAATTTTAAATAAAATTTTCTTAGCTTAAAGTTTGCCATTTTAAAGATTTATTAAATATAAATATTTACAATGCAGAAAATACACCAAGCAATTGCTGGAACAACGAGCTTTTGGTGCTGATTATTTGAACAAAATTTCAAATTTCCATCGAACTTCCATCGAAGTTTTTCCTGCTAGCATGTGCTTATGTTAAGCCTCAGTATTTTAGTAAATCACGTGACCAGTGACACTTAAGTCTTCGATGGGTGTTTTTTGAAAAGGAAGTGGAGCCTAGTTCTTGAATTAGTATGATTGAAGATACAAGAATGAAACTTTTTATAACGAGACACAGGCATATCAAAAACAAATGAGACATTGAGATCATGGTGGATAACAGTTACAATTGTATGGAGTATTTTTGATTGAAGGTTCTAGATCGTAAGTCCATATTGGTTTCAGTAGGGCATTGTATAAAAGTAATTTGTTGTCTATAGTAACTTTAGAATGTTGGTCTAGAAGTCGAAGTAGTTGCAGGTATCGTCATTTTACTTTTTGTCTTTTAAGTCTTGTATGTGGGTTCCATATCTAAGTTGAGTCTTAGGTACTGCACTTCGTTGTGTTGTAGTATTTCGCTTCCATTAAGGTATATGGGAGGAAATGGTTCATGGCGAAGAGTAAAAATCACGTGCGTAAATTTACGTTCATTAACTTTTACTCTCCATCTGGTAAACTAGTTCTGGAGAGTTTGGATTTCGAATTGGCGAATTTTGGAGCATATTGGGGATTTTCACTAGATGCAGGACAGGCCGTATCATCAGCGTATATAGCAAAGAAGGTATTGGGACAGATTGGGATATCGGATATGTAATTGTTGTAGAGGATGGGTCCAAGTATTCTTCCCTATGGAACACCAACCATATCGGATAGATATTCAAGAGTTCATTAAATATGTTTACTTGGAAATGTTGCATGGAAAGGAATGATTTTGAGACCAGAAAATAGGTAGAAGCAAAAATCCTCTTGAGTTTCCAGAATAAGCCCGGGTGCCAAATTCTATTAAAAGCTTGATTTATATCAAGAAACACTCCAGGTTAGTACTCTATTCATTCTAAAGAGGAGCACTTAACTCGATAACTTGATGATACTGCTGCATAGTAGAGTGTTAGGAGCGTAAGCCTAATTGATAGTTGGGAATTAAATTTGAGCATTTTTATTTTAAGAAAAATATTTTTCTTTTTATAAAAATAAGATTAGTTTTACTTTCCAGAAAAAATGGAGCATTATACTTAAAAGTGCTATCGCGAAATTTGGACAACTTTGTTGCGTATGAAAGTGTCACCATTTTTTTTTTTTTTGTTGACCTTTCCTATTATGAAAAGCATTTCCTCAATTTGAAGATATTTAATTGCAAGTTCAGTTATAATAAGAAAACCTATTCACAATTGAATGTTAGATTATGCAACAGGATCTGATCGAATCAATGGAGTATTGTTGGTTCGGATTGCTAGTAACCTTCAACCTGGCGCGATGGTCATTCAAAGTATTTTTGAGGTTACTTTTAATCAATACGCCTTCATTCGATTAACAATAGATCATCATTATTGGAATTGGCGTAACCCTCACCACCACGACCACCACCATCATCACGATCATCATCTTTACCCAATTTGAAACTAGTTTTGGGCCGCAATGGAACACGCATCACTCTCTATATAATCCCGGAACTATTTACGGAATCCACTTTATACTGAGGGCAACCTATACTCGTAGTTTTCACTCGTACCGTTAGGACGCATTGTATCTATTGTGATGGATAGACGAGTGTGATCAATGGGAAATGATCGATCTGATTTTCCATGTTTTCTCTCGAGAAGAATGCAGCTATTCGATTTGGCGTCCTATTATTACCAGACGTAAACAATCTGTACGAGTAGATAAGTGATCCAACGACCGATAAATAACCGATCAAGATGCATTTATTCACAAAGATTTCTTACCAAAGATTAGAGATTCGAATGAATGGATTTGAAGATGATTTGTTTTTGTTGGCCAATTGAATTCTGTCCGCCGACAGAGAATCGTACAAGAACATAGAAACATTGAAAGAAATACGAAAACATTGCTTTCTGGAAATAAGTTGCGTAAATGAATAGAAATGGAGAGGTCAGAGAAAAAATTGATTGGGAATGGGGGATGACAGGGGAGTATGGAAACAATAAAACATCGAAGCATAAATTAACCTGCTTTCAAGAACAATTAGTTTCGACAACAGCGCGAAAAGTATCCCACAGAATTGAGTGTGGAATTTCAGAAGCTACGTCGCTTCTGCAACGTCTCGAACGGATTCGACTATCGATACAGATTCGTTATACGGAAATTGAAGCATTTTTCGTCTTCTTTTATTCTTTTGTACAGGTAGATAATTTCGAAAGTAAATATTGGTAGCAATAGCAATTTCGAGGTAAATAAGAGGTTATGGCATCTGTGATTTACAGTACAGCATATTCGAATATTGCCGGTGAACGTACGTACAAGAACCTTGAATAAAATGGTAGATTTTTTTAAGGCAATTTCAATTCAATTAAAATCGTTTTTGAAAGACGAAATATTTAATGTATTCTTTAAGAATAATTTTTAATTATTGGCAGTTCTTGTAGTCATTTTACGTAGCTTGTATTCAAAGTAGACGTTTCGATCGAATTTTCTATTTACAGATGGACATATGCAAATATTTTATTAAATTGTATTCTAAATATAATCTCTCCGATACCCCCCCAGGGCCATATTCTGTAGCTCCATTAGCTTGAGGTCATTTGGTGACTAGACTTGTATGGAAGAAGCCAGATTTCTCTTTGAAAATGTTCCCAGCGTAAGTCAGGTGATCGTAGAAATTCAAACCTTGGCTAGGAAAAGAAACTAGAGGATTGAGGAAGAGCTAAAATTCTTTTATGAAAAGAAACTGGGGATGATTTGGTTGTCTCAAAATTGTGGGTGAGAGCGGTATTCCCAATCCTTATCCTTTGCAAATTGCTAGTCAAAGATTTGGGGATGGTAATTGAGTAGACTGGCTTGGCGATCGACTGACAATATGACGCAAAAAAAGTGTCACTATAAAGCCAGTCTATTTGTCTACATAAGGTTTGAGATGTTTGTGTATTTTAGGCATGTATTAGAGGTCACTTTCTAGAGACACAACCATGAAGATATTTTGGTGACTTCATGCCACGTATGGGAAGCAATATAGGCGAAACTGTTACTAGTTAGAATTGTGTTAGATTTTTGAATAAATTAATGTATTATAAAAAAATTAAGAGGGGACTTGTAAATAGAGCTCTTGGTTCCAGGACCTCCACAATCACACGACTCTAGTTTGGGACTTCTACAACAACAGCACGGTTATTTGAGAGGCAATTTCACGTTAGGAGGAATTCATATCACATGTGAGTGATGGTGACTGCCATATGATTGGCATAAACGTTGATTGGTCTTGGCAAAAACCAAATCATGAGTCAGAGCAGTATATCCAATCCAAACTATTAAAAGGTAACATTTCCCGAATTTTGATATGGACAGAATCTTATCAAATTTGAAAAGAAGCTTATAAGAATGAGAGATTATACAAAAAAAATATTGTTTTGCTGGTAGGAGCTGCACTTATCACTGACTTATCAGAATGTCATCGTAAGTGCCCAGAATTTTGGTATAGACAGAAGCTTATAAAATTTGATCAGAAGCTTATGAGAATACCAGATTAATAAAAATATTATTTTGCTGGTACCAGCTACATTTTCTGCATTTATCACTGACTTATCAGAATGTCATCGTAAGTGCCCAGAATTTTGATATAGATAAAAGTTTATAATATTTGAAAAGAAACTTATAAATAATGAGAGATTATACAAAAAAAAAATATTGTTTTGCTGGTAGGAGCTGCACTTATCAATGACTTATCAGAATGTCATCGTAAGTGCCCAGAATTTTGGTATAGACAGAAGCTTATAAAATTTGATCAGAAGCTTATGAGAATACCAGATTAATAAAAATATTATTTTGCTGGTACCAGCTACATTTTCTGCATTTATCACTGACTTATCAGAATGTCATCGTAAGTGCCCAGAATTTTGATATAGATAAAAGTTTATAATATTTGAAAAGAAACTTATAAATAATGAGAGATTATACAAAAAAAAAATATTGTTTTGCTGGTAGGAGCTGCACTTATCAATGACTTATCAGAATGTCATTGAAAGTGCCCAGAATTTTGGTATAGACAGAAGCTTATAAAATTTGATCAGAAGCTTATGAGAATACCAGATTATTAATAAAAATATTATTTTGCTGGTACCAGCTGCATTTTCTGCATTTATCACTGACTTATCAGAATGTCATCGTAAGCGCCCAGAATTTTGATATAGATAAAAGTTTATAATATTTGAAAAGAAACTTATAAATAATGAGAGATTATACAAAAAAAAAATATTGTTTTGCTGGTAGGAGCTGCACTTATCACTAACTTATCAGAATGTCATCGTAAGTGTCCAGAATTTTGGTATAGACAGAAACTTATAAAATTTGATCAGAAGCTTATGAGAATACAAGATTATAAATAAAAATATTATTTTGCTGGTACCAGCTGCATTTTCTGCATTTATCACTGACTTATCAGAATGTCATCGTAAGCTCCCAGAATTTTGATATGGATAAAAGCTTATAAAATTAGAACAGAACTTTATAAGATTTTTATATTGTGTCTTTTTAAGAATGCCTGATTATAAAAAAATATTGTTTGGCTGATATCAGCTGAATATATTATGTACTGACTTATCAGACTGCTTTCGTACATGACTATATGTGTTAGTTGCCATTCTGTTAGTGGCCAAAGCAGATTGAGGATAACTTGAGCACTTCACGATGGTGCTTTTGTCTAGCCAACTTATCAGTATTTTTACCGTAATAATAGCTCACAGCTTTCCATATTATTCAATAGTTTTGAATGGTTAATTATCATTCCATTGGCAGATGAAGAATTGTATTCCTAGCAAGTCTCGCGGCTTATTTATTGTAGGATATTTTGACCAATCCTATAATATACTACAATCGGATAATATTTCAATTAATGATGCGCTACCGTATGCTAATCAGATCTGGGACTCTGGACTAACAATGAATAGCTACAAGAGCAGCAGCACAATCAGTTAAAATAAGAGTTGGATCTTCACTTGGATAAATTAAGTTTTATATGCAAATATTTTTATTTGTGCAACTAAAAACAAAAATCTAAGTGATCGATACACGCAATAATATTTTATTAAAAAAGTTTTCGAACAAATATTTATCAATGTTAAATGCGAAACTGTTCTTTTCTTATAACCTACTTGCTTACAAATATTTCTGACCATACATGTGACCATGGCTACTTCTGAGTTTCAATGTTCAACCTCTTACGCAGACCAATCACATTCCACGTGTAAGTTAAAAGATGAATGTCACGTGCCCTATCTCATCTTGTACCCTTACTCCAAACTTTCTGATCAACGGTTGTGGTATGTAGGGTCTTTGATCTTTTATTTAACACATCCTTTAATTGGCCAAAGAATATTTGCTAAATCGTCGACCGAATACCATCGCTCAGATTGCGACTATCCAAAAAGGTAGAAGTAAGCCGATTAAAGAAATTTATCAGCTTAGTGTTGCCAATATTTCGCAAATGAACAATCTTAAATTAAGCTAATAATAGTTCAACTTATTCTATTGAATAGATAGATTTATCCATTATCAAATGGCCGATGGACCAATATTAGGTAAGTCCAGTTTTAGAGCAAAAAATACTTTTAGAATCTGGTCTCACTTGAAATTTGTTTATTTTTATGATAGTGAAAAATAATGTTTTTTTTTTTAAGATGCAAGTCTCGAACTAAGGTTATTTAACGCTTAACATGCGATTATCTCTGAACAAAATACATATGCTTGCTCAGCACGAAACTACAAAAAGCATAAAAAATACAATGTTCAAAAAGGAACTCTTTGAATGTGGTTTAAGCCTAAGAGCTCAAATTATAAACCATGAACCACGCAATCGTATAAACAGTTTGAGGACAACGGTTGCAGCCTCTGCATACCGACGGTAATCACAGTATGAGTACAAGAAGAAGTTCAAAATCTTCGGTCGCTAGCAAAGCCGTAAAATCTTCTGAATCTTGAACGGACTCGCAAGGTGTATACACATAGGTGCCGAAGGGGCAAATCTAACATCTATTCTAGGATTTCGAAAAATTGTCATTTAATTGCATCTCGAACGTGATCAAAGTATTTGCAGTATTTCTGATTATCTGATATTGATTTGTGTGTGTTAATCGAAGGCAGAAGTTCCAAGCCACAAAAAAAACCCCCAGAATATAGCGTAGGCAAAGGAATGCTACCAAAGATTTCCATGGTACAAATAGATATTTTTGCTATTGTAGATACTGGCTTTATTAGCTGTGGTATATGTGAATTTATGCAAATACTTATTTTGAACACATGTGAGCATCTAGAAAAATCTTATAAAGTTAACTACTCTATATAATTTTTATTTTAAATATTTTAAACCGTATATCACAAGTTACTTTTTAAATTAAATTATATACAAAATCTATTTATAATAAGAACATTTTAACAATAACACATTTATTTGCTGCATTATTTATTTAAAAAAAAATTTCAATTATCCTTTTTTCATTAAATAAATAATTATTATTCTTTCAGAAATGCTTTTTCTTATGTATTTTACTTGCTGTTAAAAGTGAGGCTATAAAGTATTATCCAATTTAAGCTTCGTAAAGTAAAAATATATAAAATCAATTTTAAATAATATTTCAATTAATTTTTTTACTTAATTATATTAAGTTTGTTTTGCCATAATAACTATATATAAACCGTTTATTTTGAAAGTGGCATAAGTCACTTTGTTTTTAAGTCGAGATATTTAAGGGTTTGCGTTTTCACACGTTTAAAAATATGGATGCTAACTTTCGAGAAGGTTTACTTGTATTTGTTATCTTATGATATTGATATTTTTCTGAGTATAAATAATTTCGTATAAACATTAAAAAATCACCACTTTTCATTACGGTCAAGTGACTTAAGCCACTTTCAAAATAAATAGTTTAGAAAAATGATTGATATATATTAATTTTGTCCAACGTATTTTACTGAAGTGATGTTTTGAAAGGGCAGTGATTTACTAAAATTGTTGAATAAATTACATATATAATAATAATTCATACCATAAACATATTTAATACGTGTATAAAGGCTTGATTTAAGTATTTTTTATTTTAATATTCATAAAATACAAAAATAATTAGTTCATTTTGAAACATTATGTAAGTATAAGTAATTTATATGAAAATACATCAGTTCAATTTAATTTTCGTCATCAATAGCAGTGATTAAGATCTCGGAAATCGTATTTTGTTACAAATTTTTAAAATAACTGTGGTATATTGGGGGTATATAATTAAGCAAGTCCATCATGTCTTTGTATTTTGCTGAAGAAACAGGATGAGGTCCAGCATATAACGGATCGATCTCTATTTGTGAATAACGCCTAGGTCTTCCTCTTTTTGGTGACAAATTCAAACTTAGAAATTCATCTTTTTCATCTAAAGTTAGTTTATAAAAGATTTTATAGAGAATATCATGGTAAAATCGTATCCATTGAATTTTTAGCCAATTCACTTTGTTTTGGTCTGCATTTACTTTTCTTCTTGAAACAGATTTTTCCAATAATTGTGTTGAAATAAAATCCTTTCCCTCCATGTTGTGTACTGTGAAGGATTTCTTCGGCAGGCGGCTATCACGCTATAGTAATCATTTGGAATGTATAAAACATTTGTTTTTTTCAAGGCCATTTCTATTACACCAAAGTCACGATCATTTGGTAAGTACTATGAATGGCCCGAAATTAAAAATTTGTGATCCAGAATTTCAATATCGTTTTCTGAAGACTGAACAATTTTCATCCAAGTTAATGCCTGAGAACCTCTTGATGCTATTGTTTCATTCCAAAGATACATGTCAATATTATTGTTATGAAAATTATGGAATCCCAAATTTAAAACGTACATATTCCATTTGTAAAATGATATGGAAGTCGTAAGTTTGGAAAAAGGCAATGCTTTTTGAAAGTCAAATGAAAATCAAAAATATTCATCTGGATTTTCAGCTGTTTTTTTCTGATCTTCTTGTAGACACTTTCTGGCCATTTCTGCCGATCTCAAATGTAAATCGTGTTGAAGGTTTAATTGCCTTTTTCCACCTTCATCCTCATAAGCTTGAATCTGTAATTTTAAAAAATCGCATTTTTGACATGTGTCTTTTCTAGGTTGATGAAAGTGCAAAATGAAGTCATATTTGAAGGATTTCCTGTATATCCACTCGTTAACATATTGTTGTTTATCATGTTTACATTTTTCAAGATAGAGATTGTACATTTTCCTAATATTTAGATCTGGACTTAAATATTTTCTAAGGGGATTATGACACCTTGTGTAATGGCTACTAAAGGCAGGAAGCAATTATGAGAGATTCTTCCGTTTTTCTTCCGGAATTTTCAGATTTTCCACGCAAATCTTCTCCAGGAACATCCTTTTTAAGAGCACGAGCCAGACGTCCTTCTGAGATGTTGAAAGTATCTAGAAAGAATGTTTTACAAACCAACACACTTACATTTCCATGTGTCAAATAATATTTAAATTGGCATTGTCTTGGTTTTGAAATGGAGTTCCTTGGTCTTCTCTTTTTGGGTATTTCACACTAAGCCCGGTAATTAATTTCCTGAGTACAGCGACTTACGCCACTTTTAAAATAAACATGTTTGTTATACCGTTAATTACCAACACTTCTCTCGAACAAATCTCAATAGTTATCAACTTATTAATTGCAATTTTTTTTAAAATGAAAAGATACCGTTCAATTGTATTTAGTGTTGCCATTAACTCGATTTTTTTGAAAAAGTGACATACCACTTTCAAAATAAACCGCTCATATATAACATCATTCAAATGAGTACCACAACCCTTTTTTAAAAATTCGATCCTTTCAAGAAAATTGTTGATAATATATTCGCATATTTCGGGGTTTAATATGGCAATTTTTTGACAGGTATAGATTGTTAAATGCTCGAAAGTTTAAACAATGTCAGCATAAATATGATTTTTCGCATAACGTTTATCAAACAAAGGTTTAATGGTGTCAAAAATCACGATCTTAGAGGTTAATTGATATCACCTAGATTAGTAATTACGTTTGCTAGAAAGTCTAAATTTGTTGTGTTATATGACTTTTGACTTCGTTTCATTGAAACAAGATATGGTTTAAATTTAAAGCTTTACGTTTAGGTCAAGAAAATTTACTATACTGCTCAGAATTGACAGTAAATATCTCTCCTTCTTCATTTTCAAACAAATACGGGGTAATGGCCATTTCGGCCCCATATCCACACCAGTCAATATTTTCTCACAGATATAATAGCCATTTTATACTCATTTGTGGGTTTTTAGAGCCCCTTATATAATAATTGTATCTACTGACTTGTCAATCGATCGAAAAATCAGCCTCATTGCTTTAAAAAATGTTGATCGCAAAATCAACATCCAAAGCCTGTTGTTTCAGTACACAATCTAAATATCTTCTGCATATTTTATTATCTTTTTCTGGTATTCTACTTCTTTTCTTTAAATGGAAATATGAATTCTAAATAAATACTATCTTCATTAATATATATATAGGGTTTTCCAATTAGAGTGATATGATTTCTAAGTGACGTTTCGGCCACTTGTAATATGTCATGATCTGTCAATTTTTTCATAGTATTTAGTAATGTTTAGAATTTTATCATGAAGAAATATACGCAAAAACAACGTTTATAAATTATTCAATTTTATTATCAAAATAATCGTTCTCCAATTGCAACTTTTCGTGCGCTTTTGCCATTTTATGGTCGTAATAATCGTCAAACTGTGCTCGCTATTCGTCGAATTGTTAAAAATTTCAAGCGTACATTTTCTTTACATAATGTTCAAGTGCCAATAAGACAAATAACCGCTCGAAGTAATGAAAATATTACTGCCGTTCAGGCAAGTGTTGCTGAAGACCGCAATTTGTCGATTCCAAAACGTTCTCAAGAATTGGGACTGTCTCATATCACATTCTGGCGGATTTTGAGAAAGGATTTGGGCTTGCATCCGTATAAAATTGTTATCACTCAAGAACTAAAGCCATTGGACCACCGTAAACGGTGTGAATTTGCTGATTTTGCCTTGGAACTACTTGAAAATTATGACGATTTTTTTAAGAAAATCATCTTCTTTCTCAAAAGGCTCACTTTCATCTGAGTGGTGCGGTCACGAAGAAAATCCACAAATTATTCATGAACACCCATTACATTCACCTAAATTGACAGTTTGGTGTGGTTTTTGGTGTGGTGGAATCATCGGTCCGGACTTCTTTCGAAATGAAGCTGATAACACCGTTACTGTCAATGTAGAGCGGTATAGATCGATGATAACCAACTTTTTATGGCCGAAATTGGAAGAATTTGATCTTGACAACATCTGGTTCCAACAAGACGAGGCTACGTGCCACACAGCACGTGCAACAACCGAATTTTGAGATTCGATTATTTCAAGAAATTGTGACATTGAATGGCGTCCAAGAAGTTGTGATTTAACACTATTAGACTATTTCTTGTGGAGTTATATAAACTTATTGGTCTTTAGCAATAAACCAGACTCTCTTCAAGCTTTAGAAGTCAATATTGAACGTGCTATTCATGACATACGACTTGATTTAGTGGAAAAAGTGCTCGAAAATTGGGTTCATCGAATTCGTTCCTGCAAAAGAAGTCGTGGAGGCCGTTTGAATGACGTTTTATTCAGAACTTAATTGTATCGATTGTACTTTACATCAAATAAAAAACATTTAAATTTCCTTAACAATTAGTATCACTCTTATTCGAAAGCTCTTTATGTATTATTTGTCTAGTGACAATACCGTACTTTCCAAAGTGCAAAATGAAGTCCTGACTCTCATAATTATTCATTTTTATTCTTGATAAAAGTCATTTTTTTTTTAAAAATCTAATTTTTATACGAATCTAAAAATCATTTGACTCTTTTTTTTTAAATTTTCCTTATTTAAATGGAAAAATAATTATTTTCTTCTAATTTTACAAGGAAATTTTAAGATATTACTGTATGAAATTTGAGTGAGTTGCCTAAAAAATCGATTTTTACATAGATCGTAAATATTGAATTTGCGAACTGACACCTTCCAGTTTACCTTTGCCATTATCACTGCCACTGATCAGCATACTTACTCTTAAATGGCAATATTCCATTCAGAATTGTTAAACTACTGGCTGGCATACTTATTATTTATAGTCTATGGTCTTAAGACGATGGCGAAAGGTAATCATGCACATAGAGCATAAACCTTTTAAGACCATCTTTTAATGAATACAATTTCGGTTCTTAGGAAATTGTTTGCATTTGTTTATCTTGCAAATAATCGTAAATCAATTGAAAAATCATCACGCAAAATCCAGCGTTTAGTTCGGGATCAGCTTAAATCTGAGGCGTTGTGGGGCTCAAATCGACCATTTCAAAAGGTATGGGGACTCAGTACATAAAAGCCTACAAAATGACTTAAAAAGGGTCATGTAGTGTGTAGGGAAATGGGTAGAAGAGTTGAGATAATAGAGTTTATATCAGAAGGACAAGGGACGTAGACGTGCCCTGGAGGCGATGATTTATTTCTCACCAAACCACTGCCGTACGATGGCACGCAAAGTTGATTAACTGCGCGCGCATCTGCAAAATATGCGCAAACTGCAAATGACGCCGAACTGTTGCCAGCAATTAAAAATGTGCCAGGAAGATAAAGCAGGCCGATTGGGCGGTGGCGGATGATTACTGCCCCTCGTACGGTCAATCTTAGTTGGAAGACATTAAGGATCGTAGCAGTTTCCAAAGACTCTCCCCGCTCGTCGAAAAATTCTTTTCCATTTTTACACTAGTCCAGGTATAAAAGAAGAAAAATGAAAAAAATCTCACTTTGAATCGCTTCATTAACTACTATTTCGCTCTCATTAAGGAAAAAACTACACATCCGACATCCAAATTTGCATACAAAAACATTTCGATTAAATTTTTTGCTCGCAAAATGCAATTTTTTATAAGAAAATTTCAAGTGGCGCCAAAAACTCATTCACATTTGAATCGAGACATCAAAAAATTTCTTTTGCAATAATTTTTTTATACACAAAATAATTATTTAAGCGTGATAAAAATAAAATTTCTTAACAAATTACAACAAAGTAAATAGTTTGACTAACTCTAAGTTTGGAAGATCTTTCCCATAAAATTATATCAATTAACAAATAAATAATCAAGTTTAATGGTTTCAATATGGAAATTTTTATAAAAAAATGTATACAAAAAATTCCTTTTCTCAAAAATTAAAAATATTTAAATTAAAGAACATTTTTTGCGTTGGTGTTAATTTTGATGATTAAAATTAAATGCGAAATTATAAATTCTTATAATGTTAAATGGGTCAAATAAGACTTCAAAGTATGATAACCTTTTGGTTCGTAGTAAACATTTTTTCTAAAAACTTGTACTGAAAAATTTTTACTGAAAATTTATACTGAAAAATGTTTACTGAAAATTTTTACTGAACCTTTTTACTGAAAATTTTTACTGAAAAATGTTTACTGAAAATTTTTACTGAAAAATTTTTACTGAACCTTTTTACTGAAAAATGTTTACTGAAAGATTTTACTGAAAAATGTTTAATGAAAATTTTTACTGAAAAATGTTTACTGAAAATTTTTACTCCAAAATGTTTACTGAAAATTTTTACTGAAAAATGTTTACTGAAAATTTTTACTGAAAAATGTTTAATGAAAATTTTTACTGAAAAATGTTTACTGAAAATTTTTACTGAAAATGTTTACTGAAAATTTTTACTGAAAGTTTTTACTGAAAGTTTTTACTGAAAATTTATACTGAAAAATGTTTACTGAAAATTTTTACTGAAAAATGTTTACTGAAAATTTTTACTGAAAAATGTTTGATAAAAATTTTTGCTGATGTTTACTGAAAATTTTTACTGAAATATGTTTGCAGAAAATTTTTACTGAAAAATGTTTACTGAAAATTTTTACTGAAAAATGTTTACAGAAAATTTATACTGAAAAATGTTTACTGAAAATGTTTACTGAAAAATGTTTACAGAAAATTTTTACTGAAAAATGTTTAATGAAAATTTTTACTGAAAAATGTTAACTGAAAATTTTTACTGAAAAATGTTAACTGAAAATTTTTACTGAAAAATGTTTACAGAAAATTTTTACTGAAAAATGTTTACTGAAAATTTTTACTGAAAAATGTTTACTGAAAATTTTTACTGAAAAATTTTTACTGAAAATTTGTACTGAGAATTTTTACTGAAAATTTTTACTGAAAGTTTTTACAGAAAATTTTTACTGAAAAATGTTTGCTGAAAATTTATACTGAAAAATGTTTACTGAAAATTTTTACAGAAAAATGTTTACTGAAAATTTTTACTGAAAAATGTTTGATAAAAATTTTTGCTGATGTTTACTGAAAATTTTTACTGAAAAATGTTTACTGAACATTGTTACTGAAAAGTGTTTACTGAAAATTTTTACTGAAAAATTTTTACTAAATATTTTAACTGAAAAATTTTTACTGAAAATTTTTACTGCAAAATGTTTACTGAAAGATTTTACTGAAAAATGTTTACTGAAAATTTTTACTGAAAAATGTTTACTAAAAATTTTTACTGAAAAATTTTTACTGAAAATTTTTACTGAAAAATTTTTACTGAAAATTTTTACTGCAAAATGTTCACTGAAAGATTTTACTGAAAAATGTTTACTGAAAATTTTTACTGAAAAATGTTTACTAAAAATTTTTACTGAAAAATTTTTACTGAAAATTTTTACTGAAAAATTTTTACTGAACCTTTTTACTGAAAAATGTTTACTAAAATATTTTACTGAAAAATGTTTACTGAAAATTTTTACTGAAAAATTTTTACTGAAAATTTTTACTGAAAAATGTTTAATGAAAATTTTTACTGAAAAATGTTTAATGAAAATTTTTACTGAAAAATGTTTAATGAAAATTTTTACTGAAAAATGTTTACTGAAAATTTTTACTCCAAAATGTTTACTGAAAATTTTTACTGAAAATATGTACTGAAAATTTTTACTGAAAAATTTTTACTGAAAATTTGTACTAAGAATTTTTGCTGAAAATTTTTACTGAAAGTTTTTACTGAAAATTTATACTGAAAAATGTTTACTGAAAATTTTTACTGATAATGTTTACTGAAAATTTTTACTGAAAAATGTTTAATAAAAATGTTTGCTGATGTTTACTGAAAATTTTTACTGAAGAATGTTTACTGAAAATTTTTACTGAAAAATGTTAACTGAAAATTTTTACTGAAAAATGTTTACAGAAAATTTTTACAAAAAAATTATTTATGAAATATTCATAAAAAAAATATAATTTTAAAATACTGTCAACCTTTTGACTATTTATAATTTATTGTAAGGGGAAGACTAGTCACCATACTAATACCAGAATTTTTACGCAAAATATATTCAATGCGAAGAGGTCTGGGGTACAGGAAGTGCTTTTTCATATCTAAACTAGCTTGTTTGGATTGATGGTAATTAGATCAAATTATATGATAATGCAGTCCCTTTAGTATATTGAAATGAGGGTAGACGGAAAAATGGCATGAGGAAAGTGAAACTTCTGGAATTCATATTTTAATTTGAAACAATAAATGGGAGCATAGAAATGAGTACAGGTCCGCAGTCGCAATAACGATAGAAAAATGTGTATACACCGATTGAGATTAAAACGTAATGATAAGTCTTAAAACTGGGAAATGGGAGTCATTCATTGAATCAATCATACTTGCAGTTACTTTGTATTACAATAAACATATGCTTTAAGAATAAGTGATGGTAGAACCAGAGGTAGGGATGAAGTATCTATGCTATAGCAAGCAATAACGAAGAATATATTTTAGATATCAGACTAGAAAATTCTTAAGATACTTCGAAAAAAGTGGACGAAAGGTAGGAAAAGGAGCGCACACTCATCATTTTCTACTAGTGTTTCGGTTATTAATGATACAAAATTTTTTGTTTACTGTAAAAAGATGCAAATCACTGTGCATTCCATGGCCAAGAGTAGAATAATATTTGATATAATCTTTCATCGTGTTTAACGATCTAATTACGCTTGCTTTGTAAAACCTACGCTTTGCACTGACACGATTTTTAATTCACAACAGAAAAATTATATCCATTGATGGCTGGCTCGGTTGGCCACTCACTTCTAACTTAACAATGAACATGAATCTTGGAATTCAGATTCCCAATTTTAGATTTCTGATTTCAAAATTCATTACAACCAGACCGAAGTTCCAAAATCTTTGCACGCACCCATCTACATTGGGCTGTCCCAAAAGAATCCAGGAGTCAGTTTCGGTTGGATACCAGACCCAGCATCAAATCAGAAGCAGATTTTATTTTATGGTAACATTAATTTTGTCAAGATTTGAATCGCATAAATCGAAATTTGAACACCCGAAACTAACCAAAAACCGCACAAAATCATCGACAAGAACAAGGTGGAGTCAGAGTGTAAAAAATATCCGAACGCAAGATGGGATCACGCTATCGAGACTAGTTTGAATTTCACTCACCAAAGGCAAAATACTGAATTTATTTTATAGGTCTTGCTTGTGTCATAATAACTTAAATCACGGGCTAAAATTTCTGTTGATAATTTGTTTTAGTTCTGAGTATTTATATGCGATTTTAAGGTAGGCGTTTACTACTGAAGTGAAACTTTCACGAACGTATTACTAAGATTAGTCAGACCTCGAACTATTCTAAACTATATGTGAACTCACAAAAAGATAAACAGAAACATAAAAAGTGAACATAGAATTTACTTACATGCTTCCAAGAATATTTAGAAAAAATATCTCAGCGCCAAAATGTTCTAATATCTTAAATTCGTTATGTTTTTCTAAGATAAAATTAGGGAGGTATTTTTAAAAAAAAATTCTTCTTTAAACAAACTAAAAGAATGGTTAATAATTATATTATAAATAAGGTCCTTAGCCATTTAAGGGAAACCGACGTCCTTGAGGGCATTTGGGGCCGAAAAGTATGATAATAGATTCGGTTATCTAATTAAGAACGTTCGCTAAATTAGTGGAAACTAAACTGAAGATCAGATTGTATTTTGTGGGGCAAATTATTATGTTTGAAAAGATTAAAAAAGGAACTGCGAAAGGGAATGGACGGGTTCACTAGCTTCACGAGAAGTGTGATCCTCCTCGAACAGTAGCTATGGCTGTTCTGCCATTTTTCCAGCAGATGCGCTGTACCCGGAATAACTGGGTTGACTAGCCAGCGAAATGAATCTGTCAGGAGTTGATCAGAATGTTCATTGACATGACCTGGAACTTAACCTTCTCCGAAGTTCCTACTATTTGGTCGATTATACCGGTTGCTATCCAGACCCAGATTATCTCTAGAGGTAAATTAATAGTTTTGTTTTATAAAAAAATGAGCTTAGGAGTAATTTCAGCTGCCGTCCTAACTGCCCAGAGATCACCATAGTAATAAGGTGTGTGATTCGGAAAAATACCCTACAGATTCCGACATCAGATTGCTTGGCTTTAGTATCTTCTTAGATTTGTAGATACATTCAACCATGGGTTCTATTTTAGATAAGGTTGTATAGTGTGGAAATAAAAATAGGCAGTCGAAGGATGTCTTTGAAGTTGGGTGATCTTAAGGCAAAGAGAGGAGGAATCACTTTTAGAATTAAAGATAGACAATAAGAATTTTTTACAAATTTTGAATGGGGTAGTCTTGGAAACAGACGTTTTTTGTATAATATATTTAGAAAGGATGATTGTAAATAGTAAAGAATTTGTTTGCGATCTTTCTCAATTTAGAGGGAGACTACCGGTAAAGATCGGTGTCCAATCTTATGCAATGGTTGATTGCTGACACCACCTGTCCTAGTCGGGCTAAAGGCATTCTAATATAGGGTTTTCTAATAAGAGTGATATGATTTCTAAGTGACGTTTCGGCCATTTGTAATATGTCATGATCTATATTTTTTTTCATTTTATTCAGTAATGTTTACAATATCAAGAGATATACGGAAGAACAACGTTTACAAGTTATTCAATTTTATTATCAAAATAATCGTCTCCAATTGCAAATTTTCGTGTGCTTTTGCCATTTTAAAATTTGTGCTCGCTATTCGTCGAATTGTTAAAAATGTCGAGCGTACATTTTCTTTACATAATATTCAAGTGCCAATAAGACAAAGAACATCTCGAAGTAATGAAAATAATGCTTCCGTTCAGGCAAGTGTTGCTGAAGACCGCAATTTGTCGATTCCAAGACGTTCTCAAGAATTGGGAGTGTCTCAAACCACAACTTGGCCGATTTTGAGAAAGGATTTGGGCTTGCACCCGTATAAAATTGTTATCACTCAAGAACTAAAGCCATTGGACCACCGTAAACATCGTGAATTTGCTGATTTTGTCTTGGAACAACTTGAAAACGATAACGATTTTTTTAAGAAAATCATCTCTCCGATGAGGCTCACTTTCATCTGAGTGGTGCGGTAAATAAACAAAACTGTCGATTCTGGTCCGAAGAAAATCCACAAATTATTCATGAACATCCATTACATTCACCTTAATTGACAATTTGGTGTGGTTTTTGGTCTGGCGGAATCATCGGTCCGTACTTCTTTCGAAATGAAGCTGGTAACACCGTTACTGTCAATGGAGAGCGGTATAGATCGATGATAACTAACTTCTTATGGCCAAAATTGGAAGAAGTTGATCTTAACAACATCTGGTTCCAAATAAGATGGGGCTACGTGCCACACAGCACGTGCAACAACCGAATTTTGAGATTCGATTATTTCAAGAAATTGTGACATTGAATGGCCTCCAAGAAGTTGTGATTTAACACCATTACACTATTTCTTGTGGCGTTATTTGAAGTCATTGGTATTTAGCAATAAACCAGACTCTCTTCAAGCTTTAGAAGTCAATATTGAACGTGCTATTCATGACATACGACTTGATTAAGTGGAAAAAGTGCTCGAAAATTGGGTTCATCGAATTCGTTCCTGCAAAAGAAGTAGTGGAGGCCATTTGAATGACGTTTTATTCAGAACTTAATTGTATCGATTAGACTTCATATTAAATAAAAAACATTTGAATTTCTTTAACAATTAGTTTATTTTTTTTAAAAAAGAAATCATATCACTCTTATTCGAAAACCTGCATACATAGGGTTGAAAAATAGAGTAACTCACAATTTTTTGGCGGGGTGAGGGGTGTTCACTATAAAAAAATCTTGAGCCTGCCATAAACGAGATGAATTTGATAAGAGCGGTTTTAATATTTTCATTTATCCTACCTTTCTTAGTAATTGTGATATCCAGAATAATTATGGAAACAAAAGAAGGGGTCCTAGTGGACCAATATGTTCTTCTACGACAATAAAGAACCAGTATTTGAACATGATTTGGGGTATGAAGATAAAAATATCATCAGTGTAAATAAAGTGAGCTAATTATTTATCTAAAATTATTTTCGATTTGGTACTAAATCTTAAAAAAATTATTAGTCGATTGAGAGCTCAACATTACTTTTTAAAGTTTCTTCTCATCGTACAAAATTCACACTTCTCCAGATTCTCTTCCAGACATAATAATCAATCTATAACAGATATTTGCGCTACTATAACTCCGTTATGATATCTTATATGCAATATGATTCCCACTTACCTTATCCATTTCGTGGCAAGCTACTGCAGTGGAGGTGTATGCTACTCGTATGAATAGCTTAAGGAATGAGTAGTCATATCTCATAAAAGGATCGTTTCGATCGAATATGCGTCTTCAAGCTGTGAAATTTAATCGAGCTTAGATTATTCCTTATGGTTGTGCAAAAGTACCACTTCGCATTCGTATTTGGCTGCGTCATTCACAGCCAAGGTAAAATGAAGAGCTAGGGAATGCCACACTGTAGTAGTACTGTTGTACTGTTAGACTAACTGGTACGCCGGCTTGTAGAACATGCAATTAAGAACTCTACAGGCAATCAAGTTCAATAAATTTAGCAATCAATTTATTTTGATATGAGCAATAATAATGTGGACACTGAAAACGATGATTCGCACCTCACCGTATCTGATTATAGCCGAACACCCTACCTACCCCACCTTGGGAAACCAGTATTTCACTCACAACATTTTGCCCTTCTTTTGATAATTTAAAAATAACAATAATATGTGTAGTGTAAAAAATTCCATTTCCAAGTATGGTCCCATGTTGTTCTGTTCTTTTTTTGCGGAAATATACAGCCTGCCTATTGCACTATCGGAAATTACCTGTTGTTGTTTTATGGCTATACAACAAAAGGAGGAAATGTCTGCACATGAATAGTGTCTACCATTTATAATATTTAAGAATATATTCATAGACCTATTTGTGCAATTATCTATTGATAAATACTTGAAAAGTTCGAGTTCGAAGTTAAAAATACACTTCAGTAAAGTTAAAACGAAAAAGTTCGATCTATCTGAGCCTATTGAATAGTGGCATATGTGTGTACGTACGAATCATAAATAATAATCATCCATGTTCGAAAGACCATCCAATTGACTGTGATAAGTGTAGAGAGCGAGGGCAGGGTTTTAAAGACGCAACGCTCTGGAGGGGTCTAGAATGGAGTCAACTTTAGTAGATTTGTACAAGTGAATTGCAGTGACGAACGCGATGGAGTTATGGAGTCTTTCGGACAACTGCAAGCTATTCAAAATTGCTTTGCATAGATATCCAAGCCATGTCGGCCCCGACAAGCGAATGCAAAATATAAAATAATAAAAAATAAAAAAACAACCAACAAGCATTCATAATCCTCTGACATAGAAGATGACTACTAATCTGAGGAATGGGGCGCTCGCAGATCATAAACCAAAGTTATAACTTTTCGATTTACATGCAATTCGGCCTTTTGTAAACACTAGAATGCCAGCTATTATTATTTACAATGGCAGCCATTTAGGTACCACGAGTATGTAGGCATAAATTTGCAGGTTCAGGCATCAGAATGCGTTATGAGCCTGAGTCTCTATATATGTTATGCATAGCCAACGGTTACCAAGTACCCTTCAGAAATTCTATTCGCCAGTCTCGCCTTCTATATCCAATGTTCTATTATACAATGTGATGTCGTTCTTGATCCTCAACTATATCCGCCAATGCGCTCACCTATGTCCACCAGTGTCCACTCGTGTCCGGTGTGTGAATTTTAAGAATAGCAGAAACGCCGCTACATGGCATTGGCTTTCTTTTGTGCGTGTCGAGAATTTATTGTCTACTAGACGAATATTTATGAACGCATTAATTGACTCTGAAGTCATTTCTTTCTATTCGCCTATACTTTACTTGTATGGCCAATCTATGAGAGTATTGTCACTAGCCACGCCACATTGTGCCCATTCACCAAGAATGCCCCAAAGACGATCTACTTCGTTAACAGAATATAACACATGCTGTCACCTTTGTCAGGTCTATTCTACCATCGAGTAGATTACTGCTTCTGCTAATTTTGAATCTACTCTAATTGTAATTGCACTGGTTGGGTTGTCATATTTATATAAATTCTCCTGCTGTCGTCCTTAATCACTTTTCGATATTATATTATACATAATAATATATAGTCTATACAAAATTTTATATAAATTGTAATAATTATAATGAGAATTTGTATTGAAAGTGTTTTAAAAGTAACAGAAAATTTTAAGCATACTCATAACAATATGTAAAACTGTCACAACAACATAATTAATCAATTTCAATTAATAAGAAATGTAAATGTATAAAAATACACATAAAATATTCAAACAAATTTACTGGGAACAATGCTTGTTTAATGGAATGTTGCAAAGTGGACATCTAAATGTTTATAAACATGTTGCTAAAAAGTCAGATTTTTTCTAAAAACGAAATTTTCCATCGTTTATTTGGGGGGGGAAATTTGAAGAACATTTTTCCAATGAATTTTAAGAACATATTTTTATTAAAATTATAACGATAAGAAATTTTGAAGAAAAAAAAACGAGAAAAGAAGCAATTTCTGCAGCGTCAAGAGCATAGGGCCATTTTTTATTAATTTTTGGTAAGTTGGCTTTACCAGTTCCTCTAAAGAAAATTGTCTATAATTCATTATAAAGAATAGTCAGACATTGTTAAATTTTGCACAACATATTTAAATGATTAAAAACGTTAAGAAAGGGCTTGTAAAAGAAAAGGGGGGGGGGGGGTATAGGTGAGTTTAAAAGCTTTATAATGAAAGGAGTCCTACTCAGACAGAAATTTTGAGTTAAATTGCATTTGTTGAGAGTGTTTTAAGTACACAAGAGTAAGTTGTGGGTTTATTTAGTATGATCAGTGCGGATCCTGAGAAGTTTCGTTACTCAGAATTTTGAAATGTAGCCCTTAAAGCTGATCAGCTCGCTAATTACCGAGGACATCAGCATAACCCAGAACCCATTTCAACACATTTTTCTTTTTAAATATAAGAAAATTATGCATAACAAAATTTATTTCGTATTGGAAAATCATTCATCCATCCCCCCTTCCCCTCCCCTTCCACCCAAACAAATAAGAAAATTTATCAAATGCTTATAGAAATTTTTTTTTACCTGAATAATAGTAGACATTTGAAATGTTCACGTATGTAAATTAGTTTCCACCCCAAATTGTTTAAATGTCAGAAGGACTGGAATTTTTTGAATAAAGATTTGTTGGTGACGATAATCATAATTTCGTATTGTATTTAAACATTGTCAGATTGCCAAAAGAAAATAGGAAATATGAACAATGCTGTTTTGAGGACAATGTTGTTGTTGACTGGCTGTTTACATATCATAAAAACCTCAGGAATTGGTCAATGGGTAGTTGGCCTACTAGAAATCGCCACTATTCTATAAGTTTTACTGCATTCCCTGATGACGATATAGGCATAAGGATATTTTGCCTAGTCACTTACTGTTCAAGAAATACCATATATACATCAAAAGGTGTCTAAGCATATTTATGATATTTTTTTTTGTATTGTATTTAAATTTAGCCAAGTCGGAGGAAAATATATGTGAATGTAAATGGTTTGTAGAAAGCTATTTGCAGGAAGTCACTAGAAGAAGAAAAATCTAGAAAACTGCACTGCGCAAAAATTAACATTTGACATATGGAACACTAGCAGAATAAGAATTCGAGAAAGACATGAACTTGCGGGATCCCAATGAACTGTGGAAACCTCATTTTGTCAGGCCATAAAGAAGCTGCTCCTTCTCATCAATCAAAATCCGAACGATTGACGTGGCCGACAACTTGAAGCTAAGTACAAGTAGTTCGCCTCGGTTGCGATTTGATAACTTAATTTGGTTTTATGTGGAATTACTTAAGGGAAATTCCTTTTTTTCTCACTGTCATTAAGGGGAGTTCAAAATCGGTCCGGTCCACCACCATCCATAATCTCCCATTCGCCTTCCGGCAAGGTCTGATGCGACGCTGCGCTGCTCCGAAAGAAGTCTCACGACTCACTTGATAAATTATTTATTTAGTTCGTAAATTTCTTAAGCGGTTTATTTAAGACTGCCTTGGAAACCATACTTTCTGTCAGAAATTTGATCGATTGTGTGCAAAAGTTAGTATTTCTTGTCTTGTAAAAAGACCATTTTTCCTGTTCGATAATCTCTCGTCTCGAACCTATTCCTGTTGATGTTAGGAATTACAACAACAACAAAAAATACACATTTACAAAGTTTGGATTGCCAAAGATTGACGAGCTCCTTTGAAGAAGAAAAAAAAAAAAACTTTCCAAAATCAAGTTGATGATGAGTACATTTTCAAAACCAAAATCCAATGTTCTGGTATGTTGCCGAAATAGTATTTGGTATAAATGATTAATATTTAAAAAAAAAAAAAAATGTTCAACAGGTGTTCGAAAGCTATACAGAAGAAATTCAAGTCTTTACTTTCATATTATTGATTATGTTAAAAGATTTCATATTATAGTGTAAAAGTCAGTAGTTTTAACAAAATTTCATAATAGATTTGGAAAATTTTCGGAAATAATTTTATGACTAAATTGACTATTAAATAAAATTCCCGTTTAATTAAATTATATTTATTACTATAAAAATGTTAAGCATATCAAACTCAAACTAGAGCCCAGTTAATCGTTTCGAAATATTCACGGTAGCCAACAAAATAATAAAATTGTTCGGCAGATGCTATTAGTCTATTTAGCTACCGTACTGCGACGATACCTTCAAACTTATAAATTGAGTTACCATAAAACCTGATAGACCGTAGGTCGTTTATTGTCCTATAAATACCATGCGGTTTAAAATGTCCATGCAAATGACCAACTCTCAACTCCTGACCCATACGTGGCCTTTTTTCCACCTGAAGAATTTTAAATTAATTTACTTCTCATTATTTAGCATATTTATAAACAGTTTTACAAGTATATGAACTCATTACTAAGGGTGTGACTTGAATTTTTGGCATATCTACAATATACATAGTACACTTTTCGACTGGAATTTAATCATAAATTCATGGTTGTTTTTTTTTTGGTTGTTGTTTGTGGAATTCAAAACTAGTCAACAGAAGGTATGCCCTACCAAAATATTTTCGTATCTAATCTTAAGTGAGATCATAAAATAAAATTTTTAATTTTTATGGATTTATGTGTCCGCATGTTTTTCTATCTATTTTTTTTTATAATTTAATTCATAATGAATTTGAATTATGTTTCTTACCATATTAGTATGTAAAATTTTTTGAATTTATTTTATTATTATCTGATAGGCTGAACTTGACCGCTGGATTTTTTGGGAATGGATCTTATAGTCACTATTATTAATGTATACATATATGGAAAGATAAAATAGTAGACAGGAAGTGAACTGGAAAATATAATAGTGTGTTCTGACAAAAAATAATAGCCATAAAAATTGAAGTAGACTTGTAGATGGTCAACGATATAAAACTATTATGGCAACATTATTAGAAACATCTCAATTATAATTACCTTTTGTTCAGGCATAGAATACTCCTACTAGTAAAATTCGTGTGCAGAATTCAAGACCAGCGACTAACTCGAGGGAGCAAAATGGATTTTTGTATTTTGAAAAATTTCTTATGAATTTTAAACATGAACATTTCCGAATTAATTAAATTTTTTATTCATATGCATAGAATTAGATAAAAGTATATGTCTTTTAAGTTTCTGGTTACTCACATTTTTCTGGAAAAAAAAGACGACTGAAGGATTATCCATTTTATTGTTTGGAAAGTATAGTTCTGCTTTTCAACAAATAATAATAAAAAATATTATTTAATATTAAATTTATTTATTTTATTTTTAGGCATTATTTAAAATAAATTTTATAATTTAAATAAAAATATTTATTAAAACTTTCTGCAATAACCATGTTACCCGCTTTAAGAGGAGATCGTCAGCGATTAGGCTTATTTCTCACTCGGTTTATACGGTAATAGGCAAAATCTAATATACAAAGGATCTGATAACTAGAAATAATTGTGAAAAAGATATTCTATCTTCAAAAATAGACTTTCTGGATAAGGATTTTGGCGTTAAATTATCATTGGCCCATATTTCTTTGAAAAATTAAGAAGCAGAGATAGTTTACCTTCCATTTTGAGTGCTATGGAAATGTGATAACTATCTTCTTTTAGTCTCAAATAAAAGATTTAAGTTTAGATTAAATGAAGTTACTATAAATAAGCTACATAACGTAAGAAGTTTGGCTTTATTGGGCGAAAAATTTCCAGGACGCATCATTTCAAGATTTGGTGATGCCAATTGTCCTTCAAGATCCTGCAATTTAACACCATTGAGAACTTTTTTAAAGAGTATATAAAAAATTATATTAATCCAAGTTATTCTTAAATTTTAGAGCATAAAAAATCCAAAATTCGTTAAGTAAAAGTCGAATTACAACCCTAAATGTGCGAAAAAGTCATTAAAAAATTTAGCTCAAAAAAATCAACTCCTGCGAAAATTTTCGTAATAATTATTTAAAGTATAAAAAGAAACAACATTTTTATATTAGATTTCATAAAAATAATTATTAAAATATATATTTTAAATATATTTTTTTAAACGTTACTTTCCGAAGCACAAATTGGATAGTCTTTTTCAAATTATTGCCAAGTTGTTTTTTTTTTTAAATTGAACAATAAATTCTTAAACGCGAATAAGTAATTTGAATTTGTTTCGTTGGGGAATTTTTCCTTCAACCAAAATCAAATGGAAAACACCTCCTCCTCACATGCTTAATTGGAACGATCGAAATATTAAAGGTAATTTTTTATTTTATTTTTTTTGTTGATAAGTTTTTATCGACACATAAAGTTCACTTTTTATAATACGCTCTGCTCTGCTTTATATCGACGGGGTTTTTTTTTTGTTTTTATTTTTTTTTTATATAGGATAGGTGCTATACAATCACCGTTTGTCCATCCCCAAACTATAAAAACAAAAAAATCCAATTTGAAGTGAACTCTTTCGGTTAAGACGCTGACTGACTCTGACCGTAACTCGAACCGCCTAATCGGATAATATCGATTTTCGATTTTGGGATTTTTGATTTCGATTTCGGTCCTTTTTATCTGACATAATAAAATTTCTTTTAATGATTTTCGTTTTTTTTTTTGTTTAAATTTATTTCTTGACTTTAAACCTTTTAGTTTCACCTGAAAAAAAGAAATATTTAAAGAAGTTACCACAATTCCACTGACAATATTACTGATAAAAATATTTTGTTTTACTATTTAACCAGATTGTTAAGAATCTTCTGATCAGCAGGACTAAATTAAATTAGATTAAATATTACAAAAGATCAACTTAAAAACAGGATAAAAAAAAATTGATGTTATTTGGTCAGGAGTTTTTGTATATGAACTGCTTAAGAAAAAAAGGATTTCACAGAGTTTTGGAAATCGATTTAAATTGAAATTCCTTAATTAGGAACAGAAAAACTTATCGTAAGATACGAGTATCTTCTCTGGTGTCTGTCCATTTTCCCATACTCCAATCGTTGTAATCAAAATAACAGTTTTGTTTACGCAACCATAAGAGAGAACTCATAAAAAAAAATATTATGTTACCTCTTATTTTTGTCGGCGTTTCACTATGAATAGTAAAAAGGTAAACGATTAACTTGTTATTGGGTAAAAAAAGAAAACTTTTTTGATAGATGAAGAAAACCAAAGTGGACAGAAAACACTTTGATAGTTTTGAATAAATAGAAAATAAAAGGACGACAAACGACTTAACGAGGTGGTCAATGTTATTGAATACAAATCGAAAGACGGGTTAATAGGTGGTAGGGAAAAACACAAACGTATCCATTAGGAGAAGCGCGGAAATCCTTTGATTTTGATATTTTCATACTTTCTATAACGGGCGGCAAATATTCTGAAAACAGATCCTTTATGAAGGTGCATTTATAGAAGAAAAAGAAAAAAACATACCGCCGATTATGATTTGACTAGAGTGTTGTTTTTCTTTTAAATGTCTCGGCCGCTCTTAGCTTATGCCTCAACACCTAGCCAGTTGGTAAACTGCTCTTTAACGAAAAGATAAGAAGAAGTCCAGGTACACGATTCGTTGGGTCTGTTGATCCGTCCATATTTGATCAGATAATTGACACATTTCGACGGCTAATATGAATCGCATTTAGGTCTAGAATATTTGTAAATAGTTCAGTCTCAACTTCTAGATATTTAAACAAGTACATCTTTAAATACCTTTTAACATCGTCTATCATAGGTATTGGCAGATGTACATCATGTGTTATTGTTGGTCACTCTCCGATATTCGTTTTTTTTTTTTTTTTGGCTAAGATAATCTATGGTAAATCCATGTTCGAGTATGGAGCATGTAGGACTATTCACGTTTGTATAAATAAATAGTGAAAATGGTTATGGGCATCATAAAAGTGTGAGTACCACCAGTGCCAGACAAGACCGTCAAAGGAGATAGGATCCACACACCATCGTCACGGTTTCCACTGACATGGCTCTGTCTTCGACGTTGTCAACCATGAACAGCCCAGTCTTGAAAGGCTTTTGCATTATCAACTACACTGTATTGCCGATAGTTAAACACGATTCTCTAGTGGGGATTAGGCTAATGCCCGATGACTTATTTCTCGTTTGTTAGGAATTAAAAAATCCAAAAATGAATGACGTCGTGAACACACTTCGTTTACTTTGTCGTTACCTGAAGAACAATTTGTTCTCTACTATTTATTTTGTTTTTTTTTTTGTTATTGTTGTTGTTGTTGTCATAATTCTCTTCTCCTTATTTATCTTCATTTCCCATTTAGTTTTGTTCAGCATGAAATTTGCATAAGAAATTTTTATGTCTTAATATGGAAATAGCGGATAGATGACAGATGATTCCAATAATATGGAATGGATCTGAACAGTGGGTGACATAATTATACATGCAGGTATTGATACTTCCACTTATAATTTACCATTTGGCTAATAGCTTTTTGGGGCTTTTTTCCATTATATATAACAAAATAATCCTATTGTTTTCTTAAGCTCATTGCAACTTATTGATGAACAAAAGATCCGCAATATGATAAACAATGTCAAAAGTTTATCTTTTCTTAATGGAATTACACGCATTGATGTCAGACTTTACACTCGAAAAATTATCTATTTAAGTAGATTATTCCAATTTGTATTAAATAAATTAAAAAAGAGTTCCTAGAAAAGAGGAGTAGCGGAAAAATAAAATAAAATCCCATTAAGATTTAGAGTGTATCTAATTTAGAGTATATTGTTTTCAGAACTTTCTTCTAGGATCATGAGTGAATGGTTACATGTGGGCGATAATTGATTCCTTTACCGGCATTTATTAACATATTAGAATGAAATATTAATTTTTTAAATAATCATCTTTATAAGTTCCTTATATTATTATTCATTGACTGATACTAAATCAAATAAAAAATAAAAGTAAAAAAATGTAAAATATTGCGAATTATCAATTTTGCAGTTCTAAAACTATAGTTCTGTCATTTTACAAATTTTTAAAGTATATATGATTTAATATTAAAATTTGTTAAAAATAAAGTTTGCCATTTTATATTTTGATGAGATTTTCTAAAAAAAAAACCTAAAATTTTTATAACTTTTTAAAAAGTGGTAATTTTTTTTGAATAAATGTTCTTCAGTGAAGAGGCATATTTCTTGGTCGCTAAATGCGTTTTAGTCAAGCTTTCCATAGAGTTTGGTACCCGGTTCTACTCTGGAAACTCAAGAGATTCCTTCCTTCCACCTATTTCCTTATCCTAAGATCATTCCTTTCCAACCGGCACTTCCAAGTAAATGAATCCAACGAACTCTCCAATATCTCTCCGATACTGGCTGGGGTTCCTCAGGGTAGCATACTTAGACCCATCCTCTACAACATTTACATATCCGATATCCCAATCTGTCCTAATACCTTCTTTGCTACATACGCCGATGATACGGCCTGCCTTGCATCTAACGAAAATCCCCAACATGCTTCCGAAACTCTCCAAATCCAAATCCAAACCCTCCAGAAATGGTTTACTAGGTGGAGAATAAAAGTCAATGAACGTAAATCTATCCAGGTAACTTTCACTCTCCGTCGTGAGCCATGCCTTCCCATATACCTTAATGGCAGTGCCATACCACAACACACCGAAGCTCGGTACCTAGGACTGATCTTAGAAAAACGCTTGACATGGAAACCACATACAAGACTTAAAAGACAAGAACTTAAAAGATGATACCTAAAACAACTTCGACTTCTAGACAAACGTTCCAAACTTACTATAGACAGCAAAGTACTGTTACACAATACGAGGGTCGCTCAATAAGTTCTTAAAAAAAGATAGAAAAAAACACTTTTCCAACCGTTTTTCCAAAATTTTTAACCCGTCCAAAAAATAGGATTTCGGAAGTTCTGCAAAATACTCATCCGTTTGAGCAATGACGTCCTCGTTGGAAGTGAACCGTCGTCCGCCAAGCCATTTCTTCAGATTGGGGAAAAGAAAATAGTCACTCGGGACCAAATCTGGTGAATAAGCGGGATGCTGCAATAAATCCATTCTCAATTCCACAATTTTGGCCATGGAAACAGCGCAGGTGTGCACACGCGCATTGACCTGATGCAAGAGGATTTTTTTCTTCTTCAGATGGGGCGTTTCTCTTTGATTTCCTCGCTCAACCGTTGCAATAACGACGCGTAATACGCTCCTGTTACTGTTTTTCCTTTTAACAAGTAGTCGATAAAAATGATGCCCTGCGAATCCCAAAAGACCGTGGCCATCACCTTGCCGGCCGATGGCACAGTTTTTGCCTTCTTCGGAGCCCATTCACCCTTGAAAATCCACTGTGATGACTGTCTCTTCGTTTCTGGAGTGTATTAGTGTATTCAGGTTTCGTCCACAGTGACATATCGACGAAGGAATTCGGCACGATTGCGATGAAAGAGTGTCAACATAGCCTCAGAGTCCACTACACGATTGCGCTTATTCTCCTCTGAGAGCAAACTCGGCACCCATCTTGCCAAAAAAATTTTCGCAGACAATTTTTCATGCAAAATTAAAGCGACTGTACCTTGTGATATGCCCGTGGCCTCAACTAATTCGCGCACTTTAATTCGCCGATCGTTCAAAATCAGATCGTGGATTTTGTCGATGATTTCAGGAGTAGACACCTCAACTGGGAGTCCTGAACGATGTTCATGTTTTGTGGATGAACGGCCACGTTTAAATTCATTCACCCAATTGTAAACCGTCGCAAACACAGGTGCAGATGTGCCATGAACTGCATCCAACTCGGCTTTGATTTCTTTCGGGCTTAAGCCTTTCAAATGGAGATGTTTGATGACAGCCCTAAACTCGCTTTTTTCCATTGTTATGCACAAATAAATGTCGTTAACTTTAATCGACGATAGAAATTGACCTACGCTATGGATCGACCTGAAATTTTGACACCTTTTCTGTCGATAATGCTACTTACAAAAATCTTTACCGATACTACGACCGCACATTTTTGGATTTTCTAAGGACTTATTGAACGACCCTCGTACCTTACTGAAACCCAAATGGACATACGGACTAGAACTCTGGGAATCTACTAAGCCTTCTAATTCCCGTCCAATCCAATCCCTTCAATCAAAAATACTCCGTACAATTGTCGATGCCCCCTTTTATGTTCCCAATATTGTTATTCTACGTGATCTTAAAGTCCCATTTGCTTTTGATGTGGCAGTATCTCGCTATAAAAAGTACCGTTCTCGTGCCCTCAATCATAATAATCCTCTTGTTCAAGAACTATCCTCCATTTCCTTCTCTAGAAATACTCATCGAAGACTTAAGCATCACTGGTCGCGTGATTTACTAAAATACTGAGGTCTAACAGAAACACACGCTAGCAGGAGGAACTTCATTGGATGTTTACTCCCCACAACCTTTCAAGTTAATTACGAGTAATACTATTGCTCAAATTTGCTAATTACTATGTTGTAGTTGTAAATGTCTAAAAATAAAAAATAAAAATAAAAGTAAAAAATGCGTTAATAAGCAAAATTACCACATTTAGGGTTCTAAAAACCTAAAAGTGACTATTAAAATGCCATTGTATCAATGAAAAGTAATTGTTTGGTGAACAGTTTCGTCTAAAGGTGTGACTCCTTAAATAATAAAGAAGAAGACACCGATATTGTTGATTCTAACGATAAAGCCGTATAAGAATCGAAGTTTTTTTACTCTAACTTAAACATTTTATTCCAGAGTACATGTCTTTTATACAAAATTCTAGCAGAAACCATAAAACACAACAAATTTTGGTTTCCAGAATGCTAAATTTCGACATCAAATGTTATCAATTATCCTCCAAGATCGTGCGATTTGACACCGTTTGACACCGTTTTTTTTTATATTTAGAAGTTTTTCGATAGTATTTTTTTTGCAAAATAGCTAAGCTTATTTAATATATTTTATTTAACTTGGATAACTTTTTTTTATTTAACTTGAATAATACGTAAATTAAGAATAAATTCAATTTACAAAAACTATTGTCTTTTATCAAGTATAACCCCATCGATGCTTGCCTCCCCGGAACCAATCGCTATCAGCACAATTAGAGGGAATAATTTTAAGCAAAGGTTAAATTCCCCAAGCTACTACTTGTCGACAATAAATTATTATTTAAATGAAAGGGGACCAATTCGATTTATATCAATTTGAAATTGTTGGGGCGGGACGAGTAGCCTTACCGATGAAATGATTTTATTTCGGGTGTTTTCTTTGCATCTCAACCTGCACTATTGGGTACAGAGTTCAATTCTGACTCAAAGAGTCCATTGAGTGATTAGCTCTACCAGTCAAAAACGACTTCGTAATTTCGTTGATTGCAAATAAATCTCGAAATTTGTATTCAAAAATTAAGAGATTTTTTCTCAAGATCATCAATCATTATTAAAATGCACTGGTGGTAACTGATTTATTGCAAAGGTTGCCGTAAGACTGAGCGAATTTTAAAGTAACAAGAAGTAAAATTTAGTGAAATGTCAATAATTTTTATTAGTTATTTTTGGATTTTTATGAGTTATGATAAAAACTACATTTGGGATACATAAAAATGTCCTTTAAGGTAGCGAAAAAGAATAGATTTGCGACTAGACTGTAGGCCCTTTCAAGCTCAAATTGATAACTAAAAAAAGAAGTCTGTAAATAAGTACTTAAAAAAAATACACAAAAACATCGTTGCAATTCACTTAAAATATTTTTTTACTATACAAAACAGAGTAACCTTTAAAATAGAAAAATTAAGTTTTATTTTGTAATTTTAATTTGAAGCCAAATTATTAATCAAATTTGTTCATTCTAATGTCCTTGAAATTATTCTACTAATTAAAAAATAGCTAATAATCTAATATATATTTTCAATTTGACGTAATAGTTAAAAGAAATTATTTGGATTTTTTTATTTGATTTTTAAAAAAATGACATCACGTAAACGGAGTAAGGATTGTAAATAGTGAATGATAGTTAAAAGAATGAAAATTGTATTTTTGTTTTTTTTAGAACATAGCGCAGACTTTATTCCTCATAAGAAAAAATATTCAGTAAGTTTACGAAGGGCTTTTTATAAGCAACTGACCAAAAAAGGATTTAAATATAAGCTATTTTTGAGAAGAAATTTCAGCATTAAAAATCTATTTAGAAATCAGAAAAAGATTAAGCGACAAAGTTTGACTGTATTTTTACGAAGTAGAATGTAAAATTTTTATAATCTCATGGATTTTGGTAAATAAAAATTGTTTTTGTTGTTGTTATTTATATTAACGTTAATGTTGTGTGTGAGATAAAAATTTATTTATGTAAAAAGTTTAAAAAAAAATTATCCTTTGGTTTTTTTTGTTTAGAAGAAAATGTTCAATTTGTTTTCTGTATAAAATGTTTTTTTGGATAGTTTTAATGTAATTAAATGTCAGTGAATGTAAATGGTTGGTTACAGATTAAATAAAAGACATTAAAAATTCAGAATTGATAAAATTATTATTTTATTATATTGCCTTAATCTTGGCATAATGTATAGAATATAATATTATTCAAATCACTGCTACAAGACGTCTTTTAGGACTCGATCATTTTGAGATAATTTTTTGGCGACATTTTCGTACATATCCGGGTGTTAACTCCTCCAATAGTAGACATATGTTCACTTTTAAATACAAGCGAATTTTTGATTATCCTATTTTAAAATGTTTTTAAATTAAAAGGATACTTTCAAAGACTTTAACCTTAATAAATGCATACAAAAGAGCGAGTTACAAATAATATAGTATTATCCAAATTCATGCTTTAAGAAGGAAATTAAAAAAAATATATATAATAAATTTAGATTTCAATAAAACTTATTTTTTTATATTAATTTAACTTTGCCATTATTTTCAAAATAAAATTTGCTAAATTTAAAAGATTTTATTCATAAATACGTAGTTTTACGTAAGCGCATAAGAAAACTTTCAATCGCCATCAACAAATCTCGATAATATTGCTTTGTTAAAATTACTTATACTTTAGATAAATTTTTTTAAATTTTTGTTAAAAAAAAGCTCTCAGAATCGGTCATTATTTTAATATAAATATCATTTGAGACTAAAACAAACATTCGTTTCTAGGTAAAATCTCATTTAACAATTGCTGAAAAAGAATTTGTTCGGAAACTTAGTATCGATGGGCTTTTTTTTCCAGCCTACCTAATTAGGGCTTTTTCTTTGCTTTCTACGAGGGTCGTTCAATAAGTCCTAAGAAAATCCGAGAAATTACGCTCGAAGTGTCGGGTTTTTTTGTAAGTAGCATTATCGACAGAAATGCTGTCAAAATTTCAGCTCGATTCATAGCGTAGGTCAATTTATACCGTCGATTAAAGTTAACATTTATTTGCGCATAACAATGGAAAAAAGCGAGTTTAGAGCTATCATCAAACATCTCCATTTGAAAGGCTTAAGCCCGAAAGAAATCAAAGCCGAGTTGGATGCAGTTCATGGCACATCTGCACCTGCGTTTGCGACGGTTTACAATTGGGTGAATGAATTTAAACGTGGCCGTTCATCCACAAAAGATGAACATCGTTCAGGACGCCCAGTTGAGGTGTCTACTCCTGAAATCATCGACAAAATCCACGATCTGATTTTGAACGATCGGCGAATTAAAGTGCGCGAATTAGTTTAGGCCACGGGCATATCACAAGGTACAGTCGCTTCAATTTTGCATGAAAAATTGTCTGTGAAAAAAATTTCGGCAAGATGGGTGCCGCGTTTGCTCTCAGAGGAGAATAAGCGCAATCGTGTAGTGGACTCTGAGGCTATGTTGGCACTCTTTCATCGCAATCCTGCCGAATTCCTTCGTCGATATGTCACTGTGGACGAAACCTGGATACACTACTACACTCCAGAAATGAAGAGACAGTCATCACAGTGGATTTTCAAGGGTGAATGGGCTCCGAAGAAGGCAAAAGCTGTGCCATCGGCCGGCAAGGTGATGGCCACGGTCTTTTGGTACTCGCAGAGCATCATTTTTATCGACTACTTGTTAAAAGGAAAAACAATAACAGGAGCGTATTACGCGTCGTTATTGCAACGGTTGAGCGAGGAAATCAAAGAGAAACGCCCCATCTGAAGAAGAAAAAAATCCTCTTGCATCAGGTCAATGCGCGTGTGCACACCTGCGCTGTTTCCATGGCCAAAATTGTGGAATTGAGAATGGAATTGTTGCAGCATCCCGCTTATTCACCAGATTTGGCCCCGAGTGACTATTTTCTTTTCCCCAATCTGAAGAAATGGCTTGGCGGACGATGGTTCACTTCCAACGAGGACGTCATTGCTCAAACGGATGAGTATTTTGCAGAACTTCCGAAATCCTATTTTTCGGACGGGATAAAAATTTTGGAAAAACGGTTGGAAAAGTGTATAGACCTAAACGGACATTATGTTGACAAATAAAAAAAATATTTTTAAAAAAACAGTTTTTTTCCATCTTTTTCCAAGGACTTATTGAACGACCCTCATATAACTAATAAAATAATCTATAATATGAAATGTCAAACTTTAGTCTAAATAAATAATTTCTTAAATATAATTAAAAATTTAAATATTATCAAATGACAGATTTTTACTTTTCAAACGATAAAATGGATAAAAAAAAATTTTATCCGACAGCCCAATTTTGATAATTTTTAAGAATTTTTTAATAGTAAGATGGTAAAGCTAATATTAAATAAATTTAATCATTATTAATATATATAAATATTATTAAACTATAAAAGGAATAGCCCCCCATTAGAAAAAATATCCTTCATTTGATAGTATAAATTTAATTTGTTCTCAAAAAATTATCGACTTACCTTGAAAAAACTGAAATTTTTATTATCCCAATAAAATTCTCAGAAAAAGGAAGTTTTTTTTTTATTTGTAAAAAAAAGAACAACACTTCTTTTTATCAAATATCAAGTATATTTATTAATTTATAAAAGTAAACTCCTATCCGATTTGATAAATCCCACCTTCAATTTGATTAATTTGTACATAAAATCAAGTTGAATGTTTAAAGAATTTGAGAATGTTTTTGTTGTATTGCAATTTTTACCAACTGTCCAAAAATATCGTGGCAATAAGAATGTTGGAGGCGACAATCTGATAAATTTTAACACTTACTCATGAAATTTCCCCGCATTTGGTATATTATGAATGGTTGAATCATCATCCGACAATCGATGTCAAGTAAACAAAATCTGAAATTGAACAATGCTCATTGAGCAAATGCAATTTCTGTTTTGCCAAAGGTGTTAAGTGGTCAGAGCATCATTCGATAGTGTAAATGCCCTGCCAACCGATGATCGAAACCTAACATCGGCATTTCTTGGAAGTATGACGATTCCATCATAAACCACAGTGTACACTCTGGGTACATAGCGTTGCCGCAGCGGATGCGGGATGTTAACGTTAACAATTTACAAGTCATAAAGTAATTCTACCAAAAATAAACAAATCTCCAAATCGGCTGTTAAAAGCCATGTGCCCGGAGAGGATTTATAGCCTATGCCAGAATGCATAGGACTGTATTCTAATCACTTGCACAGCCAATTCCTATTCTTGGATTCTGCCTTCAATTCATTCTGAACCGATTTGTTTACAACTGATCTTTTCTCCTCGCATATTGATCTGTTAATAGTTTCGCACAAATAACCTAAAACAATAAATAAACTGAAAGAATTTCGCCGATCTACGGTATAGAAATAATTTTATAATCGCTGAAAAGGAAAAAGATTCTCAGCTCAGTCAGCAAACATGCGAAAGTACGGAAGTATCGGCGCAATAGTTTGGAGTATATTCCAACTTCCAAAGAATCGGCTTGTTTATACCGAATCGAATTTTTATCAATATAAACAAATATCGTAATTTTTATAAGATTTATTGAAAGTATTTCTATGAAAAATATTTGAATAAACAAAACTATTCGTCGTGAGAATTTGAGCAAAAATAAATTGATCAATCAGCAAATTTGTGTCAATATCGGATCAGATAAATAATAATCGTTAGGACTATGACGATCTACGATTTAAAATTTGTTTAACTGATGGAAAAAAATTTACGTATTAAATTATTTTACTAACAAAAAGTACTAAGAAATGTTTAAAATTGGGCACTGGGACAATGGGCTTATTTCAATATCGATTAGAAAAATTTCGAGTTATCCATTTTGTGGTTTGGAAATTATTATTATATTATATGATTATTTTTATTAATCAAATATATTTTAATTAAAAATTAAATTAAAACTGATATGCCATTTTATTTTCTTATAATTACTTTTAATATAAGGTGTAGTAAAAAGTAATCCATTATTTTGCCAATAGATTAGGAGTCTGTATCTCCCGTTTTAAAAGTGCGATCGGGTTGTACTAGATGGCGTTAGAAAAATAAAATTTTGTACTAAAAAAGTTTCTCATACAGTTTTGTGATTACTTGACTCAGTATTTTTTTAGCACGCGTCAAAGGTGAACACCGACAAAGAGAAAATACGCCATATTTTACAGTTTTTCTTCGATAAAGGCGAAAACGCAAGCCAGGTAGCTGAAAATGTGAATAGTGCTTATGGTCCTGATACTGTAACAGTCAATTACGCGCAATTTTGGTTTCGACGATTCCGTTTCGGTAATTTTTATGTCAAAGATGCACCACGCTCTGGAAGGACAATTGTCGAAAATGTCGATAAAATAATGGAAATCGTCGAGTCCGACCGTCACGTAAGCACTGTTTCGATTGTCCAGAAGCTAAAAATTGCACAAAAAACCGTTTGGAACCACTTAAATAAGGCTGAATACAAAAAGAAGCTCGATGTATGGGTGCCACATGAGTTATCGCAAAAAAACCTCATGGACCGAATTTCCATCTGCGAATCGCTGCTGAATCGTAACAATATCGATCTGGTGATGAAAAGTGGGTCACTTACGGCATCGTCAAGCGACAACGGTCGTGGTCAAATGGCGGTCACCCGGCGCAAACGGTGGTCAAGCCAGGATTGACAGCCAGGAAGGTTTTGCTGTGTGTTTGGTGGGACTGGCAGGGAATCTTCTACTATGAGCTGCTCCCCTACGGCCGAACTCTTAATTCGGACCTATACTGTCAACAATTGGACCGTCTGAAAGAAGCAATCGCCTAGAAGCGGCCAGCTTTGGCCAATAGGAGAGGAAGTGTGTTCCATCAGGACAACGCCAGCCCTAATACATCGATAGTGACGCGCCAGAAGTTCCGGGACCTTGGTTGGGATGTTCTTATGCATCCATCTTATAGTCCGGACCTGGCACCAAGTGATTACCACCTCTTCCTGTTCTATGACGAATGATTTTGCAGCTGAAAAATTCGCCTCAAGAGAAGATTGTGAAAATCGAGTGTCCCAGTTTTTTGCCAATAGGGACGAGGGTTTCTATGAGAGAGGCATTATGAAATTACCTCCAAAATGGCAACAAGTTATCGAACAAAACGGTGCATATTTGACCTAAATCGTATCATTCTATCTATGCTAAATAAAACCTTCAATTTAATGAAAAAATAATGGATTTCTTTTTACTACACCTTATATATATAGGTGATGATTGGGTGCTATAACAAAATGGGTTGGGATGCAGATTTTCCGAACAAAATTTTCTTCAGCGATAAGGCTCATTTCTTGCTCAGTTGAGATAGGTAAATATTCTAATTTTTTCCCTATATGGCTATCAGAGAATTGACAAGATATTGTGAAAAAGTCATAATATTTACGAAAAGTAAAAACCAATATCTGTCAACAAATGTTCGTATTACAGCCCAAAACGTGCGAAAAAATCATTAAAAAATTACCACAATAAGAGCAATTGTTGCAGAAACTTTTTTGGCAGCTATTCAAAATAAATTATATTTTATAAATAATGGCAAAATTTATAAAATTTAATCAAATAAAAATTTAATAAAAATATAAATTTTTCATATACAATTTAATTTTTAATTTACAAAACGAAAATTGGAGAGACCTATATTTTATGTTAATCTAAATTTTGTATGCATTGTTCAGGTGGAAGTCTTTGAAATTTCTCTTTATATAATAAAAAATTTATTATATTTAAAAACCAAATTCCCTAAAATACAGGCTGAAATACACATCGAAATGTGCGAAAAAGCCAATAAAAATTACCTCAGAAGGATCGAGCTGAGATTGCATCGAGGCAGAAACAACATCAACAACAGCAACAACAACCTCAACAACAAAACCTTTCACATCAACCTCCTCATCAACAACAACAGCAACCACAACATCAGCAACAGCACCAACAACAGCGCCAGCAACATCACAAACACCAGGAACAGCAGCAACAACAACAACAGCAAAATAATTGTAGTTATGTTCCTATTCCTCCCCCATTACCCTCCTCCTCAGACCTAATAACACTTCTTTCTACAATAACTAACAAATTAATTCAAGAAATTACTCTTCTTCTCACTCCTCTATTAACTGCTTTAACAGCCGCCATTTCCTCACTAACAACCAATATGAATAAATAAATGTTCTCGTCAGCCAATAAATTCGTATCCATCCTTCTCTGGAATGCTAATGGACTGACTTTACACCGACAAGAACTAGACATTCTCTCACACAACAAACGCATAGACGTTGCACTGATTACAGAAACTCACTTTACGTCCTGGTCGTTTTTTGCTATACGTGACTATAAAACATACAGAACTGACCATCCAGACAACACAGCACACGGTGGAACTGCCATCCTTATAAGAAATACTTTAAATCATTCCTTCCACTCACAAACTGCCACCGAATCCCTTCAGTCAACAGTTATTACCCTTCAATGTAAATCCTTTACCTTTAACGTTGCATATAAAAATTAACTCCCATACAATTTGATTCCTTCTTCAAATCTATTGGAAAATCCTTCATCCCGGGAGGAGATTATAATGCCAAACACCCAAAATGGGGTTGCCGTGTTTCGAATTCCCGAGGAAAGATTCTCCAAGAACTCCTCTCCCATACCACTCTTGAGGTCCTATCTCCTCCCACGCCTACATATTGGCCGACCAGTGCCAGAAACCTTCCCGATATTCTAGACTATTTCATAACCACACCCATACATTCCATTAATACTTCCATAGAATGCCAAATGAGAAGAAAAAACAACCAACTACAACGAGAACTGAAACAAGGAATAATTATAACAACGAACGATTTACTGAATACACAGAATCACTGACAAATAATAAGTCACTCTGGACAGCTACCAGACGAATTCTCAAATACAAAACCGCTACATACCCGCTCCGGAAGACCGACGGAACCTGGGCAAAAACGGACAAACAGAAAGCCGACACCTTTGGCAAACACTTAGAAAACATCTTTAAACCTCACAAAGATGTCCAAGACATTCTGCATGACGAACAAATATTCCGACAAATATCAACTCAGTTACCCATAAGTCCACCTTCTAAGTTTTTCACTCCTTCCGAATTTAAATTCACAATAGAACACCTTTCCAATAAAAAAGCCCCAGGGTATGATCTTATAACTTCAGAAATCCTGAAGCAAATTTCCAAAAAAACCCTAGTCCTGATAACCTATATTTATAATAGTATCCTCCGCACATCATTTTTTCCTTCCCTGTGGAAGTTTTCCATAATTAAGATGATCCCAAAACCCAATAAGCCCAAAAACGTTCCTACCTCATTTTTTTGATAACATGGGTAGGAGGCTAACGTTCCTACGTATAAGCCTCCTTCCCATGTTATCAAAAATCCTAGAAAAATTAATCCTAAAACGCCTTTATCCCATTTTTGAATCCGAGGGTGTCATTCCTCAGCATCAGTTTGGATTTCGACCTGAGCATTCCACTATCCAGCAGTGTCATCGCGTAGTCGACTACATAGCGTGTTCGCTAGAGCGAAAGGAATACTGTCCAGGCGTGTTTCTTGACATTTCGCATGCTTTCGACCGTGTATGGCACCCTGGATTGCTTTGAAAGTTGCAGCGAGTCCTACCCCCGGGTTATTTCCACATCCTTAAATCTTATCTCTCAAACCGATATTTTTAGGTATCTGAAAATATTGAGTACTCTGACATTTTTCCAATTGCCGCTGGTGTCCCTCAAGGAAGTATCCTAGGTCCTATCCTTTATAACATTTATACCCACGATATTCCTTGCCACAACACCATCGTAACCGCAACATATGCTGACGATACAGCCATCCTGACACATCACAAAGATCCTTCCACAGCCATTAGTATCCTATAGAACCATATCCACTCCTTAGAAACTTGGTTCAAAAGATGGAGAGTGAAGGTAAATGAGCAAAAATCTGCTCATGTAACTTTCACACTCTGCCGAGAACAAATTCCCGACATAACCCTAAACGGCAGTAATATTCCACAAAAAATAGCGTACGTTACCTTGGACTTATATTCGACAAACGGTTAACCTGGAACCTTCATACGAAAACTAAAAGACGTGAACTTAACGGACGATACAAGCAATTATTAAGTCTCCTAGACAGTAAATCAAAACTTACAACAAGAAGTAAACTATTACTATACAATACGGTTCTGAAACCAATATGGACATATGGTCTAGAACTTTGGGGTTCGACTAAGCATTCCAACTCCCTTTCAATCCAAACCCTACAATCCCGAATCCTTCGTAAAATTGTCAATGCCCTTTTTTATGTACGAAACACTGTTATCTACCGTGACCTAAATGTTCCATTTGTTCGTGAACTGTGCATCTCCCGATATAAAAAATTCCATTCGCATCTATCCTTCCACCCTCATCCTTTAGGAAGGGAACCGTTCATTCCCACCCTTCCAGTATACACCCATCGACGTTTAAAACGGCGATGGCCAAGAGATTCTCTAAAATTATAAAATAAAATTACCCTGTTCTTAGGTAACATCGATGGGTGTTTTCCTCCACATGTCTTCATGTCCTTGTATATTCCCTTAAAAAATCTGCTTGTTACTAGCATAAGTAGTTGTAGATAACTTTAAAATAAAAAAAATAAAAAAAAGAAGGATCGAGTCACGCAATAGGTATTTTAAAAATTATTGAAATATTTTTTATTTTTGCATAATGGCATAATAAAATCAAGAGTAATAAATAAAAATTTTAAAAAATTTATACTACAAAGTTTAATTGATATAATCCTACTTTCCAAACCGCAAATTGAATAATTCTTTAGAAACCTTAATCAAACAGTGTGAAAAGTTATGAAAAATTTAAATTTTCCCAAAGAAATGATTGCAGTTAAAATTAAATATAAAAAATCTATACTAGAAAGTAGTTAATTCTTATATTTTCTTTGTACATTCTCGAAATTCCATTGAAGAACACATTATTTTACGTACCAAAATATGGTCATAGCCGAATGGAATGTGTTAGTCAGTATTAGGTCATCTCGGTTTTTCTAATTTCTAATTACAATTAACTACAAGTAAATTTAAATAAATAGAAAATAGAATTTTTTTTTGTAGATTAAAAATAACTGAAAATATTTAAAGAAAACTCACAAATCTTGACATTTGACATGAAATCGATCCGTTCGTAAATATAAATTCCCCGATTGAGTGTGATAAGTTAACCGCAACTATTCGTTGGTCAACATGTACTATTGATAGTTGTTTCCTCAATAATAAATAAACATATTATTCCTAATGCGGAGGCTGGCAAAAACTGTTAAAACAGTTAAAAAGATGCAGGGAATCATCGGTTCTCTATTACAGACTACCGTAGCCACCATCGGTCATTGGAGATAATAGCTACCAGTATTCACCGAGTGTTCTTTATAAATTTTAGCGTAGCTGACTTATGGCCACCTTGCCTAGAAATACTCGTAAAATTGCCGAACCAAAATTCTAATACTTGGAACCGGCTAGAACAAGAACTTCTTTACCTGGAGCTGGTTAGATGGTATCGTCAATTCCCACAGCCTTTATGGTTAATAATATGCGGTCATGTTAGCAGGCTCATTATAGCCTTGTCGCGCTTATTCGATGATAGGCAAAAGTCAAACGGGACACTATTCCATAGATGGAATCCCATTTGGGATACAATAACCGCGTACCAATATAAAATTATGTGTAGCAATGGTGCATCTCATCGAATCTTCGTATGAATGTTTGATGTTCTATCTTTTATGGTCGATTCAGCTCTTCGGCTGACCGGGTGTTCTGTGCCCACATCCCATTTCTTGCCAATCGAATCGAAGGTTGATTTTTCCGATAGTTTACCTCATTTTTTATTACATACGCGCCAAATTACAATACAACATAACGGCTCTGCTTTGTGCAGAATTTTACACAAGACCCGATTTACAGTATATTATGTCGTTGCAGTTATTATCATCGATGCGAATACTACGAGTAGCTGTGGTGACCAATTCGGATTGTTCAGAAAGAAGATGCGTCTCCGATCGCGGATATTTCTTTGGCCACAATTTCTTTGGCATAATGGAACACCACAATTTTCTTCTATTCGTTTGGCTATCATATTCTAAAAAGATACTCCAAACTGTTGGTTACACTAAATGGTCGGTTGGATCCAGTGCTCGACGGACCGGCTGGTTCAGAAACTCACCCCTCTTGTGTCATTTTCCCAGCTGTTGCCGCTTTATGAGCTCCTAGGTACCAAAGTGCAGTTTATTATTATAATTGGCGAAGAAACAATAGGCATCTTGGCAACCATTAACATATTTTGATTCGTTTGGTTATAATGAGAAGAGCACTAGCAAGAAATCCTTTTCTGCCGACTCTGTAGTGTCGCTAAATACACCATAGACACAACAGAACAGATCCAGTGTTGATACCTTTGCTAGCTTACGTTACGTATGCGTATTGGTTTTGTTTTTCTCAATAAAATGTAAAATAAAATGTACAAAGTCTTAGCTTTGGTGCTCCTCTTCACATGATTGGAAATGCGTAGAAATTCTTTTTCAAATAACCAACCAATTGTCCCAAAGTTGAATTGTGCAACTGCTCCCCTCCTGATACTCCAACTAACCAAATATATGCGTACTCGTACCTGTGTACATGCTACGTAATGGTCAGTTGATTTCTGATATGTTCGGTTAGCCTCTGGTCCACTGGTTCAACATTGTTGCTGTGCTACTCAAACGAGGATGATGATGCATCTAGCACCCTATCGTATTCCTCTTTAAAAATAAAAAAATAAAAACAAATTGCATCGATTTTTATCCTGGCGGATTTCTTTCGTCTTCATTCGATGGATTCTTTTAAAAATTACAAAAACCCGAACAATGTAAACTATGCGATTGATATGTAATTATAATTGGCAAAAACCAAACTAAATTTTATAAAGACTATGCTTCGAAATTAAAGGAACATTCACATTGTCGTTAGCGAATGTCATTGCAAGGCTAAACATAAACTAGTACATACAAGAATTTCTAGGATTAAATGTAATTTTTCTACAATAAAAAAAATGGAAAGTTGCGTTATTTTTAATTGGCAATGAATTTCGTAGATGAAATTATTTTAAATCCAAAAATTCAATATTTAAAAAAAAAATATCTTTAAGGAAACAAATCAGTCGTATGTAGGTACATTGCGCTCCAAAAGTATTTAGTTTTATTGGGAAAGTTAAGGAAAACTAACAAAAATACAATTAAATATGGAAAAAAAGTCCTTTAATTGCTTATTCATCGTAAAAATCTCCTTTCAGCTTCTACGTTTCTAGGCATTGGCTCGATTAGTTTTTTTTATGGTATTCTTTAAAAATATGTTCATAAAAATTCGATGGGGTGGAAATCGTGTTGAATGAACCATGAAAAATAGGTCTTACATCAACGAAATCTGCTACAGATCAGATTCCTGACTAAGAGATAATCATGAAAGGTACTATCCCCGTTAGGTCAGCTCAACTTTTAGCATAAGCCAACAATGTCGACATATTGAGTCGATTCACCAAAGTTGATCCAGCGTCAAAAAATCCTGGGCTGCACATACGAGGGTCATTCAACAAGTACTCAGCCTACAAAAGAAAAACGAAAATTTTGGAAAAGTGGCAATTTATTTTTCCACATAATCTCCTTCAAGCTCGATACACTTGGCCCAGCGATGCTCTAACTTTTTTAACCCTTCCAAAAAATACATTTTCTCGAGGGAAGCAAAATAGGCCTCCGTGGCGACGATGACCTCCTCATTCGACCCAAATCTATTCCCGAGTGAATTTTTCAGGTTTGGAAACAAAAAGTAGTCACAGGGGGCCAAATTTGGAGAGTACGGTGGATGGGGCAGCAATTCGTAGCGCAATTCGACCAATTTGGCCATGGCGACGGCGGAGGTGTGAGCCGGCGCGTTGTCGTGGTGGAACAGCACTTTTTTCTTCGCAAAGCGGGGCCGCTTTTTCTTCAATTCGAAATCAAATCGGCCCAATAAGTCAGCATAGTAGCGCCCCGTGATTGTTTTACCCTTCTCGAGGTAATCGATGTGGATCACACCTTGTGAATCCCAGAAAACGGTGGCCATCACCTTTCCGGCCGATCGAACAGTCTTCGCCTTCTTCGGAGCACGTTCGCCGGGTGAAGTCCACTGTTTCGACTGTTCCTTGGTCTCTGGTATTTACCAGTGAATCCATGTTTCGTCGACGGTCACGAAACGATGCAAGAACTCCTCTGGATTGCGTTGAAACAGCGCCAAAGACGTCGCCGATGTGGTCTCACGGTTGCGCTTGTTTTCCGGTGTGAGCAAACGCGGCACCCATCGCGCCGACAGCTTTCTCATGCCCAGTTCTTCGTGTAGAATATTATGCACCGTTCCTACTACGATGCCCACAGTCTCAGCTATCTCGTGAACCTTCAATCGACGGTCTGCCAACACGAGATCGTGGACTTTTTTAACGTTTTCCTCCGTAGCAGCCGTTTTTGGGTCACCTGGGCGTGGCTCATCAAAAACCGACGTGCGGCCACGAACAAACTCGTTGAACCAATTCTTGACGGTCGCCATCGAAGGAGAAGAGTCACCATACACAGCATCCAAGCGATCTTTGATTTCGCTGCGCGTTTTCCCTTCCAAAAACAAGAGTCTAATCACCGAACGATATTATTATTTTTCCATTTTTGTGCAACCGACGGACACGCTCGCTTTCAAAGGCTCTCAAAACAAAACTAATAAAGGGAATCGACTGAAACTTTGACAGTAGGCTACTGAAAGAATGCACGATGGTAAATTTCTTTTGTGACAGCAATTCCATAGGGCGGTGAGGCTAAGTACTTGTTGAATGACCCTCGTAAACGAAGGCAACCCAAAATATATTGTGACCTAGTCACCATCGAAGACAAGTCTACCTAACCTTAATTGTACATAGATAGGGAATTATATATATGATAAAGTTAAATTGTTTTATTACGGTTGTCGTAGGATCAGAATATTGACGAACACAGCTGTTGGCAGGGAACAGAACCTATTTTAGTTAGTCTAAATAATTTCGTTCGAAAATTCTACCCATAACATCCAAGCTCCTACCTTACTAGACACTAGCATTGCCAGTCCTCATGTATTCTTCAGAAACTTGTGTTCTCCAGAATAACCATTACAAATTCTTCCTTCAAAGAACTTTTGCCCCTCCTGCATGAGAATGGACAATTCCAGAGCCTATTTAACAGCGAGATCGAGGAGCTTTATTGTAACCGCGCGGTTGTGAATAAAATTAAGATGAATAGATTGTGATAATTTGGATTCCTCATCGGTAGGGATGAGAAAGATCCTACCCGGAAAGTCTACAGTGGCTCTATTCATGGCCCCAAAAGACGAGGTAAGCCCTACGTCGGCGTTAGCTAGGATATCAAAAACGTACTGGGAGTGTCGAATCCAACTTCCGGTTGTTATACCGTTGATGATAATGGGATCAGGTAATTATAGTGGTTATGTTACATTATCGAAAATGTTAGAAAATCTCTTCATAATTTCGAACTATTTCGATTTTTGACTCCTCCATTCAGAGTACATTGTGACAGGTTTCAGCAATTCAGTTTTGATAAAACAAAGGCCAATCCAATGTTTTTATTTTATTTTGAAGGCGTAGTGGTGATGTTTTTACCGCCACGTACCGAAATAGACCAGCAGAATTTCAAGGACTCGTTGCGTTGGCATGGCTTTTAATCAAATTCCAACCAAAATTTATGGTAAGTGATATAAGTCTCCTGTTCTAATTTAATAAGTGAATATTAAAATTATCCTTTCTTAAATAATGGAACAATTGCAACTTAAATTTCAACAGTAATTTTGCGAATTTTTTTCTAGATAATAACTTTAAATAAATATTAAGGAAAAAGGAGCAAATTAATTATTTTATAACTATACGGGATAATATAAAAGCGTAATAAGAAAGTAAAATCCTTGGAATTCTCTAAAAAGTACTATAAAAATTTAACATTTATTATTATTAGTTACAACCAATGGGGGAATTAGGCAATTGCATCTTAATACCTTAAGAGAAACTATCTTAAATATAGTCCTTAATAAAAACAAGGTAAAAAATATATTTCTTTAGGCTTTCTGATACCCATAAGTAGTTTATACGTAATTTTTTTAAGTCAAAAGTCTTAATTTTTCTTAAACAAAGCCCAGAAAATACGTGTATATTTTAAATGCCTAAAATTTCTAGGATATTTTTATAGAAAAATAAAACTCGAAATAAAAATATATTATTGTGAGTTATTTTTATAAATTCAGGAACCACATGGAAAATCGACCGAATTACCAAACCCTTAAGTGTAGTGTTGATATGAGCATTGAGAGAGAGTTGATGATGGTCTAACACTTAAACTGAAGTTGTAAGGACATGTGGACAAATACGCTAAAGACTTATAAATATTAAACATGTGTAATGGAATTTTTAATTCGGCTACACTATACAATATGTCACAGTACCTTGTATGGAAAATTGTGTCCAATTTTCGCGAATGTTCATCATTTCAATTGCAATTTGTGTTTAAATAGCCATTCTGCAACATCTTCAATTTATCTTCGAACGTAAAATGCCAAATGAAAATCATATTCTATCAATTGTCCTTTTCTCAATGAAACCATAAAAATTATTTGCTAACATTTGCCGAAAAGTTATTAATTAAAATGTAAATGCTCCGTAATTGTCGAGAGCAAAATTTTGCAGATTTAGAAAAAATAAAATAAATACTGCAAAATATATTTAAAAGATTTTCCTTGTAATTTATAATAATTTTCTTATATTTGGATACTATTGTAAATTGTTCGATTAAATTCTTAACATTAAAATATATTTTCTTTAATTATTTTTATCGGTCTCTACAACTAAATTAGTGTAATATTATTTAACGTGGCATATCTATCATTAGACATAATACCACGGGCCGCCTACCATAGGGATTGAGATCAACGAGCAAAACAGATCTGTCCAGTAATGGATTTCACTAGCTCAGCTGACCAGATTCAAGCAGTTGTACGTATCTCAATTACCAACAACATCCCAGCTCACTTGAATCCAACGCTGTATCGATCCAGCTTGCTTCAATCCAACGCACTCTTCTTTGATTTCCTCATTGAGCTACTTCATGTATGGAACATTCTTTCAGGCTCCCTCTTTTTCTTCTTTCTTCGTCTTTTTTCTTCTTCTTCTTCTTTTCCTCTTCTTCAGCTTCTTCTACTTCTTCTACCTCTTCATCTTCTTCTGTTTTTTCATCTCATTCATCTTCTTCTACTTCTACTTCTTCGTCTACTTCTATTTCTTCATCTTTTTCATCTTCTTCATCTTCTTCATATTCTTCATCTTTTTTATCTTCTTCATTATCATCATTTTCGTTATCTTCTTCATCTTGTTCATATTCTCTATCTTCTTTATCTTCATCTTTTTCTTCTCCTTCTCCTTGTTCATCTTCTTCATCTTCTTTATCTTCTTCATTATCTTAATCTTCTTTGTCCTCTTCATCTTCTTCATTATCTTCATTTGCTTCATTATCTTCATTTTCTTCATTTTCTTCATTTTATTCATTTTCTTCATTTTCTTCATTTTCTTCATTTTCTTCATTTTCTTCACAATCATTATCTTTTTCATCTTTTTCTCTTGTTAATCTTCATAATCTTCACCTTTTTCATCTTCTTCTTCTTCTGCTTCTTCTTCTTCTTAATAGTTAGTATGGTCACAATATCTGCATAAGTTGCAGTGATAGTCTAAGATTCAGGTGGTATTTTATAGGTATGTAATGGGACCAAGAATACTACCTTTTGGAACTCCAGTTGAAATAGGATGTATTTCTGAGGATTCTCGATTAATTGTTAATTGAATATGACTTTAGGAGAGATATTAATTTATAATAAGATAATTTTGAGTAGCAAAGAAACGCTTGAGTTTTCGGAATAGTGCACTGAAAGAAACGCTTGAGTTTTCGGAGTAGTCTGAAACACATCATAGGGCATTGCTGGACTGTAATGTGTTCAGATCGGAAATCAAATGGGTGATCAGAAATGTTTTTTTTCATCATCTAGGAATAGTTTGAGTCGGAATATTTTTTTCATCATCTAGGACTTGAAGTTTTTCAAAAATTTTACTAACGATTGCTAAGAGGCTAAAAGAACTATAGTAAAAATGGAAAATTCATGGGTTTATTTTGTTAAAGGATCATTTTAATAAAAAAAAAATAAAAAAATTTGTTTAATCATAGCCGCGAGCTTTTTTTTATTGAAAAGACTTAAAATATCAGATTTAATTTCAGAAGGTTTGTTTTCTACATCATTATTATTTACTAAATGTTTGGCAAATACCTCAACTTTTTTCTTTATTCATTTTTTCTATTATTAAAATTACCATAATTTCCATGTTTACCTCACGTTGTAGTACGGTTGAAAAATATTAAAGCATAAAAAAAGTTCACTTCACATAAATTAACAAGGCAAAATGTTTTTATTAAATTTTATAAATTATAATCTTTCACTTTGCATTTTTTCCAAAAAAAAATCTTCTCTAGTAAATTTTCTTAAAATAAATTAGAATAAGTCGATCCTTTTCTATCTTTAAATAGAAACACTTGAAACTAAAGAGTTAACTAGAAGAAATCAAATCTTAATTATATGTTTATACCCTTCGAAATAAGTTTTGCAAACAAGGATTCTCATTAAAACTTTGAATAGATGAATTTAAGCGAAATAAGTGTTAAATGAAATTAGGTAAGTAAGAGGTGGATCGAATCGGTTCTTGAATCTATCTTTATCATAAACTCTCAAGTACCTATAAAAGGGTTTCTTTTGCCCTAGAGTATTTTCAAATGAATCAAAGCAATTGAATTATACTAAAGGATAACAATAGTCCAAAAATAAAAGAAAAATAAATAGAATCCGTTCAACTCAGTCAAGTGATCCTTCAAGTCAATTTGGACGCTTATCAGTAAATGACCAGATTCACGATGCTTAACAATTGTGTAAAAGTTTGCTTCTTCATTTATTATTCTATTCGACAAGAGCTCTCCTAAAACTCTTTAGGAATAAATTTTACGTTTGCACTTTGCCCTTTAAAAGCATTTTACCACAAGTAACCCTTCTTCTGTCTTAAAGCAATTTAACCGTCTTTTGTTTTTGTTTTTTAATAATACAAACTAATTTGCCGGTACGATAAAAATAAGTTTCGCCAATTTAGCAAGGTACTGAAAAATGTTTCTTGAATTTGTGAGAAATATTTTTATTATAAAAACAAAAACTTAAATACTGCACTGTATAACAGGTAACCTTATGGACAAAGGAAGGAAGCTATTCAACAGATAGGAATGAGTACTAACGGAGGAAAGATTCTCTAAAGAAAGCCAATGTTTTCGTGTACATCCGAAATTGCCGGCCTCCTTCGAAAATCGAAAATTTCATAAGCAATTTATATGTCACCAAAAGAATTATTGTTCATCCAGGAGTATTTACGAAGGGAGCAGACTAGTGACAGTAGAGCGGTGATGGGGCAACGTAAAATTCCTTCCGTTTGGTAAATTTTGGCTCATCGATTCCGAGAATAATGGAAAGATTTCAAATTGACCGAATTCGCAGCAAATATTTCGCCAAAACGTTCAGTTCCTGCTTAAACAATTTGACATCGCTGCTGAAGTTGGGGGACACATAGAAATAACCTATTGGCGCTATGGTATAGATAGGAGTACTCCATTTCAAGAGTCATTCGTTGACATCACTTTTAAATAACTTCTGAGGATTCTGCGCTAAATCACTCAGCAGGCTGCATTTCACGATGAACCGCAACTTTTATTTCGATCCCAACACCGACACCGATGCCATTTCCAAATTCCATTCGGACTCCATACACTATACACCATTTTCAAAATAAACACAAACAATTTGTGGGCTAACGAAAATTTGCTTAATTTCAGCATTTTACCTGTTCACATGAATTTTAAACTTTGTTGACAATTAAAATTTATTTTGATTGAAAAAGAATTCGTTGTGCCGCATTCTGGCCAGTTAACAACACATGTGTTCGCTGATGTCCGGTGATTTTTCACGCGAACATTTAACTCGCCTTTGTGGTTCATATTCAACATTTTGGATTTATTATGACCGTCATTTCGATTGAAATCGAATATCATCGCTATATGATAAATTAATATAAAAATATACATTTTATCATTTCGATATCTTAAATATTTCATATTTCTCCATTTCTTTCTGTCTGTATGACCATATATATATTATGGTGGACGAGTGGCTATTCCCAAAATTTCAACTTGCATTTATTTTGTATAGTTATTCTCATATAGATTCATATCAACTCATCTCAGATCTCATTTCACATGGCAAAAGGTAGATACTTCCTTAAGAGTGCATATACTCAATCATAAGAGAAAAATTCCAAAATTGAAAACTTAATTTTAATGCGAAGAAATTAATTGATTTTATAAATTTTCAAATTGAAAGAAAATAATTTTTTTATTTATTTATGTAAAGAATGGTATACTTATAAAAATATGATATCTTAAGAAAGTTAATATTTACCATCCCGCTGTTAAGCATTATCATTTTTATAAGTTATTATTTAAGTTGTTTTTAATTTTTTCCTCACTCCTAAGTTTGGAGTTTACTCTGTTAAAATTCTGTTTATATAAATTTTTTAAAAAAAGTTGCAATTAACAATAATTCTAATAAATGGAGTATGGTAATGGGACTGATTTTGTAATGTCTTTCAAAGTAATGGGCTATCCAGTTTTTGTTTTAGAAGAAAAAAGTTCAAAATATAAATTTTTATTTACATTTGATTTAAGTGAAATGCCTAAAATAATATTGTTTAAATTATAGTCCAGCAACTTGCTCCAGGACTCGATCCTTTGAGGTCATTTGTGATGATGGCCAATCCAACTCCATTTCCTGCGTTTGATGTTATCTAGCAGGGGTATTTGCTTCGTGAGAAGAAGCAGCTCATCGTTCGTTATCCAGTTCGGCCAGAAGATCTTGCTTATACGCCTCAAGCATCTGTTCACAAATGCCTGAGGCTTACGAGTCGTGCTGTCTGTTACTTTCCATATTTCGCAGCCGTACAGCAGGACTGGCTTGACGTTTGAGTTGAATATTCGAAGTTTGAGTGCTATGGAGAGGTGATTGGAACACCACACGTTCCCCAGTTTCCATGTTTCGCAGCCGTACAGCAGGACTGGCTTGACGTTTGAGTTGAATATTCGAAGTTTGAGTGCTATGGAGAGGTGATTGGAACGCCACACGTTCCCCAGTGAGGTGTACGCTTGTCACGCCTTGTTGGTGCGCGTTTGAATGTCTATTTCAGTTCCACCATCCTTGCTGAGCATGCTGCCAAGGTAACAGAACTTTTCAAAATCTTCAACTTGGGTACCGCGTAGCATCAAGGGTCTCTCGCAGGTGGCGCCGATACGCATCAATTTGGTCTTCTTGATGTTGATTCTCATCCCAACTTCTTCGGCGTTGGAGGCCAGTGCATTCAGTTTCTCCTGAATGCCGTTGAAGGTGTGGGACATGAGGCATATGTCGTCGGCGTAGTCCAGGTCGTGGAGCTTCTCACGCAGTGTCCACTGGATACCGTTGCTGGCTGTATTGTTAGTGCGTTGAAGGACTAGGTCTAGGGCGATTATGAAGAGGATAGGCGAGATTACGCAACCCTGCCTGACTCCTCTCGAAATGTTGAATGTATCGCTGTTTCGTCCTTTGACACGCACGCTACACGGGGCCTCGCGGTATAGTTCTCGGATGAGATCGATGATAGCCTGCGGGATGCCTAGTTCATCCAGAGCACTCCAGATGGCTTCGCGAGAAATCATGTCGAAGGCTCTTTCGAAGTCAACGAAGAGAAGATAGAGCGGGCTGTTCTATTCGTTCGACTGTTCAATGATCATTCTTAGGCTGTTGATGTGATCAATACAGGAGCGGTTTGGTCTAAAGCCAGACTGCTCGTTGCGGAGGGCACTTTCCACTGTTGGAGTGATGCGAGTCAGGATGATTGATGCGATAAGTTTCTGGATGGTGTTCAGCAGAGTGATTCCCCTCCAGTTTTTGCAATCGCCAAGGTCACCTTTCTTCGGGATGGTGATAATTACTCCTTCTTTCCAGCTGTCCGGGAAGTGGCATTGTGTCCAGGCTTTTGCGATTATAGGATGCAACAGCGAGGCCAGGAGTGGTGGATCAAACTTCAGAACTTCTGGGGCCAGGTTGTCAGGTCCGGGTGCTTTGCTGTACTTAAGCTTGTTGATTGCTGTTGTGATCTCCGTAATCGTAGGCGGTGTTGTTGGGATGGATCTTCGTGGGTTTCTGCGCATCACTGTAGGAGGAGGATGGAATTCTGGAGCTATTTGAAAGGGATTCTGAGAAGAATTCCTTCCAGCGGTCGAGTTGTTATTCATCCGAGGAGACAGTTTGACCGTCTTTGTCCTTAAGTGGTGGCAGTGAGGGTGTTATTTTTCCGGATAATTTGCGAATTGATGCATAGACACTGCGGATATCGCTCCGGTGTGCAGCGGCTTCTGCTTCGCTCGCTATTTCGTTGAAGTAGTTCCTCTTGTCATCCCTTGCCATGCGTATGACCATCTTTTGAGCAAGGTTGTACCTCGTCTGTAGATGGTGCCTTTCCTCGCGAGTTTGAGCAGTTTGGAGTAGACCTTTCAGCTTTCTTCGTTTTCCTATTTGAGTCCAGGTTGACTCGCGGATCCACTCTTTCCTTTTGTAGTTCCGAAAGCCCGTTGCTTCCTCTGCAGCGGACTTTAGTTTGCGCAGTAGAGAAGGCCATGTCAGCCTATCGGCATTGTGGCTAATTTCTTTCAGCTTGTTTGCAAATATCTCGGCTGTCTCTGGATTCTGTATTTAAAGAATTGCTACATAAATATGAGTTTTTATGTTTTCTAATAAGGAAAAGTCTAACTGCGTTAAATTATCTAATGTTAGGGGCGTCTTGGAAATTTTCTGAACAATAAAATTAAAATTTGAAGACTTTAATCTAGATCATTTGGGATATATTGTTCAAATCACTTATAATCTAGATGAAAAACTGTTAGTTTAGGCTAAAAAAAAATTGGTTATCGTACGGCCATAGTGCTCAGAATTGATGGTATCTTCAGACCAAAATGCACAACATTCAGCCACTTTTCATGGATACAATGACTTCTCCATAGTCACTTGTAGACTTTTAGAGCCCCATTATTTTAAGAAAAGCAATTTTCCTGATTAAAGTATTCACAGAGCTACAATATAGCCTCATCACTAAAGAAAATTTTGTTCGAAAAAGCGCGAAACGTGGCTACGGCAGAATCAATAAGTTTGTAGAAAACTTTGACAAATTAACCGTGGTAAAACGATTCTTTATAAAAAATGGCAAACTTTATAATAAATAAATATCATCTTTGATGGCACATATATTTTTTAAACTGCAAAATGGATAAACTCTTCATTGCAGTGATGGAAAGACGCAAATGGAATCGTTATCAGCTTCCCGGTTATACTCTTTTAAATATTATCGACAGTACCAAGATGATGTTCTTATAAAGTTTTTTTAGATTTTCTAGAATAATAACAAGTCCAATGGACTATAATCAGGTGAATCCTTTTTCTGACAAAAACTGGTCGATGAAGATGGCCGTATGACGCACAGAACCTTTTCTGTGAGTCTTTCAAGAACTTCTTACTAAAAAAAAAGTCCTCTATGAAAAATTCTTCGAAAAGTTTGAAATTTTCATCAGTTTTCAATATTGAAAAATATTGTTAGACTTCCAAAAATGCTTAGGATATCCAAAAAACCACGTGGTCTTGATATAAAATGCTCCCCATAGGGTCAGTCTTAACATTTCGTAAGTTAAACTCTGAGATTTTTCAAGCTTAAGAAAATATTTAATGGCGCCACATTTCGCTATTCCATTTTTTGTACCGCACTACAAAAATACAACTTCACTTATCCACGCTATTTAGAATTATTTACCTATCGAACGAGGTTGAAACTTGTACTGCACGTCTAGGAGGGACTATCGGACTATGTGGTGTCCATTACTTTTTACAATACCTCATATTTTCTCATCATTTCTAGTAATATTTGGCACTGAATTATAAATTCTCAGCGCCATAATAACTTAGGGTATTTATCTATAATGAAAGTGTACCCTCATAGCCATAATTCTAGCCGGATTCAAACTTAACGCTGTGACGTACTATGCGCAAAAACCCGAGTATTTCTAAATGCTTTTCGGGATGCTTTACAATTAATTACCATAAGAATTTTCAAAATAATTTTACTTGATACAAAATAGAAAAATTGGAAAAATGACAAAAATGCTCTCAATAATGGATAATTTTTACACGAAAACTACTATTCTGATAGTTCAATTAACATAAAATTATGAATATTCAGAAAATGGGTGAAGTAAAAAGAAAATAGTTAAACATCATTTATAATATACCTGATCTATGCTCGTGTACAGCTGAAGTCACACGCAAGCCCAACAGGAGTACATGTTGTACGTAAAACGTGGCAGAGACAATAAATAAGCATGTTCGACGCCAGCCGTAATACCCTTGAGGTGGTGCTTAAGATACGCACCAAAATGAAATTGTTCCGTTCATGACAGTTCTGACAGGCACAAAGTAACAAATCAGATCTTTGGAATTATCTCGCAATTAACAACAATGAGACCCTCTAATTGGCTAGCCTAGCACCAAAGAATTAACAACGCGCCACGGAACACACCATTCCAAGTTCCACAAGCACATCCAAATGCCCAACTTCGAAATCATTCCCGTCCAGCCATCATTGTTGTGCAACAGTCCAGTTCATATAGTGGGAATGGCCCGATTGTCCGAGGCCACCAAATGTTGCCACATACAGTGTACAGAGAGGGTGTCGGATCTACTACCTTCTATATCTCTCCTGTCCGATTCAATATAATTTCGGTTTGGATTGTTCTTTCTTTTTCGGGCAAATTTTAATTTTTCTGTTTCCGATCATTCGATCTCCTTTCGTCCAAAACATTCTTTTTGTCCGTCTACCTTGTCGTTGTCTATAGTGGTTGAGGTTTTTTTGTTTCACGTTCATGGCTAACCAATCGAACCGGATAGTACCCCTGCTGTGACAGCATGAATCTTATGGTAATTCTCTTTGATTGGAACTATGTACCTTTTAGCATACATTACAGATCTGTGCACAGTTTGCGCTCCAGCAAATTACCAAGAAACCGAATATAGACTCCCCCGGCCACAGTGATCAGATGTACTCTGTACAAAAATCCCGAAACACTGAGATCCAAGCCACATGAGATTATTATGAGCATTATTATTATTATTATTATTATTATTATTATAACTATTATTCTCTACTTGATATTATTCCATTTTGATCGTGGAAGTTTAGAATGACAAAAACTAAATAATATTACGTATGCCGCCATATACGGATACGAGTACAACCAAAATGATCTACAACCAAAATTGAAGACGCACTCATACGAATACCTTGGCTGAGGTGGTAAAAAAATTATAATAATTCAGAACAATGATCTACAGACGTTCAGTATTGAGTTATTCACATAATTCTATGCTCAGTTCTTCCTAATGCCAAGTGATACGATTGACACTTGCCTACCTGTCGACTAGACTATGCAGACTAATAAGAGCAGTCAAAAAAAAAAAAATAATACAAAACCATTCCACATTATAAGAACGCAGAGGTTTCGTTCACACATTCTATTAGAAAATATCTCAAGACCCTGAATCAAAATGAGCATAGCGTGACATAGAACAGAATAGATTCTGTTTAGAATTTTTTGTTGTTTTTTTTTTTAGTGGTTGGTATTGGTCCCGGTATTCTTTTTTTGGCCAACAAACAGTTCCGAGCATGACCATGTTCTTTGGTTCATGTTAGTTTGCCGGCTGACAAAAACACAACAATCGCCGACGGATGAAGGAATAGATTCAGTCGGTTTGGACGGATGAATTGTTGGACACATTAAATGGTCTGTCGGCTTCTTGGCTGGCTGGATTGGTCGTTTCCGAAGTGATGGAATGTTTGTGAACAAGTTGACCCGGGACGTAAAGTGGCTAAATTTCCAGAGTTGTTGGGCGTTACGAATCTTGGCTCACGACCAGCACCCGCTCCTCGGTCAACCCCACCATTCAACCATTCAACCATTTAGCCATTCGGCCATTCGACCGTGTTTGGATTTGTTTTTTTTTTCTCTCTTACCTCAATAGCCAGAATAGCCCGAATGGATAATGGATAATGGTCATTCAGCCATTGTATACATGAGAGCCCAAATATTTACCCAAAAACTATGATGTTCATTCTTTGCTCGAGTATTCAAAATTTTCAAGCGTGAACAAATAACTCAATACGCGTGCGTGTTGTTGCTAACGTTTAATCTCTTCGAATACAATATAATCCAATCGATTCCATTTCGATCGGTAAAAATCCGGTTTATCCAATTCCGAAGCTACCAAGACCCAGGCCAGTTATTTTTATAAGGTGAGCCAACTTAACGCCATACCACAAGCGGTATTGAAATGATATCCAATCGAAAAATCAACACGAATTAATCTCAACAATCAACATCGTTCGAATGAAAAGATTACGAATGTTCAGAAATGAATTTTTTTTTTAACCATTTATAATTGCTAATAATTTGCATTTAGATTGATCGATAAAAATAATTAATTTTAAGACGATATTGATACATAATATTAATTATTAAGCAATTACCTATAAAAATATTCAATTTCTCATTTTTTCTTCTATTGAAGTAATTGTTTACTCTTTGCTTAGTAAATTATTAAAAAATCGAATTAATTACTAAAAATGTAATTAATTTTTGTAATAAAGTAAAAAAATAATATACATACTGGGTGTAGCAGAAAAGTAATGGGACTGGACTCTTTCTCCATATTAGTGCCTGCTAGAAGATATGCTGTGCAAGTTTCGACCCTATGGAAATTTTTATGTTAAAATCGGTGAATATGTTAGTTTGTGTTACGATAACCCTTTTCAGAAAATTCCTTATCAAGAACACAAGGATTTTGGTGGTATAAGAAATTTTTAGAGAGCCAGGAAGGAAGAAAAGAAGAACCTCTGTGGGGAAGAGTTTCATAATCGAAAACTGATGAAAATATAGAACTTCGCAAGAAATTCTTTATGAAAAATGGTTCAACGGGTGGCTTCGAATCTCACCGAGGTATTGTCCTACGCTAATTCCCAAAACCAAACAGTTTTTCTTTTATATTTCTAATTTAATTTCCATTACCCAATATCCTTTGGCGACAAATGGTATTTAGTGTCATGTAGCTTCGAATATAGTTTTCAATATTAAAGTTAGTTGAAATGATAAATTTAAAAAAGCGCCTCCACCGTTGTATAGCGGGGATAACATTGTTGTATAGAAATAAAATAAAATTGTTGCAAAAAAATCAGCTCATTAATTTTTTTCACCATCTCCTATATGAGGTCTGTTCAAAAAGTATAGCGAATTTTGAATTTACGTATTTTTGATTTTCGATTTTTTTTGTGCCGTTATATTGGTACTCATATCTCTCACTTATAGTACCAAGTTCGGCCATTTTGAATGGCAATTTTGACAGCTGCTTTGCTTTCACGTGTTTTGGCTCGTCTTCGATTTTTGCCCATTCCAAAAAATAGATTAAAGAATCCGTGTCAAATTTTGTGTGAAAAAGAAAATTAATTGCGCGGACGCATTCCGAATGTTGACTGTGTCATATGGCGAAGCTACCTTGGACCGAAGCAACGTTTATTGGTGGTACAAAATGTTTTCAGAGGGCCGAAAAGATGTGAACGACGAAAAGCGTCAAGCTCGGTCGAAAGTGAAGGTTTGGCTTACAGTTTTCTTCGATTTCAGGGGCGTGGTGCTTCTTATCGCAGGGTAGAAGGATAAATAAGGAATATTACCTGCAAGTTATGCGCAAGTTGGGCGAAGTAATCCGACAGAAACCCTCGGATTTGTGGAAGAACAAAAATTGGCTTTTGCACCATGATAACGCCCCTGCTCACGCATCGTTGCTTGTGCGCGAATTTTTGGCCAAAAATAACACACTAATAATGCCGCAGCCACCGTATTTCCCAGATGTGGGAGAGCCCCATGAAAGGACGACGCTACGCTACGATTGAGGAGACAAATATAGCATCGAAAGAGAAGCTGAACACAGATCACAAAAAATGATTTTTTGAAGTGCTTCGAGGATTGGAAAAAACGTGGACACAAGTGTATAATATCTAGTGGGGATTACTTTGATGGGGACAAAATACATATTCATGAATAAATAAATAATTTTTGAAAAAACACAGAATTCGCGATACTTTTTGAACATACCTCGTATATAATATATATAAACAGAATATCCACTATGGGGGCACTGAAAATCCTCAACTAATACACCAAAGACCACTTCACTCTTGTAGAGTAACTGTATGGTGTGGCATTTGGGCTAGCGGCATCATTGGGCCATATTTCTTTGACGATGCTGGAGGTAATGCTGGTGACCGCTATCGGGAAATGTTGGAAAACTTTCGTCTACCCGAATTGGACCTGTTAGGCTGATAGAACATTTCCTTATAAAGGATTTTCGAATAAGAGTGATATGATTTCTTTTTTTTTTAAAACATACTAAAGTACAATCGATACAGTTAAGTTCTAAATAAAATGTCATTCAAACGGCCTCCACGACTTCTTTTGCAGGAATGAATTCGATGAACCCAATTTTAGAGCACTTTTTCCACTAAATCAAGTCGTACTTTGTCATAAATAGCATGTTTAATATTGATTTCTAAAGCTTGAAGAGAGTCTGGTTTATTGCTAAAGACCAATGACTTCAAATAACCCCACAAGAAATAGTTTAATGGTGTTAAATCACAATTTCTTGGAGACCATTCAATGTCACAATTTCTTGAAATAATCGAATCTCCAAACTTTTCTCGCAATAATTCGGTTGCTACACGTGCTGTGTGGCACGTAGCCCCGTCTTGTTGGAACCAGATGTTGTCAAGATCAACTTCTTCCAATTTCGGCCATAAAAAGTTGGTTATCATCGATCTACACATATACTGCTCTCCATTGATAGTAACGGTGTTACCAGCTTCATTTCGAAAGAAGTACGGACCGATGATTCCACCAGACCAAAAACCACACCAAACTGTCAATTAAGGTGAATGTAATGGGTGTTCATGAATAATTTGTGGATTTTCTTCGCACCAAAATCGACAGTTTTGTTTATTTACCGCACCACTCAGATGAAAGTGAGCCTCATCGGAGAAGATGATTTTCTTAAAAAAATCGTTATAGTTTTCAAGTTGTTTCAAGATAAGATCAGCAAATTCACGACGTTTACGGTGGTCCAATGGCTTCAGTTCTTGAGTGATAACAATTTTATATGGATACAAGCCCAAATCCTTTCTCAAAATCCGCCAGGTTATGGTTTGAGATAGTCCCAATTCTTGAGAACGTCTTGGAATCGACAAATTGCGGTCTTCAGCAACATTTGCCTAAACGGAAGCAATATTTTCATTACTTCAAGCGGTTCTTTGTCTTATTGGCACTTGAATATTATGTTAAGAAAATGTACGCTCAAAATTTTTAACAATTCGACGAATAGCGAGCACAAATTTTAAAATGGCAAAAGCAGACGAAAAGTTGCAATTTTTTTTTTTTTTATTTGACAGGTTTCATTTCTGCATTATACATTATAACACATATACACATAGTCATGAGACACAGTCGCTCCTATGGAGCATATAGCGGCACAGAGAATACACGTCTCTAGTTGGTGGTAGAAGGCTTCGTTTTGTTGGCGTCATCATCTACTTCGGTTGGGGCATAGCACCGCACGATGGTGATGTTTCGGAACTTCGAGTGGAACCTGGCTGTCGGAAGGCGGTCGGAGACCGGTTTGTAGCCCATGAGAGATCTCTTTTTGCATTGGCCGATAGGATCAATCCGACTCCACAGTGGTGGCCGCGGTCGTTGCCGCTGTAGATGAAGTGTTCACCCGTCTGCGTTGTGAGGGCTCCCTTGATGTTTCCACCTTGTCTCGGAGATTCCCAGGATGTCGAGGTTGTAAGCGTTTTTGGGAGAGAAGCCAGTCGAGAAGTTTTTTGGGAGAGAGTCCCGCACGTTCCGGGTACCTATTCGGGCTGTTCGATGAAAACCAGATGAGTTTTTTGCCTGAGGTACGGTCCGGTTGATTCTTCTTGTGCTGTTTCTTGATAAGGTGGTTTTTATAGCTTGCGGCTTATCAGGCCAGCGAAGTAACCTCCAGTGACGTTGGGGGACCCTACGGACTACATATAAGGCTTGTAGTCGGCCTCTCACCCCGGCACCATGCCGAGATGGCGGCAGCGGGAATCGAACCCGCTACCTACCGAGTGTGCGTCGGTTGACACACACAAAAGTTGCAATTGGAGAACGATTATTTTGATAATAAAATTGAATAATTTGTAAACATTGTTCTTACGTATATCTCTTTACGATAAAATTGTAAATATTACTAAATCCAACGAAAAAAAATGACAGATCATTACATATTACAAATTGCCAAAACGTCACTTAGAAATCATATCACTCTTATTGGAAAACCCTATAACAAGACGGTGCCACATCACTCACAGCTCGTGCTACGATGTCAATTTCGAGAGAAATTTTTCCCGGCCGAATAATGTCATAAAGCGGTGATATCGATTGGCCCCCACGATTCTCTGATTAGAACTCTGCTGATTTCTTCATATAAAGGTACTTGAAGGAAAGGATGTACACTAACAACCTCGATGCTTAAGGACAACAATCGAAACGAAATTGCCGCAATAACACCAGAAGTCTGTGAAAATTTTATTAAAAATATGCTTAAAAGAACTTGGCTTTTTTGCCGCAATCAAAAATAAGCATTTAAAAAATATTATATTTTTTATATAATATTAAAAACCATATAATAAACTAATAAATAATTAAAAAAATCTTAGCTCCTCCGAATCGGTTGTCACCTATAATTTTTTTTGGGTGATGTTGAACTGACAACGTAAGTCAATTCAACATCACCCAAGTGAAGGGGCTCGATCCAATAACTACGAATTCCCTTTTTAATCTTTCACAACATACTTTTTCTAGCTTAATAGGCTCAGACTAGTCTAATTTAGATGGCATTCCTTTATCTAACATGAAGTCTCCAAAAGGTTTCAGAGTCATGGCGCTATAAAATTTACTCTTATACATTTTTTTAAATTTTCCCATTTTTTTTCTTCAAAAAAACGATGTAATCAATTTTGTCAAAATTTTAATAGTCTAGCAAATTTATTTTAACATCTCCATTATTTCTAGAATCTAAAACAAAAACAAATATCTAACATTTAAAAAAAATTATTTAGATTAATTGGATTTTTTTTTCGGGTTGATATATTCTTAGTAATCACGATAAAGCCATCATTTTTATCCATATTCATGATACAATATTTTATATTTATTTTCACCTAAAGAAAAAACCCAAAAAGAAAATTACCGTGAATCAATAATAGTTTAGAGGAAAGCAACGTTTTCGGATCGAATTTTTGTCGAAACGATCCAGCTCAGTTAGAATGCAAATAAATCACGCTTTTAAACAGGTAACGAATACCGATCGTTCGACTCAATTGATATGCGTGTTAACGGATGGAAAAAAAATAAAAACAAAACAAAACTCCTATGAAATACAATAACAAGCAAACAAATCTGGCGAATAGCACGCCAAGTGAGTGCCGATCCCTAACAAACACGTTAATTTGTAATACGCTTGATCTGGTCCGATCCCGAATTTCTACCCAAATTAAGAGATTAACATGGCACGAAATATTTCCTACCCTTTTGCCAACCGACAATAATAACATAACCTACCGACGGACATCTACTCGTACTGTGCTATTAGCAAGACTAACAACTTTTCAGAATTGAGAGGGACTCATTTCGATTTGGAAAAGTCCCTGTGCCAGGAGCAAGCAGTCTGAAGTCCTTATTCTAGACCCGATCGTATATCCATCGAAGATGGTCCGAACCGTTCGAATATATCAATGTCAGACGAGATGAACTCAACCGCTTTCGGAAATACGAGTAATTTGGTTCTGGAGCACTAGCGCACCACCACTCAACATTCCGAGTTTGAACGGCTTGGCAGGAACCATACTCACCTAAATGCCTTATTTATGAATAGTTTGGTTGGTTCAATGTACATTTTCGACCAGACCAATCCACTAAGAAGAAGATTGCTTGTCCGCCTGGAAACAGTTTGCTGTTTTTATTTTATTAGTCGGCATTACCCTCGTTATAAGTCTTCAGGTTTGGTAATGCCACTTCATCGGCAAAGTAAATTGGTAAAAGTAGCCAAGCTGCCAACTAAACTCGCCAGATGACTTGGGATGACCAATCAAGGCGTATACGGTACACATTTATAATTATGGGGTTCCGTGCGTCGAAGTGAGGTGAAAAGCTGTCGTTACCGACGTCTCTAATGAACGATGAAATTTTATTGCCTCTCCATTTGAGTGTGGCTGTGTAATTTTCATCTTTAACCGAAAATCACCCGAAATTGTTGGCATCTTATCGATAAAGTCGGCAGTTACTTGTGTCTCTCTTATCGTAGAAAAATCTTAACATTTTCGAAAAGTACATCACACCATAGACAACATTCAAGTATGTTTATCTGAGATAAAAACAAAAAAAAACTATATCCCAAATCTTCCCCGACAAGAACTCATTTGGCTGTGTGGTACTGATTGCTATAAAGTAAGATTCGGACAGACCAATGATTGATAGGACAGCAACCATCAGAGGGGGTTGTTTTCATATACTTACGTTCGAATACGTAATTCGATTCTAAGACCTTATATTAATCGATCAATTTCATTACAAAAACGTTTCAAAGTTTAAAAGAAAAAGAAAAAATTTAAAAACCCTTCGGTGCTCTGCGTTTATAAAAAAGTTCCGTATTCCACTTTAAGTTTTTCGATGTTTACCTGATATTAAAAAACATCGCTGGTTGAAACTATTAAATCATAGATAAATATATGTTTTGTGAATATGAAATTATTCCATTTATTATGGGAAACGTGAGAAAAATATAGTCTGTAGATGCCGTTAAATAACTTAATTAGAAACTAGTTTAATTTATATTGCTCATGATTTAAATAGCAACTGGAGTTTTTACCTTTCAATTCTTTAACAAAAATTTCCAACATTTTAGTTACCGAGACTGGTGTTGATTAAATCTGGATTTTAATAATTTTTTTTTTCAACCAAAAAGCAATAGAATATTAAATCGGCTATTAAAAAAGGTATCATCTTAAGGCACCGAAATGATTCGATAGTGACTCCCGTGAACCACCGACAAAATAACGTTTTTTTATTTGCGCTAAAGATATTGTTAATTTTTGAAAAATTACACTCGTGTCATCATTATGAGATAATTAGTGAACCGATTTGTATTTATCATAATCATCTATTGCTTTAATTAATATTTCTTTCACCTTAGTTTTTAGTTGGTAGATTTTTGTAAGATTCATAATTTCAATATTAAAAACGCATATTTTTTTTAACTGTTCTTAGGTTGTTCTGGTTCACATCGTTCTACAAAAACTTTTATTAAAAACATTAACTATGCAAAAACTTCCATTTAATTTGTACCGATTTATGATTTGATATAAAGCTAAAAATTTACATAAAGATAATAGTTAATTTGGTTTTTCTTCTTTTTTTTTTTTGTACCAAAATTGTCGGAAAGTAAGTCTTCGGTCATAAACGGAGCGAAACAATCTTAAAGAGTTTTGTGTAAAAACTTCTAGATTTGGGTGAATTTGAAATAATTGATTACCAGATTGTTAATATCTTACATATTTTATAATTTTTCATTTCTTATTATAAGATAAAGCGGTATAAGATTAATTGATAAAATAATTAATGAAAACAGCATTTAGAATTTATAGACTGTAGTTTTAAATATTATTTTTTCAAATAATTTGGAATTTAATTAAAAAATAATAATTTTATTAAACAAAATCATTTCAAATGATTTGGAAAATATTTATAAAAATAATATTAGCTAAACAGATAGCTCTGACCTTGTTGAAAATAACTACTCTTTTGATGACACTTTTCAGAACGATTTCTTGGTGAATTTCATTTAAGCCGTTTCATAGGTTTTGTTTACGTGTTATTAAATTATCTCCGATTGGTTTGTATAAATCTTAACATTTAAATAAGCCTTAAAAAAAATTAGGGGTAGAAAAATCTAATAAAGTATAATTTTGTCATTTGACAGTTGTTAATTTTATATATAATTGAAAATAAAATTTAGTAAGATTATAATTTGCCATTTTATATTTCAAATCTTTTTATAACTGAGTAATGCGTGTTAGAAGATACACTTGAACAACAGCTTTTGGATGGTGATTTTTCAACTAAAGCTTTCTACACTGGAGACATCCATTTCTCACGTAGTGTATGAGGTCTGTTCAAAAAGTATTGGGAATTTTGAATTTCCGTGGTTTACGTATATTCGATTTTCGATTTTTTATGGCGTTATATTGGTACTCATATCTCTCACTTATGCCGACAAGTTCGGCGATTTTGAATGTTCAGTTAATTTTTGACAGCTTCTTTGCTTTCACGTGTTTTGGCTCGTCTTCGATTTTTGCCCATTTTTTTACCAAAAACAGCATCGCATTAACATTGCTAAGGAGCTGTTGGACTCTGCCCGCGACAACCCATATTTTCTCCAGAGGTTATGACGTGGAAACCAAAGTTCAATCATCCCATTGGAAGCTGCCGCACGAGCCAAGACCGAAAAAAGCGCGCAAAGTTCGGTCGAATGTGAAGGTTTTGCTTATAGTTTTCTTCGATTGCAGGGGCGTGGTGCATCATGAGTTCTTGCCACAGGGTAGAACGGTCAATAAGGAATATTACCTGCAAGTTATGTGCAAGTTGCGTGAAGCAATCCGCCAGAAACGCCCGGGTTTGTGGAAGAACAAAAATTTTCTTTTGAACTATGATAACGCCCCTGCTCACGAATCGTTGCTTGTGCGAGAATTTTTGGCCAAAACAACACACTAATAACTAATGCCGCAGCCACCGTTTTCCCCAGATCTGGGCCCTTGTGACTTTTTCTTGTTTCCGAAACTGAAGAGCCCCATGAAAGGACGACGCTACGCTACGATTGAGGAGATAAATACGGCATCGAAGGAGGAGCTGAACAAGATCACAAGAAATGATTTTTTGAAGTTTTTTGAGGATTGGAACCAACGTTGGCACAAGTGTATAATATCTGGAGGGGATTTCTTTGAAGGGGACAAAACAGATATTCATAAATAAACAAATAATTTTTGAAAAAACACAAAATTCACAATACTTTTTGAACAGACCTCGTATACGTCAATAAGCAATAATTTCCAAATATAGATCCTTAAAAACTTACCAGTAATTGAGAAAAAGTCATAGTATTTCCAAAAAGTTACTGTCTGGTGTGCATTTTGGTCTAAACTTAAAGATTTTTATCCAAAATAAATGTGGTTTTAATAAAATAGGTTCCAAAAACTACTCAACATCAGAAAATTTGGCTTTATTGCACGAAAAGTTCCCAAGACGCGTAATTTCGAGTTTTGGTAAAGTCAATTAGCTTCAAAATCATGGAATATGACGCTATTGGTTTTTATCTAAAAAAAATTATTTTGTTTACATAGACAATCTTAAACTTTAAAGCATTTTAAAAAAATGAACATCTATAAAATAATTAATGAATTACTCTCCGAAATTTGCGAAATTAGTCATTAAAAATTACCTCAAAAGGATTAAGTCCTGAAAAAATTATCAAAACTATTATTTAAATAATATAATATTTTTGTTTACAAAATGGTAAAAAATACTAATTATAAAATAAATAAGAATTTTATCAAAATATATACTATAAATATTCTTTATTTAACATTACTTTCTAAAGGGTCAATAGTAACTCCTTAAATTGCTTACAAGTAAACATTAAGTTGGTAAGTTTCCTCTGAATGATCACATCCCCAAAAGTGGCTATTTAAATTTTCACTAAAGCTGCTTAATTTAAAATACACTTTTTTGCACCCATTATTTTATTTTCTGTAAGATTCAGTGTCTTTTTAATGGAGCTCTACAAACGTTTTCGCTACATTACCGACGGCTCCTATGATTTCTGGTCTAAAATTCCTGTATCACCCAAAATTTTGTACAGATAATCTTTATATTATCTAACATTTGAATTATATTATATTTGATGATTATTTTATCATTTTTAAATATCAATTTACAATATAATAGTTAACAAAATTTACATCAAATTAAAATTGTAAACCAAAATTTAGAACACCCTTTATTTCAAACGAAAAAACGATATTTTCTAACACCAAAAATAGTTTCCATAATTCTAAAAATTAATGCCAAATTAATAATTTTTTCTGCCTTTTTATATATACCGATCAGTCACTTCTATATAGTAAAATGATCGTAGAATTCAACCTATCAACAAATCATCAACTCCTAATCGTGTTTTGTATTATCTGCACATTCTAATCATGATTTTGTTCTTATATCAAAATCTACAGTATACGTTTTATCGACAAGAAGTGAATTAATAATAAAATCAAGATAACCTGCAAAATGATGAATTGAAATTTAAAAAAAAAAATACAAAGAAACAACAAAAAATATGAAAAAATTCTCCATCAAGATTATCTCATCTGTCCACTTCGCATCAATCCCAGCAAATTGATTAACTCCCATTCCTCAAAGTTTTTGATGAAATCATTTACAAATTGTTGCGGCTAAGTTGCGATCATTGAACGTGAAATTAATTAAAAGATCGTTTACTAAAATTGTAATTAAGGGTTTTGAGGGCTGAGAACCAGTTTATCGACGGTTCTCACATGCGGCGAACATAGAAGATTTAAAATTGAATCGATGTAGCTCATCGGCATCGTTTCTTCCATTTCTGGTATGTAGAATATATAGTCTATGCTATCCTAGCCTGATCTGGTTTCGATCAGTTCAAGTTGAGGAATTGGTCTAGCCCTGCCTGACAAGATACTGTCAATAAGTTACCTGAATCTTGGGCAATATTATGTACAAGTTGTACCCGTACTTACCGAATCGAGCTACTTACTTGTTTCATTCGAAACTCATCATCATCTCTTAAGTATTTACAGATGAAAAAATCCTCAATAAATAAGTTCGTTTCGAACGGCTGTAAAAAAATTGTTCAGAACGACAGCAAAAAATCGAAATCATGATCGTGCTTCGACTGACAACTTTAGCTTACTTGCCTGGTGGAGATCGATGGCGACACCAACGACAACGTGAATCCAATTGAATCTTTAGTCAAAAGAAAAGGGATTGTAGAAAATCGAATAGGTGCAAGGGGGTTGTATATTGATGTCGCTGTCGATGTTCATGTCCACATTTGAGTGAGTCAATGAGCACCACCATTGACCAAGTGCTGCTGGTACTACAGCTTCCCTGTTGATGCTGTGATTATTGCTAAGCCAGATCTTCAGGCTGAAAATCGCGATCGCCTTTTCAGATTAAGATAAAGCTCGAGCTGATGTTATTTGTCGACATGTTCATGTTATTGTGAATTATTCAGTACAGTCAACTAGATTCAGAGCACTGATCTTCAACGGCATGATCAGTACTGGTATCAATATATCGCAAACGAAAATGAAAAGAAATTCCTAGCAAAAAATTCGTAAATGTCTATAATAAATTATATAAAATAGTCCATCCATCCACTATTACACTCCCGTCAACAACAAGCTAATCACTGTACGATTATGAATTTATTTCCAATCATTACAATATATTACAATCTGCACAAAAATTTAAGGTCTTAGTTTTTAGGTTAAATATTTTTTTTGTGTGTGTGTGTGGCTACAACTACATAAACATTGTAACAAGCAGATTTTATGACGAGACACTTCAATAAAACGAGAGGGACATGGGAGAGTAAACACCCATTGGCGTTTCTCTACTTAACGAGACATGTTAACGCCTCAAAAAATCTCTCGGCTAATTTCTCTTTAAATGCCAATAAGTGCTTATGGGGAAAGTAACAGAAAAGAGTTCTGTTCGAATAATCGATAATGAAACTTTTTATAACGAGAAACACATAAGTATGAACAAAGGGAATATTTAGTAACTTTGTTATGTGATTTACAATTTCTCAATGATTTTTCAGCGAATTGGATTAATGAAGAATAGGAATGCTTTAGAACCTCAGAGTTCAATTCCGTATCGGTTTTGAAATTGTATTGTAAATTAAATATTTGTTTTTTAATGTTAATTTTGATCTATTGCCTCGTAGTCTAAGTAGTAGTCGATAACGTCTGTTAAGTTTAAGTCTTTTTTAATTTCGTGTGAGGATTCCAAGTTAGTCGTTTGACTAGGTTTAGTCTCAGGTAGCGTACTTTTTGTAGAATAATATTTCCATCGTCCATATAGGTAGCAGGCAAAGTTTTAAAATTAGTTGGGATGTCAAAGGTATAAATATTGCATAGGAGTGGACCAAGGATACTGCCTTGAGTGACACCAGCTCTGGTAGGGAATTTTCTCTGTTAATAACCTTTTGAAAGTGACGTTGGAAAAGATATGATTTTAAAATAAGATAGTACTTATAAAGAAGGAAGCTCTTGAGTTTCCAGAGCAGTCCAGGGTGACACATACGATCAAAAGCATGTGATATATCTAGGAACACGCCTTGATAGTATTCTTTTTGTTGGAATATGGAGTGTTCTGAACAGAAACCAAATTGATAATCGGGGTTAATGTTGGTATCTTCAAGGATACCGTAAAAGGCATATGTTTTTGACTAAAGATGAAATTAGATTCAACGGAAATTGTAAGGCTTAGTAGAGCGTCAGAGTTCTAGTTTGTAAGTTCATTTTGGTTTTCAGTACGGCTTTGTATTAAGATACTTCGCAATTTATAAAAAGTTTAGTACGCTTGTCTGGAATTTATTAACGTCCATAAGACATGTGCCAGAGATCCATTTATAATGACATGAATATGAGACCATTTGAGGACATCATGTTGCGTGTGAGTTGGCATTGTCAGTTATTGTTTATGCACAGCCAAAAATATTAAATGCCACTTGGGCAAGTTTGGATTAATTTTCCATACATTCCGGCATGACCAGGAACCCAACGTAACTCAACAATTTTGTTGTTTAATAAACAATATCAAATCACATTGCGAGGCTGTTTGTAAAAATGGTAAAACTGCGTTGTTTAGTTCGTCATGGAAATAATAATTTCTATTTGCTAAGATTTTATACTGGATGACAGTAAGAAATGCTATGTGCTCATCGCGAGAAGCATATGTGAAATTTCCCAATCATCTTATATCGTCTATTTAGTTTTATTTTTTGAGTTTTGTTTGTGGATTCTACGTGTATGTTAAACGTTTGTCTAAGTACAGTCCCAAGTATCCAACTTGAGGTTCAAGAGAGTAAAAGTTACAAGGACACTTTTGCGTTCGTTCACTTTTACTCTCCTTTTGGTATATTAGTTCTGGATGATTTGAGGTTTTTTTTTGTCATCGGAATATAAAATTTAGTTTCATTTAAGAAATTTGAATTATTTTTTATTGTATATTCTTTTTTATAAATGAATATTTATTATTTTTCAAGAAATAAAGAATTTTATAAACCCACCTAATCTGTCTAATTTTTATAATATTAATAATTAAAAATTAGAACAGAGAATTTTCTACTGAATTATTGATGAACTGCATTATCGACCCAGAAAAAATATGAACTGCATTATCGACGGAAAAATTTGAAAAATAAAACATTTTTACATAAAATTCATATAAAATATTAAATACATTAAAAAATTTATCTTTCATATGATAACTAATAAAATTTAATATAATCTGTAATATATAAAGTATTTAAAAAAAAATATTATTAAGTAGTTTTAGTATTCGTACACACTTTCCAATGAAATTCGATATGTAGAATGATCGTATCGAAGATCAGTAAAAAGAGAAATTCAGATAAAAAAAATTGCTTATTAGATACAAGAACATGTTCGATTGGGATTTGCTTATCTATTCGAATAAGAAACTACCAACTGAAGGTCAACCAAGTATAAAAGAAGTTAGAAACTAGTAATTTCTTTCTTAAACAAACTGAAAATAAATATTAAAAAAAAAAATTTGTAGAATAAGTAGAATAGAGCAAGAGTTTTGCCAGTAAAAAAAAATTACCTGAATGCCACCGTTACACGGTATTTATTGTTGATTTAAAACGCTACCAAGATTACGAATCAATTTGAACAAGATCGTCCGTCGGTATTCTGAGTAGTTTGCATGCGGACTTTGTAAGAAATACCGAATGGTTCTCTAGATCTCAAAGCTCCAGATTCCAAAGTAATCCAATTGGATCCGATCATCGATCAATTTTCAATCTCGTTTTCGTTTTCAGCTCCCGTCATCGTCATTGTCATCGTGACGATGTCGAATTCTCATCATATACGAATATAATAGTCTACCGCGTTTTATTCCAAATCGATGGTACCACAATACACAATACCCCACCCCATAGCTGTAGTCTATTCCAATATGGTTTATATTCTCAGCTACAACTTCGACAATATTATTAATTAATAGACGTAATTTTGATGCCGATCTTAGATAAAAACTACTACATTTTATTGAGAAGAAAAGGAGCTTGTCGATCATAGAAAAATACACTGTAAGTAAGCAAATGCGTTGAAACAAAGCCAATAATCAGCTACTAGACACCTGGATGATAATTTTTTTTTTGTTTTTTTGTTTTTCTTTTGTCCTCGCTTTCATCTACCAAAAACCATATTACCGATGAGAATTTCAACTTCAGTTTCTATTTACCTTGTTTGGTATTCTCGAATTCCTTAATATTCGATTTACAATTAGATACATGCTCCCTCGTTAATATGAATCCTATTATATTCTGGTATCGTTTACTTTCTGTTTCATGTTATAAATTTCAAATCAAGTCAGGAGAAATTGAAAAAATAGTTGGAAAAAAATTCCTAACAAGTAATTAATAAAAGTCGAAAGAATCATTTAAAAAATTCGAAGTCATTTCCATGATGACTGTGATCTTTTAAGAACATAAATTCCATCCAAATTTGTGGTGAAAAAAAGGTTCGCAAGGAAGAAGATACTTGTTCAATTATAAACCTTTATGCAATTGGGACTAATTTTAAATAGAAATTTGATAGTTAAATGGAAAATTTGTTTTTTCTTAATTTTCTAGTTAATTAAAAAAAAAATCCTTTCATCTTTTTCAAAGGACTAATTCCAATTATATCTTCAAACTTTTTAATATATGATTTTTAATATAGATTATTGATTGAGATAATATTTGAGAAAATATCTATAATTATTCTTTTTTATGTTTGCAACTTAGAAAATAGTAACGGATGAATATCCAATTGTTAGTTTGGAGCAAACTGCTCCGTTTATTGATAAAAGTTGTACAATAAATACAATATTAAAGATAAAATTTATTTAGAAAAATTATTGCCATCTTATTTAATAGAAAAATTAATTTCCAACAAAAAAAAAACATAAAAACTGTAAAAAAATTCTACAAATTTGGTGATTCCGACATATTTTTGCTTTAAGAAACACAATTTCCTTCAACGGGATCGAACTCATTTCTGCGTCAAAAATATAATTAAAATTGTTAAATATGAGGCTTTGAAAATCCACCAAAACCATTTTACCCGTGAAAAGTGACCGTCCGGTTAGTATTTGGTATAAAATTGTCATGTTTTGAAAAATTAAGAAGCGGAGACCATTCCTCAGTACTATGACCGTATGCTAACCAACTTCTTTAAATCTGAACTTAAATATTTTAATTTATATCATATGTGTATGAGGTCTATTTAAAAAGTATCGCGAATTTTGAATTTCCGTCAGTTCCGTATATTCGATTCTCGATTTTTTGTGGCGTTATGTTGGTACTCATGTCTCTCACTTATGCCGATAAGTTCGGTCATTTTGAATGTTCAGTTAATTTTTGACAGCTGTTTCGCTTGCATATGTTTTGGCTCGTCTTCGATTTTTGCTCATTCCAAAAAATTGATCAAAGAATCTATTGTATATCAAATTTTGTGTGAAAAACAAAATAAATTGCGCGGACGCATTCCGAATGTTGCATATGGTGAAGCTACCTTGGATCGAAGCAACGTTTATCGGTGGTACAAAATGTTTTTAGAGGGCCGAGAATATGTGAACGACGAAACGCGTGTCGGACGCCCGAGCACGTCAACAACAGATGAAAATATTGATGAAGTGAAGAAAATAGTATTGGCCAATCGTCGAATCACCGTTGGAGAAGTTGTTGAGGACTTAAACATATCGATTGGCTTGTGCCATTCGATTTTTACCAATGATTTTGTCGTGAGACGGGTCGCCGCAAAATTCGTACCAAAATTGCTCAATTTCGACCAAAAACAGCATCGCATTAACATTGCTAAGGAGCTGTTGGACTCTGTCCACGATGACCCAAATTTGCCCCAGAGGGTTATAACTGGTGACGAATCATGGGTTTATAATTATGACGTGGAAACCAAAGCTCAATCATCCCAATGGAAACTGCCGCATGAGCCAAGACCGAAAAAAGCGCGCCAAGTTCGGTCGAATGTGAAGGTTTTGCTTACAGTTTTCTTTCATTGCAGGAGTGTGGTGCATCATGAGTTCTTGCCACAGGGTGGAACGGTCAATAAGCAATATTACCTGCAAGTTATGTGCAAGTTGCGCGAAGCAATCCGCCAGAAATGCCCGGATTTATGGAAGAACACAAAAAATGGGTTTTTGCACCATGATAACGCCCCTGCTCACACATCGTTGCTTGTGCGCGAATTTTTGGCCAAAAACAACACACTAATAATGCCGCAGCCACCGTATTCCCCAGATCTGGCCCCCTGTGACTTTTTCTTGTTCCCGGAACAGATTCTTTGATCCATTTTTTGGAATGGGAAATAATCGAAGACGAGCTAAAACACGTGCAAGCAAAGCAGCTGTCAAAAATTAACTGAACATTTAAAATGGCCGAACTTGTCGGCATAAGAGAGAGACATGAGTACCAACATAACGCCATAAAAAAACGAATATACGTAACCCGCAGAAATTCAAAATTCGAGATATATTTTGAACAGACCTCGTGTTCAATAAAATGACATCAGAAGAGAAATTTTCCTTTATTGTACGAAAAATTGCCACGACGTGTTATTTCCAGATGTGGTACAGCAAATTGGCTTACAAGATCGTGCAATTTAGCACCGTTTTTTTAATAAAATTATACTAAAAATAGTATTAACGTAAATAATTTTTAAATTTTAGAGCATTTAAAAATTAGCAATGTTCAAATAATAGCCGAATTACAGTCGGAAATTTGGAAAAGTAATTAAAAACTACTGCCATAGAATTAAATTCTACAAGAAGTTTCCTGAAAGTCATTTTAATTATTATATATCAAATTTTGTATAATGGCAAGTCTCAAGTAATATAAATAAATATAATTTTAATCAATATCTATATTTTTAATATATTTTCGAAACGTAAATTGAATAATCCTGTAAACAACTTTTATTCAAATAATTCCTTAATTTTTTTTTTTTTTAAGTAAGAAAAATCCAAATTTTAGGAAAGTACTCAATAAAATATTGTAACCTTAATTTTTATTGAATAATATTGTAATAATCAATTATAAACTATAGATCTCTTTAAAATTAAAAACTATTAAACTCTTATAGCATAAATTCAAAATTTAATTTTAAAATATAAATTGAGAGAAAGCTGATGTTAAAAATCTATTACTAAAATTATGAATAAAAATTTGTAGTCTAATATTTTTTTAAGCTTTTGTTTTATCGGCCAGCAATAAATAACTACAATCAAAATTATTAGTTTTCTTTACAATAGTAATAATAAAATCCATAAAATTGATATAAAAATTTTAATGAAACATTTTCTTACCAGTAAAATAATTTCAATTTATGACTTGTAACTATAGGCAAAATTGATTATACATTTTTTTAGTTTTCAAATAAAACTCAATCAAATGACAACGATTGGAAAAATATAATATAATTTTTATAACCCAAAATCAATAATAATCTTTTGATAATTTAATGAGTTATGTTTGGAATGAAAATTGTATTTTCGATTTTGGTCTTTCATATGAAAATGATTACTGTGTGTTAGAGAACTATTTCGAAATCAATCGAATACGTTTTTACAATTACAACTGCGTACAGATGCGGTTGTAAGATAATCGAATTGGCCGCGGCCACTAAAATGAGAGAAAAACGATTTTATTGCAATTTAATTCGTAATAATTGCAGACCACAATCGCAAATTTCAATTAAGAAATGCGGTAAATAATGCCACCTTTGTGTTCGCCATCAATCAAGGCTATTAAATAAAACACCTTGAAATTGGCAAAGCTTATCGTCATTATCGTTAAAATGAGTTAAAATGATGGTAGCCAAAATGATAGGTAGTGTTTTGGTAGTGACGATAATGACTGTTCTGATGGTAGTTATAACGATAGTTGCCATAGGGGATGATTGGTAATGCCATAAACTTTCTTATATGCCCACAACATCATCACGAATACTTCTTTTCGGCATGGAGTACCGGGTGTAATCTGACATTCCCCAGCTTATGTTATATGCCAATTTAATGGACACTTAATCTCAATTAATTCAAATTTAAATCCATAAAAAAATAATTCATCGTCATCACGTTAATTGCCAATAAAGTGACAGAGAAAAAATCTTTACTCTCAACACGTGAATCGTCACTGCTTTCGGATAAAGTTAATGATTTCCAAAGTTGCATCGATGATACCATGTTATCGGTAGTTTGATCTAGGTAAACAGTAGCACCCGTGGTCATAGGGAGTCGTTGTAGCCTTTACAGAATTGACCATGTCATACAATTTTCAATCTGGTAATATGTGGTTATACTGCCAACGACTGCGGCAGAATAACTCCGGTACTCATGGTGATCGTACAAATTACGAAAACCAGATGAGGAATAAACAAAAACGTTGAAATATTAAAGAAATGGCACATGAGACATGACATCATTTACACAAAATTTATATACTCACGGACTCGAGGAAGCATATCGTGTCTATTAACTTCTCGAAGTGACGATTGTGGCAACAAGCGAAATGCGATGGTTTCGACAGAAGCGCCAAGACAAAAATCAAGTCGGTTTGATCTGACCGAGTTCGACTCGAATTGATCTAATCGTTGTAGCCTGGTAGATCGAAGGATATATATTGATTGAATACACCAATCGATTGATCTTACAGAAGATCAAATCATTCTCGATATCATCAGGCATTGTATGCCATACACATTCGATAAAGACTTGTCTAATTTACGCAAAAACTATGAATCACTTTTTCGAATCCTCCAATAACGTATATTGTATTCCATTAAGGGAATATGAATTATCCGAAAGTTTTTGTACTGTAAAAGGTGATCGGAAATATTCCATATCACCTGTAAATGATGGTTATCACGAATGCTTTGTATAAGTTTTAAACGATCAAATAAAAAAATTACCACAAAAATAATATCACAAAAAAAAACACAGAAAAATCTTAAAAGTCATCAATTTCCATATTGAACAGATAACTAATTTGCTGATATATAGTTTTTTTTATTTAACTTGAAAATGACTCAATTTCAGAAAATAAAAATAATTTTTACTTTAACAAAAACAATATTCGAAGAGGGTTGAAAAAAAAATATCTGGTAAAAAGAGTTTTCAATATTGTACCCTCTAAAATTAGAATAGAGGAAAATTAACAGTCGAAATAGTGTTTCTTTGCAATAAAAATTATTAAATAATTAAATTTGAATAAAACATTTTAATAAATTAAAAACAAAAAACAAAAAATTATCCATTTTATGGTTTGAACAACCCCTAATATAAAAAATCTGAAGAGTGAAATGGGTTTTATTAAAAAATAATTACCATTTTTATTTAATGATCGCTAAATTTTCAAAATTATCTGTGAATACATCAATAAGCCAAGCTCCATATATGCAGCTCTAAAAAGCTATAAGTGACTCTGTAGAAGCCACTGTATTCGAAAAAAGTGAATGTAATTTTGGTCCGATTATATACTTATAATTAACCTCAATTTCTTTGAAAATGAAGAAGCAAAGATTGTTACTGTCAATTCAGAGCGCTATGACCGTTACCTTCAATTCGGATTTTTTTTGGCCTAAAATAAGGATTTTAATCTAGATCATATGTGGTTCTAGCAAGCCCGAAATTTCCTCAGGACACCTTAATTGGCCTTCGAGGTTAGATTATCTGTAAACTATTGTGTGTCACGTAAATTATTCTCAAATCTGAAACCGTTGAAAGCCAACATCCGTCCAGTAAAGACCGAATGATAGCCAAAAAAAAGGCGAAAAAATCATCAAAAATTATGTTGAGTCCTGCAAAAAGTGTCGTGGCAGCCATTTTAATGATATTATATTTTATATTCCAAAGTTTAAATTGGATAAACCTGCAAAAATTTGAAGTCTACTTTGAAGTCAAATATATTTCAAAGCTTAAAAATTTAAAATAAAATATTTTACAACCACAATCCGTTTTATTAGCCAGCATTAATTATCTATAATCGAAATTATTAGTTTTCTTTACAATAGTAATAATAAAACTCCAAAAACTTTTATGAAAATGTAGTTATTTTGAAAAAAAAAATCTATATTTTATATTTGATTGCAAAATGGCAAGATTTGTACGAAATAATGGAATGAAAACTTTATCAAATTCTGATTTTTAAATACATATTATTTAACTTTATTTTCCGTAGCATATATTTTTTATTGCGAAAGTTTAGTAGAATTAAACAAACTCTAATTGAAGAACGAATTCAATATGAAACGTACGACAACTACTTAACTGTTATACTGTTATACAAAACTTAACCGCACTCTTTTGAATAAGTATGCTTGCAGCTCTCCCAGCAAACACAAAATTTCCAGTCTGATTCCAATCAAACCTTCGGATCCGTGTACACGTATTCATGTAAATATGAATAAGTGGTTGACTGAGACACAATTCCCCAACTTTCGGCCTTCCAATATGTTTTTCCCCACTTTTTTCGGCACACATAAGCACACAATACACTACCGAATCGACCAGATACCGAATGGCGGGAGAATTGAGCCATTATGAATTTTTAATAATATTTATCGATTTTACTGGTAAAAAGACTACAAATTAGACCAAATATCCTTACGAAAATTGTTAAAGGATGAATGCGCCATTTTTAAATTTAATTCAATTTTTTTGATAGTTTCTTAAAAAACAGATGAAGAATTTTTCATGATTTTTAAAAATGCCCCAACTTTGGAATTATTGATAGCGCTTATTATTGGAAGCGTCGGTTTTTATAAGTGTGTGAATAGAGAACAGTGTGAAGGGGACTTCTATTCACGTGTCCCCAAGTACGAGAATTTGCGGTAGGTTTTTTCATCAACACCATCAGGAAGGGAAGCTGCCATAACACAAACACATGACCAGTCTATCCCAGATGATTACAAGCTTCAGAGACCATCATCCTTAGAAAATCCAGTATGAACCCTTTCGTCTGCACAAGAATATGCCCCATTACAGTATCCGCGACTATCCGAAGTACCAAAGATTCTTCCGTCCAGCAGCATGTTTAGTGCCGCCAAAGTACCCGTACCCCCTTTCCCAACCGCGCACTTCCTTCTTCCTAACAAACGACTTCGTTGGTTTCTGGATGCAATTCCACTCAGCTAGATTCTGCCTTAACTGAACTCAATTCCACGTTGGCTGCTTGTGTACACAATTCGATTCGACGGCCAGTCTGCGTTTGGGAGTCTCTGGTTCCGATTCGAAGCGAACTTATTCATTACACTTTGCTCACCGAGGGCGAATAGACGACGAGACTAGGCCGGTTGCCGTTGTGATTACTTCTTGTTTCGTCGATGTTTTTACGAACAAAATCTGAGTGCAAAAAAATGTTCGTGTAATTTTGTTTAAAACTTAAAATTTGTAGCAATAGAAAAGAATTAATCATAAAAATTATAAGAAAATATCGAAGAAATCCTTAAAGGTCCCAAAGTGAGTAGGTTTTTTGTTGCGGTCGTTGATTCAAAAAAGTGCGCGTTTTTAGTGTTTCCCGTTTTTCCGGCGGATTATTTTTTAGATTTTTATCAAATATGAATTTTAGTTTATTGTGCAATTGTATCTTTCTAATGCCGGATTTTAAATTCACCGCCTAATCTGCACTTCATGTCCAATTTGTTGTGCTTACGCGAAGGATATTCTCATCTCTTCCAACAAGCTGCTAACAGTTTTATCTATGGCAACAAATACTTTTCTTTAATAGATTAAGTGTGATTTTTTTTAAAAAAAAAAATAAAAAATTATCTGTTATAGAAAGGAAGAAGAAAAATTATTAAAAATGTAAAGTGCAAGATATTCGTATCTATCTGAATTTTCCCATCATATCACACCTTAATCGGTTCTAGTTTAAAAGCGAGTGAATTCCTGGTGATTTGTGATCTTCTTCTAATAATCAAATTGATAAATACGAAATTATTTTTACTAAGAAAAAAATAAAAGAAGAAAAAACTGTACAACAACTATAAGAAACATCTAAAAGTATAGGATTACGGCTGAGAAATAAAGAAAGAAGAAAAGAATTAATTTCTTTTCAAAAGTGATTATTTAAAGGATTACCCGAAAAGGATTAGTACATCTTGGATACTGCCTTGTGCAAGACTGATGAAAGACCCAATTTTATGCTACAGTATTGGAGGAGATGGTACGTTAAATTCCATCGTATTTAACTCTAACCCAAAGCCTCCCTACCCCTCTTCCTGCCCCTCACCCATTGTAATTTGATAAGATTAGACATTTTTTTTCGGATAACCAGAATTATTTGGTCATTGTACTCTTTCATTATTACGAAAAATGCCAATAAAATTGTTTGGCATAATTTTATTAAGGATATTAACCAAATAGATATATTGTTATTACAAGGATATTCAACGAAATATAAACGGAAATAATTTTTTTTTCCATTATTAGTGCACATTTATTTTATCCAAGAAGAGGATTTTTTTTTCAATCTTAAATTAATCCTCTATTTTATTATAGCACACAATCAAAGATATTTTAATAGTATTAGTTGTATTTATATGGTATTAGTGAAATGATATAAATTGAAATTAACATTTCTTTCAAATGATTTTCACCTCACTTTTGTGTTCAGTACGTTTTTTCTTTTTTAATTTTTTATTAATACATAGTTCAGTATAACTGATTTGACCCAAAGATAAGTGGAAAAAAAGTTAGCGAGCTGTCGATGTTATATGGATAAAAAAAAAAAGATTCCAATTGGATAAAAATCATCGATTATTATGATATTCTGATTTCATTTCGTTAAAGTATGCAGGAAGTCTTCCGGGCAAAGTTTATCGATGATGAACTTTAGGAACATTTTCAAATACAATATTTAATGCAAAAAAGTTTCAGTGTGTTAAGAAAATTCAGTGCAATACATTGTAATGTTTAAATAAAGATAGTGTATTAGAAAATAGCCCAGGAATAGATAAATTGCATTCAGTTGTTTATGATTGCCCATATCCTATAGTCCTCTCTACCTATCTTTAGTAAGACTACAGATGCTGTCGTTACCTTAATTGGCTGCCAACTTCAATGGTGGCTTATTTTCGACCAAGTGAAATCAATTCATCGTTCACCATTCAATGGGTTTTTCTGGTGAATTTCTCCAGAACCATATTGGTGGTCCCAATCTCGATCGTCGTATCTATTACTATCCTCCCGTATCTGTATTCGTTTCTGACCTATTTATTATTTATAATCCAACTTTCCTACCATTCATTGTCAATTTTTTTATACCCTATAAGGGTCACCAATAGGTGGTATATTTATAGAATCGATTCTTATTTATTGTATAATGCACATCTATTGGTGACCTTTCACCCAAAAAACTGAATACCAATCCATAGTAAACTTAACTTATTCAGAAGCAAATAATTTAAATATTTTCATTTACCTAAAGATTCAGATTTAATATTGTATTTATTAGATTTTTCTTAAATTATTTAAAAATAATAAAATTTTTAAGATGAAAAAATTCATAAATATAAGAAAAATTATCAAATTTGTTAAGTAATAAAATTTTTTAACATTACAATTATTATTGATTATTATATTTTTCTAAACTCAGCTTTTATCAATAATAAATATTAGTATTAAAAAAAAAAATTTATAATGAGTGTTGGAACTTTTTTAAAAAAGCTTTTAACATTAGTGCTTCAGATAAATTGTAATAAACATATAAATGTTTATAAACATTTGAAATATTTATAAACAATATTAAATAAGACATTTTATCAGAAAATAAATTTATTAACTTTTAGTTGCTGTAAACTTTTTAAAATAAAAACTTTTATTTATCTAACAAAAACTTATGAAAGTAATTGAATTTTTTTTTTAAAATACTCAGTAATATAAAGACTCAGGCTATTTCAACTTTTACCTATCATTCATTAATCAACAGAATCAAAAACTTTCAATTTATTGAGCTAAACATTAACTGAAAACTGAAAATATTGTACAAAAAATAAATCTTCTTAAATATCGATTAGTAATAAGAATAAATTTTTACTTATTCGAACTATTTTTTTTTTCTTTAAGCAAAAAGCCTAAGCCAAAATTACTAAAAATAATTATAAAAATTTAGTTTATTAGGTCGCAAAATGATTAAATTGTTAAGATTTCATACCAAAAACAATACATTTCTAGGTTGCAAAAAATAAGCAATTTTTTTTTTTTAGATGAGCACGAAAAAAAAATTAAATTAAATAAAAAAATGTGAGATGTGGTCTTTCTTAAAATATCTGAACAAGTGCATCGTGATATTCTTTCCTCATTATTGGCAAATTAGGCTTTTATTTGGTGGGCATGCTGTATACTCTGTGTGGTTGAGATTGTTTCACTAAAAATTTCGAATTCTTCGATTTAGGTTAATTGACGATACATTATCGAAAGCCAAAAGAAGTTATTCCCGTAAAGATGATAGTAAACGTAAAATAATGATTCAAAGGTCTTTTGCCCAACTTAGTATACTAAATCACTTTAAGAGGAATCCATACCTTAACGTGTACACGATTTAGTAAAAAGAAGAAAAAGTACAGAAGAAATTCTTCTTATAAATTCCCATTTAAACAAATTTTCTATTTTGAAGAATTTTCACCAACATTAATGCTAACACACGTCAAATAAAGAAAAAAATAAATTCAGAACGGTGAAATTTTTTCAGAAGTTTACCTGGTCACCTTGTGTTTGGCTTATATTACCTTGGACGTTATTTTCTCTAATTTACTTGAAAATAATTAAGAATTTCTAGAATAAATAATTTTCAATAAATTAGTCTTTTGTATGTATAATTTGTTGATCGTAAATAATTGTGCATTAATAATAAGGTTAAGTTATGATGGAGTTGTGAACAAAAAACAAAATCAAAAACACTCCCACTACCTAGTAGAGAAGTATAGCTTATCATACTTTAGGTATCGACTAGCTAAATGAAGAAAATTCATTATTTTTCAATGAATTCATGGTGTCTTCAATGGTTCTTAAAGGGCTTCGAAAAAGTTTCGCCTTCATCTAAGGCCGAAGATGAAGCCTATGAAGCTGACGTTAAATGTTTTGTATTTCGTTTTACGCCTGATTCTGGCACTGTTGTTTGTTTCACCTTGTGCTTTTCTTGAATTGCTAACAGAAGGGACGAAATCGAAGAAGAAATGAAGCCAATTTATCCCCAACAATTTTTAAACATTAAACTCTTCATACTTCTAACTACAAACCCCACACGCGATTTCTGAAAACCACCCGCTAAGCAGTCCCTTTTAAAGTGACACGATTCTCAGCATGTTCTATGCGAATTCTGGTTGGGAAGCCATCGTAAATATATACCTAAACATAGTAAATATTTTAAGAAGCTTTCTGTGAATGCTTGAATGATCTTTTGTACATAAATACACTTTACGCTTAAAATTACCTCATACTTCGTGAATATTATCGCGGCGAAACAGACTGTTTGGAAACTCATTGGCCCTGTCAAAATGGGGATGGTGGCGACAATGAGGTTGATTTTTGGAGTCACTCTGATTATTGATAACAAGTTCGTCTCGTACTAAACAGAATCTCTGTCCTTGAATCCGGAATTTTTAATTGAAAATGTTTACCCTCGCATAAGAGGTGGGAACTTTTCAAGTCACCGCACCCAGGTAAGAATTACGAAAATGCTTACAATCTTATCTTTTTCGTTTAAAATTTTTTGTGTAGAAGCATGTTTATTTTTAGATTATTTACCAATAAATAAAAGTTTAAAAACCAAATAGTAGGTAAGAAGGAAATAATATTCAACATTGAGAAAATGATAAGACATGCTATTTTTGGTATGCTAGAAGTATTTCAGATTTTTTTACCAAATTAAATTCTCTCACCATTAACCTGTACCCACCTGATAAAAATATAAAAAACGGCCCCGGGCACAGTTACGACAATTCGTATCGAAATATAAATATTGTAAAATTATCAGCATAATGTTTTCTTAAGCCAGTAACTTTCTTTTTATCATTTCAATTTTATTTAAAATTAAAAAAATCAATATTTTTTTTTTATATGGAAAATTATCAAACTTTATTTGGTTCTCATAAATTACTACAAATTTATTGTGGAATGCATTTTTTCAATATTCTCTCAATTATTCTGGAATGGGAAAAAAATTAATTTGTGCTAACACACTTTAAATTATCGTCTTAAATATTTTAAATTTTTTTTAATTGATATATGGGATTATTGATTTTATGGTTTAAAAAGTACAGTTCTGTTATTTGACAGCTGTCAAATATTAACTTTATTCAAGATTATATTTGTTTATATTAACGTTTATGATTTTACGTTATTTGATCGATTAACTATCAAGAAATGCACTGAAATTGTAAAAACTTTTTAAAAAATTCATGATTTTGACGCAGCCTATGATTGTTGATTATTAGAATCGCCAGGTTGATACATCATTGAGCAAAATTTGCATCCATATATAGGGTTCTAAAAACCCACAAGTAACTATGGAGAAGCTATTGTGTCTGCAAAATACCGTCTGGTGTGCATTTTAGTCTGAATGTCTCATTGGCGCGTATTTGTTTGAAAATAAAGAACAGAAAACCGTAACCATCAATTTTGAGCGCTATTCCCGTATGATAACCGACTTTTTTAGTCCTGAACTTGGAGATTTTAATATAGACTTTAAAATATTTTAATAAAAAGTCGCCACAAGGTACAAAATAGAAAAAAAAGTTGGCCCTATTATGCGTAATGTTCCTAGTGCGCATAATTTTGAGTTTTCCAGATGTCAATTGAATTGGGCAATCTGATGCCGATGAAATTTTTCTTATAAAATTATATAAAAAATCATATTTAGGTAGACAATTTTTAGATTTTAAATCATTTAAAAATGGCCAAAATATTAGAGCCCAAAATATTATATTAGAATTTTATAGTTCGAAATATTATTTTTAAATGCTTTAAAATATAAACAAGTAATTGCCGAATTAATGCCCGAAATATTTGGAATATTCATTGAAAAAAAGCAGTCTTGTGGCAGTTATTTAAAATATATTACAATATATTTTTTATATAATGTCAAAATTTCTGCAATATAAAAATCGAAAAGTTTTATGAAAATCTGAATTTTGAACATAATATATTAATCTTTATTTTCCCAAGTATAAACTGGATAAACCTTTATAGCCAGCTTTCGTTCTTTTGTGAAAATTTCAACAAATTAGCTAAATGGTTTTTTACAAAAAAGTTATATGGTATTCGAATTTTTTCTTAATTTTTATTTCAATTGCACAGGTACAACCTGAGCTATGAATTTACCTTGTTCGGGTTGATTTCACCTTCTCGTCGGGATAGGGGTGTACCCAGAACATATATTAAGTCGATTGTGGCTTGTGGAACTGGCTATACATTTCCCGATGTCACATCATTGACGACTTGATGCCGTCAGTCTCATTATATCGAAACGACAGTTGAAGTGGTTTCTACACTTTTTCACCAATCCAGAAATCATCTCCAAAGGTTCTTTGAAATTCAGTCCTAGCTTTATGAACTCTTTCCGTATTTTGTGTTTCAATCTTTTAAAACGATGCAATTTGAACAATTAAAATAATAAACAGTTGTTGGAAGTTCTAGCATAGATGCAGAGGATCCAGCCAGTTCAGAGACTGAATGCGGATGCCATATAAGCGCATGTTGGCAACATATCATGAAACTGAAGTGCAGAGAAATATTGCATAAAAGTTTGCATTTTATAAACGGTGTTTGAATTGAATGTGGATCCCCAAATGGTGTTGGGAAGGGGGACGCGGCACAACCTTACATGTGTGGCGATGCGAAGATATTTTTTCCATCATCCATGGCTGAGTAGAGCATGTGTTCTTCAAAATGGTTCAACGTTAACGTCAGGGGATCTGCCCTCCTCATAACCACCCATCCATCCATTCACATGTGATCCAAAGATTGTTGTTATCTGGATATGGAACGGGAACTGGTGAGCTCTAGATGGCTGAATTGGTGGCGTTTTTTTTTTTTTTTTTTGTTATTTCTTGTGCAATTATATTGCATATATTCAACATGTACACATGTTTATAATTGCCTTTGCAATCCAGCATCATAGGAAGACAATTGTTAGACTTTGGCTAGACATAAACTCTAGCGGACTCTCAAAAGCTTCAATTGCAGATGTTCTGGGCAAAAGAAAACTAGCGCGCGATAGGCGTAAAGGTATGGTACGAGTACAAACGGAATCGTCAAGCATGAAATAGGAAAGAAGCCAACTATCTAAGATAGAAATGATAGTTGGTGATAGGGACGTGACGATGGGGATGACGATCGCATCAACGAGAACAACCGGTAACTGGCAACCAACCACTCAGAAGTATTTGTCTGTATAGCAAGGCAATTGCAAAGAATGATGATTCTTTTGGATTGTTGTATGTCTTCCTGTTTGTTTGCACGCAGTTGAATCCATTCGTCCGGTGGGCATGGACCCCTTCACCTTGGCGCACAGATGCTGTTGAAATCTGCTTTAATTTTTTGTTTTGATTACATAAAACATCTTTTGTGTCACTACCTACTGACAGGTAACAAACGTTGATATGAAATGAAAATGAGGCATTCGTTGTAATAGCTCCGGACAATCGGTAGCTGTACGTGCAACTGAGCTACGAGCTCTTATCGCTGAGAATTCCTGCAAGCCATATTTTCATTTTTGATAACTTGCAATGACACCGGGCAAAGCCCAATACACCGCTCTGCACATCATGAGAACGTTCCGTTGTGCACTCAATGGGAAGGCATCCTTAACAACTCAGGTGTACGCGGCACAGCGACCACCCGTCAACTCGTCTACAAGTTTGGAGCTTCACATCACCGCCGCGACCTTCTCTATAAAGTTGAGACCTCCAGCCTGTTTGCTGATTCCCGAGAAACAACATTTATATGGCATCTTGTCTGGTTATTATAAAAGTTCTTGTTTTATCACATTTTCAATTTCTGCAACATTCCTACCTTAACAAAAAAAAAAAAAAAAAACTTTCCCAACTAAGAGTAGTAGAGCATTAAAACCATATCTGGTAATTATATTTCAGTCAGAATCTGAATTGATATTCGTGTCGTTGTGATGTGTTCGCCTCCTTTCTGCCATCGCTCTATCAAAACCACACATTGAGACGCATTCCCGAAAAGAAGAAACTATTTTTTCCCACTCATAGAATAATATTAATTGGATTTTCATCCGCATGTGTCTCATAATTTTATAAACTTTTATTTCGTTTCAAATAATCGAAAAATGTCCACATTTCGGACAGGTCTGTCAATAGGTAGCTAGCTATGCCAAAATATTGCCATCGTCCTTAAATTGATGTTTTACTAATTATCGCCCAAAATCTACACAATTTGAAGACTGGAACCGGTATCAGAGTCTTAGTGGCCTTTGGGCAGATTTTGGACAATGTACGTCGTCAACGTGCTGCAACTGCCTGCAGCACTAATTTATATGCGTACATGGTGGTCATCCCAAGACCACTGACCAACTTTGGAATCTACTTCAACTGGCCGATGGTGCAGCTGGTTCGCCTTGACTCTCAACAGCGGCACATCACTTGTTATTTTTTTTTATAGTCATTTTCCCCCTATTTCGATGATGATTGGATGATTGTGTACCCAACGTACATGTATGGTGTCCACTATTTATTGTCGAATATATCAACTAGCGTTTAGTAGTTGTCGGAATAAACTTTATTAATATGAAAAAGCGAAAATTAATTGATTTTAATTAAGCTAAGGCTTGGGAGTGGGTCTCCGGTCCATGCTTTTTTGTCACACTGAATATTTGTTAAACGCCGTTCGTGTTTATGAATTCATGTGGATTTTTATACAGTCTGTCTGGACTTGTACACGTAAAGGTGGGTTTTGGAATTTGTTCTCGATATTGCCATAAACCGAAAACTTTCAAAAATTCTCATATCAAAACAGGGAACTCATGCTGTGCAGCCATGACATACGAGTATCTACCATCAATACCATCTTCCCAAAAAAGTTTCCTTTGCCGTTGACACATGCATTAAATGCGTATGATTGCCGAAATCGAATCGTATCCCAACAGGGCAAAATTATTTTCATCCAATTAAAATGGTACACAACACTTGCTGTTAATTATTTCAATTTTATTCATAATAATTTCTTCTTTAGTTTTGGTTTTACTTTTACCAAAAAACTTGCCATTCAGTCAAGTTGACTTCTTTTTTATCCAAAATAATCAATAAAAAGAGAGAGATCAACATTTTGTTAACAGCAAAGCACTTGTTTATAAAAATTCTTACTGAATCTTGGGAGCAATTTATATGATTATTTGTATGTAAGGTCTTTAAGACAAGAGCCGGGGGTCCTTGTGTAGCACCACAGCTGCGATACCAGTCGGCGACATAATGTGCAGTGTGAGCTGGCAATGAAACTGGTCGAACAGAAGTTGGAGGGAGCAATTAGAAGTGGTCAAATTTTATGGAGCACATTAGATTATTTTAGAAAACTTTAAGAGATGACTTAGAAAAGGAGCTTCACAATTAAGGGGGTTCTATTAAAACAAAAATTCTGGATTAAGTGGCATTCGTTTAGGATATAACAAATAGTAAAATGAATACTACATAAATGGCATGTACGATTGGTTTGATTACCGCAGAGGATATCATGGGTAAGTGCGATATGCCCAATCCAAATTCTGAGAAATTTGCTTGCCCAGAAGTAGACTGGTTGCTTGACGTTTAGCCAATCGGTGGAACGCAAGTCTTCTACTGTTGTGTCTAGTCTATTTGTGTATGCATGCTCAACAATATTACATGACAATGTGGAAAATTTGATAGTATATAGGACAATAGGATGGCGGAAAGCCTCCCTGCCTGTTAATCAGCTCGCTGATTGCCTGTTGATCAGCTCAAATTCAGCATAATTCAACGTTTTTTAAAACCTCTAAAAAAAAACCAGAGGCCATTTTGTAGCTTCACGACCTTGAGGCCTTTTGACGACTCCATATCTCGTATGGGTAAGCATTGCCAGCTGATCAGCTCACTCATTACTGATAAAATCAACATAACCTAAAATTCAACACAATTCGACGTTTTCTTAAGACCTCTGAAAAAAAAGCCAAATGCTATTTTAAGCGCTACGTCCATGAGGCCTTTCGACGACTCCATGTCCTGTGTGGGTTAACATTACCAGCTTCATCGCCACCTGATCAGCTCACTCATTGCTGATGAAATCAACATAACCTTAAATTCAACGTTTTAGTTAAGACCTCTGAAAAAAGAGCCACAGGCCATTTTGTAGTACCATGACCATGAGGCTTTGTGGCGACTCCATATCTCATGTGGGTTAACATTGCCAGCTTCATCGCCAGCTGATCAGCTCACTCATTGCTGATAAAATTAACATAACCTAAAATTCAACATAATTCAACGTTTTAGTTAAGACTTTTGAAAAAAGAGTCAAAGGCACTTTTGAGGACCACGATCATGCGGCCTTTTGGTGACTTCATATCTCGTGTCGGCTAGCATTGCCAGCTTTACCGCCAGCTGATTAGCTCAGTTATTGCCGATGAAATCAACATAACCTAAAATACAACATAATTCAACGTTTATATTAAGACCGCTGAAAAAAGAGCCAGAGGCCATTTTGTAGCGCCACGACCATGAGGCTTTCTGGTGACTCCATATCTCGTGTCGGTTAGCATTGCCAGCTTCATCGCTAACTAATCAGCTCACTTATTGCTGATAAAATTAACATAACCTAAAATTCAACACAATTCAACGTTTTTCTTAAGACTTTTGAAAAAAGAGTCAGAGGCAATTTTGAGGACCAAGATCATGCGGCCTTATGGTGACTCCGTGTCTCGTGTCGGCTAGAATTGCCAGCTCAGTCATTACCGATGAAATACGACCTGTAACCCCTTGGTTGTACTCGTACCAATATGACCTGAAACCCAACGCAAATCAGCGTTTTTATTGTTTAATATATTGCGACGCATCATATGGAAAACTGGGTGAACTGGCGTGCTACGAATAGGGTTCTAAGGCTGCGAGAATGTCTATAAAAATTGTTATGCTGCCATGGCTGTAGAAATTAGTTCCTAATTACCCACAGTTCGCCATGAAAAGAAAAACTTTAAGCTGGTAGGATTCCACACATAATTTCATGATATTTACTACCAATAATCTGGCACCCAACATATCCACAAATTCAAAAACAGGTTCCGTATAAATGGATTGACTGGCGTTTGCCTTTTTACATTTGCTGAGTGTCATAGACATCTTCAACACCACTCCTAACCAAAGCTTCACTCCTAACCAAACCGGGTGTGGTAAGGAGCTTTAGAAGTTAAGAGAAAGAGTCGATGCATCTCTTTCCTACTCCGAGATATTTATGGAAAGGCAGGACGAATTTATTTTTGAGTAGGTGTTGAATATAAGTTGCTGTAAAGGATTGTAGAGAAGACAATAAGACAAATAAAAGTTTTTATAAATAAATATGAGAGGTTTCGAGTAGTTTCATTAAGGCCGGATGTGCTCCACTAACTAGTCGAATACATCGGTTAACCGCTGCCTAGACCTGTATTTGCTTTGCTACTGGCATTCTGATGCATAAAGAAAAGAGCAAAGTTCCTTTCAGTAAGGCGTTAGCTACTCTGATTACCTCATTTGGTCTCACCGTGCAGTTATCAACATTTTTGTTGTATAGCAACCGTCACTTAACAGATTGAATGCAGTTAAAAACCGGGTCAATCTAAAGAACCACAAATAACTAAAAATTAGGAAGAATTTATTCATTCTGGAATATTTGAAATCTTTCTAAAATAATTTCTCATTTATAACTTTCTCCTCCTTCAGTTTTACATCCTGTTGATATACACATATTAAAAATCTGAATTTTTAAAATTTTAAAATATATTGATTATGCTCATAAAAAAAACTTCTTAAAAAAGAAAAGAATTGAGTATAAAATCGTAGAAATATCCAAATTGCTATCGCTAAAAAGTAATTTGAAATGTAAAATGAACAAAATTTTCTAATAACACAAATCATAGAGGAGCAGTTTTATATACCAAAAAAAATTCAGCGGGGCAAAGAGGAGTAGTTGGAGTAAGAAACAAATCCAAAATAACAATATAAAAATGGATTTATAAATAGTAACAGAAAAAAACCCTAATTTTGTTACTTGGCAGAAAAAAAATAAAAATTGCTACGTAGACAAATAAAGAGAAAAGAAAGACGTACAAAATCGAAATGGACCAAGCCATGATTGAAATGGTATGAAAAAGTGAAAACTATTTGAAAATTCGCTCAGGAAAATTACAAAATAATTTGAGTCTGAATTGAAAACCGGAAAAAGAGTTAGTTTCTCTTTGGTCAATGCACGATCGGCTTATGGTCTACATGCCTAGTCCAAGTAGATTATTTCTTAATCGACCAACTTCTGTATTTTAGTGATTCCTTCCAGCTTAACTATTTTCTTCTTCTTCTTCTTCTTATGGCTTTGCTTTTCTTTAATGCAAAATTCAGCAACTGCAACAACAAAAAAAGTTTACCAACAAAAACAATTTTATACACACAAAAAAAAATATTGGGAAACAATTTACTTGAAAATAAAGAGAAAAAAAAACTATTAGTTGACTACTATTCAGTATAAAGGCCAGTTTGGATAGTAATAAAAACGGTAACAATATTATGGTAACTGGAGTATATTTTTCAATTTTTATGCGGGCGTAATAACAATACAGCTCTGGCCTTCATGTACGAGTACTACTTACGTTATATGAGCACATTGCAGATGGACAAGCGGAGGAATTGTACGTGAATATCTTGACCTTCGGTACATGAAACGTGCAATTGCGCAATTGTTCAAAAATCTGGTCCAACTATTCGAGATTCGAGATTTATGAGTACGAGTATACCACCATCATCAGTTCTGTCATATAACATTACAATTCCAGTTTCGATTTGATTCAATTCAATTGGATCTGAATTGAGCGTTTCCGAAACCGGAATCGGAATCGATACGAAGCTATTGGTAATAATTCTGTTTTAGACTGATGCCGTTCTCCATCTATCGACAACAGAATTTAAGATTTGTAATCTACAGTCAATATGGACTATGATTTATAAACTGTTCAGGTCATTGATATACGGCATCGTATCCCAATCTCATCTCATCGTTGGGGTCGGTTAGTGTTAGATGAATTTTTCAAGAGAAAAACCTTCTACGTATTACAGTTTTGTCAGGTCAATCAATCAAGTGGCGTTCCCTCGCGAAAATTTTCAGAAGTCATTCACGATCGAAAAGTCTCAGAAGTAATCGCCAACCACTCGCATGTGGATCCAGCACACACTACATCATCTTGACAGGTCTTGAGGAATTCGAAAACCCAAATATGAGCTCTGATTCTTTTGTGTTGAGAATCGAAAATTCAAAGGCAGACAGACTTCAATACTAAAAAACACTCGCGTATGTCACCGAAATCATAAATTGCCAATATTGTCTATAATCAATAAATCTTATTAGACACAGATAAGCGTACCTAAAATCTTAAATAGAATTCTGAAATTTGAGAAGCACAGGAGACCTCAAACGAAAGATATTTATGCGTACAAATTGTGATTTATTTATTTCTATCCATTTTTCTATCTACAATAAAATAAAAATAAAAATAGAAAACAACAACATTAATATTAAAGTCAGTAGCTAGCACCTCAAATACTGCAATTATTAATCACAATATTTTTACTGTAGGCATAGAGAAAAAATCTCAAATATTCAATTACAAAATGATAAACTTCCTTACCATTTAGCCATTGTATTATATTCATAAGATACCAGTTAGAGTCACATTTTACCGACGTGACACACACAGGGCAAAATTCTACTAGACGACGAACTTTATTTCCCGCTCATATACCCATAATCCCCGAAAAAATTATTTTTATTCGATAGTAAAATTTTTTATTATAAAATAAAATATTGTGGATGGATACCCGCTGCTACCATCGCCAATCTTTATAGATTTTATAGATAATTTTCTTAATAAATAATCAAATTTCTAATATGAATGGAAAATATTAGGTATATTGACAAAAAAAAAAGAAGAAGATAATCGATTGAAAAAAAAATTCACCATTTCTTACAATAACAATTTACCAATTTAATAAAATTTTAATATAAATATTAATATTCGTTTATAATTTATTATAATAAAAAGTCAATATTGCCTAATACCAAAGATGGATTTATTTGACGTTATTATTAATCTATAAAATCTGAAGTTTTTCTTTTAGGAAAGCTTCTCAATAAATCTATAGTCTCAAAGAAGCTATTCTAACAAAGAGTAAAATTGGCAAACTATCGATAAAAATTTTTTTTTTGTTAATATTCTACATTAAATGTGATATATTTGAATATGCTTTCAAACTATATCTATAAAATGGTTTCTTTTTTTTCTAAAAAAAAGGACATTTTCAAATGATTTCTTATTAAAATAAAATTAAAATAAAATTTATTTAGTCCAAAAGTGAACCTTTGTAAATTTTTTTTTTGATAATTATAACTGATTTTTATGATTAATATTATTTATACTAGCAATTATATTAATTCAATGGAAATTTTGACTCTTAAAAAAATGAGTTTATTAATTATGCATATTGAAAAAAATGAAAAAAAAAGTCATAAAATTTACAATTAATCTGAACGTAAAATATTTAGCAAAAAAGTACTTATTTGAATATGAAATAATTAAAATTAACAATTACAACTCCGTACTTGGTTTAATTAAAAATTATTTCCATCTATGTATTCATACCAAGATTAAATAAAATTAATTAAGATACATCGAGAATTCAGAAATTGATAAAAATTGATTGAATTGCCATTACACATAAAATATACGAAGTTTGTTCAAAAAGTATCGCGAATTTTGAATTTCCGCGCGTTACCTATATTGATTTTCGATTTTTTGTGGTGTTATGTTGGTACTCATGTCTCTCACTTATGCCGACAAGTGCGGCCATTTTGAATATTCAGTTAATTTTTGACAGCTGCTTTGCTTGCTTGTGTTTTGGCTCGTCTTCAATTTTTGCCAATTTTCGACCAAAAACAGTATCGCATTAACATTGCTAAGGATCCAAATTTGCTCCAGAGGATCATAACTGGTGACGAAACATGGGTTTTTGGTTATGACGTGGAAACCAAAGCTAAATCATACCAATGGAAGCTGCCGCACAAGCCAAGACCGAAAAAAGCCTGCCAAGTTCGGTCGAATGTGAAGGTTTTGCTTACAGTTTTCTTCGATTGTAGGGGCGTGGTGCATCATGAGTTCTTGCCACAGGGTAGAACGGTCAATAAGGAATATTACCTGTAAGTTATGTGCTAGTTGCGCTTAGCAATCCGATTTGTGGAAGAACAAAAATTGGCTTTTGCACCATGATAACGCTCCTGCTCACGCAACGTTCCTTGTGCCCGAATTTTTGGCCAAAAATAATACACTAATAATGCCGCAGCCACCGTATTCCCCAGATCTGACCCACAGTGACTTTTTCTTGTTTGGAATGGGCAAAAATTGGAAGACGAGCCAAAACACGTGCAAGCAAACCAGCTGTCAAAAATTAACTGAACATTCAAAATGGCCGCACTTATCGGCATAAGTGAGAGACATGAGTACCAACATAACGCCTCAAAAAATCGAAAATCGACTATACGTAAACACACGGAAATTCAAAATTCGCAATACTTTTTGAACAGCGAGGTCTGATTCAAATATGCTTGGCAGATGCTTTCTTAAAGGACACAATCCTGTTAAGATAATTTTTTAATGGCCTCAAAAGGATCGGTTTTTATACTCTAAAGTTTTACTACAATTTGTTTATAATATCTTACAATATTTAGTTCAAAGACGTCAAATTGAATGATCTTGAAGACGTCATATTGCATGATCTTGTAGGTCAGTATCCTGGGAACTTTCACGCGCCATGAAGTCAAAATTCGTCATTTTATGAGGCTTGCGGTGTCGTTTTATTAAAACTACATATAGTTTAGATTAAAATATTCAAGTTTAAGTCAAAAAACTCTCATTCTTCATTTTCAAAGAAATCTGCTCCAATTATACCTCCATACAATGGCTTCAGCATAATCACTTGTGGATTTTTAAAGTCAATTTTGCTAACTGACATATTCACCGAGCGATAAAATGAGCCTCATTATGACGATCATAGTCTCTTCTCACCACTTTTGCAGTAAGTTTTTATAAATTGAATGCATTGTTTAAAATTTAAACAATCCATTTTATAAATTGGTAAACTATATGCTAAAGAAAATTGTATCTTAAATGACTTTTATATTTAATAGCTGTCAAATGACAGGGCCTATACTTTACAAACCGTAAAACGAATAACCGTATAATAGTACTTGAAGGATTTATGAAATTTTCATCAAAATTTTTGTAGACTCTACAAAAAAAACGTAAGTGAACTTTTTGAAAAAAAAACATTTTTACTATTATTTAGTTTGTAGAGTAGAACTCTTGATAAAGTCAAATAAATTAAATTCGAAATATCCTTTATGAGGTAAATACAATTAAGAATTCATTACTTTATTTTAACGATACCAATAATACTCGTAGAGCTTCAACTATGTTCGTTATTAAAATACATCAAAACGACAATATTTTAAAAAAATTATTACAAAAGTTGCTAACCTTTTTATAATGTGAAAATAATAAATCAAAAGGATTTTTAAAAAAAAAGCAGAAACTACCAGTTTAATCAACTATAAATTGTTAACAATTATTTCCTTTTATTAGAAAATTACAGAAAAAGTTCTTTTAATAATTTCCATTATTATGCAATTGTAATAAAGAAGTTTATGTTATTAGAAATAGTAAATGTTATGTTTGTAATTTATTATAATTTTTCCTGTTCTGCTAAAGAATTTTTATGCTCAATAAACAAATTAATGGAATTTATTTATTCGATGCAAAATAATTTCAATCAAAGGAATTCACTAGAATTGCGTAAACTATTTTGTATATACTCGTATGTTATTAAACAGACCGAATAGAGCTTTTTACATAATTCACTAAAAAGAGCTTAGTTTTTTTCTTCTTCTAAATAATTGTACTATAATCAAGCCCAGGTCGAGGCAATATTTTTCAAATGAAAATTTTCAGAATGCCCTAAATTGGTTCTGTTTTCATAAATGCTAACGTTCTGAATAAAATTTTATAAACGAATCGAAAAATATTAAATTCTAGCCTATAGAATTTAATTCCATTTAAAATGTTCAGAATATGGTATCCTTCATAAATAGCTTATAATAATTTGAAACCTTTTAAAATCTACCTTCTTAAGAAATAATACTAAATTACAAAAAAAAATTTTTATTTAATAAAAAATAGGAAAACTTAGAAAATATTTTAAAGTTAAAAACTTTACAAAAATTCAAAAAAATCATTTCGTTTCTGATGAAAGTTTCACAAAAAAAACAACATTTATACATATTTTTGCAAATTAATCCTAAAGTTATGTGCCATCCTGGATTGCTCTAGAAAACTAATCATGTCGCTGTTAATGCTGAACATTCCAATATTTCCGCTATTACTGCTAGTGGTATAGCGCAAGACGGAGCAGAAAAGTATTCATATTACTTTCACCCTATAGCAAAAACCGCTCATCCTTAATAGTAATATTATTTCCTGTGACTAAACCAAGATAAACGGCTTTCGTGAAACCCTCAAACGAGACTAAAAAGACTTGAATTTAATATACATAACCAACGACTACTTAAACTACTAGAAAACCAATCAAAACTGACGCTAAAGAATGAACTTTTCATTTACAACACAATTTTAAAACCAATTTGGACTTACGGTATTAAAACTTATGGTTCTAATAAGCGTTTCCATTTCCTGCAAATCAAAATAAATTCCCTTCAAACCAAAATCCTTCAAAAATTTGGTAATGCCTCGTTCTTTGTTTCTGATTTATGTGTTGCTCGTTATAAAAAGTTTTATTTTCCGATTATCCTACCAGAAAATCATTATCCATTTTATGGTTAAGAAAAATAGATTTTTATTAGTTGCTAAGTCTTCAATTTGCCATTTTGAATTTTGATATAATGTACTCCCAAAATAATACTGGAACAACTCGCTGTGGATGCTAATTTTTCGAGCAAATTTTTTTTTCAGTGATTAGGCTCATTGCTTGTTTGGTGGATACTTTAATTTAATATCAATTGACCACCAAGTCGAGAAATAATGACGTTGATAATGAAAAAATATATTTTCATATAGATAGTTCTCAAACTTTAGAGCACTTAAAAAACAACATCTATCAAGAAATGGCCGAATTATAGCCCGAATTCATCAAAAATTACCTAAATAGGATCGGGTCCTACAAGAAATTTTGTGGTGGCCATTTTAATAATATTATTTTAAAATATTGGGTGTATAACTTAAAAATGCGGGATTGACAACAGATGCGATAACTTTTACACATGGTTTGTGTTAATAATAACTCATATGGCATTTTGGAGGTTAAACATCTGTCATTCATTCTCGATTAGTCATTTAACGAAATAGTGTAAACAACAAAGTTTTTTTTTTGCTTCAAAAATGTCGAATTTCGTACCAAAAAAGTCCCATTTGCGGGAAGTGTTGATTTACTTCTTCAATTTAAAAAAAAGTGCAGCTGATGCACATGGATTGCTCACCGAAGCTTATCCTGAATATGTTCCATCGATTTCAACGTGCAAGAGATGGTTTGTGCGGTTCAGAAGTGGTGATTTTGACACGAAAGACAAAGAACGACCAGGTCAGCCAAAAAAGTTTGAAGATGAAGATTTGGAGGCATTACTTGACGAAGAGTGTTGTCGAACTCAAGAAGAAATTGCAAAATCATTGGGAGTCACTCAAGCAGCCATTTCAAAACGTTTGAAAGCAGCAGGATTCATCCAAAAGCAAGGAAATTGGGTCCCATATGAATTGAAGCCGAGAGACGTTGAAAGGCGATTTTGCATGTCCGAAATGCTGCTTGAACGGCAAAAAAAGAAGTCGTTTTTGAATCAAATCATTACTGGCGACGAAAAATGGATTCATTACGACAACCCAAAGCACAAAAAATCGTATGTGAAGCCCGGCCAACCAGCCAAATCAACGCCAAAGCCAAATATCCATGGCGCCAAGGTAATGCTCTGTATTTGGTGGGATCAGAAGGGTGTGATCTATTATGAGCTATTGAAATCGGGCCAGACGATCATAGGCGACCTCTACCGAACACAATTAATCCGTTTGAAGCGAGCATTGGCCGAAAAACGCCCGGAATATGCGACCAGACATGAAGCCATAATTTTCCATCATGACAACGCTCGGCCTCATGTTGCAAGACCGGTTAAAAATTATTTAGAAAACAGTGGCTGAGAAGTTTTGCCTCACCCGCCTTATAGACCAGACTTTGCCCCGTCCGACTACCATTTGTTTAGATCCATGCAAAACGCCCTCACCGGAATACGCTTCACTTCAGAACAGGGCATCAAAAATTGGCTCGATTCATTCTTGGCCTCAAAACTGGAGCAGTTTTTATGGCGCGGAATCCATATGTTGCCAGAAAGATGGGAAAAAGTAGTGGCTTCCGATGGATAATACTTTGAATAAAATATATTGTAACAATTTTTCAAAATAAACACTCAAAGTTTGCCAAAAATCCCGCCTTTTTAAGTTATAATGGCAAAATTTAAGTAATACAAAAAAATGGTTTTTTCTCAAAATATGCATTTTAAATGTATTTTATTTAACTTTACATTTTAAAGCATAATTTGAATATAAAGAGTTTTTGTTAAAAAAAAAATCTCTTCTATGTTACCTTCCCGATAAACTCTCATTGACACTTAAGGAGATATTGTGCAAAAGTTCTCTTAAAACGCTAAAATATTTTATTAGGTGTTTACTCCCACTTCATTATTTTTATAGTATCTTTTCAATAATATTGGCTTGTCATAATATTTCTGTAGTTCTTGATAATAAAAACAAATCCCAAAAAATGATAATTTCAAAACTTGTAATTACACAACAGATATTTAATTCCTAATATCGATATCAAATTAAAATTAAAATTATTTATCGTTAAACTACTTTCTATAAGATAACCAATCTTTTACTATCGAAATAGTGTAAAGTTTTTATTTTTACTATGCGAACGAGTAATCTCGTAAATTTGAATTAATTTACTTAGCACATATTGCAAATACGAATACTTTTGTTTTATTCACCTATCGTTGATTAATCTAAAAGAGTTTATAGATTTACGTTAATCAACATAAATTCGACCAGTTTTATCAAGTTTATTTAATAGAATCACGTACTTATAGTGTTATTTAAGTCTAATAAGCGGTCCTCTTTGGCTTATCCAATCGAATAGTATTTCCGAGATACAAAAATCGGTTCAAAAAATTACTTTTACCACCTTTAAAATCACATAAGATTTCTTCTCTTTCGTAATTTTGATATTTGTGCATATATACATGCATGGATAAATGAAAATTGACTTAGATTATTTATGATTGGAATAAAATGTCCTGCATTCGATTGGCTTAAAACACATCAGATTGCCTTATTCCATATTGATCCAAATATGATGGTTATATCTCTTCTGAACAAACCAATTGGAATCTACAAGATCTGCCCTTTATCTACTGTATTATTATATATTTTATTTATAGTGCCAAAACTGGGTAATAGTCGGTGGCGGAATGATTTCGTTCGAAACACGGCCAACATGTAAGAGCCAACAAGCTACACTCACGTTTCCAATGTTCAAACTTGAAACACGATGTTTCGATTATTTATGCACAAATAGATTTCGCCAAATGTTGTAATAGATATGTTTTCATGTTAATTATATTCAGGTGGGGGGTATTTTTAATAAAAAGCGCAGATAAAAACAATCCAACTATTTGAACTGCACGTTAATTATCACTAAAAACTTAACGCCATTATCGGTAATGCAGTTTCAAATAGTCTCCCTCTAACTCGCCTATTGTTTCTATTGCTGACGTAATGTCTGTTATTACTGCCAGCTACTGTAGTTGTTGTAGCCACTTCTTCAGCCCCAATAGTACGTATGATTGTCCATATTCATATGAATTGTTACGATTCTCGTCGCAGGTATTACTAATTCATACAATGGTGCGAATACGAGCTAGTGAACTGAAATAAATCACATTGGACGGTCAATAAATTACAATTATGGAACAGAAACGTCGTACGTGAATATTGAATTTGAGTCTCCAATTTGAATTCAACTGACATACTCAACAACTGGACTGTTTGTCGAGCGATTAGATTGGAAAACGTGAAAAAATTTCTACTAAAATCAAACACAGATTACTACTGCATTCAAACTGATCAGTGATCTGTTGATCGTATACAAAAGCGTGTATTGCGAGCGCAAAAAAGACAAGAAGTATGCCCTACCTTTGAATTGTGATCAAATGCACAAAAAGTAAAATTGAAATCTTAGCAATTGTCGTCATGTAATCGATCATTTTCCAGTCTGTAGTTGGCAAAAAGTGTGGGTTCAAAACCATTTCTATTCAAACATATTCCAATGAGCCTAGACTGCTGCTGCTTGTCTTTCACTCTTAGTCCTGGACAAACCGCATTTAAACGCTTTGGCTAGTTGCAATCAGTGGTTGAAATATACCGACAGGAAAGTTGTCCATAATCCAATTGACATGGTAAAATTTGTCAAGAATTCTGCCATTGTAATAAATCAAGATTTGTCCCCCAAATGACAGTCAACCCTGGAAAATTTCGAATGTTTCGCGTCAAATTCCAATACAAATTCAAAATAGTTTATTAAGGATCACGTTATTACAATATATACACGTATATATATATAAATATGTAAGATTTACAGTAGGTACAGAAAAATTTTGAAAGAGAAAATAGGGAGTACATGTGAAGTTATCCAAATATTATGTACTCGGGAAATTTGAGAGCAAATAATTTTTTTTCGATTTTCGCGAAACTCTGGAGCCAAGCTATTTTCGGCATAGCCAATTACTCATGGATTTATGGTTGAATAGTTTGAATTTTCTGGTTTTTAGTAACTTAACTTCTTCTTCGTCTAGCTGGTGGCATTGGTATATAAAGAGTTCTTTTGGGTCACTTTTTACTTATACTCGTATCTAATAACGATCTAACCAACTAAGATGACTTGAATCGGATCGTTTATATTGCCTCGTTAATTTTATGTCTTCAGTATCATCCTAACTCGAAATTAGCCAACTCTAATTCTAAAAATGACTAGTGTTATAGATCTGTTTTTTGTTGTTGTTGTCTTTTTATAAATATAATTTTCATTTTATTTGTCTTTCAAGAGATACACAAAAAAAAAAGATTTTTAACACGCAATCTTAAAAGTAAAAAAAGAAAATGGCAGATAAAACACTAATCGCAGCAGTTTTTTTTATGCTTAATTTTTCGAAAGTGACTTGTTAGTATTTAAAGAATTCTTGACATCATAATTAGTTGATTAAATGGTTCAGGTAGGCTAAATTAGAAACTTTGAATATTTTTTAATAGTAGTATTGTGAACAGCATTATTATTATTATTACTAATTACTATGAAGAAGATGAGGTCAAGCCATTTAAGTGAAATATTGAAGGGTTAAATAAAAATATCACATTTTACATTCTAATTTTAATAAACTTTTTAATTTTTCTTATTTCTTTAGAAAAAATATAAAATTTTTTATAAAAATTTTCTTATTTCCATTATGCATTTAATAAAATTACTGCCACGAAACTTTTTCCAGAACCCGATTTTTTTTGAGGTAATAATTTGATGGCTTTTTGCCAAATAATCTGCTTTTAAAGAGCGACGCGTAGTTATCATAGAATTAAACAAAAAATTTTGCAAATTTTTTACATATGTGTATTAAAAACTTTTAAAAAAGAAATAATTTTTTAATAATAAAAAAAAAACTAATTTATAATTTTAATTAAGATCTTTAAAAATGAAAAAAAAAACCTAATTATAAAATTGAACTCTTTCCCCTATCATTATAATCGAATGAATCCATTTTCTCTTCTATTCTTCTTCTTATTCTTCTATGTCTCCTTATATTTATCGGAAATTTCACCAAAAAAAGCCTCTACTTAGCCGCTATTCTATTTGAATATTTATTGCTTCACCACATAGTGTTGGAAATATCACCTTAACTTCATATGAAAATTTCGAATTTTAAACAATTTTTCCTTTTTTTTATTAAATAAATAGAAATGCTTCCATAATTTCGGTATATTAAATAAAAAAATTCGAATTTTTTGAAATTTTTTCTTATTGAAAAAAAAGGATTAATATTTTAATTAAGATCTGCATGAAAAAAAACCCTAATATTTATAAATTAGAAAAGAAGATAAAATCATATTAATCGGATGAAACCATTTTGTCTTCTTGTCTATTCTTCTTCTTCCTTTTCTTCATGTAATTCGAGGAAATATTACCCAAAAAAAGACCTTACTTAGCCGCTTTTCTATTTTGAATATTTATAACTTCACCACAGAGTGTTGAAAATATCACCGCATCCACCATTTTTTTTGCGGTAGACTTTTCACTTATCCTAATAAATTTTTATCGAGTTCAGGAATTCGTTAAATATTGTTTCGAAAACGAATAGATTTTTATTGTATATATGTTTGCGCTGTCTCTCTCTTTCTCTCTCCCTCTGATTAAAGGTAAATTTATATTATTTAATATAATCTCCTGTTTTTGATGATAATGAACCCAAAGAAATATATATCAAGGTGCATCTAGACGATAAAGCTTAAATTAGAAACAAAAAAGAATGAACAAAAAAAAAACCCAACAAAATTAATACCTCCGCCTAGCTTAATAGAGAAGAAATAAATTTAAAGAAATATCAAATAAAGAAATCTCGTAAATATTCCATAAAAAATGAATCGTCTGTTTTAAGATGAACAATTTTCTTACGTGTTTTACTGTATTTTTTTTTCGTTTTTGTTTCTATTTAACAATTTTTTTTTTGTATTTCCGTAAGTTTCTAAATGATACTTAGTCGAAAACCAAAACCATAAAATTTTGATATTACATAGTCTTCTCTCCTACCTATTATAAATATTGATTCGTATAAAAATATTTACGCGCCATTCATCCACAGGAAAGATGCTGCTTTTATATGGAATTTTTAATTCATTTTAATCACTTTGAAAATTGAAAAGGTATAACAATTTTTAATAGGCATTTTTATGTATATTTGATGAAAATTTAAGATGCTTATTGTTTTAAGATTTTGGCCCCCTTGTAGAAATATCGATTCAACTTTATCATAAAAATTAACAGGGGGGAGTAGATGAGGATTGGGTGGTGAAAGAAACTTGTAAATAAATAAATTATTAGTGACAATTTCCTTAAAATCGCTATTCATTCGACTCAATTGAATTTGAATTTGAAATCGGATTTTGATTCGGAGATCAAATGCCAAATAAAATTCCTAATTTATTACCTAAGAATTATTTTCTAATTAAAATCTATCGTAAAAAATATGATCACCTTTACTTTATTGTTGGTATCTTTTTTTTTAAAGATAGTATAATGCATAAAGTTTTCATGTCTTTTTTTTGGTTATTTTTTTTTTAATCTTTACATTTGGTTATATTCGGTTTTGATTGTTATGTGGATATAAAAATCAAGAAGGTGGAGTAGTTGTACGACATTTTTAGCTTTTCAAAAATATAAATATGGTGTGTAATTAATTAATTTTATTTTATATTTATTTTTCTTAATCTTCATTTAAAAAAAAAAACATCAGCATTAGATATTTTTTATTTACTTAGAGATAGAAATTTAATTTTATTTCTAAATTAAATCTTTTGTACATATTTATTTATAATTTCTATTTAAAAGAAAATAATTTTATTTTTGATTTATTTCTAAATAAAATTACCTATTTTTGTTGATGTTTCATAGCTCAAAGTTTATAAATATACGTACACAAAAGCCCCAAGTTTTAAAGGTTATTATTATAAACTAAATTGGAAAAAAATATACTTTTTGTATTAATTTTTTAAGAAGATATTTATTTAGTCAACTGTTACAAATTAATTTTAACTCTTAACAATAATATCATTTGGGATAATAGAAAAAAATTGTTTAACCAAATTTAATTAGAGATAAAATCCAAATACAATCAGAATTTACAGACATATTTAATTAAGTCATTTAGAATTATTTGATTTTATAGCAGAAATAAATAATGTAAATTTATGCGCACCCTTCAAATAATATTTTTTTAAAAAAATTCAAACAAATACTAATTTGGGGGTAAAAAAAATTCCACCTGATTTTTTTATTAGATTAAAAATGCAAATTATGTTAATTTTTTCAAAATTAACAAATTCAATAAACTTTATATAAAAAGAAATTTAATGGAAAAATCCGGGAAAACTTTTCATAAAATCAAGCAAAATTACATTTACTACTTTCTTTTGTGGTGGGGAGATGTGACTCTATAGTTTCCAGATTTAGTATATAGTTCAAATACTCCTAATAAATGTAAGAAAACTTAAACCAAATAAATAAAAATAAGCAAATTTCAGATAATAATTCTTTTGAAGATATTCCACAAAATAAAAATCATTTTTCTAGAGTAAAAGAAAATTTCTTCACTTTTTTTTGTTTTATTTTTTATTCAATTTTTTTTTATCCTGGGTAATTACTTTTTCTTTCAACGAAAAAAAAAAAGTTTTTCTATAGAATTTATTTTTCGCTTTCCGTTTTATTGAACTTATTCAAGTACAATCTAAAACTCGAGGTTCGATTGAGATAAACTTTAGCATTCATCTACACTTTTCCCATCGAGCACAGACAGTATTTTTCTAGAAAATTCATTCACAGCCAACTTCAAATAGCATACCAATCATTCAAATAGAAAAATACTGCAGTATTTTCATCCTAACAAAATTTGTTTGGAGCAAAAAATCGTTATTTTTTACATCTCCGATTAAATACATTACCAGCCACCCACGCAGCCTACAGTTACTAACAAGTAAGTCCTTTTCATACATGCTGTGTAGAATACAAAGTCAAATATAGCCCCGTTAATTTTTCATTAATTTAGGATGAACTTTCAAAAGGACCACGAATCAACCTAAATGGGTATATTTAGAATAGAAAAAGTTTCACCCTCTTTACCTTTTGGACCACATATCATCAAATATGGTTGATTCGTCCGTTTGATAGCGATTTGTCACATATTCAGGCTAGTAATCGTATTAAATATTCACCATGTAACTCGGACTATCATATACATTTACATAAAAACTTTATCGTAAGGATTTTTATTGGATATTCTGCAAATTTGCGGCATTAAAATTTTGGGCTTTTTCTGCTAGTTTTATGCTTGATATCGTTTTCCATGGTCGGTTGATATCATCTGAAAGTAAGCAAAATAAAAAAATCACACTCATTTAGAAATTTTGGTGATTTTTGGTTTAGAGTTTTTGGTCTTTTATGCGATTAAGGATACTGGAGAAAAAATTTAAAGGTCTTCCCTCCCATAGTTTGCTAACATCGTTCACTATAACTGAATCCAGAGTTCTAATCTATGATTACTAACTATCTAGACAAAGTTGCATTTAAAATGTGAACATTTGATGACTTTTAATCCATTTGAAAAGTCGTCGAACAACGAGAACTTTTCACAGAAACGTTTCCTATGCAGCCGGAAAGGTGTAAAATATTTTTAACTTCCACTAAACAAATTTGAAATTATTTGCAGAGTTGAAAATTCTACGAATTCTAAAAATTGCATCTAGTTTCAATTTTATTATTAGAAATTTTTTGAATCTCTACAAATTATATAAGAGCAAATTTTTTTGAAACAAAAAAGTATTTTTAATCAAAAAATGAGAAACTAAATTAAATTATTCAATTAACAATGTTGAAAATTTTCATAAAATATTTTCGAACTTTTTGTAAAAATATATAATGGCATATCCAATTTCCAATTTGGAAAATATAACTCTGTTATTTGATAGTTATTATATTTATATATATTTAAAATTAAAATATATTTAGATTTAAGTTTGCCATTTTATAATATAGATAGTAAAATTTGATATAAAATATGTAGAAGACATTTTGTCTGACGTTGTTATTGTCCCAAATTTCTTTTAAAATTAAGTATTTTTGGCTAAATAATAACCATCTTTTTTTATCTTAACTTAACTATGTAATATTTTATTTTTAAAACTTTATAAATAAAAATATTTATGCAAACAATTTTTAAATTTTACATATTTTTAAAACTAATATTCATCAAGGAATGGCTAAATTACAGCCGGAAATTTACAAAAAAGTTATCAAAAAAATCGAGTTCTGATAAGAAGTTTTAAGAAAATTATTTTAATAAACTAATATTTATTATATAATGGCATACTTTTTTTAATATAGTTTATTTATAAATAATAAAAATTTTAATTAAAAAAGTATTTGCTATAACTTTACTTTCCAAACTGTAAATTGGATATTAGGTTTTATAAAAAAATATGAGAAATTTCTAGGTGAAAATAGGAAATTTGTTTTAAATTCTGGACACCTATTTAAAATTAAAACTACATCTTTTTTAATTTAATAATATAGTTTATAAAAAAAAAAACTTATATAACATAATTTTCTTTTAATTTTTTCTTACAGATTTTTATAAGGATTCATTGGATTTCACACTATCCAAAATTTAAATAATATCTGATATAGTAATTAACGATCAGGTGATTAAATAATAAAGTAATTTATTTAGAATGAATATTATATATTGATTAAAAATGATATAAATTTTTGACAATTAAAATTATTCATTACAAAAAATATTACCAATACAAAGATGTACTTTATTGTTGAAGGAGCGTTTCGGGAGTGTAAGTGAATAGTATCTATATCAATTCCGATTTAGTGCCAAAGGATCAGATAATCAACATAAACGTATACGTGTTTAAATTTCGGAATTTAATTTTTGTTCTGTTACCGTTTTCACTCCAAAGCATAACGTAATATTGTTGTCTTATTTTGAATTGTGCCAACTTTTGCTGTTATAAAGTCCTTGTTTTAGTTCGAATCGTGTAGTATCGGGACGTGTTGTATCGCATATGCTGTTTCAATTAACAAAACGTCGCATTACGTAATCAAGTGTTCTACTCAACAACAACAAAAATCGCGTTATTATAGCACAAGTGCCGTCCGCGGGTTGCCCAGGTGTACTTATCAAACTGGGCATTTGGTTAATACAAGTTTCGTGTAATAAGTGCTTTTCAGATTTTAATTGGAACCATGCTGGTACCTTGACAACAACGATGATCATCTTTCAAACGGATTAGCAGACACAAACGTACACACGTTTCTTATCATAATATTTTTACTACTGCATTGATATACATATACTTCTAGAGGCTGTAATTCAAATCGACTTGGTAAGTTTGAATTCCAATCTAAATTATTTCAATCTGAAAAAAAAGCTAGCCATCATTTAGTAAACTTAACCACTGACTACTATAAACAAGTTCAAATTATCAGTAATATTAAAGTTCGTTGACCATAAAATAGTCCAATTTTTATATTTAAAAAAAAATTCTTCTGCAAATATAGTATGTCATTACAAAACTACAAAAGAAAACTCACTCAAAATTATTTTTCCATTCATTTTTAATAAGAAGTAATAAAATATTACATTTGATAAACTATAAAATTAACTTCTCCCATTAAGCATATTCTCACAAAGAAAATTATAGAAACTTCAATATTTTGCCAAAAGAAATTACTCATCTTCAATTTTAATGACATTTATTCTAATTAAAAATTTTTTGTTGGTGCTTAAGTAACTCCGCTATTTAAAAACCTATAAATACTATGATGTGAATATTTATTCGAAGAGTAACCAGATACTAGTTACTTTTGAAAATAACAAAGAAAAAAAAACTAAAGTAAAAATGTGCAATTTCTTAAGGTGCATGCAGCCCAACATGTCACACTCCCAGATTAAAAAATCCGATTGAGTGATTATTCTTCGACAAAACGGAATGATGACTTTTAACGCCACCCTCCCATGGAAGATGTCAGATATTGCTGCCAAATGTCGCCATTATTAGCGATAATCCTTCTAAGCCGAGAACTGAGAACAATCTTTTTGGTTCGTTTAAGGCATGCCGACATGGGTTGAGGGATTAGTCAACGGAAAAAGTGCAGAAAATTCCATGACTATAATGAAGACATAAAAACGTGAAATCTTTGTTTGGGATGTGTTGCACTGGTATGCCTTTAGGTTTCGTTGAAGTTTCATACCTTTTTTAAAAGATTTTTTTTCTTCTTTTCAACGACAAAACGATTTTCTTTTGTAGCCTTAAATTGTTGAAGCTTTATAGTTGCGGCCGCCTTGTACAAAGGCGGAACTAATTTCGGTATTCACAATCTTCGAAGCCCGCAAGTGCACAATTTGCCATGCATCTCGTTGAGATTACTTAGCTTACCTTGTTGGTTGTTTGGGTTTTTTTGAATCGCATGTACATGCATACATCCATGCAACAGCACAGAAATGAAGTTCTTCGGAGTAAGGCACCCGGCATTACTTCATTGTGCAAGTAACCTCCAATTAAACGCGATCAGCTTGTTGGCTAAATAATCCTACATCCTCTATCATCCGCGACTGTTTAATGAACGCCTAGCTTTCCAGTTTCTTCATCGAATTCCGCAAATCGATCATTGGATTCTCAATAAGATCATGAAGATATTCATTCTTGTACTCGTCTTACCGAACATACCAATCTGCAGACGTTCTAGATATAAGCGTTGATCTTTATTCTCCCAGGAAAAGATCAGAATTCTCAATAAAGATCAGAATTCTCAATAAAGATCAGATCTGAGCATTACTTACGTATGGTTCCATGGTATATCGTTTCAAATTATCCTCGATTGTACGCACTGAAGCGTGCTAGAGTCTCAATTGGCATAATCTCCCATCTTGGTAAGAGCGCCATAGCCTCAGACCTTCAGAAACTGACATTACTATGGTATACGTTCATTGCTCGTCACTCATCACTCGTCACTCTTTACTGACGATGACACATAATGGCCATATCAACAATCGATAATCGATCGATCAACGGCGCTAATCCTTCAATTGCCCAATTCCATTCGAAGTCTTTAAATATCTTAATTAATGGCCTCAACATCAGAATAATCAAAGTCACTTGCAGCAATGAATAACCCGATGTCTTCTCACCATTGTCTTGGTCCATTTTTATCAAAATCCAATCAGAATAATTGTAAATTTGTTTTGCGGAAATGTAGAGACGCTCTAAGAGGGGTTCAAAGCAATTCGAAAGTCTGAGCCATATCATCGGAGAAGACAATGTTCATTGAATTAACCTTGTTATTGGTATGATTAATGTCTTGACCTGGGTAAGTTTGGCTTCCTCTCTTTCCTCTTCCTGAAATGATCATATTTATCTTCAAAAATAATCCAAGCTATCTCGTTGATTTTGTTCATCTTCCTTTTAAAAAGCTGCGCTGTGTGTATCATCATCCCCATAGTTTGGCATTATTTTTACCATCGAAATGGTTCGATTAATTATATTTCGAAAATCGATAATGTAATCATGATGCCTTAAAAAAATCCGAATCTGAATAACTGCGTTTGATGATAATACTTTGACCTTGTATTTAAATAAGGTTGGTTAGTAGAGATTCACCATGGAGTAGGTATAATTTACTGTTAATCTTCAAATTGACTTAATATCATAATGCACTTACGTGTATGCCAGATGCCGCCATCGATGCGATGCCATCGTCGTTGTCGCATTCGTAATCGTAGTTATCGCATAGTCTCACATAATCTCTTCAGTTGATGGTCATGTTTCTGGACATCAGTCTTTGGTCAACATGGTTCTCCATTGGCCTCATGAATCCATCTACAAGTACTTCCGTCTTCAGCATAGCTTTTGGTACTATAGGTACACTTCTGTTGGTAGGGCTGCTGTCCATTAACCATCGCAGCAGATTACTATGATCAGTATACTTCCAGTCTCTTACCAAGATGGTACATCACAGTTTATCTTGAAAATCTTTGCATTCAAGTGGAACGTCAGGTATTAAAGGTAAAATAGAAGGCGGCTTATATTGAAATGTGCTCAGATGATCAACCGTGCTCACTTTACTATGCTTGTGCAATCATCCGATCATCTGTGCGGTCAAATCGCATTCCATCTAGTATGCCCGTCTTTAAGTAGACTTGCTTCCACTACAACAGCGAAAAGTCAACATAAAATAAAATATGATCGGTAACCACAGTTAATCTAGTAGACCAAGCGAAAAATTTACACGCTGAGCGTTCAGATTTACCATGTGCCATACTCTGTCATCTAAGAAAAACAGTAGCCTTTAGAATTTTTTTTACCAGACCTTAAAATAATCATTTTCTTTTCTTATATTTTACTAAAATTCTTCTACTTTTTATACGAGTGCATATAATCATTGGCAAAATGATATATTTTTGATACGACATTGTTGCAGATCTAGTTTTATGCGGTTTGCTGTACAATGGCAATATGATAAGTCAATGATATATGTAAAAAATCTAGTTGATAGTATTAAAATAATATTTTTTTTTATTAATTTGAATTCTTTAAAAGACGTCTTACAAAATTTTATAAATATATGCTTAATAGTTTAGTTATGACACCCATTGAAGGTAGAATAGGCTTGTACTTTTTATTATTATGACAAAAAGTGAATTTTGCGTGTTAATAAAACATTATTGAAAGAAAAAAACAATATCTGAAATAAAAAATAAAGCTTTTTGAAATAGTTCAGAAGTGGTTCAATTTAGATTACCGCCGAAAAAATAATTGTTAAAATCCATGATATCATTTTAAAAGACTATCGAATGAAAGTGTATGAGATCTACTTTTTTCTAGCATGCACAAGATATAATCTTTATCGACTATTTTGAAAAAGAAAAAACAATAACAGAACAGTATTATACAGCATTATTTTACCAGTTGACTAATGAAATAAATACCAAACGACCGCATTTGGCAAAGAAAAAATTTCTGTTTCGTCAAAAAAATGCACCTGCACATTTATTGGCAATTAAAACAAAAAAATTAGTAGAATTACGTTACGAATTGCTTCCTCACCCATCGTACTCTCCAGATTTTACTCCCTCCGACTTTTTCCTGTTTTCAAACATGAAGAAATAGGTTGGCGGAAGAAAATTTGTTTCCAATTCGGAAGTTATCATCAGAACTAAGATCTATTTTGATAAATCGTACTATATGGACAGTGTAAAGAAGTTGGAATATCCTTGGATGAAGTGTATAGAGCTAAAAAATAAAATGAAAAAAATTAATTAATTTTTTATTTAATTTATCACCGACTTATCATACTGCACTCGTATATTCAAAAATCGACCTTAAAATGGCCATGGTTGATAATTTGAATTGAATCAAATCGAAATCAGCTAGTAAACAACATTTCGTATAAACCAAAATATCTAAAAATACTGAACGACAAAAATCGAACAAAAAAAATTCAACAAATAAATCTTGATAGAGATGACTAAAACGAGAATAATGGGTACAAAAATCCATAGATGCAGTTCCTAATGCAAGTATGTACATGCATCTTAAATGCAAAGCAGCGATTACCTCTTGGAAATGTATTGAAATAGGGGGATTTTCGTAAATAGCAGATGCCTTCCCGAAGAACATACACTGTGGTCAATGCATAATAAATACAGTTTGGCTTAAAGAAGAAGAAAAAAAGAATGGCTGACTCCAAAACGCTGAGGCAAAATAATGGTTGCCCAGAAATCTATAAGATGTCTGCATACAAAATTGCATCGAACAATACGCCAACATTGAATGCACTCCCCATGGTTCTAAAGCAATCTAAAGCCTCCCGTAAGCTGTGTGTGCATTACAATTCAAGTGCAATTGTTCTATTCAAGCACAAAAGTCCACTTACGAGGATATTGTTCAACATTTTTCTATATCAACATTTTTCTATATAAAAAAAAAACAACAACAAAACGTACTCAATTAGAATAAATGCATAAATTTCGGAAATAATTTCTTGTAGAAAATATTATTTAAAAAAATTATTCGGAAAAAGGAAGTTTTCGCCAACAACCAAAATTCAACATTTAAGATTTAAAAAAAAAATATAATTAAAATTTTCAATTTTCTTACTTTCAGTAGATGTTATCTAATAGCCGAGCGATTAACTATGTGGATAGATAAAATAAGTAAAGTTAAATTTTCACCTTTCTAAATACCGCCTTTATGTTTATCTGCCAATTGAGCATTGTTGAATAGTTTTTATTGTGAAATACGAAAATCCTTTGAACTTATCGATGCTCTCAACGGATTGAAATCGGTTAATAAATTTTGTGAGGATCTTTTGGTTGAAAATTACCATGTTGATGCCCATCGGCTGTCATTGTTTCTATTCGAGCAAAATTATAATGCCTATACAAGTATTCATTCCATCTTACCAATGGTACCAACGTAAGATGCTCTAAAGTGCATTTATGCATGAGATGCTGTTCAAGTGTTAACTCATGGAAAAGGGCAAAATATTCGATGTTTCGAGGACGAACTTGTTCAATCTGAATTCATGAATCGAAAATTCACTGCATTAAATTGCAGAACGCACCTAGTCCAACTGATAAGCTATTCTAAAGTGAATAGAATGCATTTTTTTTCTAGATGTTCGGATCATCTTCTTTCTAACGTAGAGAAACATTCTTGTAAGTACAAAATTGAACTGCATTATGCATTTTCTATCGTCATTGAATAGTTGTCGGCTGGTATATTATTTTCTGCCATCTAATAATAATAATGGGTTCAACGTTTATAAATCTAAGAACAATGCCAGTGAACGCATATCCAAATCAGTCGAACAACTTGGTAGGAAAGATGGTGGTAACACGACCAAATATGTGTAGATAGTGTAGCGTCGGCATGAATGGCTAAAAGATGATTCCGAAGAAAGCTTTTTACGCAATATACTCGTAGTATCTCTTATGTGCGGTGTGATCTTGTCTCACATGTGTGTTCCCTTTTCAGATTCATCTTTCTCAAATCGCTTTTATTACATATTTTCATATATACAAGTACTATTATGTTTGCTATTAATTTTTTTATTTTTTATTTTGAAATATCTGAAAATGGAAAATTTGAAAATCTGCAACATTATTGCATGAATGCATGAAAATAAACACGCACTAACAGTTTACCTCAGACTTCATATGAGATGAATGTGATGTTTTTCAAAGTTTTACGAAACAGGTCAACTTGAGGTTAAGCCAAACAAACGTAAGACAATCATTTTACATTCTTTAGAGTTTTATAGAAAAACTATTCATTAAATGGAAAAATGTTTATGAGGGAAAAAGATTCATTTTCGTAGAAAAACTTTTAGTTTTTTTGGAGAAAATAGCAAAATTATTGTAGATGTTTTTTGTAGTTTTTTTAAATTTTATATTTCAAGAAAAATTAAAATTTTTCTATGAAAACTCTTTAAAATATTAATAATATACAGAAATATATTGGCACAGTTGCCCACAATGACGGCAGCGATATAAAACCCATCGGCGCACCGTCATCAAGGATGAAAGAACCGATACAGTGGCAAGCATCGAACAAAAGAATGTTGACACATGACCTTATTCCTGACATAGCCACGTGGAACGGAAGAGGTTATGGCGAAGTGGACCACAATATGGTCCAATTATGAAGATGTGAATCATGTATTTTTCCACGGTCCACGTACTAATGCCTTCAAAGTTAAATCCACAATACAACAGCTACCAACCAAAAAAAAAAAGCTCAGCATATGACCTTATAGCTTTCGATAAACTTAAACAAATATCCTCGTACTGATAGTTTATCTTTATAATAGTATTCTTTGCATGATCATCAAAATAATCCCGAAACTCAAATTCTCTCACTTATGCCGATAAGTTCGGCCATTTTGAATGTTCAGTTAATTTTTGATAGCTGCTTTACTTGCACGTGTTTTGGCTCATTTTCGATTTTTACCCATTCCAAAAAATGGATCAAAGAATCTGTATCAAAATTTGTGTGAAAAACAAAAATTATTGCGCGGACGCATTCCGGTGAAACTACTTTGGACCGAAGCAACGTCTATCGGTGGTACAAAATGTTCTCAGAGGGCCGTGAAGATGTGAACGACGAAGAGCATGCCGGACGCCCGATCACGTCAACAACAGACGAAAACATTGATGAAATGAAGAAAATAGTATTGGCCAATCGTCGAATCACCGTTAGAGAAGTTGCTGAGGAATTAAACATATCGATTAGCTCGTGCCATTCGATTTTTACCAATGATTTGGTCGTGAAACGGGTCGCCACGAAATTCGTACCAAAATTGCTCAATTTCGACCAAAAACAGCATCACATTAATATTGCTAATGAGCTGTTGGACTCTGTCAATGACGACCCAAATTTGCTCGAGAGGGTCATAACTGGTGAGGAATCATGTGTTAATGGTTATGACGTGGAAACCAAAGCTCAATCATCCCAATGGAAGCTGCCGCACGAGCCAAGACCGAAAAAAGCGCGCCAAGTTCGGTCGAATGTGAAGGTTTTGCTTACAGTTTTCTTCTATTGCAGGGGCGTGGTGGAGTATGAGTTCTTGCCACAGGGTAGAACGGTCATTAAGAATATTACCTGCAAGTTATGCGCAAGTTGCGTGAAGCAATCCTCCAGAAACGCCCGGATTTGTGGAAGAACAAAAATTGGCTTTTGCACCATGATAACGCCCCTGCTCACGCATCATTCCTTGTGCGCGAATTTTTGGCCAAAAACAACATTCAGCAGCCATCATATTCCCTAGATCTGGCCCCTTTGACTTTTTCTTATTCCCGAAACTGAAGAGCCCCATGAAAGGACGACGCTACGCTACGATTGAGGAGATAAATACGGCATCGAAGGAGGAGCTGAACAAAATCACAAAAAATGATTTTTTGAAGTGCTTCGAGGATTGGAAAAAACATTGGCAAAAGTGTATAATATCTGGTGTGGATTACTTAGAAGGGCACAAAATAGATATTCGCGAATTTTGTGTTTTTTCAAATAGAAAAAATAAAAAAAATTTGAAAAAACACAAAATTCGCGATACATTTTGAACAGACCTCGTATATAGAACCTATATTATAAGACCCATAAGACCCTTTTCCATGCTATCGAAAAGTCCAGAAAAATAAATCCTAAAATGTCTTAAGCCTTTTATTAAAACCGAATCAAATTTCCTGACATTTCGGACACTTTCCACCAGATATGGCATCCTGGATTGGTTAAGAAGCTGCAATGAATTTTACCTTCTGGTTATATCCACAGCTTTAAATTCTATTACTCAGAACAATATTTTTAGGTAGCTGAAAATATTGAGTATTCTGACATTTATTCTATCACTGCCGATATTCCACAGAGTAGCATTCTAGTTCCAATCCCTTATAACATTTATACCCAGAATATCCCTTCTAACAGTTACAACTATTTTTCAAAATCACATCAACTCCTGAGTTCAAAAGACTAAAAATGTGCTCATGCTACTTTTACATTTTGCCAAGAAAATGCTCCTATTTTCAATCTAGAATCCTTCGAAAAATTATCATTGCTACCTTTTATCTATGAAAAAAGTTACAGTGTTATTCATTATGATCTAAATGTTTAATTCGTTCGTTAGGTGCATCTCCTGCCATCATAATCCTTAAGCAAATAGCTTTTCATTCCCACCCTTCTATTATACACCCAACCAAACGTAACCCAAAACGGCTTCGGGATTTTTGAAAATTATAGAATTTTTTTTTGTAGAACATATAAATGGGAGGGTATTTATCCCTCATGTCTTCAGGTCCTTGTGTTTTCGGTTAAAAATCTGCTTATTATAAATTGTATATTCGGAAAGTGAAGTTTATTAAAACACACTTAAAATTTAGATTATAATAAAGTTTTTGAAATTTTACAATTATGCAACAATTATAATATTATTCAAATAGCTGTCATAAGACTTCTTGCAGGACGCGATCCTTTAAAAGTAATTTTTAAGGCTTTTTCGCATATTTCGGGCTCTAGCTCGGTCATTTTTTAACAAATATTGGTTTTCAAATGCTCTAAAGAATTTTTTATTTTGTTTTTATTTTTTCATGTAATTATTTCGAGTAATATTATTACGGACATGTATATAATATTAAAGGGCATTTTTGGCGACAAAGGATAACAAAATTAAAGTAGAATGGAAAGAGAGCATAAGCGTAGAACCATGCCTCAGTGGGATTCAAACCCAAGACTCCTTGAATTGTATTCCAGTACACTCATGACTGTGCTATCGGGTCTTGAAAAAACAATGTTCAACATAACCTTAAAAAAACAAATCCTAAAATTAACTGTCCTGAAAGCTTTTGGCGCAATAAAGCTAAAATTACTTATGTTGTGTAGCCTGTAGCATCGTTTTCTTGAAATCACATATAGTTTAGATTAAAAGCTTCAATTTAAGATGAAAAAAGTTAATTATAATATGATCATAGCGCTCAGAATTAATGACAACGATTTTCTCCATCTTTATTTTCAAAGAAAAGCAAGTCAATACACCGTAAGCACATCAGAGAGTAAATTTTCAATGCATACAATATCTTATCTATAATTATTCATGGGTTTTTGATGCCTCATATACAGCAATTTTGCTTACTGACCACTGAGCAAGAAATTAGGCCTCACCTCTGCAACAAATTTTCCTCTTAAAGTGTAAAACGTAGTTACGGTAGAATTACCACTTTTTAGAATTTTTCTTTATAATTTTTGAAATTTATATAAAGTAAAAAAATTTATAATATCAAATGGCAAATATTATTATAAGCAGATTTTATATAAAATAATATAATTAACAAAGAATTGTCAAATAACAGAGCTATACTTTACAAACTACAAAGTGGATAATCGTATAGTTGTAGATAATATCAAAATTATGGAAAAAAGAATAATATCTTTAAGATTTTAGTTATATTTATATAGAAATAATTAATTCATAAGCTTAGATATTATTCTATTAAATATTGATTATTTTAAAATAATTCCTAATATCGACTTACATTTTTAAAGGGGTTCATCAATTGGCATTTACAAAAATCTAGATCAAAGTCGAGCGCCAATACAGTCCAATCTCCGTATTTACAAAATTTATGTAATTTTATGTAAATATCTCGAACAGCATGAAAATTTCACGAAACTGTCTATATAAACTTAAAATTTAACTTGTAAATTATTATTAAGTTAGCTTTAAAAAAATTACAACAATTTTCCATGTTTCAAAAGCACATTGAAAATAAATTTAGGTGTTCAGTTTTTTGTTTTAGTTTTTGGTTTTCTCACAATAGTAATTTTTAATTGATTTTCTATCGGAATTGTTTTGTATATGCTTACAAAACATTAAATACAATTTCAAAGTTAATTTATTAAATTGTCTGAAAAGAAAAAAAAACCAATTCGGTTGGAAATTCAATAAATTTTATTTGAATTTGTCTTGAAATTTTATGTACAACAAAAACTGATGTTGCAAAAACGTAACAAAGTTTTTTTTTATAGCAATTTCACGTTGAACATTGCACATCATAAATGATCATAATTTCAATGTGTGGAAGAGAATTTTCTTTGGAAAAAAAAAATATTCACCTGAAGACGATTTTGTTGGAGTTCATTTTGAAGTCCAACTGAGCTAAGTGGAATTTGAATTGTTTTTAAGGTGTAACCTTGTCGGAATGAAGTGACTTTGTGATGAGGTAACTTCAAAAGATGTAGAAATAGCTTCACTTTGTGGCGTATGCAACATTGTTGCACCGATAGTTTTGTGGTAATAAATGTCGAATGACAAACGTTGCAATTGACTTCCTCCCCCCCCTTCCCCCGCCCCCTTAAAAAAAACTCAAATTTTACTTAACATAAAACGATAAAAACTTTGGTCTCAACGTTAATATTAGACTTTGAGCATAAATTAACATTAAAGTCAATATAAGAAAATGTTGAAGAGAACAAGAAAACATTGAAGTTTGTCAGGAACGATCATTTAACTGACTAGCAGGAGGCCGTCTCTTCGATCCTGAAGTAATATTTTCTGAAATTTACGTACGCCAAACTGCCAAAGTTGTAACCGATTGACAAGAATTCTCAAAAAGCTAATGTCCGTTTTTTAATGGAAATTCAATTCATATACAAAAAAACCGTCTTAAATCAACTGAGAAAAGAAAAGTTATATCTTTTCTCATTATTTTCTAATTTGAAAATCAATTTTTTATTTCTATTTGCCAAAAAGAGTTTTATGTCAAAAAATTACAATATTAAAACAAATTCTCCTTCAATTACTAGAATCATTTGTAAAGTTTTAGAAAATACTAAATGTATTAGTGTGATTAGTCTTAAGGCAAATACTTTAGGAATTACCTTGTTACAGCGTAAATTTAAATGGTATTATTTGAACAAGAAAGAAAAGTTTTCATTTTATTATTATTCGTGTATAAAATAATTCTATTCAAATTGTTTCGTCCATTTGAGAATTTATTGCCGTATCATTTTCGTAACAAAACGAATGAAAATACGAAACAAATGTTCTCCCGCTTGTATTTTAATAGTTCTTATTAGTTAGTTGTATAGTAGCCACATTAAAATGGAATTCATTTCGATTGCATTAAACGCTTGATTACTGAATGGATGGTCGAACTAGGAAAGAATTAAAGCTAAGAGCTTTTCGCAATGAAAACAGGTAATTTGCCTCATCAAATCACTGGCAATTCGAATAAAAATTATCCTTAATTGGCACAGCATGAATTTAGATAAAATACCAAGGTCTGTTGTCATAAAATTTTACTTATACCAAATGGATTTGAAATTATTCAATGTAATTTGTTAGCATACGAAATAGTTGTAAATAATACCAAATTGAGTTTACTGACTTTTCAAGAATGGAATTTTCAATTTTTCATAAATATATCTTTCGAAGATCTAAATAATTTGAATTTTTGAATAATAATCATTTTATTTTACTTTACCTTGAATAGATATTTTAAACAAAAAAAATTTCAACGCATTCAATCATATTAATTTTCTAATCAATTCAAAATACCAACCTTCCAAAGTTTCCTTCTAATCCTACCTGAGCAAATCTCACTTAAAAATTCTTACTTATAATATATAAAATATAATATATTCCAGTTTTGTATGACTAAATTTTTAATTTTCCTTTTACAAAAAGGACTTTGAACATTTTTCTCTAAGAAAAGGTCTAATTTATTAAAAAAAAAAGACCATTCGAAATAAAATATTTATTCTTTAATAAAAATTTCTAATCAATTATTTATGAAGAAAGAGCAAACATTATTAAATGAAGACTAACAGCAAAATGATTATCCAATTTGAAATTTAGAAAGTAAAGTTAAATTACTTAAATTTCTAATTTCAATTTTTATTTATTTATGTACAATAGATAAACATTTGCCATTATATATAAAATTTATAGATTTAGTTTTTAGCTAACTACACAGTGTGTCCTAAAAATAACAGGAATTTATATTTAAATCATACAACATGCAGCGCCATCTATTGAAAATTGGCAGCATTAAAAAGATACATTCATCTTCTTTCAAACGCATCTAAGTTCATGTGAATCGGATGACAGATGTAAATGTATGTTTTAGAAACTTAGTTTTATAGTAAAAAGTCTATTACCGTTAAATTGCATAATTTTGAAGGCTTATTGACATCAGCATATCTCGAAATTAGTATTATTGGGAACTTTTCGCTTAATAAAGTCAAAATTTGTTGTTTTTTTTTGAAAACTAGATATAGTTTACATTAAAATCTTAAAGTTAAGATAAAAAAAAACTGACGATAGAACTGACGATAACAGTCTCTTCCTCTTAATTTTTCAAAGAATTACGAAACAATGCCACTTTCAGTCCAAAATACTCACTAAATTGTCACTTTTCGAAAATAAAATGGCTTTTATAAAAATATTTGTGGAGTTTTAGAGCCCTATTTGAGGTAATTTTGCTTATGAGAAATTAGCATAATAGTTTAGGAATTTTTTTTTTGAAAAATCAAGGTATGGTAAAACTTTTGCATTTTCTCTTTTAATATCTTTTATAAAATTGTAACTAATTTTTTTTTTCAAATGGCAATCTACAATCTAAACAAATAAAATCTTTAGTATATTATATATTTTATTAGAGGTCAAATGAAAGTCCAGTACTTTTTAAACTATAAAATGAATAATCCGTTAGTAGTGCAATCCTCACCATTTTCACAAAATTTTTCCAAACATTTAAAGCCAAAAAAAAAAAAATTTCTCTTATTTTAAGGAATTTTATTCCTTTTAATACAAATTAATATGCTATTGCTATTATCACATGCATATTCAAAAGTCTCCCTGAATGGTCATCATTATAATCAACAAAATATCATATTTAATGGGTTATTTAAAAGCTGTCTCTTCTCGGTTGAACTGCTTCGCTTCGAACGGAAATAGCTAATAGACGGAACTATAATATATAAATTTTGAAGTGCCCGATTAAATGAAGACAATAATCAAAGAACTTCCTTTTGAAGTAAATTATTCTCGGCAATCGTTTAATTAAATGAACGCGCGCAGTCAAACCGTCTTTCTTATGAACTGCATTATCGACTAGCGTCACTTCGAGGTGGTCAGTCGTGTATCATCAACAATTTGATGACGGATTTAAGGTGATATTTATTTCTTAATAATTGATCATTAATTTGTTATCTGAACTTCAATATTATATGCTGTATGCATTATAATTATGGTTTTTTTTCCTTTATTTTGTTTGTTTTTTTTTTTGCTCTTACGATTTGGTATGTTTAGGATTTTTTTTATTCATTTTTAGACTTAAAAAATTCCGTTTTTTTTAATTCTCAGATTAAACTGCTCTTTATTGAGTCATTTAAGAAAGAATATTTGCGAAATAAGAAAAAAAAAATCAGCGAAAAAGATAATAATATAAAAAAATATATATTATTTTACAAAAAATAAATGCCAAAAATTTATTATTGTATATATTAACAAGAATACCAAAACAGAGGAACTATTAAATGTCATCTTAAAATATACGTGAGGAACTATTAAATGCTATAAATATCTAAAAACGATATTTAATTAACTACAAAATATTCGAAAGATTAGATTTTCTCGAAAATATTTGACAAAAATTTTCCTGTACTATCCGAAAATTTTTTTCTTATTATCACCTGTACTATTATAGTTAATAAAATTAACCTTGAATTTTTCCATTTTCTTTTTATAGTAAACGCAACAAAAAAATTTTAATTTTCTGAAAAAAATTTTGGTTATTTTTTTTTTTGTCAATTTTATACTAAAATTTTCATCTGCTCTCAGTTATTGTATGGTTGGCGATATTATTTACAGATCGTATGAGCATTTCTTTTATATAATTCCAGTAAGTTGAGAAAAAAATTGAAAGCTGAAAATGCTGTGTTTACCAAACGACCAACAACCACTTATCAACTGATCCAGAAGGGATCCGGGCATTAATATTCAATGAGACATTGTATTCCGATGAGGAACGAGATGTACAGGCACTTGGCATGTCGCGCGTCCCGTCTTGAATAACTAAATCCCAAGCTATGTCATGTGTGTGATTATCTGTGGCAGTGCCCTTAAGTGCGTGTATTTTTTGTAAAAAAAAAAAAAATTACCGGTATGTACATACATGTTGGCTGAAGGTGAATGCCTAGAGCATAACGAACGTGTAATTTCTTAAGTGTACTCACAAAGTCCATGCATCTATTGGTCACTGGAAATACTGCAAGTTGTGCCTGTAATACCAGTCAAGATAATACGAGTAGTAGTCACAGTGGTGGTGACGTTTACGTTGACAACGTACAAAAACGTGAGAAAAATATTACATTCCAATCACAAAAAACCAACCTGCTTCGATATACATACTTCTATACATTCACCTTTATGTGCATTCAAAAATATGTTTGATCCGCTACAGAACGACAGAAATTGTCCGTTTCGATATGTCAAAAACATTCAAAAACATCCTTCCTCTCTCTTTTAGATTAAACAAAAAAAACCTTAGGTAAAATAAAATAGTTTCAAATCACACTGTCACATAGCAATAAAACTGAAATAGCATAAAACATAGAAAAATACAAAAAGAAATGATAGTGAAATGATAACCATAAAAATAGATAATCATAAAAAATTATCTGCAGCCTAGCATGCTTAATTACGAATTATGAAATTGACAGGAAAACGCGTGTCAGGAAATGTATTATTTTCTAAAATGATGAAAAATATCGACGAAAGAATAAAAGGGAAAATAAAAATTCATTGCACAATATAGACGCGTTTCATCAGATAAATATGACAACAGCAACGGCTTTGTTCCTGTCCAATTCGGGAAAAGTGCACGATTAAAAATGTTGAGAAACATTGTCCTGATGAAAATCTACAATTTATGCATGTATATACACTATCCCATCTTGAATATCCAGTCACGCATAGTAGATCTAAACAAGCCAAATAATCAGTGAGTGCCTATCAAGGGTGTGTTCTCACCGTTGAAGAGGGAATGGGATCAGAATGCTTCATGAAGGATTTGACATTGTAGTGGTGGTGGAAAAAACTCTAGTCAATAAAGCATAGGATACAGAAAGGAGTGGTGAGCAGAGATATATGGTGAGATTAGCAATCGGCTGAATGGACGAATAAAAATGAATGACGGGAAACAAGTCTGAACGATGAACTCAATTTCCTCCTTCGAGCGTCCTTCTTATATATTATACTCTGATATAAATTTCTAAAACAAATGATGCCAGCGGCAACAAGAATCATACCCAATTTCATATTCGCTCAAATAGCGAACCACAAGGATTTACCGGTCTATATATTTTTAAGCTTTCCCTTATGTCTCATCCGTTTTCTGATGTGCACTACATTTCTTCCAAGCTCATATATACTATATATACATATCCAAGTAGTTTTAATCCTTGCAGTTAATTCTATCGGTTCCATTCAAATTACTCCATATTCACTTACGAGAACATGTTTATTCAACACATTTCTGCACGTCTGTACATAATTAAGAAAATTTAACAATCCTTACAAAACACCCCCCTCTCCCACAAGGCTTTATGTTTTAAAATAAGATGAAGCCGGTTAAAAGTTTTTCAACATTGGATATGAAGAAAAAAGGGTTGCAAAATTTGTGGAAAAAATCCGTACAAATAAAAATATAAATTAAAGGTAAATGCACGATAATAAAAGGAGAAGGGATTAAATCGGTAGAAAAGTACGTGTAAGTGTGAAGATGAGGTATTTAAAGGCAGACACTTTTTGTTCCTATAAACGTATCACACCAATGGTTTTCTAAGACAAAGGAGAGGAGGAGTGGTGGATGTGTGTGCATAGAGTTTTAGAGAAAGCTAACATTTTAAACTGAAATAAAGGAACACATGATCCTGTCTGGAAGAGTATTTTGCTCTCAATGGTAGTGTAGTCGAATAGCTGAAGGTAACAATGGCTAAATAGCTGAATAGTGTCGCGACAGCCCTTCATAATTCTTCGATTAATCTGATAGTGGCTATTAAAATGATGCTAGACCGTTTCAGTGAAATTCAGCAACAGAAATTGTATTGTAAATAAAAAAAATTCTATGGAAAACGTTAAAAAAAATTTATTTGATGTACTGAAATTAATGACGACATGGGTGACTTTATTTTGTGACGGGTTATAACCCACCCTTATACACTGAAAGGATAATCTGGAAAAAAAATTTCAAAAGTAAATCACACTTTTATATTATTCACAATTACCTTAATTGCATGATTAACAATGTCAAAATGGGAATGTGCCATAAATATTATTGCATATTTGAATATTAAATATCAGTAAAAATTTTCCAACTCATCCCCTAAAAATAGAAGAAAATTTATAAAATTATTGATGCAGAAATCTTTTAAGCAGACTGGACTGATCCCCCTATCAGAAATGATATATTTTCGATGTAAATGATGGATGCAAATGGCTTTGCCAGAAATAGCCCAGACCATATTTTAATAAATTCTGAAACGGTCGCCCATTATTCGATCGGCATAAGAACCAACATTTAATGTTTTATGCAACAATTTCGCCAATTCTGCTGCGCCCTTGTTATGGTTACATTTGATGTTATTGACAGTATTCATGTCCGCATTCACGTGCAAAACCCTGTCCACTTCTGCATTAGCTCAGTCGTCATTGCCATCAGCATCACCATCTGTACTATCATTGCCATCGTCATCATCATCCGTTGTCCAGGTTTCTTAGAATTGCATACTGCACCCGATCCCATTATGTATTCATGCGAAATTCCGCTCGTTTGTTTGCAAAGGCTTGAATCAGCATTCCTGGCTAAAGATTGCATTACCATGACCCAGCTTCCGAACTAATGCCCCCACAATCTTTAAATTATATATATTCGTTGGTCATCAAAATTTCCAATCCAAGAACATATTCTATTTACCTTGATTACCTTGAATCAGCAAAGAGTACCAATGAAAGACTTTCAAGTGCACGTACAACCTCGGTAAAGGGAAAAAGTGGGCAAAAAAAAATTTGCGTTTATCTACCGTATGGGATTCATAGTAAGAGGAAGATTTGCTTATTTAAAGATGCTTCAGATGTCATCAGTTTGATTCGTTGTCCATCATTTAAATAGAAAAAAACGTCGACTAGATGCTGTTGAGATCACATTTTGTATATTGTCTATGGCAAGGATTTTCTGAATAATATAAATAAGAATGAGCACGATAGTACCAACAATAACAACAACAGGAAAACAGACGACATTGAGAGACATTGAAAAATCACCATGCAAAGGAGTCAATTCGAAACGTCTTTTACCTTCGCAACGAATCTCCCATTTTTTTTTTGATTTATGAAAATCTTCAAAAAGTGAATTTGAAATAATATATAATATTTTTCGACTGCATCCCCATCAGAACTACTTAAACTTTCTCAACTTTCCTCCTTTCTCCTGTTTACCCTTTGCGTCTTTTATCTTTTCCGATTGCTACTTTTTTCTATATGAAAAGCGTTGCCGGAAGGTGTAAACTTTCAAAAATCAATTTTCAATTCAAACGTGCTGAAAGTGTTTATTTTAATTGATTCCAATTTTGACAGCAGAGCACACAAACCATCAACAAAATAAAAGCACCAGTGAAGAAAACTGATCCAACCGAAAGATACTTTAGAAAAAGATGACAAAATACAAAAAAAAAAAAAAATAAGCTCTGCTGAAATCATTAAAAAATATCTTTGGACACCTTAAAAGCAACTCCAGTGACCTCATTTGATTAATTCACTTAAAAAATTACCTTTCGATGCACAATTTACATTTGCATTTTTGTGATAAAAATCCTTCTTAGCTTGCAGTGAATTTATTGCACTTTTTAGATATTTTGCTTCTTCTTCGAAAAAATGAGGTTCGAACAAATTAAATTGAGCTGAATCGAATGAATGAAGTCCAAATCGAATCGAGCCAAATTGAATGGTCAATTCTACTCCGATTGGTTTAAAACTCTAAAAAGTTAAAAAAAAGTTTAATGCAATGCTGCATATTCTATTCTCCATATTCTCTTATATTACCATATTACAAGTTGACCATCTTCAGTTCAGAGATTTAGTTTTTGTTTTCACGTATTTTGTCCAGTAAAAATTCTGAAATTAAATATACCAACAAAAAAAAAGAAGAAAATTCGACTGCGATAAGCCGACGACGAATTAAAGGAATTTCGAGGAGCGCTAATATTCATTTTTATGGATTCACCGATATCGTAATTAATAACAGCTATATTCTTCTGATAATTTTTTCCATTTATTAACAATACCGGCACGAAATGGCAATTTATTTTCAATTTGTGAAATTTATCAGGTAATTTATTTGTTGCCCAAATGAAATGTGCACTTGCATGAAAATGAACATGAAACAAGTATTCCGAAGATGGGAATGGGCGGAGTGCTAGGCATTATAGGTATTTTGATGAAATGTTTCCTTTCAAATTGATCCTGGTATAAGTTTAAATCAATATTTGGTAAATGTACAATAATATTATATCCGAAGGTGGTAGACTTCAATTTTTATTATGCTATAATTAAAAGTGTGATAAATTATTATTATTGGAGAATTAATGCGGAAGTTTTCTAAAATGATAATCAATTTTGCATACGATAAGTATTGAATTGTTTATTGGAAAAATTACATTTTCAGGTGAGAATTATTGACTTATTATGACTTTTAGTTATTTTTTCTTAAGAATGATTCATGAATTATTTTTGTTAATTAAATTTTTTAACATGAAATATAACAGAATTAAATAGGATTATCCATTATGTATTTTGGAAAGTTCTAATCTGTCGTTTTAAAGCTGTCAAACAAATATATTTTTTTATGTTATATTTTTAATTAAGCTTAAATGTGCCATTTTATATTTTGGATTAAATAACTATCAAATAATATCTTCAAATTATAAATAATTTCTACAAAAGTGGTGAATGTGCTGCGGCGACATTGTGTCCCTTGAGAGTAGATTATTTTCTCCAGCGACGAGGCTCATTACTCGCTTGGTGGATATATTAATAAGGAATGTTACTAAATATGTGGTTCTTGAAATAAACAAAAAACTGTGAAGAATCCATTGTACGAGGTCTGTTCAAAAAGTATCGCGAATTTTAGATTTTAGATTTTTTTGTGGCGTTATGTTGGTACTCATGTCTCTCACTTATGCCGATAAGTTCGGCCATTTTGAATGTTCAGTTAATTTTTGACAGCTGCTTTGCTTGCACGTGTTTTGGCCCGTATTTAATTTTTGCTGTTGGACTCCGTCCGCGATGACCCAAATTTGATCCAGAGGGTCACAACTGATGACGAATCATGGGCTTATGGTGATGACGTGGAAACCAAAGCTCAACCATCCCAATGGAGCCAAGTCTGAAAAAAGCGCGCCAAGTTCGGCCGAATGTTAAGGTTTCTCTTACAATTTTCTTCGATTGCAGGAGCGTGGTGCATCATGAGTTTTTGTCACAGGGTAGAATGGTTAATAAGGAATATTACCTGCAAGTAATGCGCAAGCAATCCGCCAGAAACGCCCGGATTTGTGGAAGAACAAAAATTGGCTCTCGCCATTTTTGGCCAAAAACAACACACTTATAATGCCGCAGCCATCGTATTCCCCAAATCTGACTCCCTGTGACTTTTTCTTGTTCCCGAAACTGAAGAGCCCCATGAAAGGACGACACTACACTACAATTGAGAGATAAAGACGGCATCGAAGGAGGAGCTGAACAAGATAACAAAAAATGAATTTATTGAAATGCTTCGAGGAATGGAAAAAACGTTGGCACAAGTGTATAATATCTCGTGGGGATTACTTTGAAGGGGACAAAATAGATATTCATGAATAAATTAATAATTTTTGAAAAACAGACCTCATATATGCAAAAAGTATGAGGGAATTTTTGTTTGAAGGTGTCCATGACCAATAGTTCTTTAGGTCTAAACTTTAAAGGAATTTTTATTTGAAGGTGTCTGGGGGGAATTTTTGTTTAAAGGTGTCGATGACCCTAAATTTTTTTGGTCTAAACTTTAAAATTTTAATCTGGTCTAAATTTGGTCTAAACTTTTGAAATTTTTTTTGGTCTAAACTTTACACAACAAAATAAATTTTAACTTTAAATTGACCCAAAAATTTTCCAGGACACGTAATTTCGAGATTTGGTTATTTATATTAGTCTCCAAGATCATCCGATTTGATGATAGTGCTGGACTTTAAAAAAATTATATATTAACATAAAAATTTATTTTAATATATGAGCTTTTAAAAATCAATTTCCATCAAATAAAAGCCAAATAACAGTCAGAAATGTACAAAAAAATTCATCAAAAATCACCTTAAAACAATGTAGTCCTGCAAAAAATATAGTTGCGAGAACTATTTAAATATTTTTATATTTTTTTCCAAATGACAAAGTTTAAAATATCTTTATATATATTAAAGTATAATTTTATTAAAATCTAAATTTAAAATCTATTTTATTTAACTTTACTTTCCAAAGCGTAAATTGAATTTTTATTTCCGGTTGAATATACTAACTTTCCTGGCAGTAATGAAAATTTACTTTTAAAAATAGTTTAATAGAAGAAAAAAAATTATATTAAATACATTTTTTTAGATATTTTAAATATTCATATTAGAAAACAAAATGCTTAAAGCGAGTACCAGAATTTTTTATGTAAAAAATACTTTGATGTGTGTACCGGAAATAGTAATCAAGTGTACAAAATGTTATAATAAAAAGTTTAATGAGAAAGTTTAAATATGAAAAAAATCTAAAATATACAATATGTGGATGGGAATCCTGGAAAATCTTTGCTTGTGGGAAAACTAACCGTTTATAAAAAAATTGTGTGGACGGATATTTAAGAAATTCGTTACAAATACATTTGGCAAAATTCTTTTCACCACCCACACCAGATATTACTTTCCTAGGAATTTTATTTTTATTTATAGAAAGGATAAGATCATATGCATATTCTATGGATGTATGGCTGTAAACTTTTATAAAGGCGCCTTTACTAAAAGAATATTGCACTCGACTTCGGGTACTAAAAATGCACACCACTTCTAGAAAAAAAAAGAAAAAAAATTAACAAAAAACTATCCCCTAATTATGCCGTCTGCATAACATTTTCCAGCTTTTCACTTAGCCGGTGCAAGAAAAATCCTGCCCATGAAAAATGCACAATTCCGTTACTGTTGCAGTTTTTCGACAAAGAATTACTTTTACTCAAATTTCACTCCTTGAACGGAAAATATGAAAATGTTTTTGCAAAACATTCAAGGACTACAACAAAGCACAAAATGCGATCCAGACATTTGTATAATAAAAATTTCGTCCCTAAAAGCTACTATAACTCTCGACGAGTTGAGACTTGCAGGTGTTTCTATAAACTTTCCTTTTTCCTTTTTCCTTTTTTGCTTTTCCTTTCTGACACCCTCATAAACAAATTAAAATTTCTTTTAAGTTTTTCGTCCACTTTTTTCCATACATTTCTTTATATAAAAATAGTTCTTCCGTGTATTTTTACATGTATTTGGGGTGAGTGTGCTAGAAACTTTTTTTTTATGTTAAATTTTTGATGTGAAAAAATATCCATTTTGCAAAATTTAATTTCAGGAAAATTGTCGTTGAAATTAAAATTGCAGACTATTTTGGTGTATTGCGGCTAGCCAAAGAAAAGGGATCTGTTGAAGTTTCCTTCTTCTTTTTTTTTGTGTTGAAAGTATTAACTTTCGGCAATTCAAAAAGAATGGAAAAAAAACCATAATAAAATTTTTTAATATAAAATGTAAAAATTCACTTCAGATTTGGGTCAGAGGTGTTCGGGGGAAGGGTACTTTTAGGAACGACATGATCCTGACATGATAGATGCGTGTAATCAATAAAAATTTTGTGTGAAATTGACACCTCCGTAATGCATATAATGCGAGGACCATGGACGACACCTTTGCAATGGGGATGCCTTGACGTATGCTAATCTTCTACATTTTGTTACGTCAAACTACAAATTCGCCTTAATAATTCGGATCGAATGCGCTATAGTTAACCGAAAAAGTGTACAGGTTGAAAGCCCTACAAGGAGTGTTCGAATGGAGCAAGTGAACTGCACCGAAAGCCGAGGAACATGCTAGCTACTACGTATCTTAAAACACACTTTATGGTGCATTCTCAACTGGTTCGATTCCAAAACAAGAGTTCGAATTCTAATATATTGTACAATAGAGAGACGAACAGCAAGGCAAGCCTTGTAACTTAAAGAAGCCTTGCAAAGGTTCAACTTTGTGTAATATAGCGGACACGCGGTTTCATCGGTGTCGTAGGATTAAATTACACTTTTAGTTCCAGGAATGCCACAATGATTTTTTTTGTTAACTTTTTTCCTTCCCTTTTATTTTGGTTTTTATTTTTTTCATGTACATTTTTTTCAATTTTTTTTTTTTAGATATCTCCTCATAATACGATTCATTTTACGATGTCATTATTTAATACGAAATGTTTTAATTTTTTGATTGACGATAAAATGACAGTTTTACAAATGACTGATTTATTTCTGTTCAAAATAAACAAAAATTCCTTAATTTATTAATTTGTTTTTTTTTAAATAAATTTTTTACAAGCTTAAAAACTGGTTGAAATTTTTGGAATTTTATTTGGATTTTATCTGAAAAGCTTTTGTAAAAATTCTAAAAATATTCCTCGGACATTGTCTCTTTAAGCGATATTTTATCTTTAAGCGAAGAAATTTATCTTTTATGTGGATTATAACGGAAGGGCAGGCAAATGTGAAGCTTTTTATAACGAGCAACACGTAATTTACTTAAACCTTGAATGGAAGATTTTATGTTGATTATTTAAAGTGAAAAAACTCCTATTGATTTTTAATATACCTAAACTTTAATTTTCCTTGTAGTAAACTAAGTTTGTAGGAAAAGGATATATTTTTTCAGTCTACTAGAAGCAATGATTGGAATTTTTATAATGTAGTTAAAAATATGTTAGTAGATCTGAGAATATGAGTAGTGGTAGATATTGTATAAAATAGGAGGAAGTATACTTTTTCTGGAGGACTACCAGAATAGATAGAAAGCAAATTAGACGAAAAAAATTTGGAATTCACTCCAAAAAAAACGTTTTGAAAAATATGATAAGAAGGAAAAAAACTTGCCTCTTTCTAAAATCAGCCAGGTTGTCAGACACGATCAAATTCCTGTGAGATATCAAGAAATATTTCAGGATAATACAACATACAGAGCTATTCAATTTGTATTTTGCAAAGGGAATTTAGATTTTGATTAAATTTTTATTTTATTAAATAATATTACTTTAATTACGAAAGTTATTCAACAAGTACTTAGCCTCACCGCCCGATGGAACTGCTGTCACAAAAGAAATTTACCATCGTGCAGTACATTCTTTAAGTAGTCTACTGTCAAAGGTTCAATCGATTCCCTTTATTAGTTTTGTTTTGAGAGCCTTTGAAAGCGAGCGTGTCGGTCGGTTGCACAAAAATGGAAAAAGAACAATATCGTTCGGTGATTAGATTCTTGTTTTTGGAAGGGAAAACGCGCAGCAAAATCAAAGATCGCTTGGATGCTGTGTATGGTGACTCTTCTCCTTCGATGGCGACCGTCAAGAATTGGTTCAACGAGTTTGTTCGTGGCCGCACGTCGGTTTTTGATGAGCCACGCCCAGGTGCCCTGAAAACGGCTGCTACGGAGGAAAACGTTAAAAAAGTCCACGATCTCGTGTTGGCAGACCGTCGATTGAAGGTTCACGAGATAGCTGAGACTGTGGGCATCGCAGTAGGAACGGTGCATCATATTCTACACGAAGAACTGGGCATGAGAAAGCTGTCGGCGCGATGGGTGCCGGCTTTGCTCAAACCGGAAAACAAGCGCAACCGTGAGACCACATCGGCGACGTATTTGGCGCTGTTTCAGCGCAATCCAGCAAAGTTCTTGCGTCGTTTCATGACCGTCGACGAAACATGGATTCACTGGTACACACCAGAGACCAAGGAACAGTCGAAACAGTGGACTTCACCCGGCGAACGTGCTCCGAAGAAGGCGAAGACTGTTCGATCGGCCGGAAAGGTGATGGCCACCGTTTTCTGGGATTCACAAGGTGTGATCCACATCGATTACCTCGAGAAGGGTAAAACAATCACGGGGCGCTACTATGCTGACTTATTGGGCCGATTTGACGTCGAATTGAAGAAAAAGCGGCCCCGCTTTGCAAAGAAAAAAGTGCTGTTCCACCACGACAACGCGCCGGCTCACACCTCCGCCGTCGCCATAGGCAAATTGGTCGAATTGCGCTACGAATTGCTGCCCCATCCACCGTACTCTCCAGATTTGGCCCCCTGTGACTACTTTTTGTTTCCAAACCTGAAAAAATCACTCGTCGGCAATAGATTTGGGTCGAATGAGGAGGTTATCGTCGCCACGGAGGCCTATTTTGCTTCCCTCGAGAAAATGTATTTTTTGGACGGGTTAAAAAAGTAAGAGTATCGCTGGGCCAGGTGTATCGAGCTTGAAGGAGATTATGTGGAAAAATAAATTGCCACCTTTCCAAAATTTTCGTTTTTCTTTTGTAGGCTAAGTACTTGTTGAATGACCCTCGTATACCATGAACATTTTTCTTGATTATTTTAATCTAATATTTTATTGACTTTTCATTGCCAAGATATTGGTTTTATTGACTATTTTATAGTATATGGCAAAGTTTTTACTCATGTATGCACCGAACAAAAAATGAGCCTTATCTCTCAAGACAAATTCTTATAATTTTTACGTATTCTTTTCGAACATCACATCAGCAATTTTATTTTATTCTAATTTTTAACTTGCCAAATATATACAAATTTTGTATTTCTTGCCTGATCAGTGTAGTAACTTACTCATAGATCCATTTTGGATAGGCTAAAATTTGTTAAGGTCTTAAATGCCTAAAACTATCTTTTATTATATGAGAAGTGAAAAATTTCCTCTTTCCCATTAGAATTTTAATATGAAATTAATTAGTTTTTTTTTTATATTAGATGAAAAATTAGAAATTTTCCAAATGCCTTTTTCCGAGTAGAAAAATTCTAACACGGTTAGATTAAGTAATCAATGAGATTATAAGCATGTAATGAGGCTTTCAGTTAGAAACTAGCAAAATATTACCAATAATAATCAGTGGTAATATGAAAATAAATATAGCCTCAAGTTGGAGATTTTCTATAAATGTGAAATTCTTGCCGATCATCACTTCATTAAACATTGAAAAATGAAAATAAAGCACGGACTTCTTTGGTTTAGTTTCACTACCTATACGGTAATAAGCTCATCAGTGAGTAGATTTTCGAATTGTTTATTATTAAATTATGATTTTCTTCAAAATAATTTCACCTGAAGACTCTTGCTACTATAATAATATTGTAGTACGTTATATGAACAACGATAATCATATTCTGGCAATTTCGTGATTGCCGCAACCAATTCTGTTCGTTGATTACCGCAGTCGTAAAATTTCATCGTCTTAATAGGTCTATCTACGGGAATAATAAATTCTTGTAGTACTTTGACTATTCAAGATAAAACCTAACAAGATACTTGTATACTTTAGATGCTTTTGGCAGCAATGATCACTTCACAATTTGCTAATTTATATTTTTCAAATGGAAAATTATCCATGAAATTTTTCTGTAATTCTTTACATCATTTAGATTCAAAATTTTTCCAGATATCGTATAAATAAATAATTACTTGAGTTACGAGTATTTATATAAAAATTGTTTTTTGTTTATTTTTATATTAAAAATAAATAATTTCCAAACTTTTATATGATTTTCTGCATCAATGGTATCCCTTTCACAGTACAATGTTCCCTTGGACAGCTAAATCTTTTCTACTTCTCGTAGCAGTGCTGGAGGGCTTCAAGTTTTTCTTTCACCTTTTTTTTATCTCAGGAAACAATATAATATATAACAAGGACTGACACCACGTGACTAAGCCATAGAAAATTGTGTTACTGCCAAAAGCTCGTTGATAAAAAATGCTCATGTGACAGGAGGTGATTAGTTGTTCAAGTCTAAAGTACGAGACTTTAAAGAAGGGTAGCCTGCGCATTCCAAATGGTGTCATGCAAGGCCCTTTTCATAGTCCCGGAATGATACCGTTTGAAATCCTGTTGGATGACAGGATTGCAGGAAAGAACGAAATCCTGGCCGCGGTGGCAAAATCTTTGAGATACTGCTCTCGACGGTAGAAGAACTCACCGTCTCATGCCGGCGGTGGATCGGTGGATAAATCGACGACATGGTGAGGTTGGCTACTACCTATGCCAATTGTTGACGAGACATGGATGCTTTCCAGCTTACCAATACTGCCCTAGATTGGACTGTGACCCAATGTGATTTTTTATGCTGGGTTCGAGGAGAGCTCGAAACTTGCTTTTTTTTAATGGCACCAGATTTTGAGCGGAACAAGAGGAGGCACAGAAGTGACATTGATGTTGTACTTCGCGATAATAGTCCTTAAAAGACTCCTTTTGAATGACCGGAAACGACGGCGACAGTGATAATACACCAAAGTAGTGATTTCAATCAGTTCCTGGCCCACGAAGTAGGGAGATCTAAATTTTAGTCCCACAATTTGTCTTTCGATGGTTTCCACTTTATTATAATAAAAAAAAATAACTTCAACGCTAACTGATGGTCTGACCTCAAAAGAGTCCTCACACGATTCTTATTTTCATTATTTTTCGATATTGTAGTTCTCCCTGAGAGAGGTTTGTCTTACACTGCACCTCGACCTTCTAAAAATGTTTTATTCCTCCGATAAGCTTATTATCTTGATAAGGAGTGTTCTCTATAGGGTCATCAAACAGTTGATTACGAAATTTCCACTTATAAGGTTATGTAGGGTCTCGTAGGTTCCAGACGAACTAACTTACAAGCTCCGCAGTGTTGCCAGATCACTCTCAGTTGATACCACTCAGATTACTTTTCTAACACATTTCTTAATATACTTTCCCGTATAAAATTTTCCTTTGAGAAATTCTTATTAGCTTTTTCAAAAGTTCAGGTATAAAACAAAACTGCCAATTTTATTATACAAACGTAAAAATATAGGTTTTTTTTTTATGACATTAGAAAAAGTTATTCGTTTATTCAACTTAAAATCAAAGTTTAAGCAACCCAAGTACATGAAGTTTTTATCAAAATTCATGTAATTGAAATTAAACTGAAATAATTTGAAATACATTTTAAAACAATTTTTTTTATTTAGTATTTAAAAAGTTCTGCTTTCAACTTCGACTTTTAAATGAAATTAGTCTTGTTAGTAAATAAGATTTTTAACAAGAAGTATTTTTCGAACAACCCAATGTCTTCAGATACTTTCATCTATGGTCCTTGACGTGCGATTGGATTAGTTGTTGGACAATCGACAGTGCCCACACAAAAAACTACCACCAAACAATTTCAGTTAGCCATCTTATTAGATTGGAGGGTATGGGGCATAGATTTGCACGACTTTCATGTCTTCAACTGAAATGAAAATTTTTCTCATTCTAAAAAGATGTTCAACTAAACACTAACTATACGAACAGATATGTATGCATCTACGTTTATATACCGTCGAATAGAAGAATTTTAAGTTTTTCCAGTTTTAAAAGAAAAACTATCCTCCTCCAGGTTTCGTATTTCCTAAGGAAACTTTCGTTTTACTTAAAATCTTGAAAGTTTTTAGCTCATATTGAAACGGTTTTTAAATGCGAAAAAGAAAACAAACATAAAAAAAACTTTACATTTCTATGGAGTTGTAAGTCCAAAATCCTGTACTCCGAATTAAACTAATGCTTTTAGATTCTTAGACATCAACTTGTGCCTGGTATCTTTTGACTATCGAGTCCCACTATCCTATCCAAGCATCGAATTGTAATTTCAACTATTTACCATTTATTTACCAGCTTACGGCATTGATTCCGATAACATTTACAGGTATGTACGCGGAAGTCTTTTCAAAATATGAAAATGCAGATGAATTGAAGGTACTTACATACCATTGGAATTCGTACATTTGCATGTTACATGACAATTTGTTAACAATCTACGGAAAATCACAAAAATTTCAAAATTTCTCAAGATAAAATACGAAATTCCCACTAACGAAAAAGTTCATTTCTTTTCAATTTGATTATGGAGGGTTTTCTTTTAAAAACAAATTATTTAAAAAAATTAAATATCTTTTGAGTTATTTATTGTTTTTTTTTTTTTATAATGTTGGTAACAATTTATTTCCCCCGAATATGAGGCTTTTTATATTTTAAAAGGATTATCAAATTTTAGCTTTGGAAATGAAAGTAAAATTAAATATATTTAAATATTAGATTTTAATAAATCTTTTATGTAATTATATGTAATAAAGTTTGCCATTATGCATAAAATATAATTTTTTTAAATTAATAACACAAAACTTCTTACAGGACTCGATCCTTTTGAGGTCATTTTTGATGAACTTTTTGCTGTAATTCGGCAATTAATTGATGGGCGTTGGTTTTTAAATTCTCTAAAGTTTAAAGAATAATTACGTAGATTCTATTTTTAGTATTGTTGAATAAGAAAAAGTCTAAGAGCGTCAAATTCCACGATCTTGGAAGCCAATTAATTTTACCAATTATCTAAATAGCCCCTGTCGAGAACTTTTCGCGCAACAAATTCAATAATTATAATTTTGTATGGCTTATGATGCGGTTTAATTTAAATCTCAAATAGTTCAGAATAAAATTATTCACTTCTTTAATTTTGAAGATTTCTTATCTTATTTTTTTTTTTATTCCACATATTTTTTTATATAAAAAAGGATGTGAAAGATTACTATTCGTGAAACATTTAACCATGTTGCCTTGAAAAACTATTGAATTCTCAGGCAGAAAGTGAAATTGTACACAATAAAGTGAAAATTTTCCATGAATTGCACCTCCTGAAAATATACTTCGCTATTCATAAGTCAACTTTTTAAGTATAAATAAACATTTCGCCGTAATAGAGTTATTAGAGAATAGACTGCGGCCCACGAATATTACCATTACCACAACCGTGCAGAACGGCTATTACTCTTCATTTGGCTCGTCAGATTTATTCAACCCCAGATTCTGATGGAGGACGACGAACGGAATGATGATCATGTTGTTGTAGATGACGATCCCGGAGATCACTTTTTAAATGCACGATTCCAGCAAATTCAACAATTTCAGCTGATTCTTACGTGATCACGTTTTGCTCAGATCGTCGTCTCCTCTGAGGCGCTTCTTTGGGGCAGATCATTTGCCTGTGCAACTCAATCGCTCCTAAAGACTTTATGATAAGTCTTCGATCCAGCCATCGTCGTCGTAATTGTCGTATTCTTCACCACCAACGCTATCGTCTGCTCTTTTGCATTGGATGCACTAAAAAGCATGAACCAAAATTCTGGGTAAGCAATGCAACGGAAATGCATTCATATTTATTGGTTGGATAGTAAACACGGGTAAATACATATACGTTTACTTGTACATAAATAGACGATAGATAGATTGGTAGATTGTCCAAAAGATGACTAGATAGACTAATGCCTGAAGGCCGATCTGTATAAAAAGTATCTGCTCCGTTTCCCCAACAATCTCTGCTTCATCACCACCCATTCGGAGATCATCGATCCATCTGGATCAATCAGCATATAGGCAGCAGCATCACCCAGCATCCATAATTGAGCGCGTCTATAATTTACTTTTCCAACGGGTCACTGATAGTAATTTGTGCATTTTCTTTAGGCTTTTTGCTAATAATAGGCAATCATTTTTAATAAATTTTCATTCATAGAGTAGATTTCCTCTTTAGAGGAGTTCGTTGAGATCGTACAATATTGACGATGCTTCCGCTGTGGGAAAGCGAAAGCCGGATTGCTCTACTCCGATTCTGATCAAGTATTGTAGTTTCCCACAAATTTAATTTCTATCTTTTGACTTTATGAAAACTTTTACAGATACAATTTTGCATTAGTCATTTTTGATTGAAATTATTATAAGTTATCGTAATGGTAAAACAAATCAAACTGATCTTTTATGTAGAAGAAAAATGTTATCTTAAAGATTTTAAAATAAGTTTTTGTTCTATAATTTATATTATATATTAATTCTATAATTTTTGAGAACACAATTCAATTCCGATGACAACAAAAACGAAAACTAGAATGTTTTACGAATTACGCCTAAATCAACAAACTCAAAACGCAATTGCAACGAGTAAGCATACGTCATCTGATCAGTTTATCATTTATATTTTAAAATTAATGCAATTTTAAAGATATTTATCTTGTCTTTGATTTCAATTTCAACAAAGATATCCTGCCATATTACAGTTTACTAAAACGTGTAGTAGTACTACTACAATGACAACGACAAAATTAGAAAAATGGTCTTATTCGACGATAAAATCGTTCGTAGTAGTCGTTCATTATCGGAACTTTATGTACGAGGGTCATTCAACAAGTACTTAACCTACAAAAGAAAAACGAAAATTTTGGAAAGGTGGCAATTTATTTTTCTACATAATCTCCTTCAATCTCGATACACTTGGCCCAGCGATACTCTAACTTTTTTAACCCTTTCAAAAAATACATTTTCTCGAGAACAAAATAGGCCTCCGTGGCGACGATGACCTCCTCATACGACCCAAATCTATTCCCGGCGAGTGATTTTTTCAGGTTTGGAAACAAAAAGTAGTCACAGGGGGCCAAATCTGGAGAGTACGGTGGATGGGGCAGCAATTCGTAGCGCAATTCGACCAATTTGGCCATGGCGACGGCGGAGGTGTGAGCCGGCGCGTTGTCGTGGTGGAACAGCACTTTTTTCTTTGCAAAGCGGGGCCGCTTTTTCTTCAATTCGACGTCAAATCAGCCCAATAAGTCAGCATAGTAGCGCCCCGTGATTGTTTTACCCTTTTCGAGGTAATCGATGTGGATCACACCTTGTTAATCCCAGAAAACGGTGGCCATCACCTTTCCGGCCGATTGAACAGTCTTCGCCTTCTTTGGAGCACGTTCGCCGGGTGAAGTCCACTGTTTCGACTGTTCCTTGGTCTCTGGTGTGTACCAGTGAATCCATGTTTCGTCGACGGTCACGGTTGCACTTGTTTTCCGGTGTGAGCAAACGCGGCACCCATCGCGCCGACAGCTTTCTCATGCCCACTTCTTCGTGTAGAATATGATGCACCCTTCCTACTGCGAAGCCCACAGTCTCAGCTATCTCGTGAACCTTCAATCGACGGTCTGCCAACACGAGATCGTGGACTTTTTTTAACGTTTTCCTCCGTAGCAGCCGTTTTTGGGGCACCTGGGCGTGGCTCATCCAAAGCCGACGTGCGGCCACGAACAAACCCGTTAAACCAATTCTTGACGGTCGCCATCGAAGGAGAAGAGTCACCATACACAGCATCCAAGCGATCTTTGATTTCGCTGCGCGTTTTCCCTTCCAAAAACAAGAATCTAATCACCGAACGATATTGTTCTTTTTCCATTTTTATGCAACCGACCGACACACTCGCTTTCAAAGGCTCACAAAACAAAACTAATGAAGGAAATCGACTGACACTTCGATGTCAGTCGATTCCCTTCATTAGTTTACTAAAAGAATGTACTGCACGATGGTAAATTTCTTTTGTGACAGCAGTTCTATCGGGCGGTGAGGCTAAGTACTTGTTGAATGACCTACATTTCAGGGTTAAGTTCTAACATAATATCTAATTTCCTAATCCAAAAAAATTATTGGATTAAGAAATTGTGCAGAAAATTCTATCTACGCCACTGGCATGCTAAATAATTAAGAGTTATCCATTTTGCAATTCCGAGAGTATAGCACATTTTTTTTAATAATTACTAATTATATATTTTATTAAAAAACAGATTTATTTAGATAAAAGTTTGCCATTTTTGAATAAATATTGTTTTATTATAAAACTACACGGTTTATTTATAAAAACTTTTTAAAGTAAAATTTGAATGCTACATTTTTCACTAAAAAGTGATTATCTGGTATATGTGAATTTTGGTCTAAATAAACCATTGGCACATACCATATTTCTTTAAAAATGAAGAAGGTGAGACCATTACCGTCAACTCGGAGCGCTATGACCTTATTAAAAACCAACTGTTTTTCGTTTAAATTTAAAAGCTTAAATCCTAATTAAATGTAATTTTAATAATATGATACAAGCAGTTATATAAGAAAATCAAATTTTTTGCCATTTTGTATTGGCAATTGGCTCTCAAAATCGTGCGATTTGACGTTGGTGGGATGTTTCATATAAATCTGTGCAAATTTTAAATTGTATTTAGATAAGTAATTTTTAAATTTTAAAATATATCAACTTTTTCCGAAATGAGCGAAAAAATCCACAAAAATTACCTCAAAATGATCAAGTTCTGTAAGAAGTCTTGTGATAGTCATTCAATAAATGTCATATTTTAAGCAAAATATTGTAGAAAAATGAAAATAATATAAAAAATTAAAAATTTTATCAAAATATAAATTTTAAATATATTTTATATAACATGACTTTTTTAAGTAAAATTTGGATTACCTTTTATTCTACGACTTCTAGGACTTAACAATCTGGAATTTAGAAATTTTGCAAGAAAAATTAATTTTATCTACGCCACTGAGATGCTCGATAATATAATAAAAAATTCAGCTGCATAGTTAATCTACAAAATATGTATACTCATATGTCGTTTTATTTTCTAGATTTTATGAAGAATGTCACAAATAAAATTTTCAAAATAAGTAAATACGTGAACATTTAGGACATGGAATATTTAGGACATTGATATTGAAGTATTTTGACATATAAGCTAGTAAACGAATGTAATCATAAAATGCTTGTTTTTACAAAAAAAAATTATATGCAATATTCTGTTGATTATGAATGCATTTTACTAGTGCAACATGGTCAAATACAGTGCATTCTTATTGAAATATATACCAAAACCAGAACAAAAATAAATTATTTTCTTCGAAAAAAGAATAGGCTCAACTGGATACAGAAGGTGGAATACCACTTGTAATTTGGCAAAATTACTAAAAAGAAGATTTTCCTTAAAAATATTGTAACAAATTATTTTTTTAATGAAATTTACTTAAGAAAACTAAGATTTTACTCTAAATAAAAATAAAAATATATATACTGTAGATAGAAGCAAATAACACAGTCGTCAAAATGAATTTTTCAATCCAGTTAAGTGTAAATGGAATTTTCTCTTTCGTTAAATTTTATTATTTATATTTTAATCCAAATAATTTCTTATATACTTTTTAATCAAAGTACAGAATACGATTTAATGTCTTAATTGGATTTACTGAATAAAGGACTATCAAGATGGCAAAGAAGGGCACAGGTCCAGCAGTTGTGCAAAAAAAAAATTGTTAAAATTTAAAGCTGAAAAAATTAAGAAATTTTGTTTGCAAGGCCATTACAATAAGATGCAGGTGGTTCAGTATGATTACTATAGAAGAATTTCAGATTTTGACGTGCACTGAAATGTTAAAGGGTAAAAAATTCAGACAATTTGGAAGATGATTATAACCTCCTCACCGGACGTGGGTTATCATCACGGTAGCTGCTGCAACAATTCGTAAAGCGGATACTATGTAAAACGTAGTCACGGATATAATCTGGGACGTGCCCATTAAGTAACAACAAAAAATAAAAAAAACTGATTAAAAAAAGTTCCAAAAATGATCTGAAATGAAATTCAAACCGAAAAAAAACCATTGAAAATGAAATGAAATTACTTTAACAGAAAAAATATTTTCCATGGCAACAATTTCGGCTGTATTTTCTTCAATGAATAATGAATCTACTAAAGACCCGGCATATAAAAGATAAAAGAGTTGAATAAATTTTCATTAAAATTCCTTTTTTTTATATTTAATATATTATTCCATATAAATTTGTAACGCTCATTAAGAATTTCACCTAGCAATATTCTACTTAGTCGCCTTTTATACTAACAAAAATTCGGTCCCTAATTAATCCAGCAAATTGTCTAAATACCTTAAAAAAATAGCACGTATTGTAGAGACTATGATAAAAAATTGTTATATAAAAAATAAAATATTGAAATTTGACCCTGCTGATAAAACTAAAATGACGATGACTACGTTGAAGGGTTCCAAACGTTTATACTCAACAGTTAATTACAATTTTGTTAACTCTAGACTCTGTATTCATTTTTTCCATGAATTCTAATTTTCGCCCATCATTAATATATTTTCGGGCGGTAGAGGAAAGTACCATCGACAGTTTAACCCTTTTTTGTGAATAATAATGCTTTTCTGTTTTACCCTCAGCAATATTACAAAGTAATAAAACCCATCTGTATGACAGGTGGATTATGTAGTAGTGGCACTTGGGTCATTTGTAACGAGTTTAACTTTTTTGTCAACATAACTCAAGTATTTACATTTTTTCTTAAGAAATTTCCTAAAATCTCTCGAATAATCGGATACATTCTCAATTTGAATGTCTTACTTAAAAATCACAAATAAATTTTACCCTCTTTATAATACCAAAATAGAAATATACCACGAATAAGTGTAATGTATACTTTCAGAATAATTTTTTCTGTAGTATAAAAATTATATATTATTTAAATCTCAAATATACTTTTTTATTTGAAAAAAAAAATGTTAATATCAATAAAAATTATTTTTGAGAATCAGTCTGATAATATTAAAATCTAATAGATTATCCGTTTTGTAGTTGGGAAAATACAGATCTGTAATTTAATTATTTATAAATATATGTTTTAGAAAAGATAAAATTTATTTTTTAACTAAAATTGCCATTTTATAAAATTTATCATCTAATAATCAAAAACTAGATTTTACTTATTTAGATATTTTTATTTCTGGAGAAACAGGCTTTGGATATTTATATTTTGACATTAATTTTTTCCCGGGCATAAAACTGATTTCTAACTCAGCGAATATCTAAATAAGGAAAATTATAAAATTGCCATATATGAGGCTTTAAAAACCCACAAGCGGCTATGGAAAAAAAAAATTGTATCCTCGAAAAGTGACTGTCTGATATGGATTTTTGTCTGAAGTTGTCATTTAAAAATGAGGAAGGAGAGAACGTTACTATAAATTCTATGTGCTATGACTCTATGATAACCCAGTTTTTTTTTTGACCAAATCTAAATATCTTAATTTTAAGTATATGCGGTTTTAATAAGAAAGCAGTATCAGAAGACATAAAACACGACAGGACAAAAATTTGGCTATATTCTGCGAAATGTTTCCAGGGCGTCTTATATCTAGAATTGGCGATAAAATTGATCACCATTTGATGCTGTTAGATTTTTTCTTATAAAACAATAGAAAAAAAAACCATATTTGCATAGATAAACTATAAACTTTTAAAAATCTATATCCTTCCAATAATGGTCCGAAATATATGAACAAATTATTAAAAATTATCCCAAAAGGATCAAGTTCTCCAATCATTTGAATAATTTTATATTTTTTTATTTTTCTTATAAACCATAAATTGAAAAATTTTTTATTATAAAAAGCTTGCAACCTTTTGTTGCTTTGAATCTGCTAACTTTTCTGATAATATTGATATTAAAATTATTTTTTAAAAAAAATTAAAACTGAACTTAACTTTCTTTTTTATTTAAAAAAAAATACATAAAATGTTTAAAATAATATTTGAATTTTTCATATAAAAAATATTTTTAACTCAAAAAAAGCATTAGGGTTTTAAAAATGTTATCCTTAAAAGTTTAAGGAAAATATTTAAATATAAAAAATTCTAAATGTACCTATTTGATGTGGATAGAAATTCTGAAATTGTTTTGCTTCTAGAAATACTATCTGTTCTCAAAAATCTATGTGGATGGAAATTTAAGATATTCGTTAGAAATACATTTGGCAAAATTCATTTTACCACCCACACTAGATATTAATTTCCTTAGAATTTCATTTTTATTTATATCAAGGATAAAATCATAAACAAAATCGTAATCTTTAGATAATGGCTGTAAACTTTTGTCTAACTTTAGATTAAATTTAATAAAAATTTAACTTTTGAATGTGATTTATTTAACTTAAGTTTTCGAAGTACAAATTGGATAACTTTAGTTCTTATTGGTTAATTTTAAAATTATTGTAGTTTTAAAATATTTCGAATGATTTTTATTTGTTTATAGCAAGAAAAATTTGTTTAAAAAAACATTTAAATTATGTTTATGACTCCATTGAGGTTGAAATATTTTGGATGCGTCCCAGTAGTTATGACGATGGTGGTAGCCTTTATATTCCCCAACCTTCCAATTATTGTAGTTCATCTTGTTTATATATAAACAATTCGAACTCAAAGAATTTATGATCGTTTATCATAATTAATTCTAATTGCAAATGGTTAGTCGGCTTTTTTCTTTCAACATACTCCTCTGAAAAAAATTAATTTCTATTGTACAATAAATTATTCAACAATCACATTACATACATAAATATGTACAAAGTTCCTTGAGGACCCCCATCTTTCTCAATGCATAATAAACTCGACAAGTGGATACAAGAAATTGGAAAAATTATGACATTCTCATACAAATCGATTAGGGAATTTCTTATGTTTTCAAACAAATTGATTACAAATTATCGATTCAATTTGACAATTATTAACGTTGTCTAAACGACTTGACCATGCTGGAAATTGAAAATTCATTTAATTTCTGCAACAGAAAATATAATAATATAAACATTAAATGGATAAATGTATAAGCTTTTGGCCTTGATGATGCCCTAGTCGCCTGGTTATTTTAAATGGCAAGAATTGTGGAGTCAAACATCTCCTGCAGACTATTTAGGTGGTAACATGGCCTTAACGTGTAGAACATCAGAATATAATCGTTAAAGTCATTAATTTGTCCAGCTGTTGGCATTAGTCGAATTGGATAGTGTGGATACAAACAGCAGAGTTGGAGATCGGTAGAGGGCAATCTGATCATGAGTAGAGAGAGGAGACGCTGAGGATGGTGGTGTTTGGTTAATAGTTTCCCGTTGTGGAGATAGTATAACGCGCCAACAAATTTTTCTAATTAATTATCCCGTCGATGCTATTCCAGCAAAGATTCTAGTACGCTTTGAGAGTGCACTTCTTCATCGGATCGTTGTGCATTACTGGCTATATTGGGGATGAATCCAAGTATGTAGATCAGAAGTCGGCATGCTTTCGAACCACAAATACGACTAGAAGGACTGACAAAAAATTAAGAAAGAACCTGGAACTGGCAGTTACACAGATAGACAGACAGACAAATGGACAAACCGATTCATTTACTCTCCGACAATTTACAAATGGCTTGTTTGGCATTTACTGATCTCGAACACTAGATAAATCGACGCGCATGAACACCGTAATCGTAACTGCTGCTGTTGTTCATACCATCAGACGAACATAGCCATCCAACCAACCACTTGGGCCACCTTCAAAGGAGGCCCTTTTCTCTCTGGGATTTCTTGTACGATACTTCATCTTTCTTGCAAATACGAGTATAATCGTTCACAAACTGGCTGTGTATCACTTGTAAGAATAGTAAACGTTTCAAAATCAATTAATTTTCAGCAATATGATATTGATCATCGAATACCAGAATATGAATTATGAGTCGGCAAATCTGAATGCTAAAAAGAAGATAAATACTAGGGGGGGGGGGGGGGGGGGTGTTAACGAATGGCATCTGAAATGGCAGTAAACGCGTGCGCGCAAAATTCACCTTTAACTGTTATTCCGTAAATGATTTATTACTAATCAAACAAACTTTTTGTAAATTATTCATATTGGTCAACTTAACATATTTACCATACTACTAACTAGGCAGTAATTTTTCTAAATATTTTTAATAAAAAATTATAATTTTTCAATGAAACTAAGGTGAGAGAGGCTAGCCAAAATTTTCTGCAACTTGCTTAAAAAATTACGTCAACTTATTACACTCGATCAGATTTAGATTGAAAAAGCACAGGTCAGCCCAACTCAACCTAATCTTAGGTCGAAAGTAACCAAATTATCTGTCAATCCAGTTGACATGCCGCTGTTGGATGCATATTTTTTTAAATAATAGAAAGACCAGAAACATGATCAATTCATAAAAACCAAGTGCTACCATAAAAACAAAATTAAAAACTATCACAATTAAAGATAAATCAAAAAAAAATATCTATCTCTGCCATTACATCATATAAAGATAAGATATTTTATGTAAAGATATTGCATAATAAAATTCTGTTTATTATTTATATTTTTAAAGAATTTTACTATAGCAATAATAATTTTATCGAATGAATGAACAAATTTTCTTTTGATTATATTAGAGAAAAAAATAGAAAAAAAAATATTAAATAAAATTTTTCAATTCGTTTAGATACTATATATACTATGTGCTTGTTTTGATTTAAGGTCTTGCGATTGTAAATCAATTTCGTTTTCATGGTGTTTTTCTTAGATTTATTGCGAGATTTACGAGACGATTTTAATAGTTTATGTGACATTTAAGTCTTCACATCGAATCTATGGGGATCTTTATTACATTTACATTTATACATACTTGCTGATTCTCTGCATACATATGTGAACTTACTTAGTTAGGCTTGGATGCCTATCAGTTCGAGGTAGTTACTCTTCCGTAATACCACTATTCCGATCTTGAAAAAGATCCTCTTTGACGACGACGATTTCGATGACGACTTCGATTGCGATGAGATGAGGATAGTCTATTGAGCTTCTATACCATATGTTTAGATGTCATAAATCACACATGTACCAATCGTTATTCTAATCTAAATTGTTGTTACGTTCGTTTAAGACTACAGGTACCCCATCCATAGATACCATACATCGACAATCCCCCATGCAGGTACATACGCATAAATAATTGCTCCAAAAACGATCGATCCCCAATGATAAATTGCATTATAATTTTTGGTGGATAGCCATAATTTTCTATTGAACAAATTCTCTAAAAAAGGAAATTACACGACATTATATGAAATTATAATATAATATATTTTCTATTCGTGTGGAAAAGCGATTTTATTTAATAGTTTCACATAAATTCTATCATCGTCGAAAATGAGTAGGATTCACCAAATACAATATAAATAATCACAAAGTAGTCTAATTTATTTTGACTTTTATTCAACACCCAAAAATTTCAAACATATATACTTAAAAAAAAATACGATTTTTATTTAAGCAATTTGATGATAGTAGTAATAAATATTAAAAATAAACTTTATATTTGTAACGAAATATCAAATAAAAATTAAAAGAAGTGAAAATAAATCTTTGAAAATATTTTATATCAACTGTTATAAAATAATAAATTATTTTTTTATTGTTTCGATATTATTTAATCGGTTTGTATATGCTAATTTAAACAAAAAAAAACTTTCTTAATAAATCATATTTTTAATTTAGTAATTGATAAAATTTTTACTAAAATATATTTTTTAAATCTTTTAATTATGCAGAAAATTTAACATTATTTTTAATTACATTATTCTGATGTAATTTTTTATGAATTTTTCGTAATTATCTTAAAATTAATTATTGTAGTAGGCAGCTAAATGGTTACCCAAATTACGCATTTAAGTGTAAAATTTAATAAAACATATTTAAAATGTGTATAAGCTTAAATCTGCTGTTTTTTAGTCAAAAAAACACATGTTTTTTTTTCATAGAAAGCAAAAATAAATTTATATAAAGTACTTGCCATCGCTAGCTACACATTTTTCCCATCTCTCCCGCAATTTGTGGATACCACACCAAAAAAATTCCTTCTCTTTCGAGGCAAACAACTCATCAAGCCATTTTCGGACGTCTTCGTCAGAATCGAAGTGCTGCTCAGCGAGCGCGTGGCCCATCCACAAAAACAGATGGTGGTCAGAAGGGGCCAGGTCTGGTGAATAAGCAAGGTGAGGTGCACCACCCAGTTGAGTGTTTCCAAGTAGTTTCGGACCATTTTTGACGTTTGCGAAGGTGCGTTGTCGTAGAGGAAAATCAGCTTGTCATGTCTTTGTTGATAATCCGTCCTTTTTTCACGCAGAGCACGGTGCAATTTGATCAGTTGTTTGTGGTAGTGGTGGGCATTGACAGTTTCACCAGGTTTCAACATCTCATAGTAGACGATACCCTGCTGATCCCACCAAACGCACAGCATCGTCTTTCGTCCGAAGCGATTTGGTGTTGGGGAAGATGTTGATGGTTGGCCGCGATCAACCCACGATTTCTTGCGTTTAGGATTCTCGAAATATATCCAATTTTCATCGCCCGGAATAATCCGCAGGAACGACTTTCTTTTTTGTCTGGCGAGCAAGATTTCACATGTGTTATGGTGTCGCTCCATCTGCCTATCGTTCAATTCATGCGACACCCATTTTCTTATCTTTTCAATCAACCCCATGGCACGCAGACACATGGGAATGGCTGGTTGAGTAACACTTAATTGCTGCGCGAGCATTTTTTTGCGATTGGGTATCGTCTTCGTCCAAAAGAGCCTGCAATTGATGGTCCTCAAACTTCCTAGGCCGATTTTCATGCTTCTTGTCCCAAAAATGAAAATGGCTGTCTTTGAACCGACAAAACCAATATCGGCACGTTGTTTCGGATAAAGCACTGTCACCACAGCAGATTTCTTCAAATTGAAGCAGAAAAGCAGAGCATGCTATTTTTCTGGCACAAAACTAGACATGATTACTAAAGGAAAAATGTATGTTGTTATACGAAACCGCTAACAATGTGCACTGATTAATGTTGACAGATGTAAAACTCATAAAAAAAAGTATGGTGTGTCCATGGTAGCTTAATACGCTCACTCACGCCATCTATGACCAAACAGCGAATTCAAGCTTATACACCTGGTAGCTCATATAAAACGGAGTCAAATCGCATCACCTTTGGGGTCAATTCATATCAACAAATCTGTTGATTTATGGCTGTTGTGTGGCTTGTGGTGCAATTTCTTGTTAAAACCACATATAACCCAGATTCAAATCTTTTAGTATGGAGGAAAAAAATGGTGCTTAGAATTAACGGTAACAGTCTTTCCCTCGTCATTTTTAAATAAATACAAACAAATGAAATCTTCAGACCAAAATTCACTCTAGACAGTCACTTGTTGCAGATGCAATGGCTCTTCCGTAATCACTTGTGAGTATTCAAAGCCTCATTTATAAAAAAAATTTGCTTTATAATCTAACCGCCGAGTAAGAAATCAGTGAAAAAAAGTTTTCATTCGAAAAAATTAGCACACCAATTCTGTTGTTTTAACACTTACCATGGTCGGAAGGTTTAAATATTTTTGTAAGTATGTAATTACTAATATAAAAGGCAACATATTTATTTAATATCTATCAAACAATAGAGTTGTATTAATTATGCTACTGAATATTAGTATGGTTTGAGTATCCAATAAAACAGAATGCAAAAATATCAAATATCCCAACAACTTCTAAATAAATAGATAAATTTCTACAAGGATCTTAATAATATTAGAATTACATCAGCCATTTATCATCCTGAGGCGACGAGTATATTTTAAATTATTTACTCAAGAAACTTTCCAATCATCTTGGTCCTTGATTAGGTAATATGCTCATTAGCTACTAAAAATCAAATAATACAAATAATGTACATAAAAAAAATAGTATTAAATTCCTTATTAAGCAAAAAATATCTAATTATAAGTAGTTGGATAAGCATAAAAATTTTCAATTTTTACAAAAGACTTTGAATTAATGTAATGTAAATGTCCTTTTTTAAAGGACTTTGCAATAAATGAAAATTGAGGCCAATGAAACCCAAATCCGTGATCTACATTTCTGGAGTATTTCCGTATGGGGTAGCTCTGTGTTATGGGGAGCTGTGGGCTATAAAAGCGGCTGTTGATATTGCTGTCGATTATGTCAATCAACGCAGTATCATCATCTTAACTGACAGCCAAATTACCCTAAACCCTATTAGCGGCCTATTTAATGATCCTGTTTTCAACGACAGTCGACAGAAAATAGGAGTGTTGAGTGGGAATTATGGGAAATGAACATGGTGATCTGTTAATATGCGAGGCATATAGACAGCTATCCCTAATATGCCTCGCATATTAACAGAATGGGAAAGAACATCCTCAGCGATATGTGGAAATACAGCGTGGACTAAAAATTAAAGCTTTTTAGCATCTCATTAGCCAAGTACCAACAAACGAGTCTACTCAACATATTGTACTTACCGAAATTCTGGGCACAAAAACTGCTCAGAATTCTTATAGCGCTACTAACTATTCGAGGCATTTTAAGTATTCTAAGATTTTTTTCCCGAGCAGGGTTCCTGCCATTATGGATCTCCTAAGTCCAAGAATTTCATTTCCAAGTCCACTTTTTAGTCTGACCAAACATATTTGTTCCAACCTACTAAAAATGGAGCTGCTTCGTTCAAAAAACTGGCAATGTCCACCAAATGGCCTCACGGTCGTGGTGCTATTAAATTGACTCTTCGCTCATGTCTAAAGGACCTAACATACTCGTACAAACAAAGCAAAAGTATTAAAAAACTTAAACCAAGTCTACTACAATAATATAATATTCTTGTTGAGATATTCTATATTATACTTCTGAACGACTTTAAAATTAAAAAAAATGTTCACTTGATATTATCTTCCTAATTTATCTATTTAATATTATTAAATTCCACGAATAAATAGAATCAAATGTGAGAAAATTCTCAAATAATCCTGAATAAACTTAGTTGCATTTATTACGAAGTATTCTTCCTATAACATATTAGAACGAGCATAAATTAATCTTTAAAAAGTTTTTTTTTTTTAAATCCAAAAATTACCTGATCCTTTTTGTCTAATTCGTAGTTTTTATTATTCTTTTTTTTTTTTGAATTCCAACAAAAACATTAAATAATAAAATATAAAACATATTGAATTGGTATTATTCTTCTATTTACCATTGGTCAGATTATATACAATATACTCGTAGTTTTTTTTTCTCCAATGGTCCAATAAACAAATTAAAATTGTTGGATTTTATGACTATTATTTTTTGTATGTACTGCTGTTGGGTATCGAGTTACAAAATTCCCTTCCATCTATTGGGGTATACCTTGTAATCCTATAAATCTTTCGTTAAACATTGAAGCAATTATCCCTCTATTGAAGCTGAAAAACCCAGTAAAGAGTAATAAATTTGCGCATCACTGACTTCAACACATCTTATACTCGACCACAGCAGTTGGAAACTAGTCAGCAATAGAAATAAGATTAGATAGAAATAAGAGAATCGGTTCACAGCGGTTTTTTCAAGCGTCAAATCATCTTAAACCTGTGGTTGGTTGGTGGTTGGTAGTTACACATTTATACCATCAAGGAGCCTAGTAAATACGACTAAGACTTTGTGTACAAACAATGAAACTACCTGAGATGTCCGCTTTTTGCTATTCTGTCGGTAATTTTCAAAAGAACCAAATACTCGTAACGACCATCTTGCTCTTAGTTTAGAGTTCATAATTTAATGTTTGAGTGAAAATTGGTCCGCCAACGTCTATATTATTGATCCCGAAGTGAAGAAAATTGCCACCTTGATGCTATCGAAAGAGTCATTATCTAATACTATGTCCCGCAACTAGTTTTTTTCTTTCTATTTCCTTTTCTATATCTGCTTATACATTAACATCTCAATTAGATAGTATTTTTCTAAAAACACGAACGTAATCTCACCAATCAAAATTGGTAATTTTATTTTTTGTTATGCTTCGTTTTTTATTTGAATTTATACTTTTTGCAAGAAAAACACTCTTCCTTATTCTTTTTTCAAAAATAGCCAATTGCCTTTTATTTATTTTTTTGTGAAATAAAAAAAAAAGATGCTTTAACCAAAAATTAATAAAAAAAAAAAAAAAATACCAAACATCACAGTTTAAATGAGGAAAATTACTTAATTCAAAGTCTGTCATTAAGTCGTCTACGCTTGCTGTTTTTCTTTTCGGACAATTAACAAGTTCACCAAATTGCCGAAAGTGTTAGTATTCTTTTTTTTTTTTAAAGTTCAACCAAACTTTTTTCAATTTTTCAGTACTTCTCCCCCGGATGGCTAAAGGCCAACAGTTCCAAAAGTTTTAGAACTACTGAATTGTTAATTACTTGTTCGCCGTATTCGAAGCTGACAGCCGCACGAATGTCGGGAATATTTGAACGGTGAACAAGTGTACTTGAGCATATTTTGGATGGAAGCACCTCGGCTGATATGCCCATTATTCTGGGCTCTGAAGCGGCACTTAAATCTGTTAAGCACTACAACCACCATTAAACTATTCAAATTTTTAGCATGAATAATGCCCTGTTCCGCCGACATGACCAGAAATTCATCGTAATTACGCAAAGAACATATTCATCCGGACAACGATAGTAGCCGCACCAAGAATCCGATAAAATTAAGACAACTCTTTGGACTTGTTTTAGGATGCCAAGTCCAGAAGTTTCACGAAATTTACAGTGTTCCTGTCCAGGTATCCCTTATCCAATAAAATAAAAAAAATATGTATCGCAAAGACGAACAAATCAAGCATGCTCCCATAATTGAAAACCAGTCTGAACAATATTGCGGATGTTCTTCTCCTACGGAGAAAAAAAAAACTCACCATCAAAGCGAAATACTTCGTAGTCCTTGGAACAGATTCACCGCAGCCTTTTTTAAATTCAGTCGAAACCGATTAAACCAAAACTTTGTTGTTTGTTTAATTTGGTAACTGTACGTGTGCGGGTGTAGAAACTAATATCCCAACAGGAGATAAACCAGTATTCCTTTGAGAATCACTGTTGTTACCAAAGCGAAATTTGTAGCTCCACATTCAATCGGTAAAAGAGTTTTAAGTTTTCAAAATGTTCGGCTCTGCCCCGCTCTATACTCAAGATCCCTTTGATGTCGGTTATCCTTCGCGAAGTGATTAAAGTCGTTTCTCTGTTGTGTCTGCTTTGTCCATTTTTCCCTTTAGCTCCTGAGTTCCTTTATTGCTGATTCTTCTTTGTTTTATTTTTTTCTTCTTTTTTTTTACATTTGCAAACATCATCCAATAACTTGAGTTTCCTTAGATTTGGTAAAAATGGTTTCTTTCGTCGTCAGTCGAATTTTTATATTTTCTTTTCTTAAGTATTAGGGGGGAGGGTGGTCTGGAAAGAAATGCCTTCTAAGAAGAATATCTGTATTTTTACCTATTTATTTCTGCACTTTGAAGAATTTTATTCTAAACCCCAAAGCACTGGTAGTTAGTTTAGATCTTCTTCATTTTATTTAACTTACTTAGAAGCACTTCTCGTTGTAGTCCATTTTTGAGTAGTTCCTTCGGCAAGGATTTTACTTGTGTGCGGTTTTTAGTAAAACTTTATTTAAAACTTCCTTCTGGCTGCGTTTGGTCTATATTTTGATTTCTATTTTAATTTTATTCTATTTTAGTTCCTTTTTTTATGTTAATTATGTTACCTGAAATTGAGTTAGCATGAAAAGGTGATGTTTTTTTTTTTTAACAAATAATAAGCTTATCCAATTTTTGCTTTGGAAAGCAAACTTATATAAAATACTTTTTTAATTTAAATTTTGATTAGATTTTTTATTTTGCATATTAAAAAGGCTTTACCATAATGCATAAAGTATTTTTATACAAACTCACTTTTTTCGACCATTATATGAGAGATTTCGATTTTTAAATGCTCTCAAAAATTTCAATTATATTTGCATTGTTATAGTTTTTTAAATAGTTCTACTAATGAACATCACTAAATCACGAAATTATGCGCCCTCCGGAAACAAATCAAACCTTTTAAAAAATCCGAAAAGTTGAAATCCTAAAATAAGTCACACATAGTTTAGATTAAAATCTTTAAGTTCAGATAAACAACAATTATTTATCCTATGACAATAGCACTCAAAATTGACGGTAACAGTCTCGTCTTCTTCAATTTCAACAAAATACCGCCAAATGACATTTTCAGACTCGAAATATGGCAGTTTTGCTTATAACCGCATCGACAAATCGAAAAAGGAGCGTCTTCGTTGAAGAAAATTTAAACCTTACCGAGCTAAACGTGGCTTTGTCGATATTCCGACTTTGGTATAAATCCTCTTATTTAATAATTAAATAATTATATATAATATGAAATGGCAAATTGAAATATAAACAAAATGTATCTTAACTAATTTTCAAACTGCTAAATAAATGAGTCTGTATTTTCCTGTTAGTTTTAAATAGATTCTGTTTTAATAGAAGATATTTTCACCAGATCGACCAGGTTGATCATATCTTTTAAAGTCGTTTCAAAAAAAAATTTCACAAAACTGTTCAAAATATAAAAAACTTAAAATAATATTTTTTTTTATTTATTTACCTTTAAAAATATTTCTTAATTTAAGTTTGATTGATTTGAACTCTGAAAAACGCTATATCCAATATATCACAAATAAATCATCTTTAAATTTTTATTTTGAAAATTCACTTGCCATATGGTTAAAAGAAATTTTATCTCATCTATTATAATATAACTAATTTTTTCCATCATAAAATACTCCATTTATCTTGTAAATTTCACCTTAAAGGTATAAAAAAAAATGAATAGAAAAAAAAATCGTTATTCATCAACGTTGATAGCGTACAGGAAATGCAATTGAATTAATATTTTGTGCTATGATAAAATTGCACACGTAATCTGAATAAATATTCGCATATCTACACTTAAAATGATTAATCGTTCATTGTTTCAACACTTTCGTAAGCATGGTAAACGTTGGAAATATCTATGCTTGCCAAAAGTTCTAGAAAACACAATTGAAAAGGGTTACAAAGCACAGAGTGGGTTACCTGCACCCAAAATTTATCTCTTTCTTGTTTGGCAAACTTACATAGGCGTATCATGGAAAATTGTGTCGATTAATAAGAAGTGTTCATATGGACTTTCTTTGCTATACAATCTATCTGACCATACATGGCCATAGATATGGATATTAATACTCTTCTAGATTTGCGGTGATTGGTAATTCCCGAAAGCCCTGAAAATTATTTGAAGCAACAAACAATGAACCTACAAATCGACAACGGAATATGGTAGAGTTTATTAAGGGAATACGGTGTGTCCATAGCACACCCAAGCTAAGACTAGATTCGATTCTACTACCACCTTCCGCGTTCCTATTCTGATCAGATTAGCGCGTTCAAAATCTGCTCGAAAGCTGGGAGGAGTCCTCTATTCAACGCTTAGATTTCAGTTCAACCCGTACCGACCTCGCATACTGAGCTGCTTTCCTGTTTTCCTGGCTAGATTTAATTTATCGCCTGCTATCGCTGTTTTACCGTTTCAACAATAAATAATAGTAAATAATAGCAACCGTAATGATAGTCGTCGGTCAAGAAGGTGCACGTATGATCAACATAAAGTCCGATGCAAAATGATCTGCCAAATCTGTTGCGATCCGATGCGTTCAGTTGGGATCGGTTTTACACCGCCAGGCAGAATCGGCCTTTGATGTGCCAGAGAAGCAATTGTGCACATAATAACCCATCATCGGAGTATCTAGGAATTTTCATACTGAATCGAGAAAAATATAAATAGAAATATTGCGAATGGTGAATGTGAGTCAGTGAATAGTTCAACGCAGCAGACTTCCTTCCAGCTATGACAACAAAGTGATAGGCTTGACGTGATGCCCAACAATTCTGCGTCGATACCATCTACACAATTCAATGAATACCGACCTTCCCTTGCAAAGTATCCCTAACCTAAGAACTTAAGAAATATCTTCTTGTCTGCATTGATCATCACTCACTAGTATGCAATTAACACAGTATGAATCTAGAATAATGCGTTCGAGTATTTTTCTATCACATCTAACCAACCTCAGCGATAGTTTGCGTGTCGAATTTCAATATGAAAGTTGACTATTTTTAATAACTTCTTATTCTCATTTTAATTATCATCTTAATAACGCCTCAAAAATCCATAAATTAAACTCAATTGAAATGTTGCTTTTTTTTTTGTTTATTTCAAAAATATTTGGAGGGAAATAATATCCGAAAAATTCAATTGTTGTGAATCATACTTGCACGAGTGCTATTTCGATATCTTTAAGACTATCTAAAAGGATTGACTTGACTATCAATGGAAACAGAATTGGATTCTTTTGTTCGGTCGAAATTACATCGAGACCAACTGCTGTTGAATGCCTCAATAAATCAATATGTAGTTCGGTCAATTTCATGGCAGCGATAAGATCAATTTTTTTTTCCAAAACTAAAAACATAACCTAAAAACTAGATAGACACCCACTCTTTAGTAGTTATCAATTATTGTCAGCAGCCGGAGCCGTCTTAACTCCGACAGTTCCAAAATAATCACGAATCAAAAATCCGACGGCTCCCAAAAACTCATCCATAAAGTTTCCACACCCGAATTTGTAGAATTTCTCATCTGTAAGGCAACTTACGAGTATTCCTAATGACTATCGTAATTGATTCAATGATTAGAAAACTACTTACAATCCAAACGTTTCATAAGCATTTTTAATCGTCATTTTTTTTAATTTTCTTATCAAATTATATACTATTGATATAAGATAGGAAAATTAAAAAAAGGAAAAGTAATAAATAAGTAAATAAAATTCGAAACCGAAAAAAGAGAAATTATTTTCAAATTAATTTTACCATAATCGACTTAAAGTAAACTAAAGATGATTTTTGGCTTACTTAAAGCTTAGACGTAAGATAAGATATTAAAAAAAGGGGAAACATAAAAAATTCTTGGTTAAATATTTTAATCGAACATTTGGTCATAATTTAGAATTTCGATCATAGTATTTTTTTAAATTTTAATTGATTTAACAATTATTTTCTGATACTTTTTTGGTAAAAGTGTCTATTTTTCGAATGTACGAGGTCTGTGCAAAAAGTATCGCGAATTTAGAATTTCTTCGGGTTACGTATATATGATTTTCGATTTTTTGTGCCGTTTTGTTGGTACTAATGTCTCTCACTTATGCCGTCAAGTTCGGCCATTTTGAATGTTCAGTTAATTTATGACAGCAGCTTTGCTTGCACGTGTTTTGGCTCGTCTTCGATTTTTACCTATTCCAAAAAATGTATCAAAGTATCTCTTTGGGGAATACGGTGACTGCAGCATTATTTATGTATTGTTTTTGGCCAAAAATTCGCGCACAAACAACGATGCGTGAGCAGGGGCGTTATCATGGCGCAAAAGCCAATTTTTGTTCTTCCACAAATCCGGGCGTTTCTGGCGGATTGCTTCGCACAACTTGTGCATAACTTGTAGGTAATGTTTCTTATTGATCGTTCTACCCTGTGGTAAGAACTTTTGACGCACCACGCCCCTGCAATCGAAGAAAACTGTAAGCAAAACCTTCACATTCGACCGAACTTGGCGCGCTTGTTTCGGTCGTGGCTCGTGCGGCAGCTTCCATTGAGATGATTGAGCTTTGGTTTCCACGTCATAACTATAAACCCATGATTCGTCACAAAATATGACCCTCTGGAGCAAATTTGGGTCGACGTGGACAGAGTCCAACAGCTCCTTAGCAATGTGAATGTGATGCTGTTTTTGGTCGAAGACGAGTCAAAACACGTGCAAAAATCGAAGACGAGTCAAAACACGTGCAAGCAAAGCAGCTGTCAAAAATTAACTGAACATTCAAAATGGCCGAACTTTTCGGCATAAGTGAGAGATATGAGTACCAATATAACGCCACGAAAAATCGAAAACCGAATATAAATTTGCGATACTTTTTAAACAGACCTCGTATCTGATAATAAATAAATTCCTTTTACTCACAATCGAAAGAAATAACAGTTTTATGTTAAGCACAAGCACATGGCTAGTTGGAATAATTTTGTAATCCTTTAAAAAAACGCCTTCGTAAAGGGGTCATCGAGGTTTTAAGGAGACGTAACTTATATTTTAAGTTATGAAAATATCTCCCAAATTTTTCATAGGTATTGTTTGTTTTTTTTTGTGTAAAGTTCATAGAATATGAGCCAGGAATGGTGATGGAGCGCCACATCCATAGATCATTTGACTACCCGTAAGTGTGTGGGTTAGATTAGATCGGTCTTTACTTAGTTGGATGGGACCTAAGAAATTTGTCCAAAAAATTAAAAATAGGATATGGAAAGGGTATTAAGGGTTCCACAATGCAGGCAATTTCATTAAACAAAATATTTTTGGTTAGATTACGTTCTGTAAGAAAATGAATGATAGTACGTTGAACGTCATTGGATAGGCAAATACGAAGAGGCTGCTTTCTAACAAGGAAAACAATTTTTCTAAAAAAATTCTGGGCATTTTCCACGTCTAAAATATTACTAAGGTTATCGAGTTGACATATTGCGCAATGGTTGTCCGTGAATCCAAAAATCACTTAATTAGGCCCCGTTTTCCCCACCAATTAATTGGCCCTCTACTTATCGAAAACTCCCATATAGCCGGAACCCAACGAAATTAACAATCCTGTTGTTAAACATGTTATGTCGAATATTATTGAGAAGGGGATCACTTCCACAAAAGGGAAGATTCCGCAATAAAGTTGACGGATGTGAGAGCCATCTACCTTTAAATATCTGCATAAGACGTGATATTATCGTTGATCGTATAAAAATATAACAAATAATCATTGAGCGCTTCCAACAGGCTCTACGAAAAGTTCCCTGTAGAAGGATGTTTCAACGCTCTCTACTCTGCTCCCAATCATGTTTTTCTCCCATAACTTTATTATTTATTTACGAGTTAAATCAGTCTCAATTCCCAATTGTTACAATACAATTATCACCTTTTTTGGAAAAGCAAAGCCATAAACAAAATCTTTCACAAACTCGCATATTCATTCGGATTGAATAGGCAGGAATCGTTAGAACCTTTTTTTTTATTACTAACGAATGACTAAAGGGATTTATGGTTACTTCAAATTTTTATTAAACATGTTCACAGTTTTAATTTGTTATATATTTTTTATAAAATAATAAATAAATAAACATATGGCCCGTGATATTTCATGACATTTCTAAATGTACAGATACAGATTTTCAATCATTTTTTATAGTTAAAAATAGTATTGGTATTAGTTATAGTTTATCCATCAGTAGTCATTCACTATATAAGCACTCATATTTTATTTTTGCGTCACTGACCCGAACTTAACTGCACTCCATTTATGGATAATGAATGCTTTCTACAAAAAAAAAAGTCCTATTTGGAGTTGAAATTTTGCAGCATCCAAATTGCTAGCTAGGAAAAGAGAACATTTTCGAAAGTGTGGAGATCTCATCTCACCATACGGAAAAGTATACAAACAGAAAACGCAGCATTTTGATTGTAAAACGATTAACTTCGATAATGAATCGACTGGATCGACAATAATCGAATCGAGGAAAATTATCGATAAGCACAATTGGAAAACATACTTAATCACGATGCAAATACAGATTAAACGCAAGTGAAATTTTCCACTTTATTGCCATTTAACAATCACCCTCAACTGCCGAAAGGTGCAACGACATGTGCTTAGACAATGCATCTCGAATGTAAAATACTAGCAAAAATGCATCGACCATTTTCATCCAATTACGGAATCGTGCAAACTGTAGAAATTCTCTTTACTACAAGAACTGAATAGGTTGAAGCGCCTGAACAACCGTAATAATAATTAAAGCGAAAGTTTTACAAAATGTGGAAAATATCTCTTGTTGTCAGGATGTAAGAGGAAGACATTTTGATTGAAAAATACCAATTTTATTAAATCAAAAAATAAAAATTTACACTTTTCGAAATTAAAGAATTGATGCCGATTGACACAAATTCTTGTATCGATCTAATCCACTTCGTGGTTTGAAAAGTACAGTCCTGTCATTTGGTAGTTGCTTAACAAAAATATCACAAATAATAAAATTTCTTTAACATAGAATTTGCCATTTTATATTATAATTGAAATTGATTTTTACAATACAAGGTCTGTTCAAAAAGTATCGCAAGTTTGTGTTTTTTCAATAATTATTTATTCATGAATATCTATTTTGTCCCCTTCAAAGTAATTCCCACCAGATACTATACACTTGTACCAACGTTTTTTCCAATCCTCAAGCACTTCAAAAAATCATTTTTTCGTGATCTTGGATCAAATAATCTGTTTCGAGTAGAAGAAAAAGTCACAGGGGGCCAGATCTGGAGAATACGGTGGCTGCGGCATTATTAGTGTGCTGTTTTTGGCCAAAAATTCGCGCACAAACAACGATACGTGAGCAGAGGCGTTATCATGGTGCAAAAGCCAATTTTTGTTCTTCCATAAATCCGCGCGTTTCTGGCGGATTGCTTCACGCAACTTGCAGGTAATATTCCTTATTTACAGTTCTACCCTGTGGCAAGAACTCATGATGCACTACGCCCCTACAATCGAAGAAAACTGTAAGCAAAACCTTTTCGTCGTTCACATCTTCTCGGCTCTCTGAGAACATTTTGTACCACCGATAAACGTTGCTTCGGTCCAAGGTAGCTTCACCATATGCTACAGTAAACATTTGGAATGCCGTCCGCGCAATTAATTTTGTTCTTCACGCACAATTTGATACAGATTCTTTAGATCCATTTTTTTGAATGGGCAAAAAGCAAAGCTGGCAAAAATTAACTGATCATTCAAAATGGCCGAACTTGTCAGAGACATGAGTACCAACATAACGCCACAAAAAATCGTAAATCGAATATATGTAACCCGCGGAGTAATTCGCTATACTTTTTGAACAGACCTCGTATAGTAAATCTCTTAAATGGAACCAATTTCTCGCTCGGTGGACATGCCAATAAGAAATTTTGCCATATATAAGGCTCTAATGGCCTACATATAATTATTAAAAAGCTGTTATACTTTTTAATAATTATATGTAGGCTCTAATGGCCTACATATAATTATTAAAAAGAATGGATTATGGTCTGAAGGGCCCAGTATTTCTTTGAAACGGAAGAAGTAGATATCGTCGATACCGACAATTCTGAGCGCTATGGCCATATTATTACCAACTTTTCTTTGACGAAACTTAAATTTTTTTATCTGTAACATAGGCGATTAAATAAAGATTCTCGAAAGAAAGTTATCTGCAATACTAAAAGGAATAAATTACGTCAGATTTAAATTTTTTTTTTTGCAAAAAGTTTTCAGTACGCGTAAATTCAAAATTCGTTGATGTCAATTTTCCTCAGAGATCGTGCGATTTGATGTCTTTAGATTTGTCTTATAGAAAAACACAAGAAAACATATTCAGGAAGATAATCTTTTAATTTTAGAGCCTACATCTGTCAAGTAAGGGCCGAATTACAGCTCTAAATGCGCAAAAATTACCTTGAAAAGAATCTAGTTCCGTAAGATATTTTATGGTAGATATTTAAATATTTTAATTTTTTTATATAATGGCAAGATAAATTCAATATAAATAAATTATTGTTTAATGAAATTTCATTTTAATGAGTATTCTCTCGATTTTTCGGTTTCGGAAGAATAAATTGGATAAAACTTTATCTACTATCTCAACCTCAATATGGAAAATATTCCGGTTTATTAATATTTTCTTAATAATGATTATTAACTAGTAATTTAATTTAATCTAATAACAGTTACTTTAGGAGAGTTTCTTGCTATATGAAGAAAACTGAATGCATACCAAAGAATGAAGCCAACAATCGTTTGGTAGGGAAAACTGGCACAGAAGCAATTTTGCATTAGAGTCTCAAGTTCAGAGTTCATTTCTGGTTTTCATCATCATGCCCATCATCATTAGCGTCATAAGTCTAAGATCGTCTTTTCCATTGGTGATGATTGGTGCCGATTTCTTCTTCGATGTTCCTTCCAATTTGTTGACTCACTGCACTTTCGAGTGCAGCAAAATCCAGAAAACTGACCGAAATTGCTTCCGTTCGAATGCTTCTGTTCGTTGGTGAGAAATTTCAGTTTTTTCTTTCTTCTTTCCGAGAGTCAATATCGAGTCTAATTTAGTCCAATACAATCGATATTGGCTGCGTATTTTTACAAGAAACGTGCGATTTTTTTTACAATCCCATTAAGCTGAGGTCATTGGTTATAAATGAAAAGTACGATTGTGAAAAAAATTACGGCAATTTATGAAGAAAAACAGAAAACTACATTACCTCCTGCCATCCCCCGCCGCCGTCTCTTTTTATTGATTGGTTTCAATTTAAAATGGAATTACGATCGTTATTTAAATGGATTTCTTTTTATCGTCTTTTAAAAATTTCATTTCTTATCCAATTTTAAGTACAATAATATGTTATGCAATTTAAGATATACGCGGTTGGTTAGAAAAGTTTTGAGATCTGATTTTTATTTTAAAATAACATTAAAGTTATCTCCTTTAAAGTAGTTTACTTGGAAAGCTATACATTTGCGTATATGTTGGAAGGCTTCAACTGGAATCACCTCCAGCTTCCCGATTATACACTCCTGTGGATGTTATGCTATCGACAGTATAAAGACGACATCCTTTCAAGTATTTTTTGATCTTGGGGAACAAAAAAAAATCACACAAAATTAGATCAATTTCATTGAAAGGGTGGGTAAGGGTTACTCGTAAATGACCACATTTATGTGGATCATCTGAGTGTCCCCAATACCCGATCGAATGCAAAAAATCCTTTTTTGAGTATTTCAAAGACTTTTTCATTTTAAAATTTATAGGGTTTTCCAATAAGAGTGATATGATTTCTAAGTGACGTTTCGGCCATTTGTAATATGTCATGATCTGTTTGTTTTTTTCATTGTATTCAGTAATGCTTACAATTTTATAAAAAAGAGATATATGGAAGAACAATGCTTACAAATTATTCAATTTTATTATCAAAATAATCGTTCTCCAATTGCAACTTTTCGTGCGCTTTTGCCAGTTTATGGGCGTAATAATCGTCCAACTGTGCTCGCTCTTCGTCGAATTGTTAAAAATTTCGAGCGTACATTTTCTTTACATAATGTACAAGTGCCAATAAGACAAAGAACCGCTCGAAGTAATTAAAATATTGTTGCCGTTCAGGCAAGTGTTGCTGAAGACCGCAAATTGTCGATTCCAAGACGGTCTCAAGAATTGCGACTGTTTCAAACCACAACCTGGCGAATTTTAAGAAAACATTTGGGCTTGCATCCGTATAAAATTGTTATCACTCAAGAACTGAAGCCATTGGACCACCGTAAATGTCGTTAATTTGCTGATTTTGTCTTGGAACAACTTGAAAACGATAACGATTTTTTTAAGAAAATCATCTTCTCCGATGAGGCTCACTTTCATCTGAGTGGTGCGGTAAATAAACAAAACTGTCAATTCTGGTGCCCATAACATTCACCTAAATTGACAGTTTGGTGTGGTTTTTGGTCTGGTGGAATCATCGGTCCGTACTTCTTTCAAAATGAAGCTGGTAACACCGTTACTGTCAATAGAGAGCGGTATAGATCGATTATAAACAACTTTTTATGGCCAAAATTGGAAGAAGTTGATCTTGACAACATCTGCTTCCAACAATACGGGGCTACGTGCCACACAGCACGTGCAACAACCGAATTATTGCGAGAAAAGTTTGGAGATTCGATTATTTCAAGAAATTGTGACATTGAATGGCCTCCAAGAAGTTGTGATTTAACACCATTAGACTATTTTTTGTGGAATTATTTGAAGTTATTGGTCTTTAGCAAGACTTCACTTTAAATAAAAAGCATTTGAATTTTCTTAACAATTAGTGTGTTTTTTTTTAAAGAAATCATATCACTCTTATTCGAAAACCTTTTACTTAAAAAGCTTCACATTTTCATCAATTTCTGATATAAAAGGCCTCCGTGGGCAAGATTCCTCTACCAATACTTCTCGGCCGCCCCTCCAAAACTATAATTTATGACACCGAAAAAATTTAATAAGACATTTTTCCATAGTCTCGTTGCAACTTTTCGCTCCAAACGTTTTCGCTCCAAATTTCGTTCCAAACTACAAAAACACAACTTTGCTTATCACGCTCTATAGGGTCGTGAAGTTACCTGACAAGGTAGAAACTTATACTGCACAGCTTGACATACAAGTTACCTCATTACTTTTCTGCCAAACCTCGTATTTTATTATATTTTTTTTAAGAAATTTAGCAAAAAAGTAACGTTTTCTGTGTTTAGCTTATAATTATATTAAACACAAATAATTGTTATCTAATATTTTCCATCCAAATATATTATACAACCTGCACAGACTTAAACCTGTGTCATTTGAGTAAAATTATCACCATTTGACGATGAACTGTTTGCGCAAACTAACCATTCGCTTTTCTGCACGTAGCGTTTAAAGTGCTGAAATTATTTTTATCAATGCATTCGAATCGAATTAATATATCACCAATCGGCTAAATTGTATTTACATGCAAATTTAATTAAAATTGATCTGCAACGTCTTATAACTTTGATATTGGCATCATGGCTGCCTCGATTAGACCAGTCACGCAGTGATCCAGCCACACACGCACTCTTTCCGTTTAATATCAATTCAGTCAATTAATAACCAAATATATCCCTAAGCAAAATACAGAATCTCTAAAGAAGCCACGACAAGTTTCTATAGTTGATTTAATGTGTTCGATTTGATTGCATTTTAATTCGAAATTTACCTTCGTATGCCATTAAGAATCTTCATTTCAACCACTCGACTCGGCTTTCAGTTACTTTGAAGTCGAAGTAAAATAAGTGTGTTCACTCAAGATAAGACCAAAATCAGGTTGAAAGTTTCAATTTTATGAACTTATACTCAATAAAATTTATCAGACCAAAATATAAAAAGGTGATTAATTGATCATTATAATATATACAAATAAACAAATGTACATGAGTTTAGATAAATTCAGAAATTGGTTAAAAAATTGTTGCCATCATTGAAGATTATCAATTGAAATTCTTATTACTATTACTAAGACTTAATTCCTTTTTTAATTTTTTTTTTATACAAATTAAAAAGGTTCTTAAGGAATTAATTTTATTAAATTGAATAAGTTACAAAAACATTATTTATTATTAACTTTTTAGTGATTAGCGATTATGGAACATTTTAATATTCATGAGAAAAGTTTCCTTAGGTAGATACGAAAAAACTCAGATTTTAAAAATATTTTGACATGAAAAGAAAAAAAACTCAACATTCATTAAATTGATGATTTACAAAAAGAAGAGAGAACATTTTTTTGTTTGTTGAAGAAACTGTTTTTTCTTTCATTTCGAAAAGGTGTGTGGACCATAAGCCGAAGGTGAAAGAATTTCACTGCTATTACTAAGCGAATCTTAGATCTTTAGCTGATTAGTGGCCATCGTCAGAAACAAGAAACAACCCACCTTTGTGATGATTCTATTTAAGATTAGAATATAACCTCGTGAAAAGTAATTACAACTTTGAGGACCACCCAGAAGACTGGTTCACTCAACCATCCCGTATGGACAGGCCGTTATGTAAACGAACTCATTCCTCTGTGTCTCCTAACATTTTGATTATGATTACAAAACAGGCTATGTCGGTGGACTATCTCGTAAATTCAAACGCACTGGATTGCCTGACTAGGAGTAGCAAGACAATAACAGAATCCAAGAAGGCAAAAGTATGCGGACTTGGAGGTGTATGGCTGTGGGGTACATTGATAATTTCAGGTAAAGTCTGTCTGAACCTAACCCCGTGCGCGTCAGCAATCCATCTTTCATCATCTTTCAACTTTGATGAACTCCTTTCATACACTGCAAATTGTCTTGTTCATGGTGACTTTGTTTGTTAAGGCTTCAAGAAGTTCAGCTGAAAAGTATTGAAGCGTTTTGCATTCCTATTAAAAATCACTTACGAGTAGAAGGATAGCATTCAATGAAATCACATTTAGTCCTCAGTGCCATCAATCATTCTAGCCTGCACGGTTTCCAAAAAAAGAATCGATTCGATGACTAAGAGCGCCAGCTTCATGGTACCGATTAAGTACCTTCTTGATTGATGATATTCGACGGTAAAAGGAAAACTGTTTTTTGGTTTTTCACATTTGAGAGAACACATTTTTAAAGTTCATTCTTATACGAATGTCAGTCGAGATTATTTGCCTACCAACTAATGGAGTGTTTATATAAATAACTGAGAACCTTTTTTTTTCAACTTGATCGTAGCCTGAAGCAAAAAGGTCAAGTATAAGAAAACAGTTCCAAAAAATGATAGCAAAAAGTGGAAAATAATCAAATTCAAATCGTTTGAGAACAAATGACAGAAAAAGTAATTCATCACATTTGAAATTTTTTTTTATTATTGTATAAATCCACAAATTTCAATATTATTTCAGGGAATAGGAAAAAAAATATGACATATTTTGGATAGAAGAAAAATGGAACGTTTTCAAAGGAAATAAGGATATGTGAAACCTTATCGTTTATGAAAGACATTCAATCAGATAAGAAGGATGTGGTCTGATGAAGGAAGAGTTTTTTTTCTTTTCCGAAGGTCGATTTACCTCCAATTGTATTTTGATAAAAAAAAATTTCTGTTGGAAAGAATAATTTTGTGATTGATTTGAATTTTTTTTTGTAATTCAATAAACCATAGTCAATCGGTATTTATTACACTATAGATATGAGATATAGTAGGAAAGTATAGAGACTGGTATTACTGCAAGACATCTGGTTATAATGCAGAATTCGCCTCCCCTGCAGGTTGCAAAGGAGATGAAGGCGATTCTAGTTCAACACTTTCGACACTACCACGAAAAGTGTAAACAATGCTTCTGCCGATACATAGCAGGTTAAAAAAAATAATTCGAAAAATATATTACCGATGTGTAAAAATAAAAAATAAAAATTAGTCCCATTACTTTTCTGCCACAAAAGTATACTTTTTCGTTTAAACAATAAATGATTATTCAAATTATCATACGGAAAATAATCTTTAATAAAAATTATATATCTTTCAAATTTTAATAAATTTTTTATTTTATAATATTGTTTAGCTATTGCCATTATATACAAAATATAAAATTATTAAAATAAGATACCATGAATTTTCTTGTCGAATTTCATCCTTTTGATGTAATTTTTGATGATTTTTTCGTACATTTCGAATTGTAGTTCGGCTATTTGTCCTTGACGGATATTGGTATATAAATTCACTTAGGTTTAAAAATTATTTATATCAAGTACTATCTTTTGTAAAATTTTAAAGGACAAAATTCAACGGCATCAAATCAATCAATCTTTGAGGACAATTGCCATAACCAAATCTCAAAATTACGAGTCGTGCGAATTTTTCGCACAACAAATCAAAAAGTTATCGTTATGTGGCTTGTAGTGCTATCTTATTTAAATTATATATAGTTCGAATTAAAATCTTCAAATTAAGGATAAAAAATTTCAGTGAACGGAATTGGTGGCAACGATCCCATCTTAATTTTCAAAGAAATATGACCCAGAGACATATAGTATTAAGACCAAATTGCACATGAGACAGGCAATTTTCGCGGATACAATGGCTTTTTCATAGTCAACTTGTAACCCACAGAACCTCATATATGATAAATTTACTTATTGACACATCCAGCGATTGAGAAATGTGCTTCATCGCTGACGACTATAATCTCCTAGTAAAGCGTGAAGCGTGACTACAGCAGCACCACTACTTTTTTTTTAGAAAATTTGTACAATTTAAATGCCTCTATTTTAATAATATAAAAATAAATAAATCATATCAAAAAATGGCAAATATAATTCAAAATAAATATTTTCTTAAATTATATATATTTTGAACAGCTGTCAAATAATAGTACTATACTTCCCAAATTTAGAAATGGATAATCCTTTAGATAGTAAATTTTCTGTTTAGTATACATCCAGTATTAGATCTAACAAGTCCAAGATCATGTCTACTTTTATTTTAATGTTTATAAAATTACCATACAAGATTTTTGGCGCCAGTCGAACAATATTTTTAATGTAAATTCGAAAATTTGATGCTATAAAAAACGTTATCTTCTTGAAGATAAATAGTACACAATTTTAAACCATAAAAATATTAATAACTTCAAAGACGTTTTATTGATCGTTAATATTATTGTACTATGGAAGATGAAAACTTGTAATTTACAAAATGCATTTTCTATTAACTATAATGCAGCTGATTGTGCGGGTGATGTTATGTCCTTTTGGCCCTTTGTTTCCACAGTTTTTACCCTAGTTAAATGCTAATGCAATGTAATGTTTTTGAAAGAAGAAAAAAAAACTACAAAATCTATGGAAAATGATTGTTTTGTAAACAATTTTACGATCATGATAATAATTATTCCGGGAATTCAGCTGAACTCGGGTTCATTAATAATAATAACAACATCAACAAAGTCAATGATGCGTTATTCTAATGACTCCCGCATAGTTTGTAAACATTGTGGATGATTTTTTTTATGTTAAGAAAAGTATTATAACCCGTTTTTTTTTTATTAAAATATCGTTTTATCCATAATTTTTATTAATTATTATAGTATTATCTTCTTAGTACGAACCAATTAGAATGGTCTCCGGTGCAAACCTGCATTATTAATGGTTATCCAATTTCTGTTTCGTAAAGTAACGACTAACCAAAAAAAAAATATTTTACGATTAACAATTTGACAATTACTTGAAGAATGTTAATTTTTTTAAATGATCTTTGCTTAAAAATCTAACAATATTTTTTATTGACTTTTTAAGCAAACCGCACGATTTTGAAGTAAAATTGACATCACCAATAAAGCCCTTAGAAAAAGGGTCGTTCAATAAGTCCTTAGAAAAAGATGGAAAAAAACTGTTTTTAAAAAAAAAATTTAATCTCCTTTTAGCTCCATGCACTTTTCCAACCGTTTTTCCAAATTTTTTATCCCGTCCAAAAAATAGGATTTCGGAAGTTCTGCAAAGTACTTATCCGTTTGAGCAATGACGTCCTCGTTGGAAGTGAACCGTCGTCCGCCAAGCCATTTCTTCAGATTGGGGAAAAGAAAATAGTCACTCGGGGCCAAATCTGGTGAATAAGCGGGATGCTGGAACAATTCCATTCTCAATTCCACAATTTTGGCCATGGAAACAGCGCAGGTGTGCACACGCGCATTTTCCTGATGCAAGAGGATTTTTTTCTTCTTCAGATGGGGGCGTTTCTCTTTGATTTCCTCGCTCAACCGTTGCAATAACAAGGCGTAATACGCTCCTGTTATTGTTTTTCCTTTTTCCAAGTAGTCGATAAAAATGGTGCCCTGCGAATCCCAAAAGACCGTGGCCATCACCTTGCCGGCCGATGGCACAGTTTTTGCCTTCTTCGGAGCCCGTTCACCCTTGAAAATCCACTGTGATGACTGTCTCTTCGTTTCTGGAGTGTAGTAGTGTATCCGGGTTTCGTCCACAGTGACATATCGACGAAGGAATTCGGCAGGATTGCGATGAAAGAGTGTCAACATAACCTCAGAGTCCACTACACGATTGCGCTTATTCTCCTCTGAGAGCAAACGCGGCACCCATCTTGCCGAAATTTTTTTCACAGACAATTTTTCATGCAAAATTGAAGCGACTGTACCTTGTGATATGCCCGTGGCCTCAACTAATTCGCGCACTTTAATTCGCCGATCGTTCAAAATCAGATCGTGGATTTTGTCAATGATTTCAGGAGTAGACACCTCAACTGGGCGTCCTGAACGATGTTCATCTTTTGTGGATGAACGGCCACGTTTAAATTCATTCACCCAATTGTAAACCGTCGCAAACACAGGTGCAGATGTGCCATGAACTGCATCCAACTCGGCTTTGATTTCTTTCGGGCTTAAGCCTTTCAAATGGAGATGTTTGATGACAGCCCTAAACTCGCTTTTTTCCATTGTTACGCACAAATAAATGTCGTTAACTTTAATCGACGATAGAAATTGACCTACGCTATGGATCGAGCTGAAATTTTGACAGCTTTCCTGTTGATAATGCTACTTAAAAAAAAACTTTACCGACACTACGAGCGCAATTTCTTGGATTTTCTAAGGACTTATTGAACGACCCTCGTATCTTGTTGTGTGGGTTCTCCAGGCAATTATTTTTCGTGGATACAATGATTTTTTCGTTATTATTTGTAAGTTTTTCGACTCTCATATACGTCAGCTTGTCTTATTGGCATATACCACCGAGCGAGAAATAAACTCAATCGCTGAAGAAAATTTGCTCAAAAACGCAGCATCCAAAGCCAATTATTCCAGTACCCAATCTGCGTATCTTTTGCACTATCTATAATTAATTTTATAAAATTCCGAACATTATGCTAATTATACTTTATCTTAAATTATATATATAATTAGAAATTGCCAATTAACAGGGCTACAAATTCTAAATTTTATAGTAGATATTCCGGTATAACCCATTTTATATTCAATTAAAAATTAGTATTCACTATAAAAATTGAAAGTTTACTTTTAGTTTTTATCCGAAAATATCTTAACGTTAATGGTGTGTATGACATGGAAATAAAATTTCCTTATCTAAGGAAGTGGTCTATGATTTTTTTTTTTTAAAGAAAAATAGAAATTTCAATAACCAAACATAAGTTAAGTGTTGAAATAGTTCTTCATTTATAGAAATAACCACAAAACAAGAAAGAATCAATTTTACTTCAGCCACAAAATGTAGAACGATTTTTTCCCAAGTCGATACAGACTTGGATATCAATTGATAGTCAATTCAAAGAAGATTCGCAATCGTTATGTTAAGCCATTGAACTAAGAACATTGAAGAATCTGTCACTGTAAGCACATGTATGCATAACTCAACAGCTCTTAAACAACTTCGAACGATTCCAGTTTGGCGCACAATTCACAATTCCCACTTGCCCCATTGTCGGATACTTCAGCATGTTTCAAGGAGTATGAGGACGGAAATCCAACCAACTAGCCTAGCCGACTTTGGATTGTACTTAAAAATTTCTTTCAATTTCTATTGATTTTATGACTGAAATCAAAACATTCGAAACTTCTTGGTTCTATCTACTACGAGTATAGTAGTACTTCTAGAGTCAAGCTGTGTTCGTATGCCGGCCTGGTCGAAGTACGAGTATGCTTGCATGAAGCTAATCGATCGATTGACTGACTGACTGGCTTGGAAGTGGGTCTGAGGCAGAAATCTTCAACACTGTAGATTATGAAACTAGACTGCTTTTAATATGGCAATACCGACAAGACTTGAGGCTTTCTAAGCCATCTCTATTCTGGAAGTGGTATGAAATTACCAACAAAATAAAATTTCCCCCTAAAAAAAAAAAAAAAAAAACAACGTAAATTCCTATACCAGATGAACACCGGAATACCTTCGAGGCATGTTTTATTCGACACATTTATCTTTTTTACTTTCCATTGCTATTAATCGAATCGTATATTGTTGTCAATTTTAGATAAAAGGTGTTTTTATTAACAAAATGAATGCACACAGAAAAGAAGTATCATCGATCGATAGGCTCCCAATAGAAGTAGAGGATAGGAGACCTTCTATCTATCAAATTGATAGACTGAGTGCTTCAATGAACTTCTCTTCCTTGTTCTCGCATTTTTTTTTTAGATTATTTTAAAGTAATCTTTGCCCTATAAAGTATGTGAAAAGCAATATTTCGTCGACTTCAATCCAAATATTTCTATAATTGTTTTGCGAAAGAACAGCCGAATTTCCTCAGTTTTTGTACTAAGCGACAAAAAAAAAAAAAAAAAAAAAATACGAAACGATAGATCTTATAGTATAAGTTTTGTCGGATTTTATAATATTTTTTTCCGTAATTTTTAGACATGATATAGTAAAAAAATTTTTTTTTAAATATTTTCTTTCCAGGAGACTGAGGCGAAAAATGTTTCCGCTTTTTTCCAGTCCGAGCAATTCGGACGATATGAGATCAACAATCCCCCATACTCGGCTAGATAGTATGGTGGATACACCATCAACGACTGATATACCTTTGAGTGACGATAGTTCTGTAAATTTCAAAACCGATGAAGACTGGTGGGCAAATGCAATTGAAGAGGATACGTTTGACTCACCGCTGGCGTTCGATGCTAGCGAAAATGGTCTTTGGAATGGAAGGTTTGTGCCACCTCCACCCAGACCTCCATTTCTGGACGAATCTGTTACATCAGATGGCCTCACCACGTGCGACCTCTGCACATGGGCATGGCACGAACGTAACGCTTATTCGCTGGATGGATCTATAGGTGAGTACTCGTACCTGTTATCTATTATTTTAACTATATTTTAGGCTAAATTCTGGGATTTTGAAAAAAGTATACTTTTAGATCCTTTTTAATGCCATTTAATACTTCTTGTATTATGTACACGTATAATATGTAACCAGCCAATATTTTTATGCATGCTCCTCGCGATGGAATTCATTAAAAAATTTGATTCGGTCATCCAATTTTTATTTTGGAAAATAAAACTAAATCAAAAAAATATTAACTTTCGTTTTTTTTAAACTTTTTTTAATTATATTACCATAATTTTGCCATGATGCAAAAACTAATAATATTTTTTCAAATAGTTACCATAAGATTTCTTAGAGGACTCGATCCTTTTGATATAATTTTTTGTACATTTCGGGCTTCAATTCAGCCATTACTAAACGAATGTTGATTTTTAATTTTGCTTAAATTTATAAATTGTTGGTTTAAACACGTACTTTTGGATACCGAAATGTATCCTAGACAGTAACTTTTTGTAGATACAATACCTTCTTCAGAGTCATTTGTAGGTTTTAAAAAGTAAAAAAGATCCTCATCGAACCAAAAAGTAGTCTTATTGCTGAAAAAAAAAATTGTTTTAATTCTACAGCAGAACTACCAATTTTAGATATATTAATTGCCGTAAATTTATTTTTCTCGAAATTTTAAATGGTAAATTTTCTATCTAAATAAATAATATCTCAAATATAGTTAATGATAAACAATTGTGAAATGGGAAAGTTGTACTTTTTAAACCACAAAATGGATAACCCGGTACTATTCATAAAACTATCCTGTTAGCAATTGTCATAATAATACGTATCTATTTTTATTACGTCCTAATACTTCCGTTCTGGATTTTTTTTTTAAATATATATTTGGTCTGGCAGTCTATTTGAACTATGGCTGAACCTTATCATTGGTTGAAATCTGGTTAAATTTATCATAATGAAAGGTGAAAAACAACAAATACAAACGATATAAATAACTTAATTTGAATTGGCTGGTCAATGCCGGTCGATACAAACAATACAGAATGCCTCTCCAAACGTTCTCTTGCTAATGACATTATTCCCAGTGAAATTTACCTGCAATTTTGACCCCGAAATTGGTTCGATCAATGGTGGTGTGTGTCGGCATAGTGGCATATACGGCCCTGCCAACTGGCCACACGTTCAAATGTCAGTTTGTGTGCACAATGGATTGCCCCGCACTAATTACATTTAGATTAAAAGTTAGTCCGAACCGAAGCGAACGTATTTACTGGCGTCGAGACCAAAAAATGAAGACATTAAGGCTATCTAAAAACAGACATCAAACAAATTTGAAAAATTTCGTTTTTTACCTTTTGAAATTTTTTGCGGCCATTTCGGTCGAACCTTTAGTCTTTTGACGGGTGGATAGTAAGTTTATATCTTAGGCCTTATACCTTCGGATAGCATGGAATGACCCGTCCTCCTCCAATGATCGAGTCTGGCACCATCCGCATACGAATGCATTGTGTGTCGAGGTTTTTGGGTTTTTTTTTGTTTTTTTTTTTTTTTTGGATACACAATTTTTTTTTCCGCAAACGACAATGATTGTTGAAAACCAATGAATATACCATATACCTGACTATCAAATGGACGAAAACACAATCACATAATAATCACCTGCCACATTTAAATTGATATGCTCAGGTTAAAACCAAACACAAAAAATGTATGGTATATTTTTGTGTGGAAAAAATGTCGACCGAATGGCTGAATCCTTGGTAATAACTTTGTGTATTATGAACATAAACCTGAACCTATCTATATGCTTACATGCAGTAAACTATAAAGTTGGCAATATCGGTTCACCTATACAACTTTGGCTCATACAAGGATAATTACATAAATGCTGATTGCTTGTTTGTGAAAATATTTTCTTTTTTGTTTAAAATTTATAGAACCGTCGACCTATCTAAATATTGACTGGTCTGTTAGCCAGCAATCAGGATTTAAAAAAAAAAAAAATATTTAAGTATATAGCATGGGTGAGTTAAGAGCCATCAGGCGATGTGTTTAAAGCCACATTTGAATCAACACCATCAAATTACATAAATATTACTCATATGTTAGAGAAAAAGGACGAAACCTCACCAACTGAAACACTAAAGATCATTAAAGTCTGCAGCCGATGCGACGACCATGTGGAACCAGTGAAATGATAAAATCATCACCGGAAATGAACGAATGCGTTGTCCTAGTTCTATGGAAGTTCAGTAAAAATTATTTAGTCGGAATAATTAAACAGGATCTTCAGCCAAAATTTGCCTCCTGACTGTATAGTTCGTAATTGTTAACATTTTCTTATGGAATGTGATTTGCGTTTCAAAAATACTTGAAAAATATGGCATTTTTATATGAGAATATTCTTCCCGTAACGAACAAATACTTTAGAATGAAGAGGAGATAGTCATAGAATTACAATCCTTTCGACCATAAAGTGGCTCATTTCCATTATGCCTGGAAATACATATAACATGTGTTCGATTATTCTACGCACCAGATGGAGATAAAGATGAAGATATAATCAAGAAGGATCCATTAGACAAAATGTATTCTTCTCTTAACCATACGAGTATATTATCTTCAATCTCTGGCAACATATCGTGCTATTAATTTCGATTTTCCGTATTCTGTATTTTGAATAGTTTCCATTTCATCCAAATGACAAGCAACATGTTTTTTTTTCGTTCTTTTGAAACAGAAAAAAATTTTTCTTTTTCACTAAAAAAATTGAATAATTTACACCTAAAAAAAGTCAATAAAATCTTCCTGGACTGGACTGTGTTTTCGAAATAGTTAAAGAAGTTGTTTAAGATTATAAAAGAAAATTTTTCCTAGATTTCGATTATCAGATATGATAGCGTGAATAGATTATTGAATTTCGAAAAATCAACATTCCATTTGATTTGGGTTTTGATTTCGATGCTATTTGTTAACAGATTTATTGTAATGTCTCATTTAATATGTTGATATAGTTACAATAATTTTTTTTTTCTATTATTATTATTAAAAGGAAATTCTAAAATTTCCCTTTTTTCTATTAAAATGCTATTCACCAAAAGGTAAGAATAAATTTTGAGGGTAATTTTTCTTTAGGTTCTTGAGGTAACCAAAAATTTTATTTAATCTTATAGGAATAGTAAAAAGTAAACAATTTATCACTTATCTCATTAGAGACTTTGATCAGTTTATTTTCCTTTTAATAAATAAAAACTAAATTAATATAAACAATTTTTTAGTAAAAAATGTCGGTACAAAAATTTATTGTAAAATATAAGGAGTTATTAATTTTGTGATTTAGAAAGTGTAGCTATTATTTGAGAAAATTTTTTATTTTGATATTATTTTAAATAATATTTTTTGTTACAAATAAAATTTGCCATTTTATAATATAGATCGGTTTTATTTTTATTTTTTTTTTATTTTTTTTATTGTTATCTGCAACTACAAATTTGTTGTAACAAGCAGATTTACATAACATTTTAATTAACAATCTTGTGCATCATGAAGTGGGAGTAAATACCCATCGGCGTTTCTCCAACTAATGGAAGATAGATTCCTCTAGAAAATCTCTAGGCCATTGTCTCTTAAGTCTCCGATGAGTGTTTCCGGGGAGGGCTGTAAAAGACCTCCCCGGAAACACTCATCGGAGACTTAAGAGACAATGGCCTAGAGATTTTCTAGAGGAATCTATCTTCCGTGGATTATGATGATAGGGTAAACGGGAGTGAATTTTTGATATCGGGAAATGCACAGGTCATAAACAAAGGTAACATTTAGATCACGATGTATTACGATGTTATGAACATAAAAGGGAGCATCAATAATTTTACGGAGGATTTTGAATTGTAGGGCCTGGACGCAATAGGAATTGGAACGTTTCGTTGAACAACAAAGTTTATTTTCATATGTCCAAATAGGTTTTATAATTGTATTGTATATTAGAAGCTTACTTTTGATTGTTAGCTTCGAGCGTTTGCCAAGTAGGCTAAGAAGTTGTAGGTAACGTCTTGTGGCTTCAAGTTTTTTCAGTCTAGTATGTAGGTTCCATGTTAGTCTCTTGTCCAGGTAAAGTCCCAAATAACGCACTTTATCATATTGCGGTATCATGTTGCTATTAAGGTATAAAGGGGTAGGTTTACCTTGACAAAGTGTGAAAGTAATGTGAGTACTCTTCTGTTCATTTACCTTCACTCTCCATCTCTTAAACCAAGATTGAAGGTTGTGGATATGGGATTATAAATTGTTGGAAGCTATGTCAGGATTTGGATGGGTAGCAAGTATGGCCGTATCGTCTGCATAAGTAGCAATGATAGTATTAGGATAAGCTGGGATGTCATGGGTATAAATATTATATAAGATGGGACCAAGGATACTGCCTTGTGGGACTCCGGCGAGAAAAGGATATATTTCCGAGGATTCTGATTTAATTGCAACTTTGAAATATCGTTGGGAGAGATATGAATTTATGATACGGTAGTATGTTGAAGGAAGAAAGCTCTTGAGTTTCCAAAGGAGTCCAGATGCCACACCAAGAATTGGTAAGAGGCTGATAGGTCTATAGGAAGAAGGATAATTAATGGGTTTATTTGGTTTAGGAATCATTTTAATGACAGAATATTTCCAGAGTAAGGGAAAAGAGGTTGTACGCAGGATACTATTATAAAATATGTGTGATTAAAACTAAAGCTTTTCGGGAAATTTTCTTCAGAATTGGAGCTGTTATTAGATCATAACCCGGAGCTTTTTTATTGAGAAGGCGCAGAATAGTACAATAGATTTAATTTCCGAGGGCTTAAAATTTTTGGGAGGAAGACTCATAGGGAGTGGGAACATTAGTTCTTCGATGATTTTGTTAGTATGTGATTTGTCTTCTATATCATCATGTGGAGCAAAAGTATTTACCAAATGTTTAGCAAATACTTCAGCTTTTTCTTTGTCTGTTTTTGCCCAGTTACCGTCATTTTGTTTCAGTGGGTGTGATGTTCTTTTGTAGGAGAGTATTTGTGTAGTGGCTTCCCATTAAGAAATATTGTCACTAAGCGATTTTATATAAGTTTCATGCCGTTCATTATAGTGCTTACTAATTTCCATTTTTAGTTCACGTTGTAGTCAGTTAAGTTCCTGTTTGTAGCTAGGCATTCGTACGCGTTGCCATTGCTTTCTCATTTTTCTTTTTTCGTTAATTAAAGTCCGTATTTTAGTTAGTAAATATTGTTTTCGTGGTTGTGTCGTATTGTACGAGATGTGAGCGATTGTGACTGCATGTTGTATATCTATAGTGAGGTCATTTACAGCATCATTAATGTCATTTGCTGTTTTTAACGTTTGTTTCAAGTCAATCTGTTGGTCTTATTTGTTTCTAAATCTGTTCCAGTCTATTTTGCCCTTTATCGGCCTAGGATGAAGAGCCTTTAAGATTGGCTTAGGAATAACGGTAAGGAGAACAGGACTATGATCAGAGTTTAAATCGGAAAGGGTTTCAATACCAGAATTCATGGTTAGGTTTTGTTTTAAATAAAAAAATGTGTTGAAATTGTAAAAACTTCCTATTTTGTAGTAGCCACTTTACGTGCTTTAAATTAGGCTAATTTCTCCCTCGATAAGCAAAACTACCATATTAAAGACTATGAAAATGTCATAGTAACCATTAAAAAGCTATTATATTCATGATAAGGATCTGTATTTCTTTGAAAATAAAGAAGGTAATAACGTAACCGTCAATTCTGAGCCACATGACCATATTATTAGCGATATTTTTTATGTCAAAACTTAAATTTTTTTAATTTAAACTATATTTTGTTTTAAAAAATAGTATCATAAGCCAATAAACATGACAAATTTTGGCATTATTGTACGAAAATTTTTCAGGACACGTAGTTTCGAGATTTGGTAATGTCAACTGTTTTTCAAAACCGTGCGATATGACGACTGTTCGCCAAATATCGTATTAACGTTGACATCTTTTAAAGTTTAGAGCAATTAAAAACCAATATCCGTCAAATGATAGCCAAATTACAACCCGAAATAAGGTAAAAAGTCATTAAAAAAGATCAAGTCCTGCAAAAAGTTTAAAAGCTATTATATAAATATTGTTATTATTTATTGATAATAGCAAAGTTTTAGCAAAAAAAAAAATACTATACAAATTTTATTAAATTTAATATTTTTTGTATATTTTATGAAATTTTAATTTCAAATATATAGATTGGATTATTCTTTAAAGAAATAAATTTAATTATTTTCTCATTTTAGTAATAAAATCATATAAATGTCATACTTTCTAAAAAACTTGTTCGCATTTTGTCTTATAAATATAAGTTGTAGTAAAAAGTAATCCATTATTTTGCCAATAGATGGCTTTAGGAAACTGTATCTCCCGTTTTAAAAGTGCGATCGTGTTGCACTAGATGGCGTTAGAAAGATAAGATTTCGTACTAAAAAAGTTTCTCATACAGTTTTGTGATTACTTGACTCAGTATATTTTTAGCACGCGTCAAAGATGGACACCAACAAAGAGAAAATACGCCATATTTTACAGTTTTTCTTCGATAAAGGCGAAAACGCAAGCCAGGCAGCTGAAAATATGAATAGTGTTTATGGTCCTGATACTGTAACAGCCAATTATGCGCAATTTTGGTTTCGTCGATTCCGTTCCGGTAATTTTGATGTCAAAGATGCACCACGCTCTGGAAGGCCAATTATCGAAAATGTCGATAAAATAATGGAAATCGTCGAGTCCGACCGTCACGTAAGCACTGTTTCGATTGCCCAGGAGCTAAACATTGCACAAAAAACCGTTTGGAACCACTTAAATAAGGCTGGATACAAAAAGAAGCTCGATGTATGGGTGCCATACGAGTTATCGCAAAAAAACCTCATGAACCGAATTTCCATCTGCGAATCGCTGCTGAATCGCAACAATATCGATCCATTTCTGAAGCGGATGGTTACTGGTAATGAAAAGTGGGTCACTTACGACAACGTCAAGCGACAACGGTCGTGGTCAAATCGCAGTCACCCGGCGCAAACGGTGGTCAAGCCAGGATTGACAGCCAGGGAGGTTTTGCTGTGTGTTTGGTGGGACTGGCAGGGAATCATCTACTATGAGCTGCTCCCCTACGGCCGAACTCTTAATTCGGACCTATACTATCAACAATTGGACCGTCTGAAAAAAGCAATCGCCCAGAAGCGGCCAGCTTTGGCCAATAGGAGAGGAATTGTGTTCCATCAGGACATCGATAGTGACTCGCCAGAAGTTCCGAGACCTTGGTTGGGATGTTCTTATGCATCCACCTTATAGTTCGGACCTGGCACCAAGTGATTACCACCTCTTCCTGTCTATGACGAATGATTTTGCAGGTGAAAAATTCGCCTCAAGAGAAGATTGTGAAAATCGACTATCCCAGTTTTTTGCCAATAGGGACGAGGGTTTCTATGAGAGAGGCATTATGAAATTACCTCCAAAATGGCAACAAGTTATCGAACAAAACGGTGCATATTTGATACTAAATAAAACCTTCGATTGAATGCAAAAATAATGGATTTCTTTTTACTACACCTTATACAAGAGATTTTATAAAGCAATATTTTTCTTGTTATTTGCAATCTATTTTAGAACAAAACAAAAAGTTAATATTTTTTCTTGATTGTATTTGCCATTAAAAGGGTTATTATTTAGCATAATTCTAAAATATGTACAAAAAAAAGAACATCATCAGCGAAAAGATGCAAATCACTGTAATACCATTGAAATTGGAATTCAGGAAACATCAAGTGTCATTGCAAAAAAGTTTATACTCATTCCTTCAGCCGATGACTACCTTCATTATAAGTACGAATATATGTGTTTGAACATGTTTGCATACTCCTCATAAGGGTCAATAGTAGTTAGTATATGCAGACAAATTGCATAAAACTCAAACACTACGAAAATATACATGATTGCATTCAACACGAAGAACTCAAATTACAACAATTACACCTGTTCGATAGTACTTTAACGTACAACTCTCAACATTGTAATCGATCCAACTTGTGCGGTTTAAAATTCTAACCCATCCTAACGATCATCCTCCTCCGTCTCTTTTGCCAATCCAATTCCGAGCGTTAAGAATGTAACTACTCGTATACAATTTTAAGTTTGTGCTCTAAAGTGAAGCTAGTGGTGCCCAGAATATAAAATTCAGTCCCAATTAAGTGCATGCTGATGCAATTGGATAATAGTAGCAGTTTTTTTTTTACTGAACTTGTAAATCTCTTAATTCGGACCCAAGACAAACTACACGATGGGCAAACCTACAAATTAACCTGTTTAAATACTATACTAAACCGAGATGGGCCATCTCTAGTCTGATGGTTGGCCTGGTCAGCTCTGACCAGATATGCCTGCATAATTCCTCGATTCGCTGGAATTGAAAACTGGTTGAAAAACCGCATACTCGAATTCCATAGTTTGCGACTAACCGACTTATTCTAGTCAGAAGATCACTTTTGTTTCTGTGTGCATTTCCGAACGCAAAGCGGTGTTTATAAACAACAGATGCCCAGTGAGTAGTCATCACCATACCATAAGTCGAATAATCATCATCGCATAGTCGTAGTCTTCGTCGGTATTACACTATCATCAGCATATATTCGTTCTTGTAGAGGATGATTTTGAAATAAGACCGATTTCCCGGTAACAAAGACGACCAAGGATTGAAAATCATCGTCAGAACGCTTCGCTCATTTCTTTCGGATCTCCATTTCATCATGTTTCGAAGAAACGCAAGAAGCCACGAAGCCTGATCCAGTTGTCAGATAGAAGACCAGCTTCACCATGGAATCTACTTATTTTCCAGCCGCCCTAAGCTGTTCAATAGTACTCGTAAGAGTATCTTTGATAGCAATGTGGGTGATCGCGCGTGTGAAGCCTGATCGATCAGAACCAGATCAGAAATGTTATAAATTCTTATTTACCTAATCTTAGGCTTCCCCACCTTCTTTTTCTTCTTCATCAGATCAATGGAGTGTAATATTTGTAACAATAAATTGGCAAAAAATTACTACAATTTTTGAATATTTGAATTTAAAAAAAAAATGTTTTTGCTAAAAAATTTAAACATCAATTAAAGTCTGTCTCAGCTCAAGATGAATATTTTTAAATATTATTTAGAAGAATTCGGCTGTTGTGATTATATACGAGTAGTTGCAGAAAAGTAATGAGACTGTCATCAACGAAAAGTTACAATGAGCCTATAGGGGATATTCTCTTTCAAGAGCATAACCTTTTCGATTTTTTGAAGCACTGGGAGATGAACTACGTCTCAGGGGGTCTTTTAATATCGAAATCTTAACAAAAACAACTATATCGATAGCAGCATCAATAACAAGGACGAGATATAGCCCCTATTATTTGACAATTATTAAATATTGACATTATTAAGTATCAAATTTGTTTTTTAATAAAATTACCATTTTATATTATGTTGAGTAATTTTAAGAATAACCAGGTATATAATCTTAAATCCGCTGTTTTTTCGTCAAAAAAAACATATGTTTTTTTCATAGACAGCAGAAAAAAAATTTATTCAAAGTACTTGCCCTTGCTAGCTACACATTTTTTCCATCTCTCGAGCAATTTGGGGATACCATTCCAAAATAATTGCTTCTCTTTCGAGGCAAACCACTCATCAATCCATTTTCGGACGTCTTCGTAAGAGTCGAAGTGCTGCTCAGCGAGCGCGTGTCCCATCGACGAAAACAGGTGGTAGTCGGAAGGGGCCAGATCTGGTGAATAAGCGGGGTGGGGTAGCACCTCCCAGTTGATTGTCTCCAAGTAGTTTTGGACCATTTTTGACGTGTGCAATGGTGCGTTGTCGTGGAGGAAAATCAGCTTGTCATGTCTTTGTTAATAATCCGTCGTTTTTTCACGCAGAACACAGTGCAATTTGATCAGTTGTTGGTGGTAGTGGTGAGTATTGACAGTTTCACCAGGTTTCAACATCTCACAGCAGACGATACTCTGCTGATCTCACTAAACGCACAGCATCGTCTTCCGTCCGAAGCGATTTGGTATTGGGGAAGATGTTGATGGTTGGCCGGGATCAACCCATGATTTCTAGCGTTTAGGATTCTCGAAATATATCCACTTTTCATCGCCTCTCACAATCCGATGCAGAAACAACTTTCTTTTTTGTCTGACGAGCAAGAATTCGCATGTGTTTTGGCTTCACTCCATCTGCCTATCGTTCAATTCATGCGGCACCCATTTTCCGATCTTTTCAATCTTCTCCATGGCACGCAGATACACGAAAATGCCTGGTTGAGTAACGCACAATTGCTCCGCAAGCATTTTTTGCGATTAGGTATCGTCTTCGTCCAAAAGAGCCTGCAATTGATGGTCCTCAACCTTTCTAGGCCGCTTTTCACGCTTCTTGTCCCACATGTCAAAATTGCCGTCTTTGAACCGACGAAACCAATCTCGGCACGTTGTTTCCAATAAAGCACTGTCACCACAGGCCTTTATAAGCATTCGATGTTATTCAGCAGCCGATTTCTTCAAATTGAAGCAGAAAACCAGAGCTTCCAGCATATGCTCTTTTTCTGCCACAAAACTAGACATGATTACCAAAGGAAAAATGTTTCTTGTTGTATGAAATTACTGACAATGTGCACTGATTAATGTTGACAGATAAAAAAAAGTATGGCGTATCCATGATAGCTTAATACGCTCACTTACGCCATCTATGACCAAACAGCAGATTTAAGCTTATACCCTTTTGTTTTTATGTCAATTGGCCTATTAGATTTGAGGCCGCCGTTTAACTTTTCCTTATAAGATTATGTAAGCAAGTGTTTAAGCAGTTAATTCACAAACTTAAGAGCATTAAAAGGATAAATAATTATAATAATACAATAGAATAAATGATTACAGCAGAGAAAGTTATCAAAAACTAACTTTAAAGAATCGAGTCCAGCTATAAGTTTTTTGATTTTATTTGAATGATGACAAGATTTTAGTTTGAATTTTGAATATGTTTTACTAAACTAAATTCCCAAAGCACAAATTGAATAAGCTTTTATGAATATTTCATCAATCACAATTGTAATATTGAAGATACCATTTTTATTCATTGTTCCGGTTAGGAGATTGTGTCGGCCACTCAAAAAAGTGATTGTTTTTTTCGTTGAATGATTCTTGGAGCATGTATTTGTGTGTTATCCTGTTGAAAAATTGACCAATGATGTTGCATTGTATCATTTATTTAGCTGATTGGACTTTAAAGCAGTTGCTTGTATTTTGTTACGGCTTATGTCCCTAACAGAAGAACAAATCTTCCCAGAAAATAACTGAACTGAACCTACTGTGGTAGAATGCCAAATACTTCGGGCTTCTTCCTCAAATCATAGAAATATTAAAATCATGGAAATATAACTACATTTACACTTTTACCTGAAAAAAATGCATACTAACCCAACCTTTAACAACAAAAATATTCGAAAAAAAAATATAGATGGTTTCGAACAGTTACCGGGTAGTGATTTTCACCAATACATTTAACCAGGAAATTTATCTATGCAACAATAATTCATAAACAATAAATTAACTTTAATGAACTGTGAAGTGTTTTTATATTTTTTAAATGAGTTAAAACTAAATTTTTGGAAAATAAACAAGATCGTAAAAATATTATTCATTGTACATTAGCTGTGAAAGTTTCGAAAACAGAAATCGATCAGTGACGAATGAATGCTATTATTATGCACTCAAATATTGCAAAATGATAATTAATTAATTTCTGCCCAAATGCACCGTGAAATTCTGTAATTTTTGTGGTTGACAGATGAGAATTGAATTCATTGGCCGACCATAAACAAGTCAGTAACAAAGCCAATCCGTACTCAGCTACTCGTACAGCCGTGGTCGAAATGGCAGATAATTGTTCTGTTGGCTGCTTGCATTAGAATTTTCCAAAGATTCCTTTGCAGATGCACTGCATTTACAGTGGCATTTGCATACTCATACATTACGACTTTAGACTATCAGTTTTAATTATTTCTCTCGAACACTTCCACTCTGGTTGGCGGTCGTTATGCGCGAAGTTAAATTAACCGAAATGCATTTTGAGAATCTGAACCAAATTGGCGCTTTACCTCCATTAAAAAAGAATCCCAAATCCGAAAAATCCGAAAGAAAGAGGAATCAAAAATAAAATCATCATTTTGGTAGTGTCGTCGGCACATCAGTTTAGTGGATGTGCCCACAATCATCTTAGTCGTTACCACCAATCTAACCCGGGTAGAAGTGAAGTAAATTTTTGCCTGGTTTACTATAATCCATCAGTGTGGAAGAATTGGCCACTGCTAATAATGCTATTTCGGATTGGTATGGAAGCACTTTAAATTCTGACCTCCGGTGCCCCGAACAATGCCATTTTGGGAATTTTATGTTGCATTTTCGAAAAAGAACATATAATTACACGTAGGTATTAGAAGTGAAAATGTAACGTAACAAAGGATCGTAGCTCCCACTCTGCAAATCATTTCGTTAAATTGGATTGTTTATATTCGGATTTTGTTCATATTCTTCCTGTAAATTTTATAGCAGCCTTTGTGCTACAAATACTTACAAAAATGGAAGTTGAAACAAAAGTATTTGCTGCAGCCAATCGAAAATAAAATCATCGAAAAGTGACTATGGTTGATGGTTAGCAGTAGTCTCAACCTACAAACAGTCTCTGTTGAATAACTACTAATAACAGCAGAGTTCGCCGGCTTCCAATTAAAACGAACCAAAGAGCAAGGAGTGAATGGGCTTTAACAATCCTTCGCGTTAATTGGGTCGTGTAACTTCTGGTTAGCAACATCAAACGTGGCAATAAACCGATTTTTATGCGTCTTAATTAAAAGACTCGACACTTTATGGGTTTTTACCTGAAAATAGACGCTCTTCATTTAGTAGCCATTTGATGAATGTTGCTATCACCTAGACGGTGTGGTGTCTGTTCGATGGCTCTATTTACTCGTAAGTATAAGTAAGTCCACTCTTAAATGATATTTGGACGCTATTCGATAATTGAAACTATCATCAAAACTATGAAAACGTGAAATGCGATTAAGGAATTTTGTCGAGTTTATTCTGTTTTGAAATTCCTTCGAGGATATGGATGTACTGGGAAACAATCGAAAGAGTAAGTGCAAAATATTTGCACTTCTGCTATTTTAAGAAAGTAGATTTAATTTTTTTCTACCACAAAATTATATAGAAATTTATCTACTCTAAGTACCTTCAGTAAGAAGCCATTGTATTGGGAAATAGTTATAATAAATTTATATATGTATATGTTAGGATTATCCAATTTATGCTCTGGAAAGTAAAATTTTATAAATTTTATTTTAAAATAAGATTTTGATTACAAACTTTCTTTTTTATATTACTTCAAACTTGCCATTATATATAATATTATATAAATAGCTATTACAATACTTCTTGCTGGACTCGATCCTTTTGAGGTATTTTTTTAAATCCTTTTTTTGCACATTTTCGGCTGTAAATTCACCATTTCTCAACGGATGTTTATTTTTAAATGCTACAAAATTATTTTATATAATTTGGTTATGAAACAACTTTTTTGATTTTTTGAAGTACTGGAAAATGAACAACGTCTCACGAAGGTTTTTAATATCGAAAAGTCCAACGATATTCAATCGAACTGAAATTGGTCAGAAGCCAATTGACATCACCAAATATCGAAATTACGCGTTCTGGCAGATTTTCACCAAAATTTGCTATATTATGTTGCTTATGAAGCCTTTTTGTTATAAATGCATATGGCTTATATTAAAATCTTGAAATTTGGGCTAAAAATTTCTCCGAGCGAGAAATGAGCCTCATCACTGAAGAAATTTATCTCAAAAAATCAGCGTGGTTCCAACATACAATCACTGTTCTTTAACATATTCTATAATGGCACTTTTTTAATCTAAATAAATATTATCTTAAAGAATAAATATATATGAGGTCTGTTCAAAAAGTATCGCGAATTTTGAATTTGCGTGGGTTACGTATATTTGATTTTCGATTTTTTCGGCCATTTTGAATGTTCAGTTAATTTTTGACAGTTGCTTTGCTTCCACGTGTTTGGACTCGTTTTCGATTTTTGCCCATTTTTGACCAAAAACATCATCGCATTAACATAACGACGACCCAAATTTGCTCCAGAGGGTCATAACTGATGACGAATCATGGGTTTATGGTTATGACGTGGAAACCAAAACTCAATCATCCCAATGGAAACTGCCGCAACAGCCAGGACCGAAAAAAGCGAGCCAAGTTCAGTCGAATGTGGAGGTTTTTCTTTAATTTTCTTTCGATTGCAGGGGCGTGGGGCATCATGAGTTGCCACAGGGTAGAACAGTCAATAAGACATATTAACTGCAAGTTATGCGCAATTAGCCCCTGCTCATTTTTTGATAACGCCCCTGCTCACACATCCTTGCTTGTGCGAGAATTTTTGGCTAAAAACAACACACTAATAATGTTGCAGCCACCGTTTTCCCCAGATCTGGCCCCCTGTGACTTTTCTTGTTCCAGAAACAGATTCGTTGATCCATTTTTTGGAATGGGCAAAAATCGAAGACGAGTCAAAACACGTGCAACCAAAGCAGCTGTCAAAAATTAACTAAATATTCAAAATGGCCGAACTTATCACCACAAAAAATCGAACATCAAATATACGTAATCCGCGAAAATTCAAAATTCGCAATACTTTTTTAACAGACCTCGTATAACCACTGTAAACACATATAGCTATACTTTCCATTTAAATTTTCTTTATTTTTATACTAGGCTTCGTATTTTACGTGCTCACAAAATTTCACACCAAAACCACTTACTAGAAAATATTTGTATAACTGTGAGTGATCCCAAGCAGTTGTCGCTCAGTGTCTGTACTCAAGATATGAAAAAAATAATAATGTACTTGTTTTAATTATTAAATTAGTACTAATATAGGAATATTTCGAATTCAAATCACTTTTTAACGAATGTGAGAAATTTCATAGTAAATTAAAGAGAGGAGTATTTTTCAGCAACATGTTGATAGCAACATGAAAAAGCTCAGCAGCATTGCAGACAATGCCAAATTATCTTTTCTTTATTTATTTTTTCGTATTTATATTGTCATTAATTCTTGATAACTTAAAGTACTATAATTCTGTACATTATTATTTTACTAACAATATATTTTGATATCATAATTTATAAATCAACCAAAAAAAAAATATTTCATACAATATAAAAATAGCAATTTTGGCAAGAATTTCTTTTGAGAAATTTCTATAGTCCCCAACATACTACATACTTTTGATTGATTAAATTGTTTGTAATATATTTTTATATTGGTATTTTTTTTTATTTATATTTTATTGGAATTCAAATTATCTGAGAAAATTTCTCCTAATCATGAATGCTTCTACTAAGACTGCAATATAAATAACAAAACATCTAAGCAAATATACAAATAGATTCACATAAATTAATAATTTATGTCAAATTGTAAAGGAAATATCTTAAAATATTACCACTTGATTTGATGTTAAGCCTATTTCCTTATAAATATTATCAAACTATTCAGATATAAAAATAACTGTTTTGTCAAGTGAATGTATCTCAAGATTAAATAAATGTCGATTCGAAACAATCGCTTTGTTGACTATGTCCGCAATATTGTATTCATTTTCAGTTAAGTATTTGAAGATAGATTCCTAAAAGCAGATGAGATCTTTTATAGATTCACCACACACAACACTTATATCTTATTATAAAATTTAAAAATGAATGACAAAAAAGTGACTTGTTGAAAAAATCTGTAGAAAAACAACCGATGAAAGTGTCTCTCTCTCAAAAGTTCCTCTTCATATTCAATATTTGTTGTTATATTTTTTTTTCATTTTTCAATTTTTGGACCCATGCAATCCATTCGACTAGATAAATAAATCCGTCACAATAGAATCTATCCAGGTGTATAATATTTAGTATAATTCATAACGGCTCTTGAATAGATTTAAATGGTAAAAATGTTGTCCGAACATAGCCGCGAGCAAATCGCAAGTGTTGTTTTGTGGGCGGAAAGGGATTTGCGATTACGATCGAGAACGTCTTTCAAAAGCAATGTTTCTGTTTCATTGTCAGTTTTTTGTGTATGTTTTTCTTCTTATTTTTATTTTTTATTTGTTGTATATAAATTTCAGATAGTTTTAAATGTTATTCAATGCTGGGAAAATTATTTCCAAAAATTGGTCTCGAACACCTCATGGAGTCGCACTTAACAAATATTCATGACGTTGAGGCCGTCATGAATACCAACGATACTCGTATATGAACAACCTGCTCATAAGTACGAGTAGATGATGATTCAAGAACGTGTTGTCACCTTGTGCCGCTGTTGTCGATATTATGGCCACCGACACTATCGTCGAAACCACGATGGTCATCATCACTATCGCCATCAGAATTACCATCGCCGCCGAATGTTGCATACGAGTACACAACCCGATATGTAAATGAAGATGTGAAAAACAAGTTCAAATCCGAAAATATGTAAATTCGAGTGTGAGTTATGCAAATCAGTAATCAACAGGGTATCGTCCAATTCAATTCCGTCCAGTTAAGTCAAATTGACTCCAAGTGCCGGAGTTTACTCCATCGAACCAGCCGCCAGGTTGGCATTCAATTTATTTTTTTACATAGTAGCCATCGTGCTGATGATGATGATCGCGGGATTCAATGTGAGAGATCTGTCATAGATATCAACGTGCAGTCTTGTAAACGTAATCCAGCATGCCAACGAGTTGATGTTTCCTGTCTTTCTAGATCATCGTCTATCCCGTATCGGTCTTACACGAAAAACTAACTGAATCTTCTTAAAAATTAAAAATTGGAGAAGTGAATCTCCATAAAGAAATTCAATTTATTTCTAAAATCTTGTATTTTTTAAATTTCACTTAAAAAAAAAAACATTTTCACAATAAGATTAAACGTTATAAGTTGTTGAGAGATGTGATGATATTTTTCAGTAATAGATCCTTTTTCTCCGATTGAATGTGATTAAGAAATAATAATTCCAATTATTGTGTATCCTGATTTGACGAAGCTCAGAGCATTTGCGTCCAGTACGCAGCGATCCTCAATTCGAATCCAGATAGTGACACAGTCAGAATGTCCTTAAGTTATTGGCAAATAGAATCAGTTATCGCGGCCATGCTAAAATTGTACATTTTAGGACATAATTTCCAATAATAATTTTAATTTTGATTTAAGCATAATTTTCTACATGGCATTAATAAATTTTCATATTATTTGAAATTATTCAGTAAAATGACAAAACATTTTTTATTAACTTTTTTATTATCAAAGTTTACATACTATTTAAAAAATTTCTACAATATATAAATTATTAGTTAAAAAAAAATTTAATTTTTGGATCCAAATATAAGGACTACTACTTTCTATTTTTATAACAAGATTCCGATTTATATTTTTGTCAGCAAGGAAAAATCCGAAAATAATAGAAAAATTATTTCTAGAATTTTTGAACAAATAATCCTAAAAAAAATCCTAATAATCTCAACATAAAATGAGACAAATTTCTTTTTGGAAATTTAATCAATTTTCAAGACTATAATTTATTATATTCAATTTAATATTATAGAAACCAAAAATTTAACAAACATAAAAAATAGTTTTTTATTCGTTTTATTTAAAAAAAAAAAAAAATTAAATAATAATTTCTTATAAATAAAATTTCTTTCAAAATATTTTTCTATGTTAAGAAGATCGTAAATACAACTGCAGACACAAGTAAGATTTTGTCTTATTTATTGTTTGTTGGCGTTTAAGATTTATTTATATAGAAAACAATTAAATATTTATGGTATAAGATATTTATACAAAAGAAATTTTAAATAGAATTCCGTAAAGTTTTGCTTCATAATAATAATAAGCTTACCATAGAAATAAAATTGTTGACAGAATATTCGACTAAATAGCAAATTATTTGGAAATTGTTCAAAGTTCAAGAATAAATTAATCAATTTCTATATTCTTAAATAATGTTTTGTTTTGTTTTTGTTTTTTTTTTTGGTTTAATTTTATTATCTTTTATTTAAAATATAAAATAATATCTTATGAAAGTATCTTTTTTTCGAAATGAAATTTAACTCATTTTAAGTAGAAAGTTTTGAAAATAAAATTATAGAGAAATATCCATTTTATAGTTTGAAAAGTATATCGCAATCAATTAAAAAACTAATTAAAATACATAGAAGAAAATATACTATTTATTTTGAAAAAAAAGTTGCCATATTTAAATATTAATATTTAAAATATAACAAATATATGGTATTGATTGAAAGAACAGATTTTAGATTTTTCGGAAAAATATTTTCTTCAGTGATTAGTGATTAGGTTCGTGATTTCTCGCTCAGTAGATACGTTAATAAACCAAAATTTCCATGTATAAAAATTTAAAAATTTACAAAAAACTATAAAGAAGTTATTGTATCTGGACTGTCTGGGGTGTTTTTTAGATAAATTTCCATGTATAAAAATTTAAAAATTTACAAAAACTATAAAGAAGTTATTGTATCTGGACTGTCTAGAGGTGTCGTTTAATCCTACTTCTTTGAACATGAATAAGGAGAAACCGTTACCGGCCGGCAATTCTGAGTACTATGACACTATGAAAACTAATTTTCTTTTTTACCTGAACTTTAAAATTTAAATTTTGATCATATGTGGTTTTAACTAAATGGTATCACGAGCCACACAGCATTACAAAATTTTGGCTTTATTGTGCGAAAAGTTCCTACGATACGTAATTTCAAAATCGGATGATATTAAAATTTTTCTGGCGGCAAAGCTATATAAAAAAATTTATTTCAGCAGATAATTTTTAAATTTTAGAACATTTATTAATGGCAAAGTTTTGTTAATATAATAAAATTAAAATTTTAATAACATCTTAATTTAAAAAACGTTTAGTTTAACGTTACTTTTTAAATCATAAATTGGATAACTGAAATAAATGGTATTTTTAAGATCTTGTATCTCAGGTAGTATTCGCTAAGTATTGAATGAATTTTAAAAAAATCTTTTTTTTTAAATATTATTACATTTTATTATTTTTCTAGAAAAATGAATAAATTAAATATTAGTAAGATATACCAACACTTTTCAAACCTGTTACGTAGAGTACTTATCAAAGTTGATGGATAACATAATAAAACCTGAAGTATATTTTTTAATAAAACTTATAAATATTATTCAAAAAAGGAAAAACAAAAATAATTTATAGATAAATTTATCATTACCCGTTAGTATTAAGAAATTACTATTAAATGGTATCTAAATGAGATTTCTTTCTCCATAAAATAAAATAAATATCTTATAAAATGTGGAAAAAATTTCATAGATTGGTAATCAATATTCAGAATTCTTTGCATAAAAATATATCTTAATATGATCACGATCATAGTAGGGAAAGATCAGCTTTTTAAAAGGAATTCCAATTGGAATCTCTACCAAGCTGTTGGTGAATATTGAACCTTAAATAAAAATTCAGTGTTGAAACTTCTTATCTTTGCTATTAAGATACTTTTCAGTGTTCGCATTTATTTCGGATTTTATAGTTTTTTTACCATCCCGGCTTAATTTACTTTTCGATATCAGTATTTTTCATAGTAATTATGCGCATAGATAGCTCATCTTAAATACCACTTCTTTTTTCTTTAAAAAAAAAAATAAAAAAAAAAAACTTTAATAAATTTCCAAAGAAAAAGACTATAAATTAAGCTAAGAATAAAAATAAACCAATCAGCTTAGGCACCCACCACGAGCTACTTCGATGAGGACACATCGAATCCGTTGTAAATTAAGACGTTCTCCATCGTCCGTACAAGCGTATGTGTAGGCAAAATGTTGTCCCCAGTTTAGTGGTTAGATTGATTTTTAGTTTTAGTTTTATTCGATTTTTTCCTTAAATTCATTAAGATATTGTTAAAACAAAAACGAAATCAAATTATCATTTCTCATAAATTGAATAATTTTCCAATTTGGTTCTTTATCTAGTCACATCTCACCGAATGTGGTTGTTATAGCGCTCAAGATGAAGACATTTTCGAAGGTAGTTTACTGTTAATACCATTTTAGTTCAAATATTGTGTTCGTTTCATCTCTGCTCCCGCGCATAGATTATACGCCTATAAGATCTAGCTTCAATATGACCTGGTCAACCTGGTGGAATATGGATTCCGGCACATTCAACACGATTCCGAACGATTCCATAATCTTTTCGTTCGATGGCAGTAAGTCAAATGGAATTAGAATTGGAATTTTTGTACCTGAAATGAATAAATACGAATATAAGATTAGACACCTGCAACAAATGTATGTACGTGTATGTACATATATGTGTTTTGTTGAATAGGTCTAAATCCGAATGATGAACATGATTTTTTCAATGAAAATCTCACCGGAATGCTTAATGTGACAGTGGAGAAATGAGGGAGCAAAAGAGTCATTTTGTTGATTTTATTTGCTAGCAAATGACCAGATTTTGTATATTTTTCCAGTTTCTTGAACTAACGGATTCCAATTTACTTAATTGAAATGTAAAATATTATGAAGATGTATGTACAAGTTCCACGTGAATGCTTAACAAACAAAAAACTGAGAAAATTTTTGAAAAGATTTCAACTAACTTAGATGAACGTGTTGAATACGGAAATCTAAACCGAAACCGAAACAATAAATATGATTGCTTGTAAATGTCGATTGTGTTAAAGAATTCAACGTAAAAATTTCTCTTAGTAAACACCATTTTATTTAAATAACAGTTAAATATTAGCACCTTGTTCAACTGTCATGTTTCATTTTTAGAAAAATACCGGTAAGCTGAGAAAAATATCAGAAAATATGGCAAGAAAATTTTTTCTGTACAATGGAAGGTAAACCAAAATATTTTCTTCTAAATGCTGTTGAATAAAGTTAATTTTTCGTATATCTTCCAATTTGAAGAAAATATGTTTTTTTTTGTTGTAGATTTAATAAAATAGTTATAAATTCATTTGAATTAAATCAATTTCAAAAATACTTTTAAAAAAAAACTACCAGCAATATGTCTAGTCAAAGGCATAGTACAAATAAAAGATTATCCAATTTTTAATATGGAAAGTATAGTAATAAAAAGTATAATTTTTATTTAAACTTTGATAATATTTTTAATTTAAACTATTTTTTAAGCTTTGCCATTATGCAAATAAATTACCTGTTTTTAATTGACAGTCACGATGTTTCTTTCAGGACTCGATCTATCCAAGGTTTTGGATGACTTTTTCTCACATATCGGGTTGTAATTTGGCACTTTCTTAACGAGTGTGGAGTTTCAAAAGCTCTTATGTTTATCAGTTGTCTGTATAAATGCAACAAATTTATGTAACTTTAGAATAAAAAAAATTTGACATCAGCAAATATCGAAATAACGTGTCCTAGGAAATTTTCGCCCAATAAAGCCAAAAATTTGTCGTGTTTTATAGTTTTTGGTATTGTCTTATTAAGTTTTTGGTATTTTCGTGAATAAAATGGCTTTTTAATAATTATTTGTCGGTTTTTAGAAGCTCATATATGTCAAATTTCCTTAATGTTATACACCTAGCAAGATATGAGCCTCATCGCTGCAAAAAAATTGTGAACCGAAAAATCCAAAGCGTGTTGTTCCAACACCCCATCGACGTACCTTCTGCGTATTCCATAGCTGAAAGGTTTTAATTTTAAAGTAATTATAAAATGGCAAAGTAAAGAAAATAAACAAATTTTCCCTTAATTTATATTTACAACTAACAAATGTAAAATAACTTTTCAAAACTACAAAATGGATAACCGATTACATATTGAATTAATTTAAAGATTTCGAATTGGTTTATGCAATTTTAATGACCACATCAATAAGAAGTACGATAGTAGTTATTATCAATTCTCAATCGATTATCAGAATGTACTTGAAATGAAAATGTACACGTTGCAACAATAATTGATAATAATAAAACTAATTTAAAAAAATATGTTTAATCCAAAACTATAAGACTTTGTGGATTCAGTGACCACCCGCACCCGATAAACAACATCATAAATATTATATTTCGAAGATGGACAGACACCGCAATCGCAATTACAGATCAATTCAATCTTAAAATCGCAAAATTGCAAAATCGCTATATCTGAAAATCGGACAAGCTCAGAACTGTGCAAATAGTATAGAGGGAAAAGTGTGGTGGGGGCTGGTTCTTCAAATGCAAAAATCGTCGGGAATTGCACATTAAGACAATCGAACAGGGAAAAACACTCACATAACGCGGCAATTTATAGTTGTTAATGGTCCCATAAATAATATAAACGTCGCGTGGTTCGGATGATTGTCATGGCCATGCACACCATGCAATCTGTTCGCGGTCCTTATGGGAATTGCTGGTTAAAAGAACGCGAATATGACGCGCTAGCTGAACGAAGACGCACTTGCCTCAATCGAGTTCATCCATTGCAGTTAAAGTTGTTTCCACCGATCAATAAATAAACAGAATATGAAGAAAGAGGAATGTTTACCATGCAATTCTGAAATGAAAGTGGACAATACTGGCCATACTGGATCCACCACCAACCATCGCCATATTGTGCTCGGCAGAAATAAAAAAAAAAACAAAAAAAAAAACCATCAACCGGTTCAATACGATTTTAATTAGTTTTGTTTACTCTTGGTGCTCTGTCATAGGCGTGTGTGAACTGATCTCACAAACGAAGTGATCCTCTTTCAAGTCGAAAGGGGGAACTGGCCGTTCCCAGGTCGAACTAAATTTTTTTGGGAACTTAAAAAAAGTGTCGCTGCTTGCCTTTGCTTTTGCCTGCACCTTTTTTAATATTATAATTACACGGATCTGATAAAATAATGAGCGTCTCACAGGTCATCAAGATATTTGGCCATTAAGCTTTAAGGATCGCGAACTTACCGCTGACCGCTAAATGCCGATTGCTGAACGCAATTCATGCAACGAAATGGATTGCGTGGTCGTAGACAGCAACGTGATTTATTTTCAGTTCACTAAATTTCGGCAATGATGCACGTTAGTCAGTGTGAGACGGTAATGAGTGTACCCATCCGACCGAAGTCCAGCCCCAGGACTAACTAAGATTCGTCGTATTATAATTTGGAGCTTGGCAGCTACGTCCTGCATCGTTCGGATAGGTGAATTGGCCTGTTAGCGTTGACAGAAAATGGATTGCAAGGCCCAGTAATTAACATCTTTATAGCTTCGATGATTTATTATAAGGATCCCAGCCAACTACACAATTTCGATGATGTTTTCTTTCAAGCGCAGGAATTTGATTTGATTGACGATCTGTCTCTTGCACCTCGAAATACCGGCCATTTAGAAATAAATTCAGTTCATGCCGAAGATGTTAAGGATAAATTAGTTTCCATAACTGATGTCTGTAAAGAAAATACAATTGTGATAGCAGACAGTAACTAAAATGCTGGTACTTATTTCATAATTAAGTAAATTTTTTTTTAAATTGGTGTAAACTTCTTAAATCTTATTAAAGTGAACAGACATTTTTCTTAAAAAAATAATTGTTATTTTTTATTTTCGTTAAAATGATTTTTTTTTTTTAAAAAATTTCCGAATTGTTTGAAGAATCCATTTTGTAGAAATTTAATATATTTTTTCTTAATTTGTTTAAAAATTATTAAATTTGCCATTTTAAAATAAAAATTATTAACACGTTAAAAATTGTAAACATTTTATATGAGTAAAATTGTTTTAAAAAAAAGCCACATTTTGCGTAATATTTTCTTTAGAGAGGAAGCTCATTTTCGGCTTACTAGATACGTTAATAAGTGACTTTAAAAACTCATTGTATAAGCGATAAGTGACTTTTTTATGTGTATCTTACTTAGTCTGAAGATATTTTTGGCCCGCATGTCTTTCAAAATAAAGAAGATGAGACTGTTACCGTCAATTTGGAGGACTGTGTTTGCATGATAAAATACTTTTTTTGGGCCTGAACTTTAAGAGTTTTATATGAAATATAAACAAAATAGCATCACAAGTAACACAACATAAGAAATTTTTTCTTTAGTGCGCAAAAAGTTCACAGGACGCATATTTTTGAGATTTGGTGATATCAATTGACCTCCAGAATTTTGCGATTTCATATCGTTGGAATATTTTTATATAAATTTATAAAAAAAAGCTTATTTTTACAAAAAAAAACTTCATCTTGACAGCTTTTAAAAAACAACATCCGTCGAATAATAAATGGCCGAATTACAAGTCGATATGTTCTAAAAAGTCAACAAAAATTACGTCTAAAGAATCCAGTGCTTCAAGAAATGTGATAGTAAATATTCAAATTTATATATAATGGAAAAATTTAATCAATATAAATATAGTAAAAATTTTATCAAAACCAAATTAAAAATATTTTTTATTTCATATTTTTTTTCCAAAACATAAATTGGATTCTTTAATAATGCAGCTTCGTCCTGGGTACAGTTCTGACAAGCGTCGCATTGGTCTGCAAGATATGAAAAATATGCAATAAAAATTTTCTAGTTAAAAATGGAAATAATAACAAATCAATCAATTGCAACATTGTTGAGAATTGATTTCACACAAACAGTTATCCTTTTTATCTGCGAGATTATTTAGTAACAATTATTTTTCTTCGAAAAACCATAAGATTGTCTTGTGTAGAGCTTGGAATGTATTACCTCAACTTGACGGTACCGACTGAGCCTGTTGGCAGTTGAATCGTATTGGAGGTGTGCAATTTTCAATGTAAATACCTGTCGAGTTAATGGAAGTGGGCAGGAAAAACAACTAGCTATGGAAAATCATGTGCCGCCGACAAATTGTGCGATTAGCCTCGTCATCGTTGGCCATTTCATTTCGGAATTCTGAGTCTAAAGACAAATCTTCCTTACAGATTATTTATACTTCCATCATACGATGGAAGAATACAGCTAAGTTCGAATAGTCCTCATCATGATAATTTGTTCAAAATGTTACTTAACTTAGCCTAGGATTCCACCGGCAGTTTTACTCCGATACTATATTAAGTACGAGTACCTTACCCGAACGATGTTCATGAACGTGATTTATTTCTAAAAGAGGAGTGTGCGATGGTTGAAATTGTCGTTTAAGATTATCATAAAACAAAACATCCTAAATATTGTTTAATAGATAAATTGCAATGAGTTGATAATCGACAATCGTCATTCAGTATACAAAAACAAAAAAAGCGGTAAAATTTTCAATTCGATTGGATCAATAAACCAGCCAAACATTTAGTCTTGTCGACATCCAAATTGATGGCAGATAATAAGGCTATTTTTTCATCTCATTTATTTTCAAGTCTTCCCAGAACTATCGAGGAAACGAACTATTTCGAGTGTGGGTGAGATTGCTCATTATGATCGAAATGAGCCAAATCGACTAAATCGTCCAAATAGACGATCAAATCGACAATGGATATTCACGTACTCGTATGTTTCCAATCGGAACAGAGAGATTTGCGCACAGCTTGAGATGTTAGCGAACGCCTTATGTTGATAATGGGCAGCACACATTGAACCGTCTATCAATGGATCGGATCGTGCAGAGAATGGGAATCATCCCAGCACAGCCTACTCACTTTACTATCATCTAAATGTCTAAATTATGAACATTTCATACCAGGCCAAATATGCAGTGAATAAATAATCGTTTACAGATAAAAATAAAACTACGAATACAAAACCAAATCAAATCTATTAAATATTGTAGTTACATAAAAAAAAAATAGACCAATTCCAAACATATAAAACCTTTTTTTCATGGTCAAATTTCTTCTTAATTCGGTGTTTTCTCAGGAAATATTTAATCATAAAGACTTATCCAATTTGTGTTTTGTAAAGTTAGGTGAAATTAAATACATTTTAATCTAAGATATTTTATTTCTATTTCGATGATATTGTCTAATCTTTGTCATTATGTAAAAAATATAACATTAGCTAAATTGCTGTTACAAGACTTCTTGCAGGACTCGATGCTTTTGATTGCGTATTTTGAGCTCTAATTCGGCCACATATTGACGGATGTTAATTTTTAAATGCTCAAAAAAAAACTTTTAAAAAAAAGTCTAACGGCATCAAATTGCGCGATCTTGAAGGCTAATTAACATCGCCTAATCCTGAAATAATGCGTCTTGGGAACATTTTGACCAATAAAGCCATAAATTGTCATTTTGTGTGGTTTATGGCATTGTTTTGATGAAATCACATATATTTCATTCAAAGAATACAGTCTTTTTTCGTGAATACAATGGCTTTTTCATAGTTATTTGTGGGTTTTCAAAACCCCATTTATGATTAGTTTGCTAACTGACATATCCACCGAAAAGAAAATGGCTAAAAATATTGTTTGTGGGGTTTTTTTGTTAAACTTTGAATAAAATTTTGTTCGAAACGTGCCTACTTGAGAATTAGAACTTTTGTAAACATTTTTATAATTTTATTTGATTTTTTTTTTTCATATATAAAAACAATCAATAATATTAAATGCCAAACTTTAATCTAAACAAATTTGAACTTTTATTAATATAAGGTTTTCCAATAAAAGTGATATGATTTTTAAGTGACGTTTCGGCCATTTGTAATATGTCATGATCTATCTTTTTTTCTTTCATTATATTCACTAATGTTTACAATTTGATCGTGGAGAGATATACGCAAGAACAACGTTTACAATCTATTCAATTTTATTATCAAAATAATCGTTCTCCAATTGCAACTTTTCGTGCGCCAACTTTCATCTGAGTGGTGCGATAAATAAACAAAATTGTCGGTTCTGCTACGAAGAAAATCCACAAATTATTCATGAACACCCATTACATTCACCTAAATTGACGGTTTGGTGTGGTTTTTGGTCTGGTGGAATCATCGCTCCGTACTTCTTTCGAAATGAAGCTGGTAACACCGTTACTGTCAATGGAGAGCGGTATAGATCGATGATAACCAACTTTTTAAGGCCGAAATTGGAAGAAGTTGATCTTGACAATATCTGGTTCCAATAAAACGGTGCTACGTGCCACACAGCACCTGCAACCACCGAATTATAGCGAGAAAAGTTTGGAGATTCGATTATTTCAAGAATTTTTTGACATTGAATGGCCTCCAAGAAGTTGTGATTTAACACCATTACACTATTTCTTGTGGGGTTATTTAAAGTCATTGGTCTTTAGCAATAAACCAGATGCTTTTCAAGCTTAAGAAGTCAATATTGAACGTGCTATTCATGACATACGTCTTGATTTAGTAGAAAAAGTGCTCGAAAATTGGATTCATCGAATTCGTTCCTGCAAAAGAAGTCGTGGAGGCCATTTGAATGACGTTTTATTCAGAACTTAATTGTATCGATTGTACTTCAAATTAAATAAAAAACATTTGAATTTCCTTAACAATTAGTGTGTGTTTTTTTTTTAAAATAAATCATATCACTCTTATTCGAAAACCCTTTATATATGCTTAACAACTGTCAAATAATAGGTCTGTACTTTCCAAACTACAAAATTGATAATCGCATATTTAATCAACCGTACTGGGTTTTTACTAAAAAATAATCTATTAATTTATTGAAATTTTGAGTTTAAATTTCATTCAATTGAAAAATTATACTTAATACAATAAATAAATTTACTACTTTCAAGTTTTAACTTTTTTCATATAACACTGCAATAAAATATATTTTATAATATTCAAAATACACTTTCTGGCTTGCAGATTTAATTAAAAGAACAGAATTACTAATAGTGATTGAATATAACTTAATCAATGACTGTTCGACATGCATTGCAAACAATTGTAAATAATTCCCACAGGGCAACTTCTATCGCAACCAAATGGATTAAAACTCGATTAATTTGAAATATATTCGACTAAACATATCGATTATACAAAATAAAAAAAATAGGAGTAAAAATAATAATAATAGATAATAGCATGCTTCCCACATTCGGTTAATGTCTGTATAGAACTCATACGAGTAAGTTCCATAAACGTTACAATAATTTTCCCATGTTTTTCTATTTCTATCGATTTTAGATAGTCTTCAATTAAAGATATTCATGTAAACTACACACAATACAACTATTCCAAATGGAATCATCCTCCACCATAATGTGATACACATTTTTAAACGTATCATCAAGAAGACAACACAAAGAAAATACAATCTTTAAATCTTCCAATAAAATAAGATCATCCAAAGTAAATGGATTGCAACGATCCACAAATTTTCTTTTTTATTATAAGTAATAACGAGAGCATTTTTATTGAAAACGAACCTGTAAACATGGTCCAATATTTAAAAAGTACGCCCACACATTTCTCGTATAAATAAGAATATCAGAACATATGCTAAATAGTCGGAAAAAATGCTGAAAGTATGATGTGGAGTAGGAAAAATTCACGCTATTCTGAATGGGGAAAGAGAAAAACTTTTTAAAACCAAATCGTAGTTAATAATTTCGTTGAAGGTGTGCCCAATTGATTAGTAATAAAGTAAGACATTAGATTAGAGTATCTTCATTAACTTTTCCGATAAAATGAGAATTTTTTTAGTGGACAACAAATGCCCACCTTCTTGTAGCGGTACCAACACCTGAACCTAATACAGTTTTGTGTACACATTCTTTAGGTCAACACGAATTCGTGCGAATGGAATTCTATCTGTAAATGAACCCACCACCACCGCCCTTTCCATTACTCTCCACACAATTCTTTATTCCACACGAAACCATTTACCCAATACGGTCATACTAGCAATTTCGTTGAAATCTTCTCATTTAACAGCATCATAACATCGTCAACCGGAGTCATCTTTACTTTTGGTCACCACTTTCAATGAGAAATAAATCAAAACACGTACTCATTAACAAAATGTTCTCACATTTCATTTAATTATGCCTCATGTTGGACATTAGTCATCTTTTTAAGGCACATAAATCCCAGTCAGGAAGAGTCTCATAGCCAAATACAACTACTAAAATCCCAGTGTTTTTAGTACAACACGAACGGATAAAGAACATTTTCACAATGATTTTTTTTTTATTTTCACATTTTTGATGACATTTTTAAAAGTTAAAAACTTACAAAAAAAAATCTACAGATTACCTTAAGCTATTAATGGTCTTATAGAACCAATGTCAGCAACAAGGTTGAACACAGGAACTACTTACACGAAAGATTATCATCTCTAACATTGGTTGTCGTCTGGACCAAGTGTAGAAACTCTGGTGCCAACTAAAATCCAAACGGAGCTTATCTGCACTAATCTATCTTGAGAATCTCTCATCTAAATGGACTAATCATGAGTTAATTTTCATATGAATTCCTACTGGGTGAATTATTACGTTCTTGTTGTTATTTCAGTTTTTTCTTATTTTCAATTTCAATTTTTAATTCTCTCACATAAAATATCAACTTCATTACTTCATCCTCACTATAAAAAAAAACATAATTAAAACAAAAACAAATCCAAATAGTAATAATTCGTGTTATTCCAGAATTTCATTTTTCTTATCTTTAAAATCTAAAATGTTATCACTATTCCAAAAAAAAAATTATTGTACACTTCTGCTATGCAGAAATTTTGAAGAAATTCGAAAAGAATAGAAATTTTCCCTAAACTTCGATATTAGATTCCAGAACTTAGATTTGAATTGTCCTGCCAATAATTAAAAATTAAATAATGTACCACTTGTCATTATCATCACCATCAACGGCGCAATAATCACGTGACCGGTCTAGACCTGCTCAATCAAAGAACTAGAAACGTTTCAGTTATACGCCGCGGTCTTCTTATTCAACAATCCCAGTATATCTTTAGCGTCCTATCTAAGGCCCCCGCACACTTGAAGGCAGGTCTTCTGCGACCATAAATAACGCCATTGTAGACTGGCTTATCTTTTGGGACCATAGATGATGTCATTGTAGACTTTCCTGTAGTGGTCCAAAGATAAATAGATGATATAGAGGTCCGAAATAAATTTGACTGACGAAATTAGGCTATGTACGGATTTTTCCTCCATGCTGTTATCGGTTGTGATCGCTTACTGTGCACCCCCTCTCATGACAAACGATTAAACTCACTCGTCGCTACAATTTCCTATCTACGAGGGCAGTATGATAAGTCAGTGATAAATGAAACAAAAAATTAATTTATTAAACAAAAATTGATTTATTTTTGAAATTAGTCATTTTTTAGTTTGATGTACTTCGTCCAACGATAATCCACAACTTCTTTATACAATGCGTGTAGTATGATTTGTCAAACTCCGCAAATCACTGACTTATTATATTGCGTTCGTTTATGTGACTTGTTGTAGTTAGTGATGTCGTTAATGCCAAAAAAAACTTTATTTACCCTTCATTAATGTTCAGTCCAAAAATTTTTGCCGGGAGCTCAATCCCGATGAAGGGCTTTCGTACAACTCTTTCCACATAAAATCGATGTCGTTGGCTTATGCTATAAGCTGGGTAGATCTAACAATGATGATACCCTTCATGGTAACCCTTTTCACCGCCGGGTTGAATATAACGCACGAGAGCGCATTTTCTTTCTGGACACCTTTACGTATATTGAATGGTGCGACTGCTTTTATTCATCCTCTATTTATAGTCTATATATACTATTTATAGTCAGTCTTGCATACCTATAGTTTTTTTCTATTAGAAAAGCAAAACTTGGAAACCTAAAATATAAAAAGTTGTCAAAAAAAGACTAGTGTTCAAAGAGTTAATAAGTTGAAAATATTTCTAAAAAATATGTTTTCAATATATTTTCGATTTTATTAATTAACAATAAATATGAAATCATATTTTGGATACATAGTTTATAACAATTTAATAATATTTTTACACTTTTATAAAAAAAAAACAAATTTTGCAAATATACGAGTAAATGGATACGAAAAGATCTCTTTTACATAATCAAATTTACGCAACCACAAAAGTTGAATCATAACATAATCCATTCGATTTTTGATTTAAAATAATTGGAAATTTTTCAAAACATTTCTTGGAAAGGTCGAAAGTTTCTATAAATTCTAAATTTACTAATAAAACTTGTTGATATTATGAATAATCTGTACTTTAGCTCAAGTTATTATATTATTTGTTTTGCTGGTCACTACTAGTATTTTTTTCATATTTACAATATACTTTTAAGGTACATTCAATAATATTTCCACATGGTTTAAATTGAAAAAAAAATTTCAATTTACTTACATATAAAAAGGAAAAGAGCATAAACGAGTGTGTAAATTGCTTATTTTGAAGTTTGTGTATTGAAATTTATTGTGCATAAAGAAACATCGCAAAATTGCCTAACGGCAGCCAAAATTCTAAATTGTCATGTTTCAATTGATTAATGATGAAAAGAGGAGGATTGCTTATCGCCATTGTACAACACTGAAAACCAATCCACAAATATACGCCTCTTCCGCTTCCAATGGTACCTGGAAATCATAATCGAGCTTTATGAAGTAAAAGAGGCTCCGTCCTGCTGACCAACGCATATACGACTACACAAAAATTATCACTCGAATTTATCGTTTGTAATAATCGCCAGGTTCAAGTTTGAGGAATCATTTGTGCAATTCCATTCGACATGCTCCCAAGTTGGGAATACTTTATGCTCATCTTAGGTATTTTTTCATTCGATTTGAGGTTGAGCCCGGGTCAATGGAAGTCAGTAAATATTTGGAGACAGTTCTACCAAAGGTCTCACTTATTGCGTTGGTTACAAGGTTCAATGTGGACACATTGTTAGTTATCCAAGCACCCCAAAAACAAGTTGGTCACTCCCCAAAATAAAATTGGCTATACTCATTCAAGACCCTTGACCAATTCATCGCAAATCATTATCATCACACAATCCCAGAGGTCATAGCAATTTTTCGACTACATTTCATTTCTTATTTCTGCAATAACCAAATCGAAAAATCCACAATATAATAAATGTCTCCCCAATTCATTTAATGCAATTTTTCTCTTTAGCCAAACATACAATTATAATTTAGTGGAAAAATAAATTTTTGATAAAAATGCATTTTATTTACTTTTTGTAAAAATTTCTCCCAATTTGTGAAAATGATTTAATGTTTTTGATTTAATTGGAATGCATTAAAATATTTATTCAGAAAATTTTTTTTTCAATTCTTATTTGCTTTAACAGTAACATATTCTTAAAATTTTCCATCAAATTTGTTTGTTTGCTTGTGTGTATGAAATGTTCCTGGGACGATACAGCGCCGTAGGACATGAGGCTATTTAGGAGCCTTAAGAAGTATGGGTTTAATGCTATTGGTTATTTTTAAGAAGTAAAAAAGAGAACTTGGATATAGGAATTAAGGGGTCTAAAAGCTCCACAATGGAAGGAGTCTGATTAGAAAAGAAATTTTAGGTTAGGTGATGTTCCATTTGAAGATAATCTATGTTTTGATGAACTTTAAAGAATGGAGAAACGGGAAAAGATTGTTTTCTGAAAAATAAATAATGTGTGTACACAAAATTCTGAATAGTTTCCGTGCCCGAAATTTTGTCCAGTCCGTAAGTCTACGACTGCCGAAAGCTGTTATTTTCCATATAAAATAGGAGCTTTCATCATGCGCGGGGGGGGGGCGTAATTAAGGGTTATTACACCAACCACCCCCCCCCACACCTTTCAATTACTCATATAACCTACAAACCAATGCGATTACACCACTATTGCAAAAGAGGTTTTGTTGAGTAATGTTAGGAAAAGGATCACTCGCTGGGTTGCGAATAGCTTCCTCAGCTACCGCAGTAATCATTGAGTCATCTAACTGGTCTAGAAAAAATCTCCTGTAAAAGGAGAAATAAGCATTTGCTTTTTTGGACCTATCCAGAGATTTAGAAACTCTCATTCCATGATATTTTTATTTAACTTAATATTCTATAGCAAAATGTTTATAAAATTTATTATGAATTTTTAAATGAATTATTAAATTTTCAAATTTAATTTTGGAATTTATTTTATGGAATCTTTAAGAAAATCACTTAAAACTCAAATCAACTTTATTGCTAATATCAATTTTGGTAAGAAAATGATTTTTTCTTCTTCAAATTATCTCTTGTAATTGGAACGTTGTGCTCATTAAATTTGTAAAATTTCTGTTCACAAAATCGATACCAAACTCTTAGGAATAATATACAATGTGACTATGAAAACATATTGATAACTTCTTTGCTAATAAAATAACATACCATAAAATGTTTTCACTCCCACATTTTTAGCTTCACTTATAATACAGGGTATTTGAGGCGAATATAATGACAGCATTATTAAATGACTTCCAAAAATCATGCAAAGTTCTTAATATTCTTTAGTAAAAAGCCGGTATTTATGAAATATTGCAAATAATTCATAATTAAATGTTCATGCAAATTACAAACGAGTATTTACGTATTTTTTTTTTTTTTTTGAAAAGGATCAAAGTTGTAATTATAAATCATTGAAAATTGCTTGGAAACATGTTATGCTCTTACTGCCATTGTAATGCCGTTGGAATGCGTTGCATTGTGATATCGTCCAAAATTAATTTTTTTTTCTTAACGTAACAGATTCAAACTGCACAACTTAACTGCACTAAGTTACCGAACTACCTTATCGAGCTGCTGCCAAATAATGTGTGTATGGTAATTTCTTACCAAGAATTTTGTACACTATCTTTTCAGAAAATTACCATAAATAAATTAGAAAATTTTAATTACAATACATTCTTTGTTGTTTATGAGTAATAAAATTAAACATTAAAAATTTTAAAATTCTATCTAAATAAACATTCAAACACTCCACAGTAAATAAATTTTTAGCTGAATCTGATCTAAACTGGCATTCTTACATAGGTAAATATACATACTAAGAACGAATCAGTATCTATTCTTTAGGTTATCTAAATTTTGTTATTATTAATTTGATTTTTCTACGAAAGACAAGCTGAATAATTTTTTCTAATTCCACAATATTTTATACAGAATTCTCTTCTCCTGCTAATTATTCCCAAAATAGAAACGGAAATTTTTTATGCTTTGGTTTTTTTTACAAAAACATAATAAAATTTCCATTTCTATTTTTGTAACAATTATAATGAAAAATAAATTCTTAGAAAATATTTAACATTGCTATATGATCTTTCAATTATATTGTAATACAATTAATGTAATTAATTGATCTATTCAAATCATCAAAGTAATGCAGAATTAATCTGAAAATTATTCGAAGAATTTAATAAGTACTCTTATTATTTGTTATTTTTTTAATTGTAGCCTAAAATAAATTTTTACATCAAATGGGCAAACTTTTTAAACTACGAGATGTGACAGAAAAGTAATGATACTATTCTCCCACATTCTTAGATCAGGAGAATATGTTTAGCATTGGTAAAATACAGGAATTTCCTTTGCGAGAGAATGACTTTGAGGGTGATGGTCATATGTCATGGTGAAGTCTCCAAGTATCTAAACTATCTGATCTGATGCGAAAAAAAAATTTCTAAGACTTTTAAGGACTTTTTTATGAAAAGGAGTCTTTTTTTTAAAAAGACCCTGAAATATTACACTTTTTATCAGTTTTTATTATTGAAGGCATTCCTGTATAAGGTTCGTCTTCAAAAAATGCTTAATTCCATCGAAAACTGGTACTTTAGATAAGAAATATTTTATATAGACTCACTTTTCGTATGTCAAACTTGAGGATTCACAACTTCACTTATCCACGCTCTACAAGGTTACATAGTTATCGGATGAGGCTGAAAGTTTTACTACACGTGTAATATGGACGAACGTATAATATTTGTGGAGAGGAAGTCAGCAGTACTGCCATATTGATCTCAGTGTTTGAAGGCTTTACCTCAAATCGCCTTCAGCTTTGGGTATTATCGACAGTATCAAGATTACGTCGTTTCAAGTATTTTTTTTTGTCGTGGGGAACAAGAGAAAAATAACCTACATAATCTACTATTCGATTTACCATTACGCCCTACAAAAACGTTCTTTAGGGTCACATAGTTACCGCGCAAGATTAATACTTATATTTTACAGGTTGGAAGGACTAGACTATAAATCTACGCAGTGTAGCCAGATCGCTCTCAGTGAATAACCACCAGTCTCATTAATTTTCTCACACATCTGGTATATCCCGTAAAAAAAATGACATAACATATTTTTCAACCTTGACCATTGGTCTTAAATATTCACAATAATTACATTTAAAATATTTCATAGCAAATAAAAATATTTTAATATAATTGTTATAGATTTAATCTAAAAAAAAAATCCAAAATTTCCCAAAATTCATAGAATTTGAAAAAAAAAATTTTACAATTTTATATAATAATGGCCCGACGGCCAACAATCGTAAGGGGCCAGAAAAATAAAAGACTATCGCTTCTAGACATAATTAAGACATCACATTTTATCCAAAATTAATTCATCACTTCTTTCATATTCCAAAAAAAAAAAAAAAAAAAAAAAAAAAAACCAACCGGAATCCAACCAAAGGAATGTACATATTTTTATACACGTTTTATATCATTCAAATGGCTTATTGCATTTTTATGTTAAATAAAACTATTTTCATTATAGTGATGATGACTATGCGCATGGAAAATTATCATTTAATATTTTTGTGAGACAAATTTCACTATAATTAAGCAATTGCTGCACTATAGAAGACTAGTCGTCATAATTGTGTACACCCACAAAAACTGTAGGAATGAATAGCCACCAGGTGGAGTAGTTACTGTCATGAGTCTAGGTTAGATTTGAACCCACCTGAGGCGAACTTTAGGTGCAGTGCACGCGTTGAACTTATCGCTTCAGTGATAGTCTGACCTGTTGTCGACGATATTCGAATTGAGCAATTAAAATTATAAAAGTTCCTTATTCCTCTATTATTGTTGTTGTTGCTATTATTATTATTATTATTATTATTACGAGTATTATTCTTATTGTGGTTAAATTCATTTCTTGACGACGTCTTTCTTTGACTAATGGAAATTATCAAGTTATAATCCTCGCTGCGGGCGCAGGTCTATCGAAAAAAAATGATGCCATAGCTTTCGGCACGACATGTGGTCGCCCGACGGTAAACTTTCATTCACCCACGGTTGGTTATCTCTGACCAGAATCACATCGACATCAACATATAATATATTCGTATAATCATATTTAGTTGTACCTGTATTAATATTCAACATAGCAAATGAATTTAATTAATAATTTCATTTTATTGTAATACGTTATTTTTGATTTTTCCTACAAAAAAAAACAGGTATTTATATTATTTAAGTAAGTTTTTATACCATAGAAGAATAAAATAAAAATGGACGAACAAAATAAATAACATCCAATTTTTTTTTAATACAATAGAAATGATCAAAATGCATAACATAAATGGGTACCATCTATTTTGAATGCAATTAAATAAGATAAGATAATTAAAACAAAATAAAACAATACCAAATTTAATGTTGATTTAATTAAATTGTTGAATTTTTTAATTGTAAAAAAAAAATTTGTTTTTAAAATGAATTCATTTTTCTTTACAGAAACAGCCGGCGAACTGGGGTGGGCGTTCACCTTAATTATAGTTTCAGTCATATCAGCTCTTTTGGGTGCTATTATAATGGTCATAGTCCTTAGGTGTAGAAGGTAAGTGAATTGGAACATTTAACAAACAAGAAAACATTTTCATGAGTTTGAGAATTTTTAATTTTCCTGCCCAAAATTTATTCAAAGTAAATATTAGAAGAACAATAGTGGATGAGAAAGACAGACACAGAGAGAGAGAGAGAAAGAGAGAGAGAGAGAGAGAGAGAGAGAGAGAACATCATATCCAAATAAATATAATATACTATTCGAATTCTGTAAAATATGTAATACAAAATGTATTTCCCGCCTTCTTTACGCACTATTCACACCGTAATTGTAATTCAGTAATTTTATTGGTCACACCAGACTAATGCCATTAATTTATGTCCACAATCATTTACAATTCCTAGAACCCTAGACGCTAAGTATAGAAAAATACTAGAATATTATTTCGTATATTTTTTTTTAAAAAAATTATGAGAGTCAATGAAATTTTACTGTTTTTTTTCTTTTTTTTTTCTTTTAAACTAACAATAGAAAAATAAGCTTTGAAAAATTCTGCTTGCTCGAATTTTTAGTACGTAACCAATTAAAAATGCACTCATTTTGACAAAAAAAATATAATAAATTAATTGGTTGGCTTAAAAAAAATACCAATGAGAATTAAAACGAATCATACATATAAAAATTTACTTCATTTAGGCTAATTCTCATGTACCAAAACAAAAATGGTCGCCATGTTTCTAGTCATAAACAAAATGGCTGCTAATTTGCGGTCAATGTTTTGTGTTCTAAATAAATAGAAAATGTTTAAAGAAATTAATTAAATTGAAATTTTTTTTAAAAATTCAATGATAATTACACAACTAAAAGGTTTTCCAATTTGTGCTTTGAAAAGTTGAGTTGAATTACTAAACTATCTCAAAAGAATCAAGTCCCGCCGAAAAAATTCTTGCAAAACTCAATTCTTTTGAGATAATTTTTGCACACATTTTGGGCTGTAATACGGTGGTTTCTTAGTTGATTTTTGTTTTTAAATAAGCCCCACTTAAAATAGTCCAATGGCATCAAATCATCCCTTTTCGAAATTATGCGTCCTGAGCATTTTTTTGTGTAATAAAGCTGTCATTTGTCGTATTATTTGACTTGCACACGATTTTTTCTAAACCACAAATGGTCCAGATGAAAATCTTCAAGTTCAGACTGGAAAAAAATTGGTTATTGACAATAATGGACTCTGCTTCTTCATTTTCAAAGAAATGCGAGCCAAAAATATCTTCAGGCTAAGATGCGAGGGTCGTTCAATAAGTTCTTAGAAAATCCAAGAAATTGCCCTCGTAGTGTTGGTGAAGATTTTTGTTTGTAAGTAATGGTATCGACAGGAAAGCTGTCAAAGTTTCAGCTTGGTCCATAGCGTAGGTCAATTTCAATCGTCGATTAAAGTTAACGACATTTATTTGTGCATAACAATGGAAAAAAGCGAGTTTAGGGCTTTCATCAAACATCTCTATTTGAAAGGCTTAAGCCCGAAAGAAATCAAAGCCAAGTTGGATACAGTTCATGGCACATCTGCACCTGTGTTTGCGACGGTTTACAATTGGGTGAATGAATTTAAACGTGGCCGTTCATCCACAACAGATGAACATCGTTCACGACGCCCAGTTCAGGTGTCTACTCCTGAAATTATCGACAAAATCCACGATCTGATTTTGAACGATCGGCGAATTAAAGTGCGCGAATTAGTTGAGGCCACGGGCATATCACAAGGTACAGTCGCTTCAATTTTGCATGAAAAATTGTCTGTGAAAAAAATTTCGGCAAGATGGGTGCCGCGTTTGCTCTCAGAGGAGAATAAGCGCAATCGTGTTGTGGACTCTGAGGCTATGTTGGCACTCTTTCATCGCAATCCTGCCAAATTCCTTCGTCGATATGTCACTGTGGACGAAACCTGGATACACTACTACACTCCAGAAACGAAGAGACAGTCATCACAGTGGATTTTCAAGGGTGAACAGGCTCCGAAGAAGGCAAAAACTGTGCCATCGGCCGGCAAGGTGATAGCCACGGTCTTTTGGGATTCGCAGGGCATCATTTTTATCGACTACTTGGAAAAAGGAAAAACAATAACAGGAGCGTATTACGCGTCGTTATTGCAACGGTTGAGCGAGGAAATCAAAGAGAAACGCCCCCATCTGAAGAAGAAAAAAATCCTCTTGCATCAGGACAATGCGCGTGTGCACACCTGCGCTGTTTCCATGGGCAAAATTGTGGAATTGAGAATGGAATTGTTGCAGCATCCCGCTTATTCACCAGATTTGGTCCCGAGTGACTATTTTCTTTTCCCCAATCTGAAGAAATGGCTTGGCGGACGATGGTTCACTTCCAACGAGGACGTTATTGCTCAAATGGATGAGTATTTTGCAGAACTTCCGAAATCCTATTTTTTGGACGGGATAAAAATTTTGGAAAAACGGTTGGAAAAATGTATAGAGCTAAAAGGAGATTATGTTAAAAAATAAAAAATTTTTTTTTTAAAAAACAGTTTTTTTCCGTCTTTTTATAAGGACTTATTGAACGACCCTCGTACATATAAAAAAAGTCACTTTTTCGCGAATACAATGACTTTTTTAAAGTCACTTGTGGGTTTCTAGAGCCTCATATACGGTTATTTTGCTTATTGTCGTATCCATCGTTGCACGAAATACGTCTACAGCAGATTCACCACTTTTGGCATGTATTTTTGATAAATGTATTGTAAAATGGCAAACCATAATCCAATTAATTTATACCCTAAAAAATAAATATATTTAACAGTTTTTAAATGGCAGTGTCTTATTTTCGAAACCTTAACATAATAAAGAATAATGAATATTCATAGATAACCCTTAAATTAGATTCAAATTATTTCTATAATTTAAACCTAAATAGCAGTATAAGAATTCAAACTTATCGTTTTAAGACACTTTTATCTTTTTGGGGAGCATTATTAAAAAAAAGTTGATCTAATAGCTTGCGTATTTCTCAGTGATCTTTATGTTTGCACAAACAAGATATTCTAGTATAATTCCATCCAAAAGAATAGAAAAACTACAATAAATAATACTGCCTACTTTCTACGTTTAGTTGGATTTTGAATTTTAAAATATTTAATATTACCTTCTTGATTTATGCACTTATTTTTTTTTATTTCATTTGTGTTTTAACTGCTAGTAAGGTAGATGATCATCAAATATAAAAATTCCAATTCGATATCAATAGCCATGTAGGCGTAGGGATTTTAAAATTTTTTATTCAACATCGAATAACTTTACGACCGATGCTATGAAAATGAACTTAAACGATTTCCACTACACACCCCACATTGTCTAAAGTCACAGGTACGCTTACTCGTAAATGCAATTTGCTTACTATTGCGAATACATGCTCTTATGCATATGTCACTTGGACGCACCAAAAATTTATTTACTTTCTGTTTATATTTGACATTTATTTTGCTCATTTAAAAGGAAAATGGTCAAGATCGAAGAATTATTAGTCACCCAAGCCATTCACGCCACAATTCATTGCGATTCACTCTGGATCCCACCTGTTGTGCTGTTTCCATTTTGTTTTTATCATTTTGCTTTGCGAATATCAAAACTGCACATCTTTGCAATCATTTAAAACCAAATCGAATCGATTTACATATTTTGAAATAATAGACTCTGTCGGTAAAGAAAAAATCGAAAAAATTTAGTTAAAAAAAAAAATTAAAAATAATGGAATATCTTTGTTTGATTAAAAATGTGTATAAAAACAGTTCCAATCAAAAATTGTTTTGATGAAAAAAATAACTGTTTTTCTTAAATGGAAAGTAATTAGAGAAACATTTCAACAAAAGAAAAACTATAATGCCCTTCTTATATACTCGTACAATAAGAGTTTTTATCAGAAAGTATGATCGGTGGACACCTCAATCCGTACCAGCCCGAAAGGTATACGTAAAATTAAATCCACCTAATTCGATTCTCTGTCACATGAGTCCAAGTAGTATGCTCAGATCTGTAACCCTCCCAAAGAATGCTTGAGACTTAAAGAAGCCGAAATAGATCCAAGTTTTACTTCTCAGACTCGAACCCAGGAAAGATGAATAAATTCTTGTGTTTTGTGCATTCTTTTTTTGCATTGAAACAGAAAGCAAAAATATTAAAAGAACGATTGCTATTTTTCTACAGTACACCTTTTCCTTAATTCATTGAATCTCGCCGGCTGACCGGTATTATTTCACTATGGCAAACCATGAAAAACCTCATTCCGGCTAATTAAAATGCGAATCGAAAAATATAAATAAATAAAATTCACATTTATTTGCCATTTGCTAACTATTTATGAGACAGTATGGCCAATTATGTACGGCTCAGGGATATTTTCCAGCCATTCTGTCACATTTTATCGTTTATCTCGGTCTGGTTGGCTATCGACCAGCGGGGTAGTAGTGCGCTTACTAGTCAAGTGCCAAATTAAATATCCTACAATTGCTGGACATCACAGTACGAATCCATTTCCAATCCATATGAGTGTATTGAGCAAAAAAAAATGACTTTAGTGGAAAATATGCCATTCTAAATGGACGACTACTCATGCTTGGACTTGCATCTATGTGACACATTGTTGCTTTTATTATCTATTAGAGGATGTTGCCTCAAAGATTTCTTTTGGGAACAACATTATCCGGGATGTCTAAATTTACAAATAAATATTACCGTTAGTTATAGGATGCGTACTAATAATTCTATGACATGTCCTTTTGATTCTCATAAAATGTTCCCATTTTTAGTTTCTTTTGTATCTTAAAATCTTTGTAGAAGCTGAGAGTTAGCCACTTTATGATTACACGTAGTAAAGTGCAGCTCTGCCATTTGATATCTGTTAAATATATATAAAATTTACCATTTAATTTAACTAGATAAAAATTTGCCATTTCATATTACGGATTGTTTAACTACTAAACAATGTCTCTAAAAGTCCATAAGTAAGTAACTATGGAGAAGCATTTTGGTCCGTCGGTCTGAAGGAACGTATTTCTTTGAAAATGAATAATGGTAGACCGTTATCGTCCCTTCTGAGACGACTTCTTTTGATACCTCAACTTGAAAATTTTAATCTGGACCATTTACGGTTTTTTTGCAAAACTATGCCACAAGCTACACAACATTAAAAATTTTGGGTTTATTAAATGAACAATTCCTAGGATGCCTAAATTTCGAGATCTCCAAGATCGTGCAATTTGAAGGCGTTGGAATTTTTCTTACAAAACAATATAAAAAATTATAGTTGGGCAGTATATCCTTAAACTTAACAGCATTTAAAAATCAATATTTGTAAAAAATAATTCCACATGTGCGAAAAAGTCATCAAAAATTACCTCAAAAGGATCGATTCCTGCAAGATATATCGTAGCTGCAATTTGAATAAACATATATGTTATAGCATAATGGCAATGTTTAAACAATAGATCTGAATAAATATTTGATCAAAATATAAGTTTAAAGTATACTTTATTTAACTTCAGTTTCCAATACGCAAAGTGAATAACCTTTTACAGATGAAATTTTGCAAAAAAAAAATGGATTAGCTATAAATTAACGCCTAAAAATTTTTAGTGTTGTAAAAAACTAAAATTAACGCCTAAAAATTGTTGCAAATATTTAAGTGATAAACGTATAAATACCCCTCTAAGATAAAGTGAAAATGACACGAGTTGACTACAAAATAACTAGCATGTGCGAAAGACAAACAATTTTTTTTAGATACGGTGTTTAGCTTCAACCGGGAAAGAACAAACACTGATCAATTAAGATAGCCGCCCTTAATTAGAGATTGCGGTAATAAAGTTATCTTCGGATAAATCGAAAAAATCAAATATCTCTCCTTGTGGTCGGATTGGAATCTATTTGTTCTTATGCATGATCGCAGTATATACGAGTACACTACACATCCATGCACTGGATCAGATACACCCAGAAACCGCCAGATAGCCATGAATATTACTGATCGCCACAGATTATATGGCGATGGTGAACTTATTCTGCAGAAATTTAATTTTTTTTCCTATATGTTACTAAGCTGGAATTTAGTTATCTCAGCTTTTATTTATTTATGATTACGACTGTAAGATTTCTTCTTGGAACTTTAAAATTATCTGTTTTTATTTAATATTCTTGGATTAATCTATTTGAGATTAGGGATCTAATTTTTTCTTTCTTTTTATAATGTTGGAAGTTTTTATCATTCAAAACCAATTGTAAATGATACTATACTCGTAAGTCCAAGTGGTGAAGATCAATTGGTCGATCAGAAAACTTTAGATCGATATCGTTTAATAGTATAGTTAACAGGTTTTTCACAATAAACAGATTTTTCCTAGTGCTACTCAAAGTACTACTTTTGAGATCATCACAATAGAATTTATAGAATTTCTGATCGTTTTGTATGTACGGAAAAATATCCATAGACGCCGGAGACGATGTTCGGTTGATCGCTTGTAAAACACTTTGCGCACTGCAGGTGATCATTAACAAAGAACGAAAGACTTAAGAAACTATCCTGATATCGACCGAGGTTGCCACTGTTTTGCAAAAACATTAATTGGAGCGATTTTCCGGTGAAAAAGTTCTGTAATTACTTATTGGAGAAAGTACGAGTAGAATTATATACGCGCGAATGAGTTTAATAGCGAAGAAATATCAAAAAGAGCATTGGTTTTTTTTTATTACATTTTATAACATGGATTTTTGAACAAAAAAATACTGGGAAAATTCGCAATCGAGGCAATATTGATGGACTCTATTTTTTTTTTTTAGCCAGCACGTATGGTGGTTATTATACCACCGCGAAAAACTGTTTCGAATTCAATTAGTTTTACGGTTAAATCATGATCAGTTCATATTCTTAATAAAGAATTTCACCTGAACAACCAGAATTGAATATGACATCTTAATAAATGGGCAATTTCCTTATGAAAAATTAATTTGGTTTCGGATCGACGATATTTCAACGATCGGAATTGAGATCGAGAACAGGATCGGTATATGCGAAGTTTGTTATGATCCTGTGTTTTCCGTGCAATGGACTGATTAATCACTGTTCTTAGGCACCATAAAAATTTAGGTAAATACTATAATTAAAAAGGTTGGCGATCCAAAAGAATCCCGAATCAATTTAATTTCAAGCAAAATATACTTCTACCGGCGGGGCAAAAAATTCATCGCTGTGAAATTTTATCCCAAACCCGAATTGAGCGTACTTTTCACGCGTATCCAAAATTCATTTTTTTTTATACTGTTTTGTGGGAATTTTGTACTATCCAATTTGGTACATGTTGTATTTGTTTTTTGGATGCCAGTTATACTGTCCATCTGTCTGTCGATGTGTCCGTATCTGCCGGTGCGTCTGTCTTCTCCTTGTCAGTTGTTATGCGATTCGAGGCGTTCCAAAGCGATCTCGACTTGGTTTGATCGTCTCAATTTCATTTTGCACAAACAGCCATGCCAACAGACGAAAATTTAATTGAGTCCACGTCGACCTTTATTATATTCGGAAGCGTATGTAAATTACCATATTTCAAGATATCTCTGGCAATGAGATACCTTCTTAATGAATTTGTTACGAAAACATAAAACAACAACACAGCACTTTTAAGAAATTAATACAGGACTAAAAAAATTCCATAAAAACGTATATTATAATTATTATTTATATTATATTTATTAAATAGTTTTGAGAGGACTTTCTTAAATATACGAGTATATTTACTATTTTATTTGCTAAATATTGGATTTTTTCATAATTCCTCAAATAGTAATTAAATATAGTAACAGATGAATATCATAATTATGTGTACATATCTACCAGATTTTATTTATTTTTACAACAATATGTAAAGTGTACATAAAAACTGAATAGTCCGTGAGGAGTAATAAAGTATATTTACTAACGTTTGGCATCAAATTTTATTATACCACTTATAATAAATAGAAAATAATTATTAGTCTGTATCGTACCATTACTAATAAACGTATGAGTTACTAGAAAACACCACTAGATGGCAATGTTAATAACTAATAAACATACGAGGATGCATTAAAAAGTTTCTACCACTAGATCGAAGAAAATTTCATTTATTTTGTCACTAGATGGCACTAGATGTTTCTATCTATTCAACTAAATGTCAAATTGATCCGCCATGTATAGAGTTATCCAATTTGTGCTTCGGAAAATAAAGTAAAATAAAACAAATTTAAAATTTAGATTTTAAACAAATAAAAATTGTTATTTTATTGCGTTACTTGCATTTGATCATTTCATATTTAAATTTTGATGTAATTAATTTATGACTTTTTCTTATATTTTGGATTGTAATTTGGCAATTGTATGACGAATGTTAATTTAAATATGCTCTAAAAATTAATGAAAAGTTAATTTTACGGATTGTGTGATCTTGTAGGCCAATTTACATCTTCAAATCTCAGCTACGTAAATTATCGTCCTGGGCTACGCAAAAACAGAAGGCTATCATACGCCCATAGCGCTTAAACGATCTTTCCTTCTTCATTTTCTAAGAAATACGGGCAATGACACATTCAGACCAAAATGCACACAAAAAAATAAGTTCTTTTTAAAGCGTAAATCGTGGCTACATAATAATCACCATTTTGAAGAAAGTTTTTTATAATTTTATTGCGTAGTTTTTGAAAATAAAAAATATATTATACAAAATGGCAATATTTAGTATAATCAACTATTATTTTAAATATTATATATATTTAACGGCTGTCAAATAACGTTTCTGTACTTTCGAAAGCAAAAAATGGATGGCCAGATAATTATTTTGAGTTTTTTTGCCAGTTTTATTTTGACAGTTACTGACATTAATTGCATTACTCGTAATTTTGAATATGAGAGTAATTATGGAGGGTTTTTTTTATTTAGAAGACGAAACTGTCAAGGATGATACTAAACCAGAAATCGTAGAAATAATTCTGTCAGACTACTAAAGAATAAATATGTATAGCATGAAGAATTCTGAAAACGATATAAAAATGCATTTATTCGAGCCCAAACCAAGGTAGTTCTGAAATTTTTAAGAAAATACCAATGAAGTCCAAAAGGTATTTTCAATAACCATTGCATCCGCTATTAAGATGATCAATTTTTTTAGGGTTTAAAGAAATTTTTCGAATTGTCTACCTTAAAGAGGAAAAAATTGTCGCTAGCCGATACTATGAAAAGCTTTTGGATAATTTAAATGCACCAATCAAAGAACACCGCCCGGAAATCTTGAAAAGAAATTGTTCTTCCTTCATGACAATGGGCCTGCCTTAGAGTTAAAAATCGCTCAACTTCCGAGATATTTGCCAGATTTGGCTCCATCGGACTTCCATCTGCTCCAAAAACCTGAAAACATCCCTGTCCGAAAATAGATTATAAATAGGTTATTTTGAGGATCTCGAAGAAACCCCCTTCCGGAATGAGATCGGAAAACTAGAAAGACGTTTGATAAAATCCAAATATACTTTTCAAAAAAAATTACTTTGTTTAAACTATTATTCCGGAAAAGGGAAATTTTTCAATCCACCTAATAAAAAATAGATACCGGCAATTATTATTACCGTTTTTTTTTGAGAATAAAATCCGAGCTTATTTATGCATACACGGTTTTTACTCATATTTAAAAAGGATTTACAGCAACGGAATGACTAAATTGAAAATTTTATATCAGCATTTTATTGCGAAAATGTCTAATTTTTTCTTACAATCCAATAAAAATAAAAAAAAATGTGTAAATAAATTTCTTGCATACGCGAATTTACTGCATAATATAAATATACTTGATATTAAAATGGGCAGTATTTTAGTCTTTGCATTACCCATCATTTAGTTGGAGGAGGAGTTTTCGTTAAATTAAATAAAAATTAAATAGTACTACTTGAGTGGGTAAAAGTCTAGTAAGAGGGCAAATCCAGCAATAAATGAGTGTGAAATTGAGCGAAATTATTGCTTGTACAATTTAATATTGTACACACATTCCAAATCATCATTTAACTTTTACGACCTTGCATGCGTGGTCCGTACTGCCCAGAGTCCGCGTCATCTCTTGTCGTCATGTGCTGATTTGGTCAGGCATCTTTGGGCAATGCGTCTTCTGGTGTTCAACTTTGATGCAAACTTTACCTAGGTGTAGGTGTAGCAATTCACTTAGGTCCAAAGTCATTCTTAGATGTTTGCCGATGTTTATGAAACTACAGCCACACACTTGCTGTACAAGCAGTTAGGGTCGGTCGCCTTCACCTTGAATAAGATTTCTAATAAATACCTCCATATTACCCAGGAATACTTTAGAAATGCAGTATTTTCAATAGCAAGTTGGCTAGTGCCCAGCACGTGGATATAACAAATATTTCTAGTACCTCCACTCAAAAATGTTTACACTTCTTTTAATAAATTATATTTAAATAAATGCTCAATAATATTAAAAAAAATATAATTTAATGACTGAAATATTAGTTTTTAATTAATTTCATTTATTTTTTTCTTTCAGATTAAAGTCAGCAAATAGTAATGGTGAGTGTAATAAGTTTTTTAAAATTTTTCAATTGCACATTCATAAAAATATAATCAATATTATCAAAATAATTATCGTTCAAAAATTATCCAATATTGATTTATGATATACGTAATCACATAATTTTTATTATAAAAACTTATCCAATTTGTATTTTTGAAAGTAGAATTTAATCAAAAATACTTTTAGTTATTAAAACTTTTTTATTATAAAAATCTTGCTTTTATGATTCAAATACAAAATTATTCAAATAACTGCCCATGTGACTGTTTGTAGGACACGATTTTTTTAAAGAAGTTCTCAATGTTTTTTTTTTTGTATATTTTTGCCTATAATTCTCGAAAATTACGTGTACTGGGAACTTGACGTGCAATAAAGGCAAATTTTTTTGTATTATGATTTGTCGTACAGTCTCGTTGAGCGCACAGATTAATATCTTCAATCCAAAAAGAATTGGTTATCATACGGCCAAAGACGGTAACGGTCTCTCCTTCATTTTCAAAAAAATACCTCCCACTGGCACCCATCAGACAGCCACTGAGGGAAAAATGAGCCTCATCGCTGATGAAGATTTTGCACGAAACGTGGCTACAGCAAAATAACCACTTTTTACAATATTTTTACAATTTTAACGCATTATGTGATAGTAAAACAATTCATATTATAAAATGGCAAATTTAAATCTAAATAAAATATAACTTAAAAATAATATAATATAAATTATATTAATGGCAAATAACAGGACTGTACTTTTTAAGTCTTAAAATGGATAAGTTTTTATTTATAAAGAACGAATTCCTCAACAATTTCTGTAAGAATTTACCTTTTTTATATTTTTTTTTTGATTTTTTAGTATATCAACAACTTTATTAAGAATTTATATTAGTAATTATAGTGTTTCGAAACAAGCTTATATTTTAAGATTCGTTCCATTGATTTGTGAAATTTTCTATTCTTTTCTCAAATATTTTTATTACAATTAAATTCTTTAAAAAACTGTAGTAAAATAGTAATTAAAATGTATGACAGCGAAAATTTTCGTATAAACATTTTCTTGTTTACAAAATGTTAACTTTATTTCGATAACTTATCCTCAAAAGAACATTTTCTCTAACATCGAGTTTATCCAACAAAGAAAAAAACATATGAATTTTTTCTACATTCTATTTTTATATACGTTTTTCAATTCTAGACTGGTATTTATGCAAAATATTGTTTTTAAAATGAGGGAACACCTCCGGGCTATTTCGGGTCACATGTCATAGACACAAAGTCGGAGAGAATGCCTTGTCAAAGTTAGATTCATACATGGTGTGTGTGTGTGTGGCTGTTTGGCTTAAATTGCATTTCTTATTTATGAACAAAATTGCAGAGCCCCATCAACAATTTCAGACGCGCCTCCCTTTTAAACTATTCATTTCCTTTTTGTTCGCTATTAAGTATGTGTATATGGTATGTAATCGTATATATTGGCATATAAATGAAGATATGACTGCACATGTGCAACAGCTTCTCCCAAGAAGAAAGTTCAATCCCGAACAATTTAATTAAATTACCAGAAAGTTCCATAATAAATTTACTTGCGCGGATGTTTTGGTTTCATTTTGTTCGACTATTAGTTACTGGTTTAGCGGCAATTAATGCATATGTACTGTACGAACATATTCGACAATGTTGCCGTTAATGTTGCTACTGGAAGGTTAGTCTTCCCTTCATGTTTACTATTATTGCTGCAATTGTATCCAACCACACAATATTTACTTGTGATATGAATTCTTTCTCAAAGTAAAAAAAAAATGGGCTATAGCAAAACTGACAGCGGATTAACTGAGGCTAAGATGAATTTAATCCTATCAGAAATTCCACACCAATTAGAGTGCTCATACTTAAGATAGTCCATAACCGCGAAATGATCTTGTTCCACCATAAAAGAAATTAGCACACAAGCGCACAAGCACATGACTCAATGATGCAATTAAGAATCATGTAGGCTTTTTCTTTTTAACTTTATTTGAAAATTGTCGTAATCTTACAGTCTACATTCATACGCTCATAGTACATGATAAGGCCGCAGAATCCCAAAAAGATTAAGAAATTGATCCAAGATGCTCACAAAATGTCCAACTATGGCTAAACTGAAACAGGCCACAAATGAATTCGTCCAAGTCCCCTTATTCAATCTGAATTCCACTTTCTATCCAAATTACACATTCATGGGTAATCGTATAATTGTGTTCTTACTGATAGAAAGGCATACATGCAATTGAAGATTGGCAATTGTCGATTTCCGGGTTTCCCGTAGGTGCCCCCAAGATAAGACATTTTAATTTGTTCGCATTGATTTATCGATAGTTCTCTACCGCCACATGAGGCTCACTGATAGCAAAATCGACATAGACACCAATATTGGGCACTCGTCTCCATTAATACCACGCTAGGCCAATCCAGTTCAGATAAAACTCTAACCGAATTCGGAATAGTTTCGCAACAGCAGGTCTCCTTCAAGTATACTCAAACTGTTCCATTCAATTTAAAATCGTCGAAGCCCCAAGAATTTCTACTTTTCGTATATTGGCCATGTTCATTAGTTTCAACTATGATTTCTACTGTCTATCTTGTTCTATAGAAAAGAATCACATCCGGGATTCTCCACCAATATATCATCGATTAAATAACACTATGGAAGTGATCACTTGAAAGTTTTGTTAGAACAGGATTTTTTTTTTTAAATTAAACAATTTTTATATAATAAACCAATTTTTTATTTCGAATGAAAATTTGTGAAAATCTTTCAAACGAATTTTAATTGTAATTTTTTTCTACAAGCCCAAATTTTTTATTTAAAAATTAGATTAAAAATTTTTCAAAAACTTTTCAGAGTCGCAAAATTTTTTCAAAAATTTTTCCAGGCATAAATTTTCTTTAATTCAAAGCTTTCGATACGATTAACTTCCAAAGTAAAATTAAAGGGTTATCCATTTGATGTTTTGGAAAGTACAGCCCTGCCATTTATATATAGGGTTTTCCAAAAGGAATTATATGATTTCTTTTTTTTTTAAAACACACTAATTGTTAAGGAAATTCAAATGTTTTTTATTTAATAAAACGTCATTCAAATGGCCTCCACAACTTCTTTTGCAGGAACGAATTCGATGAACCCAATTTTCGAGCACTTTTTCCACTAAATCAAGTCGTATGTCATGAATAGCACGTTCAATATTGACTTCTAAAGCTTGAAGAGAGTCTGGTGTATTTCTAAAGACCAATGACTTCAAATAACGCCACAAGAAATAGTCTAATGGTGTTAAATCACAACTTCTTCGAGGCCATTCAATGTCACAATATCTTGAAATAATCGAATCAACAAACTTTTCTCGCAATAATTCGGTTGTTGCACGTGCTGTGTGGCACGTAGCCCCGTCTTGTTGGAACCAGATGTTGTCAAGATCAACTTCTTCCAATTTCGGCCATAAAAAGTTGGTTATCATCGATATATACCGCTCTCCATCAACAGTAACGGTGTTACCAGCTTCATTTCGAAAGAAGTACGGACCAATGATTCCACCAGACCAAAAACCACACTAAACTGTCAATTTAGGTGAATGTAATGGGTGTTCATGAATAATTTGTAGATTTTCTTCGCACCAGAATCGACAGTTTTGTTTATTTACCGCACCACTCAGATGAAAGTGGGCGCACGAAAAGTTGCAATTGGAGAACGATTATTTGTAAACATTGTTCTTGCGTATATCTCTCTATGATAAAATTGTAAACATTACTAAATATAATGAAAAAAAATTACAAATGGCTGAAACGTCACTTAGAAATCATATCACTCTTATTGGAAAACCCTATATATTATTCGAAATTAAATTTATTTGCCATGAGATATTATGGGTCATAAAACTATTAAAGGAAATCTTTAAATTTTAGGGGGGAAAAAATACTGTAAAAAAACAGGCTTTCAATGCAAAATATTCTTCAGCGATGAGGCTCATTTCTCGCACGATTTAACCTTTTTGTGGTGTCATTTGCCCATTTTTTAATTTAGACCAGATGTGGTTTTTAATTTAGATCAGATGTGGTTTTAATAAGACTGTTACACAAACAAAATTTGGCTTTTTTTCGCGAAACGTTCCCAAGACGCATGATTTTGAGATTTACACATAGTAATGTCAATTGGTCTACAAGATCGTGTTGGACCTTTTTTTAATAAAACTATATAAAATCTTGTCCTGAAACTTCAAAGCATTTAAAATTCAATATTTCTAAAGAAGTGTCTGAATTACAGACTAAAGTGTGCGAAAAAGTCTTGAAAAATTATCTGAAAAGAATCGAGTCCCAGAAAAAGTCTCATAGTAGCCATTTGAATAATATCAGATTTTATATTGTATATAATGGCAACAAGGCTTAACTAATACAAAAAGTAAAAGTTTTATAAAAATCCAAATTTTAAATGTATTTCATTTAACTTTACTTTCCAAAGTGCAAACTGGATAATCCATTATGAAAATTCAATTGATTAGATTGACTTAGAAATTTGTCAAATATTATATTTATTTTCCAATCTAATAAAACAAATAAAAACGATTAATACAAGACATTTTTACTATACTAATATTTATGCCTACAAGTAAATATTTGTTTTAGATGAATTGTATCGGTTTGGCATGAATTATTTGGAATTTATTTCGAATGGAATTTCACATCAATTAGTTGCACCAAACTCTGAATATTTATCTTTTAATTGTTGGTATATTGACTGACCTGTTGTACGGGTATCTGCAGTGAACACAATTATGCATATTAAATGTGACCAAAGACTGAATTCATCCAATCAATAAATTATGCTTTTATCGAATATCTTTATCTAATAACTAATAGCAGAATTTTGTTAGACATTTGGTGTTAAGGCAGTCATCGGAGCGAGAATGCAGCCTGATTAGATCCGTTTAAGGTTCAGGCGTGAAGGTATCGTTTCTTGGGTTGTTTTTCGTCACAGAAGCAGCCTATACTATACTATTATAATAGTATGTTATAATAGATTGCATTAGTTTTAAAATCACTAAAAAGAAAACAAACAAAAATTGTATGGAAGCAGGGTGAGGTTGTTATGGAAAAATGTGACTATTGCCTCCACAATCGACTCGCACCACTTAACTAGAACATACATTAGCCGATTATTTTCTGATATGTCAGTTTCAGTATAATTAAATTTAACCGTGGTCATATTTGTGGATAAAAGATAAGTTTTATCACCGATTTAAACCGAAGTCAACACCAAATTCACGCGCGCTCATATGGAATCGCTGACAAAATGCTCGTATAAGAACTCAACCCGAGTTAACATTAAATAATAAAAAAGAGATTTTTTTTTGAAAGAATTTTACTTGAATGCTTAGAGACACATGAACTTATTTATCTTATTCCTAACACACTGAGTGATTGTTCGTTCAGTTGACTTTGGCTGTTGGGTATCGGATCCCCATTCATTTCACATCGCAAATACACTCGTTCACCCATACGTGAGGGTTTGATAAATGGCCTACCTTCTCATATCCGAAAGGTTGTCCAAGCCGAAAATCCAATCCCATTACCGCATGAATGCCCTGTACTGATTTTTAATGGTTTTACTTTCATTCACTTTTAATAATTGAATACAATGACAAAAATATGTGAATTTATTATAAATCATTGGAATCCAATAAAGTAAAATTATTGAGTTCGGAAAAGTGTTAACACGTTAATAAGGTAATTTTTTTGGAGAACGTAGTACATACGAGGTGTAGCGGAAATTGTCTTTTATTTGTTTTTATACTTTTATCATATGAATAGAGGTGAATTTGGGAAACTACAAGAATTCCTTTTTTCGACAAAAACTCGTTGATGGTGGACAATCCAAGTATCTACAATGTCGGATCTGACGTGAAGAACACTATATCCGAACTTTTCAAGAAGCTTTAATGTTAGTCAAATAACCGTGTTGTTAGTTATAATGGGCGCAGTGCTGGGAGCCTTCAACTGGAATCGCTTCCAGCTCTTCGATTAAACACCCTTCGATGTTATCGATAGTACTAAGGTTATGTCCTTTTAATTGTTGTTTTTTTTATCTTGGGGATCAGACGAATAGGGAGTCTGTTTTTCCGACAAAAACTCATTGATGGAGATTACCGAATGACGAAGGGTCTTATCATGGTGGATATACTTATCCTAGTATCTGCAATAGCTGATCTGACGCGAAGAACCCTTTTTTGAAATTGTCAAGAAATTTTTAATACAAAAAAAAACATTTTTCTGAGCATTTTAAGGTCTCTTTTATAAAAATAAGTCCTTCTTTAATAATTCCTTGAAAGATTCCACATTTTCATCCGTTTTCGATCTCTGAGCGAGGGTAATCTTCCACTGCTAATCGGCTCGACAAAAGTGCCTTTATGCCACCTCAAATCCTGTGCTTTTAATAAGGAATGTTCCCCATAGGCTCATTGCAACTTTTCGTTATCCAAACTAGAGGAAGAATTCACCGAGTTTAATAGAAAAATTGATGGAATATCGTTTCTCTAAATGTCACAGTTTCATTTTTCGTAACACACTACAAAAACACAAGTTTACTTGCCACGGTCTATAGGCTCGTTTAGTTACCAGACTTTTATACAAGTCAGTAACTTGTGTAAAAAAATTATTTTTTTCTAAATTAGAAAATAATTATTTTTGGTTTAGTATCCTAGAAAATTTCTATACCTACCAAGTGTATTTGACATCCTATAAAAATTTAAATTATTAAATTTACCTAATTTAATCAAACTCTTTTCTAAAAATAAAGCTCTTGGTGATCATTTAATCACCTCCAATATACACCAACAACTTCTTAAAAGAGCAATAATTTTCCTTGCTACATCATATAACTCCATCCTTAGAACAACATATTTCCCAATACTCTGGAAATATGCCATCATAAATATGATTTCTAAGCCCAATAAACAGTCCACTTTCTACAGACCAATAAGTCTCGTTCCAATCCTCTCGAAAATGTTTGCAAAAATAGTCCTCCACTAATTACATCCCCTGCTCGAATCCTCAAATTTAATTCTCAACCACCAATGTGGTTTCCGCTTCGAACACTCTACTACCCAGCAGTGTACTCGAGGCGTCGAAAAAAGCACTGTCCATGTGTGTTTCTTGATATAAATCAAGTTTTTGATAGGAAATTAATGAGGATCATTTCCAACCGACACTTCCAAAAGAACGAATCCAACGAAATCTCCAGTATCTCCGATATTTGATGGTGTTCCACAGGGAAGTATACTTGCGCCCATCCTCTACAACAATTATACATCCGATATCCCAACCTGTCCCAATACCTTCTTTGCTACATACGCCAACACGCTTACGAAATTAGCCAAACCCAAATCCGAACTCTCCAAAACTGGATTACCAGGTGGAGAGTAAAAGTTAATGAACGCAAATCTACCCACGTGACTTTTATGCTCCACCGTCAACCATGTCCACCTTAATACCCTAATGACAGCGAAATACCACAACTCACCGAAGTTCGGTAACTAGGACTGAATTTAAACAACAGTTTGCTCATTAAAACAATTATCTTGATGTGATTAAAATGATGAGAGGAATAGAATTTTTTTTTAACTTAAAGTATAATATTTTTGCTCAACAAGATTAATAAAAAATAAAATTGTTCGATTATTCAATTCCTCGGCCAGATCTGCATTAAGATGGCTCACCTAAAGGCTAGTAGGCAAAGAATGCATTAATGTCACCACAAAACCCAAAACTTTGGTAATGGATTCTTTTTCCGAAATAAATGTTCCGATTTCAAAGAGTTTGAAATAATTCTCTTGATTATATGACGCTCAAATGCACATTCTTTTCACCCATAATAGTTCTTTTGTATATTTAAACCATCGGAATACAAGTACAAATATTAGAAATGTTTATGCATTTGAACAGAAGCTCCTATACAAACTATTCAACTTTCTAGCCAAGATACAAATACTAATGCATATTGAAAAGAACCTGTCGAACTGCTTCTGTAAACATTATAGAACACCTGTACACATTCTAGAAAACGTACCTGTGCCGCGCTGCGCTATCGTTTGATTTTGCATGTTCACCAAAGAAATTCAAGAAGTTATTCGATTCGAATTGCAAACGCAATACTGCAAATGGCCAATGGCAAGTCAACCACAAATCAACAAGAATTCAAAAATGGAAAAACACACAAGGAACAACTAAATGGAAATTGCATTTTCTATTTGTGGTATTTTAAGCTGTGCAAGGAACCATTTGCTATGCTCATTGCCAGCTGGAAATTCTGGATTTAAACCCTTTCCTTTGATGCGGAAGCTGCGAATCTATTTCGTTTTGTCTAAGAATGCCTTAGTTAGGACGGGGGAAGGCAAATTGAAATGTCTTAGATGGAGGGGATTCGAGGCAGGTAGACTTCAAGTACACTTCCATAATCAGATTAGTGAAATCTGCTTTTGTTTAAGTGTTCAGACAGACCTTGTTCGGCTTTCAAGAAAAGCCGTAGCAAATTACAAAAGCTTCGAGAAACTTTTGTTCATCGTTTAGCAAAACGAATAATTTTTCCTGTTTTATAATAAGTCCAATCCGTTCATATGTTCTTCTTGAATTACTTTTCTTTTAAATCCCATTTTACTAAATATTAAATGTTCTTTTCTTTACACTCGAATTGATACTATTTCCTTATTTGTTTTTTTTTTTGTATTTCGAGACATTAACTACGAGTAAGTGAACAGAAGAAATCACAAACCCATATCGAAGAAGCCGTTAATACCTGTAGTTATTGTAGTATACCATAATATTTTGCTAACAAGCTAATTGGTTTCAATTATAATTTTTATAACAAAGCTTTAGGTGGATGTGATTTATTGCAAATAAATTTTAATAGAGTTGAGTTTTGTATTGATTTTCATTTAAATTTTTTCTTAAATAGGTGGAAGACCTGTTCCATGGTGGTGCCGAAACAGTCGAACAAATGCCCAAACAGGTAGGGGGAATATCACTACAAAACACCCAGCAGATAGTATACGAAGGCCGACCAGCAATTCGGGTGTCTGGACTTGGCTAAGCAATAGGCGAGCTTCGGCGGGACCCGATCAAATAGGTCCACCATCCTCATCACCGGCTGAAAATCACTATACGCACATGGAAGATGCATACAGTCCGGTCGGTGTTGGTGAGGCGTTATATGCGGAACTTGATCGAGAATCAGTTCGATCTGGTAATCCGTCTTATCAGAATACAGCGTACAGTCAATGTGGAGAGGTAAGAAAAATTGTCCATAATTTTTTCTAAAGTAAATTCAAATACTGCCAAAATAGTGAACATGTCGAAATAACATCTCATAATTATAATTTTATTGCAGGGTCATGACCAGGACCTACCGATGGTGTCATCAGCTCCGAGTAGTGCATATTATTCGGACCTTTCGGTGACTGCAATTCCAACAACAGGAAGCGAACGGGCCTATGAAGTAGTCGGCTTAACCGTGATGTCGGCTCCTCTGCCCAATTGGGATGCGGCAGCAGATTCGAGCGGTAGTAGCGGTGGTCTGGCAGCAATAAGAAGGCCACCACGATTAGCTGCCATTAATGAGAGTACCACAGTGCCCTCGGATTATGTTTAAGAATCTATTATTATATTGATTCGTGAAGAGGAGTAAAAAAAACAACAAAAATAGTTATTATTGTGTAAAAAGAAGAAAAAAAAACAAAAAAACATTTAGACATTTAATAAAATATTAATTTAATTAAATCGAGCTTAATTCAAGTAAACGTGATATTTACAAATATTTGAAAACAAATTAAATTGTACTATAATAAGCAATCGAAAATAAGTTTTAAGTTAATTATTAAAAAACGATTTTTAGATAATAATTATGATGTATGTAAGTAATTAAAGGAAATTATTATATATTGTATATGCATATACAATTTAAGCGGATAGAAAGTCTAGTTAATTAAGTTTAATTACGTAAATAAATTAAATACGATTATTATAAACAGAATAATGGAAGAAGATTTATAAATAATAATTTAGTGGAATTATATCAATCGAAAGAAGACTATTATGTTAACGATAGACAACGATGTAAATGTAAACAAATTAATTGTAAAATTCAACAAAGTACTTTTTAGAAAAATTTGTGATCTAAGACTTGTTCTGTTTTATTATTATTATTATTATTATCATTCTTATTATAATTGCTACAACTACTAAATTCAGAATTTTGACTTATTTTTCCTTCAAATAAGTAGAAAACCCAACGAATATATCGTTTTTTTTTAAAAAAAAAAAAAAAATGTAAATAATAATAATAAAAAAATCAAACAGAAAAATATTCTGAAAATAATAAAGAATAAAATTAATAAGAGAATTTTATGAAAAATAAAAGTTTTTTATGTGATTTTTCTGGCATTCCATTTGACGTGTTTTTTGTATTTTACTTGAGTTTATTTGTGACTTTATAATAATTATGGTATGTATGGATATAAAATAGATAAATAACATCGTTATTGTAGGTATTGGTTATACTGATGTGTATAAAATTGTTTTCTTGTTCAATGATCCAAGAACTGAAAAGGATTAAAAATAACTGAAAATTAAAAAAATGATAGCTTACCAAAAGTGATATTGTGTGGTTTTCGAAAAAAAAACAATATTGTTCAAGAAAAAAAAAAAACAAAATAAAAAGTGTGCTCTGAATTCGGATAAGGCATATTGCTGTCACCCATAACTTTCTCTTTGAAACCACACTCGTCCTATATGGCAATCCTGTGGCGTTCTACTAACTATTCCACAAATTTTAAGCGAATGCCAGCATACTAAGAATTTCTTTCTGAGCAGGGTTCCTCCCACTGTAGAGCTCCTAGATAAAAGAATTTCATTTCCAAGTCCACTTTTTAGACCTGATCAAACATACTAACATGCTCCACAAAATTTAACTAACTCCAATTGTTCCAACCTACTAAAAATAGACCAACTTCGTTAAGTAAACTGGTGTCGTCTACGCACATGATACTTGTAGTCGCCAAATACCGTCACGGTCGAGGTGCTATGAATATTGCCCCTGGCTCATGTGCAAAGGAACCTTACATACAAACAAAATAAAAAGTATTTTTTTTGCAATAACCTTAACAGAAGAAAATAGTAAAAAAATTATGCGAAATGTCCTTAAAATTCTATGCAAATACAATAAGCCAATTGAATTCACTATTTTATCAAATAATTGACGAAGGATAGAAAAGGAAACAGGCTCACTCATCCAATAAGAATTTAAATAAAAATGCCAATAACTCATCTTAATGTGGTATCATTTATTTTTTTGCGCATCATACAAGTCTTTCTCAACTTTTTCTTCAATAAAAAAAAACATTCTTTACATGCAGCGGTTTTCATCTTGATTTACAAAAACAAAATAAATTTAACTAACATTTTTAATTTTTCATTTTTTGATTCTTGTTCAAATGGTAATGACGTCTATCGTCTATTAGATTGCATCTCAAATATTTACTTTTTATTATGCATTTCAATATGTCAAAATGATATTATTTACAATAGCATCTCTGAGTAAATTTACAACAAAATTTTGGCCATTTTGTCCCAATTATAATAATTTTTATTAATTTCTAAGCAACAATCACATTTTTATTGTTTTTTTTTTTTTGTAAATTTTTTTTCTACTGTTTTCTCCTTACTTTCGCCTTATCAGATAATTCACTTTTATTATCAAGAAATCTATATATTATCTGAATTTATATTATCTGAATTGATAGATTCGTTCCTTATTTATATTTTGATGATTTTATTAATTCCATAATAATTTAGTTCCTACATTGTTTTAACATACTGACATCATCACAAAAACTGCTATTTAATGTCATTATTTCGTTCTTCTAAACATGCGTGTGTAAAAAACGTTCTCTTTAATTTATTTTTAATTTTATTTTTGTATATGTATGTAAATAGAAATTCTACAATTAGGCAAAAATTTGATACAGTCTCATCAAAATTAACTAATTTTTTATAGTTCAATTATTTTTTGATTTGTTTATAATTACACTATTATTATTTGTGTTCTAAAATCAAGTTCAGCATCTTAATTTTCAATTTGTAAATTTTGTTATATTTTCTTCTATTTTCTTTTTGATTCTTGATAAAATTGCAAAAAAAATGTATTTTTTAATTATACTGACTGTAAAAATACTTCCTTTCAGTTTTCTTTTTTTGTTTGTTTGTTTTTTTTTTTTTTTTTTTTAATTTCATATACGAAACAGAAATAAATTCTGAACAAAGTTTATTTTCTGATACTGTCATTGCTAGTGTCTGATTTTTTCGTTGACGAGTCAAGATAAATTTTCAATGCTTGTTCCCGGCGTGTTGAAGTGTAAGTGTATGTTGTAAAGCCATCAACCCGTTCAAGACGGGCCTTTTCCTTTTGATTTAACTCTTGCCGTTCTTCCTTTGTTAGTTCTTTTAACGGTTCAGTTGTGTCCCTATAACGAAAAATCCGTTCAAATAAATTATGTAATATTATTACTTCAACTATGACTAATTGCAATTACTTGTAAAAGAAGACGTAACCATTTCTTGACGTAAATGGCAAATTTTCCGATGTTGCCGATATTGTGAACCAACTATTTGACGAATTAATATTAAGAACATTTACATATGTACATGGGAACGAATTATTCTCCTATAAAACAAACGTGAGGATAAATATTTATTTTAGCAACAAAAAAATCCAATCTAAAAATTTACAAATAGACGAAAATTCGTGACTTTTTTTTCTATTTACCTTATAATAACCAATATTCTCTTCTGGTATTCCAGATAATTCTGATAAAAGGTTTTTTATCTCACTATTTTCTGTTCATAGAAATTTAAAAAATAAATTGTCAATACAGTTATTAAATAAGATTGAATAAAACTTACTGTCCATAACAATTTCCTGGAAGGGACCCAGTTCTAGTTTCGATGGATACCACCGCCTTACAAAAAATACTAAACTATCTTCACTAACCGTTGGACATTCAGCCGAATCAAGTTCTTGAACAACCATCTAAACAAACAATTTTTAAGAATACAAGAATGTATAATAAAGAATTTATAAAATTACTATTCGATTACCTCACAATTGACTGATAAAATAATACCAGTTCCTAAAATGTCGTCGTCTTGAAACATTCGAATAAAACTTCGACCACTCTTCTCCCACACGCGACAATTCTCCATAGTTAATGAATTATATTTACTGTCGATATTACGCAAATGCTCAATAACATCGTGCTTAAACTCTGGCGCTGAGATGCCAGCACTGAAAATTTGTTCACACACAACTGGGAGTTTCGTACTTTCGTTATTCAATTCACTTAACTTGAAATAGTAGATTTTAGCTTTATGCTCGTCTTTCTGAAGAGTACGACCTAGTTCGATGTTAACTTGTTCTCCATCATCAAACGATACCAGATTGTAGTATTTTCGGACAATTTTGAAATATTCTGCAGGTACCATCAAGTACGGTTCCAACGCTCTCTTCAATGCTGCTGTTCGCATCCGGCTATCTAGCATAACCTTAAGAGTTCGAAACTTTTGATTTTTATCTCCAGCTCGCTTAGATGATGATAATGGTGATGACAAATCAGTGATATTGCAGTTAACAACGGATGGGGTTGTGCATTCTTCTTCGGAAACAAAACAAGCTCTAAAATACAACTCGCTCTCTTCTACTTCCTCTTCGTCGCTAAGCATAGGCAAGATATCACGAATTTGTCGCTCTGACACATCACCTGGACTTGATAATTGTGGTGAATGACTTGTACTAGATAAGTTACTAAGATCGTGGGCGGCCGTTTCGACTAGCGTACGATCACCATCACTTAAACTGCTATCTTCACTGTTGCTTTCACAACTACCCGCAACTGTGGGATTACCAGATCCAGATGCAGATCCACCAGGAGCTCCATTAACAGTACTACCTCCACTAGGATACCAATTAATCACATCCCCTGAAGAAGTCGCAGTAAAATTTCCAAGACCAGCAACAGCTTCTGTGTTTGAATGCGTTGATGTTGGCGTATATGGTGGAGGAGCACCCTTGCTATCACCACCACCAGACACTTTTGGATTGACCCACATACGTTCTACAGCAATGGGCATATATTTAATGGCGAGTGGTGATACTTTTGGCGTTGGTGGATCGTAATTTGGAGGATAGGCGTTTGGCTCGTATTGCGGAATCATTAAAGCCGCTAATGCCTCCCTATCTGTATTCGGCACCGAAATATATATATATGTGAGATGTTTAAAATGTTTCTTAAATAGTTTCTTTAGCGTTTCGCCGGCCACATCCCAATTATTCGGTTCGCATGCTACAAAGACTTTCGATCGCGGGAAAAATTTACCAGAATCGTCTTTAATCACAACCACACCATCGGATTGTGTCTCTAAAACAGCAATTAGTTCCTGTTGATTAACTTTCAGCTTTTTAGAGATTTGTTTGCGGAAATTATGCGCTGTATCTGCCACGACCACTCGCACCAAGAATGGTCCCTCTAGATCGACCGTTTTCAAATCAACTTTGAAAACTTTTACGGTAACACCGCCCGGCTCGTACACATCAAATGTCTCATTCTCACCACGTACTTCCAATAAGAAATCTATTTCTGAAAAGAATGACGAAAGGACTTCTCCCACCGGTTCTTTCTCCCTACCCTCTAGACTTTTCTCGATTTCCTGACTTATGTGATCATAGGCAACAAGACGACAACGATTTATTGGTGCAAATTTTTCGACACCAAGCAAATGATGGGCGTTCTCTAACAAAACCGAAAATGGGGATCCCTTCCAAATGAATACTTTAGATTCTTTAAAATATTTCAATGCGGGATTATAGAAGAACACTTTCGGACTTAACGTCTCTGATTCGCTTTTACTACTGGAACTTCCCTTGTATCGTCTGTCTTCCTCATCTTTCTCGTGTTGCCGTGTTAACAGTTCTTTAATGTGTTGAGGAAATTGTTCAATTGTCATAGAAGATGCGTTTCGCTTTGGATCGATTTGCCGATACATCAACATATATGCATTCGTACTGGAACTATATGCGGCAAAATAATATGTTTTTAACGAACTGCCTCCAAACGATTTTTGAATATCCTCTTGTGTGATCTGTTAACGAATAATTGCTTTTTTACTTTCCGCCAAAGAATTGACGACTAATCATACGTACCGTGGTAACGTTCTGATCATTAAAGCAATACCATTCGTCATTGGTGAATTCTTTAATGTAAGCGTAATAGTGGCCACCGGAAGCACTGCCCGAATGAATCATAATGGCAAACAATTCGTACAGATATGGCCCACTATCATTTGAAACAGAGCTTCGATTATCTGTACTAGTACTCATGTCTATGCCTTCATCGTCCTCCTATATAAAAAAATCACAATCGCTTAATAGATGAATTTCCATTGAAGATGATAAAAACACTGATAATACCTGCATATCTGATTCGTTATGATTAGAATTCGCTGATGTGGCAATTCCACTACAATTATCCTCCTCTAGTGCGGCGCCACTATCCGTTGTACTACAATCATCGTACTTCATTGCATTATCTGCTTGATCCGAGTCTGTCGATGTTGATGCTGTAGTAAAGCCGTTTAGTACGTGTTCATGATTTTGGCCTTGCAAAGCAGCAAACGTACCAACATCAGTTGTATTAACAAAAGTATTGAGATTTAACGTTTGAGGAAAAGTAACTCTAATATGAAAAGTAAGATTTATATACACTCTTGTCACTAATTAAAATACGGATCATACTCACTTATCATTCAGCTTGATTCTGTGCAAAGTTTGATAGTCGAAATCGAATCGCTTCAAATGCAATGTTAAAATGTAAGGAAACGATTTAAATTTAAGTCCTTTATGGGCATCGCATTTCTTATTGCATTTTTCACAAAAATATTGATTATTGCCATCAAGAGTTTCAGGTTGAACAAAAGCTCGTAAAGCCTCCTCGATACTACCATAAGCTACCGCACTATTAAATGGTCGTACTGGTAATGGTATATCGAGAAAAGTATCCTCGCGCGATTTTTCTGTACAACATTCCAAACATTTAACGTAATCGATCATCTTGCCTTCGTACAAGGTGTTTATTAGTTCAGATTGTTCAGTATCCTTGAACTTTTTTTCCAATGCATCAAACATAACACGACACAATTCTTGGATATCGTGCTGGTGCCATGCCTCATTCGAACGCCAACCGAAACTTCTTGTTAAATCAGTTGTTTCAACCGCCACTTTTGATGATGTCTAAGATAATTTCATATAAAATTAATAATATTATATATTAAATTTAATTGCATTTTCAATATAATTATTTAAACAGGTTTAGTTTTACAGATGTTTACCTGAAGATTTAGAAATAGTCGTTGCAATTGATAAGGTATGGATTCGGATTCATTTTTCCCATCAAACTCCCACTTGTATAGAGCATTTCGAAATTCCGGGGTCATAAAGAGCGCCTGCAGCAAACTATTCAGATAGCAGGTCATTGCTTGGTTGACAAGGCCGACATATCTTATTGCAGGTTTGGATGCTGGTGTATAAAACATTTCTTGCGTTTCACGTGAAAATCATTCTCAACAATCTGGAAGAGTTTATATAAAGAACTTCACTTACGCGAATATGGTTTCAAGGTGTACGGTGCCGATGATGATGTACCAGTCCCGGACTCTGATGCTGATGCAGACGCTGTTACCGACATTGACACATCGAATGGCAAAGCGGGTGGGACAGGAATTGGATCTGGTACTGTAGGACTAGCCGATTCCCCCAATACTATTTCATCATCTGAAAGATCTGAATTGTCCACACAAAGTTCTGATTCCACTTGCATGTCACTCTAGAATTAAAATAATTTTTTTATTTCAATTTTATTTCATTTTAACTACAATATAATAATCGATTTTGTTACCTTATTTTTTAAACTGTCTGTATAACTATCTGGTGGCATCAATACTAACATATTTTTTACATTAGGACGAAATCCAATAATATCGCCTAATAATTTATCCTTTTTATCATTGAGAAAAACCTTTAACCAAAACGCAAAAAAAAGAAATTGAATAAAATTGTTGCTATCCAAAATTTTCAATTTATTTTAGCTTTTTCATAGCTAATCGTATATTTACCGAACTCGATTCATCATTGGCTAATACTAAATCGAATTTATCATATGTGAATTGCGTTGTAACATTTTCAAATACTTTGCCAACTGTATATGTTGGCTTCACCACAATAGTAATTTTATTTTCAGTGGCATTTGGCATAGTATCGCGCACCGTACAAAAGGATACATCTTCGTCCAAGTGCACCATGTCTAATGATAATAAAATTGAATTAATATATTTAAAAATATTTGATCAAAAATAAAAGAATATCAAGAATCTGAGCAGTAATTTAGGTAAGAATTAATTGGAAACGCATTCCTATTCGAATTGACAATTATTAGTTTTATCTAATAATAAAGTGAAGAGAGATCTCGCAGTTAGAAACTAACTCAAAAACTGGATCAAAATAGGAATTTATCGTGCAAGAATTGAAAATGGAACTCTTTGAACAATTCATATAAGGCGAAATAATTTCGAATAATAATAAAATATTTTTAAACGTTCCACATTATTGGCAATTTAGCCATTAAAAGTTTCATTTTTATCTAGCTACCTAAAAACAATTGCTTCTATTTATTTATTTGCTAAAAATTAATGCAACTTTAAATTGCGGACTCGTCGAACTGCACTCCCGATCGATCAAATGACTAGTTTCACCCGCACATTATTGCCGAAACAATCGATTTCTTGGATATCCGTAATCGGTGATCAAAATCGAAAATCTTCGGCCAAATTCGATAAATCTCCTATCAACACTTAAGATTTCACTTAAACTGAACCGATGCATATCAGCACAAATACCAAAAACCAACACCATTACCGACTATCGATACCAACATAATAGCACCATTGCGTATAAAGTTAACAATTTATAAATAAAATTTAATTTATATTAGGATGTGCCCGAATCCAAATATTTGAATCGGCTGCTGGTGATCATACTGAAAAACAACAACACTGATGGCGACAACGACTGCGGCAAAGGCAACGGCAGTGGAAGCGGCCAAAACAGCGGCATGGGTAACATCAACCGCGCGCGCAGCTACATCATTTCGGCAACGAATTCATGTCGATCAGTACAGTACATTGCTCCTTTTTAATTTTATTATTTTTCTATTCACTCAAGTTAAAAATAGGTGTTTTGTACATCGTTTCCAAATTACATTCTCACACATCCAATGGGGTTATATATAAAACACAGTACAGTACGCTATTCGAATTCTGAGCCTAGACAAATATTTTTCCAAGGCATGTCGTTATAACATTTTCACTGACACTTGTCCCTCTCCTACACGATTAATGCAACTGCTTTATTTGTGATCAAAAAAAAAAAAAAAAACTTCCTGCCCCTTTGGTTATGTTACTCAACCTATCCTCAAATTCTTTCATTTCATATTCTCTTGTCAACCCCTAAAAACAAAAGACAAAAAAAAAACAAAATCAAACAAAATTAACCGGACTATGCCGAGCAACCGGGTCGAAATGGAGCCGATCAGTTAAACAGGGCCACACCGCCAAGATTATTGAGTCATAATTGAACATCAAATAGATCTGCATAACGTCTGAAACATTGCAATATTTTGCAATTCCAGATGTTAGATAATCACCGTATCTTCCTCATACATGACACCAAGTATGTCCTATTGACAGAGGTTCGTATTACTAACGATTCTACTATTTATATTGTGATCCAAAAATGTTGTCATTGCCGTTTATTTTTTCTTTTCTTTTTTTTTTTGTTGATATAACCAATTTCACAAAATTCGAAATTCGCTCCTGTGAAAGTGAATCCCATCCATTGGCGTTCTCATTTCATATGTAATATTTTCGAAGCTAATTTTTTTTATTTCCACAATTATTCGTGCTAAATACAAATCCAAAAAAGCATTTTCTGTTCTATTTTTGGCCCCAAAAAACAACATTTGAAATTTTTCTTTAATTTTGTGGAAAAGTATTCCCATTCGATTGTAGAACTTTTCATTTTACTTTAGTCAGTTCCTACCCCCCCCCTCTCACTCTTCGTTCACCAATAGTTCACTCTTCTGCTAACACTTCTTATCCGCAGCAAGTCGTATTCGATTTCTAAAAATAAGTCTCTCTCCTCATCTATGCTATGGTGAATTTTAATCAAAATAATTTTTTTTATACCCATTCGAATTAACGCTTTTTATTTACTACAAATTTTTCTTTTTACTTCACTATGCCTCACACACGCACGCACACACACACACACTCACCGACTTTCTTTTTCTCTCTATCTCTTTCATTTCCCCTTCCTTTCTTGCTCTAGCCCTTCTGTCACCTACCCGATCTACCACACAACCTCTCGCTGTATAGAAATTATTAAAGTTAGTTTTTTTTTTTTGGAAAATTTTTGAATTCATTTGGAAGAACAAATACAAAAATTTAAAAAAAAAAAAATTAATATTATTAATCACAGAGATCTTATGTGATTTGTTCAGATTATTATAAAGTAAATTATGCCCTCTCGTGCTTTATTATGAAAGCAGAACTTTCAAACGAACCAAAAACAAATTGAAACAAAATATTTTCAGCACTCTTTTGATTTAAATATTGTTCTTTTAAATTATGGAATCTCCCCAAATTTAATGAATGAAACACGAAATACCTGCGCGTGAATTTTTAAATACATTCACAACGTGAACTTATATACTAGCACTTTTTTATTTGGGAGGATGGGAGGAAGGTAGTATTATTCTACTCGATTGATTCTCGATCATCGCGATAACGAATAACCGATTTTTTTTTATCTTTTTCCACTTAATAACAGCGTTTATAGTTGATTTTCTGTTTCTTTTTACCTATGCAAGAATGTATGTAACAGCGTGAAATATGGTCACTACCAATTAAGAGGATCTCGAAGAGATTAGAAGCACATTTTCAAAGGTAATCGAATAGTCCGGCTAAACGATAGACGTACAACTGATCGTGATCCTCGACTGAGAAATGTACAGATTATCGTCGTCGCGACCACTAATATTGCTACTTAATGTAGGACTAAGCGCTCGTGTAGTAGTCGTTCTAGCCGGAGAGTTAGTAGTAGTAGCTACAGAAACATTAGCGCTACTACGTCGAGCGAAGGTAGTACTAATCACAGTTTGGACGATAACAGAGGCGCGATCGGAAGCAGTAGCAACTTGTCGGTTCCAATTCATACATTGTTGCCATACTGCAATAGGGGCTTGATCATACCAAAAAAAAAAAAAAAATTTTTAAATTAACTTCTAATTAATTGTGAGAAAATATTTTAAATAATTTAATCTTTTCTTTATCTAATACAACTACAAATATACTGTCATATGCAAATTTATATAATATGACACATTAAAAAACAACAACATTGTAGGGCAATAATGTAGGAGTTGTTATCATCCATCAGCGTTTCTCCATAATAAATTTAGTTTAATATTTTTATCCAAAAGAGAAACTTTCGGGAATAATTATTGTTTCTCTTTTAATAACTTTTTCAGCTTTCGTTGGCTTATATTATATGAATTTCGTAAAGAAATATCATCCAATAAAATTCGTTCGATAAATTTTCAATTATTATCTTTTGCGAATTTATTTTATGTACTAAAAAATTTTGATAATTTTTATTAAAAATTTAAGCCTCTGTTAATCGAAAATTTTCATACAATATAATAATAAAAATGAGTTTTTTTTTAAACATTTTAATTTATTTAAACACCAAGCATAATTTTTGCACGGATTAATCAACAATCGGATTAGCTGCACATCGGATTAGCTTTTATCGAGCGATTTAAGTGAAATACAACTAATCAGCAAGTCAAATAAATTATAAACAATATAATCAATAAGATTTAATCCTGTCCATGTTTACTATATATTTTTCTAAGGAATTATATGTGAATTTATTAATTATTGCTCAAAAACTTAAAATATTCTTGATCAAATCGGAAGTGTACTTTTCACATATCGATTGTAACGCGTAAAATATAGAGAGTTATCTAAATTTGTGTTTCGGGAATTTACCTTAAATAACAAACATTTAAAATTCAAATTTGTATAAAATTTGTTATTAAATTATATTGGTTGGATCTTGCCATTATTTAAAATTCAAATTTGTATAAAATTTGTTATTACCTTATATTGATTGGATCTTGCCATTATGCACGATGAGACTTTTGTTCTTTTGAGATTACTTTTAATGACTTTTTTTTTGGTCTGTGATTTGGCCACTAACTATCGAATTTGGTATGATCTCTCAAGTAGCCGTATAAGAAATATGATCTCTCAAGCACCCATACACGTATGAGAAAAAGTCTAACGGCGTCAAATCGCAAGATCTTGGACACCAATTATTATTACCAAAATCTCGAAATTACGTGTTCAGGAACTTATTACGCAACTAAGACAATAATTGCGGGACGGTTTTTTTTTAAGACTATAAATAGTCCAGATTAAAATATTCAACTTCAGACCCATAAAAGGTTAGTTCTCATATGGCCATAGCTCTCAGTATAGACCGTCCCTTTCACCATTTTTTTTATTTTCAAAAAAAAAAACACGGCCAATGACACCTTCAGACCAAAATGCACACCAGAACCACTTTTTGCGGATACAATGGCTTCTATACAGTTATCTGTGATTTTTCAGAGTCCTTATATGAAAATTTTTCTTATTGACTTATTTTTGCTTAATAAATTTCTTCAAAACAAGAAAACAAAAATATTTAAAATCTGTTGTTACGTGTTGTTCATTGGTTAAATGATCCATAATATAATGCGTTGTTCGGTAATTTAACTTAAAAAATGTAAAGTGGAAAATAAATAGAATAAGCAAAAATGCAGCTTTGGATGACGAAATGGATAGCCCCAGTACAAATGGAAATATTATTTATGAAGATTAGGTTTTGCAAATCTCTTCTAAATTTTATCAATTATATTTTCAATAAATATTATTTTTTCGTTTTTTTTAAACGCATTTTAAAATACATTATTTATTTTCATAATTAAAACAAATTCATAAAATTGAGGGCAATCTAAATAAAAAATTTCTTCTTAACTAAACATTTTCTTCAAACAAAAAAAATCAACTTTCCATTCGGATTGTATATTAAAATTTATTAAATATGCGTCCCATGATCCAATTTTAGAATTAAACAGAAATCGGCGAAGGAAATATTCTAGTAAAGATTGTGTCGGCTTTTTTTTCCTTATTGTTTTTCATATCGACGCAGTCATTTTTGTTTTTTTGTTAAAGATATTTTATATAAACAAAAATACAAGATAATTTTTTCTTTCACAAAAGCGTAACTGAATAATATACATTCATATATTCGTACAAATATTTTTATTAACGTAAACAATTTTTCCACATCACCGCAATAGTATATGGACATGATAAGAAATAAAAATATTATTAAAGAGTATAATATTTATAAGATTTAATTAAATTAAAAATCTACATTGTAATATCGTATTGAAGATACCAAAGTATTTGGGAATAGCTTCAAACAACGTAGGAAAACAATTTCAAATCAAATTGATTCTAATTCATTGTATGATTATTAGTTTAACAATTGATGTTTAAGAATACGAGGTCTGTTTAAAAAGTATCACGAATTTTGAATTTCCGCGGGTTACGTATATTCGATTTTTGTGGCGTCATATTGGCACTCATGTCTCTCACTTATCCCGACACATTCGGCCATTTTAAATGTTCAGGTAATTTTTGACAGCTGCTTTGGTTGCACGTGTTTTGGCTCGTCTACGAGTTTTGCCCATTTCAAAAAATGGATCAAAGAATCTGTTTCGGGAGCAAGAAAAAGTCACAGGGGGGCAGATCTGGGGAATACGGTGGCTGCGGCATTATTAGTGTGTTGTTTCTGGCCAAAAATTCGCACACAAGCAACGATGTGTGAGCAGGGTCGTTATCATGGGGCAAAAGCCAATTTTTGTTCTTCCACAAATCCGGGACGCATAACTTGCAGGTAATATTTCTTATTGACCGTTCTACCATCTGGCAAGAACTCATGGTGCACCACGACCCTGCATTCGCAGAAAACTGTGAGCAAAACCTTCACATTCAACCGAACTTGGTGCGCTTTTTTCGGTCTTGGCTCGTTAGGCAGCTTCCATTGGAATGATTCAGCTTTGGTTTCCACGTCATAACCATAAGCCCATGATTCGTCACCAGTTATGACCCTCTGAAGCAAATTTGGGTCGTCGCGGACAGAGTCGAACAGCTCCTTAGCAATGTGAATGTGATGCTGTTTTGGGTCAAAATTGAGCAATTTTGGTACGAATTCCGAGGCGGCCCATCTCACGCCCAAGTCATTGGTAAAAATCGAATGGCACGAGCCAATCGATATGTTTAAGTCCTCAGCATCTTCTCTAACGGTGATTCGATGATTGGCCAATACTATTTTCTTCACTTCAGTAATGTTTTCGTCTGTTGTTGACGTGCTCGGGTGTCCGGCACGCTTTTCGTCGTTCATATCTTCTCGGCCCAAGGTAGCTTCACCATATGTCGCAGTCAACATTCGGAATGCGTCCGCGTAATTAATTTTGTAATTTCACACAAAATTTGATACAAAATCTTTGATCCATTTTTTTGAATGGGCAGAAATCGAAGACGAGCCAAAACACAAATGCAAGCAAAGGAGCTGTCAAAAATTAACTGAACATTTAAAATGGCCGAACTTGTAGGCATAAGTGAGAGACATGAGTACCAACATCACGGAACAAAAAAAATCAAAAATCGAATATACGTAACCCGCGGAAATTCAGAATTCGCGATACTTTTTGAACAGACCTCGTAGATTTTATTGTAAATACAAATTAATATTTTGTAGAGTAATACTTTCTATTTTCATTAAGTTATTTTGGAATTATTAATGGTAGAAACAGCTCCTTTTTAAGTGCTGAATGAGATCTAAAAGTTTACATAAAAGCGAAGTGTTCACCACTTAATAGAAAATAAATTCTAAGTAAACAAAATAATTTATATGAAAGCCACTTTTTAATGGAATTTTATTTAAATATCATAAATAATTTATATTTAATGTAGTAATTTTCAAACCTGTCAATGTCATCTTTCAGAACAATAATAATAATAAGATTGTGTAAAATTTTTGCCGAGTTATATAATATATTTTGTTTATTAGTAGTTATAAATAAAATTCATTACATAATTATTAGCATTGGTTTTTTTTAATTAATTTATTCATATAACAGGTTTTGACAGACAGAACACTTTAATCAGAAGTTATTTTCGTAGGTTGGATAAAAAATAATAAAAAAAATTAGAAATTATTATTTTTCTTGTAAATATTGGCAGTTTATATCGTAAATATTCTGATTATTATTATTATATAAATTGTTATTAGTCGAGTACAATTGTAGTTAAAATTGATATAATTTTAAAAAATAAATAATATAATTGAATTTTTTTTTAAAATTAATATAAATTTTTTAAATTAATCTTAAAAAAATTCCTTATATTTCTAAGTTTACCTACTTTTATGAAAAAAAATTCTCGAAGCTTTAAAGCTACTACATTTTTACGATTGACAGTATGTCTGCGACCACTATATTAATTTTGAAATAAATAGTAAGTGAAAGAGATTTTTTTTAAAACTATATTTTGATCGCTAGTACAAAAAAATATTTCTTATATATTAATTATTTCCGAAATTTGCAAAAGGATCCTCCGCAAATCTTGCGTGAGCTGAAATAACTTCTTGTTTTTAATTTGGTACTTGTCAAGCTGCATAATAAATCCTTCACCAATTAAAATGCCATTACTCTGATCCCAACCAAGTATCCTAGTCCATACATAGAGAAGAGCAATCCTAAACCATAATCGAGCCACCTCCTTGCTTGACGGTTTTCGGTCTCCACAACGGCTTTTGGCAGCACTTTTTTTTCTACCAATCTAATGCGCACGCGTATTCTTTTTTTAATTAAATAAAGCCCAATCCAATATTTTTATTTATTTTAAGGGCATGGTAATAATTTGTTTACCGCTACGCTCCCAAATAGACCAGGAGCTCTTAATCGCTTTTTCATTTTTGTTAAAAAACTGGTTTGGCACGATATTAATTGAATTCAGACTGTAAGTCTCCGATTCCTTTTACTTGTTGTACAAGTAAATCGATCCTCGCTTAAACTAGTAATTTTCTATTGACGTTCGGTCTGACCATCCGAGGGTGTCATTCCTCTTCCTGATGCTGAGGAATGACACCCTCGGTTTCAAAAATGGGATAAAGGCATTTTAGGATTAATTTTTCTAGGATTTTTGATAACATGGGAAGGAGGCTTATAGGTCTATATGAGGTAGAAAGGTTTTTGGGCTTATTGGGTTTTGGGATCATCTTAATTATGGAAAACTTCCACAGGGAAGAAAAAAATGATGCGCGGAGGATACTATTATAAGTATAGGTTATCAGGACGAGGGTTTTTTTCGGATATTTGCTTCAGGATTTCCGAAATTATTAGGTCATATCCTGGGCCTTTTTTATTGGAAAGGTATTCTATTGTGGATTTAACTTCGGAAGGAGTGAAAAACTTAGGAGGTGGACTTATGGGCTACTGAGTTGATATTAGTCGGAATATTTGTTCGTCATGCAGAATGTCTTGGACATCTTCGTGAGGTTTATAGATGTTTTCTAAGTGTTTGCCAAAGGTGTCGGCTTTCTGTTTGTCCGTTTTTGCCAAGGTTCTGTCGGTATTCCGGAGCGAGTGTGTAGCTGTTTTGTATTTGAGAATTCGTCTGGTAGCTGTCCAGAGTGTCTTATTAGTTGTCAGTGATTCTGTGTATTCAGTAAATCGTTCGTTGTTATAATTAATTATTTTATGTTTCAGTTCTCGTTGTAGTTGGTGCAGTTTTTTCTTCTCATTTGGCATTCTTGAACGTTGCCACTGGGCTCTGGCTCGACGTTTCTCGCTTATCAAGCTGCGAATTTTTTGCGGAAGATTATAGTCATGTTCTCGTATGGTTGGTTTGTTATGAGTTAAGTGGGTATTACTGATTGAGTTCTGTATGCAAACAGTTAAGTCGTTTACGGCACCGTCTATTTCTTGAACGCTCTTAAGGCTTCGTTGTAAATGAATCTGTTGGCCTAAGTTCTGTCTAAAAATGTTCCAATCAACTTTCCCATTTACAAGTTTGGCAGGATAGGATTTTAAGGAAGGAGAAGTGTCTAGTGTCAGGAGAACCGGGAAATGGTCGGAAGGAGTGTATCTATGGAAGTATTAATGGACTGGATTGGTGTGGTTATGAAATAGTCTAGAATATCGGGAAGATTCCTGGCACTGGTCGGCCAATATGTGGACGTGGGAAAAGATAGGCCCTCAAGAGTGGTATGGGAGGAGTTCTTGGAGAATCTTTCCTCGGGGATTCCAAACACGGCAACCCCATTTAGGGTGCTTGGCATTATAATCTCCTCCCGCGATGAAGGATTTTACAATTGATTTGAGGAAGGAATCAAATTGTATGGGAGTTAATTTTTTATTTGGAGGACAATAAACGGATACAACGTTAAAGGTAAAGGATTTACATTGAAGGGTAATAACTATTGACTGAAGGGATTCGGTAGCAGTTTGTAAGTGGAAGGAATGATTTAAGGAGTTTCTAATAAATATAGTTCTGTATATTTTATAGTCACGTATAGCAAAAAACGACCTGGACGTAAAGTGAGTTTCTGTAATCAGTGCAACGTCTACGCGTTTGTTGTGTAAGAGAATGTCTAGTTCTTGTCGGTGTAAAGTCAGTCCGTTAGCATTCCAGAGCAGGATGGATACGAATTTATCGGTTGACGAGAACATTTATTTATTCATATTGGTTGTTAGTGAGGAAATGGCGGTTGTTAAAGCAGTTAACAGAGGAGTGAGAAGAAGAGTAATTTCTTGAATTAATTTGTTAGTTATTGAAGAAAGAAGTGTTGTTGTTGATGAGGAGGTTGATGTGGATGGTTTTGTTGTTGAGGTTGTTGTTGCTGCTGTTGATGTTGTTTCTGCCCAGATGTAATCTCAGCAAATGTCAGGTTTCGTCGTACTGGCAAGAATGTGAGTCCCGTATTATTTGTGGATGTATTTGCATTTCGGCGTATTTTTGTCTGTAGCATTTTACATGTGAAGCAGCCTTTGTAGTTTGCCGGGAGGCTTCCAGCACAAAGTACACACCTTGCTGGATTGTCCCGCGTTTTAGAACATTTTGTGGTCAGGTGTTCCCCTGCACATTTTACACATTTTGGATTGTGCCGACAGTATGATTTGGTGTGCCCGTACTCTTGACATCTATGGTATTGAACTATGTCCTTAGTGGGATAAGGCTCCTCCACTTTGATTCTTGTATAGACAAACGTTTCAAGATCAAAAATGGTTTTGTTACTAGCCGCTTGTCTTAACGAGATAAAAAACAGAGAAGGCGCTACGTTCTTCTGCTTAACATTGGAGATGCAAGTTACTTCGTGACCCAGCATCTACAGTTCGTTTCGTATTTCCTCTACGGAAGTGGTGTGGTGCAGATTCCGGACTACCACTTTGAAAGGTTTTTCGTCCTGCGCTTGGTACGTGTGGAAGTCCGCCTTAATTTCGTCCAAGTATTGTACGATACTTCGGTAGGCCATCCAACTATTCGCTTGAATTGCAAGGCCTTTAATTTGAGCCTTGCAAATGAATGCATCAGGGCCAATTCGTTTGTCAATAGCACGGCTAATCTCAACAAAATTTACAATAGTTTTAACAAAGATTGGCGGTGGCATGACGGTTTCATTTGGTGTGCTGATTCCCTCTGGCTCGATATGCATACTTGCCAGTATTTTATTTATCTGTTTTGTTTATTATAATTTTCTTTTTAACCAATTTCGGCGACGTGTTTTGTTTATCTGTTTTGTTTATTATCATTTTCTTTTTAACCAATACGTCTGGCTCGATCAACTATCAATCCACGACTCCATAAATAAAAAATTAACATTTATTTTTACTTGTCTTGTTATGGCAAAAAATAACTTCGCGAATTACCATAATACAAATTACGACTTCATTTTTTTAATATTTCAGGAAATAATAAAAATATTTAAATTGTTAGTTATTCTAATTTTCCATATATTATAATGAACATCAACAAAAATAAAATAAAATAAGTTTTCGATTTATTAATATTTTAACCAAAGATTTCTAGAAAATATGCTGTCGTAATTAAGGTGTTGTTCGCATACTTTTGAGCTGCAGCGTACATGCGATATTAGTACAGTTGACTTATTAATTAAACTTTATTAAAATTGTATATGTTTTTAAATCAACTCTCTTATACAACGCAGTTTAATGCAGAATCAATAGAAGTTGGCAATTTCAGCAAAACACCTTTTAAAACTGTTCTTTTTTTCTTAGTATCATTTTTTTACCGGAATATTTTTTGACGTTTAGAAATTTTAAAATATTTTTTCCTCAATAGCAAAAATAAAAACAACTATACAAAGAAGTATATATTTTTTAGTGAATATAATTTATGCAACACTTATTATAAATAGTAAAAATGTAGGCAATTTTATTTGTCGGTCAATTAAAAATCAATGTAGAAAAATTCAATATTCCTTGGGTTGTACCCGCTGACAATCTTTTAAGGTATATTCTGCCGGTGAACACTTGGCATTCTGCCATTTAATAATTAAGTATTCAAAGTGTATTGCAGATGGATTTTTTTCTCCTTGAAAATAGGATAAACTCGAATTTCAAATAAGGATCATCATGTTTAGAATAAAGATAGGAACGGAAATCGAACGAATGACCAACACAAATAACTATCAATTTAACTTGAACACCTGAATACAAATTCGAGAAATTATAGGGCTTTAACAGTAAATCCAAATGAGATTTAAATAATCTAAAGAAATATTCTTTAAACACACACATACAATATAAAAAAAACCAAATCTACGTAAGAAATGTAAAAATTTACTTAACAAGTTTGTGACAAAAAATTCCTCCTATTGCACAATAAACGAGATTTTTTTTTTTACTTCACCGATTAATTTACCAATTAATTTATTTATTTCAACATTATTCAAATTAACAATCTTATACAGAAATGTGAAAAAAAATACTAAAAATAACTGAACACAAAAAAAATCATTTTCACATTAGTGCCGAATATTTTGACAGACACGAACTTGAGACGCATTATGGCACTCGACGAAAAACAATCAACACGAAATGAATGGAATATTGTATTAAATACGCGCTATTCTAATAATATCATACTCTTAATACAGTCAATTCTAACCGCTTAAATTTAATTTTATATCATATTTTTAATAATTAATTTTAAAGACCTTAAAATACGCCTAATTTACCGGAATATCATCATTTACCTTATAATGCCTTGTTTAGTTCACAAACCCACCACGACTTTTGACTGCCATCTTTCTCTAAGGGGACAACAGTCAGATGTTGAGTGGTTAATTTATTTCGAACAGGGTTGACCGATGCTAAAGACGAATTTCGAAAATCTAAGTTCACAGTTATATCTCAGCAAATATACAAAATTATCTATAATAATTCCATATCTTCTATGTTTACATCTATTTATAATTCAATATTTAATTAATATTTTTATATAAGATATTTTTATGTATGTTCAAATTATTTTAAATACTACTTCGATTCTAAGAAACAAATAACAACAAGTGAAAGAATATACATATTAACAGGCAGATTAATCGCTTCTCTGACAACAGGAGCAAGTCGTCATGGATCTATTGACTTTTGTTCAAAGCAATAAAATCACGTAAAAGTAAAAGCCTATCGTTTCAGAGCTGTTGATCACAAATAATATAGGGTTTTTCAAAAAGAGTCATATGATTTCTTTTTTAAAAAAAAAACACACTAATAGTTAAGGAAATTCAAATGTTTTTTATTTAATGTGAAGGACAATCAATACAAATAAGTTCTGAATAAAACGTTATTCAAATGGCCTCCACGACTTCTTTTGCAGGAACGAATTCGATGAAACCAATTTTCGAGCACTTTTTCCACTAAATCAAGTCGTATGTCATGAATAGCACGTTCAATATTGACTTCTAAAGCTTGAAGAGAGTCTGGTTTATACACACAAGAAATAGTTTAATGGTGTTAAATCACAACTTCTTAGAGGCCATTCAATGTCACAATTTCTTGAAATAATCGAATCTTCAAACTTTTCTCGCAATAATTCGGTTGTTGCACGTGCTGTGTGGCACGTAGCCCCTTCTTGTTAGAACCAGATTTTGTCAAGATCAACTTCTTTCAATTTCGGCCATAAAAAGTTGCTTATCATCGATATATACCGTTCTCTACTGACAGTAACGGTGTTACCAGCTTCATTTCGAAAGAAGTACGGACCAATGATTCCACCAGACCAAAAACCACACCAAACTGTCAATTCAGGTGAATGTAACTTAGATTAAAGAATACCTGGATAGGCCCTTACCGTATATGTATACGCAATTTTGTGTAAGAATTACATGCCAAGCGGCGAGAATTGGCATTTTTCACATAGCTTTTTATGGATATTTTTATGTAGAAATGACACTCACTGCCATCTAGTTCTCGTAATAGAAATTTATTACATTGCAAAAGCATAATTTATATTCTTTTTAATTCACTTATTGGAAACAAAAATACAATTTAAACACAACGATAGGCAATTTTTATTTGTTTTTACAATCTTTTGATATGAAATGGAATTCTATTTTAGGTTTATTATTGATTTCGTAAATATCATTCAAATATAAAGCGCTTCAATTTTGTAGACTTTCGGAGAGTCTTACAACCTGCCATTCTCCATGAAAGTGATTACAACTCGAACTAATCTAACTAGCGGTGTCATATTGGTATTTGTGATTGATAAAAATAATATAGTGTTGAAAGTGGAATTTAAAGTGTTGTTTTTATGTATTTTAAAGCATTTAAAAAAAAGTAAGTATTTTTATAAATAGTTTTATTATTGATATTTAATAAGAAGTTTTTATTTCAGAAAATGAAGTGTTTCGTGAAGAATTGTTTTTCCTACAATGACATGAGGAAGCCGGGAAATTCTTTCTTTCGGTAAGTTGATATCTGTAGTTTTAGTAAATAAAATAACAAAAATGTTATTTGTGATGTGCCTAAATGGGTTTAAGTGATATATTTTATCAAAAAAGTGAAAATTTGGTCATTAAATAAATGTAAACAAATCCGATGTTGACAGTTCAATGTTTACCAGAAAATAGTTCAATGCCGGTGTGTAAGAAAGTTTAAGGGATCGAATTTTTCTGTCTATTTTCCATTGCTGTTTTCATTGTGTTAAAATAAATAAAGTTATATTTTTGTGTTAAAAGAAATAAATTATATTTTAAAATAGAATACTGAGTTTTTTTATAAATTTCCAAAACTAATTCCATCAAACAACCCGCAATATTAAAAAATCTATTCGTTTACGCATCAATGAAATCGCATATGAAAATGGTTTTGAACGAATCGCTTTAATCGTATACTGAAGGTTAAAATTGGCCCCCAATGATTTACGACGTTTCTGTTGTATTGCATGTGTGTGCGTTCTACGAATGTATTGCCACAAAATTCCGACAGAATTTTTGTGTAGAGGCCTATCCAGTTTTTCTTTAATCTAAGGAATGTAAAGGGTGTTCATGAATAATTTGTAGATTTTCTTCGCACCAGAATCGACAGTTTTGTTTATTTACCGCACCACTCAGATGAAAGTGAGCGCACGAAAAGTTGCAATTGAAGAACGATTATTTTGATAATAAAATTGAATAATTTGTAAACGTTGTTCTTACGTATTACTGAATACAATGAAAAAAAAAAGACAGATCATGACATATTACAAATGGCCGAAACGTCACTTAGAAATCATATCACTCTTATTGGAAAACCCTATATATAAGATAACATTTATTTAGTAATAAAAATTGCATTTTTACTTTATTTATTTATAAATAACCAAACAATGCGTTAAAATTGTAAAACCCTGCAAAAATGTAGTGCTGCCTACCGTAGTCAAGTTTTGAACAAAAATTTCTTCAGCGATTTCTTATATGAGGCTATAAAAACCCCCACAAATAATTATGGAAAAGCTATTGTATTCTCGAAAAGAAGAAGAAAAGACCGTTATTGGAAATTCTGACCCCTGCGACCGTAATAATACGTTTATGTATAATAATACGTCTAAAAATCTGAGTTTATTGTGCAAAAAATTTCTCCTAATTTCGAGATGTTGTGATATCAATTTCGAGAATTGGTAGTAATTTTTCTTATGGATCTACTTAAAAGATGGCAATGCTAAAATATTTAAAAAAAAATATCTGTCAATTAATGATCGAATTACATCCCCCAAATGAGCAACAAAATTCATCAAAAATTACTTCAAGTCCTGCAAGGAGTGTCGTGGCCGCTATTTGAATATTAATACATGTTGGCAAAGACAACCGACATGTTAAAAAGTAAATAATTTTATGAAAATCCGAATTTTAATGAACTGATATAATACTAATTTTTTGAACTTTTAAACAAGAAAATCTATTTTATTTTTGTAATTTTTTTTTTGTTAATAATAAAATTTACAAAATTATATATATTTTTATGAAGAAAAAAAATTTCCAGAACAAATAATAATATCTTACACCCCCACCACCCTTCCCAAACACATACACATACACAAATTATAAAAACGTTACTAAATTAAAATTTCTATGAAATCAATAAAAAAAAATCGTTCAAAATAAATAAAAATAAGAAGATTGTCTTTTAAAATTTCTTAAATCCGATTGAAGGAGAATATGAATTTGAAACTAAATTTGAAAATAGTCAAATTTAAATTGTTTTAGTGGTCATATTTGTCCATATTCAATGAAATTTGATCGTAACCGTTTTAAGCTTTTTGAACGACCAAACATTTTTTCAATTTAGAAATGAAAAATATCGTTTTAGCTTTTTATAATTTATACGCTTTAATAGTTCTAACATTCTGAAAATATTATTTTGTAAGAAATCATAATTAAATATGCATTGGATTATTTATTTTAAGGGAAAACGTAAAAATATTCGCTAGCAAAACAAATTTTCTGTTCAGTGTACGTGAAACTGCTATACGAAATTTGATTTTACTTAAGACGAATTATGGTTGCTGTCTAAAGTAAATCTGATTATTTATAGAAGTTTAGATAAAAACAATTCTCAGGCAAATTTCTATTATTGCAATTAATGTTAGATAATGATATTTTAAATAATTAATATGATATAATTATTTATCATAAACGAGAATAGAATAAATATATCCTATTAAAAATAACATTAAATAGGCCCTTAACTAAGCAGGCGAATTATTTTCTCCACAGAGAATTTGACAATTTCTCAAACGCGTACCAATGTTTGTGCAGACCAATCTAGAAACGAAACTACTGGAAAAGTCTCGAATGTCAGAGAAGACGACTAGCTTGACTTGCTTGAATGTTATAAATATCGGTCGATTGTCACGTCTACCCATTGCCAAGTTGAACGAGTACAAGTGTAAACGATTGAAGTTTATAAATTCCTATAAGTTATACGTTTTAAGAAGACAGCATAAATTGAGAGTTTTTATTTTTTGCTTGTAAACGGAAATAATAAAGAACAATAAAGAAAACAGTGAAAATAATTTATTTTAAAATATCGTACTTTATCGATTGAATAGAATTTTTGACAAAGTCGTCTAGATACGAATTTTTAATAATTGATTTTATATTTTAAAAAGAACTTTTATATTATATTTATATTTATTAAATTGTGTAATTCCGTTTCTTGAAATATAAAAATTTGTGTGAAGAAGAAAATTTTTTAAACGTCAATTAAAATCATCACAGTCGTAGAAAATTTGCTTTTAACGAATACAAATAAATTGCTAATTTAGTTGTGAAAATAAAGACTATTTGGTGGTGATTATTAATAGTTTCCATTCAAATTTTCGTGCTAGTTTTTTTTTGGAAGTGCATTCGGATAAACTTTGTAAAAAGAAAGTAAGTATTCCAAATCAGTTCAGAAATCTTTGAGAAATTCCGTTCGCCATTGCCACTCACCCAGAATTGATATGCTCGCAATTCAGAGTATGACATCACGTCACGTCACGCAACGTAGATTGTTCTTGAACAACGACAATGAATTCATTAAGTATCGGACGAAATACCATAAAGTAAAAAGAACTGTCTAGTTCTCTGCTGTATCAAAATTCGAATACAATGTCACAACTCTTAGAATAAACATATTTAAATACGAATATTACCTTTAATGATAGCAATGGAGAAAAAAAAGAAAACTCGCAGAATTATGCGTAATAATAATGCATTTGGGATTTGCAATGGATCGGAAAATATTTCTGAAAACCTATCGCAAAAGAGTGTTATTATTATTTATTTTTTTTGACACGTTTTGTTACGTGATGACACGGACACAAAATCGGGCGAATTCGTCAAATCTGGGTGGATTGGTCATATTCTAAATCTGACTTATTGAAGTTTATTAAATTGTTTATTTTTTCTCAACTATATTTGGAGAATACAAATTATAAATTTTTGTCGAAATGAATACGCTTGGCTAACCTATGCAATGTATTATTTTCTTTTTAGAAATTCCGTTTGGATAAGTTTTAAGAGAGGATTGGAATAAACGCCAAAAAAGAAAAAAAAATGGGAAAAGACTTTTATGGTATTCTTGGCATCAAAAAGGGTGCTTCCGATGATGAGATCAAGAAGGCGTACAGAAAATTGGCTATGAAATACCATCCAGATAAAAATAAAAGTAAAGGAGCAGAAGAGAAGTTTAAGGCTGTAGCGGAAGCGTACGAAGTACTTTCGGACAAAAAGAAACGCGACATATACGATCAGTATGGTGAGGATGGTTTGAAAGGAAGAGTTCCTGGCAGTACTGGAGAAAGTGGTAGCAATGGATTCTCTTACACATTCCATGGTGATCCGCGGGCCACATTCGAACAGGTCTTCGGTCCGTCAAACCCATTTCGTGAATTCTTTGGCGGTGATCCTGGACGAATGTTCGAAAGTGGTGGTATGTTCATGGATGAAGATTGTGACATTTTCCAACAGATGGGAATGAGCCAGTCAAGTAGTGGGCCCGGTGGGGCTTTCCGATCACAATCGTTTAATGTTAACGCATCGCCAAATCGCAAACGCCATCAGCAAGATCCGCCAATTGAACACGACTTGTACGTTTCATTAGAGGAAGTTGACAAAGGTTGTGTTAAAAAGATGAAAATTTCACGGATGGCAATGCAGCCAAACGGTGCAGCACAGAAAGAGGAGAAGGTGCTTAACATATCAGTTAAACCAGGATGGAAAGCTGGAACCAAAATCACATTCCAGCGAGAAGGTGATCAAATTCCAGGAAAAGTTCCCGCCGATATAATATTTATCATTCGCGACAAACCGCATTCAATTTTCAAACGGGAAGGTAGTGACCTCAGGTATTCCGCAAAGATTTCCTTAAAACAAGCGCTGTGCGGATGCCAAATTAGAGTGCCAGTGTTATCTGGCAGCCCAGTAAACGTAAGCACAGTTGGTGAGGTAATCAAACCAAACACAGTAAAAAGGATACAGAACAAAGGTCTGCCATTCCCAAAAGAACCATCAAGACGTGGAGATCTTCTAGTCGCTTTCGACATCCAATTTCCAGATAACGTACCAAATGAGGCTAAAGAAATACTTAAAGATCTCTTACCAAATTAAATGACACAACCAGCTGATAACGAATTGGGTGCATATTTATTTTCCATCAACAACTCCCAGCAACATAAATGCGGATCAAATAAAATTATATACGACGGATATATTATTGAGTTAGATTTATTTATATTTACGTGGATTGTTAATTGATTGGCATAAACGGATAGATAAATATCCGTCTAAATATTGGCATCGACAACAGTCGGATCTAAATATGCACCGTATTTTTTATGGATATTGATATTATTTCCAAAACCATTCATTCATGCATCCTTCAATTGTTAAGGAATGGTTTCCTCATGGGAGAAGTCTAATTTTGATTTGCTGTAAGAACCGTCTCTTATTAGCATAAAAGAAAAACTAATGGAAAAGCGATGTGAATAGCGAAAGAATATTTGTATTAATAATTATTCAAGATTATAGCATTCGTATATTATTTTATTGTAAATCTATATAAAAATTCATTAAATAATTACACGGAATATTTATGAACAGAAAAGATGAACTGTGATAAAAACTAATAAATGAATCGTGTGCGTATTATTTGATTTAAATTATGTAAAAAAAATACTGTAGTAGTCAGCATAAATAATTAATTGTAAGATAATGAAATTTTTTTTTCAATAAAGTACGTTTTAGTACATAATTGAATTTTAATTTGTATTTTATTTTATTTTCACTTCTATAAGTTTTGTTAGGTTTGCTTGAGAATGTTTGTGTTTTGGTTGTTGAAGATGGTGGACAGATTTGAGATGTTTTTTTCTCATTTAAGGTTAATATGTTTGTTAGGAATTCCGAAAGTCTATCCTTTTTTTGCTACATGACAAAAATAATATTGTTTGGTTCCGATGTTTTTTTTTTAATGAAATTTATTAGAGAATTTGCCATTAGAAATTAATACTATAATTGGCTTTATACAATATTTAAATTGGTTTAGTCGCGAAGAAAACATTTTGGATGGATAGAATAATAAATTTAAAATAATTTAATTTTTAAAAATACAACTGAAAATGTCACTATTGCAGTTGAATAAATATTTAATCTTTCTATATGTGAAAATATATATTAAAAAAATACAAGAAAATTTGATTCTGAATCATTTGTCGATCTCTAATCGTTTACGTAAATTTATTTAGTTTCAAAATTAAATTCTTGTAATTTTTTAAATACTAAAAATATAATTTTCTTATTAATATATTGTATAAATACAATAATCGCATACAAGTTTATTTCTATTTATGATTTTTAGGAAATGAAGAACGTAAATTGTTCTGTTCGTTCTGGGTTAATTTTCTAAGAATACCACAATTATTATCAAATAAGAAAAAAAAATTTATAAACAGAAAATCAAGAAAATTTAAAAGATAAAATGCCAACAAAAAAATTTTTTTATTTAAAATGTGTCTATTTTTATACAATAGTATTAGTGAAAAAGGATATAGTCTAAAAGAATTTGTATTTTTGTGTTTTTACCCATAGTATAATTGTGATGTTATTATTATTTGTAGAAATAAAATATTATATTAACCTTAATTAATAATAAAAAGCAAATTTATTGTTTAACTAATTAGAATTCTTTTATTTATACAAATATATTGTATATTAGTATATATATATTAATATGTAAATTAATTCTCTAAAAAGTTTAATTTATTTAATAATAAATGTTTTTTTTCTTTCAAATTAAATATAATCAAAACCTTACAAATGTTTATCAAAGAACCTTGCAAATGTCAAATATTATTGTAGTTAATTTCCTATATTGAAAAGTTTGAAATTATAATTTTTTATTAATTATTTGTGTAAGGCTACACATTTATGTTATAATTTGGTATTCTAAATAAATTACAATAGTTTTTAAAATAATCCATAGTGCTCATAATAATATGAATTATTTTCCCTTATTAACAATGTTCCATATTTTGGCAAACATTTTACAAGGTAGCATTTTAATTTTCCAAAATGAGAACATAAATTGAAATAATACAAATCAAACAAAATAATAATTATGATAACTCAGATTTTTTTTATATTAATATGTAATTCAAGTGAGTTTGAGTCCATAAGCTAAAATATACAATAGTTTTAAATAGAGAATTTTAATATTTTCGTATTTTGAAATAAAAATTATGAAAAAAAAATGCATCCTTCTGTCGTGTTTAAATAATATTTTTCTTTGGAATAAGTTAGTTAAAATAAATATTAATTATGCTTTTGGAATTCAATAAATTTTTATTACGAAAACTAGATGTCATTGCGTGTCATGTCGACATAAAAAAATTTACACAAAAATATGCAAGCATTATGATTTCTCGCCGCTTTTGAGATAATTTACACTGAAAATTGCGTATGCTCGCTCGTACTGGGATTTAGATTTTTTTATACAGGCTTCAATTTCATGGTAAAGCAAATTGGTCCTCAAAAATACTACCTTTACTAATTATTATCTTTTATAAATCATTCAAGTTTACTCAAATCGTGGTAATAATAAGACTAAATGTCTGGTTCATAACGACAAAAGCTGTTATCGTCGGAATATTCCTATGATTTTGGGCAAATTTTCAGGTTTTTTTTTCTAAGACGCAGCAATTTAAAAGTCGAAGAAACCTTAAGAATTCGCCGGAAGATCGATTCCCTTAAAGACACTCTAACATTAGATATAATCTGTCTTGCACTCTAAACAGAATTCGATGTTTTCCCGTAAAATTTTTCCTCTTTTCCGTTTGCAAACAGTTTTTTTATTTTCTGGATCGCTCAAAAAACGAACTTCTACATTACAGCTTCTATATATAATATATGGCGACCAATTTCCTTAAATGAAAAGCCCTAATATATGGCGACCAATTTCCTTAAATGAAATATTTTGATAAATTTTGGTGCCTCCAACCAGTTGTCGAGCAGTGTATATTGTCGAAAGTATGTTCTTCCTGACTTCTACTTAATCCGGATTTATTTCAATTAACATCTGATTTGATCACTTCTCAATATTGTTTATACTCAGAAAATTCAAGTGTTATTTTTTCCATAATTAACAGTATTAATCATCATATTAACATAATTTCTATTTTCCCATACTCTTTATTTATAATTTCATTAAATACGAGTGAATTTATTGAACAGCAATAATCAAGAAGTGTTATCACTTCAAGCCAAGCTTACATAATATTTAAAATCAATTGATTTTTTTTTGCTTTACAAATAAACCCTGCAATTTCCGCTCAATATTGTGTTAGTATGAAGATAAAAATTCAGAATGAATAAGTGTAAATTGGGGCCTTGAAATCATATGGCAACTAATCTAAATTAGCATTGATTTAAAGAAATTATCAAAATTTCGATATTATACATCTTGGATTATTTTATAATCGGTTGGCAACTGATTTGAAATATTCTTTTACTACAATATATTATCTGTGCTTTTACGTAAATACTATATTTGAAGTGGTTTTTGATAATCAAAAATTTTGAGAAGGGCGGGGGAACGCAATACATAATTAAATATTTAATTTACCAAAAAAAAAATGAAAATTTTGATAAAAATACAATATACAATTTAAGTAAATATTATTTAGAGAAGGCAATTAATTTATGAGAAAATATCTTGATTAAAAACAAAGATCTCTTAGAAGTTTTCAGAATGCAATAAGATAATAAGATGAAGTAATTATTTTCGTTACTAAGCGCGTACATATGCACCTAGATTATTAGTATTCATACTCATACAAGAAGTTTGCTTAATTTCACATGTATAAAAATACAAATATTTTATCTAGACTAAGCCTATTGTATCTTCTATACTTCTACATAAAATACTTGAAAATACTGATACTGTTGAAAGTATATAATTCTATTTATTCATAATTAAGTAGGTTTTCCGGGAATAGCTAAAAATATTTGAGTTGATATTAAATTGTGAATGCTAAGTTTAGCAATCAAAACTATTAAAATATTGTATAATAATTAATTTTTAATGTTATTATAAAATAACATAGAATAAATAAATGGAAAAACTGGCAAAAAATAAATAAAGAACAACAAAAAACATATGTTAATTTTAGTAAAAATAAAACTCGGGATTTATGGTTTTCCGATTCAATTCATTTTTTGCTATTTGTTTGAAATATTTCATTTAACTCTCAGATTTCCTTGAAAATATCGAAAGCCCCCGGCCCGGGGCATAGAAAATCAATTCATTCATTCACATTTCGAAAATGGTTTTGGAACATTCGCAACTTTGGCACTCGAATTTTTCTATCAATCCAATCTAGAGTAATAAGGCCCTGCACACTGCTTGCATTAAAACAATGCCATTGGCGCTTTTCTTACCCACCCCACCCATCATCAACCAATAGAAATTTTTCGAATCATCGTTTTCATGCCATGCGAGAAGGTACAGGTACTAATGGCTTTGTGATTAATTGTATGTAATTCGATATTTATTCTTTGTTTTTTTTTTTAAATCGATTAGTTATTTTCTTATTGCAAATAATATAATTTCAATATATTCTATCAGTTTTTTTTTACAATTTAAATGCCATTAAATATTTTATTTTCAACTTTATAAAGAGTACCCATCAGAAGACATATTAGCTATAAATTGGAACATATTTTTAAAATAATCCCTTAGAGAAATATTAGTGTGGGACTAGTGATAATTGTCGGTAGAATAATCAAATAATTAAATTGTAATAACTAATATAATCCAGTTAATGTCTGCATAAATTTTGTTTGTAATAAAGTAAAATATTTAATTTTATAAATTTTTAAAACAAAAAATTTACACTTTTTTTCTTTTTACACCAAAAAATACGAAAATAGGAATAATTTTTAAAAATGTTTAGCGAAATTAATTTAAAATTTTATACATATTATTTATAAGAAAATCTTAAATTTCGGTGTATTTAGAAAAGTGTTTATAATGCGAAAAGTATCTCTCTATTAAAATAAGAAATATAAAATAATTTATGCTAAGTTAATTATAGAAGAATATGCTTAAAGTTTATTTACAAAAATACCCACATTACAAAGTATGTTTTTTTTCAAAAATGTTAAATAAAAAATGTTTTATATTTTTGTATGAGAAAAAAATATTATGAACTTTGATATATACTCGTATAATGTGAAAAACAAAGCTTAAATAGAAGAACAACTATTTCCGTATGCGCGTATTCTCTCTCTTATTAGCAGCAAGCTAGATAAAAGATAATTGATTTAATAATTGACTTCAATAAATCAACAAATTAACTATCGGCTATTTTTAGAATAAATATTTTGTTGTGCATGTTTTTCTTATAAGCAATTGAATAACGGTTAATTAAACGTTTTTTTTTTGTTGATCGAATAAATAATTTTATATTTTACTATAAATAAATTTGTATCTTAAAAAACTTTTTGAAACAAACACAATTGACGAAATTCTAATACAAAAAAAGCTCCGTGTTTTGTTTATTAGTCAGTTTTTTCTATTGTTTTCAATACTGACTACATTAACAATATAGTAAATTGGGTTTTGGGGAAATTTAAGCTTAAAAACTATTTCTATTATTGGGAACTGTTCAGTATAAATTATTCTCGAAAATAAATAATTCCATTTCACATTCTGAAAATTAAGGTTTTTTGGTGTCGCCATCTAACAAAAATTGTTGAAATGAAAAGAATTTTCACCATATGTCAGACTGCGCCCAACAATCAACTCTTGGTATGCTGCTTATCTGTCAAAATTCTATGGTGAACTGAGAAAACAGTGACGTTGGCGCATTTGAAATGCATAAATATATTTGTGATAGAGCAGGCTTAAAGAAGTACTTTTAACTTAGAAATGCTTAGGATTGACGTTGTCCGGTAACTGTAAACTCAAAGTCGAAGGAACGTCAAAATTTGATTACGCGAGGTGTAGAGCTGTCAGTGTCCCTCCTTGGGAAGAAGGTAAAATATTGTTTGTTTTGTGGAAAATGCGATTAGGAATTGTTACTAGAAAAGTGGAAACGTTGAGTTGCTTTTATTGCTCGTGTATGCTATTGTGTGGACAATTGCTTAATTAGATTAGTTCGGAATCTAGTGCAAACTTGGTTGTTTTGTGAATTCTTCATTTGAGTTAGACAGTGTGTGGTGTTTTGGTGTAGATTAAGTTCAGTAAATAAAAATGCACCTAAACGCGGACGTATCTAGTGCAATACAGCAAATTGAGGCTATAAAACAAGTTGTAGAAGAGTCGGACGATGCAAAGTTACAATTGCATACAAGTGATAGTATCAAAATGATTCTGGATATTCTGCAAGATCCTGTTTTCAGGAATATAGTGCAGGTTCAGGATTCTTTGTCTGAGCTGAATACGCAACTCGGTCAGCACCCCTCAATGCTTCCAAATGATTTCGATATCGACGTAACGGGAAATCTAGTTTTAACCGTGCCTACTACAATCGATATGTACGATACGGAATATCCGGACGAACAAAGAGTTCCTTCGGCTCAGTTGTCACCACGTAGTCCTAATAGTCCAGCGGCGACAAGTCTTAATTATTTGGGAGCAGGTATATATTAAAGAATTAATAAAAATATTTTAGATGCATTTATTAAAAATTTTACAATGAATTTATTACAGATCATGGACTAGTAGATGATCACACCCTGTTTATGAAAAAATCGAAAGCATATTCAGATTTAACGCGAAGTACTGAAGAGGAGCGTCCACAATCTGTAGTGAGCGACTCCTCAAAACATGCTGTGGATCTGTTCGCTTCAGAGTGGGCGCAGATTCAAGCAATCGAATTGATAAACGACGGAACTGGACTGGGGTTCGGAATAATCGGTGCACGAACATCTGGCGTTATCGTTAAGACAATACTTCCAGGAGGCGTTGCGGATCGTGATGGACGTTTGCAGAGTGGCGATCATATTCTACAAATTGGCGAAGTAAACCTACACGATATGGTATCTGAGCAGGTCGCCTCGGTGCTGAGACAATCTGGTACGCACGTGCGATTGGTGGTAGCACGACCTGTCGAACAAATGTTGCCTAAGTATGAGCTGGAAAATTGTTGTGCAATAGTACCGTCGCGATTATTACTGGACCCTAATGAATTGGAACGCTATCTCAATGCGGCTGGCTATTCAGAGATCTTCAGTAATAATTCAAGTCCAACGACACCACTACAGGCTCACGATAAACGCTTTATGTTCAATGACAAAGACAATATTGCAATGCGGCCGCCAATGGCGACACCTATTGACCTGGACGATTTGGAGCTACCTGAGACGGAAAAGTTCCAAGTTGAATTGACCAAAGACATTAATGGTCTCGGGATAACAATAGCAGGGTACGTTTGTGAAAAGGAGGAACTGTCGGGTATATTTGTGAAAAGTGTGTCGCCTGGAAGCGCGGCCGACCTTAGCGGGCGTATTCGCGTCAACGATAGAATCATCGAAGTGGACGGCCAGTCACTACAGGGTTTCTCAAATCATCAAGCAGTCGAAGTGCTGAAGAAGAGTGGAACTGTGGTGAATCTACGTCTCGAACGATATTTGCGTGGACCAAAGTATGAGCAATTGCAACAGGCGATCGCCGCCAACGAAATGAAACAACCGAGTTTGCCTTCGACTCCAGCCAGATCACTACCAAATGTTACCGTAGTGCCTCAACGCAGAGGTTCGTTTGGAACTAAATTGCATGTAGAAGATCGCGAACGAGACATAACTGGTCTACCGATGCAGACGATGTCAATGGAGCGTAAAAAGAACCTGATCGCAACACAACATAATGAAGACAATCTGAACTCCTCTTTTAACAGTAAGAAGTTACTAAATACTCGTGATTCTCTTGAAACGGCAATAGAACGAACTCACATAAATACCGCGGATTCTAAACTAGATGATTTAGACGATAAATCTAATATGCTTGACATTCATCATGCGAAAAATTCAATGGTGATTGCCAAACACAAATACTATGTGGAACCTGAATTGAGCCCCGAAATAGAAGGAAGTATAATTCGAAAATGGAAGCAAATTGTCGGACAGGACGTGAAAATAATCGTGGCTCAGATAAAGAAATTTGCAGCATCGAGTGGCCTTGGAATATCTTTGGAGGGTACTGTAGACGTGGAAGGTGGACGAGAGGTACGACCGCACCATTACATACGTTCGATACTACCAGAAGGTCCCGTCGGACAGAATGGTTTGTTACGTTCAGGCGATGAACTTCTCGAAGTGAATGGACAGCGTTTATTGGGCATGAATCATTTGGAGGTGGTCGCTATTCTCAAGGAACTACCGCAAGATGTACGAATGGTGTGTGGACGTGGCAAGGCCGATATTATCCAATTCAATGAAGAATCAATCAAAAAGAACATTGGTTTCGGTGGCTCTCAGAATTTGGACAACCTTTTACCATCATCAGATCGACTAGTTAAGGCGAAATCAGACGGTAGCCTGGCTACATCCGGCAATACCTCGGATGAAGCATTTTCAAAACTGAAATCCCGATCACTAGAGCCGCTTACTGGTCTAGCTATGTGGAGTTCAGAACCCCAAATAATTGAACTAATTAAAGGTGAACGTGGCCTCGGTTTCTCTATTCTTGACTATCAGGATCCGCTTGATCCGAACGACACCTTAATTGTAATACGGTCCTTAGTTCCCGGTGGTGTAGCACAATTAGATGGTCGACTAATTCCAGGCGATCGATTACTTTTTGTTAATAATATTAATCTTGAAAATGCTTCCCTGGACCAAGCAGTGCAAGCGTTGAAAGGTGCCCCAAAAGGTATTGTTCGTATCGGTGTCGCTAAACCACTTCCAATGGCTGACAATTCGTTAAAGTCAGTCGATGGTGCAGGTCCAGCTAGCATCACCACAAGCAATAATATTTTGGGAGTTGAGCCCGACATTATTCCTGAATGGAAAAAATAATATTGCCTTTCGATGCGGCCAGACGATTTCGATAAGATCATGGAATTTTTTAAACAAATGATAAGTCTAGCGGCAATTTATCGATTATCATTAGCGAAAATTCGTAAACGAAAACAATCTAGATCTTGACTTTAATTATTTAAATAAAAATTTCCATATCTTCCATTCTATATTTTCAATATTATTGTTTTCGTTTTTTAATTATCTAAGAATCGTAAGTAGTTAAATTTTTATTCAAAGACAATTTATTGTTATTTTATAAAATTTTGATTTATCATATTTTCCTAGTGTAGAGGAAAATTTTTATTCATTTCTTATAGTATTTATGGAATTTTTGGTTTTTAGTCTTAAAGTACTTAATAATAAAACGAGAATAATTATTTAAAAAAAAAAATTGTAGACTAGAAACACCAAAACATATGAAAATTTAGATGAGGAATAATTTCTTTTGATATTAAACCATTTTACATCGAAAAATATTAATTAAAAACGATAATAATTATAGACATTCCAGAAACACATACATACTTATCGCAATAATAATTATAAACTGTTATCATTATATTATTATAAAACTATTATTATTATTGATAAAAAATTGTCAACATATTTATTATAATCTTTAGAAACGGAACAAGGTCTTATTTTTGAGTTTCAATATACATAATTACAGACATTCCTTTTGTCCTAAAAACTAAAATAAGAAATAAAAATATAAAAACTAATAGCGAAAAATATCGAAATATAAAATTATAACAAATTTTAGATTAATAAATAAGTAAATATATATTGAGGTTAAATTTGGTTTGTATTTTTTTTTATTGTCAATGAAGTTGGTTGCAATGGTTTTTTGGGTCCAAGGGATGAGATATTGACCCGTTGTTATGGAACTAGTGTCGCGTAAGAGGTCAATGACCTTGATTTACATTATTTTAGGCTGACGTGATCGGTCGATGATCTTTGTTTTCATGAATGTTGGGTCACGTGAGTGAAGCTAATAATATCGGTCAGTATACACTTATAATCACGTGAGAGGTCAACAACTTGGGCCTGAATGAACTTTAGGTTACGTGCAGGATAATAACCTTACTTTCTATGTACTTAATATTTCGTAAACGATTTTTGTACATATATATCTAGGCTGTCACAAAAAGTCTTAGAGAGGATATTATTAAATAATTTAATATATAAATAAGTCCAATTTCCTTAATTTGTCACTCTAAAATTGTGAGAATCACGTATTTTTGCGTTTGTTATTGAAATAAAAATTAAAATTTTTTCCTTATTTCAAAAATAAATATAAATACAACAATTAGTTTAGTGTTTGTAGTTAATTTCATCAAAATATAATTTTCAATTCCAATTGAAAAAAAATCTTTCTGTAAGATTTCAATGAACATTTGCGAGGATTTATTTAAATATTTGTTCCAAAGATTCGTGCTTTCAAAAGTTTTAATAAACCAGAAAAGCTCTAAATTTACTAAATGGAGTTCCAACACCCCCCCCCTTCCCCTCTTCATTTAACGGAGCATAACCATACAATATCAATAAGATGGCGCTACTCGTAAATTGTCAGTTTTCTTGAAAGACGTGGTATTTTCGGTTGCTTTTAAAATAATTTTTTGTTCTTATATAAATCATCTGAATTTGTAATAAATGCAAATATCGAATGTCCTGTTTAGCTGACACCATGTTTCCTTATTTGATAATGGCTAATTAGTTGTTGGGGAGAAACTTATTCCTGATTTTAAACTTATGGTAATAATATTTTAACCATATTTTAGTTATATTTTTTTCCAAAATCGGAGTCTAATCTAAATAAAGCACACAAGCTTTATATTACTTGTGTCCTTATATTATTAAAATTTGCTGCAGGGTACCATCCTTTTAAGGTAATTTTTGATGACTCTTTTGCACATTTGAGTCTATAAATCCCAAAAAACCAACATTGACGAATGTTGATTTTTAAATTCTCCTAAATGGTTAGGATTGCTGCGTAAACACGATCTTTTGCATAGCTTCATTAGGAAAAGTCCAACTTAGTTTTTGTAGAATAAAACTAAAATGTTGTCTTGTTTTGTACCTTGTGTCGCCATATTGTTAAATTCACATATAGTCCAGATTAAAATATTCAACTTTAGTTCCAAAAAAATTGATTCTAATAACTTTATAGTGCTCAGAACTTACGGTAACGGTCTCTCCTTGTTCATTTTCAAAGAAATATAGGCAAGTAACACCTTCATTCTTCTTCGCAGAGAATGGCTTCTCCACAGTCACATGTGGGCCTTAAAACCGCTATAAATGGCAACTTTTTTGCAAAATAAAGTTAAAAGTTATCGTGTTGTGTAGCTTATGGTACCATTTTGTTAAAATATTTTTTTTTCAATTCTTGCTAAAAAAAGTTGGTAAGCATGAGGCCATAGTGCTCAGAATTCACGTTAGCCGTAAAACCTTCAAAACAAATAGCAATAACACCTTCAGACCAAAATGCGCGCCAGACCCATATGTGGGACTAAAAATCCACAGTAATATGTGACTTTTTAGAACGAGATATGATCCTCAACATCGCGAAAGAAATATTCATCTCTTAAAGCGTGAAACGTAGCCACAGCAGATTCACCAATTTCATATTAGATTTTACAATTTGATTACCGTAAATTACAAATAAGTTTAACGAACGTCAATTCACGAGGCTTTACTTTCGAAATTTTAAATTTGGATAATTCTATATTATAAATACTTGTAAATATTTTATTTTATTACTTTTTAAAGAAAATAAACTGTACAATTTTTGGCAAAAAAAAATAATAATAAAGTTAAAAAGGTCGATTTTTACTTATAAAAAACGTAGTCGAAATTGATAAAATTTTTTTTTTATCAAATGCATTCCATAATCCAATTTAATATCCAATATTTTCGAAATTTAATTTTCGTAAATATGTTTAAGCAAAATACGTATGTACATATCTACTCATGTAAAGGACTCAATAATAGTGTCCAGTTCGAGTTTTCCATCCGAAAATATTTGTATTTATTCCTATGAGGAAGAAAATTGTATAGTATATGGTATAAGGGGATATGATTGTAAATACGTACATATATCACCAAGAACTTATTAAGTGATAAAAAATGGGAAAAATTGCAACAAAAAAGCACTCAATTGAATTTGTTGGCTACTGAAATTGACACTTTGCTTTCATTTTGCCAATAAATTTTCCGTTTGTTAGATCTGCTCGTGGGGGAGCGAATGAAAGGATATCGTATAGGAGGGTATCCGCATCGGGTAATAGATATAAAAATAGCAATACGAATATGTAACTAAAATGTTGGGGGAATGGCTAAAATTCAGTTATGGGTCATTTGTTCCGCAGCTTTACGCAAGAATTTTGCTATTATCGAAAAGCGAATAATGTCATTGTGTGACTTTTTCATTGCTTCCAGCTACTATTTAGTCCCATTCGACTATGCGGTCAGGCATAGTGTTGGAGCCATTGCCATGAGAATATCAATAGATTGACACCATTTTGGTAATTTGTTCACAATTCGAGCAGTTCTTTTTATGTTAAACCAAATAATAAAAATATGGATTCAGAAATAAACAAAATATCTTTCGGACATAATAATTCAGATATAAAAACAGCGGAATAATGTTCCTCATTTTCTATTCAAAAAAAAAACCAACAACCGCCATAGATTCACCATAATGGGGGGCTATGTAATTTGTTCTTTAACGATCATTAAAAATAATAGATTTGTTCTTTAAATTGGAAAGTACAAAAATATAATAAGTTATTAAAGAAAAAAAGTAAATAGATTTTAAAATTAATAATTTCTGAGTACATATTTTTCTAAATGAAGCATATTATTTTTTTTTTTTTACTTATCAATAAAGGAAATCCTAATGAATAGGGAGTATTTGTCTTTTTTATTTGAAAAAAAAAAATATATACAATATAAAATAAAATATCTTGAAATAATTTTGTTGAAGTTACTCAAACTGATGAAAATGATGAGATGACACCAAATGGAAGAAAAGGAATCACTAAATACGATTATGTGTTATAGAAAGATGGAGAAATGGTAAAAATCCTGGAAACGCCATATTTTTTATCTCAGATGATGACAACCATAAAAACAAATTGACACAATAAAAAGCTCGAACGAATTTTGGAGCCTAGAGACTTACCACCAGAATATGGTGTCAGGCATATTTGTGTATCGTAGTAAATTTGTGAAAGATTGACGGCACTGTGGGAGAAGAGATGATGGTGATGTGCAAATGCTGTTCTTTTAGGGTTTCGATTTCGGAAACGGGAATGTCTTGTTTGTAAATAGAATAGTTTGAGTAGCAGGGCCAGGAAACCTATAACAGCCCATCGGTGTCTCCTTAACCATCGAAGAGTTAACGCTTCGTGCAAACGATATCTACTATGTCATCTTATAGCTGTTTGCGGGTGAGGAAAATATGAAAATAAAATCTGGTATCTGTAAGGACAGCAGCTCTTTCCTTTCACATCGATGCGAACGTATGTATGTGATATGTTAAGGGCCCATGGAAACGTTAACATAATACCCGAACAAATGGCCAAAATGACTGCCAAAATAGCACCTACAAAACAGGGCACAACACAACATTATGGTACGATACGTTACGAAATGAAAGGAAAATATGGCGAACGATGAGAAAAAGCCGAATATTGTTGAAGAAGAAATATGCCGAGACACACGGAACACAGAATCTGAAGGGTTTTGGGTTTTCACTGGATTTTTATTGAGATGCCTGTCGAGTGCAGAAAAAAGATAAGGACTGTTTGCTATCGGCAAAATGTTAGAATTTTGGCATTTTAGCTTTTCAGCATTTTACTAAACATATCGGTAAATTTTCTCCCTTCTCTGATTTCTGGGGTTTCAGATACTACCATCTGAGATATATGTTTATTTATAGTTATATGGTATACATACGGAAGTCAATACGTATGCTATGACTTGTATTTGTTTATGCAAAATTTCAGTAGATCAAGAGCTTTGTTGACGTAAAGCCGATTGTAAAAAATATTGCCATTCTCGGAATGGATGGAAAGCGTAAAGACTGAGGAAAATCAGTTGTCTAAAAGCCTACAAGAGAAAATGCCTTGAATGGGTTGACATTCTATACAATCTGTTGCCGCAAAATTTTTCACTTGGCTAAAAAATATGCTCGACTTTGGGTAATCCTTAACTAGATTGTCCAAAATGTTTGCTGGCATAACTGTTACCATTACTAGTACTATTGCCTTTGCTATGTTTTAGTTTCTATTTTCTTTCTTTCTGAGGCTCCAATATCACATCATGCCAAATTAGTAACATCTCGACGAGAAAAAGGCGAAATGTTTTAATTACAGAAAAGAGTAATAATCCGTTCGAATGGCATCTACATTAATGCGTACTTGAACTGTCTGTTGAGTCGGAAAACCATCTGACGTGGAAGTCAAAATAACAGTGACATTGAGTAAATCGCATTGATGGCTCAACGATTTTGTAAATCTCTCTTTATGGAAGGATTTTCTATCCTTTCCGGACTGGGTTTATGTAATATTTTCAAAATTGTAAATTTTGGTTATGTTGTTTGCGATTAAGTTGAACAGAAATTTCTGCTAAAATTTTACGATAATATCGTCACTAAGCAGATGTACAAAAATTGAAAGTCTTAAGCAGATAAACTCAATATGGACCCGAATAAATCTCCACTTGATTATACCAGTTTGACTATTGCGAAAATTTTATTATTTAAGCTTTTCTATTTCTTTATACTTTCAAACAAAGGTACATATTCTTCTTGGTTTTATTTGAAAGAGAAAAAAAAATTAAATAAATATCGATTTTCTTAAAAAATTTAAATAAGTTTGTACTTATTGACCTTAAAGTTATTATTTTCTTGAAGTTATTATTTTTTTCGCTTTAAGTATCGTATATTATCTGTAATTGAAAGTATGCATTTTTGAAATCAAATAAATGTTTTTAATAATCTTATACTAGACTAAACTATTTTCATTATTTCTAATAATATCATTTTTTTATTTAATAAGTTTTATAATAAATACTTATCCATTATATAGTTCGCAAAGTAAAGTTCTATTATTTGACAGGTGTTAAACAAAAATATTATTGAAGATAACATTTATTTAGTTTGATATTTGCCATTTTATATACTGGATTGCTCATGTACTTAAGAATCGATGAATACGTCAATAACCAAAATTGCGCTACATGGAGCTTTTGAAACCAACAAGTAACTATGTGTATGAATAAGCCATTGTATCCAGAAAAAGTGACTGTGTGATATGCATTTTGGTCTAAAGGAGTCATTGGTCCATACGAGGTCTGTTCAAAAAGTATCACGAATTTTGAATTTCTACGGGTTACGTATATTCGATTTTCGATTTTTTGTGGCGTTATGTTGGTACTCATGTCTCTCACTTATGCCGACAAAATCGGTCATTTTGAATGTTCAGTTAATTTTTGACAGCTGCTTTGCTCACACGTGTTTGGGCTTGTCTTCGATTTTTGCCCATTCCAAAAAAAATGGATCAAAGAATCTGTATCAAATTTTGTGTGAAAAATAAAATTAATTGCGCGGACGCATTCCGAATGTTGACTGTGGCATATGGTGAAGCTACCTTGGACTGAAGCAACGTTTATCGGTGGTACAAGATGTTCTCAGAGGGCCGAGAAGATGTGAACGACGAAAAGCGTGGTTGACGCCCGAGCACGTCAACAACAAACGAAAACATTGATGTAGTGAAGAAAATAGTATTGGCCAATCGTCGAATCATCGTTAGAGAAGTTGCTGAGGACTTAAACATATCGATTGGCTCGTGCCATTCGATTTTTACCAATGATTTGGGCGTAAGACGGGTTGCCGCGAAATTCGTACCATTCGATTTTCGATTTTTTGTGGCGTTATGTTGGTACTTATGTCTCTCACTAATGCCGACAAGTTCCGCCATTTTGAATGTTCAGTTAATTTTTGACAGCTGCTTTGCTCGCACGTGTTTTGGCTCGTCTTCGATTTTTGCCCATTCCAAAAAATGGATCAAAGAATCTGTTTCGGGAACAAGAAAAAGTCACAGGGGGCCAGATCTGGGGAATACGGTGGCTGCGGAATTATTAGTGTGTTGTTTTTGGCCAAATTCGAGTACAAGCAACGATGCGTGAGCAGGGGCATTACCATGGTGCAAAAGCCAATTTTTGTTCTTCCACAAATCCGGGCCTTTCTGGCGGATTGTTTCGCGCAACTTACGCATAACTTGCAGGTAATATTCCTTATTGACCGTTCTACCCTGTGGCAAGAACTCATGATGCACCACACCCCTACAATCGAAGAAAACTGTAAGCAAAACCTCCACATTGGACCGAACTTGGCGCGCTTGTTCGGTCTTGGCTCGTGCGGCGGCTTCCATTGGGATAATTGAGCTTTGGTTTCCACGTCATAACCATAAACCCATGATTCGTCACCAGTTATGACCCTCTGGAGCAAATTTGGGTCGTCGGCGGACAGAGTACAACAGCTCCTTAGCAACAAAAAAAACGAAAATCGTATACACGTAACCCGCGAAAATTCAAAATTCGCGAAATTTTTTGAACAGACCTCGTATATGATTGAAAATAAAGACGGATATTACGAAGCATAATTCAATATTTAAAGACATGCATTTTTACCTACTAAGAATTTGTGAAAAATATTTTTAATGCTATGTAAAAAATATTGATATAATTTTAAATAAAAAAAAATATTTCTATATTTAGTAATTTAATATTTTTTTTTAATTTACCACAAAAATATTTTAGCCAATCTTCAAACAATATTTTCCAAATTTTTATGAGTGATTTTCTTCCTTTTATTTTCTATAACCGTGAGCAAAGGTAACTATTCCCAATTGACCTCAAACACCTACAAGCACAATAAATAATTTTAAATACAATATATTAAATAAAATTTTTTGAAAATTACAAAATTTTTATTCAATTTTAAAAATAGTAAAAAAATTTAATTGAGTCCCAATAAAAAAAATTTAAATTTTAAAACCTTCCAGAATATGAAAATGATAAGATTTTCTACAAAAACTAACCTAGTAGGCATATTCAAATATGCTATTTTCTATTTTAGTCAAATATCCCGCCCTACATCTAATCTATTTTTTTAAATTTTTTAGATAATTTTCTTCCATCTATTTTTCTATGAACATGAGTAAATTTTTTCCGACCCTGTATCCCCTTCTCGTAAAATCAATAAATAATTTTAACAAAATTCCCTATTAAAATCAAAAAATTTTTTTTTTTTATTTAAGTATAAAATATAATTTTTTTTGGAAATCAAAAAATTTTTATGATTTAAAAAAAAAACTGCGTGTGGCAATATTTTTTAGTTCACCATCAGAAGTTTTTGTCGTCAAAGGAGAGGGAGGGGGTGAAGACGTTTTCAGGTGATTTCTTAATTTTATTTTATACTTTAGAAAATATAGATTCTTATAAGTTTTGGTATTTTTAATTAAATGTTGCATAATTGTTCAATTATTGTTATTTTTTTTCTTTGCCATATATTAATTGGTTTCGATATTTTTACTTATATGAAATCCTTATTATAATTTTTTTTCTAATAATATTTGGACAATATTTCTTCTTGTATACTAAAAATAGGAACGTTTGTCGACAAAAAAAATTACAAATCCATAAGCGTCGAAAGCATGTGTTGATTTTCGAACAGATATATTTTTTTCGATTATTGCATTTTTTTGTGTAGACGGTATTATAATTGTTGTAACATCATAAAAAAAAAGCCGAAAGGACCAAGGGAAAATATAAAATTAATAAAATACAATTTTTGAAGAGCAGTGTAATTCTATTCTTTTGGGCGACAACGATGAGTGAATCACTTTAACAAGTGCAAAATCGCGGAAAATTGAATAAAGGATTTTCTCGAGATTATTCTGTTATGGTTGCGTTCGCCTATGTCCTTATCTGCGCTACCCTAGCCCATTTTCCTAGCCAAATAGTATACTGAATTTTTAATGAAACTTCTGTCAAGCGTAATAACACTCTTCCCATTGTCCATCTTATAAGTTCACACACAACAACAACAACAAAAATACTCTTTTATATTTTTAGTTGTAATCGTAATTTTTAAATATAACATTTTTTTTATCACTTGTGTTGACATTTTAGTTATGGTATATAAAATGAGTTTTTCTTATATTTTTTTTTTAGATCCTTCAAGAAATTTTATTATTTATAAGATAATCTTTTGCTATTTGCAAAAATGTTTTTCTTAATTAAATTATTTATTATGAAAAAGATTTTCGTTCAAAACAGAAGCGAAATACGTGTAGTATAAGAAATACTATTTTAATAAAAATTTTAATTTATTGAAAACATTAAAAATTTCAATAGTCGTTTCCTTGAATCTAATTATAAAGGAAATTTATAATAACTACGTTGACACTTCGCGGTTGAGATTGTATGGATAGAAACAATGTTATCTGATCAATTTGAAATTAATGTGCTCCTCAGTAATCATAGTAGTCGATGCCAATTTTGGCTTATCAAGTGTCACCGATTTACTGTATTTTATTTAATGATTGTAAGACTTTACCATAAGTAAAAATTTCAGTTACTCCTTATTTAAATATTTTTTTTTTATAATTTTCAAACTCCTTGGGATGCTTGATAAGAAGTCGTATATAAGAAGATAGTATTTGTTGCTGGCATGGAAAAGACGCAAGGACGCAGACATCTTATTAGCCACCCCAATTTGTGGTAAGTTCATATTTTAGATTAGTTAGTCAAAGTCAGAAGGAGCCCTCTACCTAAACGTTTACTATAATAATCTCAGCCCCTTAAACCTATTTAAAATGATGGGACATAAAAGCTTTACGGTTGCTGGTTCTCACACCTTCTGATGAAGCATGAGCACCAATAGCAGTTGGTTTGGTAGCGGGAAATTCTATTATGGTAATCGCAACGGTGATAAAACTGATGGAAGTGTATGGATATTTGGAGAACTGTAATACAAAAGGTGACTAATTAAATGTAATGGTGCAGAAACAAGATTGCGCGTTTAAACAAAATCAAACGACAACGAAGGATGTCCACAGTCCCATCGCTCTTTTTATTTATCGTTTTCATTTTCGGTTTTTACAAAATACTTCCTGTCTCCGCCAACTATGATGGGCGATCGTAACAATTGGTGACAGTGCTGAGATAAATATTTTATAAAACAGACTATTTGGGTATTGTAACAAGAGGTGTGAAGAGCTTTATGTAGGCCACGCTAACTATTATATCGGTTAGATAAAAAGATCACGGAATAAATGGTTTTCGTGAATAAATTGTCCGTAGACGAAGTACCTGGAACATCTTTGAAAAACCAATGAAAATTCCAAATAGATGGAAATCCTCTATCAATGGTTAACTTTTTATCAGCACTTCAGGATGGTTATTAGTAAGAACATTTCGGAAGCTATCATAATCTCACAACAGTGGTTGGGTTGGCCAGCCATAGTAACGAATTACTGATAAAAAATATGATTTATTATTTTAGTCAGCTTCCTTTTCCGTGAGATTTCTCTTAAATGTGTTTGGAAAAAAAAAACTGAACGCTAAAGAAACAATAGCCATCGGCGTTTAGTATGGGGAAAAATATTCTTCTACAATATAATATTAAATAAATTTAATTCGGCATGATATGCTGCCTTCTACTCGGGGGTCTTCGCCCGGCTATTAATCAACATTGTTATCAGATTAATCCGGGATTAAAAATAGACAACATTCATTTTGTGTTCGCACTGTAAAATGAATATTTCTGCTACTGTGCAATCGTCGTGCTGCTCGCCAATCCTAGTTCCGGAACTCGAGGTCTTTTTGTATTCGGAAAAGCCTACTAGCAGCAATCTGGACAGATACAGGCAGTAAGAACCGACGACGAAGAGGGCAGTTGAAATCCGTCCATAAGCACCGAGCCGCAAATTCGGTTTGTTCCGATTGTTTTCTACCCGTGTCGCTATTGGAGACATAAGCCGATTTCCATTGTGCCAAACCAACCACTATCTCATGGCAGATACTCGTACTTAACCGTATCGTGTCACGTCGCATCGTATCGCATTGCAATGCATGGTCCTGTATTTTACGATCCGCAATTTCCGTTCACCCTCTCCAACTATGAGTCCTTAACTTTGAATTTTCTATCATCATTTCGTAAGTAACTGTTAGGGTGAGAAACAAATGCGATGATGATGGGGTAATTATGTGCTCGGATTGTGGGTTGTGGACGACAAAAGTGACGGTAGTAGTTGGAATCTAAACAAAAAGGGTCAAAAGTGCCATATAAATACTTCTTTGTATAATTGCAAAATTTATTTGCAATTGTATTTAAAACAAAGGTGCAACAAGAATGAAAAGGATAACAGTCGCATTTTGAAAAGATTTTGAGAAATGAGATTTTCTACTTCTATGCACACTCAAGATGTTCTTAGGTTTGTTCAACATTTCGTATTCATGGCGATATTTTGCACATATAATACATTTATAGTTACATACACATAAATTAAAAAGGAAAAGATTAATTTTATAAATATTTTCATAGTAAATAAATAATGTTATAAAGTTTATAGTAAATTGAATAAATTTACTGTATTTGAAAAAAGAAAAAAAGATTTTTAGAAATTATGAAAACGCTTAGATATTTGATGTAGTTTTCTTGATATTTACTGAGTTAAGATATTCATTTTCTTAAACTTTAATTATTCAATAATAAGAAATAAAATAAAAATAAACGGCACCGAATATGCATATAAAAATATAAACTAATATTTGTAGTAGTTATGCTGATAGTCTTAAAGGGTTATCCAATTTTAATAAGTAATATTAAATTAAATATATTTTCTATTCAAATATAAATAAAATTTTTATTTAAATTGTTGAATAAAATTTTTCCAATTTTGCATAAAGTACAATGTTATTGAAAAAACTGCCATAAGACTTCTTTAAGAAACTCGATTGCTTTGAGGTAATTTTTAATGGTTTTTTCCCATATTTCTTAACGGATGTTAATTTTTAAATGCTCAAAAATTTCTGGGAAATGTTCGCGTAGTAATACCAAATCACATATTGTTCAGAATTGAATCTTGAAGTTCAGACTAAAAAAATTCGCTATTTACGTCTTAAGCACTCAAAATTTAATGAAATACAAACCAATGCCACCTTTAGACTAAAATGCATATCAAAAAGTTACTTTTTTTGTAACTTTTTGACAGGTACTTGTAATTTTTCAGAGCCCTATATATGCTAATCTTTGCTTATTAACATATCCACTGAGCTAGAAATAAGCTTTATCTCTGAAGAAAATTTTGTTTTTTCGTGGCTACTGTAAAACACTAATTTTCTAAAAAGTTTTTACAATTAAACGTGTTATTTTTAGTTAAATAATTTATAATATAAAATAACAAACTTAACAATTGTCAAATTATAGAATTATACTTTCCTAATTGATAAATGAGTAACCCTACATAATTACTATTGACCTTACAAGTGCTAATATATCGCCAAATGGCCTTATGATCTTGACGCTAAAGAATGGCCTCTACCTCTTATCCTGCATAAACCTTTTTAAAAATATTTTTAATACTTAACATAATTTTTATATCTTGAAAAAAAAATATTAAAAAAATATACCAGGTGTATAAGCTTAAATCCGCTGTTTGGTCATAGATGGCGTAAGTGAGCGTATTAAGCTACCATCGACATCTGTCAACATTAATCAGTGCACATTTTCAGCAATTTCTTACAACTACATACATTTTTCCTTTGGTAATCATGTCTAGTTTTGTGCCAGAAAAAGAGCATATGCGGGAAGCTCTGCTTTTCTGCTTCAATTTGAAGAAATCGGCTGCCGAATCCCATCGAATACTTATGGAGGCTTATGGTGACGGTGCTTTATCGGAAACAACGTGCCGAGATTGGTTTCGTCGGTTCAAAGACGGCAATTTCGACTTGTGGGACAAGAAGCGCGAAAATCGGCCTAGGAAGATTGAGCACCATCAATTGCAGGCTCTTTTGGACGAAGACGATACCCAATCGAAAAAAATGCTCGCGGAGCCATTGGGTGTTACTCAACCAGTCATTTCCATGCGTCTGCATGCCATGGAGAAGATTGAAAAGATCACAAAATGGGTGCCGCATGAATTGAACGATAGGCAGATGGAATGACGCTGCGCGTTTGGTGGGATCAGCAGGGTATCGTCTACTATGAGATGTTGAAACCTGGTCAACCTGTCAATGCCCACCGCTACCACCAACAAAAAGGACGGATTATCAACAAAGACATGACAAGCTGACAACGCACCATCGCACACGTCAAAAATGGCCCGAAACTACTTGGAGACACTCAACTGGCAAGTGCTATCCCACCCCGCTTATTCACCAGATCTGGCCCCTTTCGACTACCACCTGTTTTCGTCGATGGGCCACGCGCTCGCTGAGCAGCACTTCGATTCTGACGAAGACGTCCGAAAATGGCTTGATGAGTGGTTTGCTACGAAAGAGAAGAAATTTTTTTGGCGTGGTATCTACAAATTGCCCGAGAGATGGGAAAAATGTGTAGCTAGCGAGGGCAAGTACTCTGAATCAATTTTTTCTGTTTTCTATGAAAGAAACATGTGATTTTTTGACTAAAAAACAGCGGATTTAAACTTATACACCTGGTAATTTTAGGTATATACTAATTATTCTGATGGCTGTAGCTCTAGTGCGTTCTTTAAGATATTACATAAAACAATAAAGATAATTTATAATCAATTTATTTAAAAATATTATTAACCTACACTAAACATATTCTTTAAACTTTGTGAAAAACAAATCAAATATGTGCAGTTACATATACGAAATAATTTTTTTAATACTATAATTTTCGCCTTAAAAATATTTAAATCATTTTAAATCTTCTAATCAGATTTAATATTAAAAAAAAGAAAAACTGTGATCAATATTAAACGAATAATCTAAATTATTAGATGACTTGATTTCAGTCAGATAAAAGTCAATTGAAAACTTTGATCCTTTTATCCTTTTATTTTTATTTCTCATCCTGGTTAGGTATTAAAATCAGTTGTTCGTATCTATTAAGGTTTGGACACGTGTCAGCCATTAATTTATTAGCATTTGGTGTTATCGTATGGGTTGCAAACAAGGGCACGTGTCATTTGCACGTTGACACAACAGTAAGAACATCTGATAAATGCTAACAATTCAATAAGGATACTAAGGATATCGTTTAATTTGTATTATTGTTCCTGTACTCAGAAATAATCCGCCATTTAGAAGCAAATGTGGTAATGAGTTGAATTAAATCGGTTTCATCTATTTTGGTTATTATTTGAACACATAAACATGAGCTACACGTACTTACTCGTTTGTGTATGTGAATAAAAGTTTTTGATTTTTTCCTTTTCCTTTAAATATTATAGCAACGAAAATTCTCTAAAAAGAAATTTTCTAAATTAATCAAGTACTCATTCGTATCGTAGGTATCTTGGGAAATCGAAGATAATCAAAAAGTCGTTATGATAAAACTTATTTGTTATTGTTCATGGAAACACATGAGCCATTCAGGTCAATTGGAAAACGATTTATCAATGTCCCGGCGAGTATCTTGTTTCTTCCTTATTCTATTCTGTTGCTGTCCAATGGACATCTAGTTCCAGGTTGTACTTTGACAAGAAATTAATTGCGTCACTTTTTCTGATATTGTGACAATAAATCGATTTGTGTTCTCTTCGATCATTCTGAATATAGACAAAACATAAGAAAAACCATTAAAAATCAGAATGTGCACATATATCCTTTTGTATCCACTCAAAATAAGTTAAAATATTGGAATATGATTTCGTTGTCTTTACTCGGAAAATAATTAAACCGTCGTTGTTGTTGGTCTTGAATAATGAGTTGCACAGATGATGAAGTAGGTACCCTTGCGGTCTTACAGCGGCCTATCCTTTGACAATCATGTCTATGTAAACAATTGACTTGTTATCCTTTGTGATGCAACCGCAATTGTCGTTTGTTTCTTCAGACCATATGGCATGTGACATGCATGCATATTGAAACTAAACCGCAATAACCTCGGGCGTATCCTTTCACTCCGTTTGAACATTTTTGCCTCAAATACGAGTGCAAATTACATGTCCATATGGTCTAAATGGTTTACTTGTCAAAAGGCGATCTACGCTAAAGAATTCAATGCACCATTTCTGTTGATTGAAGGGTCCGTATCACTTTGAAGTGCAAAATAGAAAAATCTTTTGCTTTTGAATGTTTTGTTCTGTCAAATTGGACAGAATTACTAATCTCGGAAGATTCAAATCAAAAATAATTCTTTACTTCTGTTTATATAGAATATAGAAGTAAACGAAAAAGATATTTTTATTTTTTTTTTCTCGATTGTATCAAAGCATTAAGCATATTTAAAATTAATATTGAATTTTTTTTTTTTTTATAAATTTGCGGACTGAATTTTTAAGATAAAATTTATTTTTAACAAAAAAGTTTCTGTCAGATTTTTTAATGAATATTTTTCAAATTTTCTGAGTGTTTGTCAGTTTACTTTTTGAACATTTTTCAATTAATTTTTCCATTCAAATATAAAATGGCAAACCTTAATCTATACCAATATTCTATAGAATAATTTATATACTCTATGGCAATATCTGCTTTTTGAGAACGAAAAAATGCTTCTAAAAAGTATTTTGTGGTTTTGAAAGTGTAGTCTTATTAAATTGATAGCTATTAAAAGTTTGCGTAACTTATAATTTGCTTTTTGATTAATTATAAATTATAAAATGCAATAAAAGTATTCCGATTGGATGGTGGAGCAAAATGTTTTGGACGCTGATGTTTCGAACAAATTTCCTTCAGCGGTAAGGCGTATTTCCCGCTTTGTATCTGCGTAAATAAGCAGAAATCGTAGATATGAAAGTTTGAAAACCAACAAATAATTATTAAAAAGCCACTGTTTTTGCGAAAAGTCTGATGTACATTACACTTTGAGAGTGTTATTAAAGAAAGAAAAAAATTCTTTGAAAATGTTTCTCTATATTTCTCGTGTAATAACTGACATTTTTTAGGTCTGAACTTAAATATTTCTATCTGGAATAAACATACGACATGACAAATTTTGGCCTTATTACCCGAAAAGTTTACAGGACGAGTATTTTTCGAGATTTGGTGATGTCAATTGACCAAATCTCGAAAAATACCCAAGATCGTGTGATATGACGCTGTTGGACTTTTTCTTGGAAAATTACCGGGTGTATAAGCTTAAATCCGCTGTTTTTTAATAAAAAAACACATGTTTTTTTTTTCATAGAAAGCATAAACAAATTTATTCAAACAGGTGATAGTCGGAAGGGGCCAGGTCTGGTGAATAATCGGGGTGGGGTAGCACCTCCCAGTTGAGTGTCTCCAAAGAGTTTCGGACCATTTTTGACGTGTGCGATGGTGCGTTGTCATGGAGGAAAATCAGCTTATCATGTCTTTGTTAATAATCCGTCTTTTTTTCACGCAGAGCATAGTGCAATTTGATTAGTTGTTGGTGGTAGTGGTGGGCATTGACAGTTTCACCAGGTTTCAACATCTCATAGTAGACGATACCCTCCTGATCCCATCAAACGCACAACATCGTCTTCCGTCCGAAAGACATCTTGGGGAAGATGTTGATGGTTGGCCGGGATCAACCGACCATTTCTTGCGTTCAGGATTCTCGAAATATATCCACTTTTCATCGCCTGTCACAATCCGATGCAGGAACGACTTTCTTTTTTGTCTGGCGAGCAAGATTTCGCATGTGTTTTGGCGTCGCTCCATCTGCCTATTGTTCAATTCATGCGGCACCCATTTTCCGATCTTTTCAATCTTCCCCATGGTACGCAGAGGCATGGAAATGGCTGGTTGAGTAGCACCCCGAGCATTTTTGCGATTTGGTATCGTCTTCGTCGAAAAGAGCCTGCAATTGATGGTCCTCAACCTTCCTAGGCTGATTTTCACGCTTCTTGTCCCACAACTGAAAATTGCCGTCTTTGAACCAACAAAACCAATATCGGCATGATGTTTCTGATAAAGCACTGTCACCATAAGCATTCGATGCGATTCGGCAGCCGATTTCTTCAAATTTAAGCAGAAAAGCAGAGTTTCCCGCATATGCTCTTTTTCTGGCACAAAACTAGACATGATTACCAAAGGAAAAATGTATGTTGTTGTACGAAATTGTTGACAATATGCACTGATTAATGTTGACAGATGTCAAACTTATAAAAAAAGTATGGCGAGCCCATGGTAGCTTATTACGCTCATTCACGCCATCTATGACCAAACAGCGGATTTAAGCTTATATACGTAGTAAATATAACAAATTATATTATTGTACAAAAATAATCTTCAAACTTAGGAGTATTAAAAATCTAATTTTTATCAAGTAATTTCCGAATTACAGGTAGAAATGTGCGGAAAAGTCATTAAAAATTACACCGAAAGAATCAACTCCAGCAAAAAGTATTTTAACAATTATTTACACAATTATTTTACATTTAATATTACTTTCAGAACTATAAAATGGCTAATCTTTTTTATTTGTTTTAATGATACAGTTTGTATTTATTCAACGTTTTGTTAAATTTGTAATATCTTTTATATAATTATTCTTATACGCTTAGAAAAAAGTCAATTTTTATTAAATACAATTTTTTCTATTTAGTCAAATTCTGAACCAAAAAAAAAAATTGGTTCAAATAAATATCTTTTAAAAAAAACAGAACCAAATTGACATATTTTAGAATTATTTGAAAATATTCCCAAGGGTTGTTTTAATTTTGATTACTTTTACACTACTACTATCATGGGTAATGATTATTTTTTCTTATTGATGATGTTTTTCAAAAAACTTCTTTCTTGTTAGTATGAATAATATAAAAATTTTCTTATTAGCTTGTTAATAATGAAAAACGCATAAAAATAATAAGCGTTCGGAAACTTTTCGTTGCAGTTGAACAATTTCAACGAGTCTGATCGACTGCAATAATAAACTGTTCAGAAAGAAAGCAACTTAATTTACAACCGACAATAACCATCAAGAGCATCGCCTTTGAAACAAATTGGTTTTATTACTCCTGAAACTGCATTCCCCATAAGTTAGTTAGACAAACTTTCATCACTGACGACGATTATGACTCTATCACCAGCAAGTATAATGTTACTGGAAAATAAGACCAGCACAAATGTGTTCAATTTTCTAACTATTCGTAGTGCGTTAAAAAGTTTTCAATAATTTATGTATGTGTATGTATACTTGCCCATTCCATTCGTTTACCCATTTAACTTGAGACATTGTAAATTAGCCCCAAGGGAGGATATTTAAGTAAGTGACTTTTCATTGGCTTGTAGTGTTAGATTGAACAAAATAAAAATGAGATGCTGACGACTAGTACCAACGACTTAGTATGAAAATTTAAAAATAAGTCCTTTTTTTCGTAAAGTTCTGTTATGGAAGCTCATATCTTCTGATCAAAATGACAACAGTAAAAAAAATAATGTGTTTAGCAGCTAAAAAAAGTGAAATAATCGAAGAGGTTTTGTTGAATTTTTATTAGAAGGAATATGTTAAAAAGGATTTTATCCTGACTTATAAAGTACGTCCAATACGCAGGAATGTCTGCGACAAAATGTTCAGCTAAGTTCAGTTGAACTGTGAGTTAGCGATTTCCTCTGCTTATGAAAGCTCTCATTCTCTCAATATCCTAATATACTTGCTCTCCCCAACTACTCTACTCTAGTCGGGGCGGAGCCTGTATTGGAAATTCTTTGATTTCACTCGAAATGAAGTCCTGAATTCAACCAAACAAAAACGGTTTAGGAGGGTGAAAGTTTTTAGGGCGTAACCACCTTTAATAGAGGACTCGTTGTTTCCGTTTTATAAAGGATTCGTTATTTGTGTTCGCGCATACACACACACACACACTCAGCTGAAAAAATTTGCTCATAGCTTTCATATAATATCGCTCTTTTATGTTGTTTTTTATGTGTTAGATTGTGTTTGGAAATTATATTTTCTACACAGATGTATGTGTGTTCGGTGTGTTTGCATAATGTTTAAATACAGTAAAATTCTGAGGAAATATGAGGAAAAGGATGTGAGACTGTGAGAACTGAAAAGGATTCGTTCATCTGATAGGTACATAGTGTCTTTTGTATGTACACATATGTCGATTTGGTAAATAACTCAACGAGCGAGTGCTTTTTTAATAAGTGGATATATGCTCTCTGTTCGGTGCACATGGTCGGATGCGTGTGTGTGCCACAGAACATGTGTGATATGTGCGCCTCCTTATGGACGATTGTGGCACATATGACGCAGCATAAACAATACTGGAACATGTTGCTCGGAATCTTGAATCTCTGCTACTGGTATCGAGATTTGAATATGGAGAAGGATGTACGAGTTGTACGATTTGCTTATGTTTTTGAATATACTATACATCCTTCCATCCTTTGGGGCAATGCTATTTGTTACATCTATTGTACGGTGGCAATCATGTTTTATTATTACTCGTATTATAACTTTTTATTTGGCTTCTTACGTGCCTACTTTTTCAATATTAGATCGAAATAGTTTCTTTGCTCTTTTCATGACTAGAAGATAAATTATCACTAGTAATAAATTAGTTTGTCGTCTTGGACTTCATCATCACAGTTGAGATTTTATTTAGTATTATTTCCATTTATTAGAAATTTTTTTTATATTTTTATTCAAATAATAAATCTTACTTAAAATGTACAAATTCATCTTGTTTGTATAAATTTTCTTTGATTTTTATAATGAAATTATTTTTAATTAATCAGAAAAAAGTTGGATTTCTTATTTATTTTTATGATATTATAAATTTTAGTAGAATTTTTAACAAAATTATTCAATATTATTAGCAATTAAGAATGGAATTGTTTATGATTATGAGCAATTATGATAATTAAAAATCTGCCTTCATTAAGATAAATATTATTTTTACCATTTTATATATTTGTACAATTAATTCTGATAATAAATATTTTTTTTGTATCTAAACTATAATTTCTAAAGACGACACATATATAAAAATGTTTGGTTTGTATTGAAAATTTCAATATTCTATAATCAAAAATATTTATCTATAAAATCAATAGCTAGACTAATTAACTAAGAATTCTATTAGGTTATCTAAAGCATATTTTTATATATAAAAGGGAAACTTTCTTTTATAGTTTTATGAATTTTATTACAAATATTATTGGAAAAGTTTTTAATGGTTAAAAGGAAATATATTAAAAGTTTTACGATTTGGAAGAAATTCATCTGCTCAAAATGGTAAAGAAAGCCTATAAAAGTTAAGAAAATTTGAATGAAGGCAATTTTATTATTTTCCTTATTTTAAAAAAAAAAAAAGTTTCAAAACAAATCCAATTCAGTATGTTGTTTTTGATTTTTAGAACTTTTTAATATTTATTCAATTTAGATAATAAATAGTTGTTTATTATGAATTTAAATAATTTCGAAATATTTGATGTATGTTTAGAGGATGGACGAATAACCATTTTGAAACCAGCAATATTTATAAGTCATATAGTTTTATATGAAATAATTTTAGTAAATTAACTCTATTCATAATTTATTATTTAAATGGAAATGGGCCTATTCTGAGCAAATTATTTATTTCTGATCTTATCATAGGTTTATTTTTAGAAGACAATCTGGTTCTCTATTAATCGGATAATTTTTAAACAATGTCAGTCGCCAGGGTAATTACCTAGACAACATATGAATTGAGCTAGGATGGGCAGTACTGAAAAACTTGCCATATCTGATATGATCACGTGCAAAAATATGTTTCACCTAGTTAGTCCGTTGATGCACGAATATGAAACGTATGCACCATTTAGTCATGGATGCTATCGCTGGACGGATCCCTTCACTAATGAGGATAACACTTTTCGTTTCTGAGGTTGGAATGGTGTTAAATGCAATGGAGTCTCCTTAAACGATTCCAAATAGAGAAATCATATGTAGTTTTTGTACTGAAAGCGATTCTAGCAGAACTGATTCAATAGGGAATGAATGAATTCCGAGTTGAGGTCATCGAAACCGAGAATAAATTTCATTTTAAAAATTCCCATGAGAAAGTTAAATAGGGAAATATATTTGAGATGGTTCAATTGGGGTGTCTTTCCCGAACTGCTGCCAAGAATAATACCGAAACAAATTTTAGTGAGCGGATCAAATCTTATAAATAGGGTGCTACAAAAGAAAAATATTGTCCTTTATTGATTTGAGACCGAAATAATCCACGACGAATCCGTTTTGAAGAAGTTTGATGTGTCAATTCATCTGACTTGAAATCATTTCTTATCTGAATATTTTTACTCATACAGCAACTGTGAACTTAGCTTCTGATGTTATCAGTTTAGGGGTAGAAATAGTCATCATTTCATTCTGAATCGTAAATGGATATTTTGTATAAAGGAAGGGGTTTCGAGTTGGAAAGTGGAACTAAAGTTACACATACGAGTATACTTTATAAGAATAAATTTAACTCGAAAATTTGCGGAAAATATAATTAAAAATATTTTTGGTAAAAAATTTTAGTAAAAATTAATCAGTAAAAAATTTTTAGTAGACATTTTTCGTAGACATTTTTCGTAGCAATTTTCAGTCAAAATTTTCAGTAGAAATTTTGAGTAGAAATAAATTTGCAGGTGATATTTTAGTAGAAATTTTCGGTAGAAATTTTCAGTAGAAATTTTCAGTAGAAATTTTCAGTAGAAATTTTCAGTAGAAATTTTCAGTAGAAATTTTCAGTAGAAATTTTTAGTGGACATTTTCAGTAAAAATTTTCAGTAGAACTTTTCAGTAAAAATTTTCAGTAGAACTTTTCAGTAAAAATTTTCAGTAGAAATTTTCAGTAGAAATTTGCAGTAGAAATTTTCAGTAAAAATTTTCAGTAAAAATTTTCAGTAAAAATTTTCAGTAAACATTTTCAGTAAACATTTTCAGTAAACATTTTCAGTAAACATTTTTAGTAAAAATTTTCAGTAAAAATTTTCAGTAAAAATTTTCAGTAAAAATTTTCAGTAAAAATTTTCAGTAAAAATTTTCAGTAAAAATTTTCAGTAAAAATTTTCAGTAAAAATTTTCAGTAAAAATTTTCAGTAAAAATTTTCAGTAAAAATTTTCAGTAAAAATTTTCAGTAAAAATTTTCAGTAAAAATTTTCAGTAAAAATTTTCAGTAAAAATTTTCAGTAAAAATTTTCAGTAAAAATTTTCAGTAAAAATTTTCAGTAAAAATATTCAGTAAAAATTTTCAGTAAAAATTTTCAGTAAAAATTTTCAGTAAAAATTTTCAGTAAAAATTTTCAGTAAAAATTTTCAGTAAAAATTTTCAGTAAAAATTTTCAGTAAAAATTTTCAGTAAAAATTTTCAGTAAAAATTTTCAGTAAAAATTTTCAGTAAAAATTTTCAGTAAAAATTTTCAGTAAAAATTTTCAGTAAAAATTTTCAGTAAAAATTTTCAGTAAAAATTTTCAGTAAAAATTTTCGGTAAAAATTTTCGGTAAAAAATTTCAGTAAAAATTTTCGGTAAAAGTGTTTACCGGGAGCATGAATTTTCTGATAGTGTTGTCACCTTTGAGGTGCTTCATAAGCTATTTAATATAAGATTACAACAAGAATACATGAGTGGTTAAAATTTTTAATTAATAAATTGCTACGAAAATATTAGTGAATATGATACTAGCGATGATGATTAACTTAAATTGTATCTCACGTCCTGAGCATTTGCGAAGAATAAGTGTTCTTTGGTAACAATGAAGATATTTGCCGAGTATTTTAAGGGTTGTACGTGTTCGCGATATGAGCCTCGTAAATTGAGTTCGCTTACATGGTGTACTAGATATTGAAGCGACAGGGGAATCCTTGGCAAAATTGGTCAAATGAGTTTGTTTTGAAATGAATAAATGCGCGCGGCAGTAAAGCCAAATTTTTCAGTCGTTAGAAAGACAAGAAATTTGACGGCAACGATTAAGATAAGGAGATCCATTAAAATTTATTAACATAATTTTGTTATCACGAGGTCGCCTCCTCATCTATTTCGAATAGTAATTGGAAAAAGACAAGGTCTAGAAGATAATAGGGAGAGTACAGAAATTGTTTTGTGAAAAGGAGCATTCCACGATTCAAAAATAAAACTTTCCAAATAGTCATAAAACCGAACCAGTAGCTAAGAAACGCTAGCTCAAAAGCAGTATCTTGTCCCATTTCGCAAAGATTTAAGACTGAAGAGGAGCCGGTCTTTGAATTTGCAAGAAAATCATAATAAATAAACAAATAAACTGTGTCATCCATAAATATCAATTATTTGTCAATTTCACTTCAAATCTTGCGGTATGAATTGAAAATATTGCGAAATTCTAGCCGACAGCCCCATGACAGAATTTTTCAATAGTTCCATTTCACCAACGATATGGATAAGGAGGAAATGTTAATGCAAGAGTAGGAAGCTATTTCAGAAAAAAAATTGGTGCATATACATTCATGTATTGACAGATCTAAAAATTTTACTGAATAAAACCGAAAGAAACTACTATCAAAATACGGGTAAGTACGAGTACGAGTATATGCCTCCATCCTTCTGGAAGAGTGACTATTCTTTAGTCTGAAAATAGCGTGGAATATTTCTCGCTTTTCAATAGTTTTTATGGGACTGTATTTTATGTTTTATATCGTGCTCATATCATAACTGAAAGATATTCAAATTCCGCCATTTGATTATGCAAATGATAGCGAGACGATCCTTGCCATACGTGCCCTTCTTGTATAAATGAGCATTGAATGTGATATTATGTTCCACCAAACCCATCGGAACTCATTGTAGTTTTCCAGAGCACCCTATTCAGTCCTTACAAATGTCGATGGAACACGAACAAATCTACTCACACATATGCAGTCGCCATACAAATTACTTAGAGATGTTATACTAAGAAAAAGGCGAAAATCTCAAAGCACAGTTCCTGTTCCTTCTTGTTCGGGGCTATGCACAGTCAAATGAAAATTATTTATTACCGCATTGCATCGTTTTGAAAGCCGCATGGGCAAATGGGAGCACAAAATGATCTACGTATGCCAACCCCATTAGAACTACCTTTTTTCTTCCATTATTTTATGTTTATATTTTTTATTTCTTTTTTCATGTGGGTATCCTTATAACATTGAGAATGAATACTAAATACTTTTCTATATGTTTTCCGCAATAGTTTCAATTCAGAAAACAGACCGGCCTTACAAGTTTTTCCTTCTTTCTGATAGGGGCTAAAATGAAATGCGTCAATTTATTGTTATCATAATTGAGCTGAATTGGAATTTTTTTCCCCATATATTTACATATGTATTTTGGGTGCTAAAAAACAATATTTTCAGAAATAGTATGTGACTGCCTGTGTATTCTTATATTCCATATTATTTTGGCAATACTAATGTAACAATTTTATTTTTATAATGCAAATCATTCTATATGAGAAAAGTGGTGGTGTGCAGATTGATGTTGTGCAAATATTTATTTCTGTTGCATTGTACAAAAAATTAATTGTAAAACTTTAAAAAAAAATTATTTTTATAAAGTTTTACAATTCTTATTTCCTATAATGAATCTGTATCTACGAAAGATAGCTTTTGATTTCATATATTGTATAATTTTATTTATATTAAGTTTAACTGATGCGAATTTTCACCAATCTTTAATGTGACTTTTCACAGTGAAACAAAAGTCAACTAAATGCGTCAGAATAATACCAATAGCCGGATTGATACATGTCAATGCAGCTGTTAACCGTTTTCTCAGACTAGTTAGACATAGGACGACCCTGGTGGACTCAATCCCAATGGATGCATGTCGAAAACCCAGCTTTCCTAACATGCACTCAAACGACCATTTATTATGGCCATACCAGACATGCCTCAGCTGCTCATCAAGTGGCAAACGCAAAGATGTGGGAATTCAGACTTGTAACCTGGCTTTCTAGCAACATCTTTCTCTTAAAAAACTGAAATCACACGTTTCGGCTCATAGACATATGTTCAGAAAACAAGCCGAACTTCCTATTTAACAATCTTCAATCCCCCAACTGCCGAAACCGGGGAGTTACCCTTACAATTTTACATATCCTCAGTGAATGACGCCTTACCTTTGATTTTTTCTCTGGTAGGATTCCTCTTATGTCAGTGCTACTTAAACCTTCCGCTTTATTCCCAAGCCTTCTTTATAATCTCCTAAGCTACCTACCTTTACCTAGTAGGTTTTACTAACAAAATAAAAAACATCTTAAAAACTTGTGCTAAACGGTATTCGCGCACGTATGACATATTAACTTCTGACGAGCTCTCGTATCGCCATATGGCTTTCAAGGTCGTGGAGCTGAAGCATTGACCACTGACTTATGTTCATGGGGTACCTACTACAAACAAAACAAACAAAGTCCGGGCCAGATTGCTTTACTAACTATTCCCTCCATATGTTAGTCAAATTATGGAGAGCTTTTATCTGTTAATAAAATCATTTCTTCAAAAACGGTATTTCGAAGTAAATGAAGCTAACGAACTCTCCAGTATCCCTCCGATATTTGCTGGTGTTGTGCAAGGCAGGATATTTGGGCCCATGCTCTAGAACATTTTTACATTCTCTAATTCTAATATGGCCTATTACTTTTGTTGCTAAATATGCAGATTCTTCAGAATTGTTTTACCAAGTGGCTAGTAAAAGTGAACCCATTTTGCAGGTATTGATGTCAATGGCACCCAAATCCACGATGTTCCTTCACAGGTTATTTTCTCACATATTCAATATCCTTTCAAAAATTCGAAACACGCAAAAAGGCTTTGAATCCGAATAGGACATAATACTCTTACTCATAACTTACTTTTTGTGAACCACACATGCCTTATCTGCTAATTATGTGGTGTTCTGATAACTGTTCCACATATTTTAATGAAGAATTTCTGCATAAGTAGGGTTCCACTTATTGGAGAGCTCGCAAATCAACCAATTTCATTTCCAAGTCCGCTTTTTAATCTGATCAAATCTTTCTGAAATTATGAGTAAACTTTTATCTACAATTACACTTTGTAATAATGTTACAGTCAATTATGACCACTATTATCGTATAATGACCATTGTTTTTATCTGTCATTAAAGACTATAATGTCAGCTGCATATGATTTTAATTAAACCATACTACAAGCTATACAACATGGCGCATTTTAACTTTACTACGCGAAAAATTTCAAGGACGCGTAACTTCGAGATTCGGTGTAGTCAGTTGGCCTCCAAGATCGTTTGGTTTGACATCGTTTTACATTAAATTTTATATTTATGCAGATACTTTAGAGTGTTTAAAAACCTGAAATTCATTCAGTAATGGCCGAATTACAACACGAACTGTGTGAAAAAGTCATTATAAATTACTTCAAAAAGAGCAAGTTCTTAAAAAGTTCCGTATCAACCATTTAAATAATATTATATGGTATATCAAATGGCAAGATTTAAGCAATATAATAAAATATTTTTTCCAAAGCTCAATTTGGATAACCCTTTATAAATTGAGGTAATGCAGCAAATTAAAATTGTATATACGAGGTCTGTTCAAAAAGTATCGCGAACTAATAAGTTCGGCCATTTTGAATGTTCAGTCAAGTTTTGACAGCTGCCTTGCTTGCACGTGTTTTGGCTCGTCTTCGATTTTTGCTCAATTTCGACCAAAAACAGCATCACATTAACATTGCTAAGGAGCTGTTGGACTCTATCCGCAACGACCCAAATTAGCTCCAGAGGGTCATAACTGTTGACGAATCATGGGTTTATGGTTATGATGGGGAAACCAAAGCTCAATAACAATGGCTTCATGGAGAAGCCATTGTTAACCACCAAGCAAAAGAAAAATAGGTTGAAATGGGCAAAAAATCATTTGAATTGGACCCAAAGACAATGGGACTCTGTCATATGGAGCGATGAAGCTCGATTTATATTGAACGTTGGTGCTCCATTAAATCGAGTCATTAGAAAGAAAACCGAAGCTTTCAGGCCAGATTGCTTAAAGCGTTCGGTTAAATTTCCAGCGTCGGTAATGGTGCGGGGATGCATGTCTGCACGGGGTGTAGGCAACTTGCATTTCGCGGAGGGCATTATTAATGCCGAAAAATATAAAATTTTTTAAGAAAAAGATCTCCTTCCGGTTCTACCAACGCTTCAGTCACCGGAAGGAGAATATGTTTTCCAACAAGATGGAGCTCCATGCCATACGGCAAAAACAGTGAAGGCCTGGTTTGAGGCTCGGAGCATTCCTCTGTTAGAGGAATGGCCGTCCAGTAGCCCAGACTTATCGCTGATTGAGTCCATTTGGGGTTTAATGAAAAAAAATTTAAAAAAAGACCCCCAACAACAATACAAAATCTAAAGAACAGGTTAAAGGAAATTTGGCGTGACTTTACACCAAGGGAGTGTCAAAACCTTACAAGGACAATGTCGAGGCGACTACGAGCAGTTTTAAAACAAAAAGGAGACGCAACACAGTGGTGAAATAAATTGATCGCGTTCAAAAAATACTAAAAATTTTTGCTCGGAAGTGGTGAAAATATATATTAATTGTATTAAAGATGAACATTTATGCACTGAAAACCAGCTGGACGAACATTTTTACATCGAATTGCAGTTTTAATTTTGTGATATTTTGTTATTGAACATATTTTTTTTGTTTTTTTTTTGCTATAGAATTCAAAAATTTTTATTATTTATTTATTAAAAATTTTAAAATATAAACAAAAAAACCAGTTTTGAACTGAAAAAAACGTTTTACTTACAAATACTGCATGAACAATTCAGCTAGACGAACATTTTTGCGTTTGGGTGGTAGAAGCAATCCGCCAGAAACGCCCGGATTTGTGGAAGAACAAAAATTGGCTTTTGCCATTTTTGGCCAAAAACAACACACTAATATTGCCGCAGCCACCGTATACCCCAGATCTGGCCCCCTGTGACTTTTTCTTGTTCCAGAAACTGAAGAGCCCCATGAAAGGACGACGCTACGCTATGATTGAGGAGATAAAGACGGCATCGAAGGAGGAACTGAACAAGATCACAAAAAATGATTTTTTGAAGTGCTTCGAGGATTGGAAAAAACGTTGGCACAAGTATATAATATCTGGTTGGGATTACTTTGAAGGTGACAAATTAGATATTCATGAATAAATAAATAATTTTTGAAAAAAACACAAAATTCGTGATACTTTTTGAACAGACCTCGTATTAACCGCACTTAAACATGCGAACAAGAGTAGAGCTTTTGTTAATTGAAATTTTTCCTTTTATTATTTCAATAAGTATCGTTAGTATTATTTCATTAATTATTTTATTAATCATCTATAGTCTTAGTATAATTTTCTTTATTTTATTAGAAATTTAAAAAATAAATTAAAATTTTTTAAAGAAATATCGTGTTTTGATATTGAGCGACGGAAATATTATATTTTCCATAATAAAAATGACCATTTCACTGTGGTTAAAAATAATTTTTCCTAAATTTAAAGAAAAAGTATTTTATTAAATGAAAAAGAAACAAATTAATAAAAAAATTTTAGAAATAATACAGTGATCATATATTAATAATACAATAATATTAGTAGACAGAATAAATGCTGAAAAGTTTTTGTTCCAAACTAACAATTCTATGGTCCATGACAAATACAAGTTTGGAAGTTGGATAATATTTTCCATGTTCGTATTATTATTCTAACGTATACACACATCAATATATTATCCTTGTGGCTTTTTACAATAAGAACTGATATTGTACTGTATAAACGTACCCAAATATTGTATTTCTGTTGTTAAAAGTATCCAATCTTGGGCTAGTGCATCTATGGAGTATCCAACTTTTGTTCGAGTACGTATGTTTGCGGTTGTGTGCACTTTTTGTTCTGATTTGATTGTCTACTAGCGTATAATATTTCTGGCAGTATGGTGTGGCTTATAGATGGAGTCCGGAACTTAATTGGGGCGGAATTTTGTTCATTTTCATAATGGTTTAATAGCAAACGGTGTGCAATGGGATTGGCTAATGGTGAGAATTATGTGCTGGATGGTATAAAAGTGTTAAATGAAATTTATCATCTCAACTTGATTTTATTTCTCATAATTTAGATGAAAGTACAGGAAGAGATTTGTCGAGATAGTTTTCCGAACTTTTCAGTATAGACTGTATAAAAAAAAAAGAATTTTCTTCTCTACAATTTGTCTGAATTATTGGTATTTTAATTTTGGTTTTAATAATAGAATACAACAATAAAAAAAAAACATTTTATCTAGTAAGTTGGTTAGATTTAATATTATACAAAAGTTTATTTAAATTTATTTTAATTACAAATAAAATGACAAAAAATGTGTTAATTTTAATCGGTTAAAAAATTTTTAATAATCTGTTAGTGCCTTCAGCACCCCTGTTATACTCCTTTAGATGTTATAAATAGTATCAAGATGACGTCCTTGGAAAAAAAAGTCATATAAATTTAGATCAGGTATAATCTTAATGACAAACCACAGGAATTCTTTTTTCTTGTTAATGGAGATGGCCATGGGACAGGGAATAATGTCATGGTAGAACATCCAAGTCTCTTCAATATCCGATCTGAGGCGAAGAATCTTTTTTCTGAGTGAGAGGACTTGTGAGGTCAGATCGATGGTCTAACCTCACAAAAGCTCTCTGCCGTTCCACATTATCAGCAGCTTCTGAAGGGGAGCCTTCTCTTCCACTGGTAAGAAAGTGAGGACAGGATTATTATAGGATACTCAGTTCAGTCTCAGCGGTTTAGTCCTATTCAATCTTATTGTGTGTGTTCTATGCCAAACCTTCATTAATGGACAATATTGCCATTAATACGTATGTGACGGGATGGTTTGGCCAAAGGGTAAAAGTAACATGAATCCTTTTTTGTTCGTTTATGTTTTTTTTCTGCTTACTGAACTAGTTTTAAAGAGAGTCAATATTATTTTTCGTGGCAGGATAATAATGAAAACACCAAGAATACTACCCTGAGGTACACCAGCGAGGAAAAGGAATATTTCGGAGAATTCGTTATTTTCAACTATTTGAAAATATCGATCGTTGAAGAAAGAAAATAAGTAAGGGGAAGAGGGTAGTTTTCTTGACTTTTCAGGACAGACCGTGGTGCCATAATTGATCAAATACATTGAAGATATCTAGGCATACGAGGTCTGTTCAAAAAGTATCGCGAATTTTCCGCGGGTTACGTATATTCGATTTTCGATTTTTGTTATGGCGTTATGTTGGTACTTATGTGTCTCACTTATGCCGACAAGTTCGGTCATTTTGAATGTTCAGTTAATTTTTGACAGCTGCTTTGCTTGCACGTGTTTTGGCTAGCCTTCGATTTTTGCCCATTTTCGACCAAAAACAGCATCGCATTCACATTGCTAAGGAACTGTTGGACTCTGTCCGCGACGTCCCAAATTTGCTCCAGAGGGTCGTATCTTGTGACGAATCATGGGTTTATGGTTATGACGTGGAAAGCAAAGCTCAATCATCCCAATGGAAGCTGCCGCACGAGCCAAGAACGAAAAAAGCGCGCCAAGTTCGGTCGAATGTGAAGGTTTTGGTTACAATTTTCTTCGATTGCAGCGTGGTGCATCATGAGTTCTTGCCACAGGGTAGAACGGTCAATAAGGAATATTGTCTGCAAGTTATGCGCAAGTTGCGTGAAGCAATCTGCCAGAAACGCCCGGATTTGTGGAAGAACAAAAATTGGATTTTGCACCATGATAACGCCCCTGCTCACGCATCGTTGCTTGTGCGTGAATTTGGGCAAAAAACAATATACTAATAATTCCGCAGCCACCGTATTCCCAGATCTGGCCCCCTGTGACTTTTTCTTGTTCCCGAAACCGATTCTTTGATCCATTTTTTTGGAATGTGCAAAAATAAAAAACAACCCAAAACACGTGCAAGCAAAGCAGCTGTCAAAAATTAACTGAATATTCAAAATGAGCGAACTTGTCGGCATAAGTGCGAGACATGAGTACCAACATAAAGCCACGAAAAATCGAAAATTGAATATACGTAACCCGCGGAAATTCAAAATTCGCAATGCTTTTTGAACAGACCTCGTATACCTAGACAGTACTCTTTCTGCTCAAGAAAATATGCTAAGCAGCCTCCAACACGTCACAGTTGAATTGTGGAACTTTTAGTTTTAAGTCCAAACTGTTTTTTTTGGAAATAGTTTATTACACTCAAGAGTGAGGTATAAGAATATTAGGATAAGTTTTTAAATAACTTTGGAAGCAGGCTAATTGGCCTTTACAATGAAAAATTCTAGTTTTTTCAAAGACTTTGGTTTTTTAAGGACTTTGGAAGCAGGGGCCTGTATGATAAAAAAAACCGAATCTGTTGGGTTTCACTATCATTTTTAATAAGAATTTTCAAAATTTAATGAAAACAAATCATTTTTAAATATTTAATTTACGTTAAAATCCCTAAAAGGAATATTATTGATTTCACTCATAGATAAAATGTTAATTTGACTATTTAGAAAAAAATATATTTATATGTATGCATGCACATTCTTTTAATATACAATCAACATTTATAAAAGGGAAAAAGTACTTATTTCTGACCATAATTTATAATAAAATTCTAATTGAGAAATAATACATTTTTGTGAAAATTTATTCAATTCGGGTAAGCTTCATGGCCTAGTACTGGTCCAGAATATCCTTACTATAAATCACCTGTCATTTAGCAGAGTATACATTTCCTGTTTGAGTTTCCTGTGTCATTCTCATATTAAATTTTTTTCTATGTAATGGTAATCATCTGGATGAGGAAAAAAACCCCCCGAAAAACCAAGGACAATGAAAAACTGGCGACTGAATTTTAGCGGAAACCCTCTGGCTGGCGGAATAAAATTGCATAAATTTTGAATTTGAAATGAGTTGGCAAGATGGTTTTTGTGTGTATCCGACCCTCGGAAAAGGCTTTTCAAAAAGCTCCGACATTTGCAGCATCAAAAAATTTTCACTCATGCATATTGAATATCTCCGCGAAACAAAGGATATGGGAATGAGTTTTGATATTGGAGAAGATGCTGGCAATAATAGATTATATTTGAGATACTCTATATGTACTAGTGCTTTTAACTCATAAATGAGTCCCGCACAGAGTGTCATAGAAGTTAAATACGAAACTACGAATATTCCAACCAATTGTTATGTTATCTTGTTGTGATGTTATATTTTGTTGCGATTTCCCTTGTAATGATGATGATTTTAAGTTTGAAAGAATACAAATACTAAATATATATTCGGTGTACTATATTAAATAGGGAGCGAATGAGAAGACTGGAAACATAATACTTGTGGCAATCTTTTGCAAAACTTTGAAACATTTATCATAATTTTGAGGTTGGTGCCAAAAACAAGACAACAACTGGGATACTCTGCCCTTAGAACATATGTAAAACGATTTTTATGGCCTTTTTCCAGTACGCTCAGTTAAAAGGAAGTGTTTTTTGTTAATTCATTTAGTGATTGTGAAAATTTACTGAAGATGTTTGCTTCTTCATCGAAATCCGGAAAATATGCTCATTTTGTAATGTTTTTGAAAATGATTTTCAAATTTTCCAACAATTCATACATATTTACGGCTATATAAATGTATGTATTGCATGTATAGAAAATAGTATATTTTAAGATGTTATTTGATTAAGTTCAAGTTGACTAAAAGTAATAAAAATGGGAAAATTTAATCTATTTTTAATAGATAATTTTGTTCAAAAAAATAATATGTTCAGTATATTTTTGCATTCATTTTAAATATTGTAATATCAATTTTATTTAAATATAGAAATCAAAATTGAAATTAATTAAAATATTATTGAAAAAAGAAACAAATAAAAATACAATATAATTTTTATAACAATTAAAAATATTCATAAAAATTTAAATGGAGTTTTAAAGATTTAATAAAATAATAGAAATACTATTTAACTATTAAATAATAATAATAGAAAGTTTCTCCATTTATTATTAGTAGTACGAGAAGGCTTACAATATATGTTAGGATGGCAATAGTAGGAGTCAAGCGAATAGAAGCAGCGGTTAGCTGGTTGACAACACCTGTGATTTTTTGGTGGACTCAGTCTTGATTTAAAATGATTGAAAACTGCTCTTACACTATCTAACATACATATATACTCAGGCAAGGGGGTTACTTCTGGGAGAACGATCAAAGAGGTTCTTTATTGTAGCTCTCTGAGCGATGCCACCAACTGAAAATTACTCCTGGATTTTCTGAACCCCAAATGCGATAATTTTGTGAAATAACCAATCCATCAAGATGAAAATGAACCTCATCGCTGAACATAATTTTGTTTAAAAAATCAGCATCCACTTGTTGACATCCACAATTGTCCATTCAACGAATTCCATTTGCTATGCACGGCGGTCAGTAGGCTTCAGTTGTGGAGTCAATTGAACTTTGTAAGCATGAAAATAGAAATCTTTCGTAAGAATACGCTGTAGGGAGCTTCTCAAAATGTCCAATTCTTGCCCACGGTGCCGAATTGATATTCCTGTACTATCAGTAATACTGTCACGAATTGCTTCGAGGTTTTGTGTTAAACGACTTGTCGAAGGACGGCCAGTGTGTTTATAATCAGTGATCACTATACCGATAATATTTTGTATGAAAATTTGCGAATTGTACCTGCCAAACCTTCATTATTTTTAAAATATTGCTCAACAATGGAAAGGCGTTGTTCTTTCGTGTAGCGGTCCATTTCTAATAACACTGAATTGTCAGCTGTCACGCTGTAGTTTTTTTCCATTGGCAATACTCTACCCGCATAAATGGCGCAAAATTCAAATCTTGCGATATTTTTGGGACACCCTATACCTATTTTTGCACAGTTTTAGGACAGGTTTTGATGGATACCCGATATCTCGGAAACTATTATATTATTGCAGATTACCAATAGTTAGGGTAACTACCTTGTAACTGGTTACTGATTGTTAGTCATGTTGTACCTGTAATGGATGGATATGGTTTAGAGAAGGGACCAGATGGTGGCATAAGAAGTACCGAATCGGAGGTGAGCGGTCTATTACTGAGATTGCGATTCCATCCTGATATCGTGATGATTTTGTTTCGTAATATGTCAGATTTATATATCAATTTGCAATTGCCAGTAACATAAGTCATCGTTAATCATTTTCCTACAGAAATAATTCGCTTCCAAGGATTTGACGAATGGAACGCTTCATTACTGCATGCATATAACAGGAAGGCGAGTTTTGTTATATGGTAGAGAAGGTAAGCTCAAGCCACAAGCTATGAGAAGGAACCGGAATTGGGTTCCGAGAAGGGTACGGAAGAGGGCTATAGTAGAGTTGAGTGGAGGAACTTTCCATAGAGGAAAAAACTATTTGGGGGTTCGACTGCATGAGACAGTTTAGGCAGTAAATCAAAGAGGAAGTGGAGTTTGAAAATTATTATGCTGAGTTCAACTATTTGGATCTAGTCAGCTGATCTGGCGTAATCTATAATAAGTGCATGTCTGTTTTCCGCGGTATTAAAAGCGATATTGACGTTATCTACATCCAGCTTTTTGGCGGTGAATATCGGAAAATCAAGTATGGAATCTTACCCAAATAGAAGTTTACCTTTCTATGGCGAACTGAAATTAATCTCTCCAAATATTCGTGTCTCGTTGGGTTACATGTCATGCTGGTATCCTCGATAATAAGCGAGCTGATTTACTAATAAAAGGCGCTTTAAACCATCTTGTACCCACTGTAATTCCGACACTTTTCGCATCTAGTGACCAAATGTCATTTTATATCTTTAGTCCCGCGTTTACATCTTTTCCAACAGTGGAAAATTTCCTTCTACATATTAGTCAAACAGTCTATTTAACAACCATTCCGAAATAGTGGGCATGGAAACTTTTCCGAATTCGGATTAAGCTTACAGTACTTAGCCATGATTTTCTCATCGATAACCAACTATCTTTCATACCGTAAGCGAATTCCACTTAATCCAGAATTCATTTTCAAAAAAACAGGACTCCTTCCCCAATAAGTCCTTTTTCAGGTCCTCTCTTATTTTTTTTTTTAAAAAGAATCTACCAACTGACACATATCATGAGATGCCCAAATGGCCTCATTGTCATGGCGCTATAAAGTAACACCTAGCACATGTTGTAAGGACCCTATATACAAACGAATAAACAATAAATAAGTGACAATATAATGAATCCGTAATTAAAAATTTTTGGATTTTTTTTTTTAAATATTAGCAGAATTTCTTTTTTTTTTTTAGAAAGGATAACCGTTTTTTTTGTTGTAAAAATTTTATATAATAAAGCATATATGAATGTATAAAATACTGTATAATAACAAAAATCTATAGAAGATTCGATTACGAAACAAGTGAATATTCATTAATATGAAGAATGGCCACTTAACCAAATTGGAGTGAATGTCCGCCCTCGGTGCAAGCCGTTTACTTTAACATATTCGACAAATAATTCATAGAATGACATCGGACCTTTAAGGATGATGAATTGGTGTTCTCTGAATTGTCGCATATGGCCATTTCGTGCCTATGTGCAATATCTATCTACATACAGTCGTAATAGTTTGCAAATAAGTTTGGATTCTGTGATAAGGCGACATCCTTTCTGTGTAACACTTCGAAGAAGACCACAACATCGATTTCAGTAAAAGCGTTAATATGGATTATGTTGAATTTCACAACAAAATATTATAGTCTCTACCAGCGAAACAAGATTTCATTCTTGCATCCTTAAATGATTAGTTAAGGTTACCGCACGGAGACTTATCACAATATCACCAAAAACAAAAAAGCTTCCAGCTAACAGTCGTTGTCCTGTGGTTTAAATAAAAATCCATTACTACTGGGCTACATTTTGTTATTTTTGGCCAATCGATCATAATTATCCATGTCGACTTTGCTTTAACTCCACTATTGAACCAACGACCCAACGAATCACTAATAAATAATATCGTTTGCTACGTAAACTAAGGTTTCTGACGTTTGGTCTGAAACTACCATGAAATTCTTACCGTTAACGAAAAATATGGAAAAAATATTTTTTATTTAGAGGTGAATTTTAGGGTTGTTTGGCAATTTGCCCTCATAAATCTGTGACAAAACTTTCATTCGACACGATTTTTTCCTGGCGATGACATCTTGGCTTTTAGTGGTGTCGAAACGAATATGGTTATGCCAAACGGTGGTTTTTGGCACTTCCGAGACGCAATAGATATCCTTTTCGGCACCAACTCGTATGAGGATATTTTGTTTGAATTTTATTTTTTTTTCTTATACCATAAAAATATGATATTTGAAAAAACAAAATTTTTTTCGTTAAAAATGTGGACTATTTTTTTAATAAATGTTTTTCTCAAAAGATTATTAATAGAAAGAAAGTACGTGCATTATTTAAAAAGAAAAAAAATTAATAAAAACCACCAAAAATCATAAGAATAAATTTATAACTGTGTTCAATATATTATTTAAAATTCTATTTAAATGAAAATACCTTCATTAAATGTGACTATATTCACTTAGCACCAATCGCAACTTCATTTCGATTAAGTGCAAATTCAAATTGATTTACACAATAAAACGAGTACACTGACTTTGTACACCTTTTCACCTACGATTGACGCGAATTCAGTTAACAATTCTCCCCTACGGTAGAAGAAAATTGAAGCAATTACCGTAGAACGGTAATAAATATCTATTTATACAAACATCATATCCTTCACGTCAGATTTAATAAGCTTCTAAATTGCAGTCTCAATACTGATGTGCCTCTTCAGTTTGAAATCATTTCAACGCACATACGACATTGAGTATCTTGACTAGATCTCTTTGAATAGTGTCGATATTGTCGAGTTAGGGCTGACACCCCTTCCGTACGTTATCCTTACATATGTACTGGGCAAACACAACCATTGTCTACACCCACGACCACCGCATGAGTAGACCCATCGGCAGAAACGTATTTTCACTGGCTTTGTTCAATGCTTATGCGAAAGTTTACCACTAAAACCAAGTGTGTTTGTCGGGGGTTGGAGGAATGGAATGGAACGAATCAAAGGCAACCGCCAGTTAACCAACCAACTTAAAAGTCTAGCAATGAATCCGTTGGGGGTGGTTTATTCCTGTGGGGAGCATATATATACAGGCGATTAAGCGATTTCATGGGGAATCGTTTTTGTTTTGCTAGAAGCATGTTTTTCGTGAATCTTTTTGTAGCGATTTGTAAAAGGGCTCTAAGGTTTAGATTTTAAATGCTGCCATCACTGTCTATGTGGTAGCTATTGTTGGTATCATTATGGCTACTACGGCTGTTCACTTTTGGGGAGACTTTTATTAGCTTAAACACTTTGCCCTTGCAAATAGGCGTTAAGCGGTTGTTCACGTACCGAGAAACGAATGACACAAATAAATAAACAATTTATAAGTGAAACTCTTTACAAACTCCCCTGCACCGCCGTGTCTCCCTTATTTTGCAGTTACGAATATGTAGTTGGACGCTTTATGAATTTCTTGTTTACTAGATCCTTTCGTAAATCTACACAGGATTTTCTGCATAATGGCATTTTGATGAGTGAAAATTTGTTGCAATTTAGTTGGTTGCGATACCGGCCGATCTGATTTGTTCATCGGAAATATCTAAAGGGATTCCCTAAAATCATGGCTAATTTCAGATAATTTTTTGTTTGTTGGATTTGCTTAATACGTGTTTCATTGTAAACACTTTATAATATTTATTACCATATAATAGGATTACGTTGGGAGATTTTTGCTAGTAAAAAAAATAGGAGAGAATTCGAAATTAATTAAATTTTAAGTGGTGATATGATGTAGCGGAAAATTTTCTTTTGAAGATGAAAAGTATTTTTGTAAGTGACAACAGATTGACACCTTTCATGAACTCTTGAGAAATTATGAATTTTATTATGTGTGTAAGAATTTTAGAAAAATTTCTTTACCATAAGGAGTGTGCGTTTTTCTTGCAAAAGGAATCTTATTTTTCAGGACTAAATTGTAATTTAAGATAAAGGTAAATAGAAAATTAAGTTATTAAGCATAAATTTGATTATTGATGATCATAATTTAAGTTAATGATAAAGAGAGCATATTGCTTTAGGGTCTTAAAGCAGTCTATTGCATATTAGTGGATTATCCATTTCATAGTTAATAAAATATAATACAGTTAATTGATAGTTATAATATATGTACATATTTTTTATATAATATTTGTCTGGGTTTAAGTTTGCCATTTTACATGATAGATAGTTAATTAATAATTCATAATAAAAAGTTAAACAATAATAAGGCATCGTTATCTCATTTTTTTTACAATAATAAGGCATCGTTATCGTTTGGTAGATACGACAATAAAACAAATTGTCATATATGAGGCTCTGAAAAACTGCAAATAATTATGAAAAACCATTTTATCAATAAAAACTGACTGTTTGGTATGAATTTTAGTGTGAAGATATCATTGGCCCGTATTTCTTTGAATATTGAAGAAACCGAGAAAGTTACCGTCAATTCTGAGCCCTATAGTCATATAAACACCGATCATTTTTAGCTTGATTATAAAGAATTCAATCTGAACTATAGGTAAATTTAAATAAAATACCAGGTGTATAAGCTTAAATCCGCTGTTTGGTCATAGATGGCGTGAGTGAGAGTATTAAGCTACCATACTTTTTTTTTATGAGTTTGACATCTGTCAACATTAATCAGTGCACATTGTCAACAATTTACATGTATGTAAGTTGCATGTACAACAACATACATTTTTCCTTTGGTAATCATGTCTAGTTTTGTGCCAGAAATCGGCTGTCGAATCGCATCGAATGCTTATGGAGGCATATGGTGACAGTGCTTTATCGGAAACAACGTGCCAAGATTGGTTTTGTCGGTTCATAGACGGCAATTTTGACTTCTGGGGCAATAAGCGTAAAAAACGGCCTAGAAGATTGAGGACCATAAATTGCAGGTTCTTTTGGATGAAAACGATACCCAATCGCAAATAATGCTCGCGGAGCTATTGGGTGTCACTCAACCAACCATTTCCATGCGTCTGCGTACCATGGGGAAGATTGAAAAGATCGGAAAATGGGTGCCGCATGAATTGAACAATAGGTAGATGGAGCGACGCCAAAACGCAAGCGAAATCTTGCTGCCAGACCAAAAAGAAAGTCGTTTCTGCATCGGACTGTGACAGGCGATAAAAAGTGGATATATTTCGAGAATCCTAAACGCAAGAAATCGTTCTCTCGATTCTTACGATACCCTAAACGCAAAAAATCGTGGGTTGATCCCTGCCAACCATCAACATCTTCTCCAAGACCAAATCACTTCGGACGGAAGACGATGCTGTGCGTTTGGTGGGATTAGGAGGGTATCGTCTCCTATGAGATGTTGAAACTTGGTGAAACTGTCAATGCCGCTACCACCAACAACTGATCAAATTGCACCGTGCTCTTCGTGAAAAAAAAGGACGGATAACGCACCATCGCACACGTCAAAAATGGCCCGAAACTACTTGGAGACACTCAACTGGCAAGTGCTACCCCACACCGTTTATTCACCAGACCTGACCCCTTCCGACTACCATCTGTTTTCGTCGATGGGCTACGCGCTCGCTGAGCAGCACTTCTACTCTTACGAAGACGTCCGAAAATGGCTTGATGAGTAGTTTGCCTCGAAAGAGAAGGATTTTTTTTGGCCTGGTATCCCCAAATTGCCCGAGAGATGGGAAAACTGTGTAGCTAGCGAGGGCAAGTAGTTTGAATCAATTTGTTATTGCTTTCTATGAAAAAAACATGTGTTTTTTTTGACTAAAAAACAGCGGAATTAAGCTTATACATCTAGTAATGCTTTATACCAGACAACATGATAATTTTTTTTATTTTATTTGGCAAAAAGTTCCCAAAATGTGTGATTTCGAGATTTTGTAATGACAATTGGCCTCTAAAATCGCGTGATTTGACACTTTTGAATTTTTTTGAAAAAATTACATAAAAATTAGTGTTTAAAATTTTTTTTATATAGATTTAGAGTATTTAAAAGCAATATCGGCTAAGCAGTAGTCGATTTATTACCCTAAATATGTGAAAAAGTTATCAAAAATTATCTAAAAAAAATCGAGTTCTGCAAGCAGTTTTATGATATTTATTTAATTTTATATAAATTTTTATTAAAATCTGTATTTAAAGTATATATATTTTATTTAACTTTACTTTCCATATTGTATATTAGATAGCCATTTATTAAATGCACTCTTCCATTATTAAATAATGATATATTTTTTTGTAAGTATTTTTTTCCCTTTATCCTGAAATTTGTTGATATTTTCATTATTTTAATATAAAATTGTAAGACAATACAGATTAAATTGGAATAAGAAATTCAGATTTTGACTAGGATTTATTTTAATTAGTATTTTGTAATTATATTGTATATAAAAAGTACCAAGTACCAAACTGGTATACACGAAGAAAATGAAAACTAAACTGGCATACTCCAGATAAACTTTTAAGTATTTCTCAAATAAATGTACAATTTTCAGGTAATTATTGTAGATAGTGAAAGTAGCAATGCTGGTTATTAGGCATTCTACTTTAACTATTTACTTTACTGAAAATTGTATTTTTTTTTTAAAACACCTAAAATTTATAATATGACCAAATGGAACATCTTATAAAACTTTAATCAACAATCATCAAAGGTCAGCAACTACTGTAAAACGAATAGAAAAGAAAATATTTCATTTGAATAATTTTTTAGATTTTATTATATTTATTACATATTTGATTTATCTGATCATAAATTTATTTACAATACGATTTGATAACCTCATTAAATCTTTAACTTATATTACATCGAGTCTAGCTACAATTTATCGAACTATATTATGATTACTATAAGAGTTTTATATGATTTTATTTATTGCACATTTTTTCATTGTAAGTTTATTTTTCTTCCTTGTTATTTAAGAGCAGATGAAATTTTTTATTTAAAAAAAATGTAATATTATGCAAAATATTTATCTTTTAGCTAAATTATCATTTACACATTAACGGAGATACTTATTAATTAAATTAATTAAAAAAAAAATTAAAATTGTATACATTTTATCAACATCATTTTATAAGTTTTTCTTCCATAATATTTTTTTCAAGGATCTAAGATTTTCAGCCCAAAAAAATTAATGTTAGTTATTATCAAATTCATTGCTCTGCAATAAACAAACACTAGACTAGAGTTAATCTGATTGGGTTTTTTATACGTTCATCTATTTTACAAAATTTCCTTTTGATTGCATCACTAATACTAAAAAATAAATAATTTCCCATATTTTTTTAAATAATTAATGTTTGTACAAAATTTTAACTTAGCATTTTAGTGAGAGTTTATTTTAATTTGAACTACAATATTTGAAATTTGTTTTCACTTTAAAATTGGAAAAATACTATCGCAAAATGAACTATTAATAATATTAGTGTATGATGTTCTTTTTCATTTTATACATTTCTTTACATACACATTCATAAATCATATGAGAACTTCTAATATAACTAAAGTAATAATAATATTTATTTTTGTACGCACATAACTTAATATCACAATCGAATTAAATTGAACACACCTCGTCAATATTTGTGTTAAAAGTAATATCTTTTCGTGTTTGATTTTGTTTTTTTTTTTAAGAACAGGATTTATTCTTAAAAATAATTGAGAAAGGATCACTTTCGGCGGTGTGTCTGTTCACCGGGATCAGTCTCATCACTCGCCTTATCCTGATGGGCAGTCATATGTCTAGTGAGATGATGTCGTTCGCGGAAACTTTCGTTACATACGGGACACTTTAATTTTTCCTCGCGCTTCCGTCGGCTAGGATCGCCTGCTACTTCGCTCTTGTGATGGGATCGCATATGATAGACTAGATCGCTGGTCATACGGAAGCTAATATTACATTTGGCGCACACGTTCTGAGCGGTCAAAGAAAAGGTCGTAGCCAGGGCAGGTGGTATAAGTGTTGAAAGGATGGCAGCGGCGGCTGGATTCCGAACGATGCCTGTGATATCTGCTTGAGGAGCAAATGGATGTGGAGGACCGCTGAACGGGAATGCCGACGTCGGTAAATAACCATGTATCAGTTCTGGTGATCCTGGATTGCTCATCGGACGATACATGAGCTGTTGTTTAATGCGATTATTATGCGCTGCTAATGCTTGCACTTGTCCGACGGATTGGAATGCTCCGTTGAAATGATACTCAGCACGAAAGTTTGGATAAATCCCATTAGTGCGTGGCGGTGTTGTGGATACGGGTGGACTAAGGGACGGACAGCTCATCTGGTCAGGACTTAAAGGTGGAATAGGCGATTCCAGTCTTCCTTGTGACACCTTAGTGAATGCGCTTTTTGGATTTTCCATTTCTGGAAATGCGGATCGATCGGGCAGAATGGTTGGATCGTCGTATATTCGTGGTGACCGAACTGTGATTTGCGGATATCGGCGTGCCTCATTATTATTAAAAAGCTCCGCATTGATAACGGCCTCGTTAATTAATGTTGGCTTTGGTGATAAATCTGTGGGATGATGATGTATTTCAATGTCATGATCTAAACGCGCTTGTTTCTCGATTTGCTTCTGTCGCATTCGATCGTCAGGCATCATTAGAAACGCTACATCAAACGACCGTTTAAGAGATGTCTTATTGGATGTTGGTGCAAAATCACTTTTAATATTAGCATCACTGAGAACTTTTGAAGATTGCATTTTGAGTTCTGTGCGCTGCTGATTAGCAATGTCCATGATCATTTTTGATTTTAAAACTTTTACTTTTTTTTTAAAAAAAAAAAATCTCTCTCACACTTAACTTTTGTCAATTTCAAATCAAATAAACACAAATTATAGTTAATTAAACGCGATTAGTGTTGAGAAAAAATTACACTCTATCAGAACTCTACCAAATTCGAACAAATCGAATTGAATTGCACTTCACGACTCTGACGAATCTGCATGTAGACTGGCTACGCCAGACAATCTGTCATCCCTTAAGTAAAATTTTTGGCTGGTTCTCATTCGGAAGTGTATATGTAATTTTGGGAGTCGAATATTATCGTGTAGGTGTGTGCAGCACCCCTTTGCCATAACCGCAGCTCAAGTACATATGAAACGTTTTTAAACACCCGTCTGCTTTCGCAGCTACCAACATATTCTTTGCCAGATACACTTTTATTAAAACAACCCTCCTATTGCTACGACAACCATAAGGACATCCTGACGCTGTTCGAAAGGTGGAGCCTTTTTCCTGCCAGTCTGTTATACTACCAGAAGCTGCCCTGGTATGCATAAGCATCAACCCTAGCAGATTCACTTCTGACTAGTAAGAGCAACGGCAGCAGCAGCCACCGCAAATTTGGTCGCCAGGATATCAACGCTACACAGCACATAGTCGTTGAAGGACGAAAGTTTGTTTTATTCTATCGTAGGGCGCGCTCTATTTTATAACGAGGACCAGGGGGATGGAAACAGTTGATTCTTTGTGCATTTACAATTTGAGCGAGTATGCTTACAATCGTTATACTGGCTCTTTGAAAAACGGGGCGGTCTCGTAAAATGCTTCCATATGATATTTTTCGGGATGAGTTTTTTCCTCGATATAGTAGGTGGTGTACGGATTTTTATTAAGTTTGTGTGCGATGAGAGTTAATCCGAAGAGAGTACATAGTCGTGCGGAGGATGTGCCCATACGACAGATTCTTAAAACTGAATGTGGTCCAAAAAGCTGTAAACCTGTCGTAGTAATGATTGTGATTGTGGTGTTTTCTGCATCGCATATTCTCTATATTGCCCATTCTCAGCTATATTACATACCTTGTATTTGGGTTATGGTATAGTATATATAAAAACATGTTGTTGGTGTTGAATTGAAAGCTTTTCGATATGCCACTTTAGAGATGTTGCTCTTGTGCAGTCGTCGATTCATCCTATTATTCTCAATTGTGTTTGCTTTTTTGTACCGCACCAATATTTACTATTGTCCTGCTATTGCCACTTCCATAATTGGTGTTTCTGTTCCATTTCTATCATGTTTTTGTGGTCCTTATTTTCGTTGTTTTACAAAAGATCTTCTCGGACTATTTATTCATTTCTATGACCATATCCATATCAACTTGTATGATTGTACATTGAATAACTGACTGAAAGCTTACTTTTCATATGAATTATGATGTCTACTTGTCTGCTTGCATGTTATCCTTTTCACATGTGATAGATTGTGAAAATTTTTTTTATTATTGTTGCTCACATTCATATTTAGAACAATGAATTCTCAATCACAGATTTACGCAATCATGTAATAGAATTATTTTTTTGAATTTTACAGAGGTGGAAATAAAATGTTTTAAGTTTTTTTTTTTTAAATTCATATTATATTATCTATTTATTTTTTATCAAGAAAAGGTTTTTTTCTAAATTGCCTATTTGATTGAAAAATCATTTTAGAAAGTAGTTTTTGGTTTTATCTTTTATACAAATTTTGAATAAACTTTGATGAAATCGGTTTTATTGCTGTCTATTCTGTCTAAAATATTTTAAAGATATTTTCTAAAGAGGTTAAAATAAATCATTGAAAGAAAAAGACTAATTCTAGATCACCAACTTGTCTTTCGGAACAAGCACTCCACAATTGATCAAATGCATAAAATAATTATTTTCATAGAAAAATCACTTGATATATGCTTCACTATCTACCAGGATATACCACAGGCTTTCCATAAAGTCTGGTACTAAGGATTAAAGTGTAAACTAAAATATCTTCTTCCAGAAAGGTACTTTAGATACTTTAGAACAAGAAGTATATTACTCGGAATTAAAAGAGATCAAAGCTGGAGTACCGCAAGACAATGCACTTGGACCAATTTTTATATTTTGTTCAGAAATAAGCTTCCTATATTAGAATACAATATAATAATCTAATTTACTGATGATTAAATAAATCTAAATCAGTTCATGCAGATATTACTAATAAAAAGATTGATTATAAAACTGTATTTATCAACAATCAACAAATACCAAAATCCTATAAGGCCAAGTATATACTTAGACATGTGCCTAGATACTAAGCTGTGCTGGAAAGTTCACGTGACAAAGATAAGAGGAGAACTACATAAAAGGATATTAGGAAGAAATTCTACTTTTTCAATAGAAAATATATTATTACTCTACAAGCAAGTCCTTAAAACCTGTCTGAACATACAGAATCTAGCTCTGGGAATGCACCAAATAAAGTAATTTAAATATAGTATAATGGTTTGAGAATAAAGTATAAAGAAATATCAGTAATGCATAAATAGATACTTTAGAGCTTAGTTTAAAATAAAACACAAAGTCACGAACAAAAACTTCGAAATCATGTACACGTAAGTATTCAGACTATGAAAGTCCTAGACAATAAAGGCATAATACGTACACTTGAAAAGGATTAAAATAAAAAAAAACAGAATTAATAAAATCAATCTAGAAAAACATTTAAATAAAAATTGTTTATTAGATTTAAGGCTACATCGCAGTGAAATCGCTCAAGAGAGGTTTTTTTTAGAGGCTTAAAATTCCACACTACTGTAAGTCCAGTGCGTTGATACTCGTAGAGTTTTAAAATAAATTTACCTGCCTACAAAATTAAATTTAAAAAAATTACTCATTTTCCAATAAAATTAGTTTTTTTTGCTATTATTTATAGGACGAAAATTTTGAATTCAGTCCATTTTCGAGGAGTTCAATTATGTACATTTTGGTGCTATATTTTATTTCTGGGACTATCGCTATTCAGTTTATGATCTTTTTTGTATGATAAATTTTCTCATATTCTTTTTCCTATTTAATTATTAACTTGTTATTTAAATATGAAAATTTAATTACGTCTTATTTGAAAGTTGAAAGTACAGTCAGTAAAATAAAAAAAAATGACTAACTTAATAGAAGTTTCTTTGGAAATCAATTACAGGACCTGTAATAGATGAAGATGTAGATGAAGGATATTCTGAAGAAAAAGATACCTGAACTAGGGGATTACTTTATTGGATTTGCCAGTACAAGGTGGATCTAGAAATCACGTTTTAATTCTATAGAATGTGGTCAAATCCAGTAAGCAGTCATAGAGTGAAATACCGGTTGAGGGAGATAGCTCTGATGCGGCAAATAGCAGTAAAAATAACCTTTACTTCATCCGAAAAATAATAAAAACATGTTGAAATAGGCAAAAGATCACCAACATTAGTAGCAGGAATATTGGAAACAGACATATTGATGAGAGGATGCTGGAAAGCTCTTTGATTGACTCTGTAAAATATAGTTTAGCACATGTTATGATTTGGGATAGTTAGAAAGACTTTTACAAGGACATTTTTTAAAATAACAGTAATACCTACAAAGAACATATTGCCGATGCACGCAATTCCTCTAGGCTTAAAGAACATAATACAAATGAACGCTATTCTTTCGGGAACTAGGAATTTGGTAAACGGCTTTATCTTTCAGCAAGACAATGATCCTAAGCATACGTCTCGCCCATGTTCATCATTCTGGCAGAAGCACGCGTTGCAAGGATCTTTGAAGAGGATGACATGGCCACCATAGTCAAAAGATCTTTCTTTCCATTGATTATTTATAGGATGAGTTGAACCGAAATGTTAAAGAAAGTAATCTCATAAGCCAAAAGGACCTCTGCATATACAAGGTCTGTTCAAAAAGTACCACGAATTTTGAATATCCACGGGTTACGCATATTCGACTTTCGATTTTTTGTGGCATTATGTTGGTACTCATGTCTCTCACTTATGCCGACAAGTTCGGTCATTTTGAATGTTCCGTTAATTTTTGACAGCTGCTTTGCCCGCACGTGTTTTGGCTCGTCTTCAATTTTTGCCCATTCCAAAAAAATGGATCAAAGAATCTGTATCAAATTTTGTGTGAAAAACTAAATTAACTGCGCGGACGCATTCCGAATGTTGACTATGGCATATGGTGAAGCTACCTTAAACCGAAGCAACGTTTATTGGTGGTACAAGATGTTCTCAGAGGGCCGAGAAGATGTGAATGACGAAAAGCGTGGTTGACGCCCGAGCACGTCAACAACAAACGAAAACATTGATGAAGTGAAGAAAATAGTATTGGCCAATCGTTAAATCACCGTTAGAGAAGTTGCTGAGGACTTAAACATATCGATTGGCTCATGCCATACGATTTTTACTAATGATTTGTGCGTGAGACGGGTTGCCACGAAATTCGTACCAAAATTGCTCAATTTCGACCAAAAACAGCATCGCATTAACATTATTGCTACGGAGCTGTTGGACTCTATCCGCGACGATTCAAATTTGCCCCAGAGGGTCATAACTAGTGACGAATCATGAATTTATAGTTATGACTTGGAAACCAAAGCTTATTCATCCCAATAGAAGCTGCCGCACGAGCCAAGACCGAAAAAAGCGCGCCAAGTTCGGTCGAATGTGAAGGTTTTGCTAACAGTTTTCTTCGATTGCAGGGGCGTGGTGCATCATGAGTTCTTGCCACAGGGTCAATAAGGAATATTACCTAAGTTGCGCGAACCAATCCACCAGAAATGCCCAGATTAGTGGAACACCAAAAATTGGCTTTTGCTATTCCCCAGATCTGGCCCCCTGTGACTTTTTCTTATTCCCGAAACTGAAGAGCCCCATGAAAGAACGACACTACGCTACGATTGAGGAGATAACGACAGCATCGAAGGAGGAGCTGAACAAGATCACAAAAAATGACTTTTTGAAGTGCTTCGAGGATTGGAAAAAACGTTGGCACAACTTAAAAGGGGGCCAAATAGATATTCATGAATAAATAAATAATTTTTGATAAAACACAAAATTCGCAATACTTTTTGAACAGACCTCGTAGCTTCTTGTAAGTTGGAATGAAATTACCCCACAAAGTTTTGCACAGTATCTATTTTGGTAAAAGTATCTTGAAGATAATTTGTTAAAAATAACATGCACATTAAAAAATTACTAATTAAAATAAAAGAAAAACTGATTTTATTATTGTATATCTTTGGTGCTTAAATCCATAAAATGTAATCGTTCAAATAAATGCTTTTGAAAAGAAGATGAGAAATAAATTAGAACTTTTCTCAACTCTATAAAATATTCTTCCTTATTTAATTTTTTTTTTAATATTTACTCTTTACACTATCATTTTTCTTTTTTCGAAGTCTTAATTGTTTTTATCACAAGAACATTTGAGGTGATACTAAATTAGTAGCATAAACGTACGAGTACTCGTATTCTTGGAATACGATATTGGAATATGTTTGAATTTCGTTAGAAGGAAAAGTTTCCTGTTTGTATCTACTCTTCGCAAAGTTACTGTCGCAAGATGTCCGAATTCAATGGACAGTAGACCAGAAAATGTTGTTAAGTGAACGTGCTCCGAATACGAGATGTAATCAATCGACCGCATGAGTATTTCACTAACTCGTCAAATCTTCTTATTGTCATCTCGGTAAGAGGACAATTTTTTTCCAAAGAAATATTCAATTTATCTAGAAAGATTTATTTGGCATATTTGTATCTATTTTTAACCCTACCACTATTTTCAATCGATTGGAAATGTTTTCTTTAAGGGATAATTTTGTTCGATTTTATAAACTTTTCTTTTTACCTTAAAGAAGTAGGCATTTGTTTTTGCACGGAAACCTAAGATTTAAGGAGTGAAATCATTTAATAAATCATTTTTTACCTACAAAACAAAGTGTTATATTGCAAAAAGTAAGGGTATGAAAATAGATTAGATCGTTGTCAACATGGTTTTAGCAAAAACAAAATACAATACAGAATTTAGGGGTCTGAAGAAAGGGGCAAAATGGTCAGGAGAAGAAATTAATTACGGTACCCAAAGTCTTGAGATTAGTCCAAGTCCTTGAAGCTCTTATGGTGAAAATATGGTGCGACAAGGTTGCCTGGGAAATGGACATCTTGTCAGTTTTTGATTGTATTCTCGCTTCAGTGATTTACCTTCATTGACATTATTTGTATCTTTCTGAGTTCTTATTCGTATTTTTTGTTGGTATTTTATTAATGCTTGTAGAAATTTTATTAACTTTTCTGAAAAATTACTTTTTTTCATGAATATTCTTCCAAATATTCTAAATTTTATCTAAATAAATTGCTGATACCTACTTGTTCTAATATATTTATTTTTTTAAATTTTAACAGTAATGAAAACCATATTTAAGGTTTTTTATTTTATAGTTTAGAAGAAGAGAAACAAAATAGCATAAACTTTATTTTTTTTAACAGAAACTCTTGTTTAATATTTTTCTATCTCTCTTTTTTTTTAAAATTTTTCATAATCTACTTTTTAAATACTCCAGCAAATTATTAATAGGGTTTAGATGTGGGGACTCTAGTGATAATTTTAAAATATTGATGTTTTGCACCATGACACCAGTTTTTACCAACTTAGAAGTATTTTTGCCGCCATCGTTATGTTGAAACTTTCAAATTAGCAAAAGCATAGTGCTTTTCAAAATAGTCTTGCAGTAATCCGATTTTTTGATCCCTTTTATATTATGATATGAATCGGATACAAAACACAAATAAATTTTTGCATGGAAAACTAAGATTTAAGGAGTAAAATTGTTTTTGAATTGATCAGAAAAAATAACGATTTTCTATTTCTATACGAGGTCTGTTCAAAAAGCATCGCGAATTTTGTCCGCGGGTTACGTATATTCGATTTTCGTTTTTTTTGTGGCGTTATGTTAGTACTTATGTCTCTCACTTATTCCGACAAGTTCAGCCATTTTGAATGTTCAGTTAATATTTGACAGCTGCTTTGCTTACACGTGTTTTGGCTCGTCTTCGATTTTTGCTCAATTTTGACCAAAAACAGCATCGCATTAACATTGCTAAGGAGCTGTTGGACTCTGTCCGCGATGACCCAAATTTGCTCCCGAGGGTCATAACTGGTGACGAATCGTAGGTTTATGGTTATGACGTGGAAACCAAAGCTCAATCATCCCAATGGAAGCTGCCGCACGAGCCAAGACCGAAAAAAGCGCGCCAAGTTCGGTCGAATGTGAAGGTTTTTCTTACAGTTTTCTTCGATTACAGGGGCGTCTTGAATCATGAGTTCTTGTTACAGGGTATAACGGTCAATAAGGAATAGTACCTGGAAGTTATGCGCAAGTTGCGCGAAGAAATCCACCAGAAACGCCCGCATTTGTGGAAGAACAAAAATTGGCTTTTGCCATTTTTGGCCAAAAACAACACAGTAATAATTCCGCAGCCACCGTATTGCCCAGATTTGGCCCCCTGTGACTTCTTCTTGTTCCTGAAACTGAAGAGCCCCATAAAAGGACAACGCTATGCTACGATTGAGAAGATAAAGACGGCATCGAAGGAGGAGCTGAACAAGATCACAAAAAATGATTTTTTGACGTGCTTCGAGGATTGGAAATAATGTTTGCACAAGTGTATAATATCTGGTAGGAATTACTTTAAAGGGGACAAAATAGATATTTATGAATAATAAAATAATTTTTGAAAAAAAAACACAAAATTTTCGATACTTTTTGAACAGACCTCGTATGTTTCAGTCCCAGTGAGTAGTAACGAAATCTAAACTAGCTTTCGAATTTTTTTAGACAAAAATTGTTTTTTTTTGCTAGTTTTAGCTTAGTAGTTTGGCTTTTAGAGTCATTCGTTTTATTGAAGTTGAGTTCATATTTAGTTAATGGCTAACCCTGACTTCTTTAAATGCGTCCTGATGATTTTTCCTATATAATTACTCGATCATCCTGTTGAGTTGTTTTGTAAGATCTACCTTCGTTATAACTGAAAACACACATCCGCTACTTTCAAACAGCAAATAGATGGTTTGTGGGTCGAATACTTATTTGGAATAAATTTTGTTGAGATACTCCTCCAGTATTAAAATTAAATCGAATTTTTGAAATTCTAATTCTTTACCAATAACATTTGAGAGAAAAATCTTAATAATTAAAAATGAATAAATGAACCTAAAAAGAATGAATTTTCAATTTAGGCTCATTTACTGATACAGTTTTTCAAGAAATTTGTATCTTATTTTAACAACTAAAAATAGTCGATTTTTTTCTGAGCTTGATGTAAATATTATTGTTAAATTAAAATTATAACCAATAAGTTCTCAGGCTAGTCAATAGTAATTGATTAAGAAATTAATAATAGACATCCAACTGCAATTAAAGTACTCGTATAAGATGGTATTTAAAGAATTTCATATTATCAACAAATAAGAAATGTACAATTCTGAATAAAATAATATATAAAACTACGACCATACCGTGTTATCCATTTTGTGATTTAATAGGTATTATCCCACTATTTGACAGCTGTCAAAAATTTATGTCATCCAAGATAACAAATATTTATATTAAAATTTGCCATTTTGATTCAGTGCTGGAACAAAAGGCTTTGGGTAATCATTTTTCGAACAAATTTTCTTCAGCCATGAAGCTTTACGTCAAAAAATAAAATTGCCATATATAAGCATCTAAAAACTCATAAGTAGCTCTAAAAATTTTGGTCTGAAAATGTCAAAATTTTTGACATCTTCAAATTTGGTTTGTATTTTGCTCTGAAGATATCAAAATACACAACAAATGTTCCCTTTTCAAGTTTAAGCGTTATTGACGCGTATGATAACCGACATTTTTGGCCTGAATTTGCAGATTTTAATTTAGATTATTTGTGATTTTAACATTTTAAAATAATAGATTTTAGATTTATTTCACGGCAGGTTCCAAAGATGCCTGATTTAAAAATTTGGTAATGTCGATTGTCCTACAAGATCGTGCAATTTGACGTTGTTGGACTTTTTCTTATATAACAATACAAAAAAATATAGTTACATAATTTTTTTTTATGAAACTATTAAAAAAAAAACGTATTTAAAAACCAAGATTCTCCAAGTAATGGCCGAATTACAGAAAAATTCATTAAATATTACTTCGAAAGGATTGCATGCTGCATAATATTTTATATTATATAAAATGTCAAAATCTATGTTATATGATAAGTATAAATTTTCTTGAAATCTTAAATTTAGATTTAATTAAGTTAAATTAAAGTTCTTTTTACAAAGCACAAATTGAATTAGAAAAAACTACACAAATTATAATCAGCATTTTAGAACACGCTCTTTTTTTAATCAAAATAACTTCGTATTATTAAAATAAAAATTCAATTTCTTTTGATTGGCTTTAATAAATCGAAATTGAGAAAATTTCAACGTAAAAAATGTTTAACATTTATTTTAACTTCATATCAATATACGAGTACTAAGATGCATTTTCTTTGGAATCGTTTTTTACTAACTTGGATTTGCAATATTTAACTCAGACCTTAGGAATGAGTTGATTCTTTCGTTAACGATGCATCAAATTTTCACTCCACCTGTTCGAGAATCAGCAATGCTAACCGTAAATGAATCACGTGCAGTTGAACATATAACCAACAACGTAGGATATTATGGCTGTTAGAGTGGGAATAGTGGGAATACGAACAGATACCGAAACAAGAGTAGCAGTAGAATTCGATGCAAAGCCATTCAACTGTAAGGAAATAGATAAGAACAAAATATTCCAGCCGTGTAGACAGTTCGAAATTGAATTTTAAAATATCGTATTCAGTGCCCCCCTGCGGCACAAGCTGGTATGAGAAAGTTTTGATACGAGAACGTATGCGTACAGAATTGAGTTTTTCACCATTCCACCCCTAAACGGATCACCTGAAATATTCTACTTCTAATACTTCAGATTTGCTGTTGTTTTCCAATATTTGCGAATGCCAACATTGGTGGTTGAGTTTCTTGAATCGATGCTGTTCAAGCAGTCGGAGGGTAGTCAGATATGATGACGAAGTCGATATCGATGATCAACCATCTAATGAATCCTTAATGATTCATAGAGTTAAAAAAAATTGGTAAATGTCAGTGGCGAGAAACGAAGGACATAAATGAACCCAATTGCATTTATCCGTGCAGACTTGAAAGTTGAAATCAACAAAACTGATGATCCAAATTCTCGTTAAGAACCTGTTACGGATTCGTTTTACTATCCGCAGGGATTTCCATCACCACCACAACCTATAGTTTGATATACAACCACCTAAGAAAAATTCACCGATTCTACCGAATCTATAGGAGGATTGGTACTGAAACGCAGAGGGTATTTACGGTATTTATAATCATCGCAGCCAAGGACCATATTGTCAATTTTCAGAATGATTTTTAACTGAACATATGCACTAGTGGTCGCTGTGGGGTATTCGCTCCTTTTTATATAATTTCGATTCCTTTCATTAGAACTGACTAGTCCCAGCTCAATCAGAACTCATTCATTACAGGGCGATTGTGTAAATGCAATAACTTCGAAGTGAAAAGCTATTATGGCTTTAGTTTTTGTTGACCACCCTATTTAGAAATTAACCCCTTACATCGTTGTTTTTCAATACAAACAACACTAAAAATATTCCTCCGAATCCTATCGAATCTATCCCTTATTATTCATGATTGCTTTCTCATCTCTCTCAACCCTCTACAATCTTCCATGCTAAAATCTGCACTTCCCATCCCTTATCCTCATCGTTCAGCAACTCAATCGGATAGCTTAGGTTAAGCTAACACCTGTTTGAGTGGTATTAGTCAAAATCGAAAAATACCAGCATTTTGTTTTCGGTATTTTTTTTTTTTTTGGCCTATTGGATGGATATACTTATTTTGAAAAGGACTATTGCACTTGTTCGAGTAGTTAGGGAAGAGTTTCACTGCGATGATGGTTGCGACTGAATTAAAATTGTATTAAGGGGATTTTCGGAAATGTTTTTGTCGCTTAGCTACTCAGCGCTTTTCCTATGTGTATCTTTGCTAAATGCACGTTTGAGGCCTACTAACTTTATGAAGTAATCAGTTTAGAGGGAAGCGACTGAACTACACATAGATGCCGGTTCGATATTCTTGTTTAAAAGTCCGTAAGTAACATGTGGTTTTTCATAGCATATGGCATATGGTTGAACACTGCTGGTTCCGCGATCGATTCCATTCCATTCCATTCTATTCGCATTTTTCATATTGGCCGCTCCAATTAGACTCTTATTCAGTTAAATGGATTATTTTACTTATTCTAGATGAAGGAGGGAGGGTTCATTCTGTTCTTGATGCTTGAAATATTCAGTTCTGAAATAAAAAGCAGATTTTCATAAGTACCATCTCAACCAAATATAAAGTAACGCAATACCCTTAGCCCATATGTGGAGAAAAAAATTTACATTCAATATTGAAATGAGTTTATGCTTTTGATCAATCATTCATATGTAATTGTGTAAATTGATTTTTTTTTGATAATACCAATAGCGGCTTGGACAAATAAAAAAAAATTCTTCCTTTTCGAAAATCTAATAGGATTTGTGGTACTTAATAGCAGGCGGAAGTAGAGATTTTCGTACACTGAAAAGGACTGAAATAGTTTGTTTTTATATAATTTTTAAAAAAAAAATTTAATAAAAAAATTTTGTCATAAATTTATATTTATTATAAATTAAATTTGTATTTTGAATATAATAAAATGTTTCATAATCAAATAAGAAAATCACTTTCATGAGATTTCGTAATTTTTGTAACTTGCTAATCCATTTTTTAGTTGGGAAAGTAAAAATTAACCAAATATATTATAAATATAGATTTTACTTGTATTTTAATTTATAATATTGCATTTTTATTGCCATTATGAATAGAATATAAATATATTCGAATAAATATCATCAAATTAGTTGCAACACTCGATCATTTTGAAATGATTTTTGATGACTTTTTCGAATATTACGGGCTGTAATTCGGCCATTTACCTAATGGATTTTGGTTTTTAATTTTTTAAATTAATTTTTTAATTTTAAATTTTTGAAAATTGTCTGCAAAAATACAATATTTTACGTAGTTTTATTAAAAAAAGTTTCAACGGCATCAAATCGCGGGATCTTGAAGGCAAATTGACCAAATCTCAAAATTAGGTGTCCAAGAAACTTTTTCACTCAATAAAGCCAAAATTCACTATCTTGACTGGGTTATAGCATTATTTTGTTGAAAACACATATGCTCTAGCTTTTAATCTTTTAATTTACACCAAAAGAGTCGGTTATAAAAAAAATGCCAAAAAAAACAGTACCAAACAGGTCATAGTGCTCAGATCTTCATTTTTAAAGAAATATGAGCCGGAGATACTGTCTGATAAAAACGTGCACTATACAGTCAATTTTTCCGAAAACAATGGCTTTTACACGGTTATTTGTGGGTTTTAGGAGCCCCATTTACATTAATTTTGCTTATTGACGGCAGAAAGGCCACTTTTATAAAAATTTTAACACATTTTACAATATAAAATGGCATATCTTATACTAAATAAATGTGTTTTTTTAATAATATATATACATAATATCTGTTAAATAATAAAATTATATTTTTCGAATGACAAAATGGATAATATTCTATTGTATTTTTAATTTAAACTGAGATATTTATCATAGAAAATAAATCTTTTAATAAAAAAAAAAAACGAAATTAATTTTTATATCTTTTCCTTCATCGCAGTGGATTTACTTTTGTCTAGAAAGGAAGAAATCAGTTTCGCAATCACATCTTTCATCATTAAGTTTATCCTGATTCGAGCGTATTCCACTCCCTGTCGCATACGAAAAAGGGTAGTAGTTTGGTTAAAGTTTATGCATGAAATGAACAATCTTGAATTAGAATCTGCATAACCAATTATGAAATGATACTTGTCGCAAGGTAACATCCGTGGATGTTAAGGGATAACGAACGAGGTTATTTAGCGGTTTCCCAACAAAACACAATAATAATAATTATCATAACAGAAAGTCGCAGTCGAATTGGTTGTAAGGGATCGCTCGCGGAGAATATTCTTCGTTGAATTCACGATCTGGCATACGTACCAAAACTAATTGTTTTCCGGCAATCTTGCAAGACAATTTCTACTCTCAACAATCTACAAAGATGCTACCAGGTTCTTGGCAATTTCAGATTTGATGTGATATATTCTAGTGATAAGAAGTTGCCGCGGAAATTAAAATTAACCGCAACGACGATGTTCGAAGATACACTCGTACAAGTTAGCATCTAACGCCCGACCTATAATTTCTTTGGCGCAACAATAATAGTCTCCTGACTCGAGAGTGGAACATTCCAACCACAAGAAGCATTTCAAGAAGATTTTTCGGCTCAATCTGTATGAGGGTGTTCACTTGTTCGCGTAAAGAGATTAATTTTGATAAAAATCCGGCGAGCAATTTCATGCTCGTTGCACAAACATACTCGCCACCAGTCAACAACCATCAGTCAGAATCAGATCCGCTTACGGACGGGGTGGGGTGTTCAAAGGGAATTCTGTAGGCAAACGAATGCTTTATTTGCTAGGACCCTCAAATCGGATGGTTTTAGTGTTTTTGGGGTGAAAACATGAAATTCTTGATTGACTGATTACCGAGCAGCATTTGACGCATTACTGGAAAATGTTTGAAATTGGAAGGTTGGTTGGTTGTGCTCATAACAATTTGCCATTTGCCACCACCAACACGTGACGTTTACGCTTACTATTGCGACTCATTACACACCAAAAGAATGAAGATTCCTATCTGCTACTTATTTACATCGGAAACCTTCATCTCATACGAAAAGGACAGGCTTTTCCTATCAAGATTGTTCAAAAAAAAAAAACCTTTTTCATATAATCTCCAATAATTTGTTTATTTTTATTTTTTCAACTAAATTAGTCGTATTCGCTTGGGATTATTTTTGATTTAATTAAGATTTTTGATTTTTCTCTGAATATGCATTTGAGAAAAGGATTTGAATTTCAAATTTTTCCAAAAAATTGTTATTTTTTTCGGTTTTTTGTTGTTGATTATTTTAAATAAGAGATTATCCATTTTGTAGTTTGGAAAATATACTATCGTTTTTTTAATAGTTCAAATATAAATATATTATTTAAAGTATTAATTTTTTTAGAATTAAATTTGCCATATTATATTATATAATAAAATTGTAAAATTTTTATAAAATTGGTGATATTTGCCGTAAATACGTTTTGAAATTTTCTTCCGCGATGAGGCTTATTTCTTAAAAGGATCGAGTCATGAAAACGGTCATATAGCAAATAATTTTATATATTTTACAAAATGGCAAAATTTACTAAATATAACTAAATAAAAATTAAAGTAAAATTGTAATTTTTTATATATTTAATTTATTTTTATTTTCCAAATTTAAAATTAGATAATCCTTTATTGAGCTTTGATATGAAAATATCCTTTAAGTGGTTAATATAATAGAATTTTGGTTGGGAGATGATTATATTTGTCATAAAACTTTAATTTGATACTAAATATGTTTAATTGTTAATTTAATAATATTCTCTAAACCTTAAAACAAATATTAAATACGTTAAGTTTTTTTCGGTCAATCGCCCTTTTATGAAATGCAATTAACCTTAACTTATACCAACATGACCATTTGTTTTTAGAACTTTAAAGAATTTTTCTAATATTATTTATAAACTTTGCAGTCTGTAAAAGAGAGTATCCTAGTATACAAATATATAAGTGTATAGCGTATAAATTGAACTTACGATTTTACTACCTTAACAATCTTGGGTGTATGTTAGTGCAAGTGTAGAATTTTTATCGAAAAATCAAGTTGTCTCTGAATTGGACCGACATCAATATTGTATCTTGTTTCTATTGTTCATTGGACAACATTTGTGGACGAAATGATTTCAGAACCATATGCTGATGCTGTATTAAATAGTTTCAGCGCTCTTCTGCATGCACCCCAATCTAGGATCTACCGCCTACTGTCTACCGCCTATTGCCTTATGTCCATTGTCATAGCGGCTATTGCATTTCATTTCTATTCCACCATCAACAAAGCTGATGATCCTGATTCTCTTGGGCGTTGAGCATGGGTCGCCTACATATGTTCAGATTCTTTCCGTGTTTCATTTGCGGTCACAGTCAATACGTTTGAGCGACAGTAAAACGACCCAATTTAAAATGGTCCATCTTTACCATAAAACAGGCAATATGCTCGGAAATTTTGATTAGAGGACACAAAATCGTATGTCAAACCTGCGCCGTCACCGGGTTATATTTTCGATTTAAATCTATCCAATTTACAATTAGATTTTTGCCATTCGATAGAACGAGCGGGTGCCAGCAGTGAAGAAGCGCTGTTGGCGAGTCATAACGCCTTTAATCGTAAGACAACGCAATCATTACTTGATGAAGTACGGTTGTCGTACTCGTATGTTAACGCAATGTTCGAATAATAAAAAATTGCACAGATGGTCCACGAATATCACTCTATTAAGGGATAGTTTTCATTCGATTCTCTTTGAGATGATTTTATTGGGGTGAGTATGGACCCCGCATTTATACCAACTGAACGTATTGTTTGGTTTTCATATGAATTTGACAAGTGCCCTGGTTCTCTTATTTTTTTTCAGTTTTTTTTTTCTTCTTTAAAAGTGCATTAGGATTTAGGAGCATATAGCGAAGCAAGAGGATTTCATAAAATAAAATAGTCAAAATGGTTCTTCCCATAAACGTTTTAGTATTTTTTTTTATTACTATTATTATTATTTGTTATTATTATTTTTATTATTTTTATACGAAATGAATATCTTCCAAGGGTAAAGTATAAAATTTGGCATACTGTTGTGATGTTAGAAGTAGTTGTCGAAGTGCGTAATAATAGAGGGAGTCGCAGTATCAGCAGCAGGTAGTCTTAGTATGGAGTGCTTTTGATAATAAATATCCGTACACTTGTCAATATGTTAACTAATCTGGTTGATGCTTTAATAAATATATAATAAAATGGATATACAGTGGAACTGGTTAATATTTCTATAAAAAAAAACATAATTCAATTAATTTTCAATCGGCTAAATGGAAAAACAACGGCAGTCTGATAAGTCAGTGACAAATGTAACAATATTTTTTAACGTCTTCCAAAAATACTACTACAAAATCATTTTAAAATTATTATCAAATCAAAAGCGAATAAAAATAGGCAGGTTTTCTTTAAAATTTTCTGGAATTCGATTGAAGGAGAAAATATATTTGAAGGCAGCCAATAAAATTATATTCATTTTAATGGTCGGTTTGTTCCATTTTTAATAAATTTTATCGAACCCATTTCATGCTATATGAGTTTGGTCTGATAAATTAGTGATAAATAAAAGAAATTAATATATTCAACGAAAAAGCAGTTATTTAAGCTCGATACACTTTGTGCAACAATATATCAAACTTTTGATTTTTTAAACTCTGGAAAATATGCTTTAGTTTTGGTTATAAATTCAGAATTTGACGCAATTCCTTTCTACCAGGCAATTTCTTTATGTTTAGAAACAGGAAAAACTCACAGGCAGCCAAATCTGGTTCAGTATCGTAATAAAAAAGAACATTTTTCTTCGATACTCAACTAATTTAATAATTCTGTCCTGTTATTGTTTTTTTCTTTTTCAAGATATTCTATGAAAATTATGACATTTGTATCCCAAAAAACATTAACAATAACCTTTCCTGCCGATGGAACTATTTGTACCTTCTTTGGTGTACTTGCGTTATTAAAAGTACACTGTTTTGACTGAACTTTGGTTTCTGGTGTGTGAAGGTAAATTTATATTTTATCAACAGTTAAGAATCGTTAAAAAATATTGTTACAATTACGCATAAAAATGTCCAAACACACTCCATTGAAATCGTTATATGAACACGTGCTTTGGCAGGTGTAAGCAAACGGGACACCAATCTCGCTGATAGGTTTTTTATACCCGAAATTTCATATAAGATACGTTCTTATGATATGCTTACTATACCAGCTATCGCATACACTTTCACTTGATGTTCTTTTGAAACGATATCATAGATTTTATTAATCATTTCATTGGTGGTAACTTCAATTGGTCATACCGGATGCTCAGCATCACTTGTGCTCCTACGACCACAATAAAATTCTGTAAAATAATTCTAAATGATTTCAATATATGGTAAACTAATTCTAAAAAAAATAGTGTTTTTTTAAACAAATAAAATTCACTTTTTTTATTCATAAAAAAACTAAAAGTACCTTTTTTACTATTAATAGCCGTGAAAACTAAACTAATAAACAAAAGTTTATACAATTTTGTATAGAGTCTTTTTAAAAATCTCAAATCATAAAACAAATATCGTTTTTCTAATATCAGCTACATTTTATATATTTATCACTGACTAATCATATTGCCTTCGTAGTTTATCTATTATAATTCTAAAAGAAAATATTTTTCCTACAGCAAATTAAAACTATATTCATAGTAAAATGAGTAAATCATTTACTATTTTTGTTTTAAATATAATTAATAGCATTTCTTTTTTTTTAGAAATAATTTTTGCATATTTTTAAATATACTTTCATATATAGGACTATGCGTTTTCACGACGACTCATAGAGATAATATTTGAATTTTATTTTCTTTTTACTCAATAAAATTTTTGAAATTGTATTTACTTTTCCTTTTTATACTCACCCCAATAGAGAATTTGTATTTTTATCAATAATTTTGATTACCACCTTTCTTATAAGGATGAATTGACTATAGAATCTGGATGCCAATATCATCAATTCTGGCTCGTTTGAATCATTGAATCATCAGGACGTGTAGTCAATCGACCGAATCAAAAGTGCTTCTTGCCTTTTTTGTGATTACATATGATAATGATTCGTGAAAATGTTGATTTCTTTCCTGTGCGTTGAACAAACATACACAGCCGAATTGAAAAAGAAGATTCTCCCTTAACAATGAGAGGAAAATTCAAAATTATTCAAATCCTGTTCTTAGATCATATCATCAATGGTTCTGAATAAAACTGTTTCCATGGAAGTCATCTTTAAAAAAAAATTGTGATAATCTACATAGTACATACCGCACATATACGTTTAGATAGATGCATTTACACTCACAGTATCCAATTGGAACGACCTTTCCGGTTTGCTTTGTAGTGAATTCGGTAACGGAAATTCACTATTTTATTTGATTTTCTTCAATCGAAATTTGAATTTCTTTTACTTTTTCCCTTTCTAATCTTCTACAATATGTATGCATATATATAGATATATTCATATTCGAGTGCAGATATTTTATTTTTTTAGTATTGATTAATAAATTATGCCAAAATTGTGCTTATTTTATTAAAAAAACAACAGAAATAGCAACAACAAAAAACCAAGAAAATATTTTAATAAAAATCTGAATTATTTAAGAAATATTATCATACAATTATTTCACTAAGAAAAATAAACAAAAATCATCTTAAAGAAAAGTAAAAAAAAAACCAGCATCTTAAAAGAAAATTATTTCAGAGTTGAACCAACGATAAAATCACTTTTTTAGGTTAATGACATAGAAAAATTAATCTGTACTTCTTTAATTTAAAAAAAAATTGATGATATTCATTTAAAAAAGAAAAGCTAATCAAATGCATTTTCATTTGAAATAAATACAAAAGATATTTTATAAAAAGTTTGTCACGTTTTAAGGGAAGGTGGTGTAAGCATTTTGTAGACGTACTATTTATCTTGATGCCATTTTCGAATTTCATCTAAATAGTTAATGTGTAATAAATTTCGATATTTTAATTAAAAATCTGTGCCTTTTAATGTATTGAATTTAATGATGTTTTTCCTTTGATTATTTTTCCACTTCGAACTTGTTCAATTGTCAATTGACTAACTTGAATAGACTTGAACGCGAAAGTCTTTCAATCGCTTTTGAATATTGATAATGACGATTTTTTTTATAGAAATAAAAATTGTTTTTAATTAAAACTTAATATTTTTTGTTTTCAATTCAATTGAAATAATTGAAAATATATTTATTATTACGAATTATTTTTGATTAAATCATCAATTAGGCAGGTAATCATCAATGATGGTGGTTGCTTTGGTTTTCTTGTTAATGGCACATCGTACGATATTCTCCAAAATGTTTGCTTACGAATTATAAAATTCTCGGTTTAGAAATTGATTAAAAAATTAATGAAATTTAATAATTTTATTTAAAAAATAGAACAAAACAAAGAATATTTTGTGGGTAGCTCAATATTTATGAAAAAAATTATTTGATTAAATTAAAAATTTTGTGATTTTTAATTTAGCAAAATAATAAATAAAAATATTAATTTATTTATAATTATTAATATAAATGTACGGACAATTTTTTTGTAGTGATTATTATAAGCGTTTTTGTCATAAAATATAGAGTAGGTAGCAGTTCTCCTTTCTGTGAAAAGCTACTAGTGGTTTAGAAGGCTAAAAGGCTCTTGCTTATAATTTTTAGTTACAGTCTAGTAGCCTTTAAATGTATCGCTGTTCAGTTGTTCATGTTTTTATTTTTGACAGATTAAGCATGACACGTGACGTGCGTCAAAGTCAAAAGTGCTCAGTTAGTTTTGACATTTCATCATAAAAAGACTTACACCCGAACAATATTTACAAATTATGGAATTTTGTTATCAAAATTCGTGCTCTGTGAAAAATGTGTCTCGCGCACTTCGATCATTTTATGGTCCTTATATTCGACCTACTGAGCAAGTAATTTACGCTATAGTGACGAAATTTCATAGTAATTCTATGCTATTGAACATCAAACTGTTAACCCGTGTGCGTAGAAAGCGTACAGAGGAAAATATTGCGAAAAAAGACCACGATTTGTCGTAAGGACCTTGGTCTGAAAGCGTATAAAATATAGGTCGTGCAAAAACTGAAGCCGAACGACCTGCCATAGCGTCGAATTTTCAGTGAGTGAGCCTTAGAACAGCTCAAGGAAAATCCGTTGAGGAAAAAAATCCATTTTTTTTATCGACTTGAGAAAAATCTATTTTTTACCAAATAATTTCATTCTACGATGAAGCTCATTTCTGGTGAATGGGTATGTGATCAAGATAAGCAACTACAGGCAAAATAAGAACTACCATTGCACTCAGAAAAATGGGCCATAAATGGGTTTATGGGCCGGTGTAATCATCGGTCCGTATTTTTCTAAAGACGACGCTGCCCGCAACGTTATCGTCCATTGTGCTCGCTATGGCACGCTAATTTCGAACTTTTTTTCCTAAAAAATGTAAGAACTGCATCTGATCGACTTGAGGTTTCAACAATACGGCGCTACATGCCACACAGGACGTGAAACAATGGACATATTGAGAGATGAGTTCGTTGAGCAATTTATCTCACGTTTCGGACCAGCGAGTTGGCCGACTAGATCGTGCGATTTGACGCCTCCAAAAAAATGGTTCAAAATTGCACCTCTCACTTGTATCACTTAAAACGTAGTCGTAGGCAACATTTATATTAAATAATATTTAAAAAGTAGATGGCAAGCATTGATTTATAAATTCAAATAAACTTTTGCAATTTTTTCTGTTTTTTTTTTTTTAGAAATTTGAAAGTCAAACATTTATAAAATCACCCGTTAGTAGGCCAATTTTAGAAGACTTTATTCTACAAATTTACCTAGCACCAGTAAAGTATTCTAGTCAACAATCAGTCTGAAATTCTGGGCAAAAAAACTACTCAAAATGCCTTTCATATCCTGACTACCTTTTATATTCTAGAGCTTACTACCTCTCGTATTTTAGCCTAGTCTCATATAAACCAAAATTTTGTTTTATTGTCTAGGAGTCCTTCCATAATGAATCTCCTAGACCCAACATTTCATATTTTCCCATTTCTGTATTTACAAATAGCCTCGTGGTTATGGCGCTAGAGACAGACCTTTGGCTCTTGTCTCAACGACCTTACCATCAAACAAACAAACAATCAAGTGTATACCAATTTTTTTAAAAACAACATTCGTCCAAAATTAACTAGAAATAAATTTAATAATAATAAATATATCATTAATTAATTATAATTCAATTCGCAAACTTATGCAACATATTAAAAATTCCCTTTTCACCAATATTCCCATAAACAAGTAACCTATTTTGGCGTTAGTAAATCATAAATATTCAAACAATAGCAAAAAAACAATATAAATAATAGAAAATTAATATTATTGATTGTTTTTCAATATTTTCCATATCAGAAAATATTATTTGCACAATATAAAAATATTGCAATTTTCCTATTCTATTCGAGTGCGAATCATGTTCACCAACAATGCACAATATGTACTCTAAATGTTGTTTAATAAAAACCGAGATTCGGAACAGATGATAAGTACCCGATTCCATTCGAAATAATTTGATTATGATAATCTATAATAAATGCAAGTGATTCCAAGGATAAATAAAATGTTCGCCCAAAATCTGTATTGTTTTTCCCCTTCGAGTCCAGTCGGTTCGGTTCATTCGAATCCAATCGGAAGAGTGCAAGGAAACATCATCGACGCGCTTCCAATATTCCTTCTATTCTATTGGATTGTCATCGCAGCGATTTGATGTTAGATTCGGGAGCAAAGACTTTAAGGATGCTTTTAATTTAATTTACCCTGCACGCAACACTGCCTAATGAATCATTTTAGATTTGTACATTTATGTACTCGGTCGAAATATGCTACAGTGAAAACGATAAACGAAGAGCGTAAAAATATGGACCAAAGAGTTTCGAATATGGAAGAAACGTTGAGCTCGGGCGTCGGTGGTAATCACCATCGCCAGCAAGTGCAAAGCACCATGAATATCAATTCAACCATCCCCTAAGTGCTTATGCATCATATTTTCTGTTGACGATTTGCAAAACAATTTCATTTGATATTTTTCAATCCAATCCATACGCAGAATAGTGTGTTTTCGTACTAATAACATTAGAGACTCGCGAGTAGATAAATTTGGTAAGAAATCCACTTTTAGATAGTATAACCGATTCTATTGAACGCCGTATTGTACTTACTCGTCGAAGGGAAAGCGGTACGGTAATATGTACATATACAGATGAGGGCAACCGAACAGCAGTGATTAGGGTGACCATAAATTTAAACCGAATATTTCGAACATATGAGCGGCAACTACCCTCGAAAAATGAAATGTTCATTAGGGGCTGTTTAATGTCGTATCGTTTTGTGTACTACGATGACAAAGAGTTACATTCTTGGCGATAGTGTGTCGGAATGAATAGTGCGACCGTTCATAACGAAGATGCACTTCTGTTGTACTTGTACGTACTCATCCTTAAACAAATAAGAAATGATATCGCACCACTTCATTTACTCGTATGTTCGCAAGGACTTTTAGGATGATTCTTTTCCATTACGATTAATGAGAACAAATTTTTCACATACAGTACAGGCTAAAAGTAACTGACATCCTGGATAACAACATATTTTATAGAAAATTCCGGTTAAATTTTTGAATAAATCAAAAACTTATACTATTTTTATAGCTTTACGAGGTCTGTTCAAAAAGTATCACGAATTTTGTGTTTTTTTTTCAAAAATTATTTATTTATTCATGAATATCTATTTTGTCCCCTTCAAAGTAATCTCCACCCTATATTATACACTTGTGCCAACGTTTTTTCCAATCTTCGAAGCACTTCAAAAAATCATTTTTTGTGATCTTGTTCAGCTCCTCTTTCGATGCCGTCTTTATCTCCTCAATCGTATCGTAGCGTCGTCCTTTCATGGGGCTCTTAAGTTTCGGGCCAGATCTGGAAAATACGGTCGCTGCGGCACTATTAGTGTGTTGTTTTTGGCTAAAAATGGCAAAAGCCAATTTTTGTTCTTCCATAAATCCGAGCGTTTCTGGCGGATTGCTTCGCGCAACTTGCGCATAAGTTGCAGGTAATATTCCTTATTGACCGTTCTACCCTGTGGCAAGAACTCATGATGCACCACGCCTCTGCAATTGAAGAAAACTGTTAGCAAACCCTTCACATTCGACCGAACTTGGCGCGCTTTTTTTCGATCTTGGCTCGTGCAGCTGCTTTCATTGGGATGATTGAGCTTTGGTTTCCATGTCATCACCGTAAACCCATGATTCGTCACCAGTTATGACCCCCTGGAGCAAATTTGGTTCATCAATGGTAATGCGAATGTTAATGCGATGCAGCAAAGCAGCTGTCAAAAATTAACTGAACATTCAAAATGGCCGAACTTGTCGGCATAAGTGAGAGACATGAGTACCAACATAACACCACAAAAAATCGAAAATCGAATGTACGTAACTTGCGGAAATTCAAAATTCGCGATGCTTTTTGAACAGACCTCGTATGAGGCTCTGAAATTCCATAAGTGACTGTAGAGAAGTAATTATTTCCATGAAAAATGAATTTTAGTAGTGAATTTTGGTCTGAAAGTGTCAGTATTTTGATGCAAATAAAGAAGGAGCGATCGTTACCGTCGATTCTGAGCACTATAACTGTATAATAATAAACTTTCTTTTATCTGAACTTACAGATTTCAATTTAAACCATATATATTATTTTAATAAAATGGCACAATAAGCTATATAACACGACAAATTTTATTTTTATTACTTAAAAAATTCCGAGAATACGTAATTTTGAGATCTACTGATATCAATTGACCTCCAAGATCATAAAATTTGATGCCGTTGGACTTTTTTTCCGTAAAATCATCTTTAAACTCTTTAGTAACAAAGATATAACATTCGTGAGAAAATAGACCAATTACAGCCCGAAATTTACGAAAAAGTCACCAAAAATTAATTCAAAAGAATCGAGTCCAGCAAAAAACCATTTTAATAATATATTGGTATAAAAAAAATTTATCTATAATGCCAAGATTATTAAGCAATATAATAAAATAAAAATTTATTTAAATTCTGAATTTAAAATGATTTTATATAACTTTAATTTTTAACATACAAATTAGATAATATCCCTTGTAAGAATAAATGTGTGTTGAAGTTCGGTTTGATATTGTTACTATATTTAATGAAGTATAAAAAGGAGCTATCTATACTTTTGGAACAGAAGATTCGGAAAAAAATTTAAAAAATACCGTTTCAAATCTGTTTTTCTAACAATAATGAAAAAGAGATAAGAGAAATATTGAATTGGGCTTTATTTAGGTGAAACTAAACTGCTGACAACTCTAAAAAAGTTCTAGATTTTGAGGTCTATAAAAAGAATCTTGGTGGGTCGGTATGCTGGAGAAGAAAGTACTAAAGGGACCTGTAGTACTAAAGAAATTGTGAACTAAGCCGGTCGCTTGATTATTGTTTGGAGCTGCTTCTCTGAGGATGGAGTAGAAAATTTTGTGGAATTTCAGGAAATTTGAAAAAAAGGGCAGTATCTAAATATTGTAGGGACTAATGCTCTTCCATCAAGACTTCGGTTAATTGGTGAAGGTTCAAAAATTATGTAGAAACTATCTACAAGATTAAGATAGAACCAGAAGGCATTTTAGAAAATAAAAAAATGGCCACCAAAACTACCCAATCTCAATCCCAGACAAGATTTATGGGACTTTTAAAGTTTTATGGGACTTTTTAAAAAAAAAAAACTTTTAAAGGAACCTCTTATAATGCTAGAACAGTATTTCAAAGGATACGACAAAAAAACAACTTATCTACAGAAGTCCAAGAATCGTACAAGCTGTCATCAAACTCAAAGAAGGTTTTTTCCAACGCAAATGCTCTATTTGTGGGCTTTATTTATATTGTATTTTGAATTAAAAAATAATAAATCTAATTAAATAATTTTTGTATTTCATATTTAATATCAAAATTAATATAATATTGTTTTTTTTTTAGGTATTAAATTTTAATTTTTGAGTTTTATTTAATTTTTGTCACAAAACCAAAGTGATCGCATACTTTTGGCCTGTAGTGTACATACAAAACACTGTAGACCAAAAACATGTACATCGATTTATTAATAAGAGAAATGATAATTTGGAGAATGTGTTTCTATTCAGATGTGAGGACTTACATATTACGAAACTTACTCTAATAAGACTCAAAAGTGTAATTGTCATTTTGGGTTTTGGATGAAAGTTTTATTTTTATCGACTATCGGAGGCAGGGGGACTCAACTCTTGCGAATACATACAATTAGTACATAGAAGTTAGAAAGGATTTACTCCCTTTTGTGGCAAGTGTATGATGGATAATATGGCAGAGATTGGATACACTATCATCACGTGTCGGACACAATGTCGTCCCTGTTCAATTCGGAACGAGACCCACGAGGAAGTACAAATTTAATTCGTCGCGGATGATATCTTACCAATAACGCAGTCAGTCAATGGTGGTTATTATAATTGATCGTAGTGAATGTCTGGCATTGTGTGGAAATTAAGATGTCAAAAGTCAATTCATATATCCGCAGGGTATTTATTTAAATAAATTCTCTTCTCAAATTCAATGGCGATGGTTATTGGTTATTTATGGGAAGACCATTAACACATTGAAATTTGGTTATTCTACTGTGAGAGAAGTCGTATCTGTAAGGAATTTGGTTCTGTCTGCCAGGATTTTCCTCGAACCTCTCAATTATTCACAATTTTATTTAAATCTTAACTTCAAAATAATCCTAATCAATCTATAGTGTTTGAAGGATTTTACTTCAACATCAGAAATTTCTCATTTCTCTTAATCATAATCAACAAAAATACAATAGCGGAAAAATAATAAATCGACTTTTGGAGAATAGTAAACTTTTTAGCTCAAATATTGTATAATTGATAAATATTTTAGTTAAAATAAATGAATTCAAAAACGTTGAGTTATCATTCCTTTTGATTATTATTATTATTGTTATTATAATTAATGAACATGAAATCATTCTAAATGGGAATCCCCGTTCAGATTGAGTGACAGCTATTACTGATCATTAGTTATCCGTGTTACTTAAAATAAATATTCTTTTGATTTGATTCTTCAATTATTATTATTTATTCATTTTTGCAATAGAAAAAGTGACAAAATCAAGGCAACACAATATTTTTTTTTTTTTTTAATTTGAGGGAAGATACAAGGACATGGAGACATGTAGGTGAAAACAGTCAGCGATGTCTCCCCAAAAACAGATAATTTATTTTATAAATTTAAAAATATTTAAAGATTTGTGGTATAATAGAAAGGTGAGAGTGAACAGTTCTCTTGCTAAAGAATTAGGATGACACAGTTCACGAACGAATGGAACATGGATAACAGTGTTTCGTACATAAAAGTTTGCATTGACAATTTTTCGAAGGATTCGAGACTGTCAGTTTTGGATTCGATGGGAATTTGAATGCCTTGTTGAACACCAAAGTTCAGTATCGTATGTGCATGTAGTGTTCCGCCGTTTCCCAATAGATGGCGCTAGCAGTAAATGCTGATCCAAAATTATCAGATCAGAAATGTCAAATCATAATCTTAGGCATCTGTTAACTACTCTTCTTCATTACATTTGGGCCTTTTTTATCGGCGTTATATATTTTTTTTTATGTGAGGCTTTTATTATTTTATTTATGAAAACTTTTATTAGTTTCTACGCTACAAAAGTGGTGATTTCGACGTGGAAGACAAGGAGCATCCTGGACCGGTGGAAATATTTGAAGACGCAGAATTGGAGGCATTACTTGATGAAGATACATGTCAGACGTAACAAGAACTTGTCGATTTATTGGGCACTACTGAATAAGCCATTTCTCACCATTTTAAAGCCTTTTATGATCCAAAAGCAAGGCAATTAAGTGCCATACTAGTTGAATCCGAGAGATACCGAACGGCGTTTTCCTACGTGAGAACAGCTGCTTCAACGGCAATAAAAAGTGGATTCATTACAATAATCCAAAGCGAAGAAAATCGTGGGGGTACCGCGGAAATGCATCAACATCGACGGTCAAGCTAAATATCCATGGCTTGAAGCTCATGCTATGTAGCTGGTGGGACTAGATCGCTATGGTTTATTATGGGCTGTTGCAACCGGGTGAAACCATCGCAGGAGCTCACTACCGATACGTTTGAGCCGAGGATTGTAGGAAAAACGGCCACAATACACATACGAGCAAAGATATGATAAAGTGGTTTTGTAGCACGTCAACAATTGGCCACATTTTGCTAAGGTGATTAAAAAGGAAAGACTGAAATGGAACTCCTGCCATACTCGCCGTATTCTCCAGACATCGCCCCTTCCGTCTACTATCTTCTGGCTGATCAGCACTACCGATCTTACGAAGAGACCAAAAATTGGGTCGATTCGTCGTGTGTCACCTTAAAAGACGAGCAGTTTTTTGAATATGGCATCCATGTTGCTAGAAAGGTATGGGAAGCGATGGACAATTCTTTGAAGCATGAATATTTGAGCATTTCTCAATAAAGCCTCGAATTTTGAAATTATTGGCGGAAAAAAAATACAATTTTTCCATTTGTACTCCCAATAATAATTTACTTTTTAATATTAGTTTTGATCGACTTTCTAGGAGTCGTAGTAATTGTTGGTATCGTCCGTTAAGTTCAATTCTTTTAGTTTTCGTTTGAGGGTTCCAGATTACCTGTTTGTCGAATAGAAGTCCAAAGCAACGCACGCTCGTTTTTTTGTAGAATAATACTGCCGTTTAGGGTTATATCAAAGATTTTTTTATAACATGAGCACTTTTAAAAAAATAATTGTTTGCTCATTTACCAGGTTTCTAAGGAGTAGACCTGGTTTTGCAGGATATTGACGCCTGTGGACAGATCTTTATGATGTGTAAGGATGTCTTTATTATCAGCATATGTTGCGGTAAAGAAATCACTCTGACAAGGAATATCATGGGTGAAAATATGGTAAAGGATTGAACCTAGGATGCTACCCTGAGGGCCACCGTGGTATCTAGGGTAAATGTCAGAAAACTCATTATTCTTAGCTACCTGAAAATATGGGTCTGAGAGATAGATTTTTAAGATGTGGAAATAACCAGAGGGTAGGACTCGCTTCAATTTTCAAAGCTATTCAGGATGCCAAACACGATCGAAAGTATGCGAACACGCTCTGTAATCGACTGAATGCTCAGTTCAAAATCCAAACTGATGCTGAGAAATCACAACCTCGTTTTAAGATTCAAGTTTTCAAAGATTTTAGATCAAATAGGAAGAAGGCTTATGGGTCTGTATGCGGTAGGAAGGTTATTGAGTTTGTTGGGTTTTGGGATTCTTTTTATGATAGAAAACTTCTAAAGTGAAGGAAAAAATGATGTATGGAGGATATTATTATAAATATTGGTTATTAGGATGAGGTTTTTTTTTGGATATTTGATTAAGTATTTCTGAAGTTATGAGATCATATCCTGGGGTTTTTTTTTGGTGGCGTAGATGTTTTATTATGGATTTAACTTCGGAAGGAGTGAAAAACTTAGAAACTGGACTTATAGGCAACTGAGTTCATATTTCTCTTTTTCGCCATATTGAATATTTTGGAATTATTCGTATGGTTTAAAGGTATTTGCTAAGTGTTCACCAAAGGTGTCGGTTTTGTATTTTTCGTCACTGACCTCTGGCTCGACGTTTGTTGCCAAGCAAGCTTATAATTTTCTATAGCACATTATTGTCATGTGCTCGTATGCTAGGTTTGTTCCGAGTTATGTGAGCGTTAATGATTGAGTTTTGTATACAAATAGTAACATTGTTTACACAATATTAATAAATTATTTTTGTGTAGTCTATTCACTATATAAGGTTATCCAATTTGTACTTTGTAGAGTAAATCTTAATAAAAATTATTTTAAATGAAGGGTTTTGTAGTGTTTTTATATTTAAATATTGTATAAGCTTTGCCATAATATATAAAAAATTAATTATTCAAGTAAATTGCATAAAACATCTTGCAGGACTTGATCCTTTTGGGGTAATTTTTTATGGGTATTTCAGTAAATTCTGGCTGTAATTCGGTTTTAACTTGACGAATGTGGGTTTTTAAAAGCTTTAAAGTTTTAAAATTATTTGCGTAATTTGTTTTTATATTTAAATATTGAATAAGCTTTGCCATAATATATAAAAAATATAATAATTTAAATAGCTTTCACAATACATCTTGCAGGACTGGATCCTTGTGATGTAATTTTTTATGGGTATTTCAGTAAATTCTGACTGTAATTCGATCTTCACTTAACGAATGTTGGTTTTGAAAAGCTCTAAAGGTTAAAGATAATTTCTGTAAATAAAATGTTTATATAAATTTATTAAAAAATATCCAATAGCATTAAAATACACAATCTTGAAGGCCAATTGACTCAAGCCAATGTCGAAATTACGTGTACATGTCCTGGGTTATCCAATTTGGACTTCGGAAAGTAAAGCTTAATAAAACTTATCAAATCAAAGCTCCGATGCGGCCAATTGACATCAGAATTTTGGCTGATTATTCGGTTTTCGAAAGAAGTGCCTAAAAGTTGGATTGTGTTACGTTGGCTGTGTGGCAAGTGGCCCCGTCCTGTTGAAACCAAATGTCGTCCATGCCATTCTCTTCAACTTTTGGAAACAAAAATATAAAATGAGCCACGATAGCGCTCACCATTGACCGTAACGGCGGCTCCTTCATCGTTTTCGAAGAAAAACGAGCCAATGATGCTTCCACTCCAAAATTCGCACCAAATCGTGACTCGTTGTGGATGCATCGGCTTTTCCATGGTGACGTATGGATTTTCTGAGCCCCAAATGCGACAATTTTGTTTGTTGACATACCCACCGAGGTGTAAATGGGCCTCATTCGAAAAGATGAGTTTTCGGTAAAAATGCTCATCTTCGGCCAATTGATCTTGAGCCCATTGGGCGAACCGTAAACGCATCGGATGGTCATGTAAGCTTTCATACCAAGGTCTTTGTGCAAAATTCTCAACAGAGAAGTGCGAGAAATGTTCAATTCCTGAGAAAGGTGACGAGTTGATGTTGATGGATGATCACTGACATTTTCAGCAACGGCGGCAATATTCTCGGTCGTACGCACTGTCTTAGAGCGGGAACGGCTTCCTTTAGGAACCAACAAACCAGTTTCAAGAACTCGCTTCACGAATTTGCCCACAAATTTACGTGATGGCATTCGATCTTTACTTTTTTTTTTAAATTTCTCACAGTTTGGGTTGAAGACTCACCACTTTGGAAGTAAGTTCTCAATTTTTGCCATTTTTTTTTCAAGCGTATGGATTACCATTTCGTAAAATTCTGACTTTCAACTAACAATTTGTCAATTCGTGTTGACATTTAACACTCTAGTACTTCAAATAAATAGTAGTTCAAAATGGAACCGCTAGATGAGCCACCCTATATATGAAAAATACAACAATTTAAATAGCTCTCACAACACATCTTGCGGGACTCAATCCTTGTAAGGTAATTTTTTAAGGCTATTTCAATAAATTCTGATGGTAATTCGGTATTTACTTGACGAATATTGATTTTTAAAAGCTGTAAAGTTTTGAATTTTTTTGCGTAAATAAAATATTTGCATAAGCTTATTAAAAAATGTCCAACAGCATCAAATAGCACGATCTTGGAGGCCAATTGACTCTAACCAATCTCGAAATTACGTGTCCTGGTTTATCCAATTTGGACTTTTGAAAGTGAAGCTTAATAAACCTTATTTTGAATTAAGGATTTTGTAATATTTTTATATTAAAATAGTACATAATCTTTATCTTTATGAATAAAAAAATATATTTTTTTTAAATGTCTCTCATAAGACATCTTGTAGGATTCGAGAAATAAGTTTTCATTGTAAAACTTATTTTCTCGAATCCTACAAGTATCTTTTGTGCAATTTTAACACAGTTTTTAGTTATTATAGTATAAAATGGCATATTATAATCAAAATAAAACAAATCTTAAATATTATATATTTTTAATAACTATTAAGTGACAGGGCTGTACTTTGCAAACTACAAAATGAATAATCTGGTATTGTTCAGGCATATTTTTTCCTTTAAATTAATTGTGGGACGTATTTTAGTAAGGAAAAAAAATTTAATAAATTTACTAAAGTTTCTAGACTTCTTGATAATATAATAATATAGCTAAAATAAGAAGAAAAAGTTGAACAAATAATAAGAAAAAAATGTGCGAAAAATATTTTCCATTTTCAATATGAAAATGTCAAAGTTTTGCTTCTTTTGTATTTGTTCGTTTGTGCAATATTTCTTCTTTTGTTAGGAAATCCGTTTTTTATCGAAATAAATCAAAAACAGAAGAAAAGTTTGCTGTTGTTGCTGTTTATTTTTTTCATAGTTTTTAACAAATTGACGCCCATTTTATTGATGGCAATAATTTCAGTGATGGATACTGGGTACACTATGGAATACACCCAAATATTTGCAAATCTATATTGAGCCTCCCGAACGAACAATGAAAACAAATCCACCCCGAATCGGTAGCTGATAATGGGGGATGGAATGGCAATATTTGAACTAGGACTGGTAGTCTGGGAAGTGAGAAATATGGATAAACAAGCTGAAAACTTTTCCCATTCAATGTGGCAGGGACAAAAACGACTAACGACACAACTAGACACTGTATTATAATATTCCATGCTACGATAGAAAGTGTCATTTTTTTCTGTTATTTTTTTTTATTCATCTCAATAGACATAATTATTCTTTGCGTTTTAAAGTAAATGAAAATTACTTTTTTAATAATATTTAAAATAACAGAACGGCAACAGAAAAATATTATTAATTTTTCCCTTAGAATGAGCGAGGACATTTTTTCCTAGAATGAAACCGAGGCTTTTACCTTCAAAAATTTTATTAGAAACAAAAGTTAAAAAATATCCATTAAAATTATAAACAGAAAAACATTTTATTAAAGAAGTAAGAATATTTTTATAAGTAAATTTTGCAGTGTCTGAAAGGTGGTTCAAAAAAATAGCAGATTTGGTTTTTTAAGTAGAAAGCATTAAAAAATTGTTGAAATTATTTTCCACCAAATAAAGAGCGATCTCTTATTCAAGGAGCTTGAAAGGAATACAACCAAGATTAGGAGAATCGTAGCAGGCGAACGGCGCAGCAACTAGTAAGACGGCTGAACTGAGACAGTCAGTTGAGGACCGTTTAGGGCATAGCACCAAATTGAAGTCACAGACAAACGAGGTTCAGATCGAGCTGAAAGATCTAATAGCAGCCAAAGAGAATGTTGTTGAGGCTCTGACGCACCAGCTATCGATGACGGAGCTAACCACGGCGATCGTTAAATCGATACGTAGGTCCTATGGTGGTACCCAGACGACTGTAGTCAGTCTTCCGCATACTGCAGCTGAAGAAGTGTTATAACAGCGTAAGGTGAAAATTGGCTGGGTGATCTGCCGCATTCGAGAAAAAATGACGGAACTTCCCTTTGCGCTGCTTTAAGTGTCTGGACTATGGCCACTTTAGAGATCTTGCAATAGCATTGTCCGCTCTAAGCTGTGCCTGAGATACTGAGACTATAAGTCACGGTACAGGAAGTAGTAGATGTCGCCACCATTCTCAGTGGGCAGTATAAGGCAATAAATGCCAGTACCTAAATTGCGGATGCTTCAGGGCTGGCCTATGTTCTAGGAAAAGATGCAGGGGTCAGCGTCTGGCCTCATCTGGATGAGAGTAGATAGCATACACATTTATGCGTGCTATTGTTCACTAAACGTGGGCATTGGGGACTTTGAACCGACTGGTAACTGAGACGGAAGGGAGGCGTCCTCTCATTAATGGAGGTGTCTTTAATTCCAGGCTGTCGAGTTTAGAAGGAGAATGACAAACCGGGGGGAGGATATTGTTTAAGGTCTTCTCCCTTCTGGATCTTGTACTGCTCAGAATGGAAGGGGAAGCTACATTTTCCAGCCGCGGAAAACAATCAATAGTAGACCTGATCTCCGCGAGTCAGTCCCTGGTGAAACCATGAGTGTTTGTGGACACTATACTTATAACGCCCATCAGACTATTCTGTGTGTTATTGGTAGGTCTGCTTACGTATACGGTGCAGTGCCCACGGAGTCTACACAACCGGCTGGAAGGTAAAGGCATTGCATAGTAAGACTTTTCTTGCTGCAATGGTAAGTGATAAAACTCACCGGGACTCTCGTGAGTGCAAGGCTAAACAGCTGATGTCTCACATTGCCGATGCCTGTGTTACAGTGATCCCAAGGGGCTCTGCGGGTGTATGTACACCTGTTTATTAATGAAATGACGAAGTGGTTAAGCTTATTAAAATGTGTAAACAGTCGAGAAGACTATGCCAACGTTCAAGGGGAAAGTCTCAATACCTTTCGTTATCCCAGCAGCATATAACAGCAAGAAGAGAATTGAGACGCACCATCAAGGAGACCAAAAGCTGATTCTGGAAAGAGGTTCTTTCATGGCAGCTCCGACCTGACCTGGGCTGCCGGACAGAATAGTACTGGAAGGGTAGTTTGAGGCCTGGCATCGTTCAGGTCCCGCAAAATACCCAGGATGAACTCCGTCGGGCATGCAGAAAAATCGGTGATAAAAAGACATCTGGACCCGATACCATATCTCCTGTTGCACTAAAAGCAGCTGTCGTGGCGCATCCTAATTTATTTTTGAAAGTGTTTAATAACTGTCTGAATGAGAGAATTTTTCCAAAACTTTGAAAGCGGCAACGTTTCATGTTACTACCAAAGGGAAGGGGGCCACTTGAGATTCCGACAGTCAAAAAATGGTCGAAGTGTTTTTCGGGTGTAAGTTTTTTCATGATGAAATGGCAATGGCAAAGCTAAATGAGCACGTATCATGCTTGATCTGTCAGAAATAAAAACATGACCGACCAAACAGCACAAAAATCGCACGATATATTTGTCTTCTAATATCCAAAAATGTGAAATACCAATCATAGTGAGCATAGCACGGTGCTGATCCTCTTCCCAATTGGATCAGCCCCCTTATTGCCTAGGATATCGTCAAGACCTGGATCACAACGTTTCCGGTTGTTTAGCAACCAATGTTGAATCCGATTGAGAACCGGATCAACTGAGGAGCCACGTGTACCTTTGAAGTCTACTAAACTGTACCTAAAAATTATTAGCAAGAGCCTTTTAGCCTTTTAAGCCACTCGTCGCTTTTCAGAGAAAGGAGAACTGCTACATAGCTCTATTTTTATGATAAAAACACTTATAATAATTTTCAGAACATTTATATTGATAATTATAAATAAATCAATATTTTTATTTATTATTTTCCGAAATTAAAAATTACAATTTTTTTTAAATCAAAGAATTTTTTTCATAAATATTGAGATACCAACAAAATAATCTTAATTTTGTTCTATTGGGTTGTCCGAAAAGTAATTTCGTTGTTTCCTAACAGAGGACTTAATTGTATTTTTTTACAACCAACTTCACACCTAAGCCGTATAATCATATGTATTTTGACAGCTGACATATCAAAACTTGCTTGTGAAAAAATTCGGTTGATTCTGCATTGTAGTTTTTGGTTAAATATGGAAAGTGAAAAACAGCATTTTCGGCATATTTTGCTTTTTTGCTATAAAAAAGATAAAAATGCTCTTCAAGCAAGAAAAAAATTATCCGATGTGTATGGAGAAGATGTGTTAAGTGAGCGCCATTTTTTTTTTTAAGTTTAGAATAATGAGGTACAGGGGGAAACCTTCAAAAAGCACTCGTCTGGAAGACCTTCTACCTGCCAGGCGAGTTATGCGGGACGTTTACCTCGCTAAAACCTACCTGTACCTCTACCCTTGCTCCCGGAACGACGGTTCCTCGGCGGCACTCTTTGTAAATACTACTTCGCCGGGGCGTTCTTATTTGATATTACTACTGTCCCGATATTATGACGCCTCGCCGTACATGATCCTTGATTAAAGATTCCGCGTACTCTGCAATTCTGTTCCAAGCCGATTGGCTCTTCAGCATGCACTCCACTATATTTTCTGGACTGATGGAACGGTCAAGATTTCTCTCCAGCTCCACCCGCGTCCCCTTGTAGAGGGGGCACTGGAAGAACACGTGTTCTGCATCTTCGATCACATCGCGGCAATGATGACAGTTTGGGGAGTCAGTTCCCTTGAATCTGTGCAAGTATGCCCGAAAGAATCCATGCCCAGTCAAGAGTTGGGTGATGTAATACCCGACTTCTCCGTGCAACCTTCGTCGAGCTGTCCCATCTCTCTTGCCAGAGGCGAAGACTCTCGGGTCTCTCCTCTTCACAGAGGACATTTCGCCGCTTTTCCTTCTTCCTACGGAGTTGGCGCTCACGCTCTCGTGCCAGGATGTCGATGGGTGGGCATGATGCCACGACGTTGACCGCATCGTGTGATACCGTTCGGTATGCTGACGCTACTCTGATCGCTGAGAGCCGCTGGACTGATGACATTGTATTGCGGTATGTTGTTAACTCTAGCGATTTCGCCCACACTGGTGCTCCGTATAGCAGGACGGAGGTAACTACAGTTGCCAGTAGTCGCCTTCGGATTTGCCTGGGGCCTCCGATATTGAGCATTATCCGCGAAGCGCCATTATCAAAACCGATATTGGGCATTATAAGTGAGCGCCATTGTCAAAACTGATTTGCAAAATTTCGATCCGGCTATTTTGATCACCGAAGATGCACCACGTTCTGGAAGGCCAGTTGAAGCTGATGAAGACACAATAAAGGTATTAATTGATGCAAACCGGCGAATAAAAACGCGTGAGATTAAATTTATCGAATTTGACCATTCATAATCATTTGAAAACAGCTAAGTTTAATCTCAGAAATTTGTGCCGTCGCATTGACGTTTGTGATTTGCTTCTCAGACGCTAAGAAAATGATCAATTTTTGAAGCATATTATCACTAGGGACAAGAAATGGGTTATCTACAATAATGTTAAGCGCAAAAGATCCTGGAGTAAAAAAGATGAACCGGATCAAAGCACTTCGAAAACCAATATTCATCAAAGAAAAGGAATCGTTTATTTTGAGCTTCTACCGATCAGTTGGACAAATTGAATGATTCATTTAAAGAAAAAAGTCCAGAATTGGTCAATAGGAAAGGTATAGTGTTCCAAAAGGATAATGTGAAATCACATACAAGTCTGACCACTCGGAAAAAACTTTTAGAGCTTGGATGGGATATACTGCCACACCCACCATACTCTCCAGACCTAGCACCTTCCGATTATTATTTGTTCTGGTCTCTACAAAAATTTTTAGACGGTAAAACGTTGAATTCAAATGAGGAGGCCAAAAATCACTTGGATCAGTTTTTTACCAGCAAAGAATAAAAATTTTATGTGTGTGGCAAAGGATATTGTAACAGACTGGATAATATTTAATTGAATAAAATATTCATTCACTATAAGAAAAGCGTCTTTTATTTTTATTTAAAAAAAAACGAAATTACTTTACGACCAACCCAATATTTTTTAAATAAAATTATTAAATTTGATTAATTTAATAGAAAATAATAAAATTTATTAATTTTATTTATTCAAATTATTTTTAATCGAGAATTTGAAAATTTTTTCTTAATTCAAAATTAAGTTTTGAATTACGTTAAAAAAAAACTCATAAAATATTGACGAAAAATCTTAAAAAATTACCAAATTGCATATCCGTAGGCGCTGTGAAAATTCGTAAGCAAATAATTTGGGGAATAGCGTACAAACCAAAAATCAAAGAATTTTTTTCAAAAAACTCCCTCCAATCGTAAACCAAATCACACAAGAGGGCAAAATTTGGCATTACTACACGAAAAGTACGTATAATTTTGATATTTCGTAACACCAATTGGTCTTCAAGATCATACAATTTGACGGTGTTGAATTTTATACTATAATGACTATGCAAAAAATCATGTTAAAGCATTTAACAACAAACAGTAATAGATAAATTACAGATCGAAACATGCACAAAACTCATTAAGAGTCAACTTCTGCAAAAAGTCTCGTCAAAAATTTTATATTTTATGCATAATGGCACTTTTCAAGCAATATAATAAAATTAAAATTTTTCTAAAAATCTGAATTTTAAGCATGGTTTATGTAAATTTTATTTTTAAATCATAAATTGGATAACCTCTTTACTTTCCTTCACGTATAATATTCCAATAGTATGAATATTTTTCAAATTATTAGATTTTTATAATACCATAAACTTGGTTTGAATTGATTCGAATAGAAAAAAGCAATATTTCCACCGAACGAACAATGACAAAACAATTCGTAAAATTCTACTGCGATTATCACATTTTCCATAATCACATAAGGTAACAATGTCATAATAATTTCCATAACATTTGAAAATATGAGGTGGTATACAAAACGATTAGCGTTTACCCTACTTTCGAAAAACCGCAATGCGATTATGGACATGAGAGGATGTTGGTAAATGGGGAAGTAGTAAAGGATAGACTGTGAATTAAAACAAATATTATTTGGTTAGTGCAAGTGGATGTTGTTCAGCTTGGGGCAACTTCATCATCAGGATCGTCATTGTCATCTGCTATGACCAGCCATCCACCACTGCTACCACAATAATCGTTAATATTATCATCAAGGAGGGGGGGGGGGGTGTCGCTGACACAGATTGGTGGAAACAGGAAACATCGGTAGCCAGAACGGCTATAAGCCTCTTCTCTTAAATGCCTCATCGGAAATCATAAATAGCCTCATTACATATTCATAGAATCAAATTGGAAAGTGTTGGGATTTGTGTTTGTGGGAAATTTATTTAACTTCTTCGTGTATGCCGAGGAATATGGCAAGGAGTGGCGATGGTCTGGGATTGTTGAATCGAGTAGAATCCATTTTGGAAGGGTATGTATAGATTGGAGACTAGAACACACCTCCACCGGAGGCATTCTTCTTCAATTAACGTGCAAAAAACAGAGTGCCTACAAGATGCCGAATATCGATTGCATTCCATCCATGTCCGCCTAGAGCAGCACTACTACTACTACTGTTTATGTTGGATCAAATGGAATCCTACGAAAAATTTATCAAGATTTTCTTTAACACCCAGTCACCTCCGGTTAAAGATTCGTTTTATTAGGAAACTAAAAAAGAAAAAAAATATTGCGATTATAGTTTTCGGTTGTTTTAGGCAGTTTATCAAAATGTGAAATGTAATTCATCATCGTTCGCTTTTAGAAATAATAACATTAGTCAATAATCGATATGCTTCTATCAAAAACGAAGTAGGCTTAGAATATGAATGGAAAAATTACCCCAAAAATATAGTTTTCATTAAAAAAATCAATTTTTTCGGAAAAAATCGAACATTTTGGGCTGAACATTGTCAATGGATTTTTTCTTCTGTTCAGTAATAATTCCTATAATTGATCAATGCTTTAAAAAAAGATAAAATCAAAATATTTTGGTGAAAAATTTGGTGAAATATTTTAGCTAACAAAGAAAACTTTAAATGTTTTCTATTACGCAACAGTATTGAGTTGGAATCCAACTAGTGACATAGCAATTATAGGCAGATGCCCAAGAATTTTACTGGAAATTATTTTTACTGAAAATTATTATTACTGAAAATTATTTTTATTGGAAATTATTTTTACTGAAAATTATTTTTATTGAAAATTTTTTTTACTGAAAATTATTCTTACACAAAATTATTTTTACTGAAAACTATTTTTACTGAAAATTATTCTTACTGAAAATTAATCTTACTGAAAATAATTTTTACTGAAAATTATTTTTACTGAAAACTATTTTTACTGGAAATGATTTTTACTGAAAATTATTTTTATTGTACATTTTTTTTTCTGAAAATTATTCTTACACAAAATTATTTTTACTGAAAACTATTTTTACTGGAAATGATTTTTACTGAAAATTATTCTTACTGAAAATTATTTTTATTGGAAATTATTTTTACTGAAAATTATTTTTACTGAAAATTATTCTTACTGAAAATTATTCTTACTGAAAATTAATCTTACTGAAAATAATTTTTACTGAAAATAATTTTTACTGAAAATTATTTTTACTGAAAATTATTTTTACTGAAAATTATTTTTATTGAACATTTTTTTTTCTGAAAATTATTCTTACACAAAATTATTTTTACTGAAAACTATTTTTACTGGAAATGATTTTTACTGAAAATTATTCTTACTGAAAATTATTTTTATTGGAAATTATTTTTACTGAAAATTATTTTTACTGAAAATTATTCTTACTGAAAATTATTCTTACTGAAAAGTATTTTTGCTGAAAATTATTTTTACTGAAAATTATTTTTACTGAAAAATATTTTTACTGAAAATTATTTTTATTGAACATTTTTTTTTCTGAAAATTATTCTTACACAAAATTATTTTTACTGAAAACTATTTTTACTGGAAATGATTTTTACTGAAAATTATTCTTACTGAAAATTATTTTTATTGGAAATTATTTTTACTGAAAATTATTTTTACTGAAAATTATTCTTACTGAAAATTATTCTTACTGAAAAGTATTTTTGCTGAAAATTATTTTTACTGAAAATTATTTTTACTGAAAAATATTTTTACTGAAAATTATTTTTATTGAACATTTTTTTTTCTGAAAATTATTCTTACACAAAATTATTTTTACTGAAAACTATTTTTACTGGAAATGATTTTTACTGAAAATTATTCTTACTGAAAATTATTTTTATTGGAAATTATTTTTACTGAAAATTATTTTTACTGAAAATTATTCTTACTGAAAATTATTTTTATTGGAAATTATTTTTACTGAAAATTATTTTTACTGAAAATTATTCTTACTGAAAATTATTTTTATTGAAAATTTTTCTTACTGAAAATTATTCTTACACAAAATTGTTTTTACTGAAAACTATTTTTACTGGAAATTATTTTTACTGGAAGTATTTTTACTGAGATATTTTAACTGGAAACTATTTAAAACTGAAAGTAATTTAACTAGAAATACTTTTACTGGAATTCTTTTAACTGAAAATAATTTTGCTGGAAATATTTCTACTGGAAATATTTATACTGGAAGGTTTTTGAATAGAAATATTTTGAATGTAAATATTTTCACTAGAAATGTTGTAACTGAAATATTTGAAATGTGAATCTTTTTACTAGAAAATTTTTTATTGGAAGTATTTGTAATAAAACAATTTTGACTGGAAATAATTTTACTGAAAATGTTTTTACTGAAAATTTTTTTACAGGAATTAATTTTTATGGAAATATTGTTGCTGACATATTTTACTATAAATGTTATTACTGAAAATATTTTCAATAGCAAAACTAATTTTATGTAAAACGAATTTTTTTATTGAAACAATAATACTTTAATGGGCAAAATTTTTGACTGGAAATATATTTAGTAGAAAAAGTTTTACTGTCAATTTTTTAAAACTGGAAAATATTAAAAACTGAAAATATCTTTATTAAAAAGATTTTTACTGGAAATTTTTTGACTGGAAATGTTGCTACTGAAAGTATTTTTCAATAGAAAACCGTAAATTGAAAATAATCTAAAACTAAGTTTTTATTTTACTGAAAGAAATTTTACTTTACAATATTTTACAACCAAATTTTTTTAAGACTGAAAATTATTAAATACTGGACATATTTTTTTTAGAAAGATTTTTAATGAAATTATTTTAAATTAAAATTTTTTGACTGAAAATAGTTTTTTTAATGGAAATTTTTTTTAACTATTTAACACGTAAACTTTAAAACTGAAAATAGTGTTAGTCGTAAACTTTAAAAAAAAAACCAATTAATTTTTTTCAGTTTCGGTAACTGTTTGTGATTGACAGAAAAGTTTAGTATAAAATTCAATTTTTACAGTTTTTGCTGTTTTTTTCTTGCAAAAAAACAGCAGCATGGCAGTTTTGTCTTTGATAAAACTGCACCGCGAGTGTTTTGTCTTCGATAAAAGGGTTTTGTCTTTAATAAAAGTACAGCGAAAAGATTTTATAAAAGCTTTTCACACACATATTCGCTTCGCCGCAGGACTATGGCTTATGTACATGCTGTCTAATAACGAAATCAATTTCCTGTTTTTACTCGCAAGAGTTTATATGAGGCATATGAGAATAAATGAAGTTGTTTGTGACTTCGCTTATTAAAGACACGTATCGTATTTAAAAGTTATTTATTTACAGCGACTTGTCTGGTAGCTCCTTACAACATTAAACATCACAAATTCTGTAGACTTTTTCAAGTTTTAAATACTATAAACCAGTTTATAAATGACCTATTTTTTGTAGGGAAAAGTTTTAAATATTTTAATGTAACGAAGAAATTTGTAAATTTCCTAAATAAACATGCTTAAGCATAAGAACAAATAGAATAAATCCAATAATATGAACATAAAAATATGAAATATTTTTTTCTTTCGATTTTATCATAAATTGTGGGTTTTTTTTTCCTAGGAAATTTTCACATAACTTATTTGATAACATTTCTTATAATTATTATGAGTTCTGAATTTTGATTGTAATTTTTATTTTTCCTTTTTTCAGTATGGAAAATTATTTAATTTTCATTATGAATATTGTTTATAAAAAAAAATAAGTTTAATCGTTTTTGTCTTGTAATATTTCCTTTTAATTATAATATTCTTTTCAATGTAAGTAAAATTTTAAAATAAATATATTACAAAAAAAATAACAGAAGTTCTTGCGAAAAGAACAAGTTAACTGAAGTCGAACACTGATGGTACAATGGGGGAGATATGCAAATAATCACGACCTTCACCGCAATACAGTCGAGCTCCACTAAAAATGTCATTGCTCCTCCGGACATTGTCACCAGTGAAAGTTTATGTTCAAACTTATAAACAAGAATATCAGAGCCAATTTAACTGGAAAATATTAATATTAAAAATTAATATTTTTTTTGGGAATCTCTGGTAAAGGCTCATATCTTATCAACGAAACTTATCTGTTATCTTTTCTGCTTACAGAACGAATCTCAGTAGTTATTGGGTAAAACATTATTTTTTTTTGACAAGGAATCCCCATTTAATCAAATTTAAAATATACAAAAAAAATGTCCACGTAGTTTTTTTAAAAAAAAAAAAAATAAGTTTTTGTGAATCAAAATTCAAACTTTTTACAATTCTCACCCACATTTGCATTTTCATTTCCAATAAAACTAGAAACTTATGTCAGCAATATGTGTGTTTTTTTTTTAAAAATATATATTTAATTAAAATGGAAAATTATTTATGAAAATTTCTCTCCGAAAATGATGAATTTTTAATAATTATCAAAAGCGTACACACAAACGATGAACAAACGTTTTTGGTTTGTATAAGAATTGCATATATTTAGAATGCTTACACAATAAAATTGCATATATTTAGGATGAGAGAATTATTTTTTGGTGCAGAAATTTTATTAAAATTCATAATTTTTTGTTGTCTTTTTTGAGCGACCAAAGAAGAATTTTTTTTTGGTTAATAATTTTTGAATATTTTTTTTTGAAAACTAAAATAAGGGTTAAAAAATTTACATAAGGAGAGTTTTTATGATTATTTCGCAATTAAATTGATAGTTTTTTAAATTTCACAACAAAAATTGGAATAATTGTTTTTTAAAATTAAGAATTTTTAATCCGCTTGAAGTGGTTCATTCTATCCTATTTTGATCGGATCAGACCGGCGGTGCAATTATCAGGACAACAGATAAAAAATTGCTCTGACCATTTTTTTTCTTCAATGCCACCAAAGAACTAGCAAGTCAGCCAACAGATGCACATGTTATTTAGGCTAAAAAAAAAAATTAATTTCAATAAAAAAGAAAATTGTTTGAGCAAAAAGAAAAAATACGAAATTTTTCACTCACCGCATATTTGGAGCTAAACAAACGAAGCTACTTTACTGTTTAAAATTGCTGTGCAGTACTTACCTACGAGTATCATCACTCTTCCGACTCTTTTCGGAACAATCCAACCTACGAGTATCGTCACTCTTCCGACTCAAGCATTAGTCCATAAACAACTACCGCTTCTAGTGCACGTGCCTATGATAACTTCGGATAGAAGGAAGAAGAAAAAAACTGATCGGAACGAAATGTGGTTCGAATATATCCTCTTTCAATTTTATCCTTAAATTAAATGTAAATATTGAAAAAACGGTGAATGCCTACAAAGTCTTAATATCGGACAGTCATCTAGTATTGTTGGTTTGTTACGAGCTATCCGGGCACAATTCCATCCAGACAATGTTATTCGGTTTCAGGTTAGGAGCACTCATATCATCATTGTAATGTTTGAACCATTTAACACGTATGTACGAGTACAAAACGAATTTAAATTAATTTTGGATGATAAGAAAAAAATTGCCAATTGCTTGACGGTGATCTAACCAGGAACATGTTCAAAAAATGTCCAGTCTTTTTCGTACTTAATAAAAGTCAGTATGGTCTACGAGTCCTTAGCAATGGTTACGTATACCGAATAATATTATTAAAATTATGTATTTCAGAGCGTTGAAAGGGACGATGGCAAATGGTTTCAAATCCAAAATACAGAAAAAACATCACGCCAGAGGATATGAAAGTTTTACTTTAAAACACTAAAAGTCGTTATTAAATTTCTCTAAGAAAAAGAAGCCAATAAAATGTATCGAGAAAAAAAAGAAAATTAATCTATGGCCAAGTGTATATAATTTTAGGTTTTTTTTAGTTAGAAAACTAATAAAAAATGAAAATATTAAAATTTAAAAAAAAATTTAATACCAAAAAAATATTGATAAAAGCTCGAGTAATCCACAATTAAGCACACAATGATGATAAAAAAATGGGGAAGAAAATTTTCCCAAAAAAGGCAATTTACCTAAATCTTATGTGGCACTCCTAAACCACTTATTAGCAGTGCATCTATTAGCGACAACGACAACGACGATAATTTTCCTCGTGGCATTCCATTAATAAAAAAAAACGAGTCATCTAGCGGCGATAAATCAAATATTGTGCATATTTTTTCGTGTCGATAATTTAGATTACAGAAGAACAGGATAGGCCTCTACACGAATACATTTCGTATTCTGAAATAAAAACTTCCTATTTACTGTCATAAAATTCATTAAAACCTCACTTAAACTTTCACTTTGCAATAAGTATTGCGAAAATAAAAAAAAAGTTTTTTTTTCTTCAAAATTTAAGGCTTTACTGTGGAAAAATTCTCACATATTCATGCTTCAAAGTATTGTCCATCGTTAGCTAGAACCTTTTCTCATCTTTCTGGCAGCATACTGATTCCATTTCGAAAGAACTGCTCGTCTTTGGGACCTTGATCACAAACAAACAAACAAAAATCTGTAATTTTGCTTGTATATAAATGTGCAAGGTCTGTTCAAAAAGTATCACGAATTTTTAATTTCCGCGGGTTACGTATATTCGATTTTCAATTTTTTGTGGCGTTATGTTGGTACTCATGTCTATCACTTATGCAGACAAGTTCCGCCATTTTGAATGTTCAGTTAATTTTTGACAGCTGCTTTGTTTGCACTTGTTTTGGCTCGTCTTTGATTTTTGCCCATTCCAAAAAAATGGATCAAAGAATCTGTTTCGGGAACAAGAAAAAGTCACAGGGGGCCAGATCTGGGAAAAACGGTGGCTGCGGCATTATTAGTGTGTTGTTTTTGGCCAAAAATTCGCGCACAAGCAACAATGCGTGAGCAGGGGCGTTATCATGGTGCAAAAGCCAATTTTTGTTCTTCTACAAATGCGGGCTTTTCGGGCGGATTGCTTAGCGCAACTTGCACATAACTTGCAGGTAATATTCCTTATTGGCCGTTCTATCCTGTGGCAAGAAACGCCCCTGCAATCTAAGAAAACTGTAAGCAAAACCTTCACTATTGACCGAACTTGGCGCACTTTTTTCGGTGTTGGCTCGTTCGGCAGCTTCCATTGGGATGATTGAGCTTTGGTTTCCATGATTTATCACCAGTTATGACCCTCTGTAGCAAATTTGGATCATCGCGGACAGAGTGCAACAGCTCCTTAGCAATGCAATGCTATTTTTGGTCGAAATTGAGCAAAAATCGAAGACGAGCCAAAACACGTGCAAGCAAAGCAGCTGTCAAAAATTAACTGAACATTCAAAATGGTCGAACTTGTCGGCATAAGTGAGAGACATGAGTACCAACATAACGCCACGAAAAATTGAAAATCAAATAAACGTAACCCGCGGAGATTCAAAATTCGTGATACTTTTTGAACAGACCTCGTATATTCGAAAAACGGTGATTAAAGTTTGTACATAGCGAAGACCGCGATTTGTCCATCCGTTGCCGTTCACAGAAATGGGAAACATGAAAGATTTTACACAAGGATCTTATTTTGAAAGCGTATAAAATATTGCTGGTACAAGAACGAATCCGAATGACCCTTGAAAGCATCGAATTTTCGGTGAGTGAGTCTTAGAAAAACTTGAGAAATGTCCGTTTTTTAACAAAAAATTGCATTTAGCGACATCAGACTAAAGCTAAATTGTCACCTTTGGTCTGATGAAGAACCACAGTCAAAACAAGAACTGCCATTGTAGCCAGTAGGTTACCGTCAATGGCGGTATTTCTTTAAAAATGACGCTGGCCGCAACGTTACCGTAAATGGCGCCCGCTATCGCTCGATGCTTTCGAACTTTTTCTTTTCCAAAATGCAAGAACTGCATCTGATCGACATGTAGTTTCAACAAGATGGCGCTACATGCCTCACAATTCGGGGAGCAATTTATCTCACGTTTCGGAATGGTGAATTGGCTGCCAAGTTCGTACAATTTGATGCCTCTAGACTATTTTTTATGAAGCTGCGTGAAGTCACTCGTCTATGCCGATAAACCAGCGTCATTTACAGCCTCGGAAGATATCATTATCCGTGTTATTAGCGAGATACCAATGCTTGCCATTTATTTTTTGTTATATAAAAAATAAATGGGAAGCATTGTTTTATCGACTCAAATAAAAATTTTATATACTTTTGGAATTTTTTTCCATGATCCTCTATAATGTATGAAAGTACAAACATTTAAATGTATTCCATTTAAATGTAAAAACAACAATTTCGACTACAATAACAAACGATAACTGCATTTGGTGTCAAAAATTAACAAATTGAACGCATTTGCAACGAGCAACGAAATGTTATTTGATCAGTTTATTATTTATATTTTAAGCTTAATTCAATTTATACTTATATATGCCTTCGATTTATGGCAGTACAACAACAACATCGACAAAATTAGAAACAAGGTCTGATTCGACGATAAAACTGTTTGTAGTTGACGTCCGTAGTCGGGATTTGGTGCATTCCTATAAGATTGGGAAGGTTTAAAATTTATTGACAACGACCATTATATGTCGTTTGTCACTGTCATCGGAATTTTGTTCCTGCTTAGATTAATAAATACCTCGTTCAGATTTTCGTATATGTATACGCAATTTCCGGTCTAACATAAATTATTGCAAAAGAGGCGAATGACACCCACTGACATCTAGTTTTCATAATAGAACTCACTTATTTAAAACAAAAATACAATTTAAACATGACAGAAGACAACATTTTTTTTCAATTGTATTTTAGGTTTTTATTTATTTTTGTAAATATCAATTAAATACTAAGCGCTTTCATTTTGTAGACTTTCGGAGAGTTTTAAAACACGCCATTCTCCATGAAAGTGGTAACATACGGAAATGCTTGCATACTTTCGTTATGCTTAATGTTGACATTGTTGTACAAATGGGAAACCACCGTTTTACAATACGCCAGCAGTAAATGCTGGTCCAAAATATCGAATTAGAAACGTCAAATCTCTTCCTTATTACATTTGTGCCTTTTTTTATCGTCGTTATATATTTTTTTATGCATGAAAATGTCGAAATTTGAACCAAATAACCATCATTTGCGGGAAATTTTGCTTTTTGCTTTTAATTCGAAAAATTCTACTGCTGAAACGCGTCGAATAATTGTAGAAACTTACAGTGAGGCTTCTTTTAGTTAGAGAACTTGTTCCGAATGTTTCCAACGCTACAAAAGTGGTGATTTCGACGTGGAAGACAAGGAGCGTATCGTATCAACATGACATTTCCCACCATTTGAATCCTCGAGAATCACCCAAAAGGAAGGGTTTTCTGCATCGTATTTTGATTGATAATTAAAAGTGGATCCATTACGATAATCCAAAGCGAATATAATCGTGGGGGTGCTGTGGCCATGGATCATCAGCCACGGCCAAGCCAAACATCAATGGCTCGAAGCTCATGCTATGTATTTGGTGGGAGCAACTCGGGATGATATATTATGATCTGTTGCAACCGGATGAAATCATCGCAGGAGGTCGCTACCGAACACAACTGATGAGTATGAGCCGCGAGCATTGAAGGAAAAACGGTATAAATACGAACAAAGATACGACAAAGCGATTTTGTACGAGGGTCGTTCAATAAGTCCTTAGAAAAAGATAATAAAAAAACTGTTTTTAAAAAAAAAAATTTTTATTTTTCAACATAATCTCTTTTTAGCTCTATGCACTTTTTCAACTGTTTTTCCAAAATTTTTATCCCGTCCAAAAAATAGGATTTCGGAAGTTCTGCAAAATACTCATCCGTTTGAGCAATGACGTCCTCGTTGGAAGTGAACCGTCGTCCGCCAACCCATTTCTTTAGATTGGGGAAAAGAAAATAGTCACTCGGGGCCAAATCTGGTGAATAAGCGGGATGCTGCAACAATTCCATTCTCAATTCCACAATTTTGGCCATGGAAACAGCGCAGGTGTGCACACGCGCATTGTCCTGATGCAAGAGGATTTTTTTCTTCTTCAGATGGGGGCGTTTCTCTTTGATTTCCTCGCTCAACCGTTGCAATAACGACGCGTAATACGCTTCTGTTATTGTTTTTCCTTTTTCCCAGTAGTCGATAAAAATGATGCCCTGCGAATCCCAAAAGACCGTGGCCATCACCTTGCCGGCCGATGGCACAGTTTTTACCTTCTTCGGAGCCCGTTCACCCTTGAAAATCCACTGTGATGACTGTCTCTTCGTTTCTGGAGTGTAGTAGTGTATCCAGGTTTCGTCCACAGTGACATATCGACGAAGGAATTCGGCAGGATTGCGATGAAAGAGTGCCAACATAGCCTCAGAGTCTACTGCACGATTGCGCTTATTCTCCTCTGAGATCAAACGCGGCACCCATCTTGCCGAAATTTTTTTCACAGACAATTTTTCATGCAAAATTGAAGCGACTGTACCTTGTAATATGCCCGTGGCCTCAACTAATTCGCGCACTTTAATTCGCCGATCGTTCAAAATCGGATCGTGGATTTTGTCGATGATTTCAGGAGTAGACACTGGGCGTCCTGAACAATGTTCATCTTTTGTTGATGAACGGCCACGTTTAAATTCATTCACCCAATTGTAAACCGTCGCAAACACAGGTGCAGATGTGCCATGAACTGCATCCAACTCGGCTTTGATTTCTTTCGGGCTTAAGTCTTTCAAATGGAGATGTTTGATGACAGCCCTAAACTCGCTTTTTTCCATTGTTATGCACAAATAAATGTCGTTAAATTTAATCGACGATAGAAATTGACCTACGCTATGGATCGAGCTGAAATTTTGACAGCTTTCCTGTCGATAATGCTATTTACAAAAAAAAATCTTTACCGACACTACGAGCGCAATTTCTCGAATTTTTTAAGGACTTATTGAACGACCCTCGTAGCATGGCAACGCTCTGCCAAATGTTGCTAAGGTGGCTCAAAGCTACCTGCAAACCCTGAAATGGGACATCCTGCTTCACTCGCTGTATTCTCCGGATATGGCCCGTTTCGACTACTACCTTCTGGTTGAGCAGAACTTTCGATCTTACGAAGAGACCAAAAATTGTGTCGATATGTCGTGGATCGCCTCAAAAGACGAGCAGTTTTTTCGGCATGGAATCCGTATGGTGCCAGAAAGATGGAAAAAAGTTGTGTCTAATGATGGACAATACTTTGAAGCATGAATATGTGACCATTTTTCTATAAAAAAAAAAACCTTAAATTTTGAAGAAGAAAAAACGTTTTTTGGGTTTAATAATTAGAAACATTATTTTTTAAGTAAATGCATTATTAATGCAAACATATTTATTTAAATAATAAGCCTACCGAATATACTTTATTTATTTTAATACAATGAAAACAGCAATAGAAATCGGACTGAAAAATTATAGTAATGTAGGATCTAAAATAAATGATTGCGTTAATATGAATAAAATAAATTTGTATTCCATAAATACGTTAAGGATACGAAAATTTTCCCTTAAATTCAGTGCCGGCGGACGAAAAACGCCTCTTTTCTGATAAACATTGAACTGTCAATATCACATTTGTTTACATTTATTGAATGCCGAACTTTTCACTTTTTAACCACTTTCTAATACGAGAACTAGATGTCAGTGGGTGTCATGTCTACATAAAAAAATCTACACAAAAGTATGCAAGCATTACGATTTCTCACCGCTATTGAGATAATTCGGCCAGAAGTTTGCTATACGAAAATCTGACGGACGGACCAATTCAGGTATACTTTAATCTAAGGTCTGATGACACCCACTGACATCTAGTTTTCGTAATAGAACTTAGTTATTTAAAACAAAAATAAAATTTAAACATGACAGAAGGCAACATTTTTTTTTTCTCAATCTTCTGGTATTAAATTCAATTATATTTTAGGTTTATTATTTATCTTGTAATTATCAATCAAATATCAATTGCCTAAATTTTGTAGACTTTCGGAGAGATTTACAATACGCCATTTTCCATGAAAGTGGTAGCATACCGAAATGCTTGCATATTTTTGTTTAATTTTAGATATTTATCGCGAAGTGAAAGTTTAAGTATGGTTTTATTAAATTTTAGATAGTTTACATACAAGTAAGTATGAATTTTTGTGTAGAGGCCTATCCAGTTCCTCCTGCCTATCAACTGATCTGATGATGACGTTTGATTATTCGTCGCAATTGTGTTTAATTTTTTTTGAATCGACTAGATTCTCCAACGGTTTAAAATTTAGTCATTAATTTCTCGCTTAAATTGTGTTTGGGGCATAATTTGCCTCGGCATGTGCTACAATAAATAAAGTTTTTTTTCAAATTGGAATTTTTTTTATCCACTTCCGGACGATCGGTATTCCATCATAACTACTACTACTACTACTACTACTACTACTACTAGTACTACTACTAGTACTTCTGCTATTGTTGATAATGATCCTGAAATGCTGTTGAGCGGGTGTATTCGCTTGTGCAAGTGGTGTGCTCTCATTTGTAGACTGGTTGCCTGACAGTGTGCCATGTTGCACCTGTCCATTCGGCCAATTGAACAAAAAAACTCGTACACACTCACGTGCCTCAAAGGCAGATTCTTTCTCTATTTATTTTGTGGCAGTTGGTCTTAACTCACAGAAGCTACCTTCTGCTTATATCAGCCAAGAGATTCGTAATCTTTAATCAACAAATTTTGCCAATAAAAACCGAATTGCATTGTTTGCCATCTTTTTTGTTTTTTAACCGAAATTATTGCACTCGAAATTCATTTCGATAAATTTCAAAATGCAGTTGCTCAAAATAAGTATTGTGTTTTGTTTTTTTTGTACAATATTTTTCTTATTTTACCTTTTTATTTGAATTTAAAATTTGTTTTTTTTTTTAATATAAGGTCATCGTTCACTATACACATTGGGCAATGCAATTTACAAATATTTACCAACAAAAGGCACAGCTCATTAAGGGATACGTGAAGAAAAGAAAAACTAATCTAATTGACTATAGGATAAAAATTAAAATATCTTCTATCAAATACCACTAATAGAAGGTAAAATTTGTCAGATTCGATTGAATAATAAAGAAGAGGTGAGAGTTCAATGATTTACGAACTATTTTGAAAAAGTTATCTTCATAAAGTCGGTTATAATAATTAGTGAATTGATGCTTATTAACTTTGTGCTTATTGAAGTGATAAAACTATTCAAGCGGATGGCAGATGGACTTCTTTTTTTATCTTTTCCGTATTCGTAATTTGGTCAGCCAATCCCTTTACAAATTCACATTTTCGTTAAGGGGTAATTGTAACGAATTGGAGTATTTTTACCCCGCTTTCGAAAAATGTTAATTCTTGAATTTTGAATGGAAAAGTTCATGTGAAAATCGGAAAATTGATTTGGCACTCGAAGGAAAATACACGTACTATCGAAGTTACGCCATCCTTCGATAGATTGATGCCTCATATCCAGTATAGCCATCAGAAGTGTGGTGATTTGGCAAAACTCGTTGGATAAGGAGGATTGGTTGTCTTAAAATTAATATAAATTATTATTATGATTGGTGGACGCCGTTGGGACATTAACTGTGTATGCAGCGATTACATTTTTGGCAGGTCGACGACAGTTTGTCGTCACTGTCGCAACAGTTTTCGAACCGTCCAATGCGGGTATTCGTCTCTGGGAAAAGATTTCTCATTGCAGTTCAGAAGAAGTGGATCTGACTTTGTCAATCACATCTGCAACAGGGGCTACTATTTTGTGCAACACCATAAAACTGGCATAGTATTGGATGCATTCGTCCACTCGAACTTGTCTGGATAACTAATTGAGGACGCGTCGACCTAACAAGTGAGATTAATTGAGCTGTTGGCAGGAATCATGTTTTACCGAAAATTCTCCTCGAAATCGAGACACTCTGTCAAGAGTGCGGTCCTTCTTGCGTTTCAACCATCTCAGCATTGTAGCTTTCTAGCCTTTCTGTTGTTCACAGTTCTTCTGGGATATTGTCACTTTTCCACTTTGCCATACTGCCAGGATGAGAACAAATTTAAAAGTCGTTTTTCATCGTTAAATGCTGAAATGTTATTCTTGTTGGACGCAATGATTTTTTGTTGAAAGCCCCAAAAATATGCGACACTCTTGACGAGGACGATAATAATTTACCAAAACAGAAAAATTACCAAAAAGAATTCAACTCGAGAATGTCTACCAATTAGACTGGAATTGAGTAAATCAAGGAGACGACAATATTGTATCCCATCAATGTGCACAAGACTACGTAATTTTATGGTTTTTATAAATATTTTCATACAATGTTGTATAAGTATTTTATTTATTTTGTTAAATATTTATGCTGTTTGTTGTTTTCTTTTATTTTTTTATTTTTTATAAAAAAAAAGCAGACGACAATATTAAATCTTTCGAATTTAAAGAATGCAATAAAAATATTTTAGTCGATTTTTATTTTGGAATTTAACAAAAAAAAAATTTTGATTTTATCTTTTCAAATGTTATTTTCTTATTCTTTTAATAAAGTAAAAATATTATAATAGTTAAATTATAAGAAACGAAAGTATTAAAGGAAAAAATAACGAAAATTGCGATTTTTAAGGAATTTTTATTGTGCTGTTGTAAGGTTTAGTTAATTATCCAATTAGAGTATTAAAAAGTAAAATTTAAAGAAACCAATTTAAAATTAAGATTTTGATAACATTTTTTTTTAATTATATTGCTTAAATCTTGCCATTATACATGAAATATAATGTTATTCAAATAGTTAACACGTGACTTTTTCCAGGACTCGATCCTTTTAAAGTAGTTTTAAATGATTTTTTAGCATATTTGCCTATGTAATTTGGCCATTACTTATCGGATGTTGGTTTTTAAATGCTATAAAATTTTAGGATTATTTGCGTTAACATAATTTGTTTTATAAGTGTACTAAAAATAAGTTTAACCACGTCAAATCGCACGATCTTTGTGGCAAATTGACAAGACCAAATCTTAAAATTACGCGTCCTCAGAACCTTTTGCTTAATAAAGTGAAAATTTTAGGGCGTAAACTTGTTAAAACTATATATAATCCAAATGCACACTAGACAGTAATTCTATTTTTGCAGATACAATAACTTATTGAAAATCAGTTATGGATTCTTAAGGCTTTATATATGAACAAGCCTTACTGCTGAGAAAAATTCTTCTCTTTAAGCGCGAAACGTAAATACTGCAAATCATCACTTTTGTCAAATGTTTTTACAATATTTAAATCTTGTTCAATAATTAAATTACTTATAAAAAAATTTTATTTATATAAAAAATGGCAAATATATAACTAAACAATTAATATCTTAAATAATATATTTATTGAATAACTATTAGAAAACAAAGCTTTATTTTCCAAATTAGAAAATGGATAATCCGATATTTTATAGAATTGCGTTCAAAATATTGTAACTTAAAAAAAAACTTTTTATAAAGGAATATTATTTTCTAATTGGAAAAATTTTCTATATAAAAAATAATATTCTGTTTTTACTGATTTGTTTATCTATATATAAGATCGCTTAGACGTACAATTTAAGCGTTCAAATAATACGGAGGATATTACCTTCTTTTAGAAAATTACAGAGAGAATTTGGTAAAGGAGTTGTTGAGTCAAAGAATGAAGGGAGTCCTATTTAAAAAGAATGGAAGGAGTCCTATTCAAAAATAAATTTTGGATTTAGTAGCATTCGGTTGCGATATGAAAGATAGTAAATAGAAGCTTATAGAAATGTCATTAAGGATACGAAAGAGTGCGGTATTCCCAATCTGTATTCTGGGAATTTGGTTTGTCCCGAAATCTTTTATTGTTGGCACTATCGATTTGTCTATGTACTTTTTTGTTGTTGTTATAGTAAGGCACAAATCATCGAAAGACAAAGTATGGGACTTTAATCCCGTCAGGAATTACTTCGTGGGGCAGGAATTGATCGAAATCACTACTCTGGTGAATTATTACTTCCATTTTCTTTTAATCTCATTCAGGCGTCGTCTTTCTAGGACTGTTATCACCAGGAATTCGACAGCCTCCTAAGCCATTTTCGAGCTCAACATCAGCGCCACTACATTCTCCCGTGTCAGGGGTCCGCCAGCGCACTTCTGAGCCGCTTCTCTTTCCGCATTGAATCGGGTGCAGTAAAAGACCACGTGCTCCGAGCTCTCCATCATCCCGCCACAAGAAGGGCACATTGGACTAGAATCCAATTTAAAGCGGTATTGGTAAGCCCGAAAACATCAGTGTTCCGTCAAAAATTGGGATAGGTAGTAACGAACATCACCATGTCGTCGGTCTATCCACGAATCCAGCGCCGAGATAAGACGATGTGTCCATTTGCCATTGGGGGCATTATCCAAACGATTTGGCCACCTCCTCTTGGACAAGCTTCTTTCTTCCATACAAGCCTCAGATCGCGCCACAGCGTCACACCAACCTCTCCGGCGGTACAGCCTCTGTCACTCATCTTCCAGTATTTTAGTCGGTATCATTTCGGCCACAATACAATTGGGCTCGTAAGAGACTATTCGGAATGCGCAGGCCAACCACAATGCGATCCTACGGTAGACTTAGACAACTACACGTGTGTAGATTGCTCTAATCAACGTATCCGCCCAAATTGGTGCAGCATACAGCAGGATTGATGCGACTACAGTCGCCAACAGGGTTCTCCTGCTGTGCCTGGATCCCATAAGGTTCGGCATTAAGCCATCATTGTCCCAGCAGCCTTCCTACTAACGTATAGTAGGTGCTCCTGAAACCGCAGCCTCACCTCATGTTCGCCAATCCTAATAGTTATATTTTGTCTTCCCTTCCTGCCCGTGATTAGGACTACCTCTGTTTTACGATCCGTAAGGCTACTATCAGCGGTCAAAAGCCAACTTTGAACTGAAGCAACTGTAATACTTCTTTCACGCATTTGACCACTACGACCACAGAAATATAGAGCCTGAGATACCATCTGACATCCCATTCCACAACAGAGTGATCAAAACTGAGCCCTGTATGACCCCCCTGCTGATCTTATATGATCTCGCCCTACAGCTCGCCCTGTACAATAGAATTCTTCTACTCATGCAGTCTTCTGTTATCCTTATAATGTGCTCTGGAACACCCATTGAACCCAGGTTGTCAAGAATATGATCTCATCTCGCCGAGTTGAAGGCATTATTCACATAAAGGGTTATAATGATAGCTTTACGCGCTGTACCAATGACCAAATCAATAGCAACCAAGGTGGACCGTGTCCTCCTGAAGCCAAATTGAATTGCAGATAAGCCCCTCTAGCCCTCGATGAATTCCTCCAGTCGATTGTATAGAATGCGTTCGAGGGTGCTACCAGCTGTGTGCAGAAGGCAAATTAGGCGAAGGATCCCCAAGTGGCACCCCACCCTTTGGTAATAGCACATGTCGTTGCCTCTTCCAAAGTTGTGGAAAAATTCTCTCACTCAGATAGGTATTAAAAACTTCTAAAAATAAATTAGGATACGCCGTGACAGCTGCTTTTAGTGCAACAGGCGGTATGGTATCGAGCTCATTAATACCGATTTTCCTCCATGCCTTTTTATCACCGATTTTTCTGCATGCCCAACGGAATTCATCCTGGATAATTCGTGGGACCTGAACGCTGCCAGGCCTCAAACTATTCCTCCATATAGGCAGAATAGCCGGCGACGTCTCAACTTTCTTCTTCCTGTTATAACAGGAGATATGGCATCGGACGCAGATACCTTTTTATCACCCATATTTCAGCATGCCAGAAGGAGTGTGTCCTAGGTAATTCGAGGGACATATTTGTATGCATGGCTACGGATATACGGTGGAGAGTTTTCTTGTCAGTTAATTATTTTTTAGTTCAGCAACGAACATCGAATGCAGTTGAGAACCGTGCCAACTAATGAGCCACTAAATAGCTTCCAGAACTACGGGGCTATCGGTAAAAATGATTATAATGCAATGTTAGAGTAGATTGATAAAGAGTTCCAACTGCCGTGTTAATTGCCTACAGTTTGCCAAGGAAAGAGGAACTTCTATTTGGTAAGATTCCACACTTCAGTTCGGGATTTTCACCACCAACAAGTTAAATGACAGCAAAAGATGTGCTCATCGACAGCAGCATCTGTGAACAGAAGTGTCCAATTACCCAACCCATCCGATCCAATTCTGGATCGGTATTTTAATATTCACTTTTTATGTATATATTCTTTAAAAAAAAACACTTTAAAATATACTTTTAATAGTTCAGGTAAAAATTTACAGAAATTAATGCTTACGAAAATAAATGTTGTTTAGTTCTAAACATATTTAAATGGCTCTTCAAACTTGAAGTTAAATTGATATGGAAAATATTTTTGTAATAAAAAGTAATTTTTAATTATTTTTATACAAAAATATTTACAACAAATGCCAGCGTGATATCACACCAATAATCCTGGCACGCAGAGGCCAATAATAATTATTACTGACCATTCCAACCAATCGGTTAGTTTTGAAGCATCATTAATAAGAAAATGTCAACAGAATTATTTTCATAAAAATTTCTTATCGAAATAATTTCCCATCAACTTGCTTATTCAGACTATAAAATCAAAGAATTACACTAAAATTCAAATAAACAAAAAACAAACAAAATACGAAAGAAAAACAAATAGAATATATAATGAAAAAAAAATGAAGTAAAATGTGAATGCACAAACAGTGTAGTATGTCCAATCGCCTGTATAGTAACGACAGTCTTGAACCTTAAACAGCAGAACCATGGAGGTAACAACATGGATCCCATAATGCGAGCCAAACAAGGGAAGAGCAGTGGTCGCACGATCACCCTCTTATTATTAAAGTGGCATAAAATCAGCCGCCAGCAGCTTTCCATCTGACGGCAAGTAGCTCGAAGCCTGGAGGCCCTAATCTGTGCGCTGTGTCACAACCAGAAGTGATTCCCAGCCGCGGTGAGCAATGGCCCAAAAATCATCATCCTCAGAAATTAAGAGATAAAACTTTCTTTTTGGTTTCAATTTTATTTCAGGCGGTCCTCTTGAGTGGCATAGTCGCACGATACCCGATACCCGATGCCCGATGCCCGATGCCCGATGCCCGATTCCCTAATGTCGATAGCTTCTTATTTGTGTGTGCGCTGGTGTGCTGTTAGCTGATAAATTGTATTCTGTGCCAGTCTGCAATCCTCTTTCTGTTCATGGTACGTTACTGTTAGCATATATAACATAATCAACAAGGTTAGCGGGTGTTACTGAGTGTGTACCTGCACAGATTCGTAAAACGTCCTCACAAATGTGTGCACACAAGTTGGCATTATGGGTGGCTACCCGAGTCCACGACACGATTGTCCAAGTCAATCTATCTGCGAATTGGAATTCTCCCAGGGCCCAATTTCGTCCATAGTTAACGGTGAACCTGTTGAATAATTCTTTATTTTTGATATTGTTAATTTTTACTGTCGGTTACGAGAGCGTTTGCTTTACTCCGCCAATTCTCTGTCCACCGATTTGAAGTTGCAAACTCAAGACTCCTTTCAATATAGCAGCAGATATAATTTGGCGGCTCCTGCAGAGTCTAAAAGCTAAAAAGAAAGCCAAGAGCAAGGAGGTAAGTCATTAAGCATTCGTCGTCTGAGTCCATCGTCATCTCATAGCCTTCGTAGTTGCTCTCTTTTCATAGTTAGACCCACCGTCGTTGCCAAGCTATACTTATTCGTGTACGCATGTGATTTCTGATTCGAGTAAGAAGGGCCATGCAAGTTGTCTTAATTTTTGGGCAGACCTCACAGAAGCGGTCATCAGGTGCTCTTTCCAATCTACTCTAAAATACCGCTTACCTTAAATTTCGCTCCTCAACAGACGATTACCTCTGCCATCATAAAGCCAGTTCATTTAGTAGCACTCATAACGTTATTTGAGCAAAGAGAAGGGGCAAAAGGAGGCAAAAGAATGAAAGACTTTGGTTATTTTAGGAAGGACCATGAGAAACTTTCAGATCAGGTCATTGTGTTGTCAGAAATTAATCGACCAAATACAGTATCTGAAGGCGAATCTATTGCACCGGCTTAATTCTATGCGCGCCGGCATGGAAAAATTTATGGAATCAAAATATTTTGGAGAAATTCATTCTATTCGCACTAAGTTAATTAGAGCACCCTCCCGATTTGAAAGTTTAACCAATTTTATAGGATACTGTTTAAGGTAAGCCAAACTGTTTATTTGGTTACCGCGAAACACAGACCGAGTGAATTCCGAATGGAAAATTTTCCCAAGCACATCAGACTTCAAAAGAACGCCAATCTGGGTGGCGAAACGCGCACGGGAAAAAAAATTCAAAAACCCCTTAACAGTATTAAGAAGACATAAAATGGAAATTGCAGCAGTAATAATAACAAAAGCAAATAACAAAAGGAATACGGCCATCATCGCGCCATGCATATACGAGTTGCGAGTATCGACATCCCGAAGATCAAAATCTGAACCCGAAAGTCAAAAGCCAAAAACTGATGAAAGAGCCGCGCATCTGCACCGATTAGACTGGACATAGCACACCATTGAGTATTCTGGTGTGGGAGGACGGGGATGTCCCAATTACTGGAAATGGCAACGGATGGTAGTGATGTTAAGAGCAAACGACGAAGAGGAGAACAGCGGATTCGGAATTTCGATTCCAGCTTGCATGACTGACTGAGCGCCAAACTAACACGCGCGCTGATGCGTTCATAATCGTCGAAGGATTTCGTTGTCGAGACGAATTTGACTGCGCCCCCAAAAATGGAAGCCCACAGCGGTCAGCATAAAAAGCCGTCAAAACAGGTCCAAACCCAATTTTGGTGATTAAGATTGCCATTATGGACATTTAGCAGACAATAAATGATGGTTAGTCGCCTTATTCTCAAGATCAACCATGAGACCATCATCATAATCAGCATGCTCAGCCAGTGTTCCGAAGGCGTCGCTCCCGCAGTCCTTCTGGGCACCTGTTTCACTGTTTTACTTTGCGAAAATTTTTCGTTGTTGCCAATAATTTTTTAATACTCCGAACGTAAACATTCATTTACACATAATATGTGTCTTTTCTTCTCGTTTGATAACACAGTTTTAATCCCACCAAAAAACACATCGGCGGAACAATATCCATAAAAGTTGTTATTCTTTAAAAAAAATATACAAAAAAAAAACCGATTACAAATTTCCACTTTCACATTGTGAAAATATTAAAAAAATTATTCAAAAGTGATTTACAAAATGGTAAGTAAACTTTATATACCATAAGCGTAGGTATCTAAAAAAAAAGTGAATTTTTTAATATGACATAAATAAAAATTCATTATCAACAAAATGGAATAAAAAATTTAAAAAAAAAAACCAAAACCAATGAACACAAAAAAAAAACCGACTAAGAGGTCAGAAATTAAAATGATGGTCCCAAGGAATTTCGCGGATGGTTAACTAACCCAATTAAAAATCGAAAATTTTTGGTCAAAACTACCTTATAAATATACTCCAAATATCGGGTCAGAACTTGAAATGGTCCATAAATTGGTCGCCCCACCGCATCAATTGTGGACCTACATCGTAGCTAATTCCAATGTTGGCGCTGAAAAATTTCGAAATAAATCCCCAGCCATGCCCGCTACCAACCCCTTTGAAATGAAAAACAGAAAATCAAAAAAAAACCCTGACAAATAAAAGAGAAAAACCTAAAATCACCTGGAAAAAATTCAAAAATCTATCTTATTCGATGCCGATGGTGGTTGGACGGATTTCGGGCAGATCATCAAGAAAGAGATCATCATCAACGGGGACGAGTCGAAAAATGGTCAAAAAATTGATTTTTAATAAAAAAAAATGAAATAGAAAAAAAACACACACACTTAGTTGAATTGGCTACACAAACTACCATTACCAAAAGTTGACGAGATTTTATGAGTAATATTGACGGCTGGGCGCAACGTGGCATACATTGACATTGCCCCAAGGTGATATATCAATTTTGGATGCTGCGTTTGGATACCTTAGCAAAATGGACGCCCTCTATTAGGAGACTGCAGACGGCAGTGTATTACTGAAGCTATGAATTATTAGAATCAACAAGCCGATGAAAGATCACGCAGAATTAGACTCCGCCGCCTATGCCGCCACCGCCACTGCCACCGCCGTCACTGTCGCCACTGCCGGTCACGTTGCTTTGACTCGCTTTGGTAATTCACGGCAGTGCATTCTGCTGGCACCTTTGCTACTCCAGAAGTCATTAGATGAACCAGCCGTGATTCTTGGACGGACCATCATCAACATAGTCAATCAACGCGAAGGATGATAGATGGGCGGATGGATAAACGGCAACTCGGTTAAGTGATACAAGTGCTGCTTGCTGCTGGCGCTGACACTACAGACTTCTGACGATCATGGAGCAGAGCGGCAAGTCATCACAGAAGAATGTGCATGCATGTAAGGTCCAATTCTCAGAGCACGGGCCGCTCAAAAAAAAAACAAATGGGAAAAAAATCTGCACAGGTGATTATCGAATTTTGAGTTATTGAAACCTCTTCTCTCATACTTCACCTGCACACCCTGTCAATTGGTGAATTCCACTGTTTATTTGCTTGTCGATACACTTTTTACGATTTTGTTAACCATCGAAGACTCCTCATTTTTTGCATAATATTTTCCCTCCTACAGACTTCTATGCGGCCATCCCTCCTGTCCATCTATACCGATTTCCATTACATTTGGTGAAGATTTTATGGCTTATAAGGTATTTTATCGGCATTCCTTGATTAAAATGTGCACACCGGGGAGTGAAAGTTGGCAGGATGGCTATTTGGCGGCTGATTAGTGTGCGGCAAAAATGTGCACAATTCGCACATATTTGATGGATTAGCATCGCAGACTGACGCTCACGTCTGGCGACAGTTGGCCGCCCAAATTACATTGAGTCCACCTTGAATGCTATTTCAAATCATACCGAAACTCTTCATTGATCTCCGTTGTACGTGTAGCTCTATTTAAATGTTGCTACTCATTTTCGAGCGGTTTTTACCAAAACGATTTTTATTTGGAATAAAATAAGATTGGCATGCTTGGGGGCATGTGGCCAATTTTTGATTGTTTGCTTTCTTTGGCGCATACATCAATTCTTCTTCGTTTCCTTCTTCTCTATGATCTTCCTTGTTATTATCGGCGACGACACCAAAACCCACAATTACTTTTATAACTTGGATTTACTGAACCAAACCACAAGGTACTTTAAAGGAGGCGCCCCTTATGATTTGTCAGCCCCAAGCGGCTAGTTATTGCATTTTTATTGCACAATTATATGAGAATGCAAATTGACCAAAATATGTGAAAAATTCAGCACGCTCATAATTGCCCCACAACAAACAAAAAAAACTCCTCCAAGAACACGCACCGAAAATTAGCGAACATTTTTCAATGTTATCCTTTCGACTTTGCAAATCATATTCAAATAGCCCCTCAATAATTGGATGGATATTTTTTTTACTTATTTAAAATTAATTTTTTTTAAATATTTTGTGGGTTTTTTTTTAAATTTTTGTGAAAATAAATTTAAAATTTCAGTTAAAGCTCAATAAATATCTCATTCTAGAGTACCAGTCGACATACCTGTATGCCATTTACAGTCTCAATAAGATCTTAGATAAAAAAAAGTCTCAAAGGATATAATAAAGACAAGAAATAAATTTCGTAAAAATGCTAGAAGCGAGTTGCGCCTTTTTCGCACTAAGTTTATAGAATTAAAAATTAACCACTTCCTAATCACTAAATTCCCATAAATTAACATGCTTATCTCTCTTATTAACACACACAGAGAGAGAAAGAGAGGTAGAGAGAGAGAGAGAGAGAGACAGTATTACGTTGTGGATTGACGAATATAAGGTGACCTCGGGATCATCGCTGAAGTAGCTTGGGTGATAATTAACGCGAAGCTGCGGTTTCACGGTCACCTATTATGCCTTAGGGGACTTAGGCAGAGAATAAGGATCCTGTTGGTGACCTTGGTCAGGTTTCACGGTCACCTATTATGCCTTAGGGGACTTAGGCAGAGAATAAGGATCCTGTTGGTGACCTTGGTCAGGTTTCACGGTCACCTATTATGCCTTAGGGGACTTAGGCAGAGAATGAGGATCCTGTTGGTGACCTTGGTCAGGTAAATTTTGCTCTATGCTGCACCGATTCGGGCGGATAATCTGATTAGAGCAACCTTCATAGGTGGAGTATGAGCGCATTGAAACTAGCTTGCACATTCCGCGCGGTGTCATAGGAGGTCGTGTGCGTAGTGTCCTAGTGGATGAGCGACAGAGGCTGTGTACCGCCAGAGAAGTCGGAGTAACACAGTGGCACGAGACGAGGCTTGTACGAAAGAATAAAAGAAATCCTGCCGGTGGTGGCAAAATCGTTGGGATGCTTTATCCCGATGGTAGATGCACTCACTCTTTCACCCCTGGATGTATCGGCGCTATGGTGAGTTTGGCTACTACGAGGTCTGTTCAAAAAGTATCGCGAATTTTGAATTTCCGTGGGTTACGTATATTCGATTTTCGATTTTTTGTGGCGTTATGTTGGTACTCATGTCTCTCACTTATGCCGACCATTTCGGCCATTTTGAATGTTCAGTTCATTTTTGACAGCTGCTTTGCTTGTTGGTCTTCGATTTTTGCGCATTCCATAAAATGGATCAAAGAATCTGTATCAAATTTTGTGTGAAAAACAAAATTAATTGCGCAGACGCATTCCGAATGTTGACTGTGGTATATAGTGAAGCTACCTTAGACCGAAGCAACGTTCATCGGTAGTACAAAATGTTCTCAGAGGGCCGAGAAGATGTGAATGACGAAAAGCGTGCCGGACGCCCGAGCACGTTAACAACAGACGATTGCAGGGGCGTGGTGCATCATGAGTTCTTGCCACAGGGTAGAACGATCAATACGGAATATTACCTGCAAGTTATGCACAATTTGCTCGAAGCAATCCGCCAGAAACGCCCGGATTTGTGGAAGAACATAAATTGGATTTTGCACCATGATAACGCCCCTGCTCACGCATTGTTGCTTGTGCGCGAATTTTTGGCCAAAAAAAAAACACTAATAATGTCACAGCTACCATATACCCCAGATCTGGCCCTCTGTGACTTTTTCTTATTCCCGAAACTGAAGAGCCTCATGAAAGAACGACACTACGCTACGATTGAGGAGATAAAGATGGCATCGAAGGAGGAGCTGAACAAGATCACAAAAAATGATTTTTTGAAGTGCTTCGAGGATTGGGAAAAACGTTGGCACAAGTGCCATAATATCTGGTATGGATTATTTTGAAGGGGACAAAATAGATATTCATGAACAGACCTCGTACCTGTCCCAATTGTTGACGAAATATAGATGTTTTCGGACTTAGCAATACCGCTTTAAATTGGACTATTGCCCAACATGCCTTTTTTGTGCCGGATTGGAGGGGACTGGGTGAATATTATTTTTTTTACTGCATCCGATTCCAAGCGAAATGAAGAGAGACATAAAAATGTGTTGGTATAATCCTGACGTCAAAAAACAGCCTTGATGTGAGATGCCAGAAAAAAATTATTAATTCAGACTTTTAGACGTAATACCCTGACGCATGCAGCAAATTTTATGGATCCGCTCTTAGAATTCTCTCGCAAAAAAAATGATCTAGAATTTGTATATCCCGACTACTCATGTGCAGGTGACGTAATCTGCCTCACATCCAGTAACAACCCCAACACTAATGCAAATCCTCTAGAATTGCCTCACCAAGTAGAGAATAAAAGTGAACGAACACAAATGTGTCCACGTAACTTTTACCCTCCACCAGAAACGATGTCCTCCTGTACATCTTAACGGCTGTAATATACTACTACACTGAAAACGGATACCTAGGACTGTACTTAAAACTAAATCGACTTCTAGACAAACTTTCTAAACTTACAAAAGGTAGCAAAGTACTTTAAAAGAATTTGTTCTTGAAACCTATTTGGACCTACGAAATAGAACTTTGAAACTCTATTAAGCATCTTCGTAAAATTGTCAATATTTCATTTTATATAGGATGATTTTTATGTTGCAGGTTGATTTTATTTTACCGCCATTTTAGTATCAATAATATTTGTCTATTGGTATTTGACAATTATAGAGAATGATCGATTACAATTTTTTTTGTAGTATTTAAATTCATAACAACGTGTTAAAATTATTAAAACATTTCATTTAACTAATTGTTTAATTGTGAAAACACGGAGAAAATTACCTGAATTTTTTGGGTATTAATTATATGCCGAGTAAGTCAACCATTCAGCGTGTAATGATTAGTTTAGAAAATACGCTTATACTGGCAGATAAAGCGCAGATTGGGCGACAATTAAGCCAACGTAGACCTAAAAAAATTGATGCAGTCTTTCTTAATGTCAGGGTACCTCCCATCGACGCCGTGCACAAGAATTGGGAATATCTTCATCAAGTTTGTTAAAAATTCTCAAAAAAAAAAATTGTTCTTTTACTCGTATAAAATTTAATTGACGCTAAAGCTGTAGGCAAATGACCTTGAGCACCGGCAAGACTGGAGTGCTCGAGTTTTACAGTCCCGTATAGACGACCATTATTTTTGGCAAAAAATCACTGAAAACCCTCAACTGATTCATCAATTCTATTGGGCAATGGAAACCTTTAACTGATACATCATTGAGCCACATTTCTTTGAGGATGCTGGAGGTAATGTTGTACCAGCTACTGGTGACCGCTATCGGGACATGTTGGAAAACTTTTTTCTACCCGATTTGGATAAATTAGACCTTCAGAACATATGGCACCAACAAGATGGTGCCACATCACACACAGCTCATGCTACAATGGAAATTTTGAGATAAATTTGTCCCGACCGAATAATGCCAAAAAGTGGTGGTATCGATGGATCTCCTGATTTGAACTCTCCCAATTTTTTCATATAGGGGTACTTGAAGGAAAAGGTGTATAGTAACAGACCAACCCCACCTTGATGCTTAAGGACAACATTCGAAACGAATTTGCTGAAATAACACCTTAAGTCACGAAAATTTTATGAAAAATATGGTCAGAGGCGGACATTTGATCGACATTATATTCCATAAATAATATTAAAGACAATATAATTAATCAATAAAATATAAATTATAAAATTATATTTCATTTAAAAATTATTATAAAAAAAACTTCGAACCTGGAACATAAAACGCATCCTGTTTCTATAATCATGCTAATCCCCACGTTCCGGAGCCACATTTTCACTTCCTTCCTTAAAACACGTACCTTGGACTTTAAACTCACTAGTCACGCGATTTGTTAAAAAACCTATTTTCTAACATATAAGGAGCGACATTAAAGTAATAAAATTCTCTTCCACATAGCTTATTTGTTAGTCTTTTTCAGATGGGCAATATAAGTTCCAACGTAGTTCGGTAACTACACGATCCTATAGATCGGGAAAAGTGATGTTGCGTTTTGGTAGTGTATTACGAAAAATGTAATAGCGAAATTTGGAGCAACAATTGAACGAATCTATGAGGAAAATTCCTTATTTTTCTGTAGGCCGATAAGAAGTGAAAGATGAACTTCGCACAGGGAGTCCTACCTCATGAAAATGTGGCACGAGTGGTGTGAGGTCTTACGAGGCGTTTTTTACGATTCCAATTAAAGCCTTCGTCTATCTCTACTACAAAGAGTAGAAACAACACCTCCACCGATGTATAGTTGCCCAAGGAAACTACTTCAAAGGGGATAACATTAATATATAGAAATAAATTAAAATTGTTGAAAAAATGTATACTTTTTAAACAAACATTTAATACGATATATTATAAATCATAAATACAAAAAAAAATTCCATTGTTGTTAATTAATTTAAAAAAACTATTCAATATTAAATAATTAATAATGAAAATTTTATCAAAAAAATTTCGTAAGCTAATCAAAAATTATGATTCATGCCACCTTAAATGTGCTTTCAGTTTTTTAATTTCTAAAAGTTCCGATCTATTAAGAAGAACTTTAAAATTTTTATGTATAAAATTCATAGTTTTGATTATGATTGAAAATCTAATAAAAATTATAAAAGAAAAAAAAATAACTTAAATAATGTTTGTATGAAATGTAGATTCAGTGGAGCCTAGGCGAGAGGGAGGGCAAATTAGTGGAAAAATTGCTTTGGTTATGTTCAATTTGAGTGCTTTTTGGTACCACAGTAATAAGCATTTTATGGCATTTCATCATCTCAAATGTTGGCTCTATCATTAATTTGTCATTGCAAATCCACATAGAAGAGCCAAGAATGGCATAAAAATAAAACTGTCGAAGAAGAAGGGAATTAATCTTTAGCTAGCCAGTAATGAAACTCGAGTATGAAATTTTCAAACAAATACTGTCCCAGCCCCACTAACAAACACACTCTCATATATTCCCAGTCAGAAGATATTTAAATACTTTCATTTAAGAGGACATAATTATATGTATAATATGCTGTGTGTAATTGTGTGTGTTTAGATGTTGGAAAATGTGCCTAGGACGTTTCATATTTTCTTAATGTAGTCTTTGAAACCTCCCAACAAACTTGGTGTTTTTATTATTTTTTTACAAGTTTTCTGACCGAATCTACCCAACCCCACGTGATTACTCTCAACTGTCTTCGTATGACTTAAAGGAGAAAAGAATTGTTGATCAAGTTTATCATATCGTTGTTATGTGATAGAAACGCCGGGTAACTACCCCATTAAAAACGAAAGAAACTGTTCCTGCAAATTGGACTGAATCCAATTCATACCAAAGCGCTATGCCATCATAGTCACTCTGCTATTGTTGTCGGTACAACTACCCTTACTAGATAGTATTACTAGTATTTCTACAACCGTTACTGATACTATAGGCAGACATAGTGGATATAGTTTCCGTTGGAGTACTAGTTTTCGAAGCGTTTCCGTCTTCGCCATTTCCTCCTCTACTTTCTTGCACATTTTTCCAGGACTTGGCGCCACATATCTTAATGACCAAAAGCGTCACGACGGCGTCTTCTCCTTGTTGCCAATGGCAACAACCAGCTTCAAGCTTTGGATTTAGTAGTTTGCCATACTAGGTACTTTTCGTTAATAGTTTACAGCTGGGAAATTATGTATGGAAAGGTGGAAAGAGGAAATTTGTAGAGACACAACTCTAGTGCTCATGAAAATTAAGATTTACTAGACCCCAAATCTCTGTAGACATGGACCCAAAAAACATATGCTCGTTTGGAAATATCCAATACAATCTATTCCAGGAATATTCTTACCAGAATATTTATGAATTCCAATAGAGAAGAAAAAGGACTTTGAACTTTTCTACAATTTGGATAAAGTCCAAATATGCGTTTATATTGTCGCCTCCCATTGCCTCAAATCGTTCCAAACAAAAACCCTTCCCCCTCCCCCCCTCCACTCTTGTAACATGTTGAATTCTTTAGTATAGGACTACTATAGTTGGCAATGTTCAAAAGAACTGCATAACAGGACTTCCAAGCGTATAAACATTAAAATTATTTCATCTTCTTGGCGACGTAATGTTCTAGCATCTTTCGGTAATGAGACATTATTTTTAAAATCGATTTTTTTTATCCATTTTATTTTAAAAAATTTTTTTTAAAATTTCATTAAAACTATTATTTGAGATTTTTCATTTAAGTTTTTTTTTTTTG